>CM064353.1:15805250-17038873 GCA_032595735.1 Pelochelys cantorii
CCTGGAGCTCCCTGACAGGGCCAGCAGCCTGTGTGTGAGCAGCCCTGCAAGAGCCCCTGAGCCTCCTGCCCTCTTGGGACGCATGTGAGAGGCGAGGCAGAGCCCCCGTCTCCCTCTCCGCCCACCCTGCAGGCACATCCCCGAGGCCCACGGACACGGCCAGTCACCCTCTGCTCCTTGTGGCCGTGCCCGGCAGGGAATCCCTCTCCTGCCCGACCTCCCGAGCGATTCAGTCGCATGTCGCGCTGAGCCGCTGGCAGCCAATGGCTTGTTCCCTCAGCCCCACGAATGTGGCCTCTGCCAGCCCCTTAGAAAACCCTGCCTGTGGCTGATCCTCCGGGGACCAGGCCCTTCCCCATCCCCTGTGTGTAAGGGAGTCACATGGTCTTGGGTCAACCCGATCCAGGCCCACTGGGCATTCAAACAGCCCCTCCCCAGCCCGCCACTGCCATCCCTAGAGAGCCCAGCCCCGCACAGCCGGGCTGCTGCTTGCAGCCCACACGCTGAGATGTGGCCATGGCAGCTGCCCTTGCAGGCGGCATTTCCCGCTGCAGCGCCTGGCCTGGTGCCCCTTGTACTGCCAACCCGCGTCTCCCCGGCCCGAGCTCCCTTGCTGCACAGGCCCAGTGCTGCTGGGCCTGTTGGGAGCCTTGGTCCCCTGACTCACTGAGGACTCACCTCAAATAAGCATCGGCTCCCTGTGCTGGGGAGGTCTGACGCCCGCGGGTTCAGCCCTGCCAGCGGATAAGATACGGGGCCGATACGGAATGAGCTCGGTGCCAACCCCCAGCACAGCGCCGCCCTGGCATGCGGGTGGGCGATTGAAATCAGCTCAGCGGTGCTCTGTGCTGCTCAGGCAGGGCAAGCAGCCTGGCCCGCTGGCCGTGTTGTGCTGGGCCAGCGGAGACGCTCCCTCTGGCGCAGCGGGTGGGCGACTGTTGGCTGGGGAGTCAGCGCCCCGCACTCAGGAACGGCCAGGTCCTCCGTGGGGAGTTATAACCCCCATCTGACCCTCAGCTTCTTTCTTCCGTTCGGCTGCCTCCTCCCCTCCATTCCTTCCATCTCAGGGCTATTTCGGCGACCCCTGGAACGTCTTCGATTTCCTCATCGTCATCGGCAGCATCATCGACGTCATCCTGAGCGAGATCGATGTAAGCGCTGCCTTAGGCTCGGCGGCGGAGGGGATCACCACCGGGCCTGGGGGGAGGGGACGGGTCCGAGAGTGTGGCCTTCCTTGGGGCAGGACATGGGCAGGCTGCTGGTGTCCCATCACCATGCGGGAGGCCTGGGGGCCTTCAGGACTGCATGGGACACTGGGCAGGAGGAGAACGTGGCGGGGCCGGGGCACGCGGGTTAACCTTTTCCTGTTTAAGAGATGGTGCTGGCAGGATCTCTCCTTAGCATGGTGGGCCCCCCTGGCCTCATTGGCCCTCAGCCCGCGCCCCCGTCCTGAACCTGCCTGGGGAGGTGCCCTGTGGAAACCAGCCTAGTCCTGGGACAGATCCAGAACCTCAAGCGGGCTCAGCGGTGACATGCCAAGACTCTCCGGAGGTTGCGCCCACATGGTACCCTTCAAACACATGCCCAGATGGCTAGCCATCAACTCACTCGTCCTGAGATCCCCACAGGGATGGGGGAAAGCATTCCTCTTGCCTCGTGGTCCCTACAGGAAGCTTCTGGCCCGCGCTCCGTGAGGTCCTGGCACTGTTTCCATGACCTGTTGCGTGTGCTTCAAGTTGCGTGTGAGGATTGCCGTATATACACCGTGCATACTCTGGCTGTGTGGGCCTGTGTATCTGAGAGACCGGAGTATGTTCAGTGTAAATACCATGTACATGTGTACTCTGCACTGTGTATGCATAGAGCAGCCTGCATACAGGAGCCTGGTCAGGGGCATGTTGGAACTGCCATGAGCATTGCTGGGAGCTGTATACCCGACTGCCAGCACGGGGCACGTAAACTGGCTCCACACACACCGGGTGTGCGGTGCGTACCAGAGACCCAGCCTTGGTTGTAGAAATAGCTTGGGAAGTGGGGTTAGCACATCCCAGCTAATAAATCCCATCCCGTCTTTCTTTACACAATGCACAGTCAACCTGTGGAACTCCTTGCCAGAGGATGCTGTAAGGACCAGGCCTTTAACAGGGTTCAAAAAAGAGCTAGATAGATTCGTGGAGGTTAGGTCCATCAATGGCTATTAGCCAGGATGGGCAGGGATTAAATTAACCCCACTCCTGTTCTCAGGCCCAGCCTTCTAGGCCCAGGGCACATCAGCCCCGCAGGGCAGGTTGCCACCTCTGCAGCCAGACCCTTCTGGCAGGCTCTGTGCTCCTGGGGCAGCGGCTGCACTGCTGCCTCTTTGCTGAGCGATGTGCCGCACTCCAGAGAACGGGAGCTGCCCCACTGGCTATTGGCTCCATTCCAAGGTCACCGCCGGCTAACAGCACCCGAAAGCCCCCGCACCGCAGGACCCCAGAGAGGGGTGGATCTAATGAGCAGCTGCTGGGCTTCTTCACCATTCCCGGCCAACCCCTTGGGGAGCTTGCAGAGGTCCCCAGATTGCCTGCAGCTGCTGTCAGGAGTCCCTTGCCCCTTCCCCAAACACCGAGCTACCCTCCGACAGGCTCTGTGCCCACCGAGTGCTCTCCATCTGCCCGGCCGCCTTGAGACACTCCCTGGGCTGCTGGGTCCTCCCCAGTCATTCTCAGCCTCGAGGGCACCCAGCTCCTTCCCACTGTTGCCTGGGGAGGGATCGGCTGGAGCCACGACTCTCTGGGCTCCCCCTGGAAAGAACTTTGCACCCCTGGGCATCGAGGAACAGCCCAGATCACCCCACCTCCCCTCCCCCTACAAGGGACAGCTGGGCTGGTTTTGGTCTCTCTCCAGGGGGTTCACTTGGCCACCAGGACATTGCTCCCACGCACCCACCTTGACACCCCCCGTCATGGCCACCGTGGAGGATCCGGGGGGAGGGAAGAGCCTGTCTCTGGCCTCCAGGGCTAAGGGACCGTGGGGAGACCTGGGCTCCAGGGACGGGCTGGTGAGCAGGAAGCAGGCTGAGGGAAGCTGGGCCTGTAGCTGGAGAGCGTCAGCCCCATGCGGTGAGTCCTGCTTTCTGCCTGGGGCCACGGGGGTGTCGGGCCATTGCCCATCAGGGTATCTGCACCCGTCTCACCTGGCGTCTGTGGCCTGGACTGCGCCGCGCGGGGCAGACGCAGATTGCGCAAGTGCTTAGGGCCCCAAGCAGCTGCGGGGCCCCTTGCTGGCTGTTTGAGGATGTGTTGTGAGAGGGCCCCCCAGTGTCCCTGCTTAGGGCCCCCGTGGGCTGGCACCGCCTCTGGCTCTGGAATGCTGCTTCCTGCCAATGCGCCACGGTTAGGGAGACAGCACCCCCAGGCAACGCTGCCATCGGGGTCCCAGCAGGACGGGCCCCCTCGCGGCCAGGGGCAAGACGAGAGTCACCACCACCAAGGCCGCTCCTGGCAGTTGTTTCCTCCTGGCTGGTCTGCAAAGTCTGTCCTCTCCTTCCGTTCTCTCTCCGTCCGTGTGTCTGTGCCCTGCCGCTTGCGGGCTCCTGCCAGCCGGGGCGGAGGAAGCCGTGTCTCCAAAGCCCTTTGCAGAGTCGCTCAGGCCTCGAGCCAGCACTGAAGCACGAGCAAGCGGCCTCTTTGACTTCTCTGGGACTCGGTGTTCAGCGCCGGTGCTGGATCGTGCCCAGGGGGTCTGATCCAAAGCCCACTAAGTCAATCGAATTACAACCACTGACATCGCTGCCTGTGGGGAAGGCCTTAGGAGTGACAGGCCAGCGTGCTGTGATGGTGCCTGGGAGCTGTGCTCCTGGCGGTGGGGTGAATTGCCCCCATGTGGACCCCCTAGCCGCGGAATGGGAATAGGTAGGGCCGGGGTGTCCAAGACGTGAGCCGCTAGCCACAGAACTGGTTGGACACCACAGAGCTAGAGCCCTGCAAATCTACAATAGCCGCTTTATAGCCATGGACCCTTTGCAGATCAGAGATCAGATGCAGATACAAATTTTATATCCACACAGGGCACCAGGAACAGCTGCAGTCGAGAAATAAACAAATTTGGCTCTTTGCATTTAGCCTGGCAAGTGACTCGAAAAATGCTCATGAACCGATGCCAGGCGCAAGATAGTAGAGAAAGCATCCCCACACAATGCTGCACCACTTTACCAGCATGCCTGTGTTAAACCGATGCAGCTCTGTCTGTGTGTAGCCCAGACTTTGTGCTAGAACCCCCCTCAGTCAGTACTGAAAGGGGACAGCGAAGTGAAGCAAATCTCACCACTTCAAATTTCTCACCACCAGGCAAGTCGCTCCAGTTTCACTGAAGTTGGTTTAAAAATCAGTTTAAATTAAACCAGTGCCGCACTCTGGGCAGACACGCTGCTGGCCATTTGGGCAGACACTCTGGGCAGACACGTGGCTGGCACATAACAGTCCATTGTGGGCCTGTACATCGGTTTCAAATCAGATCTTTAGTTAACCATTTGTGCGTCGATCAGGGGTGCCAGCTTCAAATGACACAGGAACCCAAGTTCTATTTTCCAAAGTGATTTAGTGACTCTAAATCCTAGAGACACTGACTGAGATGTAGGCTCCTAAGGGTCACATTTACAAAGGGATTTAGGCACCTGAAGATTTCATACCAGCTAAACCAAGGCCAGGATGAAGCTCCCATACACATCCTGCATAAAGCCCCTTCTATCCCACCATAACTGTGCTGGTACTGTTCAAGCAGAACAACTTTCTAGTGCAGGTGAGGCCTGTGTCTCATTGAACGTCACTGGGGGCGTGGGCCTTCAAGTCGCTCTGGCGCGTTTGCAGATGTTTTCGCTTGTGCCATTTCTCTTCCAGGCGTAGTCGGCTTTTCCTCCAGATGGCCCTGGGGATGGGCCTGGATTCAGAGTCCCCTTATTCAGTGCATTTGATTTTGGGCCACCCTACCCTGTCTTCCTTCTGTGTGTCTTTCTCTGTTTCCCATCTGCCTCTTCCTGCCAAGTATCTGTGTCTCTGTCTGGCTCTCTGTACCCCCGCCACCTGTCTGTCTGTCTGTTCTCTGTCTCTCTTGTTTCTTGGCCCTCTGGCTGTGACAGTTTCTCTTGCTGACTCTCTTGTTCTCTTGACAGACGTTTCTTGCTTCCAGTGGCGGACTGTACTGCCTGAGCGGAGGCTGTAGTGGCATTGTAAATATCAGCGGCATGTGCTTGCAGTGGCTCTTTATTGTCCTTGCCCTAGTTATTTCTCTGCTGCCCTCAGCTGCTGTGTTTGCGTGGATTGCATGTTGGGAAGCCAGGGAGCTGCTCTGCAAATGCCCAAGGTGACTCTCCCAGGGCAGAGAGAGGGTGGGAGCTAACAACACTGATGAAGCACACCCAACCTCTACGAAATCCTCTTACCTAACACTGAAGTGTGATCTCCATCCATCAATCTATCCATCCATGCCTCCCCCACCCTAACCATTTCTTCCATCCATCCATCCTTCCTTCATCCATGAAATACAGAAGAACTCAGGCCAACCAGAGTCAGAGCTGGTTGCATCCGGCTGTTGTACAGACAGGAAAGAGGCTGTACCTGCGTGTGGTACAAAGCCTCTGCTGGTCTCCCTAGCAGCTGATCTCTTGGTGACAGACAAAAGTCAGGTGTCTCAGCTGCGGGAGTTAGAGACATGTCGGCAGCCTTTGATACAGGCATGATGGGTGGAGGCTGGGTGAGGTGGAATGGTACGGGAAGGAAGTCTCAGTCAGCAGGAGATGCAGGGGAGAAGGCTCTCGCACCAGCAGTCATGGAGGATGCTGATGAAGCTGGCAGTGGACAAATGGCAGGAGAAAGAGAAAATGGCTCCATCGGTTCTGCTGGAAGAAAGGGTGTTTTAAAACAATTTGGGACCAAAGTGGAGCTGGGGCCGGGATGGTGGTGGGCTGAGTAGGAACCCTTTGGTGAGAAGAGTTAGGGACACCTCACTAAGCTGCCCTGATAAACCCACTCTCTCCTCTGCAGAGCTCCCCCTTAGTGAGTCAGCCCTGGGCTAGCAAGAGGGTGGCTGGGATTTTCATTTGGCAGCCTGGAATGGAGATGGCCCTGCCGGTTTCCTGGCTCGCTGACTCTGGCACAGGCACCACTGTGGTGTTAAGGCCTGACGAGCGAGGGTCATAGACCCATAGAAGATTAAGGCTGGAAGAGACCAAAGGGGGTCATCGAGTCCAGACCACTGCCCAAAGCAGGACCAATCCCAACTCAATCATCCCAGCCAGGGCTTTGTCAAGCTGGGACTTAAAAACATCTGGAGATGGAGATTCCACCCCCTCCCTAGGGAACCCATCCCAGTGCTTCCCCACCCGCCTAGGTAAAGAGTTTTTCCTAATCTCCAACCTAGACCTCTCCCACTGCAACTTGAGACCATTGCTCCTCGTTCTGTCATCTGTCACCACTACAGCCTGGATCCTTCCTCTAGAACAGTGGTTCCCAAACTTTTTGGCATTACACCCCCCTTTTTGATTTTTGAGAAACCCTCACGCCCCCCCCCTCCCAAAAAAATAGCAGCAAAGCTTGGGGTGGATTGATGGGGGGGTGTGGCTGGGTCACCTCGCGCCCCCCCCCGGAATTTCTTCATACCCCCCCAGGGGGGCACGCCCCCCAGTTTGGGAACCCATGCTCTAGAAGGTGCTTGGTCCTGCCATGAGGGCAGGGGACTGGACTTGATGACCTCTCGAGGTCCCTTCCAGTTCTATGTTTCTATGATTCTGTGGAACCTCCCATCAGGTCGTTGAAGGGTTTTGTTTTGATACGATCTCGTGCCATCCCTCTGCGGCACCCAAGGAATTGTACACACAGGCGGGACAGGTCTGTTCTGCCCCACGCCACCCAGTGATCCAGCATGCCGGCCACAGCAGTTCCCAGCTCCTCCCCAGCGAATACAGAACAAGACACGGTGCAGTGAGACACACTGTGATCTTGGGTGCTCAGCCCAGTGGAGCGCTAGTGGGAGCCTTTGGGAAGACGCAGACACCCGGAGCTTGTAGCGGGGAAGTCGGGTGTCTTGAGAGGGCAGCATGTGAGCTATGGGAAACGCAGGGGTAGGGCTCTAGTTTAGGAGGTGGAAGATCCAGGTTCTGTTCCTGCTCCAGCCCCCCTGGGCCTCAGCCCCGGGGCATAGCCCTGCCTTACTGCACAATGGGAGTGAAGGCTGAGCTATGAAGCACTTTGAGATCTGCGGATGAGAAGAGCTAGGGGCTGTTATTACAGCTGGTCCCATCTCTGTCACCCGGGGACCGAGGCACCGAGCAGCATTTGGCTCCTCGAGCAGGTGTCGCGCTGTCAGTCGTACGTCAGTGACCCATCACCAAATCCTTGGCGCTCTGTGCTGTCCCGCCGCTCACGCCCGGCCTGTGTGCTACGGTGGGGCTGTCTCACAGAGCGAAGCTCACTGGCCCATTCAGCCCACAGCCAGGGGCCCAAACCGACCCCGCATTGACACCACTATACCGGAGAATGGACAGGCCCGCTGTGTCTGCAGAGAGCACCCGTCCCCCTCCTGCCGCGGACCTCTCTGGCCAAGAGCTTGTCTCCCCTGAGAGCCGCCTGTGCTGCATGCCCCCCTTGGGAGGGGGCTCTGCTCCCCACTTCCCTCCAGACATGGAGGGACTTGGGGCGGCAAGGTCTCCCCAACTCTAACCCACCCTGTGTTTCCCCTCCCCTCCTCCAACACCACATGACCATCCTTGCTCCATGGCCATGGAAGCTCCCCGTGCAGAAACCCCCCAAACTGACGTACCCAGCCAGCTCAAACCCTTTTGCCCCCTGACATCCACCTGCTGTGCCCAGGTGGCTCTTGGCCCAGTGCGCTGGGAGCCCAGAGCACAAGGTGAGGCAGGAGAGCCTGCAATCCATCAAATAACCTTGGCTGGTGCAGCTGAGGCTGCGGGGAGAAGCTTCTCTTCCGGCTCCTGCTGGCCGACATGCACTGACTGCGCCCCCACTCCAGCATGCAGCCCCCCCGGGCCAGCCCGAGGTGCTCAGCGAGCGGGTTTGCTCTAACACGTAAGACCCACATGCTAGGATCGCCCTGATGGGGCTGCCGATCCGACCCCGCCTGGGCTGTGGAAGTGAACAGGGGAAGGAACAGCACCCATTCTGCCCTGCGATCACTCTTCCATGCCACAAGCTGCCCCAAAGCACTTGGCAGGTTCCCTGGGCCGGCTCCCACCCTCCCCTGCCTGGGGCATTGTTCCCACAGAGCGGCTAAGGGGCCTGCTTTGCCTGCAGGATTCCACGGACAATTCCCGCGTCTCCATCACCTTCTTCCGACTTTTCCGGGTGATGAGGTTGGTGAAGCTGCTGAGCCGGGGGGAAGGAGTCAGGACCCTGCTCTGGACCTTCATCAAGTCCTTCCAGGTGTGTATGGACCAATGTGTGGCATGGCCAGGCACCTGGCTTGGAACATGGGACCTTCAGCCCCAAAGCACAGGCCTCCACTGCTCCAGAACCCCAGTGGCCAGGAGCAGCAGCAGGCTGTTAAACCTAGATATGGACCAGTCCCTCGCTGGCACACACATTCCATGTATGTTACTTGAGTGGCAGGCTCAGGAGGAGCCAAGAAGGGCTCCTCAGATTACCGGCTCCCTGGGGCTCTAACTTCAGGACTGGCGGGGTGCTTGGGGTGCCGGTCATAGGGACCTGGTTGTGCAGGGATCGTATGTCCCTTCTCCCTGGTCCACCTCGTGGTTGTCCCAGCTGCAGAGGCAGCGAGCTCCTTGCACGGGTGGGGAGTGAGTGACAGCTGCAGGATTGCTGGAGAACAGGCAGTGCTAGTGGCAGCTTCCAGCCCCCACCAGTGGCAGGCAGCCTCCCTCTCCTGCCTGTTCCTCACTGGACCCTGGGCTGGCATCAGAGGGGTAAGTCCGGCCTAAAGCAGGCATGAGCAGCACTGGGAGACAGGTCAGGCCACGTGATGAGCCTTGGGCCTTTTGTCTCACAGGCCCTGCCCTACGTGGCGTTGCTCATCGTGATGCTCTTCTTCATCTACGCTGTGATCGGGATGCAGGTAAGGAGGTGGGGACAGCGCTGGGGCCTCCAGCTGGCAGGACGTGGGCAAGCCAGGGAGGAGGGACAGAGGCTCAAACAGTCGCCTCCCGGGAGCTCCTGCCGCATGACAGATACAACCCTGCTGCCTTTCCGCCCAGGGCAGCCAGCGGGATCAGTGGGGGAGGCTGGTGGGGGGGGAGGAGGAGCTGGAGGGGAGCGATGGAGGCTGGGGGCTCCTCTGCAGGGCCGCTGGGACCTGGCAATGTCATTCACAGATGTTTGGGAAAATCGCCATGGTGGATGGAACCCAAATCAACCGGAACAACAACTTCCAGACCTTCCCGCAAGCCGTGCTGCTGCTCTTCAGGTGTGTATGGGCCCCGCCCTTCCTCATCCTGCCCTGGGCCTGTGCAGTATCCCTTTGCATTGGGTCTCCCTGGGGCGCCTGGTGCATCCGGCTCTTCCTAGCCACTGTGGGCCTGGCGCAAAACAGGCAGTGACCAGCAGGCTCTGGTTACAGCGGATTGCGGGGAAACGCTGTGGAGTCAGGTTGTGGCTGGCACGAGTTCCACCCTGGCTCCTCCAAATGCATCCAAGAAGACACATGAGCCCCGTAGAGCATGCCCAGAGAGCCCCCGCCCCCCTGAATCATGGGCCACAGGGCAGCCCATGGTGCCACGTGCAAGGCCACCCTGCGGCAGGGTGGGCTGGAAAAAACGAGTTTCCCATCAGCTGCTGCTGGGCTGAAACAGAAACATTTTGCGGGGCCACGCTGATTCCAACATTTCCGATGGCAAAGTGTCCCAGCGATTCAAACCCAAACTTTAAAACCATTTCAGCCCCTGCCAGCCTGGGTTGGGTTTCCACATTTCGTGTTCCTGCAGTATGGAAATTAGCAATGGCTGCTTCAGAAACAAAACACTCTGCGGTTTCCAGTCCACGGTGCATTTCCAAAGGTGGATTTTTCATCCGGAATTGGTGTAACGGGAGTTGTCAGACTTCCCCCCGGGATGGACGCGCCGGTTTCTTCCCCGCGCGCGGAAGGGATAGAACACGGGCTCTGAGTTTCTCGGTCGAACAGGCTCAAAAATGTTTTATAACCATCAGCTCGTTAACATCCCCCCTCATGAGCTATTCTTGTCCCCGGCAGAGCTGGGGCTAGCACCCAGCAGTCCTGACTCTTAGGCACGGGCCCACCCAGCTAGGCCTGGAATGCAATATTCTCAGCCCTGCTGTAACCACTAGTTCCTGCTCCCTTCCTGCCAATCTCATCCCACACGGCCTGGGCAGGGCAGTGGTGCCCTGCAGAGCCCAGCTGGCATCCTCCCTTCCTCCCTAGGTGTGCGACGGGCGAGGCCTGGCAGGAGATCCTGCTGGCCTGCAGCTATGGGAAGCTGTGTGACACCAAGTCCGACTTCGCCCCCGGGGAGGAGTACACCTGCGGCACCGGCTTCGCCTACTTCTACTTCATCAGCTTCTACATGCTCTGCGCCTTCCTGGTACACGCCCTGACCCCGGCCCCTCGGCTGGCTGGGGGTAGCGCCCGCTCCCTGCGTTGCTCTTCCCAGGAGAAGGGTGAAAGTGGGGCCATAGGACAGTGCCAGCCAGGGACCAAGCCCGGGCAGCTCCTAAAGCAGTCTGCGGATGCCCCTTTCCGCGGGGCTGAGAGCACAGCCACTCGCCAGGGACTGGGGCTACTCCAGAAATCAGTCAGCCGCCGTCCTCCCCCCCTCCGAGCCCCGCCCATGGCACCCTGGAGCTCCAGAGAGCCCTGCTGGTGGCTCCTGGGGGCCACCCATGGCCATGCTGAGCCCCCCCACCGTGACGCAGGAGGGGCTGCGGGAACAGCCTGCCGTGTGGGTTGAGGACAAATGTCAGCACATGTCCTGGGGTGGGCAAGGGGAGGGGCCGCCTGCGGTTGTCACAGGCTTTACCAGTGGGGTAGGAATGTTTCCAGGTCTGCTCCTGGCCTGACCGTAGCTGCAGACTCTGCCAGCATCCGGAACCCTCTGCCTGCCCCTCACCCTGCCCCACTCACTGGGAGCCCCTCACTTGAGACTCCATCCGTCGGCAGAGCGTGGCTCCTGGGCGGGGTTTGCACTCCTGGGGGCGGGGCATGTGGGAACATCCCCATTCCCCAGGCGGTAGCTCTACTAGACAGGCGTGAAATGCTGCCCGCCACGTGTCAGCGTGCCCACCGAGTCCCCCGCAGCCCACACAGCTGGCCTTGTTCCTGCCCGAGGGCCGCGGGGAGCAGAGAGCGTCTGAGCCAGGGTTTGGGGTTGAGAGCTAGCGGAGGAGACTGTTGTACTACGTGCTCAGCCTGTCAAGGAGACTGACCTGTAGCAACTTAGCGCATGAGGAAGATAGCACACGGCTTGGGACCCTCCTGTTGTTTTATACAAGCCCTTCTCACGTGGGCACCCTCGCTGGTGCATTGCGGGACCTGTGCTCAGCCAACTTCAGCGGAGCTGCGTTGCGCCCACTGAGCTCCCTTCCCCCGCCCTCCTCTTTGGCTAGATTATCAACCTCTTTGTCGCCGTCATCATGGACAACTTCGACTATCTCACGCGGGACTGGTCCATCCTGGGTCCGCACCACCTGGACGAATTCAAAAGAATCTGGGCAGAATACGACCCAGAAGCCAAGTGAGTGAGCTGTGGCTAGCCTGGGTCTGTGGCAACCTGGAAGGCCAGCGGATTATTGCCTTAAAAGCTTGAGTGGATTTAGCTTGGAGGGGAGGGGAAATTTGCTGGATTGAAAGCCCGTGGGACTGAAATCCCCTACTGATCCACAGCTGAGCCATAGCTTGGGTAGCATCCGTACCAAGGGCCGTGGCAGAGTCTCCATCACGAGCACGTTTTCCATCAGGCCTGTATGGCTTTCAAGATAGGCTGTAGTTCAAAAGGAATTATTTGGAGCGAGTTGTCTGGCCGCTGTTCTACAGGAGAGTGGAACGGTTCTGTTCCCCGCTACCCAGCGCGCAGAGGGTCACGGACAGGCCAGTCTGTCGTTTATTCACTGCTTCAGGGAGGGAGCAGCCCAGCAAAATAGGGCGTGGCGTAGGGTTACAGGCAAGGGCGCCCCCATTCCATGCTCCCCCTTTGTTACATTGCTACAAAGTTATTCCCTGTCTAGTGTATAGACCCTTCCAGCCTGGCACTCGGATTAGTTTGCTAACTCAGACGTTCACCTGGTTGCATTGCTGCCCCCGTTGCTCAGGTGGCTGGCTCAGATTTCCAGTTTTGCCCCCAGACCCACAATATACCTGCCATGGATTCTGTGTCCTACAGGGAGGTCAGGTGGGATGATCACAGTGGGCTCCTTTGGCCTTTGGCCTGCGGAGGTGCTAGTTCTAACGGCGGCTGTATGAGGCCTGCTAAGATCTAGCCTGGGAAACCCCAGCTCATGGAACACAAGCCCCCAAACTGCCCCCAGCTGGATTCTAGGCTTGTCCCCCGAAGCGTCCGGTCCTCAGTCATGTCATAGGTCAGCAGCATAGTGCACGTCTAGAGTGGCCTGCCGTATGAAACCCCATCGGTGCCCAGACTCCTCTGCCCCCAGCTCGGCAGTGTCCGGGGCCTCTCTGTACCCTTGAGACAGTTGGCGCAGCAGGGAAGCGTTGGAAATGGAGAAACTGCAGTGCGGGCAGGCTGCGAGCCCAGATTATTCCAGGCTTTTGGCATTGCTACACTGCCTGATGCAGCGCCTAAGTGATTTAGGACCCAAGGCTCATTTTCAAGAGAGATTTAGGCACTGAGGAGCTGAAAGCCCCATTGCTAGCACTGTAGCCCGTTGGAAAAGGAGCCAGTGGCTTTGGTCTCAGGTGATGCATCGCTCAGTGTAACAACGTCTGATACCTTTAAAATCTGGGCCTCAGAGACTTCCCCAAGGGCACATGGGGAGGCAGTGGGTGAGCCAGAGCTCCTGCCCCCTCCCCCCCGGCTCGGTTTGCAGCCCCACTGCTGGAGCAGAGAGGTGAGGCACAGCTGTCTCTTGACTCTTGCAGGGGGAGAATCAAACACCTGGATGTGGTTACCCTGCTGAGACGCATCCAGCCTCCCCTGGGCTTCGGGAAGTTCTGCCCACACCGCGTGGCCTGTAAGGTAACGGGCCCTTTGCAAAGGGCAGTTCTATTGGAGGGCTCACCGGCCAGGCCCACCCCCACTCCGCATAGCCTCCAGCCCTGGCTCCCACTGGCCGGTGACAGACAGGGGCTAGGGAGGAATCCAGGGCAGGTTTTGAGTC
The DNA here is from genome assembly GCA_032595735.1 of Pelochelys cantorii. NCBI lineage: Eukaryota > Metazoa > Chordata > Testudines > Trionychidae > Pelochelys > Pelochelys cantorii. The sequence goes on from CM064353.1 coordinate 15,818,543, forward strand.
TCCGCGTGATCTGATGCCAGATGTTCAGTGGAGAAGGAGGCTTTGGCGGGGGGCGAGACACACGTTGGGCTCCCAAGTCCTGATCCCCCCGGGCAGTCAGTCCGATACAACGCAGAGCACACAGAGCGCAGCTAGAGATGGGGCTGCACGGCTCAGCTCCAGCGTCCCCAGGGCTGGGGTCCAGGCCCTTTGCCAGCTCCAGGGGCTCACACTGTGGCTGCGTGAAAGCGCGGTGGCGGGAGTCTGAGCTCTCCAGCGGGAACACGTCCCGTTGCCTGCGGGGCTGGCTCGCCAAACGCCGGGGCTGCCGTGGGACAGGGAGGCGCTGCCGCTCGGCAGGCATCCAGCAGAGCCCAGGGGACGTCTCTGGCGCAGGCCAGTAGTGCATTAACAAAGCCCCAGGTCGGCGCGCAAGGCAGCATCCCCATTTTACACCAGCCGTGGATTCTGGCCCCCCAGGTGAAATTGCATGTTACCATGGGGCCAGGAGGTCTGATCCCAGAATCCTTTGGGTTGGACGGGCTCTCTGCTAGATCCTCTAGTCCACTCCGCTGCCTCATGGCTGGGGGACTTCACTGACCCCATCCCATCCCTGAGAGAAGGACTTCTTCCCAATCTGTCGCCTTCAACAGCTCCTCTGGTGAGGCCACATCTGCCATACACAGCCTGCCACCTAACCCAGCCCGCCCGCAGAGTTATGAGCTTTCACCTTACAGCTCCTGGGCAGCCCTCGCCTTCCTGGGCTGGCTGCTGAGCTGTGCGCTGCTGTCATTGGCTCTCTGTAACGGGGCTGCTGGGCGCACAGGGACTGCGAGGTTCTCTCCAGCCCCATTGTCCTTGCTCAGCCTCTCCCCTCAGCCTGGCCTGCATGGCCCTGTCCACGTGCGTTGCCCGTGTGGGGAGTTGGAGGTGTCTCCTGGCTGGGGGTGACCATGCCTGCGGTCTGTCGTGCAGCGCCTGGTGGGCATGAACATGCCCCTGAACAGCGACGGCACCGTCACCTTCAACGCCACCCTCTTCGCGCTGGTGAGGACAGCCCTCAAGATCAAGACGGAAGGTGAGGGACGCGCTTGGTGATGCCCCGTCTAGAAAGGCTGCCCCTAGAATGCTGCCCTAGCTTCCCCCAGGCCGAGGGGCCCTCCCCAGCCCCAGCGTGGGATGTGAGTAGAATCATACCTGGGGCATGTCATCGGAGGGCCAAGGGCCAGATCTTTTGCTGCAGCAAAGCAGCACGACCCGGCTTCAGTGGAGTGATGCCAGTTTACATCTGCTGGCATGGCCGGTTGGTGAAGGCAGGGCTGCGGGAGGCAAGCCCCCAACCCCACCTCCAGCCCCGCCCCTTCTGCTGAGGCCCCGCCCTTTCCCTGCAGAGGGAGGTGGGGCGGCATGCTGTGCATGTGCCCCCCTTCCAACCACAGGGAAGCAAGGGGAGCGGGGAAGCGTACATTCGCCCCAGCCTCCCCAACCCCAGTGGAGGGCATGCCACGCAACCCGGCCTGGCCTCTCCAGCACCAGGAGGGCGGGCATTGGGGGCAGCAACACTCCGCCTCCAGTCCGCCTACAGCAGGCATTCTGGGGGCAGAGTGTGGGCGGGGCCAGGCTGGTGGTTTGGGAAGGCAACGCCTTCCCCTGCCTTATACACCAGCCGCCCATCTCTGCTGGGAGCCTGGCCCATTATAATTTAGCCTCACAACACCCTTGTGTGGGTGAGGGTTGTGTAGAGATCCTTTCAGCCAACCGTGCAATGCCGCCATCTCTCTGAGCAGTGTCCCTGCAGGTTCTCCCCTCAGGTGCACAAGCACCCGTGCACCTTCGCTTGTAGATATTTGGTAGCAGGGCCCGTGCATCCCGGGCACGCACCCCAGACATCCTTGTGGCCCCTGCTGAGGGCATGCAGAGCAGTGCAGGCAAACTGCCTGCCCTTCCTTCCCAACCACCCAGCAGCCTGAGACTGGCTCACTTCAGCTTTGCTCTAGCAGAGCCTCAAGTTCTTTTTTCAAGGGTCGGTTTCCTTGGCTCTCTCGGTATTTCCTAATTGTCCCTCTAGTTCCTGTGGGGAGGTTCTGCTTAATAGTCCCTCCCCCCTTCCTGAGGGGTTTGCCTTGGGGCTTGGCATCGGCCTGGTGTGCTGAGCTTCAAACATTGCCTTTCCCAGTGGGAATCCACCCCTCAGTGAGGGACATTCCCAGTGTATCCGCTGTCTGGAAGACCCCTACGATTCCAGCCAGCTCCAAGACTGGCTCAGCCTTCAAAAGCAGAGCTAAAACTCCTGGAAATTACATTGAGGTGCCTCATGATGGGGTGCTCCCTCCAACCAGCCTGGGGTCCTGGCCCAGAGGCCTCCTGTGCAGCCACCACCAAGGGAGCACAGGGCCCCCTCGTCCGCCGTACCCCACTGGCCTAGGACTTAGCACAGAGCACACTCGTAAAGCTCTCCAGCGAGTTGGGGCTCTCCTCCCACTGGCCTGCTTCGAAAGGCCCTCAGAAAATTCAGGCTGTGATGGCAAAGTATGATCACGTGAGTGTCAGGGGAAGCTCAACCCTGGCATTGCTCATCTTCCCCTGGGACCCCGGGAGCCGTTCCAGGCCTTCAGAACCCCCACAGGGACATGGCTAAGAGCTCCTTCCACCTCCACTGCTGTTGCCGTGTGTCGAGCATCTTGGCTGCAGGATTTCCTAGGGGAGCCCCAAATACCATCGCAACCTTCCTGTGCCAGTCTGAGCTCTGCAGCGAGTTCCCTCATGAACCTTCCCAGGCCCTGGAGGAGTCCAGGTCGCCCTCAGGGGCTCTGTGCCCAGGTGCTCCCTGCTGGGCAGCCAGAGGCAGGCCGGGGAAGGAGAAACAGGCCCAGGCTGGAGTGGGAGTGAGGGCAGCTTGTCAGGACCGCTAGGCCATGGGAGCGCGCCTGCTGGGCAATGCCATGGAGCTGACTGGAGCCGGCTTTCCCTGGCAGCCTGTGTCCCTGCCTTGGGACCGGCGGGGGCCTTGCCTGCGGCTTGGCCGACCCCTGGACCAACGGCCTGGGGCCTAGCCCAGGACCTCTGCTGGTGATGACTCATCACACTTCCTGGCCCAGGGATGGCTCAGCAAACTCAGGCTCAAGGGTCACGCAGAGATGGCTCGTCACACGCACCTGTATATAAATCCTCGTGCGTCCCCAGTGGCCCAGAGCACCCATCCAGCCAAGTCCCCGGGCCTCCGTGGACCTGCCAAGCTGCTAAGAACAAGCCAGCCTGCCAGAAGAGGCCCCCACCCCTCCTTCACTGCCCAGTGTCAGTTTGGAGGGTGTGGTCGAGGGCCCGGGACAGCCTCCGCTCAGGAATCGTCAGCGGCAACCGTGCAAACCATCTCTTCCCTTTCAGCCCGCCCAGCACAAATCAGTTTTGGGGGCTGTACAAGTGGGTTATTCTTCCCCTTTCGCCTCCCGCCTCCGCGCCCCGCACAGTGACCCATCTCCCACCTGTTTGCTGAGACCGTTCTCAGCCAGCACCGAGAGCAAGGCGCTGGCCCATGTATTTCCTAGTCCCAGAAGAGAACAGGGGATGGAGCCTGGTATTGATCTCGGACTCCTAACCAGGAGTGGTGCCTCCCTTAGCTCTGCCATTAGGTTTCAGGGTTCGGTGCGTGGCCCTCCACCTCGGGGTGAGCAGGGGCGCCAACAGCCTCTGTGTGCCCTGGGCAAGGCGGGGGGCACCAGCTCTGCGCTCCGGGAAGGGGCAGGGCCTCTGGCAGAAGGGCCCAGCCTGCTGTGGTGCCTGGAGCATGGCACCCCTCCCGCGCAGCCCTCAGAGCCACGTGGAACACGGCACTCCGGGCGGTGATTTAAAGGGCCAGAGGCGCCCGTTGCCACTGCTGCCACAGTGGCAGCAGCCAGGAGCCCTGGGCCCCGCTGAATCGCTGGACCCCAGGGCAACTGTCCCTTCCCCCCCACTGGCGGGCCTGAGGGTGAGCACTTTCCCGGTTCCAGGCACCCCCTCGCAAGAGGTCCTTTCCTTTCCCACTCAGCCAGGATGGCTTCCGGTGTCCTGCTCCCCCTTCAGCCGCTCCTCTGTCCCGAGCGTTTGCTCCTGAGTCCTGCCAATAGACGCCCTGCCCTTTGCAGGCGGGGAATAATCGTTTTCCCTTCCTTGGCAGCTGGCCACTCAAGGGCTGGCTGCCCCTCAAAATCCCCTCTGCAGTCCAGCAGCCATCTGGAAGGCCCCCTCGGACTGCAGCTCGACAGCTAAACTTCACAGGTGCTTCTCCGAGAGCCACAGCCTCCAGCACCTGCCTCCCTGTGGACAGATTCACGGCGCTGACAACCCCTCGGCAACAGCAAGAAACTGCCTCCAACTGCTGGGTCATATGGCAGCGTGTCCTTTCCTGACACCACATGCGGGAGACTTCTTGCTGCTTCCTGGGCTGGCTCAGAATAGTCCTTCCCCCAGCCAAACAGTCTGACAATCTGGTGTCTGTCTCTCATTGTCACGTGCCAGACTCACCCGGCCAAGGATCTGTCCCAAGCCCCTGCCGGAGTGCCTGTCACCCAGACACCTCCTACCATCGCCAGGACTTTGGCTGCATCTCTCATGACGCGCGGCTAATTGAACACACTGTCCAAGGGAAATGGCTGTCTCTCCTGCACAGCCACCTGCTAGGACTGGGAGCAGTGAGGAACATCTGGGTCCACTTCATTCCTTTACTCTGGGGCCAATCTATGGGGGTCATGACAGAGAACGTAGCCTGCAGGTTCTGTGTAAATCTCAGGGAGGGGCGAGATCCCCTTCACTTTGCACTGAAGCAATACAGCTACGGAACTGGTGTCAAGCCAGCCACGTCCTCGTTCCAGCCTCTTACCTTCCAGGTGTGTAGAGCACCATGGCCAAGGAGCGGAGCAGATGTGGCTCCCTCGCTTGCAGTGGGAATTGGTCCCTCCGATCCCCAGGCAAATATTGCTGACCTGGGGGGCGGGGCCTGGAAGTGGGCATCTGTGCTGCCAAACGTGCAAACAGTCCTGTGCGAGACGAGGCCTGGGGCATCGGCTGCTAGGAGGCAGCTCTCAGCCCGCGTGCCCAGCCCGTACGTCTCCCCTGACACCGCTGATTCCGAGGGCGTTGGGCAAGACCAAAGCGGGCAACGCCAGAGTCCTTCTAGTTGCACCAGCTGGACTCCCCATCCCAGCCCGTCTGTCCTCTGACTCAAAGCTTGGCTCGTCAGCCATGGTGGGGAAGTTTCCCGTTCGATTGAATTCCAACACACCCTGTGTAACAGCAGGAAGATCCCTCCAGAAATACCTTCCTTCCAAATGGAGCCTGGTTCTAATTCCCTCCCCCCTGCCTTCGATGGTCTCTTGGATTTAAAGTAGGTTTTCCTATGAGTTCTGTCTGGGCTCGCTCATTAGCCATGCTAGCCTCCCCTTCCCCTGGGCAGGGCTTTTCAGGCTTTGCTCATCCCACAATGGCAAAATTCATCCAGGAATTGGTTAACCTTTTCCTGCAGAGCCTGTCTCATGCCATCTCCCTTTGCAATGCTAACTCGGTGCGCTCTGGGGCACTCATCTACCAAAGTGGCTCCGTTGGGGAAGGAAGAGCACTGATGGCTGATTCCCTGCCCCTTCCCTGTTTGCTGCAAGGATAAGATATTGTTAGTCCTGCATCCCAAGCACATCCCTTAAATACCGTTGGGGTTGCACATCACCCACGTTACCCACTTTCCCCAGAACCAGCCAGGCTAGAGGGGACGTGAGATGGGCACTAGGCTTCTCTTTGGACAGACCAAACCTTTTCATCAGCTCCCCAGACTGCTTATCTCAGTTCTGGCCAGATGCAGACTTCCCAGGTGGGGTTCTAGATGCATTCTTGCCTTTACCAGGCTCCTAACCTTCGAGAGGACTGGCCCATTCTACCGCCTGCCCTCAGGGCGCTTAATGCAGCCATGGCTGAAATTTGCACAGCGACAGCTGAGGCTTCGGTGCACACTTCTTCCAAACACGGGGCCTGGTACGTGCCTCGAGGTCAGAGGCAGGTATTCTTCAGTATTGGATCCAGCTCCATGGGTCCCTCCTTCTTCAGCCCGGGAGTCACGTGAGGTGGAGCATCCGCTGGGACTACTTGTAAACGAAGGAGACGCTACTCAATTGGGCAGAAACTGGAGTTCTTCAAGATGGGTCCCTATGGATGCTCCACTCCCCATCCTCCTTCCCCTCTGCTTCCGCGTTTCACCTCACGGGACTTCAGGGTGAGAAGGCACTGAGGGCGGTTTGGCTGCACAGCTGTGGTCCCTGTAAGCTGAGTGCGTGGGCAGCCACCCAGGAGAGGTTCAGGTGCTGCCCAGCTGGTTAGCAGAGTGCCCACAGCCAGCAGCTTGTGTTTCTCCTGGTGGTGCACATCCGCACATGCCATGGTGCGTGTAACAGCATTTATTCCACACATGGATGGGAAAAATTAAAGGAGACACTGCTGCGCAGCCCTGTGTATCCCCGGTATGAGGGTATTAGGAGAGCATGCCTGGGATGAATGGGAACGGCTAGTGAAAATCTCCACTCAGAGATGCACGGGGCACATGCGCACCTGGAGTGGGTACCCCAGGACACACCTCTCAAAGGAACTCCCGCAGCACACGGCGAGTGACCACCATCTCTGGGGTGGGATACAGCCGCCATTGGAGTGCATGGAGCGGTCCCACCCAACCGGGAAAGATGGGAAGGTGAACCACAGTTCCATCAATTTCACATGGCAGAGGGAGGCGGGGTGCGGCTGGAAGCTGGGGAGGCCCTGAGGGTCAGCACTTGTGATGAGGTGCCCTTGGCATTTTCAGTGGCCACAAATGGTCAGTTTCATATCTCAAGAGCCAATAACCTCAGCCCTATGGTGGCCCCTACTATGGCCACTTCCTGCAGCACCCAGGGGTGCCTGCAGAACCTCCCGTCCACAGCCAGACCAGACGGATCCCTCTTTAGCGCGTGAAAGCCCATGCTCCCAACATGCTGCTTGAGCCCTCTCCCTAGGCTCACCCGCCATTTTTCTAGGATAGTCCCAATTTCAGCAAGGCCATTTGACCTCCTCAAGCCATTCTCCCATGGCTTGGGCCAAGGGACTGTTCTGTCACCCCACAGCCTTGTGTGGGGCCCTGGCGTCACAACACCAAGGCGTGTCATCCCACCGTGCCACCACCCTCCCTTCAGGCACCATGGTGTGTCACGAGCGGATTGGTGGCTTGTTCCCCTGCAGGTAACTTTGAGCAGGCCAACGAAGAACTGAGAGCCATTATCAAGAAGATCTGGAAAAGAACCAGCATGAAACTCCTGGACCAGGTCATTCCGCCGATTGGAGGTGGGTCTTCCCATGAGTGACCTGGGCACCGTGCTCTCTTTGCCCCCCTCCCTGGCTTAGTTCTCCCCTGCCCTCCGCTCGCACCCTGCTCAGCGGCACGACAGTGTTCACGGCCTCACCTGGCTTTCTCCCCTCCAGAGGATGAGGTGACCGTGGGCAAGTTCTACGCGACCTTCCTCATCCAGGAGCACTTCAGGAAGTTCATCAAGCGCCAGGAGGAGTATTACGGCTATCGGCCCAAAAAGAACGCCGTCGTTATCCAGGTCAGTGCAAATAGGTCTGCGTGTCCCAGCCACCCCTTGGGCCCGCTTGGAGCAGCCAACTTGTCCCTGCTGCACGAGGGCAGGGCAGGGCTCGCGAGGCAGAGCCTGGGACTCAGGAGACATGGGCCGTGCCACCAGCGGACCTGGGGCAAGCCGTTTCCCCACTCTGTGCCTCAGTTTCCCCATCTGTAAAACTGGGCATGTGATGCTGACTTCCGTGGTAAAGTGCATTGGGATCTCCTCATGCACAGAGCAGGGTGGCAGTGTCCATATGTGCCGGGCAAGGTGGGAAGGAGACCTCTCTGTTTGAGGGTGACGGGGGGTCTGTGGGTGGTGGAAGAGGAGCCGCGGGGCTAGAGCTGAGCAAAGGGAGCTGCAGAGGGGTGCGGTCTGCGGGTGTCAGCACTGTCCCGGGGGACACTAGAAATGGGGCTGCACAAAGGGGACGTCGCATGGGGAGGAGCCTGGGGAGGAACCAGCTGAGTCCAAAGTGAGGGCCACGTGTAACGGGGGGGGGAGCCCGTGTGAAGAGGAACCATCCTGAGGTGAGGGAGGCTGCCCAGGACCAAGGCAGCTCTCTCGGGGCCTGGCCCTTGGTCCCTGCGGTGCCTAGACTGAGCTCTGGGCCTTGGAGGGCGACTCAGGATGGAATCTCAGAGCTGGTGTCCCCAGCCCGCCCTTCCTGCAGCAGAAACGGGGCCCTGCCGCTGGGACGCCCCAGGCTGGGTCTCTGCAGGCAGCACGGTGGAGAGCAGCAGCAGGACTCCTGGGTCCTCTCCCCGCTCTGCCACTGACGTGGGTAGCCTTGTTGAGCTGCTTCCCTCCTGCCTGCCTCAGTTCCCCTACCCATGAAATGGGGACACAGAGGCAGGGAGCAGGGGAAGGGCTGAGGCCCGTGCCACTCCCTGCCCCCCTTCTGGCTGATGGAATGAGCAGCCCCACACAAGTTTCCACGGGAGTCCAGTCTCCGATCTTGGCAGGCGGGTCCCAGAGCACAGAGGGGGAGACGGGTATTTCTCTTGTCCAGCCTGGAATGCAGCTGTGTCTTGGCTCCCCCGCCTCGCTCCAGGGTGTGGGACCACCTCTTCTGGGGGCAAAAGACCAGCTCCAGCATGTGCGAGGTGAGCTATGCCCTGCAGGGACAGAAACCCCGATGCTCTGAGACACCCCCATGGCTCCGCCCATTTCCCACCTCCCGCCCCACTGCGTGAAGCCACATCTCTGGGCCCCCTTTTCCTCACTCCCAGGGCACAGAGCTAGGCCGAGGGAGAGGCTGCTGCACCAGTAGGCACCTTGGGGAAGTTGGCAGGGCAGCCTGGGCTCAGTGGGGCAGGGCTCAGGGTTTGGGGGCTGGCCCCTGCCCCCAGATTGCCCTGTGAGTGACCTCCCCATCTCTGTCCTTCCAACCAGGCTGGCCTGAGAAGCATTGAGGAGGAAGCCGCGCCGGAGGTCCGCCGAGCCATCTCTGGGGACCTGACGGCTGAGGAGGAGCTGGAGAGAGCCATGATGGAGGCAGCCATAGAGGAAGGGATATACAGGGTGAGCCCAGTCCTGTGCTCCCCCACCCGTACCAGCCCCACCGCCCAGGTCCCAGGCAGAGACGGTGCCTGCTACCCCTATGCTCTCCCCACCTGTACCAGCCCGGCGCCCTGAGGGGGCTGTCACAGATAGGAGAGGGGCCAGCCAGAAGGTCCCAGGGGTGAGCTACGAGGCCCGAGATCATAGTCCTATTGCCACGGCTGCTCGGTGCCACATGCTGGGGCAAGACTCAGCTCTTTGAGAGCGGTTCCTGGTGGGCACGGCGCGGAGCCACAGCTGGGAGATGCCCCAGTGCACAGAGACGGGCCTGACCACAGGGGGAGCGTCAGTCACAAGACCGCACGTCACTGACTGGCTAACCACACCCTGGGTCCCGGCCAGCATTTGGGGGAGAAGCGGGCTGGTGACCTGAGTGCAGGGAGCTCGGGTTCTAATCCCAGTGCCCCGGTGGCATCCCGGGCCATGCAAAGGGGACAGCGGGACTGGTACAGGACAGGAACCAGTGCATGTTACTGGGAGGGGCTGGCTGGTGGGTATGAGCCCCTCTGCCAGCTGCACACCTGTGTGTCCCAGCCCCGACGCTGCTGAGAGATCCCCTCTGCACTCACTGGCCTGGGAGCTTCTGATTGGCTGTGTTGTGGTAACCATGGGAACCCAGGGCGCCAGCGGTCTGTGACCACGTACTGCCAAGTCTCACTCCCGCTCAGAGCCTGTCTGTGAATATGGGAGGCTCTGTCTGGTAGGCAAGGCAGTGTTGCCTAGTGGATGGGGCTGGAACTGGGTTGCAAGTCTGGAGCCCTGAGTTCTAGTCCTAGCTCTGCCATGGACCTGCTGGGCGACCTTGGGCAGGTCATGTCGCTCCTGTGTGCCTCAGTTTCCCCACTGAAGTGAGGCACTAAGCCCCTGTTTATAAAGCGCTTTGAGCTCCGCCCGAGACCTGCTCTGTGAGAACTGACCCTCCCCCCTCTTGGTTCCAGAGGACGGGTGGCTTGTTTGGCCAGATTGACTCCTTCCTGGAGCGGAGCAGCCCCCTACAGCCCCACGTGACCAGCCAGAGGCCCCTCCAGTTCACCGAAGTGGGGAGTGAAGACTTGGACTCCCCCGTCTTCCTTGATGACTTCCCCCCGGGTGGGAACACCAACACCAACAACAGCAATGCAGCCACCGCAGGGTAATGCTCCGCAGTCGGAGACAGCCCCTGGGGCGGGGGGCAGGAAGGGGACGTGCTGTCTGTACACCTGGGGCGGCCTCCGTATGAAAGGAGCCCCTTCGTCCCCTCAGCTGCTGTGACGTGGGGAGCAGGGAGAAGCTCAGGGGCTGTGTGCGTGGGGGCAGCTGCAGGGGCGTGACTGGGCATGGGTGTGTACGTCTGTGCTTGTGTGTTAACCAAGCGGGGGCCTTTGAAACCAGCTATCCCCGTACAGCCAGCGCAGATCCTGTTTCTACCAGCAGGGGTCGGACTCATCCCTGGCAGCAGGGCCGTTGCCTCTGCTGGTCTGTGTTCGATTTACCCCAGAGGAAGAGCTGGCCCCAGATTATTTAGTGTCTAGGACAGATTTAGAGCAGCAGTGAGCATCCGAATGGGGGAATACAAGGGAAGGCAAGAGTCCACCGCCGCTCCACTCCTCAGCTGCTCCACTCCCGCAGCTCGGGACACGGGCCCCCTGCCCGCCGTGTTCACTTCCCGCCATCTCTCACCGCGGGAAAGGCTTGTCCGGCCTCTTTTAGTCCCTCCGCTACTTTCCTGCCCTATATTTTATTTCACTTCGATTTCATTTGGCAAGTTTCATTTGGAGGTTTCCCCTCCTTCTCCTGGACCTTCCTTTGTGCCAATCAGTCCCCAGGGGTAACCCTGCCAGGCTCTTTCCCCCTCAGTGACGCACGCAGTGTTTGGGGAAGTCCCCCGTCCTCTCAGAGTGTGCAGTGCGTCTGGGGTTTAGGGGCAGGGCCCAAAGCAACAGAGAGAGGAGACTAGCACTCCTGTTAGTGGGACCTCCGCTCCCCTCCCAGGCTTTGGCCTCAATATCGCAGGCCCCATCAGTCATCGGCCCGGCCTCAGCTGGGGCCACAGAGAGGAAGCCCTAGAGGGGGAGCAGAGCACACTTATCAGGCAGAGAATGGGGACAAAGGGCAGGTCACCCCATCGACCCGCTCACAGGAGCCATCATGTCCCTTAAAGGGCACCATAGACTGAGACCAGCACTTGTGCCATGTAAGAAGCCTCGGATGGATGACATGCCATGACACGCATGGGGCCACCTCGCAGCCAATGGTACTGGTGTCTGACCCCTGCTCTGAAGTGAGACAGGACCCTGCCTCCACCTCCCTCCTCCGGGCTGCAGTTTAGCTCCGGGACCAGCTGAAGTGTCGACCATAGGCTGTCGGTGCCCTGCGGCTCCTTCCAGGCTTTGTTTGTCTGAAGAGCTGTCGTTTCGAATGAGCCTCGCTCCGCTGCTATGGAGACCTGTCAGCCCCCACCCGCATTGCTCAGGCAGCTGCAGGCCGAAGCCCACCCAAATCTCCAACACTCAGCACCAGCCACGTTACCTGAGCCACCCCCCAGCAATCCATCCTGGGGCCGTACCCCCCGGCTCCCAGGAATCCCTCTACCTGGCAGGACTCCAGAGAACCCGCCAAGCACCTCAGACCCAGAGACAAAGACTGTCATTGGAAACCCTTTCTCTAGTCCCACCCCCATCAGTGGGGATCCTGGTGGCCATTTTGGTGACTAGTTCTAGAAGATGCCATGAAGAGATTGCAGGCGCCCATTGGCACCATTCCATCCCCGGCAATCAGCTGTCCCTCCCTGATCCACTCCTTCAGTACTGGCCGATACACAGCGGGGTGAGCACCTCAGCCTGCAGAGCTCTCTCTGGCCGAGGCCTTCACCCTCCTCTGCTAATTCAGAACGTTCCAGGACCTAGTGAGGAGGCTGGCAGACTCCCCAAGCCCTGCTCGTGGGAGTCCAAGAGTCATAACGTGCTTTGGTGGACATTGGGGATAGCATTCCACAGAGGAAGATTGCTCACATGCACCAGCACCGCCTCCAGATCCATGGTTCTGCCTGTGGTCATGAGGAGAGTCCCCCGGGTCCGTCCTTGAGACTTCCGAGAGAAGTACAAACCATGACGCAGTTTTCTCCCCTCTGGAAACCAGCCGTCCCCGCTACTCACCAGCCTGGGAATGCTTCACCTCAGGCAAGTGGATGCTGGAAGTTACCAGTCTGGATAAGCCAAGTCCAATTCCACTCTGCCCCCTCCATGCCACCCTCCTGCCATCCTTCTTCAGGAACTCTTCTCACCAAGAGCTCTTCAGGCAAGAGGCCCCCATCCCCCCATCTCCTTGGGGCAGAAGAGCCGGTTCTAACAGAGTTCATAAAAAAATGAAGAGCCCTGTGGCACCTTAAAATCTAACCGATTATTCGCATCAATCCCAAAAGATCAGCACTGACCCCGTGTGAGGGATGAACTGCCTAGGAGCACTTGGGAGCCCACCCAGCAATAGCCTCTGTTTTGGGAGTGTCTTCCATCCTCCCTGGCCTACTCTCGGTGCTGCAGTTTGAACCGGCAGTCCTCTGCTCTCTCCATGTCTCCTTCAGATCGTCACTCCTGGGCGCCATTACTTCAGCAAGACAAGTGGAGGAACTGGAGGCTTGCCTGCCAATCCACCACATCCCCACTCGGTAAGGACAAGGCTGTTCTGTGCCCCATCCCTGTTTGCTCCCTAAGGTCTCCTTGGGAGCTCACATTGCCCAGATTTGCCTGCCTGCATTCTCCTGCTGAGAGGGTGAAGCCTTCGCTCGCTGGGTACCAGCTGGGCTTTTGCCCTCTCTATCCCAGGCTGCTGATGTTGCTAGCAGAATGACCAAAGGGCCAACCTTCTCCCACCGAGGTGCTGTCTGGGCATTGCAGGGTGTGTTAACTTGTGACACCAGCGCTGGGTGCGCTCCCTGCCCCATGGGGCCAGCATGCTCCAGGAGAGCTCTGTCCACATCTCTAGCCGGACTGGAGGAATTCCCATAGCAGAAATCTGCAGGACTGCAACTTGGTCCTCTGCATGCCCGTGCCAAGCACGTGCCATCAACTCGCTTCCAGAGAGGACACTGCCTCTGGTGATGCTGTTCTCTCAACAGGCCTTGACTCGCCTCCCCGGCACCCCTTGCTGCCCGAGTTACCGCTCTGGAGTCTCCCCAGCGACAGTCACTCGAGGAAGAAGGGACAGTGGCTCACCTCACAGTAACTCGAGTTCTTCAAGAAGCTTTGTTCCTGTGGGTGCTCCACCTCCCAGCCTCCCTCCCTCTGCTGCGCAGGGGCTGCTTTCACAGCTGAGAGGGCTGAGCGGCAGCAGGCTCCACTCTCCCTGGCTTCCTCGTTCAGAGCGCACGCTGTGACCTCGCACGCGCGGGCCGCCCTGCACAACCGCTGCCTCCAAGCACAAGTGCACGAGGCAAACACGTCCTGGGCTGGCGCAGCCATAGGGCCGGAACACCTCACTCGCCTCTCCTCCTTCGCTCAGTCAGGCTGTCCTGTCTGTCTGTCTGTCTGTCCTTCCACCTCACTCGCCTCTCCTCCTTCGCTCAGTCAGGCTGTCCTGTCTGTCTGTCTGTCTGTCCTTCCACCTCACTCGCCTCTCCTCCTTCGCTCAGTCAGGCTGTCCTGTCTATCTGTCTGTCTGTCCTTCCACCTCACTCGCCTCTCCTCCTTCGCTCAGTCAGGCTGTCCTGTCTGTCTGTCTGTCTGTCCTTCCACCTCACTCGCCTCTCCTCCTTCGCTCAGTCAGGCTGTCCTGTCTGTCTGTCTGTCTGTCCTTCCACCTCACTCGCCTCTCCTCCTTCGCTCAGTCAGGCTGTCCTGTCTGTCTGTCTGTCTGTCCTTCCACCTCACTCGCCTCTCCTCCTTCGCTCATTCAGGCTGTCCTGTCTGTCTCTCTGTCTGTCCTTCCACCTCACTCGCCTCTCCTCCTTCGCTCAGTCAGGCTGTCCTGTCTGTCTGTCTGTCTGTCCTTCCACCTCACTTGCCTCTCCTCCTTCGCTCAGTCAGGCTGTCCTGTCTGTCTGTCTGTCTGTCCTTCCACCTCACTTGCCTCTCCTCCTTCGCTCATTCAGGCTGTCCTGTCTGTCTGTCTGTCTGTCCTTCCACCTCACTCGCCTCTCCTCCTTCGCTCAGTCAGGCTGTCCTGTCTGTCTGTCTGTCCTTCCACCTCACTCGCCTCTCCTCCTTCGCTCAGTCAGGCTGTCCTGTCTATCTGTCTGTCTGTCCTTCCACCTCACTCGCCTCTCCTCCTTCGCTCAGTCAGGCTGTCCTGTCTATCTGTCTGTCCTTCCACCTCACTTGCCTCTCCTCCTTCGCTCAGTCAGGCTGTCCTGTCTGTCTGTCTGTCTGTCCTTCCACCTCACTCGCCTCTCCTCCTTCGCTCAGTCAGGCTGTCCTGTCTATCTGTCTGTCTGTCCTTCCACCTCACTCGCCTCTCCTCCTTCGCTCAGTCAGGCTGTCCTGTCTGTCTGTCTGTCTGTCCTTCCACCTCACTCGCCTCTCCTCCTTCGCTCAGTCAGGCTGTCCTGTCTATCTGTCTGTCTGTCCTTCCACCTCACTCGCCTCTCCTCCTTCGCTCAGTCAGGCTGTCCTGTCTATCTGTCTGTCCTTCCACCTCACTTGCCTCTCCTCCTTCGCTCAGTCAGGCTGTCCTGTCTATCTGTCTGTCCTTCCACCTCACTTGCCTCTCCTCCTTCGCTCAGTCAGGCTGTCCTGTCTGTCTGTCTGTCTGTCCTTCCACCTCACTTGCCTCTCCTCCTTCGCTCAGTCAGGCTGTCCACTCTGTGTATCTAACTAGCTAGCGAGCTATCCTCAGACAGACCTCTCTGTGTATCTTCCATCTGTCCATCTCCTTACACATTCATCCATCCATCCATGCAGACGACCTTCATCCCCCCGCACCAGGGCTGCCCAGTGGTTGGGTCTCTCTGATACAAGGGCTGCTGGTTCTGTGCTTATGAATGTGAGTGGTGGGCGGGGGGGGGGGGGAGAGCGGAGGTGCTGAAGCAGAGGATGGGGGCAGAGGATGGGGGCAGAGGCGGGAGCGGTGGTGGAGGGAGGTGACACTTATGAATGGAAGCCCCCGGAGAGGTGGCTGGGGGGTGGTCCCTGTGCCAACCTGACCCGCCTTCCTGTCCCTCACAGGGTGCAGTACGAGGATGAGCTGTGGGGGGAGAAGATGGTGCCGGCCCCTGGCCAGCCACGGCCGCTCTCTGCACTGGGTCAGTTCCTGCAGCCTCGCCGCACCGGGCGCTCCCTGGCCTTATCCAGGAGGCGTGTCCTGGGCTGGCAGTGCTGTGGGCATGCGGTGGGACCCCGTGTTTCACCAAGTGGCCGGGCGATGGACCCTCCTTGGTCAGAGGGTTGGGAGGGAGGGAGGACCCCATGTTATTGGAGGGCCCTCCCAGGGTGCTGGAGGGAGGGTGCCCCTGTTCTGTCGGGGTGACTCCATTTTCCGCCAAGGCCACTGGGAAGCCTCCTTTTATTGGGGGGGGGGGGGACTGCTCCTTCATGGCCCCGAGGGTGAGCTGAGCGCAGAGCCAGCACTGTGCGTCCCTGCAGCAGTGAATGCAGACAGTCCTCTTCCCTGGGGGGCCAGCTCTGGGGGGTCCTTTCCCCCGGGTGCCATAGCCTCAAATGAATTTCCTGGGGCCCTGCAGCTGGCAGAGGCAGAGGTGGGGGGGGTTGCAGGAGGGGTTGCCTGGGACCCCCATTTACCATCCTCATGCTGGCCTAGCCAGGGCAGAGAGGCCGGGCTACAAGGCCGAGGGAAGGCCCATGTTCTGCTATACAGGGGACCTTCCCCGTGAGCTAGGGAACGCCTGGCTTCCCGGCCCCACTCGGCTGGTTGCCATGGGCACAGGACCCCCCTGCACCAGGGCTCTGCTTCCCCAGCCTCTGCACTAGTCAGCCCCCTCCCAGCTGGCACCCGGTGCTTGAGGGACACGGCAGCAGCTTCCCTGTGGGCACCCGCCTGACGCCCCCCCATTCCCTTCCCACAGAGCACGACTGCGCCTTCTGCCTGGAGAAGCTGCAGCGGTGGCTGGCCAGGAGGCAGGCAGCCAGTGTCCGCGGCCCAGGGTCCGGGCAGCCGGTAAATGGCGCTGTCATATCATGTGACTCGTCTGGGAGGTGGGGCCGGGCTCTCTCTCTCCTTTTGGGACGGGGTCATTAGTGGTCAGGATCGAGGGGCACTGCCGGAGCTGGGAGTGGGGGCAGGATTATGGCGCAGTATCGGAGCTGGGTGTGGGAGCAGCCCAGGGCCGGGGGCAGGATTATGGCTCAGTATCGGAGCTGGGTGTGGGAGCAGCGCAGGGCCGGGGGCAGGATTATGGCTCAGTATCGGAGCTGGGTGTGGGAGCAGCCCAGGGCCGGGGGCAGGATTATGACGCAGTATCGGAGCTGGGTGTGGGAGCAGCGCAGGGCCGGGGGCAGGATTATGGCTCAGTATCGGAGCTGGGTGTGGGAGCAGCTCAGGGCCGGGGGCAGGATTATGGCGCAGTATCGGAGCTGGGTGTGGGAGCAGCGCAGGGCCGGGGGCAGGATTATGGCGCAGTATCGGAGCAGGGTGTGGGAGCAGCCCAGGGCCAGGGGCAGGATTATGGCGCAGTATCGGAGCTGGGTGTGGGAGCAGCGCAGGGCCGGGGGCAGGATTATGGCGCAGTATCGGAGCTGGGTGTGGGAGCAGCCCAGGGCCGGGGGCAGGATTATGGCTCAGTATCGGAGCTGGGTGTGGGAGCAGCAGGGCCGGGGGCAGGATTATGGCGCAGTATCGGAGCTGGGTGTGGGAGCAGCGCAGGGCCGGGGGCAGGATTATGGCGCAGTATCGGAGCTGGGTGTGGGAGCAGCTCAGGGCCGGGGGCAGGATTGTGGCGCAGTATCGGAGCTGGGTGTGGGAGCAGCCCAGGGCCGGGGGCAGGATTGTGGCGCAGTATCGGAGCTGGGTGTGGGAGCAGCTCAGGGCCGGGGGCAGGATTATGGCGCAGTATCGGAGCTGGGTGTGGGAGCAGCCCAGGGCCGAGGGCAGGATTGTGGCACAGTATCGGAGCTGGGTGTGGGAGCAGCTCAGGGCCGGGGGCAGGATTGTGGCGCAGTATCGGAGCTGGGTGTGGGAGCAGCCCAGGGCCGGGGGCAGGATTATGGCTCAGTATCGGAGCTGGGTGTGGGAGCAGCGCAGGGCCGGGGGCAGGATTATGGCGCAGTATCGGAGCTGGGTGTGGGAGCAGCTCAGGGCCGGGGGCAGGATTGTGGCGCAGTATCGGAGCTGGGTGTGGGAGCAGCCCAGGGCCGGGGGCAGGATTATGGCTCAGTATCGGAGCTGGGTGTGGGAGCAGCGCAGGGCCGGGGGCAGGATTATGGCGCAGTATCGGAGCTGGGTGTGGGAGCAGCGCAGGGCCGGGGGCAGGATTATGGCGCAGTATCGGAGCTGGGTGTGGGAGCAGCCCAGGGCCGAGGGCAGGATTGTGGCACAGTATCGGAGCTGGGTGTGGGAGCAGCGCAGGGCCGGGGGCAGGATTATGGCGCAGTATCGGAGCTGGGTGTGGGAGCAGCTCAGGGCCGGGGGCAGGATTGTGGCGCAGTATCGGAGCTGGGTGTGGGAGCAGCTCAGGGCCGGGGGCAGGATTGTGGCGCAGTACTAGAGCCGGGGCGTGGGGCCCAGGCACCAGCTGCACTGCAGCCAGGGAGGGTTTCTCTAGTCAGCAGCCAGGCCTCGATGCTCCCTTTTTTCCACTGCAGGCTGTGCTCTCTGGGGGCCCGGGCGCCCTGTCCCACAACCCCTCCTTTGAGCGCATGACGAGCGCCGGGGTGGCTGCCCCCTGCCAGCAGGAGCTCGTGGCAATGGCCGAGGCTGCAGCCGAGCCGCTGGAGAGAAGGGAAACGCTGGAGAGAAGGGAAGGCCAGCTCCACCCGCTGACAGGGCTTGGCCACGTCCCTGCCCAGCTCCCATGGGCCTAGCGTGGCTGGCTCCCAGCGGCCATCTCCAGCACCCACCTGCCGGGCACCTCCAGGTGTCCCCCGTGCCAGCCAGCGGGTGCCCCCGTGTGTGTGCCATGAGAGGGCTACCGTGGAAATGCAGCACCAATCCCATGCCCAGCCCTGACTTGCTCTCTGCCCGGCCAGGCAGATGGGAGATGCCCGTGAGGAGCCAGAGAAGGACTTGCCGGCCTGTTTATGGAGGAGCCGCGTGGTCCTGGACTCCGGGGTCATTTCCTACAGGGGCGTCCAGTGCTGCGTGAGCAGGACGCGCCCCCTGCCCTGCCCAGAGCTGTAACGTGCACGCCGGGCGGGTCATTAAATCCGTGACACAGATCTGCCTGCTCCACTCTGTCCTTCACCGCTCGGCCCGTTGATCAAAGGGGGCCAGCCAGGCGCTGTGGGGGGGGACTGCTGCCAGTGGTGCTGAGCACCCGGCGCTCCAGCCAGCCTCACCCTGCAGGGTGGGTGCCCTGTCCCTCTGGACAGCAGGCCCCCCACGTGCCGCCCGGTGGGATCTCCTGGTGAGGGGCCACTTTCGAACCGCGCTGTCATGGACATTACAGACCTGCCCTGCCCGAGGGGCTGAACGGACATAGGCAGAGCTGGGCCTCCCACCCCCACAGACGGGGGAGGAGGCCCAGGAAGGGGAAGGGGGAGATTTTCACTATTTATCCTCCCTTTGGCATGGTGGGGGGGGGGGGGGACTGGCCTCTCACAGTCCCATGGGCCTGTGCAAATCAACTCCGGAGTGACTGGCCGAAGATCACCGGGGAGTCTGTGGCCAGCGTGGGAACTGAACCGGCATCTGAGTCCCAGCCAGAGCCTTAACCACAAGCCCAGGCCTTCCTCAGACATTGCCTCCCTTCCTCTGCTGGTGCCGCCTGACGGAGCCTGCCCGGGCTTGGAGGAGAAGCTCACCCTGCAGTGACTGAACGTTGACATTGCCTCGGGCGGAGGAGCCCCCAGGGTAGAGCGGGAACCTCTGATGCCCGGGGCTGTGCCAACACAAAGGCAGGGAAGCACGGAAGCCGCGGGTGGCTCTCCCCTGTAGTGTTCTCCCCCAGGGCAGGGGGTGTTTCTGGCAGATGAGTGAAATCGCACGTGTGTTTCGCTCTGAGCAACCCCCTGACGCGCAGGTGAGTGGAGTTTGTGAGGCGATTATGGTAAACGTCCTTGTCTGAGTTAAAAAGGGCTGTTTTGTTCTGGTCCCGCGTGGGAATCGTTACTCTGGGTCAAATCCAGTGTGTGGGGAGTGGAAATTAACATTGAAAACAACACTGAGCGGGACGTGGATTCTGCTGGACTTTGCATGGCTCCCTCCTAAAATATGCTCTAGCTCAGCCGCCAGGCACCAGCTTGCCACTGGACCGCGGGAGTGGAATGTCTCTGGCTGGTGTTAGACAGGAGATGAGGCTAGGGGAGCACAGGGACCCTGCTGGCTTGGCATCCACAGATTCTCTGCAGGTGTAAATCAGCATCGCACCTCTGCTGTGCATGGAGCTTCTGCTCCATCTGAGGGTGTGGCTTCTCTGACAGTCCTGCCCTGTCCCTTCTATGGCAGCATTTGACGAGCCGGAGCCGGAGCCAAATCCATTCGTGCCAGGAGAGAAACCCCAGAGGACTTGAAAGCCACGGAAAGGAGCAGATGGGCTGGGGCTGGGATCTGCAGCGTATCACGGTCTGCTGAATTCATCCTCTCCCTTGCCGTGCTGACGCCGGGGCTGAGCCCTTGGCAAAGTCTGACCCACCGTGCCCTCCAGTGGTTGGCACTGTCCCTCCAGCGCCTTGGGATTGGGGACAAGGCCAGAGACACCCCCACCCAGCCCTGCTCTGCTCTGCACAGGAGGGGCGGGAGCAGCCAGTGCTGCTGGGACCAGGCTTCTGGCATGGTGAGGCACTGGCAGCGGTGGGCGTTAGCTGCAGATCGCCCCCTGCTGGCCAGGGCCTCTCCTCCCAGCCTCTCTCCCCTCTCGCCCCCGGGCTGCACGCTCCCTTTAAAGCAGCGCAAGCCAGTCGCCAGCTCATCCCCGGCTCCTTGCCGGCTAATCTATATTAAAATGCAGAGAACGGATGGGTCCCAGGGGAGGCTCTGAATCAATAGAGCCCATCTGCTCTCGGCCAGGGTGTTTATTTGTTAACTTAATAAATGGGAAGTGGAGCATCTGTAGCCAGGCCCTGGCATGTGCAAACAGGGGCTGCCCCCAGGGGAAAGGGAGGGGCGGGGAGGGGAGCGGAGCAGCCAGTGACTCTGGGGAGGGGAGAGCAGACTCACACAGAGACCTGCCCGGCACAGTTCCCTCCTGCACAGTACATGAGGCCTGTGCTCAGAACACAGGGCTCCCCCCAGAAGTCGGGGTGTCCCGGGGATGTAAGGAATGGCTGC
Source organism: Pelochelys cantorii (assembly GCA_032595735.1). NCBI lineage: Eukaryota > Metazoa > Chordata > Testudines > Trionychidae > Pelochelys > Pelochelys cantorii. The sequence goes on from CM064353.1 coordinate 15,839,047, forward strand.
CCCCCTCCGCCCCAGAAGATGTGTGTGGGGTGTTTAATCAAACCCACCTGCAGGGATTGAGTATTGTCTAGTACAGCCTCCCTCAAGCAGTGGGTTGGTACCTCCTTTGAGCGGGTGCCCAGGGCTGGCTGAGACTTGCTGGGGCCTGGGGCTGACGCCCGAGCCCCACTGCACAGCACCTGTGCTCCAGCTGAAATGAATAGGCATTGCAAGGGGAAATCCTGCCCGCGGGGAAAGGTCTTGTGGAGATGGGCTAGTAGCTCTTCCCGATGGCGGCTGTTCCTGTGTCCCACTCTCGCTGGGCACTCCAGGGGAATGGCTGAGCTCCAATGAGCCCCGCCCCCCCACCAGCAAGTCGCAGAGCCCAGCTTGGGCTCAGGCTCCCAGGGCCAGTAGCGTGCAGGCAGTCTCACTCAGAGCCCAGGCCCTCAGACCCAGCGAGCAGGGAGGGCTGCGGCCCAAGCAGGAACCCCCACCCTGCTGTTGTTGGCCAGCCCCACAAGCCTGAGTCTGTTGTCCCAGCTCTGTGCCTCAGTTTCCCCACCTGACCTACCCAAGGGGAGTGAGGGGAACTAGCCCATGTTTGTGAATGGAGCATCTGGGATGTAATACGGCCCCTCCCCCACAAAAGGGGCCAGTTGTCCAAAATGAGCCAGTCTTACCTCTCCCCTTTTGCTCAGGTGTTAACCTGGAAACTGGGGACGGCAGGTGCCAGGGGCAGGAGCCCAGAGGTTCAAGCCAGAAGAGACTATTCTGCCCAGCCAGCCTGGCCTCCTGCCTTGCCCCGGATGGTGACTCTCCCCAGTGGCTCCTGCAGCCAGCCAGTCATGCCTGGCAGAGCTGGCACCCAGTGCCAACGCACCCTTTATGTTCAGCCTGAATGTCTCTAGCTCCACTTCCAGCTGCTGGGTCTCCCCCAGCTCCCGTAGCAGGAGCTTCGCTGGCCAGCACAGCCTGCTGATCTCACTCCGGCTGACTCCTGAGGGGGCGGGCCGGGGCCAGCTCTCTGTGTAGCCAGGCAGCCCACCCAGGGCAGGCCATTCCCACATCCTGCCCCACAATGGGCCTCTGTTGGGCCTCCCAGCTCCTCAATGGGCTCATGTGACCAAGGGGTCAGCTTCCTCCCAGGGACATCAAAGTGCTGGCTCCACGCCTAGGTGTCCCGTGCCTGGGGACCGGCATGCTTCAGTGGGGGAGGTGGGTGATAGGGGTCAGGGGTCACTGGCCTGGTCCAGTGTGTTACCCATAGGGAGGGGGGAGGAGAAGGCTCCCCATTGCCTGCGTGGCTACACGGCCCACCTGTTAGTTCCAGCCCAGCTCAAGTCTAAGCCAACGCTGACCCATCGGTGCCCCTTGCCAGCACTGCTGCGTCCTGCGGGGCTCAGGCTGCCTCTCATGTATGCACAAGGGACCCTCCACCGAGGCAGCTGGACGCAGCCCGAGCCGAGCGGCTCTCTCTGGCGTCTCCCTACGCCCTGCCCTGGACTCTGCAGCCATGGCAGGCGGCTCCTGGCTACACGACTCCCACCCTTCCAGGCAGGCCTGGCAATGGGCCCCACTACGATTGCCAGGGAAGGATCCTGCAAAGGAGGCCGTGTCGCATGCGTGGGGCATGAGCATTAAAACCTCTGTTGCCCTTGTGGCAGGAGTTCTCGTAGTATAACAGAGACCACGGACACCCTGCTCTGCCGGGAACATCCACAGCAGCACAGGGGGTGGGAACAATCTGTATGGTGGGGGTGCTGAGAACCATTGAACCAGACTGGAAACCCTGGACAGAACGGAAACCACTTCCAGCCAGAGGGTGCTGCAGCCTCCCCACCCCGAATCCTTAGTCCAGGCACCTGTAGACCAGCAGAGACCACATCTAAGACAGGTGAGAGCCTGCTCGACTTTCCCCTTCCTTGTGTGTTTCTTTCTTCCCCCATCTTCCTTCTGTCCTCTATCTCTCGGCTTTTTACCTGATCCAAGATCATCAGCACAGCCAAATGCCAGCCTAGCCAGCTCTGCCCTGCCTGTGCAAATCCAACAAAGGAGATGGACCTGACCCGATCAGCCAGAGGACACAAAATGAGCCCAGTCTAGCTGGAGACATAACAGGTAACAAGAAAACATTCTACAAATACATTAGAAGCAAGAGAAGGACCAAGGGCAGGGTAGGCCCATCCCTCAGTGAAGAGAGAAAAATAATAACAGAACATGTGGAAATGGCAGAAGTCTTTGTGTTGGTTTTCACCAAGAAGGTTGGTGGTGATTGGATGCCCACAATTGTGAATGCTGGCAAAAACGAGGTAGGCTCAGAAGTTAAAATAAAAGTTAAATGTCTTCAAGTTACCAGGGCCTGATTAAATGCATCCTAGAATACTCAAGGGGCTGATAAAGGAGGTATCTGAGCCTTTAGCCATCATCTTTGAAAAGTCATGGAACTTGGGAGAGATTCCAGAAGACTGGAAAAGGACAAAGTTAGCACCCATCTATACCAAGGGAAATAAGAACAACCCAGGAAACTACAGACCAGTCAGTTTAACTTCTGTGCCAGGAAAGATAATGGAGCAAATAATTAAGGAATCCATCTGCAAATACCTGGAAGATAATAAGGTGATAAGTAAGAGCCAGCATGGATTTGTAAAGAACAAATCATGTCAAATCAATCTGATAGATTTCTTTGATAGCTTTGTGGATAAGGGGAAAGAGGTAGATGCTGTATACCTAGATTTAGTTAAGCATTTGGTATAGTCTTGCATGACCTTTTTATCAATAAACTAGGAAAATACAACTTAGATGGGGCTATTATAAGGTGTGTGGATAACTGGTTGGCTAACTGTTCTCAGAGAGTAGTTATCAATGGTTCACAGTCATGCTGGAAGGGCATAAGAAAGTGGGATTCCAGGGGGATCAATTTTGGGACCGGTTCTGTTGAATATCTTCATCAACAATTTAGATGATGGCATAGAGAGGACGCTTATAAAGTTTGCAGACTATATGAAGCTGGGAGGGGTTGCAAGTGCTTTGGAGGATAGGGTCATAATTCAAAATGATTTGGACAAACTGGAGAAATGGTCTGAGGTAAATAGGACAAAGTTCAATAAGGACAAATGCAAAGTGCTCCACTTAGGAAGGAACAATCCGTTTCACACATACCGAATGGGAAGCAACTGCCTAGGAAGGAGTACTGCAAAAAGGGATCTAGGGGTCATAGTGGACCACAAGCTAAATATGAATCAACAGTGTGACACTGTGTGGGAGGGGAGAAAAAGCAAACATGACTCTGGGCTGCATTAACAGGAGTGTTGTGAGCAAGACATGAGGAGTCATTCTTCCGCTCTGCTCTGCGCTGATTAGGCCTCAGTTGGAGTCTTGTGTCCAGTTCTGGGTGCCACATTTCAGGAAAGATGTGGAGAAATTGGAGACGGTCCAGAGAAGAGCAACAAGAACGATTAAAGTTCTAGAGAAAATGAGCTATGAGGAAAGACTGAAAGAACTGGGTTTGCAGTGGAGCTCTGGAAACAGGAGGCTGGCACTGGGGATCTAGGAGGGGGACTTCTAGGGGTGGGGAGCAGGCACTGAGGCATTTAGGATGGGCACTGGGGGCTCTGAGGGCAGGAGGCCAGCACTGGGGGGGTTGGATGAAGGGGATGCTGGGGTCAGTGACTGGCGCTGAGGGGTATGGAGGGGTAGGAGGTTCTAGGGTTTAGGGCTGGCTCTGGGGGCCTGGGCTTTTGATGGACCAGTATCATTTTATTTGCATATTTATTGTTTGCATAATGAAATGTAAATATGCAGATAAAATGCTACTGGTCCACCAAAAGTCTGTGAATGGGTTTGCCGATCCCTGGTATAAAAAATGTTGGAAACCCCTGATGTAGATGGTGCTTGGTCCTGCTGTGAGAGCAGGAGACTGGACTTGACCTCTCGAGTCCTTTCTCGTTGTAGGATTCTGTGATTCTGTGACACCCAGCCTGGGTGACTGAATGGTGGGAGGAGGGAGGGTCACACTGACCTGAAGCCCAGGTAGCTGCCTGTCACTTGCACGCTGAAGAGGTGGTGGAAAGCACGTTACACCTGCATTGCCCTGGGTGTACGACCTCCCTCCTGCATCAGACTGGGTCCAAGCAGGGAGAATGAGCCCAGCAACCTGCTGAAATACCAGCTACAGAGCCCGCCCTTTCCCGCCTGCTAAGGGGGGCGGAGTGACTCTCGGCAACACCCTGCATTCGCTTGTTTCTCCTGCAGAGCCGTGCGCATCAGTATCAAAGGCTCTTGGGTTTGGGTCTGAACCTTTCTCTCTTCTGAAACAAAAAACAGGACTATGTAGCACTTTCTCTCTTCTGTACCCTGATCAATAGCTCCCAGCCTTTGCGTGGACTTTCGAGCCTGTTTGCCGTGGGACTAAGCAGGCCGAGAGCCTTGGCCTCCAAGCCTTGTTTGGCTGCTTAGTAACAGGCTCATATTCACACCTCCCTTCTGGGGCCATTCGTCCCTTGAAATTAACACCACAGTGCCCGGAACCCTCCTCCCCCCGAGCCTGCTCCTTGTGTTGTACTTAAAGACCTGCCTGTGCTCTTTTTCAGGGGGATAAGGCAAAACACCACTTTTATTGGTTTTATATCTATATCAACACTGTTTCATATGCATATGACATACTAATACCCTCATACACATACCCACACACTCCGTCTTGTTGTTGCTTACTTACCAACTCGTTGCTCCCCTTAACTTCACTGGCCAGGTGAGTCAGATGTGGGAGGGGAAGGAACCAAGCTTCTTTCAGTCCCGACCGATGCTCCAATGTTAACGAGGCCTGAGGTCCCATGCAAGACACCCCACATTTAGAGCAGCTTTCCTCTCATGCAAATTTATGCACTTAGCAGTGTCAGTTAGCTCTTAATTAGATCTATGGCGCCGTCTTCCTGGTGTTATCCCCAGTGCTGCCACATTCAGCTCCAAAGAGGATGCTTGCTTCTGACTCCCAAGGCCATCCATGTGATCCTCTCACGATGAGCCCATTGGACCGCGTCTTGGTGTCCTTGGAGTTGGCTCCTATTTTTCCCCTTTTCAACGGTTGCAACTGTTACTCCTCGGAGTGCTTGCCTCCCACGCCTCATCCGTACACGCCTCATTCATCCAGAACAGAACCACTTTCACGTCAAAGGGGTAAGATCCATTCTACCTCTAGTACAAAGACATTTTCTTTACCTTGGTTATTCATAAGGACTATAACGTTATAAAAAGACCTAATACAGAGTTTCAACAATATGAAAGGACTTACTACAAAGTAAAAAAGACTTGAGACGTTAAAAAATGACTAATACAAAGGTTTAGCTACACTTGTCATGCACCCCGCTTTCCTTTGCTGGGAGGCTGATAACACAGGAGACTGGTGCAGGCTTTGGGCTCAGCTGCGGTGACCAGATGTCCTGACTTTATAGGGACGGTCCCGCTATTCAGGGCTTTGTCTTGTAGCAGGGCCAATCATCCCCCAGCCATCTTGCTTTGGTCCCTCAGTGCCACGCACCAGCTGTCATGGTGCTGGTCAGTATTGACTCATTGCTCCTTGGTGCTCTGTACCTGCTTGTTGGTGCTTCAGCGCACAAGCCCTCCAGTGTGTGTCTGCACAGCCACCAGCACGATGGGGGCACGTGGGCACCAATAATGCCCTTCTCTCAAGCGGAAGGGGGCTGGTGGTGTGTCTTCAGCCAGCATTTCCCCTCCTGTTGGGGGAAGCAAGGCATGCTGTTTCTCCTGCCTGCTGTGTTGCACTCTAGACCTGGCTGCATTTCAGTGCTGGGAGAAATTCTTCCTTGGGGGATGGCGAGTTTTGTTTTAGGAGTCTGAAGGGTGAGTCTGGGCTGTAAGAGGTGCCCAAGGCATGAGTTAGCCCAGACAGCCCAGTAAGAGGTGCCTAGAAAGAGACACATACAACGTGCCCATCTCCAGAGCTAACGCCAAGGAGAGGACAGTTGTTTAACCAGAGCAAATACATGGGGTGCCAAGAGGCAGGGATGCCTAGTGATCACAGCATTGGATGGGGACTTGGAAGACCTGGGTTCTAGTCCCAGCTCTGCCACTGACCTGCCGAGTGACAGTGAACAAGTTGCTTAGCTGTGCTGTGCCTCGGTTTCCTTTTCCCATCCTTTGTCTGTTTAGACTGAGTTCTTTGGGGGGTGGACTGTCTTGCACAGTGTGACTGGGTAGGGGGAGGCCCTGCTCTTGTTGGATCCTCCTGCTGTGACTGTAACACTGAACAATGAGGCACCCTTGCTTTGCCCAGTGTCTGGGTTCCCCACAACGTCTCTCCTTGCATAGGGCTGTCTGGGAGCATAGCTTCCCCCACAGACACACGTCCCAGAACCCAGAGTGAGGAGTCCACAGGGCTGATGCTTCACTAGCCCTTCCCTCCTGGGCCTGAGCCTGCTGCTTCTCTCTGGCCCCTCCAGGAGCCAATGGAAGGATGGAGGCTTTCTTGTTCTCCCCAGCACTCCACAGCACCTCTTCCCCCAGGCGAGGGCAGTCCTGTTTTCCAGGTGGGGAAACTGAGGCACAGAAGGGGCCAACTTTCTTGAAAGCGGCCTGGAGTGGGGTGGGGGGGGATCTCCATTCTGAGGGAGTCTAACTTGAAACGGCAGCCACTTGATTTCCAGAGGGGCTGAGACCCCAGGAGTCCCACTGGCCAGAGGGCTGCTCCCAGAGCCAGGCCACCTTCACCCCCCAAGGCAGCCCACATGCTGAGGAGGCCTCAGGAGTCCGAGCTGCTCCTCGCACTCCCTCCTTAGCTGAGCACAGCAGGGCGGAGGAGCTGCCGTATTTCCCTGGAGCGTGTCCGCCTCCAATCAGGGCTGGGCTAAGCTGAGGCCTCCACAGGAATGGGACTGGGGACCGGGCGCAGGGTTGCCTGGAAGGTGGGAGGCCTAGGGACTTGCAGCCTGAGGTGAGCCCTGGGGTCTCCAGGAGCGGGGCGGGGCGGGGCTGCCAGAGATGGCCCTGGCTCTGCAAGACGGGAGCAGCGCCCAGGGTCACTGCATGCAGAGCGGGAGGGAGGCTGAAGTTGGAAGCCAGAGGGAGTTGGGGGAGTGCAAGCAGCCCAGGGTCGGGCCCCTCAGAGTCAGGTCCCTCTCCAGCTGGCTCAGGGCTGGGTCTAGGGGTCTACTAAACGCTCCGGGGCAGCGGTTCCAAGGCCAGCAGGGCAGCTCCAGTTCTGGCCCCCATGTGACGCCGGTTCCTTGCCACGCCTCAGTGACCAGCCTGATTCAGCCCCACGGTGCGCAAGCGAGTGCCCCGGGGGGCTTCCGGCCTTACCCGAACCCTCCTCTGCCATGGCCCCAGACATGTGGCTCCTTGGGCCAGAGGGGGCGCTAAAGAAGCAGGCCCACCCAGGGCTTTCCAGCCACATGGTGTGCAGCCAGCACCTGCGAAATGCAGCTGCCTCTGGGGAGGTGAGCACCACACCCCGCCCATGTGCGGCTACTGCCCTGCAGACCCCCCTTCTGGTCCGTCACTCGGCTTCTCTCTCGCGCACGGGGGCGAGCAAGCGGGTCAGGAGCAGGGCCGTGGGGAGGGGCGCTTTGATCTTTCCAGCTGTCATTCTTGTTCCTGTTTTCGCCGCCAGGGTCTCTGTCCCATTGGATTTAGCCGTGTGTGGTTCATTCCACGCTGGGCGGTCTCGCGCAGGCACGGCTCACCAGCTGGCCTGGGGGCAGCGTGCCTCTGAGAACGGCATCGCCCGGGCAACAGCTGGCAAGTTGGCGGGGAGCAGAGCAGCGCCCATTCCCTGGCAAGCTTGGAGAGGGGCCGTGCCTAAGCCACTGATGGAACATAGATGCTGCCGGCCTGGGTCAGGCTCAAGGGGGAGGGGGGCCTCCACATCTCCCAGGAGTTAGAATGGCTTAAAGGCTTCACATCCTGTGAGAAGCCAGCTGTGGGCCCTGGGTCCCCTCTGGGATTGCCTCCTGCCTGACGGCACATGTCTTCCTTTGCCTGTCCCGGGGCAGAGGCTGCAGAGCCGCGGCGGCAGGTGGGGTCTGTGCCCCACTGGGGTGGAATCTGGCTGGGGCTGAGATGCTGCAGTGAGGGGCGCCCCCCCCAGGCAGCGAGGGGTGGTCAGACAAGTGCAGCCCCGGCTGGAGTAACAGGCGCAGGCGGAGGTGCTGCCTCTGCTCGTCCCCAGCGGTGCGGCCACGCCAGCCTCTCAGCTGTCACTGGGCTTGTCTCTAGCCTTGCTGCTGGGAGTGCCGTGCGGGGACTGCTAATGCCAAGCAGGAAGCCAGCTGGTCCCAGATGCAGCCTCAGGAAGCCCAGGCCCCCACTCTGCTTTTGGGAGGAGGTGGGTGGTGCGGGGGAGGGGGGCGTGTCCAGGTCCCCACATGGCTTTGATCCAGGCCTGCTTGTGCCCAGCTGGGAGGGTCTCTGGATACGATCTCTTGTGAGGTCCAGAGCCTCCCCCCAGCATTGTCTTGCCTGGACACGGGGTGCTGGTGATGCCAAGGGGGCGTGCGCTGTACAGAGCAGAGACGCCAGTGGGGGCGGAGTGTTTAACGGGGAAGAGCCTGTTTCCCATTAATCCATGAGCCACAGGGGGCGGGGGCTTGTGGGTGTGTCATGGGAGAGCTGCCAGGCCCTTTGGCGGGGGGGGGATTGTGTGGCTGGAATTCACAGGCGCAGGGCCCCTTGTTGACGCTGTAGATTCACGGAGGTGAGAGGCTCAGGCGTGTGTGAAATGGCTCCAGCGGCCTTGTCTCCCCGATTTACCCTTGTTCTCCATGACCAGGACGGAGGGTTCCTCCCGCCCGCGTGGGCCTGGGCAGCGTGAGGCGGTGAGCCTCTGGCACCGGCAGTATCTGCACCCTCAAAGCATCACAGTCCGGAGCTGAGCTCCCTTAGGGCCCAGCCTAGGATCCCAGGGCTGTACCTCACAGACTGGCAGCTGCTGTGGCTGTTCCACAGGCAGGATCGGGTCCTGGGCTCCCATCAGCTTCCCAACTAAACAACCACAGTCCAGGCCAACCACTGGAGGGGGGACCCTGGCTTGAAGTGCTGTAGGGAGAGAGGTGGTTAAGTGTTGCTTTCCCCCAGCAGGGGCTGCAACCAAGCCTGTCTCCCCAGACAGGGCTGCCTTGCTCAAAGTGTGTGTGCAGCTAGAGTGGGGGGGCTGAAGGAACTGCAGCAGCATGGCAACTGGATGCAGGGGGAGCACATGGCTCGTGCAAGCAACATGTCATGTTAGTGATACCAATAGGAAAAACCCTCTGTGGACAGAAACCAGTGGAATCAGGCAACCCCTGAGTGGGCAACAGTGAATGCAACATCTCAAGGGTCACACATAGAAATCTGAGGGGCTGCTGGCCACCCCCACTCTTTTAGAGGCGCTATCAAAGAGAAGCCCTGCTCTCACTTAGTCAGGAAGATCCCAGAGAGGTGGCCTTGGCCTTAGCAGCACAATGACTGCCCGCTCTCAGGGGTGGTAGCCAAGCAGCTGCGGCTACAGCAGACCTGGCCGAGGTTTGCTTGCAGTGCTGACGTAGCTGTTTTGGTCCCTGAGCAAGGCCAGGTGGGGATTAGGGATGTAAGCGACTAGTTGACTATCCAATAAGCAAAATCTTATCAGTCAACTAGTTCATCAACTAGTTGCTTTCCCTCCACTTACTGCCTCTAGCAGAGGCAGCAAGGAGGGGAGGGGGGCAGGAGCTGATGCTAGGGGGAGCTGGCTTAAAAGCTGGTTCTCTGCAGCACCGTCTCCACAGAGGCAGGGGGTAGCAGGGCCCGGGAGTGAGCTGGGAATCAGCTGACTCTGCTTTTTCAATGTATTAAGAGCCTGCTAGCTCTTAATACACTTACAAACCAGAAGTGCTGCAGGGGGGGCCCAGCGCCAGCCAGGCCAGCTGATTCCTGGCTTGCACAAGGTCCCCCCTGCTGCACTTTAGCCCTTCTGGCTCTTAATACATTGAAAAGGCAGAGCTGCAGCAGGGTTAGCTGCCAGGACCAGGAGCTAACCCCGCTGTGGCTCCCCTGCTTATCGACTAATCGACCAGTCTATAGAAAATCCATCGACTAGTTGATTAAACTCTATTTAACATCCCTAGTGGGGATGGTGCTGTCTTTCACTGGCCCTTCTTCTGCCGGGGAAAGAGACAAGCCTTCCAGCTGCTCAGCACTCTGCTTCTGGACCTGGCTTACAAGGTGCACTCATCGCCTCTACCCTATTTCCCCAGCAAGGGGCACTATTTGCAGGGTTAGAAACCTGGCACACCTGCCTGTGCCAATGATTTATTGGCTTTCTGCTACCCCTCCGCGTGGCACAGAAAGGAGTGAAACCACGATTGCTAGTAACTACCCTCAAACGTAAGACTAACGGCCACACCCCTTTCCAGCTCAGGCCCACCTGGATGGAGCAAGACAGTCTGTTCCCATTTTACTGATGTGGGAAGCTGAGGCCCTGAGACCGGAACTGCCACAAGACAGCAAGAGGGGAGGCAGGGCGCAGGAGCCCAGATGCCTAGTCCCCTCCCTTGACTATGGATCAGGTGGCTCCCCCATGACTCCCTCCCCTGGGAAAACCCCCCAAACCAACAATACAGGCAGGACAAACAGCAGGGATGGTTTCAGCCACATGGCAAGGTATTGATGCCAGAGACCAGCCTGGCCCTCTGGCTTCCCTGAGGGAATGGAGACTGGCTATGCAGAGCGAGACACCCTACTGTACACAACTCCAGTGACCCTGGGGGCTGGTCTCTCCCACTAGCAGGCCCAGGGCCTGACCTGCTCTCCCCAGTGTAAACCAGCAGGGGTTCCCTTGGGGTAAACTCAGAGCAGGGGAGAAAAGGGTCAGGCCCTATCACGGGGGGAGTCCGGCTGACAGGGGCCAGGCAGCTCAGCAGGGCTGGGCCGCAGCTCCCAGGCAGTGTGGGGGGTTCCTCTCTCGGCACAGCTGTGCAGGTGTGGGGCGTGTGGCACAGAGACACACAGGCAGGTCCCAGCAGCCGGCCGCTTTGAGCAGCGTGTGGGATAGTGGCAGGCAAGGAGCCTGCTCGAGGTCCCCCCTCAGGGCCATCCCTAGGGAAAGTGGGGAGCAGGGCGCAGAGCAATCTCACATCTGCCTCAGCCCCTTCCCCCACCTCACCTCTTCTCTCTGTGATCCACTTCTGTCCCACCTCTCCTCACAAGTCCCACGCCTGCTCTGCCCCCACCCTGCTTCTTCCTGCCTCTACTGCCCTTCCCCACTCCCATTGCACCCCTCCCCAAAGCCCTTTCCCCAGTGTGATGTGGCCCGGGGAATTACTGGGGGTCTGGCGCGGGGCAGCAGCAGGGATCAGGCCATCGAACCCGGTGTCGCTCCAGGGAGCACAGCGGGATGGGGCCAGGTCGCTCCACTTCCAAGTGCCACCCGGCTGGGAAAGGGCAGAGCAGAGCAGGTTGTTGCATTGCTCTGCATCCTAGGACTTCAGCCACAGCGAGTGGGAGATGGGGGTGACCCAACACCCCTAGATAATCCTCCAGGCTGCCTGGAGCTCTGTGGGCTAGCCTCAGTCTGAAGGACCGTCCCATCCATAGGACCGATGGGGATGTGTCTGTGGGCCCCCCCAAAACCGCTATGGTGAGCACCTCCTGGCCAGAACCTGCACCTGGTATCCCACCCTCTCCCACACCCCAACTCCCTGCACTGGGTCACACCCCAAACCCTGCCCCCCCTACACTCCTGCCCCCAGGCCCTGCCCCCCAATCCCCTGCCATGGGTCACACCCCAAACCCTGCCCCCCCTCCTACACTCCTGCCCCCAGACCCTGCCCCCCAATCCCCTGCCATGGGTCACACCCCAAACCCTGCCCCCCCTCCTACACTCCTGCCCCCAGGCCCTGCCCCCCAATCCCCTGCCATGGGTCACACCCCAAACCCTGCCCCCCCTCCTACACTCCTGCCTCCAGGCCCTGCCCCCCGATCCCCTGCCATGGGTCACACCCCAAACCCTGCCCCCCCTCCTACACTCCTGCCTCCAGGCCCTGCCCCCCGATCCCCTGCCATGGGTCACACCCCAAACCCTGCCCCCCCCTACACTCCTGCCCCCAGGCCGTGCCCCCCAATCCCCTGCCATGGGTCACACCCCAAACCCTGCCCCCCCTCCTACACTCCTGCCCCCAGGCCCTGCCCCCCAATCCCCTGCCATGGGTCACACCCCAAACCCTGCCCCCCCTCCTACACTCCTGCCCCCAGGCCCTGCCCCCCAATCCCCTGCCATGGGTCACACCCCAAACCCTGCCCCCCCTCCTACACTCCTGCCCCCAGGCCCTGCCCCCCAATCCCCTGCCATGGGTCACACCCCAAACCCTGCCCCCCCTCCTACACTCCTGCCCCCAGGCCCTGCCCCCCGATCCCCTGCCGTGGGTCACACCCCAAACCCTGCCCCCCCTCCTACACTCCTGCCCCAGGCCCTGCCCCCCGATCCCCTGCCATGGGTCACACCCCAAACCCTGCCCCCCCTCCTACACTCCTGCCTCCAGGCCCTGCCCCCCAACCCCTGCCATGGGTCACACCCCAAACCCTGCCCCCCTCCTACACTCCTGCCTCCAGGCCCTGCCCCCCAATCCCCTGCCATGGGTCACACCCCAAACCCTGCCCCCCCTCCTACACTCCTGCCCCCAGGCCCTGCCCCCCAATCCCCTGCCATGGGTCACACCCCAAACCCTGCCCCCCCTCCTACACTCCTGCCCCAGGCCCTGCCCCCCAATCCCCTGCCATGGGTCACACCCCAAACCCTGCCCCCCCTCCTACACTCCTGCCCCCAGGCCCTGCCCCCCAATCCCCTGCCATGGGTCACACCCCAAACCCTGCCCCCCCTCCTACACTCCTGCCCCCAGGCCCTGCCCCCCGATCCCCTGCCATGGGTCACACCCCAAACCCTGCCCCCCCTCCTACACTCCTGCCCCCAGGCCCTGCCCCCCGATCCCCTGCCGTGGGTCACACCCCAAACCCTGCCCCCCCTCCTACACTCCTGCCCCCAGGCCCTGCCCCCCGATCCCCTGCCATGGGTCACACCCCAAACCCTGCCCCCCCTCCTACACTCCTGCCCCCAGGCCCTGCCCCCCAATCCCCTGCCATGGGTCACACCCCAAACCCTGCCCCCCCTCCTACACTCCTGCCCCCAGGCCCTGCCCCCCAATTCCCTGCCATGGGTCACACCCCAAACCCTGCCCCCCCTCCTACACTCCTGCCCCCAGGCCCTGCCCCCCGATCCCTGCCGTGGGTCACACCCCAAACCCTGCCCCCCCTCCTACACTCCTGCCCCCAGGCCCTGCCCCCCAATCCCCTGCCATGGGTCACACCCCAAACCCTGCCCCCCCTCCTACACTCCTGCCCCCCAATCTCCGGCCCCGGCCAGAAGCCCTCCCCCCACTAATATCCTACAGCCCGTGGCCCCGCCAGGCGCCCTCGCCCGGGCCTCGCACCCCGCCTAGCGCCCAGGGAGCACCCGGCCCCGCCCCCCGGCGCCGCCCCGCCCCGCCCCCCGGCGCGGATTGGTCGGGAGCCACGCTCCGCAGCGGGCGGGGCGGGGCGGGGCGGCCCCGCTTGTCAGGCTGCCTGCGGCGCTCGCCCCGCGCGCTCAGCATCTCTCCGCGCGGCGGATGGAGCAGCGGCCCGCGCCGCCCCGCTCAGCATGACCGCGCCCCCGCCGGCCGCCGCGCGCGCCCCCCTGCCCGGTCCGCCCCCCGCCCCGCAGGGGCTGCGCTGGCCCCGGGACCCCCCGCCCCGCCGCGCCTCCCAGCAGCTGCAGCCCCCCGCGCAGAGCGCGCCGCGGCGGGGGCGCTGAACGGCCGCGGGCATGGCGAGCCACGGGGACTGCTGCGTCCAGGTGGCGGTGAGGTAAGGGGCTGGGGGGCGGACAAAGGTGCCTTGTGTTGCTGCGTCCCCTGCGGCTCGCCCTCCTCCTCCTCCTGCCGGGCTTTCCCGGGGTGAAACAGATGGAAAATCTGGGGGGAGCGCATGGGGGTGGGGCGCCGTGCGTGCAGATCCGTGTGGGGCGCCTGGCCTGAGTGCTCTGGGGTGCCGAGGCAGGCACAGCGCCGTGTGGGTCTGTGGGGCACCTGGCCTGGGGTGGGTTGTCCCTGGTGCTTAGGCACACACAGATCTGGGGGGGGTGGGGGGGTTTGCACAGGACCCTGTGTCTCTTATGCACAGGTCAACATTGTTGTGCCTTCTGAGAAAGCAGGCGCTGCGCTCAGCCTGGCTCTCTGAGCGCAGCAGCGCTGACAGCTCGAGCAGATAACCGACAAGGAAATCCTGTATTCCGCACACCAGCCTCACGCTGCGCTGGGTTTCCTCTCCGGCTCGGTGCGCCGGGCTCTTGGCCTCGTATTTGTGCAGCCAAACAAAGCCTGTGGTTGCACCAGGAAAGGAGATGTCCGTTTCCAGGAGGGCCGAATGACCCCCTTGATCTCCATCCACCAAAAACCCGTTTCCTGGCCTGACAGTTGGGGGGGGCGGGGGTGATGCCTGTTTGCTTTGTTTGGCAATAGCTGCTGCTCTTTGTAGTCGGTTGGTGTTGATCTGGTGTAACCAGGGCTTGCCTCTTTCCTGGGTCTGAGCTGCTTTCCGGGGCGAGGGCCCTGCCCCATGTCTTTGTTGCATGGCTCTACAGCTGGACCTTCAGTCCCCCCATGGGATTCTGCTTTGCAGCTCCCACTCATCAGATGTTCCTGTTTCAGGGCCATTTTGTGTGTGTTCTGAGGCAGTTGGGGGCTGCAGCAGCCCCTTTGTGCTCCTGAAGGTGTGAGGCTCCTGCTTCGGTGGGAAGGTCAGAGACAGACCATCATCTCAGCCGCCTCCTTTGTGCTTCCTCCTGGCTCCGGAACAATGCGGGGACAGATCTGCCATTTGGGATTATTGTGAACCGTGCTGGGTGGCTCTCGCTGGCCAGAGGGTGTACGGGGCGTTCAGGGATCAACTGGCAGGGTTTCTAGTGAGGAATCGGCCTTGAGCCCCAGGGACTGCAGAGCCCTCCTGGTCTAATTCGGGGGCTCTTTGTTAAAGCCGCACCAGGCTGGGTGTATTCTGAGCACAGCCGCTAGGATCCTGGAGCTGTCTGTCATTTTCACTGCTGCTCCTAAACAAGAAAGCAGAGATGGGTGCAGGAGGGGAGCCCCCGTGGTGTAGATGCACCTTATGGAGAACACTCCGGACCTGATGCTCGCTGAGAGACCAGCGCTGGAGCAGGTGGGAGGGGAGCAAGCGAGTCCTTAGCAGACTGAGCCGCTGTCCTGGCCTGCAGGACAAGCTCTGGCTTGTGGCTCCGGGCAGCACTTCCCCTTCAGCTCTGTCTGCACAGAGGTGACCACCTGCCCTGTCCTATGCTGAGTGGTTACCAAACTGGGGAGCGTGGCTGCTGGGTCTCCCTGTCTGGGCCGCTCTTAGAGCCCCAGTGCCCTGCACCCTTGCACTGAGAGAGCCGAGTGTTTGGGGTGTCAAAGGGGGCCTGTTATTTAAGCCTGGTGTTTCTGTGGCTTTGGCTTCTGTAGGAATTCTCTGACATGGGGTCCAGCTGAATTGGGTTTGACTCTGCGCCAGGTCATGTAGACCGGGCACAGCAGCCTGTACATTTGGTATCGGTTATCAGGGTCACCTCTGTGTTTTCCCTTGTCCTGTGTGATGGGTGAGCGGGGAGAGATCTGCCCTTGGGGAGAGGGCTGGCGGCTAGCGCTACACTGGTGATGCTAGAGACAATTTTCAGCGCAGCGCTTGAAGCAGGGCTGTGTGTCAGAAGTGGCACCATCAGGAGCCACCCAGCCCACCCACATCTCCTCTGCCCTTAACCTGGAGGAGACTCTTCCCTCCCCCTGGCTCAGGAGAGGAGGAACCTGGTGACCTGGATTCTGATCTGGCTTCAGCTGGTGTAAATGTGGAGCGGAGTCTGTGCTGGCTTGCTGAGAGCCCTGTCGCTGGTGCCAGGCTGGGGGGCAGCTTGGGCTCTTTGTCTGCGGTGGGAGTTTAGCTCAGGTTGCGCTGGTTTAAATGGTCTCCCCTGGGTTTGTACTGGCGCCCGGCTCAGCGTGCTCCCGAGCCGAGAGGTTTCCCACTGGCCAGAGACACGCCCCCCCGTCACTCCTCTTGCATTTTGGTCAGGCAGATCCTCTAACAAAGGCCCCCAGTCTGGGAAGCTGAGGGCTCCCCCTTTCAGAGGAGAAAGGGTAGCTGTAGTCTGGGGGAGGAGTGCTGCGGGCTGTGCCCAGCTAATCCCCTTTCGCCTGTGACTACAAGAGGGTTATTTTCATTCTTTGGCTGGCGCAGGGGATTTTGAAGCCCCTCGGCAGCCCAAGGGTGTGCAGAAGGGCCGGGAGGGAGGGAGGATCTCGGAGTCTGGTGCTCGTGCTCTGGAGAGCAGCAGGGACCTTGCTGTTTGACTGAGGCTGAGCTGGGATCCAGCAAAGGGAAAGCGGGGGTGAGCTCTGGGGGGTGTCAGTCTGAGCCTCACCAAACCTGTCCTGTGCTCCGTTGTCTTCAGAGATGAGCCTCTTCTGACTGCAGATGCTGGTGCAGGGGTGAGGCGGTTTGCAGCTGGCCTGGCCAAGGAAAGCTGGTCGGGGGGGGTGTGTGTGTCTGTCTGTCTTGGGGGGGTGCATGCAGTGGAAGCTGAAGGTGACTTGGCAGGACAAAGGAGGGGGTTTAAAACAAACAGTGAGAAGGAGGCCAATGGGACGGCAGGGCTGGTGCCTAGCAGCAGGGGCCTGGAGTGGTACACAAAGGTTCCCAAACACCTACCATGGCCAGTCCTAGCTGTGGGGGCTGATACCAACAGAGGCAGGACCGAGGCGTCTGTGTGTGTGTGTGGGGGATGCCCATCCGACTCTCCTGCAAACCCGGGTCTGAGCGTGCTGGGCACTTGGAAATCTGCAAAGAGCCAGACAGACACTAAGGACGCTGCCCTGGTTGGGGGGTGAGTGGTTTGTCCGTTGTCAATCTGACAGTGGGATGACAGCCCTTGCAATGATGCTAAATCTCTTGCCCAGCCCATGGACCCTCACATGCCTGGGGTGCACGTTCCCTCCTGTGCGTGAGTGGGATATCTGGGGGGTTCTGGCTCCCTGGGAAGCAGAGAAGCAGAGGGCTTTAAAAAGCCTTTGGCAGGGGAAGGAAGGAAAGGGAGTTCTACCCAAAGTTCCCTCTCCTTTTTTCCATCTGTGTGTGGAATAACTTTTGTTCTGTGCACTGAGGCATGTGTGGATGTGCACCACCAGTAGAAACACAGGCTGCTGGGTGTGGGCGCTCTGCTAATCAGCTGGGCAGCATTGGACGCTGTCCTGGGTCGCTGCCTGAGTGCTCAGCTTATGGGGAGCACTGGCCTTCTACCCTCGCCCTTAGCCCATGAATGCAGTGTCAGTTGAGGGCTCATCAGACTGGTGTGATTAAGTCAGGTCAGTTTCATAGCTACCAGGGAGTGATGTGACCAGCATCCCATCCAAGTGCCTCTGTGGTCTTTCAGCATGAGATTGGGCAAGGCCACGGCCTCCAGGGCTTGTAGGTGAGCACTCGGCCCCACCTGGCCCGGAATGCACAGGGATCCACTTCTACTGTGCCACATGGGCCTCCCAGCTCCTGGGGATCCTGGTGCCCCAGAGCTGTGGAGGTGCTTATCTGGCCCTCCAGGCTGTGGTCTCCCAAGCACGCTGTCTCTGGGAGCTGCTTCCATGTGGCTGCCATTGCAGACACAACAGGGGCTGTGTGCATTGGGGGATGGAGGTGCGTCCTCTGCATTCAGAGGAGGGACTTGGTGATGGGGCTGCTGTTTGTCACTGTGACTGAAGTGGCAAATATTGGGAGGGGGGCAATCTGAGCAATTTAACAACCCCTCAGCTTTCAAACGAGGGTTATTGACCTGTAATCACCAGGTGGGGGAGGGAGCAGCACCCGAGGGGGCACTTCCTAGTTCCTGCTTGTGCTTAGGACCAGGCTATTCTCCTGTTATGCCCCCTGGGGAGCAGTTGCTCAGGACAGTGTGTGCGGTAGCCAGTGGGGAGTAAAGGGCTTTGCAGACTGGTCCTGCGGGGTCTGCCAGGCTAGGATGTCTGGCTGGGCCTGCATAGAACCGGCTTCTGCACCTGCCTGGAAAGTCCAGATCCACGGAATTGAGTTTTCGATGCATAGGTGGGGGTGGGAGGGAGCCCTGTGCAGAAATGCAGCAAACCCCTTCAAATCCCCCAACATCTGAGCCTGGATCAAAGATCTGAGTCTGCAGAAGCACCAGAGAGAGAGACAGGTCCGTCACACTGATGCGCTTTGTACGTCAAAGCAAAATCCAGGCACGACGGTGAACCGGCAGAATGCTCCAAAGCCTGCCAGCAAGGTGTGCTGGCGGGTAGGACAGGCAGTGATGTGGCTGGCATCTATTTATGCAGATGGGCTTACCCAGCTTGCGTCCTATCCAGATGCCTTTTTAATCTCCTCTAGTGATAACACAAGCAACCCCCGCCCCTTCCTTTTGAAATGCCCAAGGGTGGGGTTGCCCGCTGTTGTGCTGCTGAGATGGAGCCAGGCCAGTCCTGGAAAATGGAAGGCAGAGGAGTAAGCAAACCATAGGGTTTAGGCCCCTTTTTGAAGTCAGCTTCAATGTCGCGTAGCAAGAGGAAGGACTATAAGATGCTATTTTTGTTTTATTGACTTTTTTCCTACTTCCTTTACTGTCCCGAGTCAGGCTCTCTCTCCCCACTGGAAGACTCTGCAGAACAACTAGGTTTGTGAGGTCACAAATCCCAAGGAGCTTCAACCCCAGTGTGCCGGATTGAAAATGCTGTTAACAATGTAGGCTGCCACTTGAAACTTGAGGGGGTTGGTTTTGCTCCAGCTGGCAGGTTAAGGAGCTCTAAGGAAATGTGCAATCTGGGCCCAGCACCAGGCAGCCTCGAGAACGGTGGGGTGGATTGTGCCTTGCTGGTTTAGGGAGCAGTCTGCTTTGTCTCTCTGTATGTTTATGTCCTTGTGTGTGAGGGTTCTGGACTCTAAAAATTAGCTACATTGCAATCTGCCGGCAAGGGCATTTGTTTGTATCTAATGCGGGGGCGGGGACCCTTTCTTGGGTTAGGAGCCATTGACCTACAGAAAAATTAGCAAGAGGCCACACACAAGTGAGGGGGGGGGAGCCACGAGCCTCGGGGGCCACATACGGCCCCTGGGCCTTAAGTTCCCCACCCCGATCTAATGTCTCTATGTGCAGGCCATAAAACAGTGACAAGAGAAAAGCTAGGTCTAAATAAAACCTTACACTGGATTGTCAGCCAGTGAAGTACACGTGCCGGGAGCAAAGTCCCAATATAGACACAGTTTACACCAGGTTTTCAAACTGGGGCAAACTGCACCAGCATAAATCACATCTATGGATTCACACGACAGTTGGACTGTTCTGAACGTCTGGTCTTTAACTCAAACACCTGACAATCAGATGGGGGGGAAAAACCCTTCGTTAAATATGTAACTCAAGGCTCTTTCAGTAAAGGGCAGTGAAAACTTCCACTCCAGTTCTCTGGTCTTCCAAGAAGACCTCTGGCAGGAAAAGGAAAGGTGAGGCCTTGTTTAAATATAAACCTGATCTTGTTTAGCCAGTTTCCAGACAAGATTAAGTTAAACTGGTGCAAATTCCTGTGTGCATGCTCTTAATTTGATTTGCGACTTGTTTGGATTGATGAGGACATGAGGTAAAATGGAGACTAAACTGTGCCAAAACTAGATTGCTCTCCTTGTGTTTGCACTGGCTTAACTGAACCAGTTTAAAATCACACTGTTAATAGACTGGGCTGAAGACTTTATTCCTGATAGTCAAATATAGCTGTCTGGACTGGGGGAAGAGGACAAACCCTTGTTGTTTTTCCTTCTCAGCGACCTTCGTGCTGTGAGGGTTGTAAGTTAAGTGACTTTGAAAGGAGCTAGGCAGCGAGCGCTGTAGGTTTCCTGTTCTCAAGTCTAGGAGACTTTCTTATGTAGCAGTGGACATCTCCCGTTTGCCCGGCCCCAAGGGTCCGAGCCCGCAGCTGGTTCTGCTCTTGTTATCAGCAAACCCTCAGAAGCCTGCCCTCAGCACTGGGCTAGTGCTGTGGCTGACTGTGGGCAGGCTGCAGGCCTCCCTGGGCTCATGGGAGCAGACCCCGGCGTTCTCCCATGGTTGGGTGGGCCCGCCAGGCTTGTTTGTGTCCCTAGAGGATGCTCCCAGGCCAAGGAAGCAGACTCCCAAGGGGGCCGGCCGGGTGTGATGGAGCCTGCTGGGGGCTGTTTCTTTGTGTGCCCGGGTTTGATGGGAGGCGAGTGGGCAATGCTGGCCCTCCCAGACCGGCTTGGGGGCGGGGGGGCAGCACGTCACACAGGCATTTGTGTTGGGCTTCAAAGGCTGTTTCAAATATAAAAGAAGCAAAAAGTGCCCCTGAAGCCTGTAGCCCTGCGTTTCCTGCAGCAGCCGAGCGCGCCCGAGAAGGGCCAGGAAATGCAGCTTGTGAAATTGGGGAAGGAAGTCGAGTCAGATTTCAAGTTTATTTAAACCCTGCAACCTCCAGCCCTCCGGCGCTCTTCTGAGCCTGCTGCAGAGCCCAACCGGGCTGCTGGATCGCTCCCAGCCGGACTGAACATCTGTTATTCCCGCAGGCCCTGCCAGCTGCCCCCCTCCCCAGCCAACGGGGCTGGCTGTGGCTGAGTTGGCCACTCACCCGGGGCGGGTGGGCTGGAGAGACGTGTCTCCAGAGGGAGCAGCCCAGGTTTCCTGCGCGCTGCCTCTCGCAGCCCCGGGTGATGCTGAGGGAGGGCAGGGGCCACGTAGGAACATGCCCCTTGGAGCAGGGGTGCCGGCAGCACAGCTTCCTGCCCGGTGCAGGGGCAGGGCGAAGGGGCACTGCCAGGCTTGCCCGGGATGGGGCCTTGGCATCTCGGCACCAAACAGGTGGTGCTGCCGTTACCCGCCGAGCCTGGGCCTGGCTGGCTGTGCTGGCTGAGGTCTCCTAGGAGACAGGCTGGCAAACTAGAGGCTCTTGGCTCTTCAGGGCAGCAGGGGAGGAGTTAAAGCCAAGGCCCAGCTCCGCTTGCTGCCGTTTCTGATGCGGGAAGGGAATGAGCCCTGTCAGTGGCACCCCAGTGCTGTGTCAGAAGAGCCCCGCCACCGGGCACGCCTTGGCGTGTGGGGGACATGGCCGGCCCGGCCCCTGGTCTTTGTTCTCACTGCAGATGCTGGCAGCTGGAGAGTGGTAGGTTGGAACAGCTGGCACTTAAAGGAAGACCCCGACCAGTCTGACACGGCCCCCGTGCCAGTCCCCGGAGTGTTAAACTGGGGCAGTGGTGGAAGCGGGCGCCCGAGCGGGGGATAACCCTTGGGATGCTGGCACTGACGTGTGGGCAAAGCCTCCTTCTGCGCGAGTACTTGTAGCCCTGCCCAAGGGGTGGCAGGCTGGGACCCTGCTTCAGAGCCAGGCCCCGGTGGGTTGCCAAAGGAAAGCGGGCGCCCGAGCGGGGGATAACCCTTGGGATGCTGGCACTGACGTGTGGGCAAAGCCTCCTTCTGCGCGAGTACTTGTAGCCCTGCCCAAGGGGTGGCAGGCTGGGACCCTGCTTCAGAGCCAGGCCCCGGTGGGTTGCCAAAGGAAAGCGGGCGCCCGAGCGGGGGATAACCCTTGGGATGCTGGCACTGACGTGTGGGCAAAGCCTCCTTCTGCGCGAGTACTTGTAGCCCTGCCCAAGGGGTGGCAGGCTGGGACCCTGCTTCAGAGCCAGGCCCCGGTGGGTTGCCAAAGGAAAGCTCTGAGCCTGTAGCTGGCGAGGGCTGTGGGTGTTAGCGCGGGCGCTTGTGGAAGCCCAGGGAGATGACTGTGGTGGGGGGGGGGGTCTGGGTCATGCCATGGGGCAGCATCTGCCACCTCTTCAATCCTCACTCGAACCCTAGTGGGTCTCGCTGTCAGTAGAATGCCTGCCTGCTGTGAATCCCACGATGCTCTTGGGCTCAGTGAAATCTTGTGGCAGTGAGTCCCACAGACCAGCCGTGTGTGAAATATGCATGTCCTTCTCTTCTTTTCAATACACCACTTTTTCATTCCATTGGCTGTCCCCTCACTCTTCTACGCAGATATGGGGTGAATAGCAGGCTCTGATGAGTCTTCTCTGCCCCAGGCATTGTTGTGGGCGCTGGCCTCCAGTCCCCTCTCTGTGCAGTGTTAATGGCTGTGAGGCATATAAATACTTTTGCTAATCCAATAGCTGTTCCAGTGCTGCCTACAAGAGCCTCCAGCAACCCAGTCCCAGCTGGACCCAGGACTCCTCCGCGCTTGTGCCCAATCCCTGGGCCCGATCTCACAGGAATGGCACGTTTGGCTGCATCTGGTCCAATCGGTCCCTCGGGGCTTGGGAGCCAGGTTGGAACCAAACAGCGGGTCCGGCTCAGCGTCTGGGCCTGCACTGTGAGCAGGTGGGAGGGGCTCGACCCTGATCCGCCGTGACCTTGGGTCTGGTTTTCTGTTGGGGGAGGGAGTTACGTGACCTCCTGTCCTAGGCCAGGTTAGATAGTCTTAGTGGCTCTGCCCATTGTCGCCAGGTAGCAGCCGCAGGGGAGAGCAGGCCACCCTGCCATGGCTTGGGGCGGCCAGGGCTGGGCAAACTGGGCCCATGCCCAGGGCGCCATAGCCAGTGGGTGAGGGGCAACTGGGAATGGGTGTTGCTGGGCACAGGGGTTGAGGGTGCTGGGCAGGACATGCTGGCAGCGCAGGGCTGGGGTTGGGGGCACAGGTGGGAGGGACGTACGGGGGTTGGGAGGAAGGAAGCATTATGCAGAGGTTGGGGGGCAAAGGGGGCACAAAGCATGGGTTCATGGTAAAGGGAGCACAGGATGGGGGTGCAGGGGTTGGGGAGCCCATGGATACCAGGGGAAATGAGGGGTGCTATGTCCCCAAGGGTCAGAGGTGCCAATACACAAGTTTGCCTAGGGCGCCATTTTCCTAGGGCCGGCCCTGGGGGCAGCCCCCTGTCAGGACAGTGTGAGTGTCTGGCGTGGCCAGCACTAGAGTGGACTGAAGGGGTGGAGGTGTCCGTTATCGACAATGGAAATGAAACTGACGTCCCATCTGCTTGTCCTCCCCAGCCCCTGTTTGGTCTCCCCCGGGCCCACCCTCTGCCTCTTGGACTCTGCCCTCCCAGGCCTGGGGGAGCTGCAGCCAGGTTCCCTGGGTTGGGGGGCGCAGCGCGTTGCTCACAGGAATGGGGGGAGGAGGGAGCACAGCTCATCCTAAGCCACATCTGCAGCACCCCTGGTTGGCTCATCTTCCCTAGGAGGTGGGAAGTGGGGCAGGCAGCCAATCAGAGGGGGAATGGGCTGAAATGTAGCCCCTCAGCAACCTGCTCCGTGTCCTGGGTGAGCGTTGAGAGGCACAGAACGGGATCACCGGCAACTCCCTGTCTCCCTCCCCAGGCAGAGAGCAGGGGCGGGCTGGGATATCCTCACACTATAAAGCTGCTGGGGGTGGCTTTGTATCCCTTTGAATCTGGGTTGGCCAGTGCCTCCCCCCAGCCATGACCTTCCCAGCCCCCAGGAATGCGTTGTGGGTTATGAGTCCGTGTGAGGCTGGGGCCCAGAAGTGCTCATGAGATGGGGGTTGAGGGGGCAAAGCAGGGGCTTGCTGGGGTGAATGGCTGCAGGGA
Organism: Pelochelys cantorii; assembly: GCA_032595735.1. Taxonomy (NCBI): domain Eukaryota; kingdom Metazoa; phylum Chordata; order Testudines; family Trionychidae; genus Pelochelys; species Pelochelys cantorii. The sequence goes on from CM064353.1 coordinate 15,862,681, forward strand.
TCCAGGCCTTGGGGGGGGGGGGGTTCCAATCTCAGGCTCGGCATTGGTGGCCAAGGAGGCTGCAGATTTGCAGGAGCTGAGGGTGTAAGATCAGTTGGCCAGCCCCTCCAGAGACACAGATCCCAGGGGGAGCGAGCTGCCTGATCTCCACCTTGTCCCCAGCAGGACTCTGGCGTGGTGCTCCTGCCCAGAATGGTCGCAGTGGGGGGGAGGGGGGTGCAGCGCAGAAGTGAGACAGGCAGAGCTGGAACGGGAGGGGCTCTGTGGGTCAGCACTGAGTGGAGCAGGGGCTTTGCTTGGCTCCAGCCAGTGCTGTTGGTCTTTGTGTTTTCATGCACACTGTTCCCCTCACTCCCAACGACCGACTGGCGAGAGAATGCCACTCTGGCCCCCTGCAGGAAGTGGCCACGGGCTGAAACATGACATCTCCACATGGCTGAGGTCCGAAATCCGCACTGGTGTGAACTCGGGGAGTGAGGCACGTGGCGTCCTGTACAGCCGGTGTTCAGGGGCCTGGCCACGGGAGGTCCGGGCGGGAGAACAGTGCTGGCAACTGGACCCTCCCCTCTTAGGAGCCTGGGTCGAGGAGCCTAGCCCAGTAGCTGAACTACAGCGGTTCTGACGGGCCTCATTGCCTGGTGCATTTCACCCAGACAGGCGGGGAGGTTACCTCAGAGTCTCTCTCCTAGCCCTAGCGTGTCAGTTTCACTTCTGGGTTCCCATGCCCCAGCAGGGGCTGCTTGCTGTCCTTTGCCGCAGTGAAGTGGTTTAAATCAGCCGCTTATAATGGTCACAGGAACTCACTGGCGCAGGCGCAACACCGAGTCACTCACCCTTTCCGCCGCCGGCGAGGCGGGGCCGGTGACTGTCTGGGACAGAGCAATGCGAATGGAAAAACAAAGCGCAACTGACTTGTGCAGCAAAAAGTCACTTGCCTCCAGGCTGGCTCCAATCAGACTTGTTTTTGTAACTGATGTGAAAAAACGTAGATAAAAATGTCTCATTGGGTTTTGCTGAATCTACACTGTGGCACTCAAGTACTGGAGAGCGCCCCTTGGATTTAAACAGGAGAAATATCCCTTCTTCCCAGGCATGACAGACATTGTTTGCTGGCTTTGTGGTTCATGCTTTCAAAAGTGCCCAAGTGATTTAGGAGCCTGCTGAAAGTCAGTGAGATTTAGGTCTCACATCCCTTTGGTGCTTTTGAAAATGTTACTTGCTAACCCACCTGGAAATGCTGCCAGGTTCTCGAGACTCATTCTGTCACTGTGCATGGGCAGGTTCTGTTTGAAATGCTGGACTTGGATCTCGCCTGGAAAAGTTGTGTCCCCCCCCCCCCATGTGTTAGGCTCTGTAAGCTCTGCGACAGGGCCACCCTGGAATCCATTTGGAAGCAGTTGGAGGACAGGAAAATGATCATGGATACAGTCAACATAGATTCATCAAGGGCAAGTCATGCCCAACCCACTTAACAGCCTTCTGCTGGATATGACATACCTTGACTTTAGCAAAGCTTTTGATACGGTCTCCCACGGTATTCTTGCCAACAAGTTAAGGAAGTCTGGATTGGATAAATGGACTGTAAGGTGGCTAGAAAGCTGGCTAGATCATCAGGCTCAATGGGTAGTGATCAACATCTCAAGGTCTAAGAGGCAGCCAGTATCAAGTGGAGTGTCCCAGGAGTTGGGCCTGGGGTTGATTTTGTTCAACAGCTTCATTAATGACCTGGATGAGGGGATGGATTTTCACCCTCAGCAAGTTTGCGGATGACACTAAGCCAGGGGGAGAGGCAGATACGCTGGAGGGCAGGAATAGGGTCCAGAGTGACCTAGACAAACTGGAGGATTGGGCCACAAGAAATCTGACGAGGTTCAGCAAGGACAATTGCAGAGTCCTGCACTTGGGACAGAAGAATCCCGAGCATTGTTACAGGCTGGGGACCAACTGGCTAATCAGCAGTTCAGCAGAGAAGGGTCTGGGGATGACAGTGGATGAGAAGCTGGATATGAGTCAACAGTGTGCCCTTGTAGCCAAGAAGGCTAATGGCATATTGGGGTGCATTAGGAGGGGCATTGCCTGCAGATCCCTTTATTCAGCATTGGTGAGGCCACATCTGGAGTATCAGTTCTGGGCCCCCCATTACAGAAAGGATGTGGACAAATTCAAGAGAGTCCACGGAGGGTAATGAAAATGATTAGGAATTTGGGGCACATGAATTATGAGGAGAGGCTGAGGGATTTGGGTTTATTTAATCTGCAGAAGGGAAGAGTGAGGGGGGGATTTGGTAGCAGCCTTCAACTACCTGAAGGGGGTTCCAAAGAGGCTGGAGAGAGGCTGTTCTCAGGGGGGGCAGGTGACAGAATGAAGAGCAATGGTCTCAAGTTGCAGTGGGGAAGGTCTAGGATGGATATTGGGAAAAGCTATGTCCCTAGGAGGGTGGGGAAGCACTGGGATGGGTTCCCTAGGGAGGGGGTGGAATCTCCAGCTCTAAAGGTTGTTAAGTCCTGGCTTGACAAAGCCCTGGCTGGGATGATTGAGTTGGGGTTGGTCCTGCCTCGGGCAGGGGGTTGGACTAGATACCTCCTGAGGTCTCTGCCAGCCCTAATCCTCTATGATCCTGGTGGTTTAGCACTATTAATTTAGTAAAGAAGTGATACTGGGGGTGTGTTAGGCATGTTAATTATGGTACAACAGTGTAATTGGAGCAGAGGGGGCAGGAGAAAATTACAGTAGGTGAAGCTCTAAGAATACCAACCTGCTTGAAATAAGATTCTGACACATCTGTCTGGGGGGAAGGGGAGCACTTTTCCCAGGGGTCTCTGGTGCTAATTGAAAAGCAAACAAACTCCTTTGCCCAGCTCTTCCCCATTTGTTGGCAGGCCCAGAGGGGATATCCCCTACCCGAGGCTGTCAAAATACACCGTGTTGTTAGATTAAACAGTTGACAGGGTTGGGAGCTGCCTGATTGCAAGGGGAGGTCACGTGGGACTCAGCCACAGAGGTCCCCCTCTCTGGAGGCGCTGAGTGGGGGAAGAATTGTGTACAGCTGGGCCGTTTCCGCCGACGTTAAACGCAAGCAGGTTTCCCTCCTGGCCACAGTTTCGGCTGGAGGTTGAGCGCGTGGCCCTGTTGTACCATGTGAGACTCTTAGCGGGCGTGTGGCTTGCATTGCACAGACGCTGGGGGTGGCTTCCCCAGGAGGGCTCATTTCCCAGCACTCCAATGGGTTTGATACGTGGGCGCTTGGAGGGCCCTCCTAACAGATTCACTGCCGTCTGTCTGGCTTCTCTTCTGCACGCGCCACAGCAGGCGTGGCGGGTCTGTTCCCAGCAGCGCCTCATCACTGGCGTGAATGTGTCCAGAGTAAAACTCCCAGCCTGCTGTTTCTCTGCTGTCAGAGACGGCCGGGCTCAGACCCTCCTGCGCAGCCAGGCCGGGTGCTGACCCTGGGGCTGTAGTTCCCTTTGTAAGCACTGCCTGTTTGTTTTCTGCGGGCTGCCCCTTTAAATCTGCAAGGCCTCAGCTGCTTATCTCTGCAGGCAGCGATCTAGCAGTTGCACTTCTCTAGCCCTCAGCTGTGCAGTATCTGAGCCCAGCAGGACTCTCACCTAGTTATCCTTGGACACCTCTGCTGTGACCCCCACTGTGCCCCTAACACTCCTAGCTCTTCTCTAGTGCTTGCAGGGCTCGAAGCACAAGGCACAGGCGGTCGAGTGTCATTGTTCCCATTTTTCAGATGGGGAAACTGAGGTAGATAGAGACTAAAGGGTTTGTCCTCCTCGGGAAATAGACCAGAACTGCTCCCCATGTGGACAGTCTGGTTCTGGAATACAAGTAAACTCACATCTTGCCTGAATCTGGATCCGTTTCCCTTTGTGGACAAGCCCTGAGTTGCTTGCCCGAAGAAGGTCACGCAGTCGGTGGCAGGGCACTGAACCTAGCTCTCGCGCTGGGTCATCCTTCCTCCCCTTCCCATTTTGTTCCCCCTCTGCCCGAGTGAAAGTCATTCAGGCCGGGGGGTTGGTTAGTGCAAGGGCAGGGCCCCGCTTCTCGCTCTTCCCACCCCAAGCTTTGCCCACCTTGGCTACAGAGCTGAGCCTATCCGGCAGCACTGCCCTGCGGCCCCAGGACGTGTTTTGCAGGAGCTGCTTCTGTATGAGATTTTGCTGCTGCTGTTGGCTCTTTCCAGGCCTTTCCTTGTGGGCTGGCGCCGGACAGAAGGGCTGTGATGACAGCCCAGGACAATGTGCATGTTTCACCTGAATCATCTGGGCCCTTCACAAAGGAGAAGGTGCCAGGTGGCCAGGGTGAGAGTGAGCCACACGGGGCTAACCCTGCACTGGCACCGCCCGCTTGCCTGCCAGCAGCCTGGTCCTCGCCAATGGGGTACTTCTGCTTGCCTGGCCACCCATGGGTCCTGCCCAGGACGTGGTGTCTCCCCGAAGGAGGCCCCAGGGGCCATCTGCTAGGACCATGTGGCCACAAGGGGGATTTTCATTGGTTTGCAGAGGTCATGGTGGGGCAGTATGAGGCCCGTGTCATGTCGCCAGGTCTTGCTGGCAGCCTGCCTTGCCCCCCCTGACTGGTCTGCTGCATGGGAGAGGCCACAGCCACGTATCGGGTGACGCATGGGCATGGCCAGGGGCAGCGGCTGCAGTCTCCAGCCTGGAGCCGCAGCTGACCAGCGAGGGACAGTTCCCAGCCTCTCTTGCAGCCTGGGCTTTGCTGCAGCAAGTGGTGAGGGCTGAGGAAGGGGGCGGGGGGCTGTTAACTGGTGGTGGGCCCCTCTCTCCCTTCCTCCCCCCACTCCTTGGAGAGAGGCTCCTGAGGGAGCACTATGGTTCATTGTCCTGACCCTTGCCGCCAAGGGACAAAGCCTCCCATTATGGCTCCCGCTGGGCCCCTTCTCCTTCCGCGGCAGGGGCAGCCGAGGCCCGTGGTGGGGTCTGGCAGGCGCAGAATGAATCTGCCCCTGTGTGTGTCTGAGAGCAGAGCCCCCTCCCCGAGCCCACTCTGCGATGCTGGAGCCTGGATGGAGAGAGAGATCCTAACTCACACCTGGGGCGTGATCAAACACCCCACGGCCAGTTGGGCTGGGGCGTGTGTCTGTGTTAGCCGCCCGAGGACTCTGGGCTTCAGATCCCTCAGAGCGAGGAGCAAGCAGTGCTCCCTAGGGGACCATTATGGAATAAATTGCTCATGGGGGAAGTTTCTTCCTGACCCCTGTCAGTCGATGTCGGGGCAGGCCCTGAAGCATGAGGGTTCCCATCCTTTAGGCATGTGCGTTCTGTCCAGCAGAACTGGGGGGAGGGGGAGCTTTTTAAAGGGCCCCTGCCCAAGCTCTAACTCCTACGTTCCTTCTTGGCTTGTGCCGGCAGGAAGTAGAGTTGCCAGGTGTCCGGTTTTGAACCGGACAGTCCAGTATTTGAGTTTTCTGTTCGGAAAACACATTGAGACAATAGAAATGAGACAATAGAACTGTCCGGGATCTTCTAAATCCGATGGAATGTCGATTGTGATGGAATGTCAAGTGTGTCCGGGATTTTTGTTGAAACCATCTGGCAACCCTCGCAGGAAGGCAGCACCTCCCTGTGCGTTGGGTGTAAGCTCTCTGGGGGCTAGTACGTGTCTGTGCAGCAGGGAGCACAGGGAGGTCTGGCCTGGGCCATTAGGCGCGACCTCAGTATAATCCTCGTTCTAGCGGGAAGAGGCAAAGCCACTGTCACAGCGGTTCCTTAGTCTTAGTAGAGCTGGGCCTTTCCCAAGTGGGGCTTGTGTGTGTTACAGGTTTCAAGAGCCAGGGCGGAAGGGGGCCCTTTGACCATCCCGTCTGACCCCTGCATAGTGCAGGCTGGAGACCTGCCCCAGAAAAACATCTCACCTGGATTTAAAATTGCCAGGGATGGAGAACCCCACACCGGGGTGGCAGGGCGGCTCAGTGGTTAGGCGCTTGCCTAACACTTGGATTCAACACTTGGACCTTGAGCAAGCAAATGCTTTAGTCTCTTGGGGGGCCCCCATCCCTGTCTAGTGGGAACGGGGGCACTATCTCAGGAGGGCAGCTTTGGCCAGGCTGCTACCAGCCTCTCGCAGTGCACTCTGCTTGCTACTGAAATCCCCGGGCAGCGAGCCATGGGCGAGCCTCCAGCGACTGGGCGGCCTGGCTTTCAGTCGCAGGGCTAACGGGCTGGCAGCTCCTGGGCTGGCCTGTGGGCTGATCAGTCTGCACTGGGAGGGGTGGGGGGTTCTTAAAGCTCTCGATGCAGATTAGCTCTCTCTTCCGCTCCTCCCTCTTCGATGGGAGCATCAGCCCTCGGGTGCTGGGAGCGTCTCCAGCCTGGCTGGACAGGCCCGCGCCGGCACATGGGCATTGCAGCTCCAGCTCCGAAGCCTCCCTGGCCCCTAGGCTGGAGAGTGAGAGCCAAACCGCCCCCACTGCCATTTGTAGCAGGCTAGCGCGAGTCTTCTCTGCCCACTTGGGCCGGGAGACCCCTCCTGGCATGGCCTGCAGGGCAGTGGCCCATCTGCCCGGCCGGGCTGGGATTGTGTCCTTTACGTTTGCTCCTTGCCTTGTCTCCTGTATTGCCTGCATGCGGGGTGAAGTGCTACAGAGCCAGGCAGCTCTTTGGGCACCATGGCTGTTGTCTGCCCAGTGCCTGGCCTGGTCTGTGCCGGGATGCAGTGGAGCGAGCGCTGCGTTATCACAGTGCCACGGAGAGCTCTCCTCGCAGGACCGACGCCAGCCCCATGCGCTTGCGGGGCCTGGCTGGAAATGTCCCTGGAGGGGGTGGGGGGTTTCTTTTGTCTCCTCTGCTATTCAGAGCACAGAGCGAAGACCCTTCCCATTCCCTCAGGTGCAGGGCCGGTGTGTTTTTGGCAAAGCTGCTTTGGCGTGTGGCCCGAGAGCCCAGTGCAGGTGTGAGCAGCCATGGGTGCTGCTATTCCAGACTCCGCCGAGAAACCTGACCACAGAACCCTGTAGCTAGCCCGCCAGCCCCCCGGCTAGCTTAGAATCAGACAGAGCACCGGATGCTGTTACCTCCTGGGGGTTCGGCTGGGCCCGTGACGGCCCAGTGGGGTTGCTGGGTTTCCCTGCTCCCATCCCTCTCTGGTTTAACCCTTGTTGGTTCGTTCCTCTCTGGAAGCCAGTCTCTGCCCACTCCAGAGCCTGCTTCGGCAGAGGGCGTGGGTCGGCACAGGTGTGCCACAGCAGGGCATGTTGGCTGCCCCATGCCTGAAGTAAAAGGCTCCCCTAAGACCTGGGTCATAGGAGCCAGCGAGCGAGCTCTTTCCGAGCTGGGAAATGGGGCTCAGGAACGGCAGAGGTGGCAGGAAAATGCTCAGCTGCCTGGCAGACCCTCTCCGTCCGTAACCGCTGGAGGGCTCCCCATAGGCCCTGGGCCAGCAGCAGAGCCCATTGGTGCAATCCTGGATGACTACAGGCACGTGGGGGGGGCGGGGGGAGGATGAACAGTCCCTCTCTTCTGGGGGCGACCAGAGTGTTCCCTGTACTGGTCCCCAGGGGTGAGGGAAGGGATCAGGCAGCAGGGCAGGGAGGGCCCCGGAGAGACTGCTCCTGCCGGGCAAAGCTGCGTTGAGCTGGGTCCTCCCGGGATCTCATGACCCAGCTGAACTTGCCTGGAGTGCCGCGTTGAAGCCGATCCTGGTTACGAGGGGTGGGGGGTGTGACCGCACTGTGTGTGCAATGAGTGGACCGATCCCCTGTCTGACCTGTCACCCAGGCCACAGGGCTCCCCTGCAGTGATCGCTGCTGGACCTAGGGCAGAGCTGCGAACCAGCCTGGCCCGGTTCGGCTGTTGCCAGCCATGGAGAATCCAGCAGAGCCCTTGGGGGGCTGTTCCCAGGGTTACTGACCCTCCATGTTTTGGTGTATCCCTTATTTCCAGCCCGACTTTGTCTCGCTTCAGGTTCCAGCAGCTGGATCTTGTTAGCCCTTCCTCCGTTAGCCGGAAGAGCCCATTAGTGTCAGACCCGTGTTCCCTGGGGAAGTGTTTGTAGCCGGGGGCCCTGGCCCCCCTTCATCCCCATTGAGCCTTACCCTAGAGATGGGGGCTAGATATCTGCACCCCTTATAGCCATTCATATTTACTCTCACCCACCAGAAGTTCTCTTACCCCAGAGCACTGATTGGGAAACTGAGGCACAAGATAGCAGACCTGGGGTGCACCCCATAAGCTGAGACTCAGTTGAGTGCTCTAGCCATTAGGCCATTCTGTCTGGTCAGCTTGCTGCTGGGGGGTATCCATAAAACCTCAGCGCATTGGCCATAGGCTGCAGTGCCTGGGGCACCCAATCCCCGCTCCGGAACGGTGTCCCGCAGGTGTGCTGAGGGCTGGGCTAACGTGCTGCTGGGGGGGTGACTAAGGGTGTCTCTTGACCAGAGCCATAGGGGGAGCGCTGGCTGATCAGGCCCCACAGTCCTGCAGGAGCCTCATTTGATTTTCTCCAGTCGCCTCCGCTCCCTTCCAGCTGTCATAATTAAATGCTTCACTTTGGCTTGAGTTCGCTCCCAGCCAACCAGAGAGCCCGCGAGCAGGCAGCAAGCGCTCTCCCTGGGTAGCGGGCTGCTCCGGTTTGTTTGTAGGCCTGACTCCTCCTCCTCCTTCCACCCCTCCCCTCCAAGGACAAAGCCGTCCCAGCATCCCTCCCCTGCCCAACTTGGGACCCCCAGATCTGCGGTGCTGGCTGCAGCAGAGGAGGAATGGGCAGATGGACAGAGCACTAGCCTGGAGGCATGGGCTCAAAAATCCCCTGCTCTGCCACTGATGCTCCAGGTGTCCTTGGGTGATTCCCTTAGCTTCATCAGCCTCAATGCAATGGGGATCCAGGGCACATGGTGACAGGAGGGAGGTGAGGCTCAGCAGCTCTCCTGGGTGTGTTCCAAAGGAGCCGCTCTATCTTGGCACTTGCACTCGGCCACAGAGCTTGTGCCACCTGGGAGTCGCTCTTGCTCCACCTTACTCGTGCCAGAACAAGAGGCCTTGTTCTCTTGGCGCTTGAGAGACGAGCATCACATCTCCATGAAGTCTCTTGCATCCTGCAGTGGATGATGGACCAACCTGTGCAACAGGATGTCCCAGGACCCAGAGGAGTTTGGCAAAGCAGTGGTCAAAATGGGTCCTAGCCAATGTTCCCTCTAATCTTTCCCTCCATGTGTGGAATAAATGTTTATGTGCACCAAGGCATGTGCGACTGTGCACCACCAGTGGAAACACAAACCTAGCTGTGGGCGCTCTGCTAATCAGCTGGGCCGCACTAGAATCTCTCCTGAGCGACCGCACAAGCTCCCAGCTTAGAGGGCACACACTGCCCATAGCTATAATGTTGCGGCAGGAGCCATTCACTTACAATAGTGCCAGCATATGGACCAAAGCGTACTCGGGAAGAGCCATCTCGAGTCCTGTCCTAGTCAATATTTGTAATTAGCAACCTGGAGACTGTTCATCATACTGGTGGACCAATAGACTCAACCTAAGCACTTGTTCTGCCTTCAAACACGGTATCCAGGTGCCTTCTAAAATCAGGTGCAACTCCTCAGCCAGGGAGGATGTGTGGGACTAAGTACACTGGAGCCAAGGGCTGGAACAGAGCCCCCCATAATATGGCTGGTGTGGGGAGAGCCGATCAGAGGCACAGAGCGACTGGAGGGGATGGGCTAGGCAGGCAGTCGCACCAGGCTGAGAGCTCGGGGATTGGAGCGGGTGATGGATTCAGTGTGAGTCGCCCACACGATGCTTCTGCAGAAATAGACGAAGTGACAGGAGCCGGAGCTGCCGTGACGTGAATGTAGGTTACACCTTAGGCAGCAGCTCTGGCAGGGGCGCTCCCCACTGCCGAGCTGGAGAAACGGAGGCTGGGGCGTGTGGTAGAGCCAGGCCTGGATTCCTCCAAGTTGCTTTGACCTCATTCAGCTTCCCGGTGCAACCCAGTGCTCCGTGTCTCACAGGTCCCCCTCTGGGCTGATCCATAGGGCACAGGAGTCTGGACTGCTTAGCTGGGGCTGCCCCCGGGGCATTGGCAAGCGGGTAGCTCATGCTTGCGATCCGCACGCTGCCCATCAGAGCTACAGCTGTATTTGCTGCAGCACCAGACCTGGCCTCCTCTGAGGTCCGTTTCATTCTCTGCTAGTGCCGATGGTGCGAATGCAGCAGTTGCACCCATCCAGCGGTGCCAACAGCAGCCAAACTAGAGTGGCAAGGGGTAGAAACCCCCAAGGACTCTGGGCAGCTAGTGGAATCCCTCTGGAAAGTGGTGCTGGTTGGTGAACGAGCAAATCCTCTGAGCCAGCAGCTGCCTGCCCTCTAGGATCCCAGAGACATTTCTATCCTCCCCAAATACAGGGCTTCCTGCTCCCCCATCTTATGTCAGAATCCTTTGTCTTCCAAGGTAATGTTTGACTGGGATGCAGATCTGACTTGGAGGGGGGCGGGTGTTGTTGCCTCTAGACAATTGTCCATCAATTCGGTGTTTTGTGTGACAGCCCCCGTGTGTGTGCGTCTGGGGAGTGTGCCCTGGTCTGGTGTGTTGTAGCCCTGAGAGCTTGCAGTGAACGGCTTTGTTGGTTTTATTTAATATGATGTAATCTGTCGCTCTGAGCCCAGCGGGCCCCGTGCCTGCCTGCCAGTGTCTGTCCCTGCCGCGGGCAAGGCCGTGCTGTCCAGCCTGGGGTGATCCCTAGACCTCAGGGCCACAGCCAGACAGCAGCTGCTGTGAACGCCCAGCATGAGTAGACCCCAGGGCAGCTGGTTACCAAGCCCCCATATGGGTACGTGTCCTAACTGGCCTGGCAGCAGGGCGAAGGCTGTAATGCCACCAGCGGGCACAGCTCGGTGGGCGTCTCGGGGAACTCCAGGGGGGTGTTAAATACTTCCGGTAGGTGATAAATAATTCTGTCCTCCCCCATGCCACCCTGGGGGGCACTTCTCATACAAGCGGAGGGTTTGCCCCAAGGTCCATGGCTGGCTTCCTCTTGCTGCATGCAGTCTGGTGGCACCCCTGTCCCCGAAGCAGCTGCATTCCGGCATTGCTGTGCACTTACCACACCTAGGGATGGAAGAGGGCGGGAAGAGGTGGTGAAGGTTTAATTTTGTGCCAGATTTTCAAAACGGCTCAGTTCCCAGCAGCTCAGTGGGTGGGTGGAGGCCGTCGGGAGGTGGGATCTCTTGGAAAGCTGAGGCCAGGTTGTGTCTGGCAGGGCTGTTCAAGTATACATTGGCCAAGCTCTGTGGGCTGTGCTGCTGGATAGAGGTGAAATAGTCCCAGAGCAATAATGTCGCAATGGAAGGGGAAACTGAGGCGCAGAGAGGGAGGTGAGTGGTGGGGGCTCTCTAGAGTTTCAGCAGAGGAGCTGGGTTTGCAGGGGGTCGCCCTGAGCATCAGGGGAGTTGAGTCCGGGGTCTGAGTTCACAGCCTGAGCACAGCTTCCAGTCAGATGGCTCCCCGTGACCCCAGGGTGGTGGGACATGAAGCACCAAGAAAGAGATGTCCCTTTCTACAACCCTGATTTTCCTCCCCATCCATTCCGTGGGGCGATTGGGTTATTGATTAACCCCTGGAGTGCCGGGGCTGTTGTGAGCCTCGTGGGGCGTGAACCCTGCTGCCATGCTGGGACCCGCCCGGCGTGGCTCTGTGGCCCTGCTGTCTCGCGAGGAGGCTCCTTGAATCGCTCCCTGCTGTTGTCGGGCTGCGGACTCGCTCTCAGGCCCCTTCAATACTTTGGACGCCAGCCCACTTGGTTCCCTCTCTGCAAACGTTGGCTCGTGGTGCCGAGCGGAACAAGCCGGCCATTGTGCGTGCCGGGGCCACTGGAGAAACTGACCCAGGCTTTTTATAAGCAACTGTGTGTGTGTGTCAAAGCATTTCACCCCTCGAGTTGTCCCCTGCTCCCCGCTCCTCCCCGGCGGATGCTTGGTTGCCATGGCAGCCGCGCGGCGGCTTTCACATCCTGCCAGCCCAGAAAGAAAAGAGCGAGGCTCCCAGTCGGGGAGCCCCCCGCGCGGCCTCGGTTGCTTTATGAACTGCTCTCTGTGTCTCTTGCCTGGCCTAGCTGGCTCCGGATGCAGGATGGGGGCTCCCTGGCACGCAGCCGCTGAGCCCCAAGCACTGTCAGTCACCGGCCCGCAGAAAGGGCAGGATCTCCCGCCCGGCCTGCCCGTGTCTCTCTCCCGGTGTGTCGGCCGGCCCGTCGCCCTGTGCCCGCCCGCCCGGCCCTGGCTCTCCGCCAGCTGGGCCGCGTTTGTGAATGGACTGGCCCTGCAGGGAGAGTCCGCGGCTCCATCCGGCCACGTCAGTCAGCCCTTAGGGCTTGGACCAGAGCGATCTGCTGCCCTCCCCACAGCTCAGCCAGCAGGGTGTGTCTTGGCGGGGCGGGGGATTCTTCTCCCCTTTCCTGCCCCCAGCCCCTCTTGCACCCGGCTGTGGCATACGTCACCCCCCACTCCCGGGAGGGCGAGGAAGGGTCCAGCCCGCGCATCTTTCAGGGCTGTGTGCTAGCGGCAAACGCCGGGTGGTGCGTAGTGTCCCCCTCCCCTTCCTCGAACCCCCCTCCCCTTCTGTGCGATCCCCAACACCGGTGATCCCGTAGTGAGCAGGTCTGTGGGTGGGCCCCTCAGCCTGTCTGGCTGGACTCCCAGTGCCCCCGGAGGCTGCTGGTGTTGGAACTGTGGGGCCATTGGTGGTGGGGGGGCGGGGGGCTGAGCAAGGGCTGGTGCGCGCCCCCCACCGCCCCAGGCACACTCAAGCCCCCTCTTCAGTAAGAGGGTGTGTCAGCCATTGTCCCCCTGAGACGGAGGCTGGAAGCAGCTCACGTGGCTGGAACAAGCCCCATCTTGTGCCTCAGCGTGGCAGGTGTGACTCTGCCGGTGCAGTGGGCTGTTCGCTGCCATGGCCGCTGACAGGTCGACTTCCTGGTGCAAATGGGGCGCTGGTTTGATCTCTTCCGGGGAGGCCGCCTCTTGTCCGGCACGAGGAACCATTTCCCTGTCTGTCAGCTGCTGCTCAGTGACCGGTGGGTAACTCCCGAACCCCCAGTGGGCTGAGGCGTCTGGGCAAGCAAGTGCGGCATTTGATGTGCTTCGGAGCAGCCCCTGAAGGGGAGGGGAGGCTTTGCGCTGGCTCCGGTGGGCTCGGGGTCAGGTGAGGAGTGAAGTTCTCACCCCAGCTTGCTGTCTAGGCTGCCTGGATTCTGATGGGACCTCGCCAACCTCCATAGCACCTGCTGCTCCTCAGCACAGCTTTAATAAACGAGAGAGCCGTCCAGAGGCCTCACACCACTCAGACCTCACAGGCCAAATTCCCCCTGTGAGGAAGGCTTCCATGCCTATGGTCCTGGTGTGCGTTGTCAACACGGCAGGAACCGGTCTCCTGGGTCTCAGTGTGGTTAGCCTTATTGTGCAAGTGGGGAAACTGAGGCAAGGCCATACCGCGGGTCAGCGGCAGGTCTGGGACTACAACCCTCAGTGTAGCTTTGCAGGGGTTTGGTCTTGTCCCTGGCTTTATTTTAACCATCTGTGACCATAGACCAGCAATGCCTTATCCCCACCTAAGCACTACAGTAACTCACTAGAACGGCGCCATCTGCCTGGCCTCATTCCTGCTGTGTCTTAGACATGTGACCAGGCACGTTCGTTGGTTATACAGGGTAATCGTGTGGCTATTTCAGTCTCTAACTTGCTGTTGGGAACTCTCCAGGATGCAGTTGACAAGGCGTGGAGTGAGCTTTACAGGGCTGTGCGAGGCCACTCTGTAAGTGCACAAATCTCTGTGCTCGGCTAATCCTCCTGGAGGTTTCTTCCCTCTCTAATCCCAGCAGGTCCAGTCTTGTCCATCTGCCCGCTCCCCTGCCAGCAGCCAGGGTTTGCCATGGTCCAGGGTCCCATTTCCAACGGGGCAGCACCAGCTGCTTCAGAGGAAAGTACAAGAAATGCATGAAGGGAAATGAAGGATTCACCTGCCTGTATAAAGTTTCTTCCTGACCCTCGTCACTTAGGAGCTGGTTTGTGCCCTGAAGCATGAGGAGTCATCACTTTTTAAAAATAAAACATCTCAGCTTCTCGACATCTTTGCAAATACCCAGTTCTCTTTTGAGTCCAGTGAAGCTTTTGGCATCAGAGCTGTGTCATAGCAGGGGGTGCCACAGGCTAGCTGCGCTGGGTAATAAAGGATCGGTCTCTTTGTTTTATTTTCCATTGCCTTGGCCCAGTTCTCCTAGTTCTCATGCCATGCCCCCCGTCCTTCCAAGTCATGCTGAACACCCCCCGCCCTTCATTTGACACCACCCTTCAAGTCCCATTGTCAGGTCCTCTTGGTTTCAAAGGTCTCAGGGATGGGGTGCTGTGTTTATGCATTCTCCTGGTGAAATTGTATGGCACCTGTTACCTGCCGCCTCTTCACCCAGACCATCCGGATTTTGGCGTGTGCCTCTGGATGCCCTTTGTGAAGCCCCGATGTCCAGTTTTTTAAACTGGGGAGAAGAGGCGGAGCAGGGGGTGGGACCTTGGAGGAAAGGCAGAGCATGGGGTGGGACCTTGGGGGAAAGAGGCAGAGAAGGGGGCGGGACCTTGGGGTCTGGTTATTAGAGAGGTGGCAGGTACCTCTAGGCACTCCTAGGTTTGTTGTGAGGCAGGACTCGGTGTGGTTGGGTATCTGGAGGGATCAGGTCTGAGGGCCTTGCCTGGCTGAGAAGAAGGGAGAGACTCTGCTGCTTGGTCCAGGCGTGGGCTGTGTACCAGTGTGAGTCTGGGCTGCCACCCCTCGCACAGAAAGGGAGCAGCAAACAGCAGGCAGGCTGCCATCTCCCCCAGCTGGACAGGACGGCGTATGGAAGCCTGGCAGGGGAGGTGCTGATGGCAAGAGGCATTTAATGGGTGGGGAGAGACTTCAGGGAGGGCTCCGCTGTCGGTGCCCAGTTGCTCTAGGCAGCAGGCTCAGAAGGGCTCTCATGCCCCAGGTGGGGCTAGCGACTCAGAGGCTGTGCCCTTTGTGACGCATGCAGCCAGGCGTTCACGCGAGCTGTGCCTGTCGGGGCCAGGCGGAGCTGGTTGGAAAATCCCATTTTGTCTTTGCAAGAAATATTTTTTAAAAAAAACCCTAGAAATATTTTAGCTTTTTCGTGGAAACAATGCATGTTTGCACCCAAATTGTCTTTCTGGCCCAAAACCAAGCGCTGCGTTTTCTGCCCACCCAAAGCCTTTGTTCCTGAGCTGTTCCATTCTGATTGTGGGCTTTAAACAGAGCTCCTGCCTGGGAGCCCTGGTGGGAAGCCCATGTAGCGAGTCTGTTGTGTTGGGATCATCTGACCTCAGCAGGATACACAAGCTACCCACCGCGGATGCTTTCCCAGGTGTCCACTTGCTGGGTCTCACCCTCATGCTCATGGACCAGCTGATCCCCAGAAGTGGGGTTGGGAATGTTTGCCCAGGTCAGACAGGTAAAGACCCTGTCCTGGAAGGGGGGGAGGGGTTTGTCAGCCTCTGCAGCATGGGGCAACATGAGTCACTTGCAGGTGTAAACTAGTGCCAGTGGTGGATTCTCTGCCACGTGGTGTCTTCAAACCCTGATTTGAGGACGTCAGTAACTCAGCCAGAGGCTAGGGGCCTATTGCAGGAGGATTGCGTGAAGCTCTGTGGCTTGCAGTGTGCAGGCGGTCAGACTAGAAGATCGTGACCGTCCTTTCTGGCCTTAAAGTCTGTGTCCAGAAGACCTAGCTCTTCCATAGTGCCTTTCATCCAGCGATTGCAAAGAGCTTTTCCAAGGCAGTTGGCATCATTATTCCCACTTTACAGATGGGGAAACAGAGGCCCAGAATGGCCATACGGGATTGGCCTTGCTCCTGGCTGAAGTGCAGCCACTGCTGGGGAGGAACGTAGCAGCTGTGTAATTCTTTTCCTCCTGTGTGTGCTCTGAAGCAGTAGCTGAGGATATTATTTGATACGTCCATTCTACCGGCTTCCAGGGCTCTAAAGGAATTCATGTCAGTATTTATGAAACAACCAACGAGGGAAGTGGTGGTGTATTTAAGACTCCAGAAAGAGGCCTTGGAAGGTTGGGGGGGGCTTGTAGGCTCTTCTGGCCTTCAGCGCTGCGATTTAGAAGGGTAAGCAAGAGCTTGAGGGCAAGGACTGCTAAGACCCTAGCAGAGCTCTGAGCTCCCTGGCTCAGATTGGATTGGTTTTCATCTCTGGCTTCCCCAGTCTTGCTCCCGTGGAGCTTGTGTTGGGCCTTTCCCTAGTTTGTTTTGATCATCAGTACAGGTTGAACCAGTCCAGTAATCTCAGGACCTGACCGGTGCTGAACCAGAGAATTTGCCAGGAGGTGAATATTGTCTAGCAGTGTTACCAACTCTGCCACTGTTCACTGGCCCTCAGAAGACATTTAGAGGCAAATTAGAGCTAAACAGCACAGAGCACTGGGAGCCGGGACTGGTGGCTGTAAACAAACTTTATGGGACCGCGGGAATGTTGGCCACACCCACAATAAGCGGACATCCGGCCCACTATAATCGTGGTGGACCACGGAGGTTGCCGGACCAGAGTGTGCCGGACTAGAGAGGTTCAACCTGTATTTGTATTTCCATGGTGTGACGGGGTGGATCACAGAGGTCCCCTTGGGACTGTCACCCAGGTTAAGCCACTGAGCATGTCTGCATTCCTGCCCTCTGGGGCTCCTCACGCCCTTGTCCTGCTGGGTCAGATGTTCTGGTCTCCATAGCCAAGGCACTGGGTGGTGGGGGGCCCCAGAGGGCAGGGAGGGAGGCATCAGAGGTGTGATGAGCACCTCGGGTGACCACCCCAAGGGGACCTGTGTGATCCAGCCAACCCATCGCATGGGGGCTTTATTTTTGACTGATCTGGGCCAAAAATGTTTAAGCCCCGTATTTTTGCACTAGAGAACTGCCCCAAGGTAGCTTTCGTTGCGGGGATTGAAGATGTGAGCTGCAGCCATCTGTGTGACACCGGCCCAATGGGCTGTAGCATGGGGATGGCGCCAGGCTGGCAGGAAGGCACAGGTTGTGTGTCTCAGCAGACACTAGCGCAACTTGCCGGGGTGGGGTGAATGCTCCCTCGTTTGGTGCTTTGACATCAAGAATGAGCCTCTCTAATGCTCTAGCTCAGCTGCAGGTGGGCCAAGGTCTCCGGCCTGCGTTGTGCGGGAGATACGTGGGTGATCACAGTGGCTCCTTAAATCTAGGAGCTGATCGTCGAGGGCGTGCGCGCATTCCTCTGTGGCCCCGGGTCAGGTGGGCAGTCTGGGGCGATGCCCAGATGTGGGGGCCTGCAGATTGAGGTCTACACAGGTGCTCCATGTCCTGGCAGTCTGTATGTGCCCGGGCCAGCCTAACCCTGTTCCAGTTTGCATTCTCTGATGATGAATGCAGCTGGCTTGGGACCCCGATGTATTGAATGGTGGGAGGGGGGCTATGGCAGCTTCCTGCCTGACCTGGCACCGCAGACCATGCTGTACCCCAGATTAGCCAGCAGTAGGTTCTCAGCCAATGGGAGTACTCGGGGCAGGCGCAGTGTGCCCCCCCCCCCAACCTAGGAGCCCGGGGGCAGCAGTCTGCGGTGCCAGAACAGGCAGGGAGCTGCCTTAGCCCCGCCCCCCCTCCACTTCTCACCTGATCCCCCAGCAGCAACCAGCCCCAGCCCTTGGCATTCCACCCCCAGTGCTGGGTCATGACCCATCATTTGCAAACCACTGGCCTAGCATGTAGGGCACTGGACTAGGACTCCAGAAAACTGGGTTCTAGCCCCCGCTCTACCACTTGTCAGCTCGGAGGCCTCCCTGTGCCTCAGTTTCCCCATCAGGAAAACTGGGCTAACAACGCTGGCGTTTGCAAAGCTCTTGGGGAGCTGAGACATGCTAGGTGGGGGGAATCGGGGTGCATGGCACACGGAGGAGCGAGTGAAGCGCTCACCATGGAGCTTGCACCTTCCCAGCTAGGCGAGTTGCCAAGCAGAAGAGCCAGTAGTCCTGGGCTCTGTTCCTGTGCTCTGGAAAGAAGCGGGGGGCGATTTGGCCGGGGCGGGACAGAGTCGGGGCGCCTGGTTCTATTCCCAACCCACTCTGCCCTGGGTGAGCAGGTGCCTGGGGTATTGAAAACTGGCCGCTCATTCAGCCCCTGGTAACTCAGCAGGGTGCTAGCCGGAGCTGTGGCAGAGGGTCGTTCCCCTCTGCCCTGGGACGTCTGCGATCCCACCAGACCCTGAGAGCTGCCCCCTCCCTGAGGCTTCTCAGCTGTAGTTTGAGCTTTTTAGGTTCTGACCAAGAACCCTTCCGGATCAAACCATCCTGCCTGCGCCCCTTACACGGGGCTGTGCATTGAGCTGGCCGAGACCTCAGTCCTGCTACTTACTCTGCACGGGTGGCGCCTCCTTGCCCTCCCTGGTGCTCGGTGGCTTGGGATAACGGGCCTCGTCTTCCCATTTCATCAAAGGGACAGTTTCTGATCACTGCCACCACGAACCGCTCCCTCGTTATTGTAACGGTTCTATGGAGCTTCCCCCGCAATCGGAGCCCCAGCTGGACAGACACCAATGAGACGCCCTAGAGCTGACAGCGAAATGGACGAGACAGAGCCGTAACCCAGGTTGTTGCAGCGAGATCTTTGCCTGTTGGGAGCGGCCTTTGCGCCTTGCCACCTGCCCGACTCCTGTCCTGGTGACGTGGGTGTTGCCAGCTCATCACTCTACGGGGGGGGGGATAGTTCGGTGGGTTGAGCATTGGCTTGTTAAACCCAGGCTTGTGAGTTCAATCCCTGAGAGGGCCATTTAGGGATCTGGGGCAAATCTGTCAGGGATGGTACTTGGTTCCCCTGTGAAGGCAGCAGACTGGACTCAATGATCTCACAAGGTCTCTTCCAGCTCTATGAGATAGGTATAGCTCCATATTTAAAAAAAAAAAAAAAAAAAAGCACCCTCTTGGCAGCTGGGGACACTCCTCAAAGCCCAGCACATGGAGTCATTTTGGGTTTGGGGGGATTTTTTTATTTTGTTTGTTCTTAAAGTAAATTATGGGGGCTGTTGCTGTTTTCTCAGCCCTCGGCTTGCAGAGAAAAGCTTGCAAACGCCATCCAGATTCCGATTTTAAAGCTCACCATTTTAAGCCCATCTCCTGATGTATTTGGAGGGCCTGTCTCGTGATTTTCAGATGCCTGATTTCTGGCAACACGGCATCGTTTCCTGCCAGTAACTCGATCCTCAGTTCTGGGAGTGAAGCCTCCTTTTGTGGTGCAGCAAAGCTATTTCCAATGGCCCTGCTCCCAAAACAGAAACTGATTCTTTCCCTGGCAAGAGCTGGTTCCACAGGCCTAGCCTGTGTTTGGCTCTCGAACGCTGCCTCTGGTGGGATGTTGACTGGGCTTGGCCCGTAAGCACTTGGCGGCCCTGGAAAGGTGTAGTAGTATCAGGGTTTGGTGCCTTTCTTCTCCTGGGGTGGGCTGGGGCAGAGGGTACGTTCAGTGTCCCAACCCCTGGTTCCCCCAGCTGTGTAGCATGTTTGCTTCTTAGTGAGCTATTGTAAAAGATGGATTTTAGGTGGGTTTGAAGGTTGCTGGGCTCTTGGTGCAGTTCCTTTTTGGCTTCTTGGGTTGGTGGCTTTGGTGGCAGTGACCACTGGGCCCTAGTGATCTTGCTTGCTATGGGCCAAGCAGCCCTCACATGGGAATTGCTCTCCATAACTACTGACTGGGGGGGGTCTGAACCAGCAACCTCGAGGGGCCAAGACTTTACATGGGTAACAACAAGGTCCCTCCCCTATGGGGTTCTTCACAAGAGTCCTGGGGGCCAACCCTAGCCAAATTCCAGCTGCCTCTCTGTGCCTGCATCCTGCTGTTTCACCGGGGGGGTGCGATTCCTGTACTAACCGGTTACTTTTCGTGGGTAAACAGCTGCTGCCGTGTTCCTGCCCAGAGGTGGCTGCACTTCACCCATGGTCAGCCCCTTGCTGCAGGGATGCAGGGTGCTCAGGGAGAGGTAAGATTGTTGTGTCCTCAGCTGTTTGTCTTCTCCACTGGCAGGATCCGTCCCCAGCTGTCCAAGGAGAAGATTGAGGGATGCCACATCTGCACCTCAGTGACGCCTGGGGAGCCCCAGGTGCTGCTGGGAAAGGACAAGGCCTTCACCTACGACTTTGTCTTCGACCTGGACACGTGGCAGGAGCAGATCTACACCACCTGCGTCAGCAAGCTCATTGAGGGCTGCTTCGAAGGCTACAATGCCACCGTGCTGGCGTATGGCCAGGTACCCGCTTTCCCCGTTTGTGTCTGTGGCAGACCTGGGGCACTGTACCACAGGCTCCGGCAGGGCACTGAGCGCTGGGCCAGCAAAGCTGGGCAGGACCTGCAGGTCGGAGCTGAGGCTCATTGGTGGGGTGCAGGGCAGAGGCCAGAGCTGGCATGTTGGGGGGGCTGCCGGCTGGGTTCTCGGGGCATCAGCACAGCTGTTGGGGAGGGGTGGCTGCCAGTTGGGATTAGCAGCCTGGGGCTGGGGTGGATGTGCCAGGGCTGTCTAAGCACCTGTCCTGTGCCTTTAGACCGGAGCTGGCAAGACGTACACCATGGGCACCGGGTTTGACATGAACATCTCCGAGGAAGAGCACGGGATCATCCCCCGGGCCATCTCCCACCTCTTCAGTGGCATCGAGCAGCGCAAGCGGGCGGCGCAGGAGCGGGGCACGCCTGTGACTGAGTTCAAAGTCAGCGCCCAGTTCCTGGAGGTGGGCGTGAGTGAGGGGGGGTGTGAACCGGGCCCGGGGAGCACAGGGAGCTGCCGTGCCCGCGTCCGAGGGGCAGGGCCCGGGGAGGGTCTGCAAACCACAGCTCCTCATGTGCTGCTGCAGGGGCGTGCGCTGTGGGCCCTGCATCAGACAGCACTGGCTGGTCACACTCTGGCTTCTTGGGGAGGCAGCAGACCTGGTTACCTCTGCCCTGCCCACCTCCGTGGCTCCTGTCACCCCAGCTATTGCTCCAGGCTTCCTCGCTAGCTGGCCTCCCCTGCGAGGCGACAACATGCTGGCCCTGCCACCTCTTCGCCTGTTTCTCCATCTCCATTGCCCCATTCATCACGCCCTGCCATTAACCAAACCTTTCCTGTGGCGCCTGTGATCTCGAGCGCGTCCATCATGCCTTGCAGGCTGCGTGTAGTTGCTGATCGCTCAGCGGTGCCCCCATGCGGCGAGATCTTTGCCCTTTGGGAGCTGCCGTCACTACTTGCCGCCTGTCCTGGTGACGGGGGGGGGCTGCCTGCTCAGAGAAAAGCACCAGGCGCGGCAGGACTCCGCAGTCCGGACGGGAACGGGTTCTGTGGCTCCTCTGGGCGGGTGTGGGAAGGCTGTCTGTAGACCGCCCCGCTGCGCTGACCCAGTCTCTGTGTGGTCAATGCCCCAGAAGCGTGCGAAAGCCCGGAGAGCGTGAAGGGGCTGACTTTGCCTTTTGCGGTCGGATCATGCTGACAGCAGCGTACACTGTGGTGTGACGGATCCAGGCTGTGCCATGCTTGGGTCTAGGGACTAGCGCTGGGAAGGAGGTCTGTGTGAAACCACTGGCGGCCGCTGCTACGTTATTTTGCCAGCTCGTCTTGGCATGACTGCTCGGGGTTCTGCAACTTTCCCTTTTCTCAGAGTGCACAAAATCTCAGAGAGCTGACAACGCCTCGTGCTTCAGCATCGAAATGCCTCCCCCGGTAGAAAACTGGAGAAGGAAGCGTCTGTTCTGAGGCTACAGAGGAAGGGCTGAAGACCTGGCTGGGTCCTGAGTTCTAATGCCGCTGCTGGTGCTCCCTGTGTATCTCTTCAGAGACGTGCTTTCTTGGGCTTCGCAGCACCAGTGGCCCGTTTTACAAGGGACTAGTGACTTGCAAGCACGGGTCAGAACCAGCAATGGATTGAACATCTCCAGTTGATCAGGGCCAAACCACTAGAGCGGAGTCCCACCCCACCCCGGGAAGTCTCTGGGCTTCATTTTCTCCAACTGGGCAAAGACTTCAGACCCGTGTGATTTTACTCTGCTGCACCCGGGTGGGTAAATCGCCCTCCTATTGCAGCTTAGGAAACCTTCCCCGCTTCCGTGACACCCTCCTGCCTCTTCTGGCCCAGAGCTGAAGAAGCTGGGAGCGTGACCATGGCAGAACCAAGCAGGCTGCGGGGGGACTTCCTGCTCATTGTCAACTTCCTTTGAAATCCCTTTGTCGGCGCAAGGCTGTTCCCCCGCGGCTTGGTCCGTACGCCCGAGGACTGCATGGCTGGGAGCTCCGGGTGTGAGCTGCCGAATCAGACGCAAGTGCCGCAGGAAACCCTGGGAGATCCTGTCTAGCCCAGACTCCCTGCTGGGGTAGGGTTGCCTCTTCAAGCATGTGGAATCTCCATCCCTGGAGAGATTAAGAGCAGGTTAGACAAATGTCTGACGGGGATGATGTAAATGGTGCTTGGTCCTGCCGTGAGGGCAGGGGGCTGGACTTGATGCCTATCAAGGTCCCTTCCAGTTCTCATATTCTGTGATTCTGCAGAATCAGTGACAGCAAAGGTCCCAGTGGAGGCAGACTCCGACTTCACTGTCGCATCATCTAGATCCCATTGCTAGCTAGTGCTTTGCCTCAGGAGAGCTCAGGTTGCTTTACAGTAACAGGAGTCCCATTTTACAGAAGAGGAAACTGAGGCACAGAGCAGAGAAGTCACTCACCCAGTAGGCCACTTGCAGAGCTGAGAACAGCTCAAACCCAAGTCTCTGGAGTGCTAGGTTAGTACTCTGGTCACTAGGCCACACTGCCTGCTTCTAGCACACCCACGATTGCCCAGCCAGCAGGAGGTGGCCAGGGCCTCCTTTAGCTGACTGCTTTGCCAGACCAGCACTGCGCCTGCGGGGGGGCAGTTCAGCTGGCCCACAGTGCCTGTCACCTCGGCTGCACCCCTGCACTCCCTGCAAACCCAGTGGGGCAGCTCAGCCCTGGGGAATTGGTTTGTCCCCAGCGTTGCGCGCTGATGGCTACGCTCCACCCCCGAGGTGGCTGCATCTCCGCGAGACTGTGTGCGGAGCGGGAATAGCAGGCGCTCTCATTGCGGGGGGGATGATGCGGGTCGGTTGGAGGTCCCGAGGCTGTCAGGTGACAGGCGGCTGCCTGCTGTTACTGCTCTTATCCATGTCCTGTGACCGGTCCCCTCTCCAGGCAGGCCCACGAGAGGGGAGCTTTACTGTGGCTGGAGCCAGGGACCGAGTGGAACGGATTAGCCGTCCTCTTCTGAGCAGCTCTGCGGAGCTTTCCCGCCAGCCCTGAGCCGGGAGCCTCGCAACAAACCCGCTTACATGGCCTAGAGCCAGCGAGGTGCCAGGACTCCTGCCCTCCGTCCCCGAGCCGGCGTGTGGCTCTGTGCCCTGGGATGGGGGCAGTTGCTCCCCAGTGCAGGCGCCCGGCCCGGTGGCCGGAACATGGCACCGTGGATGTGCAGGTCGAGATGTGCAGGTCGAGATGTGCAGCCCGTCAAGTGCCATGGGCAGCCAGGCCCCAGCCCAGCTTCCTTCTAGGGTTGCCAGGTGTCCGGTATTGGCCCAGACTTCTGTCTGGTTAAAAACCCCAGAAAATACCGGACATGCTCAACAACTTTGGTCCCCGCTTTTTGGCGGGGGTAGTTGCACTCAACCAGTTTTTTTTTTCCCCGCCATGTTCGGTATTTTTTGTGAAACTATCTGGCAACCCTTCTTCCTTCTGGGCCATCAGTGGACCCAGCACCCTGCGAATGATCCGCTGGGTTCTCATCACTTACACGTGTAGGCAGGTCTGAGCCCTGCCAGCCAAGAACCGTCAGCCAGACGGACCAAGGAATGCAAGGCCAGGGACCATGGGCAATGGGTGAAGCCCTAACCCTGCCCCTACTGCCTGGAACCCCACCCACCCCAGCCCCATCCTTCCTGGCCACCAGGAGGTCTGAGGCTGCCATGCTGCGGCCCGGCCCGACCCTCCCTGGTGGCCAGGGAGCAGGGCTGCGGCCAGGGCGTGTCGGCAGTTTTGGGAGGGCCGTGCCTTCCCTTGCCTACACTACCTGCCACCCATGGCAGGGACACTGGCCATGCGGGGCAGGATCCCAGCTGCGGGTGACGGCCAGGTCTCCTCACCTAGCCTTGTGCTAGGGCCTCCGCCTGGAGCAGCCTGGGACGGGATTTGGGAGACCTGAGTTTCCTTCCTGCTCTGCTGCACGCTCCCAGGGGAACTCTGGGCATGTCCCTTGACCCCTCTGGCCTCAGCTCCCGTCTGTACTCGGGGTAACGGGTGTGAGGGTGAGCAAGGACCTGACGATGGGACTCTGGCAGTGGTGGGTGCATGCACACGCCGGGGGCCCTCTCCACATTGCTCCCTCCTCCAGTGCAGTCCCAGGGCTCTGATGGGCTGAGGGGCAGGATCACGGCTAGTTAGTTATAAACCCACGTGCCGGGCTCTGCAGCCAGCCCCCTGCCTCCCAGTAACCCGCTGCCCCGGCTCTCTCCCCTGCAGCTCTACAACGAGGAGATCCTGGACCTGTTCGACAGCGCCCGGGACCCCGACTCCCGCCACCGCAAATCCAACATCAAAATCCATGAGGACGCCAGCGGCAGCATCTACACCACCGGCGTCACCTCCCGCCTCATCAGCTCCCAGGACGAGGTGGGTGGCGCCTGGGCCCGGCTGTGCTGGGCTGTCTGGGCGAGCGGAGGGTGGGCCGAATGGAGGGGCTGGGTGCGTGAGGGGCAGAGCCACCACTGGCCACAGGGGAAGTCGGGCAGTAGCCTGCCACAGCCCCAGAGCGGAAGTGCTTCCGCTGGGTCTCCTTGCCTGGCCCTGGGATAGACTCAGGGTGTGGCTTTGTCCCGCGGCCAGCGGCTGCGCCTCTGGGTGGCATGAGGGCGCCACGGCGGGATGCCACGTCAATTAGGTTTTCCTGTGGCAGCTTCACAGCACGAGGGCACCCCCTGTCCTCATGCCGGGGGATCGGTCTGTCCGTGGATTTCTACTCCCACCCCCAACTGCCCTGCTGGCCCCCCAAAGGGGGAACTGTCCCCAGCTGATCTCACACCTGCAGCCCCCTTGCAGCAAAAGGGGCAGGGTTACCCCTCTCCCGGCCAGGCCCCAGAGAGCAGCCTTTGAAACCCACTCCCCACCCCTTCGCTCTCGGAGCTTGAACCGTTCCTCCTCTCCAGGCCCTGCTAGGGTTGCCAGGTGTCCGGTATAGTACTGGACAGTCTGGTATTTGCGCGCTCTGTCCGGTAAAAAAAATCAGACCATACAGGACACGTGCAATGTCCGGTATTCTCTGATTTCTCCGCCTGCGCACCGGACGGAAGCCTGGCGTGGGCGGGGGGAGCAGCTGGGAGTCCCAGCTGGGAGGCGGGGCCGCGATTGCCGTCGGGAGCCCTCAGTCGGTTGAGTGTGAGGAGGAGGGGAAGCCGCCGCCTCCTCGCTCGTGCATTGCCGGGAGCCTGTGCGGGACAGGCAGCGCCCCGGGATCTGCAAGTGCCCGGGTCAGTCCCACTCCACGCCGGCTGATTTTGCTCCCCCCCCCCCCCACTTCCCTTCCTGATCTTCCCCGGTTCTCCCCCACTTCCCTTCCTGATCTTCCCCGGCCAGCCCCCCTGCACCGCCCCCCAGCTCTGCTTCCCGCTGGCCCGTTCCTCTTCCTGATGTCCCCCAGCCAGCGCCACTGCACCCCCCCCCAGCTGTGCTTCCCATCCCCCCCTTCCTCCCGGCCAGCCCTGCGGCCCCCGACCCCCCCTCCCCAGCTGTGCCTCCCGGCCCCCCCTTCCTCCCGGCCAGCCTCACGGCCCCCGACTCCCCCCCCCCAGCTCTGCTTCCCGCCCCCCTCCCCCCCCGATCAAGTGTGTCTGTTTTTTTGGGGGGGGGTCTGTGAGCATGTGACACCGGGCGGCTCCTCTCTGCTGCATGAAGCAGGTGTCCCTGGTGCGGTCCCTGCCCAGTGCGTGGTGCCAGAGCCGGCAGCCTCCCGGTCAGCTGAGCGTAGCAGGGACGCCACTCGGGACTTGTCCCATCCCGCCGCTGCTGCTTCGGGTGCATCTGAGAGCCCGCAGGAGCCTGGGCCAGCGCGCAGGGCCCTGTGCTGTGACCCGCAGGCCACCTGCCGCCCGTGATCATTGCAAGTCCCGCCTGCCGTCTCCCCGCGGGTACAGCACCGCGCGCGCCGGGCCGGGCTGCAGGGGAGAACGTAGCGTGCTGGGTTACTTGTGGCTCGCTTGGGCGGGTCCAACCCGCTCCCCAAGCACTGGCCCCGAGTTGGCCTCAACCACGGGCCTGGCTTTCCTGTAACTTGGGAGCCGGGCTGGGCCGGGGTCACCCTACAGCATCTGCTGCTCCTTCCCTCTGGCTACTGCCCGGCGTGAGCGCTCAGGGCCCCCCTCGCAGGGCCTGGCACCCGGGGCGATGGCTCGGCGGGAGGCTCCGCCGCTGGGGTGGAAATCTCGTCTAACCCCTTCCTGCCATTGCAGCTGATCCAGTGCCTGAAGCAGGGGGCTCTGTCCCGCACAACAGCCAGCACCCAGATGAATGTGCAGAGCTCCCGCTCCCACGCCATCTTCACCATCCACCTGTGCCAAATGAGGGTCTGTGCCCAGCCTGACCTGGTGAGGCTGAGTGAGGGGGGGGCCTGGTAGGCGTGGGGGGGCTAGTCCCTGTGCGCTGGCTGGACGCGGAGTGGCAGCGGGATGCTCTGGGGGGGGGGGGATGTCAACGGAGGGATGTGCCCCCACGGGGAGCGCTGACGCCGCCACATGTCTGCTGGCCAGGTGACCGGCCTCCCAGAGGGGTCCCAGACCTCCAGCGAGTACGAGACGCTCACTGCCAAGTTCCACTTCGTCGACCTGGCCGGCTCGGAGAGGCTGAAGCGGACTGGAGCCACGGGCGAGAGAGCCAAGGAGGGCATCTCCATCAACTGTGGCCTGGTAGGCACTGAGGGCTCCGGCGGCGGGTGGAGGAGACGGGCCGGCTGCAGAACACACAGCTGCACAGACTGGCCCAGAGCTGCCCGCCCCCTGGAAGGAGGCTCCGATCGCCCTGAGCTGGCCCCCAGCAGGGAAGGGCCCTGCCCGGCCTGGGGGAGAGCTCATGGTCCTTTCCATTTTGTTGGCAGCTGGCGCTGGGAAATGTCATAAGTGCCCTCGGAGACCAGAGCAAGAAAGCCGTGCACGTCCCCTACCGAGACTCCAAACTCACCCGGCTCCTGCAGGACTCCCTCGGGGGGAACAGGTGACTCTGGGCCAGGGTGCGGGGTCACCCAGCGGGTGTCAGCTACCACGGGGGAGGTGACCCAGAAGGGGAGGTGACCCAGCTGCTCCCCCACTGGGCCTGGGGTCGGCACCTGCAGGGGTGGGTGATTTGCGTGGAACGGGGGGGCTGTCAGACTCCGGGATGGAGCTGAAGTGCTGTTTGGATTTCCTGGGGTGCGTTGACGAGGGCCCAGTGGCCTCTCCTGGCAGCTTTTCTAATGTGATTATCTCGGTCCCGGGCCCCCGGCACAATTAGCCGCTTTCACAGAATTAGCTCTTGCAAAATGTGTCTGAGCCCTTGGCAGCCCCACTTCCAGGCATGGGCTCGCTTGAATCCCACCCCTTCCTGGCTCGGCGGTGCCCCAGTCTCCCTGCCGGGGCTGCCCTGGGTGATGACTCGCTGCTCTGTAACCAGCAGAGGAGGGTGTGGGAGGCCTGCCCTTAGCCAATGCGAAGCAGGCTGCTGCCTGAGCCATGCTGCCCATGCCAGCCCCGTGCGGAGGGGACCCCAGGCAGGGCCCAGCCGCCGATCCCAGCCTGCCCTTCCTGCCCCGGTTATAGAGCTCAATAGAGGCCAAAAGGGGCATGTGGCCGGAGCTGCCAGCACTGGGGGGTGTCTGATCTGACATGGCCCAGCTGCCACGTTGTGACCCCCCCACCCCGCGGTGCTCCATCCTCCCCAGCCAAACCATCATGATTGCCTGCATCAGCCCCTCGGACCGGGACTTCATGGAGACCTTGAACACGCTGAAGTACGCCAACCGGGCTCGCAACATCAAGAACAAGGTGGTGGTGAACCAGGACAAGACCAGCCAGCAGATCAGCGCGCTGCGGGCCGAGATCGCCCGCCTCCAGATGGAGCTCATGGAGTACAAGGCGGTAAGGGGCTGCTGCGTGGGCGCGGCCTTGCTTACGAACTGCCCACTCGGGGCTCCATCAAAGCCAGCACCTTCTCGGCCAGCCCCTGCCCCTTGGGCTAAGGGAGCAACTGGGCTTGTGGCCGGCGGCTAGAGGGACCCCCTTGTGCAGATACAAAGGCTGTGTGATAAACACCTGGACTCCTCGCAGTCACAGGTTCAAATCCCAGCTGCAGCCTCAAAAGGGGTGTGGGGGGGGGGATTCCTGCCCCTCCCCCCCCCCGACAGACCTGGCCCCGTTGTGTGTGCAGCTCCTTGTCTGCTGGCCTTGTCTAGTGCCCCCGCCCCCCAGTGTATGCTGGCACTGAGCACCATCCCAAAGATGGCGCAGTAGCTTGTGGGGAGCTCTGGGACCTGCAGGGTGCGCGGGGCTCTGAAGAAGGAGGTGGTTAAAGGGCCGTGCGTCCTGCTACAAACAGGGAGAAGGCTTTGGGTGCTTTCAGAGCTGGGAAGACCCCTCCGGTTTTATGTCCCTGTCCCACACGGCATGCTGCAGACCTCCTGCTTCACGCCGAGCTTGTCTGGGCTGGTTTCCCAAGAGCACGTAGCATAAGAACAAGGGGTCACCCAATGAAATGAACAGGCAGCAGGTTTAAAACAAACCAAAGGAAGTTTCTCTTCATGCAGCACATGGTTGGCCTGTGGAACTCCTTGCCGGAGGAGGTTGTGAAGGCCAGGACTTGAACAGGGTTCAATAAAGAGCTAGATAAATTCATGGAGGTTGGGTCCATCGATGGCTGTTAGCCAGGCTGGGCAGGGCTGGTGTCCCTGGCCTCTGTGTGTCGGGGCTGGAAATGGGCGACATGGGAGGGATCACGTGAGGATTCCCTGTTCTGTTCACTCCCTCTGGGGCACCTGGCCCTGGCCATTCAGCAGACGGGACACCGGGCTGGATGGGCCTTTGGCTCCAACCCAGTCTGGTCATTCTGATATTCCGAACACCAGCCCAACAGCAACCGTTGCCTGTCTAAGGGCTGAGTCTCTTATCGCCCCAGGCCAAGAGCTCGTGGAGTACAAGGCGGTAAGGGGAGGGGTCAGGGCACTGGCCTGGGATTTGGGAGGCCTTGCTGTGCCCCAGACTCCCTGCGTGACCTTGGGCAAGTCACTTGGCCTCTGGGGCTCAGTCCCATGTGGCCAGTGGGTAACAGCCCTGCCTGCCACCTGGGGGTATGGCCGGTGCTCAGATGCTGCAGTTGGGGGGCTCAGGTCAGCACCTCCGCTGAGCAAAAGGCCTTGATGTCACATGAGCTGCCCCCAAGCGCAGCCCGAGGATCCTTCCTGCCTTTGTGGCGTCTCCCGCTTTCTCTGCTCCTTCTCTGTGGCTGCCCCCTCCCCCCCACTCAGTGGGGCTGACGGAGTCTGGGCTCCCCTTCTCCCCCCAGGGCAAGCGTGTCGTCGGGGAGGACGGGGCGGAGGGCTACAGCGACCTGTTCCAGGAGAACGCCATGCTCCAGAAGGAGAACGCCGCCTTGCGCATGCGGGTGAAGGCCATGCAGGAGGCCATAGACGCCATCAACACCCGCGTCACCCACCTGATGAGCCAGGAGGCCAATCTGATACTGGCCAAGGCAGGTGAGGCTGGGCCCCTCTGGAGGGCGGGGGATTGCAGGGGAGCAGGGACCGTACTGCTAACACTGCTGCCTACCCGGAGCTCCGGGCCAGGCAGCTGGGAGGCTGCTCCGCATTACTGATCCCAGTCCTGTTGTTCCAGCTGACGGCAACGAGGCCATTGGGACTCTGATCCAGAACTACATCCGGGAGATCGAGGAGCTCAGGTGGGTGCAAGCCACCTCCTCCCCTTCTGCCCGTCTGGGGGGGGCCGCGTACCATCGGGAGAACCTGCAGACAGGCAGCCCAGGCCTGGGAGAGGTGCTGATCTGGTTCAGGAGGCCCAGATTCCCTCCCTGGCTCTGCCGCTGTCCATCTGGGTGACTGGTGCCATGGGACTGGGTGCAGACAGGCTCTGCCACTGAGCTTGGGTGACCTTGGGCACATCACTTGCTCTTTCTCACCTTTGGTCTGACTTGACCATTTAGATGGGGCAGGGGCCGTCTCCTGGGCCTGCAGCCCCCGGCACAACAGGGCCCTGGTCTTGGCTCTCTGGGAGCTAGTGAACTACTAATAAAAGCCCCCTTTGGAGATGGAAACGCCTGGATCCTGTAGGGTGTCCTGCCCGGCCCTCCTGCTCCCACACCCCTTCTCTGGGCCTGGGCAGATCCAGCTGACGTGCCGGGAGGAGTTCATTGATGGGCAGTGCTACTGATAAACATGAGCTTAGGCCGGTGCAACGGACAGCCCCTGACACAGACATTCCCTCCCTCATTCTGGGCTGGGCACTCAGGTTGAGCAAAACCAGCATTGCCCCGTTGGGTCCATGGAGGGGATCCAGCCCTCACTCCCCTCCGTGCCCCCTGCTGGGGATCCAGCCCTCTCCTGGGTTCCCCACCGGGATTGCCCGTCTGGATTAACCCTTAGGCTGCCATGGCAGCCCCTCTCCATGGCCGCTAAGATGCGTTGGCCGTAGAGTGCTGCTCTCCCGTTGCCCTGGGTCTCTCCTGTTAGCTCGATGGGGAGCCACTTTGGGACGTGGCCTGGGATGCTTGGCAGTGAGTCTGTGCCGGCCTGAGAGGCAGGGGCTGGTGAGTTGTGGCATGGCCACCCCTCCTCCCTTGCGATGCCTTTCTGCAGCACCCCCTGGGAGCAGAGCCCCGGGCCCCTTAGACTGCAGTGAGCGAGGGATGTCTCTCCTGGTCACCCCTTAGAGGTTGGGGGGGGTCTCTTTCCCCCGGAGGTGGGGGGCTTGAACATCTCCCCGGGCTGGCAGGTCTCCGTAACCAAGAGCCCCTCGGTCCCCAGGACAAAGCTCTTGGAGAGCGAAGCCATGAACGAGTCGCTCCGCCGCAGCCTGTCGCGGGTCTCCTCCCGGCCCCCGTACTCCCTGGGTTCATCTCCAGGGCCGGGCCTGGGGGCACTCAGCAGCCCCATGGTCTCCATGGAGGCAGAGGCCTCGGAAGTCCTTCGGCGGGCCAAGCAGGACCTGGAGCGGCTGAAGAAGGAGACCAGGCAGCGGAGGAAGAGGTGAAGGCCAGGTCCCTGGCTGGGGGCAGAGGGGCGGCTGTTCCGGGTCCTCCCATCACTATAGGACCATAGTTGCTGGACACCCCTTCTCCCTTGGCTTCCGGCACGCTCCAGACACCCTGCCCCCACCCCACAGCCATACAGCAGAGAAGTGGGATTCCTGGTTTCTCTGCCTCTGACTTGCCAGGTGACCTTGGGCGAGTCCCTTCCCCTCTGCGTGCCTCAGTGTCCCCATCTGTCATCACTGCTGGTCCATCCCTCTCTGGAGGGTGGGAAAGCTGGGCTCATGGGGGGCTGTGAGGGGCGTAGGGCGTGTGTGTCCTACGGGGGCCACGTGCCAAGGCTGCCCCGTCTGGGGGACTCACTCAGCTCTCCTCTCCCGGCAGCCCGGAGAAGGAGGCCTTTAAGAAGAGGCCGAAGCTGCAGCAGGAGAACGGGGATGAGACGGACGAGAATGAGGAGGTGAGGGAGGCTTCTCTGTGGAGCCGATCGCTAGCCAGACTGCCAGCAGCTTTCCCCGTGCCTGGCCAGTGCTCGGGCAGCGGGGTCCCACCCTGCCCCGGGGGGGGGGGGGGTGTAAAGCCTAGCTGGGCTGTGGGACATCCTGGAGCTCTGGGGGGCAGGGATATGCACCCCCATAGGGCAGTCAGCTGCTGTTTGCCCCCACGCAGGTGTGGGGAGTAGGGGTAGGGCATGGGCCATGGATGGAGAGTAGGAGGTTCCCGGCTGCCGCCTTGCATGCCCTGTTGCCATCTGCCACCCAGGCAACCAGCCCCAGGCCTTTCCGTGCAGCTGGGCTTCATCCTGTGGCCATGTCCCCACTGCCCCCTCGGCGCTGTGTTCAGCCACCCTCTCAGCGGAGCGTGAGGGGCGCTCCCAGACACACACACACCCCCCCTTGCACACCCATGTCCTGACTCGTGCGGGATCAGCCCTGCCCCAGCACGCCAGGGCCTTGGGATGAGGGCCCCAGCCCACACCATGCCCCCTGCCTCTGGGGGTGGTGTCTGTGGCTACAGCATCTGGGGTTGGCGGGGGGCGGGAGCGAGAGCCTGGGCCGATGGGAGAAGGCCCCTCTTGGGTCTGACCCCGAGCTGCTTTCCCAGGAGGAGGAGGAGCGGGAGGAGAGCGGCTGTGAGGAGGAGGACGAGGATTCGGGCAGCGAGGAGAGCCTGGTGGACTCCGACTCGGATGCTGAGGAGAAGGGTAACGTGCAGGGCCTGGCGCCCCTTCTGCTGAGGTGGGCTGGGGGCTGCAGCAGGCCGTTGGGTGAGCTGGGCAGGTCTTAGCTGGGCCTGCCCCGCTGGAGCTTGGTGGCACGGGCCTGGCTGCCCAGCTCTGTGACCCTGCCCACCTCAGCCCCTCATGTGCTCCCTCTCCCCCCCCCCCCCATCCAGGCCTGCCCGGCTCCCCCACCCCCCCGGTCCAGGCCCGCTCATGGGGCGGCAAAGGGGGCAGTTCCCCGGGGCCCAGTGATTCAAAGGGTGGCAGTGGCGGCCGTCAGAGCCCCAATCCCTTTAAGTCACTGCCACCGCTGCGTGTTCCAGGGGCGAGTGCGCTCTGGCGGCGTTCAGGGCTGGCTGCTTGCCCCCTGCCCCTTCTGCCTGAGCCCCACCCCTCCCAGGAGCCAACAGAGCCTGTCTGCTCCCCGGGGGGCTGCCTGGCTGACTGGCTCCCCCCGCCCCCAGTGGTGAATTTCCAGGCTGACCTGGCCGACCTGACCTGCGAGATCGAGATCAAGCAGAAGCTGATAGACGAGCTGGAGAACAGCCAGCGGCGCCTGCAGACCCTCAAGCACCAGTACGAGGAGAAGCTGATCCTGCTGCAGAACAAGATCCGTGACACCCAGCTGGAGCGGGACCGGGTGCTGCAGAACCTCAGTACGGGCAGGGCCCCCACCCCACCCAGCTGGCCGGCCACCCCCCCTCCGCCCCCGCCCCCGCCCCCGCATGCCACTGCAGGAGAGCCCAGGGGCTTTTCCCCGTGCCCAGTGAGCCCAAATGGGGCTGTGCCCCCTCTGGCAGTTCCCGCCCATTGCCGCTGGCCGCTCAGTGTCTGGCTTCTCAGCTCGTGGGGCTGGTCCCTCTCCAGGGTCCCCACTTAGCTTGGCCACTTGTCTGGCAGCTTGCTCAGGGCTAGGCCTGGTGGTCCCGTGACCTGGGCAGCTCACTGGGGTAGGTCCCGTGGAAAGTGCTGAGGCCTTCCCTCCACCGGCACCTTCCCTCTGAGGAGCTCCAAGCATGTTAACGAGCTCTGCGCCCTTGCGAGACAGGCCA
The DNA here is from genome assembly GCA_032595735.1 of Pelochelys cantorii. Lineage (NCBI taxonomy): Eukaryota > Metazoa > Chordata > Testudines > Trionychidae > Pelochelys > Pelochelys cantorii. The sequence goes on from CM064353.1 coordinate 15,896,208, forward strand.
CAAAGGGTGGTGGCCCCCTGGGGAAACTGAGGCACAGAGCTGTGCCCAAAGCGCCCTGGCGTCTGTGGCGAAGCTGGCTCTGGAGCTCAGATCTCCCAGCTTCCTCCCAGTGAGAGACTTGTGGCTTCCCAAAGCAGGAGCCCCGCACAGCCTGCCCGCAGAGAGCTCCACCTCCGGGGCCTTTCAGTCCTGGGCATGTTCCGAGCTGGGCGCTACCAGCACCTCTCACCGGGGCCCCCGACCAGCAGCGTCTCCCTCTGGGGAGGAACGGCAACAGCTGCCGGGAGGACGGCTCATGGCGTGGGGCCTGCCGCACCCTGGCACCGCTCTGCTCTGGGGTTATTGGTGTAAAACGGGCCCTCGCTGGTCCAGGCTACTGTCTTCGAGCTGCTAGCCCAGGCAGGCCAAGGGTTAATCTCCAGCCTCCCCAGGAGGGTGCTTTCCCCGGGGCAGCTGGGCGGGATGGAGCGTGGGGGCTCCGCCCAGCCTGGCGCGCTGAGCCTGCCCCCCCCCCCCCCCAGGCACCATGGAATGCTACACGGAGGAGAAGGCCAACAAGATCAAGGCGGACTACGAGAAGCGGCTGAAGGAGATGAACCGGGACCTGCAGAAGCTGCAGGCAGCCCAGAAGGAGCACGCCCGCCTGCTCAAGAACCAGTCCCGCTACGAGCGGGAGCTCAAGAAGCTGCAGGCTGAGGTGGCCGAGATGAAGAGGGCGAAGGTACCTGCCTGGGCGAGGAGGGGGCCTGCTCCCCGCGCTGGGGCGGGGCAGCCGATGGGCACGGCACTAGTGGGGTGGGGAAACAGAGACCTGGGCGGGTGCTGTCCTGTCTCCATGGCAAGCGAGGCGGGGGGGAGGGTGCCTGCTGGGAAGTCTGTCTGACAGGTGGCTGGGCTCCCCCTGCCCAGCTCTGGGGGAGAGGGGTTGTGAGGGGAGCCCCCTCGGCCTCGCCGAGAGGGCCCAGCAGTGCCGTCCCCCCGCAGGTGGCGCTGATGAAGCAGATGCGGGAGGAGCAGCAGCGCAGGCGGCTGGTGGAGACCAAGCGGAACCGGGAGATCGCCCAGCTGAAGAAGGAGCAGCGTCGGCAGGAGGTGAGAGCCGCACCAGGGGTCTGTGGGCAGCACCGCTCCGGCTGGGCCTGGGCCCCTTGCTTGGCGCACAGCTCCTATGCCAGCTGGATCGGGGCAGCAGGGAATGTGGGTTCCCAAGGGGTCTGGGCCTTTCCTGGGGAGATGTCCTGAGCCCAGAGCCCCTGGGGGGGCAGGGGAGCCCCTGGGATGGAGCAGGGCTGAGCAGGGCAGTGGGAGGCAGCAGGGGAACCTGCAAAGCTGGACAGATCCATGGGAATGGCTGAGCCGGGTGATGGGAAATCTGGAGCAAGGGGGTGGGGGAGCCCTGGGTCCCTGCCCCCCATTCCTGCCATTGTCTGTAGTGGCTCCTGCCCCATCAGGACTCACTGGGGCTTGGCTGCTCTCTCCCAGTTCCAGATCCGGGCCCTGGAGTCTCAAAAGCGGCAGCAGGAAATCGTGCTGCGAAGGAAAACCCAGGAGGTGAGTGCCAGCCCCAGGCCTGCGGGGTCTGGAGAGCCTCTGGCGGCTGTAACGTGGTGGGTGCTCCACCCTGGCTGGAGCCTGGGCCGCAGGCAGGGCCCTGGGGCCTCTCCTGGCAGAACAGCCCAGGCTGGGTTGTTCCCAAGGCGCTGGCCCTCGGGCGCGTTTCCCAGGCGGTTTCATGGCGGGAGTGACCCGGGCAGGTGGGGAGGGAAAAGTCCGTCGTCCCCCTTCCCGCTCCTGGCCCGGCTCCGATCCAATCCACAGCAGCTTCTTCTGGGTCCTGGCAGCGGGTCGGTGGCGTCGTTCGCCGCTGACAGTGTCCAGGCTGCCTCTGACCATGTCGGTGCCTCGGGGCCACCTCGGGGCCCGCCCGGCCTGTAATCCAGACACCTCCCCAGCCCTTCCCGCTGCATTCTGGGAAACTGCCGCCCACTCTCCCGCCCGCTCGGAGAGCCGGGGCTCTCTGGAAAGGTGCGGCAGCTGGTCCCAGGCTCGTTTCCCCACCTGAGGAGTCGCCCCGGCTCTGGGATGGGGGGGCGGTGATGCCCCTACGGGTGTTCCCCAGGAGGCCCAGCCCTCAGGCACTGCTGTCCCCCAGGTCTCCGCTCTGCGCCGCCTGGCCAAGCCCATGTCGGACCGGGTCGCTGGGCGGGCAAGTCAGAAGCCGGCCCTGCTGGACTCTGGTGCGGAGGTGTCCGCCGGCACCACCTCCTCGGACCCGGAGTCTGGCTCTCGCTCGGTCTCCAGCATCGTGCGCCAGTGGAACCGGAAAATCGACAACTTCCAGGGAGACCCTTCGCCCTCCATGAATGGGGCGCGGCCCGTCAGGTCAGACAGGGCTCCCCAATCCCTGTCCCTCACAGCCTCGCTCCCTGCTTGGCCCTTGGCCCTGCTTACGGGGTGTTAGCCGGGACGGGAGGGCAGTCCTAGGGCCCACAGCACACGGGTGCGATGGCTTTATAGGTATGGGTCAGTCTGCCTCTTGGTTTGACACGGGGGACTCGCCCAAATGGCTGGCGGCAGCCCCGATGCGTGACTGCCCCCGTCCTGAGCACTCGTGCGTGGCGGCTGGTACCCGTGGGTCTGAGCTCCCCAGAGTCCCTGACCATGCCCCATGCTGGTACCCATGGGTCTGAGCGCCCCCCAGAGTCCCTGACCACACCCCATGCTGCTGCAGGAAGAAGTTCCCAAAGAAGGGGACGAGCCAAACCTTTAGCAAGGCGGCCCGGCTCAAGTGGCAGTCGCTGGAGCGGCGCATCTTCGACATCGTCATGCAGAGAATGACCATCATCAACCTGGAGGCCGATATGGAGCGGCTGATCAAGGTGAGGCGGCGCGAGCGGGGCAGGGCGGACAGGGCAGGCAGGGTGCAGGCAGGGCGCAGGCAGGGTGGGTGGTGCCGGCTGAGGCGGGTGGGCAGGGTGCGGGCAGGGCGCAGGCAGGGTGGGTGCTGGGTGGTGCTGGCTGAGGCGGGTGGGCAGGGCGCAGGCAGGGTGGGTGCTGGGTGGTGCTGGCTGAGGCGGGTGGGCAGGGCGCTGGCTCCAGCGGGGCAAGCAGGGCGCGGGGTGGGTGCTGGGTGGCGCCGGCTGAGGCATTCCCTTCCTGCCCCCAGAAGCGGGAGGAGCTGGCACTGCTGCAGGAGGCGCTGCTGGGGAAGAGGGGAAAGCTGCAGGCCGAGAGCCCCGAGGAGCAGAAGAGCCTGCAGGAGCTGAACGAGGAGATCGAGGTGCTGACGGCCAACATCGACTACATCAACGACAGCATCTCCGACTGCCAGGCCACCATCATGCAGCTCGAGGAGAGCAAGGTGCCGGGCAGGGAGCTCACACGAGGGCATCGTGTGCTGTCTGGGGAAGGGGGCACCTGAGGGGGGTGGACAGTTGGGGTGGATGGGGCTGGCATGGGCTGGAGTCTTGCTCCAGGCGGATGAAGCATACAGGGTGCAGGAGGTTGGGGTGCCCTGGGGCAGGTTGGGAGGCTGTCAGGGAGCTGAAATGTTCTGCCCTGGGTCCCTGCTCTTACCCCGGAGCTCACCTCCTCCCTAGACAAGCTTCACAGAGCCCCTGCTTGCAGGGGCCACGGTCCAGCTGCCGTCTCTGCAGGCTCAGGTCGGTGGGTTCTGGAGGCTGCTGTGCACGCCAGGCTACGGTTATGGCTGTGGCTGCTTGGGCCGGCGAGGCTGCGAATCAGCCCTCTTCAGCAGCGCGGCTGCCCGGCAAGGCCAGGGTGCAGGGAGGCCCGTAAACGTTGGGCCATCAGGGTCTCCATCCTGCTAGGGGGCTATTTGCAGAAGGGGGGGCCGAGCGCCCCGCTGGGAGTTCTCCACGTGTTGGCGCCGGTGCCAGAGCCACACTTGCTCCTGTCCGTGTCAGTGTCACTGCACCTGGCTTGCTGCCAGGCTGCAAACATGCTTGGAACATGGGCTTTCTCCGTTCCCTGCGCATCTCCCGGCACAGGGGAACCCCCGCAGCTCAGAGCAACGCCAAGGCCTGGTGTAATATGGCAAGGTTTCTGGGAGCACCACTGAAAGGGCAATTGTTTAGAAACAGGGCCCACTTTGCCCAGAGCTTGGGGCAAATGCCCAGCAGTGGGGGGGTGTTTCCGTTAACAGTCCCGTCACATCGCACCTGGGAGTCAGCAAGGTGCTCAGAGCACCCTCCGGGGGCAGCGCGGGGAGCGGGCCGGAAGTGCCGTTTGCTTCTGTAGGAAATCGCAAACCCGGCCTGTTTTCCTTTTGAAATGTCCCCTGGGAAAAACAAATCGATGTGCTGTTTCCGCCTCCCCCACGGGGAGAGACTGGAATATTTGTGGGTTTGCAAACCAGTGTGGAGGTGCTGGGGACCGAAACAGCGAACTTGCGCTGAAAGCCGCTTTCAGGCGCGGGGCGTTTTCTGAGGCCTGGTTGTGTAACGGGAGGGAATTTGGATCATGCTAGTTAATCCAAAAGCCATTTTTAATCCGGGATCCCCACAGAGAAATGGGGACCCACCCTAATGATGGGGCCTCTCTCCTTGTGCCTTCCGGGTGTCTCTGCTGCAAAGACAAGCCCATGGCACGGAGTCTCCGAGCCCCGGGCCGATTGCCTTGGGCCCCAGGGCTCAGAGTACGCAGGGAGACACCCACCCTAGGCCCGGAGCCCCGGCTCTGTAACCTGGTCCAGGCAGCCCAGGGGGAACATCGCGGCACTACTTTCAGCCCTGTAGCGCAAGCCCGAATCTGGACCTGGCTCTGAGGGGGCTGGTCTTTGCTGTGTGGCGGGGGGTGACCCTGGCTAGCACCGCGTGGCTCTGCTCTCCTGGCGCCCGGAGCATGTACCCAGGTTTAGTGGTGCATGCTACACTTACACTGGGCTGCTCCAGTGCGCCGGAGCAGGTAGCTGCCTCCCAAAGGGTGGCTGTTCATGCTGGGCCATAGGTTGACCTCGCTGTGTCTCCGCACCCTGGGGAGCCATAGCTCTGCTGGTACCGGTTCCCTGTGTGACCCTGCCCTTGCTCTGGGTGCCTGGCTAGCGAGCAGCCCCCCCCCCCCCATCTCCAAGAGCTGCCAGGGGCCCCTGCTGGCGTGTGCTCATGCACGCTGTTAGCAAGCCAGGCCTCCAGGCCATCCGCAGCAGGGGAGGTTTAGGTTGGACATCAGGAAAAACATCCTACCATTCAGGGTGGTGAAACACTGGAATAAGTTGCCTGGGGAGGCTGTGGAATCTCCATCCCTGGGGATATTAAGAGCAGGTTGGACAGACACCTGTCAGGGATGCTCTAGACAGTGCTGAGTCCCGCCATGAGGGCTGGGGACTAGACTTGATGCCTCTCGAGGTCCCTTCCAGTTCTAGTGTGCTATGAGCTGCCCCCAGAGCCCTGCGTCCGCCAGTCCAGGCTCAGTGGTGCTGGCCCCCTGCTCTCAGCCCTCGCCGCCCCCAGCTCCGGGGCAATGGCCGTTCTGATCCCCCTCCCTCCGGTCTCTCCTGCTCCCTAGGAGGAGCTGGACTCCACCGACACCTCCGTGGTGATCAGCTCCTGCTCCCTGGCCGAGGCGCGCCTGCTGCTGGACAACTTCCTCAAGGCGTCCATAGACAAGGTCAGCGGGGGCGGGGCGCGGAGGGGGTCTCGGGAAGCCCCAGGGTGGGGTGCCAATCGCAGCGGGAGGGAGGCTGGCCTGGCCCAAGGCCACTGCCCCCTTGTGGGGGGGCTGGGTTACAAGCAGCAGCTGAGCGAGGCTGGTGTGAATCCTGGGACAGGGATCGAAGCCAGGAGCCCTGATCCCACCGACCCGCTGGCCTGGCCTGTGCGCTGGGCTGGCCCCGCTCCCTCCAAACAGGGGCTGCAGGTGGCTCAGAAAGAAGCCCAGATACGCCTGCTGGAGGGGCGCCTGAGACAGACGGACGTGACCGGCTCCTCCCAGAACCATGTGATCCTGGACGCCCTGCGGGAGAAGGCCGAGTCCCACCCCGAGCTGCAGGCGCTGATCCACAACGTGCAGCAAGGTGGGCGCCTCGCTGGGCCCTTCCTGCCAGGGTCCCCCCCAAGAGTGCCGTGCACTGGCTGGCAGGGGAGCAGCAGTCCTGAGGTGGGGGCTGGCAGCGGCTGGGAAGGCTTGGGTTGCCCCCTTGCCCCTGCAGATGGCATGTCTGCCCACCCCCGGGCCCTCGGCTTTGCTCTGACCCCGTGGGCAGGCGCGACAGGCCCACATGCTCGCAGCCGGCGAGGATTCCCCGGCAGCGCTGGGGTGGCACAGGGTTCGCAACACGATAGCAGGGTGTGGGGGCCCCCGTGGAGCCGTACACAGCTCTGCGTCTGCCCGCTGGCTGGCTCTGATCAGACCGGCCCGTGCGCTGACACGCCCTGTTGGCTGCTCCTTGTGCAGAGAACGGCTACGCCAGCACGGACGAGGAGATCTCGGAGTTCAGCCTGGCCTCGGAGGGGAGGTGAGCGCACTGGGGAGCGGGCAGCGTCCCTGCCCCTGGGCGGCGGGATCTAGGGAGCGATCGCGCTGGCCCCCACAATCACATCTCTGGGGCACTCGCTGGCAAGGGAGACCCCTTAGAGCTCCGTTCTCCAGGTTCTGCCTGCCCGGCCATGCCCCAGCCCCTCCGAGCTCCTACGTGTGACCGGCCAGTGCACACACCATGGCTGGCCGTGCTCAGACCCAGGCGTGCAGGGGCCAGGCGGAGCTGAGAGGGGAAAGGGCAGGACCGGGGAGGGCTCTTGGGGAATGGAAGAGGAACCTTACCAGGCTGGTGACAGGGTGTTAAGGGGTGGGGGGTTGAGGCAGTGGTTCCTTCCTTTCGCTCAGTGTTTCTCAAACTGGGATATGTAGGGTGTCCACAGATAGTTCCTCCCTCTCCTTCCCAGGGCCTCTTGGGGCTAAAGCAGGCTCCTTACCTGCCCTGAATCCACATGGCTCCTGGAAGGGTCCTAGGTGTAGGAGCAGCTAGGAGGGTTCTGCGTGTTGCCCCACCTGAGTGCCGCCACCCTAAGCTCCCATTGGCCGGGAACGGCAACCCATGGGAGCTGCGGGGACGGGGCCTGCATACTCCGTGGCCGCTCACGCACCTAGCACCCGCTTCTGGGAGCTACAGTAAGTGCTGCCAGGACCTCTCACCCCAACCCACTGCCTCAGCCTGGAGTCCCCTCCTGCATCCTCATCCCCGGCCCCTCCCAGGACCCACAACTCAAGCTGGAGTTCCCACCACTCCCACCACATCTCAGTGAAAGAGAGTGAGGGTGGGGAAGAGCAAGTGACAGAGGGAGGGGGGGATGGAGCAAGAGGGCTGGGGCCCTGGAGAAGGGAGGGCAGGGGGTCCCAAACGTTTTTAATGGGGGAATTTGGGCTGCTAAAGTGAGAACATTTCTGTTCTAGCCTGTTAACCCCTTGTGTTCCCTACAGCATCTCCCAGTCTCTCACCATGAAGGGCTCGGCCAGCCAGGACGACTTCAAGTTCCAGGTCAGTCCTTGGCCGCAGATAGGACCAGGGCGCTGTGGGCTGCTAGCTAAAGCTGGGCCTCAGGCCCCGTACTTCGTGTGCTCACCGCTGGCCCGGTGCCGGCCCCTCGCGGGGCTTCTCCAGGGCTGGAATGCCTCGAGGAGCCGGGCCTGGAGCTGCAAGAGCCCCCGGTGTGGGCCGAGCCTGGTGTGTTTCTTTAGCCCTATCAAGGGCCCCTGGAGCGGTGGAGCACAGTCTGACCCCCGAGTACCACATCGCTGGGCTGCACTGGGCTTCTCTAAGCCCCAGGGGGGTGTCTGGGTGCTCCCTGCCCATACAGCTTGGCACGGGGGTGCTTGTGAATCGTTAACGCCCGCATGGGGCCCAGCGCAGAGGCTGCCCTAGATCTGCCACTGCTGGCAGCTCGGCCCCAGGGCTTTCTGGAGGTGAATGGCCAAGGGGCACCTGCTCCATGTGCCACCTCGGGGCCGTGCCCAGCCCTCTCCCTGTGCCGTGCCGTAGGGGGAGCCCAAGCTGTCAGGCCAGATGAAGGCTGTGTCGGCCGAGTGCCTGGGACCCACGCTGGACATCTCCACCAAGAACATCACCAAGTCCTTGGTGTCGCTCATGGAGATCAAGGAGGACGGGATTGGCTTTTCCATCCGGGATCCCTACTACAAGGAGAAGGTCTCCCGCACCATCAGCCTGCCCACCCGCGGCAGCACCTTGTAAGCCTGGCGAGCGTGGGCCCCACGTGCTTACAGCCCCGGGGGGCAGGTGGGCTGGGCCACTGAGCTCTGCCCTGAGCCTCGAGTCGGGATTCCTCTTGGTCAGCCCAGCCTGTCCCAGCATGCAGCGGTGGGGCCTGTCTGGGAACACTGGCCGTGGGGGGACGGGATCGGGGAAGGTGGGGATGTCTGGGTTCGGAGGGAGCGGGGCGTCCGGTCTCCACAGCCCTTACCAAAGGCGTGGAGCTGCCTGCCCCGGCAGCAGAGTCTCGGTGGCGATGCCACAGGACCCGCACTCGCCGTGCAGACCCTTAACCAGGGCCGCTGCTTTGTGCCGCCTGGCTCGGGCATGGATCTGCGCGCTCCCTGGGGTGCGGCTCGCTTGCTCGGGTCGGCCTGCTCCAGGGAGGGGCGATTGCTGACCTTCCCGCTCTGCTCTAGCCCGAGGCAGTCCCGGGGCGCGGACACCTCGCCTCTGACCCGGAGGAAGTCCTACGACCGTGGGCAGCCCGTCAGGTGAGCTGGGGAGCGGCTGGGGAGGAGCAGCCGGAGCCCAGGCATAGTGCCCGGTGCTGGATCCAGCTGGCCCTGCAGGTGCCGGGCAAGGGGCGGGCCCCCAGACCAAGCTTGTAATCGGGGGTCTCTTTCTGAACACCCCGGCCCAGGACTTCGGATGCTGGCTTCACGCCACCCTCGTCCCCGCCCACCAGGCCGCGCAACGACCGCAACGTCTTCTCCCGCCTCACCAGCAACCAGAGCCAGGGCTCCGCGCTGGACAAGTAAGAGCCTCGGGGGCCAGGAGCGGGCGGGGGCATCTCCAGCGGGCCCAGCCCCTCCAGCAGGGAATGGCAGATGCGGGCGCCGGGAAGAGCCCCCAGAGCTGGCAGACCCACCGGGGCCCTCGCCGCCCCGCTACCATCCCCGCTCTGCCCCGCACCTGGCAGCCGGGGACGCAGGGAGCTGCCCTAGAACCTCACGTGGGTATCCGTCCCCCTGGGGAGCGGCCCTGTGCCAGGCCTGTGCGTAACCCCATCGGTATGGGGGGCTCGTTGCTCCCCTTCTACTGGCTGGGCCTGGCCCTGAGCTACTGAGCCTGGGCTTTTACCTCAGGCAGGAGCAGCTGCTGCTGTGAGCACGCCTGACAGGTGCCCTCCCTGCCGACGATCCAGCCAAGGCACCGCTGGCGCCCTCGGAATAGGCCCCACGCGCTGCCCCGGCCCGTGGCCCTGTGTGCGCACACGTGTCCCGGGGGGCTGGGCTCACAGCCCCACTAGCGGCCCTGGGCTCTGTGGCTCCTGCTTGTAGCTCTGCAGGGTCCTGGCTCGGCCCCAGCATGGTGGCCAAGATGGCGCCCACGTGCTGGCTGCCGGCCCGGGGGAATGAACCCATGGGAAGCCACTGGCTGGGTGTGGCGGGCCCAGGGGCTGTTAGTGGAGACACTGTGTCACCTCCCCCACCAACGCATGGGGCTCGTCCGCACTGGGCTGGGCAGGGCTCCGCGGAGAGGGGGGAGCCATTTCCCAGCTGGCCCCAGCCCTGGTTCTGTGGGGCACTGGCTGTGCCATCGCTCTGCCCCTTCAGTGCCCTGCTCCCTCTCCTGCTGTGCTCAGCGGGGTGACGCCCGCTGCTCACAGGCCCTGGGCCCCATGGCCCCTGTGGGTCTGACACCTGCTGGGCGGGGTCAGCTTTCCAGCAGGGTCCCTGAGTGCTCCTGCTGCCAGGGCTGGGACCTTTTGGGGGTCTCCAGTGGCAGGCTGTGTGGCTCCCACAGAGGCAGGAGCCCACCGTAGGGCCACCTCTGCAAGGCACTGGCCTGCGCCCAGTGGGGGCAAATTGACCTCACTGCTGCAGGGCTGTTTCCATGGACAGCCCTGAGGGGGGAGGCAGCAGCCGTCTCCTCTCGTCTCCCCACAGAATCACTGCAGCTTCTTCTCCCTGGGGGTGGGCAATGATTTCGGATGGGGTGGGGGGGGAGACAGAAGAATTTGGAAAGTGGTTGAGGGCCACATGCTTCCAGAATATTAACAGAGGAGATGCAGGCTCTGGGATGGAGGCTGGGTGCAGAAGGGAGCTTGGGCTAGAGGATCGGGGTGCTGGGGTAGGCTCTGGATGGAAGACTTACCTAAGTGACTCCCAGCCAGCAGCCCAGCTAATTTCTAGGGCAGGCTCCCTGCCTGCCCAACCCCTGCTCCAGCTGTGGGGCCATGAAGGGCCATGAATAGTTATGACCCTTGGAGGGTGGGACTTCAAGTGCTGCCTGTACTTCAAATAGGCAGCTCCCATCGGCTGGGGACCAGCCAGTGGGATTGTGTGCTGGGGGGCGGGGGCAGTGCATGAAGCCTCCCCCCCTTTTCAAAGGCAAACGGTCCCACAGTCCCTTTGAGTGGCATGGTGGGGGGCAGGCAGGGAGCCTGCCTGCTGCATCTACAGGCTGGATCTGGCCCCAGCCGTATTTTGCCCAGCCCTGTGCTAGTGTCACGCAGGCAGAACCGAACCTGGGACCTCTGGAGCTCAGTGCATGAGCTCAAGCTACCAGCCAGCCGGCTCCGCTCAGGCTGCCGAGCACTGGCTGTTCTCTCTGGAGTGGGGTGGTGGCCCTAGATGGGACAGTGCCCCTCACCCAGCAGGCGTGTGGGTTACACTAGCAAACCACACAACAGCACGGAGCTGTGGGGAACGTGGGGCTAGGCTGGGTCCCTGCCACCAGAGTTCTGTCTTGAGATGCCTGGGCTGGGGGACCAAGGGAAGATGAACCAAGCCTGGACGCAGGAATCCCTGGGCGAGGTCTCTGTGCTGCTCTGCCTGGGCAATGGTACTGCCTGTGGCCTGCCCTGAAAGGCCTGGTGTGCCAGCCGCGTGTCCCTTCCTGCTCCTCTGCCCCTTCTCTCTGGTTCTCTGTCTGCTCCTCCCTTCTACCCCTCTGGCTTGGACGCAGTAACAACGCTCCACTCTCTGACTCCGCTGCTGCCCCTGCTGGGGTTTTTTCTCCCGTAATCCTGCTAATTTTCTGTCCCTAGGTCTGACGACAGCGACTCCTCTGTCTCGGAGGTGCTGAGGTACACGCCACTTTCCTTTGGTCGCAGCTCGCCCGCTTTCTCTCCTGAGCCTTGCGTTGCCTCCCCCGCCCTGCATGCCGAACCCAGCTGGCCACGCTCCGGCCTTGCTTTGCTAAATCTAATGGGACTCCGTCCTGGTGCTGCTCTTGCTGGCTGTGTCCCTTCCCCTCTTCTCTGCTCCCCGCATAGCCCCCGCATGCTGTCTGGCTGTGGAAGCCCCATTCCACCTCCAGCCTCCAGGGCTGAGCCACGGTCTGGAAGTGTGGGGCTGGTGTGTGGCGGGATGGTATGGGGCTGTGACTGGGTGGGGGCAGCTGCATGCTCTGTTCTGCCTCGAGGGCCTGGCGGGCCGTGGCGATCGCTTGCACTGTGGTAGCTTAGGGACTTCATGGCCCCGGAGTGCCGAGAGGCCGGGCAGCCCAGCTGCTGGAGGCTGGGGCTGCCGGAGAGGCCGGGCTGGGCCTTCAAGTCAGACGTCTCAAAGCACTGCACAAACAGCGCTTCGGCCTCCCAGCCCACGCCGCGAGGGGGGTCATTCTCCCCGTTGTGCAGATGGAGAAACTGAGGCTCAAGGAATCAATCTCTGCGGTGCAGCCTCTTGGCACCAAGGACCCTGTGGCTGCTGCCGAGGCCAGTGCAGCCTCCCACGTGTATTAGAGCAGCCTGGGGGTTGCTCTACCTTAATGCAGCCTCCCGAGGGGCTGCTGGCAGGCTGTGCCGCCGCCCAGCGTCGCGCTCTGCCCCAGTGTGCCCAGGTTTGCAACACCAGCCTTGCAGAGCCAGTTGCGCTGGCCTGGGCAGTATCTGTGCCACACAACTCCCTGCCCCCGCGCCCACGCATCAGACAGAGGAGGGGCGTCAGCCCTGGAACAGCCTGTTCCAACCTTGCCCCAAATGTGCTGTGTGGCCAATGGCCAGCCCCTTCCCCACCCTGTGCCTCAGTGTCCCCACTGTCCCTCAGCCCCGCTGGGAGGAGGGGAGGTGCCGGGAGAGATGGCTGGGGAGCTGCTCTGGAGACTTTCTCCATGACAGGCTTTTCCCCCCGGGGCTCTTTCCTCGGGGATGTTGATTCTCATGTGCTCAGCGCCCTGGGACCTCCGTCTGACCTCTCTTCCCAGCCAGGGGCTGGTTGGGGACTCTGCTGTCACCTGGGCTCCGTTCCCGGCTCTGCCATTGACCCGCCATGTGAGACTCCTTCCCGGTGTGTCAAACCAGCGTGAAGCTGACTGATAATGGATGGGGCAGCTGGAGAAGAGGCGCTTCCCCGTGCTGGCCACAACCAGCGTGGCTGGGGCAGGCCCCAGTTCATTCAAGCCTGGAGGTTCTGGGGCTCGGGTCTGGAGCCAGCCTGCCCTGTTAGGTCCTGACTCCGAAGGGGATGGGGCTTGGCGTGTGCCAGGCCCCAGCAGCCTCCCAGAGCAGGACCTGGCTGCATCTGTGTCCCACAGTCAGCGTCTTGCTGACGGCCTCGTGCTCTCTCTCCCACGCAAGGGGCCTCATTAACCCAGTGAGCAGTGCCAAGAGCGCCCGGACAGCCCCGCTGCAGTGCATCTCCGTGGCCGAGGGACACTCCAAGCCCGTTCTCTGCGTGGACGCCACCGACGAGCTGCTCTTCTCTGGATCCAAAGGTGGGCGCTTGGGAGGCGGGCGGGCTGCTGAGCTCTGGGGTGGGATCGCTGGCGAGTGAAAGGGGAAAGGGGGAGCCGCCCCGACCTGCAGGGACAGGAGCCTCCTGCTCAGACAGCACCAGCCTGCCTTAGAACCCCCTAAGCCAGGGCTGGGCAATGATTTTCGCAGGGGGGCCACTTAATGAATTTTGGTCCATGGTCACGGGCTGGCTCCATCCCCCAGAAGGGGCGGGGCGGAGGACTAGCCTCCCCCCAGAGCTGCCTGGGGCCAGAGGCTTTGAATTCAAAACACAGCAAAGGGCTCATGGCTCAGTCCTGCTGCTACCCCGTTCCCTGGCTGCCCCCCGGGGCTGCTGCTACTATTTAAAGGGCTCCCGGCTCCGGCCCCTGCTGGGGTAGCGCCGCAACTGGGAGACGGGAGCCATTTCAATAGGATCCTGCTGCCTGGGCCACCGCCTGGAAATCCGGTGGCCCGGGCAGCAGGCTATAAATGGAAAGCTGCCAGAGGCAGTCCAGGGGCCAGATCCAAGCGTAAGGCAGGCCGAATCCAGCCCCTGGGCCGCATCTTGCCCAACGCTGCCCTAAGCCACAGCGAGCTGCTGCAGGAGGAGGCAGCAATCCAGGCTGAACAGCTGTGTGGTGACCTCCGCCCGGCCCCCAGTGGCCAGATGTTCATCTCGCACCTAGCGCGAATAGACCCTCCCCATCGCAGGGCCTCGACTGAGCTCCCCTCTCGCCCAGGGCACCCCGGGAGCAGGGGGAGGCAGGGCAGGGCGGGGGGAGGGGAGCCGTGGGGTTCCTGTGCTTAGGATGGGAAGGCCCCGCAGCCTCACGCGCCCCTGCCTCCACCCACAGACCGCAGCTGCAAACTGTGGAACCTGGTGACAGGCCAGGAAATCGCCTCGCTGAAGGGCCACCCCAACAACGTGGTGTCCATCAAGTACTGCAGCCACTCGGGGCTGGTGTTCACCGTCTCCACGTCCTACATCAAGGTGTGGGACATCCGGGACTCGGCCAAGTGTGTCCGCACCCTCACGTAGGTACCTGGCGCACTGAGGCTGCCCTGCGGGCTCGGCCCAGCTCACCGTGTTGCCCTGCCAGGGCCCTGCGCTCAGGGCAAAGGCTGGGCTGCAGGGCTGGTCACTCTAGCCTGGCCTGGCTCGCGGAGGCTCCGTGGTTTGGTGCTCTGCTCTCAGGGCAGTTGCTCCTCGTGTTTCAGGGGCTCTGTTAACGCTGCTTCCTATGATTGCTTGGATCAGGGATGGGCAGTGAGCCATCTAAGTGCTCCACTTAGGGAGGAACAACCAGTTTCACCCGTGTAAAATGGGAAGTGACTCTCTAGGAAGGAGTACGGCAGAAAGGGATCTAGGGGCCATAGTGGACCACAAGCTAAACATGAGTCAACAGCGTGACGCTGTTGCGAAAAAAAGCAAACCTGCTTCTGGGCTGCATTACCAGGAGCGTGGTGAGCAAGACACGAGAAGTCATTCCTCTGCTCTGCTCTGTGCTGATTAGGCCTCAGTTGGAGTCTTGTGTCCAGTTCTGGGCACCACATTTCAGGAAAGATGTGGAGAAATTGGGTAAGATCCAGAGAAGAGCAATGAAAATGAGGAAAGGTCTAGAGAACATGAGCTATGAGGGAAGATTGAAAGCATCGGGCTTGTTTAGTTTAGAAAAAAGACTGAGAGGGGACATGACAGCAGCTTTCAAGTACCTACAAGGGTGTTAAAGAAGGAGGGAGAAAAATTGTTCTTCTTGGCCTCTGAGGACGGGACAAGAAGCAATGGGCTTAGTTGCAGCAGAGGAGGTTTAGGTTGGACATTAGGAAAATGGAAGGTTGTGGGATCTCCATCTCTGGGGATATTTAAGAGCAGGTTAGATAGGCGTCTATCAGGGATGATCTAGATGGTGCTTGGTCCTGCTGTGAGGACGGGCTGGACTTGATGACCTCGCAAGTCCCTTCCAGTTCTAGTGTGCTGTGATTCTATGATCTGGAGCCACCAGACCAGCCTGCCATGAACCGGCCCCCTTCTCTGGTGTCCAGCCCCAGACGGAGGCTTCTCTTTGCCTGCAGTCCCTCCCCAGACCTAAAATCTGGCTGGAGGGAACATGTCTGGGCTGCCTGGTAACATCCGCTCCAGGCAAGGGGGCGGGTTGTGTCATTCCACCCCAGGCCCGGGTCTGGCTGGTTGCACCTGCCTTGGGCATGGCCCCCCCCCCCCGAAAGTGCTGCCTGGCTCTCCCAGGCTGTGCTGTGCTGTTGGTCCTAAACCGCTCAAGGTAGTTAAGACCAAAGCAGACTGTGAAGAGCTTCAAAAAGATCTCCCCAAACTAAGTGATTGGGCAACAAAATGGCAAATTGAATGTTGGTAAATGTAAATAATGCATATGGGAAAAAAATCCCAACTATACGTACAATATGATGGGGACTAATTTAGCTACAACTACTCGAGAGAGATCTTGGAGTCATTGTGGACAGTTCTCTGAAAACATCCACTCAGTGTGCAGTGGCAGTCAAAAAAGCAAACAAAATGTTAGGAATCATTAAAAAAGGGATAGAGAATATCTTCTTGCCTCTATATAAAACCATGGTACGCCCACATCTTGAATACTGGGTACAGATGTGGTCGCCTCATCTCAAAAAAGATATCTTGGCATTGGAAAAGGTTCAGAAAAAGAGCAACAGAAATGATGAGGGGTTTGGAACGGGTCCCATATGAAGAGAGATTACAAAGACTGGGACTTTTCAGCTTAGAAAAGAGGAGACTAAGGGGGGATATGACAGAGATCTATACAATCATGACTGGTATGGAAAAAGTGAATAAGGAAAAGTTATTTACTTTTTCCCACAATATAAGAACCAGGGGTCACCAAATGAAATGAACAGGCTGCAGGTTT
Source organism: Pelochelys cantorii (assembly GCA_032595735.1). NCBI lineage: Eukaryota > Metazoa > Chordata > Testudines > Trionychidae > Pelochelys > Pelochelys cantorii. The sequence goes on from CM064353.1 coordinate 15,911,992, forward strand.
AAAACAAACAAATGGAAGTTTTTTCTTCACTCAGTGCACAGTGAACCTGTGGAACTCCTTGCCAGAGGATGTGGTGAAGGCTAGGACTTGAACAGGGTTCAAAAAAGAACTAGATAAATGCATGGCGGTTAGGTCCGTCCATGGCTATTAGCCATGATGGGTAGGAATGGTGTTCATAGCCTCTGTTAGAGGCTGGGAATGGGTGACAGGGGAGGGATCATGTGAGGATTCCCTGTTTTGTTCCCTCCTTCTGAGGCACCTGGCACTGGCCACTGTCGGCAGACGGGGTCCTGGGCTAGATGGAGCTTTGGTCTGACCCAGTCTGGCCGTTCCTACGTCTTGTTTTGAGGAGAGGCCATGGAGCTGAGCCGGGCCCCCTCCTGACACCACTGGCTGCATGTGGCCAGGAAGTGGCTTTGCTTCATCTGCTACATGGCCGGGGACAGGCGCTCAGTGCACCATGGGCTAGCTCTGCCGTTCCACTCTCCGCCTCATTTCACCGGCTGAGAGTCTCTGCCTGAGGCTCCCCTGCCACTGTCCCTGCTGCAGGTCCTCGGGTCAGGTGATCTCCGGGGACGCCTGTGCTGGGACCACCACCCGCACCATCGCCAGCGTGCAGGGCGAGCACCAGATCAACCAGATCGCGCTCAACCCCGCCGGCACCATGCTCTACGCCGCCGCCGGGAACTCCGTCCGCATCTGGGAGCTTCACAGGTGGGGGCGGCGCTGGGCCCGGAGGGGTGAGCTGGGGCCGTAGGCCAGGGCAGCTCTTGCTGGAGGAGGCGGGTGCTGCGTGGGCCGCAGGAGCAGCCACTCTGGGCTGGGCCGGGGCCCGCGGCCGCCTGGCTGAAAGCTGTTACTGAGGCAGGGGTGGATTTGGCCCAGGACCGGGGGGCCTGAGCCCCAAGGCTCTTCAGCCTCCCCGTGGAGGGAGAGCAGGGGGGTGGCCCCTCGCACAGCTAGGCCACAGCTGCCCAGGCATAAACGCTGAGCAGCTTCGCCTGCCTGCGCTGGGGCCTTGCACCACGGCCCTGCTGGGGCAGGTCCCGGGGGCAGATGGCCAGGTGAGACTGGGCAAAGCAGGACCCCACGCTGCTTGAGGTCACTGGCTGGGGCACTGAGCCCACCTCCCTGCCCCTAGCCTGAGGCCAGGGTCCTGCCCAGGGACGCGGTATCCCAGGGTGCTGCTTCCTCAGCACCCCACAGTCCGGGGTCCCCACTTCTGTGCGGGGGAGAGGGCCCGGGGCTGAAAGGCTCCCTGCTGGGAACCCGAGCTAGCGAAGGGCCCGCAGGAGCAAGTGCCTCCTGCTGAGCGTGCCCCAGGCCCTCACGCCCCGGCTTCTGCTTGTAGGTTGCAGCCGATCGGGAAGCTGACCGGCCACATTGGGCCCGTGATGTGTCTGACTGTGAGCCAGACCGCGAGCCACCACGACCTGGTCGTCACTGGCTCCAAGGACCACTACGTCAAGGTACCCTGGGACCCTCCCTCCCACTCACGGCAGCACACGAGGCCTGTGAGCCCCGGGCCTGCTGCTGGTGCCAGCCTTCCCCACCCCCGTGCAGAGCCGCTGCCCAGTCGTGCCAGCTCCAGGGCCCACTGCCCACCCAAGGCCTGGCAAGGAGGGGACGCGCTGGGTGGGGGTCTCTGGCACGCTCAGCGTGGGCCTGACTCCACTGCCATGGCGGGACCGAGCCATTCTATGGAGCTCAGCAGGTGCAGAGGGAGACCAGAGCACTTCTGCTAATGCCAGCCAGGGTCTGAGACGCCACGAGCCCGGGGCTTGTAGCCTGAAGGGCCCGGTGGCTGTGCAGCCGGCCGGCCTTCCTGTCCTCACACCTGCCAGGTGTCCCGTGGCACCTTAGAGACTAACAGGTGTATTAGGGCATCAGCTTTCGTGGGTACAGCCCACTTCCTCGGGGGAATGGGAGTGGAGCTGTCAGAGGCAGGGGTGTGTGTAGGGACAACAAAAGAAAGAGGCAGCTTGTGTTCATGAGGCTAATCAAGTCAGGCTGGAAGTGGCTTGTTCACAACACTTGATGTGGAAATGCGGGTCTCGAGAGGGGGAGCTTGCCTCTGTAATGCTTGCATCAGGGATGGGTAAGAGTCTTATTCAACCTAAGCTGACAGTGCTGCATTTGAGTTGCTGAATGAGTTCCAGGTCGGCTGTCTCCCTTTGTAACCGGGTCTGAAGTTCTTTTGTAGAAGGATGGCCACTTTCGAATCTGCTGCTGAATGTCCAGGCAGGTTCAAGGTGTGCGCGTTGCCATTCCCGATGTCCGGCTTGTGCCCGTTTATTCTTTGGCACTGGGGCTGTCCAGTTTGGCCAATGTCCGTGGCAGAGGGGCAGGGCTGGCACTCGCTGGCATGTAACGTTAGAGGATGTGCAGGTGGATGAGCCCTTGGTGCGGTGGCTGATGTGGTGAGGTCCTGTGATGGTGTCGCTTGCATAGATGTGTGGACAGAGTTGGCCCCGGGGTGTGTTGCAGGGGTAGGTCCCTAGGTGAGTGTATCTGGGGGGTGATGTGTGGGGGCTGGTGAGTATTTGCTTCAGGTCGGGGGGGGGGGCTGTCTGTAAGCGAGGACTGGCCTGTCCCCCAAGGCCTGTGAGAGGGAGGGAGTGTTTCCCAGGACAGGCTGTAGATTGTCCGATGCACTGGAGGGGTTTGAGCTGGGGCTGTAGGTGCTGGTCAGTACTGTTAGGTTATTTTTCCTTGTTGGGCCTGTCCTGAAGTAGGTAACTTCTGGGTACTCGTCTGGCTCTGTCTGTTTCCTCACTTCCCCAGGGGGTATTTAAGTTTTAAGGATGCTGGATACAGATCCTGCAGGTGTCTGTCTGTCTGTGGGGCTGGAGCACATCCGGTAGTGTCTTAGGGCCTGGCTGCAGACAGGGGATCCTGTGAGGTGTCTTGGATGGAAGCTAGAGGCCTGTAGGTAAGAACAGCGGGCAGTAGGTTTCCAGTACAGGGTGGTGGTTGTGGCCATCGTTTATTTGTACTGTAGCATCCAGGAAGTGGATTGATCCAGGCTGAGGTTGATGTTGGGCTGGAAATGGTTGAAATCCCAGGGAAATTCTTCAAGGGCCTCCTTTCCAGGGGTCACTGGGAGCAGGGTCTGCGCAGTGCCCCTAAGAACGTCCTGGAGCCCAGACCCAGGAAATGCTGTAGGAGCTGCCAGAAGTGCTGAGCCGCCCGGCAGCCCTGGAGCCTGGAATTCCAGGTGCCCAGCCCGGGGCCTCCCCTCTGCGCCCCTCACCAATGTGCCCATGTGAAGGAGGAACCAGCCTCCTCCTGCCCTCCGGGGCCCCTGCTGAGCCTGCCGCCCGGGAGGCTAATTTGTCTTTGCCACATGGCCCCTCCAATCACTGCAGCTGCCAATCACTGCAGGAGGTGGCGATTTCCTGAGCCATCGTGTCCCCATGTGCCCCAAAGATCGGCATCAGCAGGCAGAGCCCCACTGCTTCCAGCCCATCCCTGTCTCTTGTCCCATGACTCCCTGCCCCGCTGGAAGGGCGGCTGCTGGCGGGCCCCTGCTCAGCGGCTGTTTCCTTGCAGATGTTTGAGATTGCGGACAGCGTGGGGGGGAACGTCGGCCCCACCCACAACTTCGAGCCCCCGCACTACGACGGCATCGAGTGCCTGGCCATCCAGGGCAACGTGCTCTTCAGTGGGTCCCGGGACAACGGCATCAAGAAGTGGGACCTGGAGCAGCAGGAGCTCTTGCAGGTAGGGAGGGGTGAGCAGGCGGCCCTGGGGCTGGGCGGTGGCAGAGATGGGCCTAGCCCCATGGCACCCTTTGTGTGCTGGAGGGTGAGCTGGGGCCAGGGACTGGAGCCAGGCCAGAGAGCCTGCTGGCGCGTCTCTGTACGTCTGTCGAGGGCTCTTGCCAGCCGGCCGGGGGCAAGGGGCACGGTCTCCTCCCTACTTTGTATGCGAAGCCTCCAGGCGAAGGGGGAGCCCTGGGCCTTGCAGACCGCAGTGGCTGGCATGGTGGGCAGTGTTCCCTCTAATTGGTTCCATGTACGGAATATGTTTTGTGATGTGCGCCGAGGCCTGTGTGGATGTGCACCACCAGTAGAAACTTGCTGCCGGCTGCTGCTGGCTGTGGGCGCTCTGCTGATCAGCTGGGCAGCATTTGAACCTCTCCGGGGTGCCCGAGTGCACAGCTCACAGGGCCCGCTGATGGTGGGTCCTGAAGGCAGTGTACAGCCGTGGGGCCAGAGGGCTCGGTGGCCTCCGGGAGGGGGGCACAGGTTGGTCTCAGGGCAGAGCTCTGCATTTCCCAGTGTCTGGCCCCTGGCCCTGGGGAGCATGTTTGTCTGGTCTAGTGCCCCACATGGCGCTACAGCTCATGCGTCTTGGCGAGCACTTTCAGAGGACCTCCCTGATAATTGGGCCCCTCTGTTTTGGGGAACCTGCTATGCCCTGCCCAGGGTTGGGCTGGTCAGAGGGTGCTGGCACTGGGAGTCAAGGGGAGTGTGGGGGCTCTGCACCTCTGAAAATGGGCTGTCGGGGTGTCCCCCAAAATGGAGCTGCCCAGAACTAGTTGTGGCTTGTAGCCGTTGCCCTGCCCCACAGTCTGCCCCCTATGATGTGGGGCTCAGGCTGGCTGATTCCCCCTGGGTCAGTGAGGCCTGGGGGCAGACAAGTAATCAGAGATGGGGGAGGGGGTTACTGGACCAGCTTCTGGGGCAGAAGGGAGCTTTCCAGCCCCATGTGAGTTTGCAGACTCCCGCCCCCCCCGGAATTGGCCCTGCCTTGTGGGTCTCATGTCCAGGCAGCAGGGCTCCCTGGCTTCAGTGAATCAATCCGAGCTGGGGGAGCCTCTGGCCAGTGCCAAGGAGCGCTTGTCTGCAGGGCGGGCGCTGCTCTCTGACCAGGATCCAATCTGCCGCTGCGGCCGGGTGGGAAACGGAGCAGAGCTTAGAACCGCCAGCTCCTGCTCTCCGCCACCGACCAGTGCCAGGCGTTTGCATGGGCCCGTCGTAGCAACAGGCTCTGGCCCGGAGCGCGGGCCGTTGGGGGCGCCATGGCCGGGCTGGCAGGCGGGAGCTCACCAGCTCTGCCCTGTCTCTGTGCCTGCCAGCAAATCCCCAACGCGCACAAGGACTGGGTCTGCGCCCTGGCCTTCGTGCCCAGCCGCCCCATGCTGCTGAGCGCCTGCCGGGGGGGCATGGTGAAGGTCTGGAACGTGGAGAACTTCACGCCCGTGGGGGAGATCAAAGGCCACGACAGCCCCATCAATGCCATCTGCACCAACACCAAGCACATATTCACTGCTTCCAGGTGAGGGCTAGGGGCGGGGCTCTGCCTTGGAAGGGGTGTTGGGCCCTGCGGGGGGCGGGGTCTGACCCCCAACTTGCCCTAGGGGCGCTCCCAAGCCGCTGTTGCTCCCCCATGTGGCGAGGGGATGGCACAGGGTAGGGGGCAGTGAACAGCGCCAGAGCTGGGCTGCAGCGGGGGAGGGGGCCTGCAGCCATCTAGCCTCTCACCGCCAACCCCTCTCAGCCGTCGTTAGCCCACCCCACACGAGGCCCCGTGCCCATCCCTCCGGTTCTGACCTGCCCCTGCCATGCTTGGGGGTGCTGCTCCCCAGGTCCGTGGCCTTGCCAGGAGCAGCCAGACCCGGTGCCGCTGGCTCTCTTGGTGCAGAGAAAGGGCTTCCTGCCCGCTGGGCACCTGGCCACCTCCAGTGTCAGTGTTGTGGCCCTGCCCAGCACAGCCCCTTCATCGCCCGGCCCTGTGCCCAGCCCTGGCGCGCTCTGATCTCCTCTTCTCCCACCATGTCCCCCCCGTCCGTTCTCTTCCTCCCTGTGTCTGTGCCGCAGTGACTGCCGGGTGAAGCTATGGACTTACGTGCCTGGGCTCACCCCCTGCCTTCCTCGCCGCGTCCTTGCCATCAAGGGCCGTGCTACTAGCCTGCCTTGACCCTCCTCCTGCTCTCTCTGGCTCTCTCCCCGCTGCGGCGCTCTCGCCTGCGCGCGCTTTGCTCTCTCTCTCTTTCTCGCCCCCTCTCTCCATTCGGGTCTCCACTGCTTCTCAACGGTACGAGCTTCTTTTGGATTTTCCCCCTTCCAGCGCTCTGAAGAGGAGCCTGTCCTCTCATCCCCTCCCTGCCGGCCACCTTGGCTGGGACAGGCTGCTCCCTCTTGGAGCGGCAGGGGCCAGGCTGGCAGCTCTCCCACCCCTCTGGCCAGCTCGGTGCTGCATGGAGCTTGTCCCTCCGACTGCTGCTCCTCCTGGGCCCCTCCGGGGGGACCCCAGCTCCATCCCACCCCCATGGTGTCACTGGCCACTGCCAGTGCGGTGCCCCTCCGCCCGAGTGCCCAGTTCCTGGCACGCTGGGGGCAGCTGGGCACGTCTGCACCCTCCCTGCGCTGGTGCCCGCCCGCCGGGGGCACAGCGGCCTGGGTCTCTCAAGCTGCAGCGTGATGCCCTTGGGGTGGGGGCAGGGCACTGTGCTTCCTCTCCCCAGCTGGGGGAGCCCCCGGCCTCACTTCTTCTCGCTTTGTCCCCTAGCGACCTGACGGTGAAGCTGTGGAGCCGGAGGAAGTTCCGGAACGGCCCGACCTAGGCGCTGGAAAGGCAGGCCCAGCCCCTCTCCCTGCCCCGGAAGCTGCTTTATCTACAAGAGCAGGGGGCAGCCTGGCTTGTGTGGTGTCCGGTTCCCAGGCCTCTGGGGCCCACAGCATGTGAGCTGGGGCTTGGCCCTGTGCAGCCCACGCTGGGCCTCTGTGGGGTGCAGGGGGACCAGGGCAGGGCCCAGCAGTGCTTTGGGACGGGGCCTTGCCAGCCCCAGCAGGACCCCGAGCAGAGACCCCCGCTGGGATCGGTCCAGTGTGCCCCCCAGCCTGTTCAGCACCCTAGCCCCTGGAGCACGGTGGGATCCTGCTCCCTGCTGCTTGCCTCCGCCTGCCATGGTGCCTGGGGACTGGTTCCTTCCGGGGCGGCGGCAGGAGCCCTCCTCCATGCCTTGCTGTGGAGCAGAGCTGGCCAGGCCTGAAACCCGGAGAGGGCTTGTGCGCTGCCCCGTGATCCCCAAACGACCCCAGCACCAGCGGATCCCAGCCTGGCACCAGCAGGGAGCATCGCTGGGGCAAGAACCGTGTCCGGGGTTCAGTCAGCAGCTCCAGCGCTGTCTCCCGCCCAAATCCACATGCTGCTTGGCCGTTGTCAGCCTCTGCCCCACCTCATGCTGAGCCAGGGTTTCCCTTCTACCCTGGGGGTGGAGAGAAAGAAGCTGAAAAATCCCCAGGGCGCTGCCCAAGAAGGGGGGATCCCTCTATCTCTTCCCTCTGGGCACCTCCCCACCTGACAGCCTGAATCACACAGCTGGGCCGGTGGCTGTTTCCCAGGGCTGGGTGTGGGGCGAGCTCGTTCCAGCTGCAGGGGGCAGGGCTGGAAGCTTTTATAGTGGGGATTTCCAGACAGTTTAAGCACCCTTCAACAGTTTGGGGATTTGTAATAGCCTGGAAGATGGAAATGCGGGGAAAAGGGCTGAGGTCTGCACCATCGCACAGGGGGTTTTAGGTTTGCTCGGACTGCTCCAGGACTGGCGTAGAGGTGGAAGGACGGGGCTGGGGTGGTTCTGTAGCCCGGAGAGAGGTGTGGGCCACAGGCAGCGGCCATGGGGTGCTCTCAGCTGGATCCACAGCAGGGTTCGAATGGAGCCTGGACGAGGGAAGGACTCGGGTAGCAGGAGGGGCCTGCATGAAACTTGAGGTGCATTAGCAGAGCTGGGGGGCAAGGAGGGTCACCCAGCCCCTGCCCATGCCTGCTTGCCACCCACTTGCACTGCTGCTCTGCCACAAGTCACTACATCACATCTGGGTTTAGAAAGTCACGAGGTGTCTCGCCCCATCTCCTGCCCTGCTAGGGTACCCACCTTCCCTCGGGGCATCCACAGCCAAGTGCCTGCAGCTGCCCAACCCCGTGGGCGTCCCCCCGCGCTGCACTTCCAAAGCACATGGACTCACCTTCATGGGCCACTGGCTGGCTAAGGAGCCCCGGTCCCAACGCCCAGCGCAGTCCCAGCCTTCAGCCGCTGGCTGCCTGGGCCGCGGGCCGGGCCGGAGGGAACCGCAGTCGCTCCACGCAGCATGGAAGAAGCGGCGCTTGGACTCCACTTGTGTGGCTTGATCCTGGCAATGTGCTGGGGGCTGGCGAAGCGCTGGCTCTTCAGCAAACCCCGTCAGCAATGGACTTGTATGTTCTTGGAGGGGGGTCCAAGACTCAGCACCCTTGGTTCATGGGTGATTTCCCCTTGTTTCCTTCTACATAGCAGTTCAAAGGATGGTGCCAGGGCGTTCTCACCCCCGGATTTGACCTTCTTTAAATCTGTTATAGATGGAACGGGAGATGGTTCCACTTTCTAAACATCAGCGCCTCTTTATTTATTTGGTTTGATGACCCAGCTGCCCTGTCTTGGAGTAGCAAACCCTACAAAACCAGTGACTGATCGCCCCCTGCTGGACACAGTGAATGTTGCCTGTGACCCCTGCTGCTCTCTGGAACCAATCAGTGCTTTCTCTGAGAGGGGAAAAATTGTTCATCTCCATCATGCCTCTGAGCATCTGGCTATTGACCAGGTTAGGGCAGCCCTGAAGTCCTGCCAGGGGCTGTTGTGGTGGGATCCAAAGACAGTCACTTGGTTTGCTCAGCTATGGATCTCCCCAGCCACCTGTCCCTCTCCCACTCCTGCCACCAACGAAAGGAGAAGTATCCCCAGGCAGGCGAGTGCTGTGTTCTAGCCACCAAGAAACAGTGGAGTATATCCAGTGACCCCGATGGAACGGGGCTAGAGTGGCTGGGAGAGCGAAGGTGGATTTTACCGTTTAGCAGCAAGAGTGGCAAGCAAGCGTCTGAGCGGAAGAGGCTGTGAGCTGGGGACTCCGAGACGCCATTTGTGTAGCTGGCAGGCGGCCGGCCTGGACCCTGCAGGAGGATGTCTCGGGGTCTCTGCTTGGCACAATAGCTGCCGCATGGAGCTGCTCTGTGGGGGTAACACTTGGTTCTTTCCCTGGGGGCTGATCCCAGGCAGCTCCACCCTACATGGCTCCAGTGACCCCAGCACGTCACGGGACTGAGTGCTTGTGGAGCCGGACCCCGTTATGTCTCGTGCCAAGGGCCTCGTGGCTCTCAGCTGGGGGAGCTAGCCCCATTGCAGGGCAATAGGAACAAGAGAGAATGTCCCCTCCAGTTGTCCCGAGGCTTCTGTTTGTGCCCAGCCCCCCCCACTTCCCGCTCCTGCGTGCTGGGCAAATCCCTTCCCACGCGGTGCCCCTGCAAGGGGGCGGGGGGCGTGTTGTGCTGTACCTGTGTGTGTGTTTGGTGTTGTTTCAGTTGGGGGGTTTCTTTTGGTTACGCTACCTCACGCTCTGAGCCGTTTTTTTTGTCATGATTTTGAAACTTGAATTTGTCCTGGGAACGCACAGTCTGCCGACGCCTGCAGCGCTGAGCCGCCCGGGCACTGGGCCGTGTCCTGCCTTTTGCACTGGGCAGTCCTTCCAGAGCTGACGTGTGTCCCTGGTCTGCTGCGGAAAGGCCCGTGAGCGTGGGAGGCCAACTGGAGACAGTGAAGGGGCCTGATCTCCAGCCGGGGGATGCTCAGGGCTTTCTCTTTAAGGGATCCCGGGCTGGGCCCCTACGACAACCAGCTGTACTTGAAAATCATGACCCCGAGTCTTACATGGAGGCCCTGTCTGCACATGGTCAGGGGGCCTCTGGATGTCGCCCTAGGCCAGCGTGTGTCAGGCTGGAGGGCCCGGACTTGGTATGGCTCTTGAGCCCATGATAGTCCAGCCCTCCAGCTGCCCGGTCGCAGCAGCATGGGTTTCACACTCTAGCAGCAGCCAGAGGCTGATCCGGCCCGAGTGGGGGCTGAGAAGAGGGTGCTGTGCGTTTCCATGAAAGCGGTGTGCGCTGCCCGACCCTCTTGGTAGTGGTGCTGGCTGTGGCCACCTGGCAATGGTGCCTGGTCTGGAACCAGGCAGGGACCAATTTTTACCAGGTGCTGGCTGCACTTAACCCTCACTTAACCAGCACCTCCATGGGAGAGCAGGGCTCGGGCGGGCCCTGAGTCAGGCTGGAGCTGTGGGTGTTGGGCTGAGTCGGCCCCTCGCAGACGGTCTCCCAGCCACCTGGGGAATTTCCATCTCTCTGAGTCTGTGTCCTCGCGAATCACAGGCGAGGTGGTCCCAGCTTCCCGGCTGCAGCTAGGCCGGTTTCCTCCAGCCGAGGCTCGGCCCCTGGGCTTGTACCCACAGGACTATCGCTCCGCTTCTCCAGGAGCGGACCACGGAGCAACCCCAGGCAAGGGCACAGCCGCTTCCTCAAGGAATGCAGGGCCGCCTCACCACGGAAACACGTTCCCCGGACTGCACGTGGCGCCTCCTGGGCCCGCACCCCCGGCTGTCCCCCTGCTGCCGCTGGGCCGGTGCGTTAGCCTCCTGGGATACCCAAGGAGCGACACTCGTTCCTTGTCCTCAAAATCTGCCGCCTTGTGACGGGGCTTTGGGCAGAACAGGCCCAAGGAGAGCACAGAGCGGCTGCAGTCTCCCTGCTGGTCCAGCGGCAGGCGGGCAGAGGGGAGGAAATGTCCCCTACAGGAGCAGTGACTGACGTGCCCACGCATGGCCGGGGGGCTCTGGGATGGGGAGCAGGTACCAGGGCAGGACAGCCAGGGCTCAGGAGAGAAATTCACCCCCAGTCGCTCCTTGGTGTTGGCCCAGCCCCCAGGGTGTCTGAGCCCCGTAGCTCAGGGGCTGAAAGGCAGAGAGGAGCCCACGTGGGTGGAGTTTGCACCTTCCCCGAGCTGGGCACTGCAGGGAGCTGCGTCTCCCTCGCCCTGGGCCTGACCTGGCCCTGTCACAGCAGTGTCTGTGGGGCCAGAGACACCCCCATTTCTGGACACGAAACCCCCACCCTTCCGACTGGCTGGTGCGCCTGCCCCTACCCTGCTCCCACCTCCCCTCGCTGCATCCCCCTCTCTGGCCCTGAAGCCTCCAGGTCTCCAAAAGCCACTGGCTGCCTTCCCGCCCCACTGCGAACCGCCGGGGGGGGGGGGGTGGGCGCGGTCCCCCTGGCCGGACCAGGCAGGTGCTGCCAATTCCAGTGGCTGTGGGGCTACTGCCCTGGCGCCCCCTGCACGGGTGGGGAGGTGCCTGGGATGAGTTTTGTTTTGCCCTGCAAGCCCCGCGAGTGGCACCAGGGCCCTCCCCTCACCCGCTGTCTGTGCGGCCCCTGCGCGGGCAAAGCTCTGCTGGGCTGGGGCCGCCCTGAGCCTGGGCATTCCCGAGCCCTTGGGCCCTGCAGCCTGCGTCTGTCACTCACACGACTTGCTCTGGGCTCCTGCCAGGCTCTGCCTGCCCTGCACTGCCCCACCCTCGTCCTCTCCCGGCCCGTGGGCCATGCAGCCCAGCTCACAGCCCTGGCTCTGGTACCGCGGGGGCTGGGCACTCAAATCCCAGCAGCTCTGTGCGCACGGGAGGGGCAGGGCTGACTCGGCTCCCCCCTGCCAGGCCCCAGGAAGCAGCCAGCCCTGCAGAGCCAGCGTTAGCCCCTCCCTGCCAAGCACAGGGTCTGGCTCCAGGGCAGACGCCATCCTGGGGGAAGCCTGTTGTCCTGAGGGCTCCCATCCCTCCAGCTGCTCCCGACACCGCAGTGACCCACCCGCCCCTGCCCCGTGTTGCAGCCTGTCTGCTGGGCAGGGCGGGCGCCTGTTGGGGGTGCTTGGCAGGGCCTCCCAGGGCAGCGCCGGGGCCCTAACCCTTACACCAGGGGGAGGTGAATTGTCATGGGCACCGGGCTGGGCCCTGGCACTGACCTGCCTCCTCCCTGCTCCTTTACACTGGGCCCAGCCCCCTCGCGCTGCCGGCCGTGCCCCCATCCTGCCTCCCCTGGCCCCTTTCCGGTACGATCCCCCAAAGAGCACAAGGGCCAGGTCCCTCTGAGCCCACTGGTGCGGTGACATGGTTAGCGCCGCCCCCCCCCCGCCCGCCCCTTCCCCATTCAGCCTCACCAGAGTCACTTGCTTAATGATCCCACCACAGAGTCTCCGCGGGTGAGCTGGGCTGGGACGCCCAACGGTGCTGGATGAATGGCCTTAGAGCATGGCCTGGTTCCTACGCAAGGCACCAGACCCTCGACACTGGGACTGACTGAGAGCGGGGCTCCTTCCACCCCCCCGCCGGGCCCCAAGTCCTACCAGGAGATGTTGCTGCTGCCCAGGCCTGCAGCTCTTAGCTGCACGGTCCCACACCCCGCCCTGTTAGTCCAGGGGCCCCTCCGCCTTACACGCCAGCCCCGCTTTATACTGGGTCGATGCCTGGCCTGGGGGATGGTCATGTGGGGTGATCCCCCCCACCCCAGCGCAGGACAGAGTGCGGCTTCATGGCTTTGGTGCTGGGCTAACGGTCCCCCCGTCCGCGTTTTGGGGTGAACAGCTGCGTATGGAGCCCTGGACGGCAGAGCTGAGCAGGACTCACCTGGGTGACTCAGTCGGGCCCTGCCCCGTCTGCCCTGCACAAGTGTTGCAAACAGCAGGTGCCTTGTCTTGCCTGGAGGTGTTTCCAGAGATGCCAGCGCTTGCTAAGGCTTTTCGCTCTCCAGCCGGGCTGTGGTTGCCAGCGGGGCGTGGCCTGTGTTTGGTGTGTAGGACAAGGTGTGTATATTTTATACCTCGCTGTGTGACTGTAAATAGGGTTATTTAAGCCTCATGCTGTACATGGGTTTTCCAATGGATGTGTCTGTTCTGTACACTGTCTTCATAAATAAATGCAGCAAACTGAACTGGAAGAGCAGGCTGCTTTTTGCAGGGGGGTGCACATGGCCGGGCAGAGCAGGCCACCGATGGGCAAGATGCCTGTTCTCAGGGGTGGTGGGAGACTCCCGAATAGACACCAAATGTTTCTCCCTTCTCAAAGGCGGACTGCAGGGCAGGCAGATAGCTTTTAGCAGAGCGAGGGCAGCCGGCGGCTCAACGGGGCAGGCGCTAGCCAGCGCACATGGTTCTGACCCTGTGGGCGAAGGTCCGCAGGCTCCAGCCAGATGGGGGCTGGTTCTTGACGGCCTCCAGGATCAGGCTGGTCTGAGCAGCCAGGCATCGCACGCGGGAGTTGCTGTCCTGCCCCAGGCCTTTGAGGACTGCGGTTGGAAGGGAGGAAGCAGCGGTCAGAGCCCCAATGCTGCCTGGACGACTGCTCCAGCCATGGGCTGGTGGGTGTCAGGGGAGGCAGCTCCCCCCTGCAGCTAGGCCAGCTTTGGGTCGGAGACTGAGCCACCAGCCTGAGTCCCAGCCCACGGCACAGCCCAGCCGCTGTGCCCCAGCGCTCCGTGACCCAGCCGCAGCCCCACTCACCCTTGCAGATGGCATCCAGCTTGTCCCGGCTCCGGTGCTGCAGCTGCCGGGCACTGAGCCCTGCACACAAACAGCTTGTCACATCCCTGCAGCCCCAGCCAGGGCATCAAAGCAGCTGTCACCTCTAAACACAGGGCTTTCCCCACCCCGCCAGGGGAGCCGCCTGTCCCATCACAAACCCAGCACCCTCGCCTGGCCCCGCCCCTTCCCTGAGGCCCCACCCTTGCTCATTCCACCCCCCCCCCTTTCCTTACCTTCCCCCTCCCTCCCTCACTTTAACCTGGATGGAAAAGGGGTCGGGGTGCAGGCCCTGGGCTGGGGCCGAGGGGTTTGGAGCGTGGGAGCCAGTGATCCTGCGCCATGTAAAATCTCCCGGTTTGGCTCGAGTAGCCTCTAGGAAACTAAAGCCGACAGCAGGAGACGCCCAGCAAAGCCCTCGCGGGCTGGGCCAGGGTCCAGGCTGAGGCTGGTTGCCAAAGGAGACCCTGCCAGCTTGAAGGTTAATCGCTCCCAAGAACCCATAGCGGGAGGGGGACTTCATGGGGAGCAGTGGGGTTGAGGGGACCCATCCGCTGGCCTGGGGCGAGCTTGCTCCGGGGGGTTTCTGGCACCCCGGAGCCTTCATTAGGGAATCCGGAGCCCAGGGGTTACTTCTCGCTGCTGGCCGGATCCAGCTGCCGCTGCTAAAGGGCCCCTCTGCTCGGTGGTTACCTAGGAACCTGATGGCCGCTTCTCTGACCAGGGCCTGCGGGTGCTCCAGGAAGGGCAGGGTCTGGCACAGGAAGCTGTCGGCTCTCCGCTTGTAGCGCGTCAGCTAGGAGCCCGAGGTTATTAGCGGCCTGCCCGTGCCGCAGCCCGGGTCCCGGGCGGGAGCAGCACTTCCCCCTCCTGCCTGTGCCGGGGGGATCACGCCGAGGGGCTCCACGCAGGGCCAGGCATGGTCCCGAGCCGGGCTGCGCGCGGGCACGGAGCCGGGCATGGGGGTGCCCGACCCAGCCCTGCTCCCGCCAGCGAGGGCTGCGCAGTGAATGACCCGAGGGCTCCTCACCAGGCAGTCACAGCTTGGCCACACCTCCTTCCTCTGGATCAGCACCCTGAGCCGCCACCACCTCAGGAACAGCGTGGCCCTGGCGAGGGTGTCCCAGCTCGCCTGCAGCACAAGAGGGGCCGGGACGTTACAGGCGGTGGGACCCAGCGGCCTAGTTGCCCAGCACACCGGGAGGCCAGGTGTGCCGAGCTCCTCCCGGCCCTTCGGCCCCAGGCGGCTCGCGGCTGGTCGGAGTGTGGCTAAGGCAATGGCTGGGGACCTGGCGAGGCTCCTGGCTCTGCCACTGATGCCCTGGATGAACTCGGCCCAGCTGCTAAGGCCCGTTGAAGCCCCGGGCCTAAGGTGCCCAACTCCCATGGGCGTTCCCTACTTTGGAGGCTCTAGGCGTTAGTCACTCTGTGCCTCAGTTCCCCGCCTGCAGGAGGGAGGGGGGTACGAGGAGGAATTCATTACAGCTGGGGCATTTGGCGCCCCAGGGACGGGGGCCAGGAGAGCTAGTGTGAGCACGGACAGCTTGAGGGGCAAGGTCTGGGCATTTCATGGCTGTCTGGCCACTTGGCCAAGGCCATGCTGGGTCTTGAGCGCCGCCTGGAAGCCGGGTAGCCCTGCGCCTGGGAGGGGCCATGGCCAGGACTGGGCTCTTCCTGCCAGCACAGCCAGTGGGCTGTGTGGAGACAGGGGCCGTAGGCATGGTGAGGTGCCCCCCCACCTCCCAGCCTGGCTGCACAGGGGCTGTTGGGCTCAGAGGCTGCAGGAATGGCTCTGGGGGAGGGGGGCGGGGGGGGGGGATGACCAGGGAGCTACTGGACTCAACTTTCAAGTGATTTTGAGCACGGGGTTGTCGCAGCCCTGAGCCCGTGCCCCTGCCGGCCAGACCCGGGGGTGGGGTGGGGGAATCGCATGTTTCCCCCCACATACACAACTCACTGGTCACGGGTAACACACTGAGCTGCAGGGTCCGTCTCTGGCTTGTGGCCTCACCTGGGACACGCTGAGATTCTCATCGTGCAGGAGGAGCAGCAGTGGCACCAGGCTCCGGAGGACGTGCTCCTTCATCCACCACCGGCAGGGCTCCGTGACGATGCCCAGCCTGTATCAAGTAGAGTCCTGGGGCCACGTTTGTTCAATCTTCTTTAATGTCCTGGAGGGTGGGTTGATTTGTTCGCGGATGATATTGAGCTGGGGGAGAGGCAGATACGCTGGAGGGCAGGGATAGGCTCCGGAGTGACCTGGACAGATTAGAGGGTTGGGCCAAAAGAAATTTGACGAGGTTCAACAAGGACAAGTGCAGAGTCCTGCAGGCTGGGGACCGACTGGCTAAGCAGCAGAAAAGGACCTGTGAATTACAGTGGAAGAGGAGCTGGAGGTGAGTCAGTTTGCTCTTGTAGCAAAGAAGGCTAACGGCTTGTTGGAGTGAATTAGGAGGAGCATTGCAGGCAGATCTAGGGAAGTGATTATTCCCCTTTATTCAGCACTGGGGAGGCCACATCTGGAGTCTTGTGTCCCCACTACAGAAAGGATGGGGACAAATTGGAGGAAGTCCAGCAAAGGGCATTGAAAACAATTAGGGGACTCGACACATGACCTACGAGGATAGGCTGAGGGATTTGCAGAAGAGAAGAGTGAGGGGGGATACCTGAAGAGGATGGAGAGAGACTGTTGTCAGTGGTGACAGGGCTAAAGTTTCAGTGGGGGAGGTCTGAGTTGGATATTCAGAAAAATGATTTCCCTAGGAGGGTGGGGAAGCACTGGGCTGGGTTCCCTCCGGAGGGGGTGGAATCTCCATCCCGAGAGGTTTTTAAGGTCACTCCCTAGCTGGGATGATTTACTTGAGGTCGGTTCTACATTTAGCAGGGGGTTGGACTAAATGACTTCCTGAGGTCTCTGCCAACCCTAATCTTCTATGCTTCCCTTGTCAACAAATGCCAAAGCAATGCACCCCCAAATCCTAGCCTAAGATTAGGGTGCACTTAGCTCTGTACCCCACACCTCCCATCTCCCAGCCCGCCAGCCTTGTGTCAGGTGAGGCATGGAGTGCAGGGTCCCCTACATGCCGTCTCTCAGCCTAGCATTAGAGGGCGCAATGCTCCATCCCCCCCCCCACACCCTGTTTCCCAGCCTGGTGTTAGGGAACACCACACACCTTGCCCTGTGCACACCCTATCTCGAGGCCTGGCATTAGGGGGGGTGCCACACCCTGTGCCCCATGCACACGCTATCTTCCACCTTGGTGTTAGGGGGCCCCACGCTCCGTGTACTCTTTTCTCCTGGCCTGGCATTAGGGGGCTCTGTGCTCTGTACCTTGCTAGGCAATTTTGTATGTGTAGTTTGATTGTTCTACATCATTAAAATATAATAATATGATGGTATTTAAATCAGTAATTGGGGCAACTAAGATGGAGTCTGTGACGGTTTAACCTAGGAATCCATATTAGAACATAAGAGCGGCCACACTGGGTCAGACCAAAGGTCCATCCAGCCCAGTGTCCTGTCTGCCCACAGTGGCCAATGCCTGGTGCCACAGAGGGTGTGAACAGAACAGGGAATCCTCAAGTGATCCCTTCCCTGTCACCCATTCCCAGACAAACAGAGGCTAGGGACACCATCCCTACCCATCCTGGCTAATAGCCACTGATGGACCCAGGGCCGGCCCACAACATTTTGGCACCTGAGCTGGGGAGCTCAAATGATGCCCCCATGTCCCCTTGCTGCACCAGCAGCAGACACAATTTTCTACACTCTGGGTCCTAGTGGTGCCTGTGACAGACCGGGCCGGGTCTGGGCACAGCTGAGGGCGTCCACTCAGGGCGAATTGCTCAAATTTGAGGCTCTCTGTAGCCCCCAGACTGGAGACCTTCCCAAATAGGCCACAACCAGTCCCACAGAGCGCTTCAGCTGCCTGCCTGAAGCCTCACGAGCAAAACCCCTCCGAAACCCCAGCAATATCCGTGCCCCAGATCGCCCCGGGCTTCATACACAGGTGAGGGGTTTTAGAGCCCAATCTCACCTTCCCCGAACAAGTTCTGTCCGGTTCCAAGAAACCAGCCACAGATCCCAGGTCAATTTACCCTCTGGACCTTACCCATAAATCATGCTGAGCCAATCCTTTAGAATCTAACATCTAAAGGTTTATTACTACCAGAAAGAAAAGCATGAGAGTAAGGTTGTTAAAGTATCATACATTACATGCATCGAATCTCCCAGTTCTCAATGCAGGCTTGCAGCGGAGATGATATAGCTGCTGGCTTAAAAGTCTTTGTTGCACATCCTATGCCAGGATGCATCCACAGTTCTTCCAGGCTCGTGATTCCCTGCGAGGCCGCATCTGGGGTCAGAAGCAGATCTGAAGACCAAGATGGAGTCGGCCACATGGCCTATTTATAACTTCTTCCTGGCTTCTTCCAAGCTGGAGACAGTCACATGGTCTCTGATCAGGCACCTAGATTCCTTCATAGGTGAGTCTCAGGTACTTAAGAGACCTATTGTCCCTGGAACCTTGCTAATTAGCATGTCCATAGGCCGAGCCCATCGCTCAACCACATACAGAGAAACTTCCAGTCTCCATACAGAGTACATATTCATAACTTCACACCCAGACATTACACAGATATATGAAGGGCACACACAGAATCAGTAGAAAGTAAGCTTTTGTCTGACACCTCACACGGCCCCCTTTGTACCGACTTTTGGGGAGAACACCCCCCCATGGGTGCAACAGTGACCCAGCTGCTCCCCTCAAAATCCAATAACATGATAGTGCCCCCCCACAGTCTGGCACCTGAGGTGGCTGCCTCAGTTTGCCTCATGGTAAGGCCAGCCCTGGATGGACCTAACCTACATGAATCTATCTAGCTCTTTTTTGAACCCTGTTAAAGTCCTAGCCTTCACCACATCCTCTGGCAAGGAGTTCCACAGGTTGACTGTGCGTTGAGTAAAGAAAAACTTCCTCTTGTTTGGTTTAAACCTGCAGTCTATTGATTTCATTTGGTGACCCCTAGTTCTTATATTGTGGTAAAAAGTTTAGTCTGTAGTGGAGAGCACCGAGACACGTGGGCGGGAGGGGAGGCATTGAGGGGGAGGCAAAGGACCTCAGTTTGTACAGCTCCAGAATCCAAGGGTGGCACCATGTGCAAGGGAGGTCTTGAGGCTTTGTCACGGCTATACATGCTACACTGAGTGCAATAAACAGGATAGCCCCCAGTGCCACTCTGCTGCTGGGCTTCTGCCTGCATTCTCCCCTACAGCTAATTAGGTTATTGATGGGGTTTTTATTTAAATCAGGAAGTTTTGGTTTTAGTTTAGTTTAAAAGTTTTAAAGAATGGCAAGAGTACCTCAGCCCTTCCAGCTCCCCCTCTAAACTCCCTCAGGAACCTCCATGTGAGTGCCCCTGGCCGCAAAGCTCCGATCTCCTCAGACACTGACCACTCAGAGCCCAGCCTAACCCGGATGTCCCTGCCAAGCAGTCACGAGGGTCCTATTCTCCTCAGACTTTTCCCACCCTTGTGGCTTTATCAGGACTGTGTTGCCTCAGCCTCAAGGCTCTTGGCCATAGTGGCAGCAGTGCCTGGGCCCATCTGCTCTACCGCCTGACAACGAGGGACAACCCCAGCCGGGCCTGCAGCAGAGGAAGAAGGGGATTTTACTGTCCTCACCAACACACCGCCTGCTTGTATTATCACCAGCCTGTGACTCCTTTCACCCACCAGTCCGGGCCGGACATTATGGAACTCCGCAGCTCTGCCCCAAGGGCCCGAAATCAGCCTGAGGGTAGCAGGTCCCGGTGCCTCCCCCAGCGCCATTGCCAGGTCCTCAGGACAGAAAGGGCCCTGTACTTGGGGTTTTCTTGCCATGTTAATCACAGAGCCAAAGGCTTTGATTTAGTGAGTCTGGGCTTCCAGCCCGTTTGTCGCCATCACTGTCCCGTTTTGTTTGATGTTGGTTATGTCTGTGTCTGGTTCTCTTCCCCATTTCTCCCTCCTTTGTAATCAGTCCTTGAATAGCTTCCCCCCTTGTCTGCACCTGAACATCGCCTCCTCTCTCTTTATTGCACCTATGGGGGGGTGGGGGAGATCTGCTTCAGTGCTTAATTAATTCACAGGGGATAGACCCTGATGGGGGGCTGATCCTGTATTTCTGACAAGGCACCAAGCTTCATTTTAACCGTTTGCTTGGCCTTGGCGTGTTTTCACATCTCGCCTGCCTGAAGCCCAGCCCTAGGACCGAGTGACTCTGTGTGTGGGGGCAGAGGGGCGGAGACAGGGGAGCAGCCCACACATCCGAAGGGGCTGTCCAGGGGCAGGGCAGGGGTGGGTGTGGCATGACATCACAAGGCCCGTCGCAGCACCGCAGCTAATTGGTCCAAGGCGGTAAGGAAGTGGTGCCCGCACAGCGCGCCCACGACAACGGGCTGGTAAGAGATGCTGCAGGGCAGGGGCGACCTCAGAGGCCGCTGTGGCTTTGCTGCAAGGAATCGCCCTCTTGCGCTCCCTCCTTGAGCACTCAGAGAGCATTCCGGGAGCACTCGGGAGTTTTCTCCTTTCCCACTGCTAAGGAAGCTAGAAGAGTCATGCCGGGGGCCATTCCTTCCACCTGAGACAGAGGAGGGAAGACAGGAAAGCAGTGGGGAGTCAGCCATGCTAACAGCACAGCACAGCATCTTTAATATTATTAGGAATGATGATTTCTATTTGCATTAGGATACCCACGGCCCATCCCGCCCAGTATCCTGTCTCTGGCGTGGCCAGCACTGTAGAAGAATTGCCCAGAACATGGCCATCAGGTTATCGATGGAGCTCTCTTCTCCCAGCTTCTGGCATTCAGGGATGTACGGACACCTGGAGCAAGGGGCTGGCTAACAGCATTGGATTGATTCTCCCCCATGGGCTGATCCAGTTCTTTTTGGAAGCCACCTCCACTTCCGGCCACCACCACATCTCCTGGCATCAGGCTGCACAGGTGTCTGGTGAGTCACGCCCTGTGACTCGCCTGCCCATTGTGACACTGCCCCGGCTGGCTGGCACAGCCCTGCCGCCTCACTGTCAGGCTTGGTGCTGGCGCGTGCGGCTGAGGAATGCTGAGCCAGCCCGTTCAGCTCCGTCACTGGCAGCAGAAAGCGGGTTGCCCATTTACACCGCAGCTTCTGCCCACGCCTGGCTCCACACCAGAGACTCTTCTGTTGCGCCTGCTTTTCCCTCGCATTGCCAAGCACACGGGGCCGTCCCTGCACCGTTGGCGTGAGCACAGGATGGAGTCCAGAGTGGCCAAGGCTGTACCAGTCGAGCCTAGAGGGGAAAGCGCAGAGGAGGAAGGCTTGGCAGGGCATGGGAAGGTGGCACCATCTGGTAGGGGCCCAGCAGAGCAATGTTCAGTGCCCAGCCCTGCTGTCAGCCCTCTGCGTGAGATGTGGTGAGTTGCTCTGGGCCTCAGTGAGCTGGGGAGAGGCTAGACGACAGACTGCCATGAGGGGGCCTGGGTAGTACCCAGACCCAGAAGTGGCCCTGATCCTGGCTCCTTCCCAGTAAGTTGGGAGCATGATTTGGGGAGCTTCCGGCTCTGTCATTTGTTGACGCTGGAGCCTCAGCTGTTTGGGAGGGGAACTGTGAATGCAGAGCCAGATCAGTGTTTGGCTCTGAATCCCCCAGCCCTGCGGAGCGTTTGGAGCTTGGCTCCCGGCCGTGCCTTTCCTAGCCTGGCAGGCAGCCCCCGGGCCCTCCAGAGCCAACCTGCTTCTCCTCCTCTGCTGGCCAGCCAGCCACAGCTCCCCAGCCCCACCTCAGTGCTCCAGCCTCCTCCACGAGGGACTCAGAGCAGCTCCTGCTGCTCACAGCCCGCCTGCCCCAGTGCCCCCTCCTGGGAACTGCCACCGCCCCGTATTCCTGGGGGGAGGGAGCAGGGTAATTTCCCTGGGCAGGAAGAGTCCTGACAGGGTGGGACCAGCCTCTCTTGTGTGCAGCTTGTGAGGTGAGCTTGACCCGGTGGGGAGCTCTTTGCCCTGGGGATGGGGGTGACCTGGGAGCCTGGCGACCTGGGTTCTAACCCTGCCTGTACTGCTGCGGGGCTGGGTGACTCTAAGCATATCTAGCTCCTTGTTTCCCTGCTGGCTGGGCTGGCTAGAGCATGAGCCCTCTGGCCAGGGACCGAGTGCAGCAGGGCCCTGGTCGCAGCTGGCACTTCGACGTGCTGGTGGAACAGACCTAGCCCGGCTGGTCCCATTGCACAGCCTCCCCTCCCCCACCAGCAATGCCTTGTCCTGGCTTCTTTGCAGGATGATGGAGGAAGCACCCCAGGGCTCCGCGAAGCCCATCCCTGCCTGGAAGGAGACCAAACCTCCCCCCTGCAAGAGTCAGCAGAAGTGCCCCCCGCCGCAGCAGGAGCTGTGTGTGCTTCAGCCCTTCTGTGCAGGTGAGTGGGGGCCAGCTGGGTGGAGGAGGGAGCTGCATGGTGGTGGGGCTTGCCCCTCCGGAGTTGGGGTTCCCAGGAGGAGAAGACTCCGTCACCTTGCAGGGCTCTGGGCTGCCATGAGATGGAGACAGGAAAACCCAGCGGAAGGGAGGCCCTCCTTCTGGCAGCAGCTGTAGCCGCGAGAGCTGACTGGGGCAGGTGGAGACAGGCCCATCACACAGCAGGTCGGTGGGTTGCTTGGGGCACGGTGGTTGCTAAAGCCCAGGACTGCCGGGAGCCGGCCTGAGCATGAGATGCCCTCCGATGCTGCTGGTTCCTTTGCAGTGCAGGGATTTGGGGGGTGGCTGATGGCGGGAGCCCAGTGCCTGCCCACTTATGCCCAATGACTCTGGCTGCCCATGGCAGGAGAGGCAGGCAGAAAAAGCAGAGGGGTCCCTCTCTCCAGGCCATGGCTGGAGGGGGCAGAGGGCCTGTCAATTAATTGCCCTGGACCCCGCATCCCACACAGACTGGGCAGCTCTCCCCTCTCCCACAGTCCCTCTGCCCCCTCCAGCCATGGCCTGGAGAGCAGGGACACCACTCATGGCCTGACATAATCCCTTCTGCCAGGGGTGGTGCTCTCCAAATCCCCAGCCTGGGTGGGGAAGTGGGGTGGCCGCTGGGGGCTAGAGTTCTGACTGGATCTTTGCTGGGCTGGGCAGGAAAGAGTTCAGCAGGCCAGGGATCACTGTACTAGACCCTGCTGTGCTTCAGGGCTTCTACACTGCTGGTGTGGGGGCTGGGGGCAAAGGTCTAAGATCCCTGCCTGTAGCATTACCACCAGCTCTGTCTTTTATCAGATTCACCAGCCCCTCCCAACCGCCCCTGCTTTATGGAACCAGTCTCGGAGGAGAAAGAGGCCCTGGACTACATTGACGCTTTTCTCCAGGTCAATGAGCAGGTACCAAGAGCCCTCCTCTGACCTGTGAGCATGTGGCCTCCACACGTACCAGCCACTCTTCTCCACATGGGGCAGGGAGTCCAAGGCCAAATTGGACCACTGTGACCTCCAGGGTAACACAGCCCAGAGACCCACCCCCAAATGTTTATACTAGAGCATCTTAAAAACATCCTGCCTTGGCTCACCATTGGGCCCCCCCCTTGCCCTGGGACACTTCCCCACTGATCTGTTACTTTCACTGTTTAAATGTACATTTCCCGCTTGCATGTGTCTAACTTCCATTGCCAGCCCCTTGTGGACATGTGCCCAGTGTGCCTTCTGGCCAGTCCCCTATGTGCCACCTGATGTCCTGGGATACTCTGAGCCCATCAGGGCCACTTTTCACCCTCCCTGTCTTGCTGGGCTGGGCACACAAGCTTCTTCCAGCCATACACACAGACAGGGCAGAAAGACACAGTGGATATCCAGTCTGGAAGACTCAGGTTAAGGAGCTTGTCCCAGGATCTGGCCTTTGGGGTACAAATCCAACCGCTTTATGAAATTCACCCCCTCCCTCGATGTGGAGAGTGGTATGCACAGCTCTTTGTGAAATTAGTAAGTGAGGAAAGGGGCAAACTGGGTTATGGTATAAACAAGAATTAAGTTTAACCTACAAAGGATCAATTTTACATGTGTATGAGGGATAGCAAACAGAACAAAGCAGGTTACTTAGTAAATAAATAAAACCCACAAATGAAGCTATCCGATTAGATAGATAGGGTGTACATTAGCACAGGGCTACTCAACACAGGGCCCACGGGCCGCATGTGGCTCATGGCCTGTTTGTTTGTGGCCCGCAGTGTGGTTTGGGGTTTACGTGGGGCTTAACATGCAGCCCATGGATGGGAGCCAAAACAAAAAAGTAGTCAATATAATGGTCTTCTGTCAAGATGCGGTTTAGTAATTAAATTCCTGGACTATCTTTGCTCATTACAAGTGCTGTCATATGGGTGGAAATCAGGTAAATGTTGCATTTTATTAATATCAGCAGAACTGATTTAAATGGGTCCTGCGTGTTGTGTAGTCTTGCCTTTAATCTTTGTATACATGTCCCTCAGTGTGAAAGAAGCTATTTGCATATATTTGCATGTATATGCAACCACACTTAAGTTGCGGCCCTCGGCATGTGCTGTGAGTATCATTGTGGCCCCTGGGGCTTCCAAAGCTGAGTAGCCCTGCTTTAGCAAATTCACACTCTGGGTGATAAACAGGTTGAGCGATTCTTAAGGCACAAGCTAGATTGGCTTTGCAGCTTGGATTTCCAGGTTTTCTTACACAGGTGAGGCCTCTCTCTAGCCTGGGACTATAGTTTACTCTTTGTCCCTCGGGTACTTCCCAGAATCTTGTTGCAGGGAGAGTAAGCCCCCTCCATGTCGTTGTTCCCCTTGTATCTCCTCTTCCCGCTGGCTGAAAGCTCTTTTGCTGTGATCTGGGTCAAACAGTTCCCAGCGTGCAGTGCTGCCTTCAAGAGGTTTCCATCGCCTGCCATTCCAGGGGTAACCTGGGGCTTTGTGCATTGTCTCAAGAAGCCATTATTTGGCTTTTTTAACTGTTGTCCCTGAGAGGCCCTTTTGAACGTCACAACATACATAACTTCACATAGAGCGACAACAACGAGACATGGATGTCTAGCGGATAAAGGCTTTGAGAACGACACCTTATAAGCCCTACTCTCTACAGAACCGATGCCAATTGCCTGAGAGTGGTGAATATTGAGGTGTCAGGGTGTCACTTCCAGATGTTCCTCCCGCTCCCCGGGGCCCCCAGTTTGACTGTGTGTCTGCTGAAGTTCGCCGTTGGCCGCCTGCCTTATGAGATCTGATCTGGTTCCACACGGAGCCGCCCTGCCCTCCCCAGAGAGTCACTCCTGAGGCCAGAGGAAACGCCTTTCCCCGCACTCGGCACGTCAAAGCCTGAGCAGCGCGGTGAGGAAGCTTTCTGGCCTCTCTGCCCCCGGGGGCTCAGTGCCACGCTAACCTGCCCGCTTATGTCTAATCTCTGCGGGATGCAGGATGAGGCCGAGAAACTGATGTTTCTGAATTGTGTCAGCACCCTCAGCAGAGCCATCAGCGCCCAGAGCCCGGAGAGAAACCTGGATGCTTTTATCAGCAAAGCCCTGCTTGTGGAGCGGATAAAGGCGAGTACAACACACCCGTGTGGGGCACTGGGAGGGCGCCGCGGCCACCTCCACATCTCTGCAGCATTGTCCAGCTTCAGCTGCCAGCCACTGGGCCGGGTCAGACCTTGGCCTGCGGCACCGGAGAGCCCAGTGCCAGGTGCCTGCTGCCGCTGGCAGAGCAGGATCCAGTCTCTGCGGCAGCTGCATGGATGGGCTCCTCCAGGCTCTCGCGCTGCACCACGTGTCCCTGCCCTTTGATCGCTCTCCTGCCTCCGCCTCTGCCTCCAACTGGCCAGCACCCTCCTTGCCTGGTGGCACGAGGCCGGGTGCCGGCTCCCAGCCACTGCCCCCGGGCCGCATGCAGAGGGGAGCTAACCTCTCTAGAGCCACTGCAGCCCCCTGTTTACACGCCCCAGGGCAGCATTAGCCTTGTGGGCCCTGTGTTGCACGAGGAGCTCACGTGCAGCCGGTTACCATGGCAGCCATGTCTTCCAGTTAGAGCCCCCAGCTGGGACTGTGGCCTGCCTTGTGCTCCCAGACACAGAACCGCACATTGGCTCTAGGGAAATGGACAGCGTCCCCCTGCGCCAGCTTCCCACACCACCGGCTCCCTGCTGTGCTCAGGGCCCACTAGGGAACTAGCACCATCCGCTCCATAGAGCTGGGAACTCTTTGCCCCCCACGCTGCAGAGAGCTTCCTGGGGTTTAGCTCCCTTCCCTGGGGCTCGGCTCACCTGGACTCTACTCCCAGCTCTCAGGGAGACCCTGGGCAAGTCCCGTCTCCCTCTGTGCCTCAGTTTCCCTCCTAGGCCTCATCTAGTGTGCTCTCTGGGGCAGGGCTGGCCCTCACTGAGCACCTGGCACGAGGGGCCTGATCTAAGTGTAGTCTCTGGGTGCTGATGCTGACGGAGCCAATGCAGTGTGCTGGTGTGTACGCGGGGGCCCTGTCCTCAGGCTCTGTCTTGCGCTGCCCGGCTGGGGCTCTGCACACCATCAAGCCGGCAGGAGGACGACCTGGCTGCCAAGCCTACATGTCACAGGCAGGGCCTGTTGGAGCCCTGTGGGAGCATGGAGCCTGCCCGCCATTTCCCCACGCTGTGTCCCCAGATGCTGATTCATCATGAGCCCGTCGACGCCCTGACAGGGAGGGTGCGCCAGCAAGCAATGCTCACCCTCATGGAGCTGAGGTACCCACAGCCAGATGCACCAGCCTCTTTGTGCGGCCAGTTCTCTAGGGCATCCCCCCTCTGTCCTGCTGGAGCTGTCTGCTCCTCCCTAGCTTCTCTGCCCTCGGGCACCGGAGACTGTCGCTGGCACCAGAGGGTTGGTGATAGAGGACCTTTTGGAGCCTGGCCTCGCCAAGTGGCCCCTGAAGATGGGGGGGAGGACCTTTGGGACCCCTACGCAATGGCTCTGGGGCCGGAGGGGCAGCTGGGCACTGCTGGAGCAGAACAACTGGGGTCGCTGCCGTCTGTGCCAGCTGTGCCATGCTGGCAGCCCTGTGGCTAAGAGGCTGGGCAGGCTAAGCCCTGGGGGGGTGGCACTGCCTGTGCCGGGGGCTCTCGGTGCTGCTGGCTCTCTGCTCTGACTTTGCCAGGCATCTGGAGGGTGTGGGCCGGAGATGGGCTGATGGCTGGACAGGTGCCCCCGGACTGGGAGGGGAGGGGAGGGCAGGACAGGTGCTGGAGCGGCTCAGGGCCATGCTCTGGCTATGGAGATGAAGGGGTTAATGCCATCTGAGCTGCCCCCTGCCCTGCCCAGCTGTGTGCCCTGTCCAGTGGGCTGCGAGCCCTGGGCTGGGCGTACGGCTGGATCCCTGCCCGGACCCTGCCCGGCTGGTGTGAGAGAAGGCAGCACCAGCTCCCTCCACCGCCCCCTCCTCCCACCCCCTCCCATGGGACCCCGTAGGTCTGTTTCCATGTCCTGGGAGCCAGAGACCTCAGCATTTGCACATCAGTCCCTCCTCTGCCCTCCAGTCCGCAATGTCTCTTCTCTTAGCAAAGTGAAGCCTCCGCTGCAGGCCTTGGACCAAGGCAGCCTGCTCGCCGTCTGCTTCTCCAGCGTGTTCTCCCTGCCTCCAGCAGAGACCATGCAGGGCACCGAGGCTGCTCTGTACGCCCAGGTAAGCCCCAATTGGCTGTGTGAAGCCTCCCAAACCACGTGGGAATCCTGCCAGTTGCTGGTGTGCCTGCCTGCTGGGTTACCTGGCACGAGTGTGTACTGATCACAGCTCGTCGGCAGGACTTCGCCGCCGGAGAGAAAGGAGTAGCTCCCTCATAGGGCAGCAGTAGTAGGCATTTATCCTTTGCGTGCACCAGCAAGTACTGGGAACAGACACTCCCTTCACAAGCACATTGATTTCCCCCTTGCGTACCTGGGTCACAGGCCTGGGATGGGCTGCATCAGATGCTCCTGGGTCAGGGGAACCGAAGCTTGGCTGGAAATCTCCCCTCCTGCTCCAACTGTGGAGGCCTGTCTGACGTTTCCAGTGGGCAGTGGCCAGGGCTTCTGCCAATATCTCCCTGGGCACAGCAAAGGCAGGTGGGGTCCGGAGGAGTCTGCCGTAGGCCCCCTGCGGGTACAGGGAGTGGATGAGCTGGAATCCCTGGGGCTGCCATGGCCGGGGGGTGTCACACGCCAGGCTTTGGTTCAGCACCTGGCTGGGTAATGTCACTGGCTCTGGCGCCCCCTCTGCTCTGTGTGCAGACCCTGGAAGCCATGGACGGGATGCTGAAGGCCTTGATGTGTGAGGATGAGAAGCCCGACCTTGTGGAGCTGCGGAACATCTTGGAGGTCCGGAGGCAGCTGTGGGGGTGGGGAGGGCCCAGTCTTGTAGCTGGGGTGGGGCTCAGGGCCCAGGGCTCCGTTTAATCCCAAGCATGGGACACACGCCTCCCAGTACCTTCTGTACCAAGGTGCTCGGCCGGGAGGACCAAGTGCCCTGCTGAATCTCAGAGATTCTGCACGGGGCAGGGGTGGAGCCGCGTGGGATCTGCCACGTTCTCCACTGAGCCCCTGTCCCACGCCGGCATTCACCCTGCCTGCAGCTGTGTGCAGAGCCTGGGGCTGGGG
This sequence comes from Pelochelys cantorii, assembly GCA_032595735.1. Classification (NCBI taxonomy): domain Eukaryota; kingdom Metazoa; phylum Chordata; order Testudines; family Trionychidae; genus Pelochelys; species Pelochelys cantorii. The sequence goes on from CM064353.1 coordinate 15,939,966, forward strand.
TGGGGTGCAAAGTTCTCACGGCCCTTCCTGGGCCCAAAGGCCCCACCCAGCAATCACACTGGGAGCCCTGGGCTGCAGGCTTTGAGCACCACCCGTGGGCCCCCCATCTGGCCAGAGCCCACAGCTGGACTCCCCCAGCGCGCTAGTTCTGAGCCACAGGCAGTAGATTCTGTGGGTGGTTTGTGGCCCAAGAAGAGAGATGTGTCCATCTCTGTCTTCTCGCGCTAGTTCTGGGCCACAGGCAGAGATTCTGTCTTCTCGCTCCCAGAGCCTGGGAAGAGGGAATTACAGAAGTGCAGGGTTGGGAGGGGTCTCAGGAGGTCGCCTACTCCACCCCTGCAGTGAGGCAGGGCCAAGCATTCCTAGACCATCCCCGAGGAGAGTCCAGGCTGGTCTTTCAAACCTCCATGCTGGGGAGTCACCTTGTCCCTAGGTCCCCTGTTCCAGTGCTTCGCCACCTTAGAGCTTCTCCTGACCTCTCACCAAACTCACCCTGGGTGCAGATAAGCCCATTGCTTCTCGTCCTGCTGTCAGGGGACACAGAATCCTAAAACACTAGAGCTGGAAGGGACCTCGAGAGGTCATCGAGTCCAGTCCCCTGCCCTCACGGCAGGAACAAACTGGAGCCAGGCCAGAGGTCAGCAGCAAAAACAATCCTTGGTTTAGAAGAACAAACCGATGAAGAAAGATTGACCGAATTGGGCATGTTTAGTCTTCAGGGATCACCTAATGAGAGTCTTCAGATACGTCAGGGATGTAACACAGAGGAGGGTCACTGACGCTTCTCCATGTGGTCTTGCTCACAACACTCCATTACCAGGGGTGTGGTGAGCAAGACACGAGAAGTCATTCTCCCGCTCTACTCTGTGCTGATTTGGCCTGCGTTGGGGTGTTGGACATTAGGAAAAAACTTCCTAACTGCCATTAGTTTTTTTCCTAGTGTCCAACCTAAACCTCCCTTGCGTCCAGTTCTGGGCACTGCATTTCAAGAAAGGTGTGGAGAAATTGGAGAAGGTCCAGAGAAGAGCAACAAGAATGATGAAAGGTCTAGAGAACATGACCTATGAGGGAAGGCTGAAAGAACTGAGCTTGTTTAGCTTGGAAAAGAGAAGATTGAGAGGGGACATGATAACAGTTTTCAAGTATCTAAAAGGGTGTCACAAGGAGGAAGGACAAGAAGCAATGGGCTTAAACTGCAGCAAGGGAGGTTTAGGCTGGACATTAGGAAAAAACTAATGGCGGTTAGGAAGTTTTTCCCTAATGTCCAATACTCCGGACACGGTGCTCTGCGCTAGTGCACCTTAGAACGACATTTCCCTTTCTCCCAGCAGCATGGTGCTGTTCATTCCTAGTCAGCATGTGACCCGGGATAGCCCCCCGCTTCCTGCAGTAATGCCCTCTGCCCAGCGAGCCCCACTTTGTCTGAGGGCATTTGAGTTTTCCTTCCTAAGTGCAGCTTGTCCCATGTGTTTGTATTGGATTGCATCTTGTTGGCCAAGTCTCCAGTTTAACAAGCTCATTTTGAATTCCAATCTGTCCTCATCTGTGCTTGCAGCCCCGCCCAGCGTGGTGTCCTCTGCCGATTTGACAAGCAGGCTTGCCTCGCGGCTAACCGAGCTGTTAGTGAAACTAGTGACTAGTACCGGGCCCAGGCACCTCTCGAGGGACCACCCCGAGACATCCCCTCAGCGTGCCACGAGACCCTTGTCGCTGCTCTTTGAGTCAGGGCTTTCACTCAGCTGTGCACTCTCCTTCTAGTCTCTCATCTAGACCTCAGTTTGCTGGGGCAAATGTTTTGGGGGGGCTGTGTCAGAAGCCTTGCTCAACTTCACATACCCTGTCCAAGTAGGAACCTAGACTGTTTTGACATGATTTGTTCAGGACAAATCCATGTGGACTAGTCCTCCTAACCCGAATAGCTCCTCCAGGCTCTAACACGGCATCTTTAATCCTTTGTTCGGTTTCTCTCTGGATACCCGAGTTGGGCCGACTACCTATAATTCCTCAGGGTCTCTTTGTTCCCTGTTCAAAGAGAGGTTCTGCGTCTGCTTTTCTCCAGTCCTCTGGGACCTAACGGTTCAGAGAATAGCTAGCTCTACACCATGAGGCTCTGCTGACTTGAATACACCTAACTTATCCAAATAATCTTTCACCTGTTCTCTCCCTAGTCTGGCCTGTATTCCTTCCCCTTATTGTTAATGTTGTGGGACGCATTAACCCTTTAACCCCGCTAGCAAAAAAAGGCATGACATACCTGGACTTCATCTGTTTCCTCAGTTATTTGCTCTTCTTCTTTGCTAAGTAGTAGTCCGACACTTTCTGTTGTTTTTCTCTTGCTCCTAATGCATTTATAGATCCACTGCTGATTGGCTTTCATGTCCCTTGCTAGTCATCATTCAGTTTTGCCTTAGCCTTTCTGAGTTTCTCCCAACGTGCTTGTGAAAGTTTTTGCATGCCACCTTTGCCATTTGACCCAATTTGTTTCTCTCGCTCTCCAGTTCCTGCTCCCCTGGACCACATCCAATGAGGTGCATGAGCGGCTGAGGGCAGTGGAAAGGATTGCCTGGCTGATCAGACTCATCGCTAGGCATCACAGATTCAAGGTGGGCAGCCTGGGCCCTGGGCTGCCTCTGACCTGCACTGAGCAGCCTCGCAGTGCAGTGGGCACTGATGTCATTAGGTCTATCCACTGACTCCAGTGGGCTTTGCGCCCCTAATTCTGTCTCCAAGGACTCGCCCCGCTGTCCCCCTAGGACCACAGTCTGCCCTGAAGGCTGGGTGCATTTACACAGGATCGTCCCGAGAGCACCGTCTGAGCCCCGGTGTCCGGGGGCAGCTGCCTGGTTCAACCCTTTGCCGGTCATCATGGGGCTGCTTTGGTTTGGCGCCTCCAGGGCTGCAAAATGAATTTCTCCCCCCCCCACCCCTCCCACCCTTCTGGGCGCTCTCGGCCATTTAGCTGCTCCAGCTGCTCCATCCTCCCATGGCAGGACCACCCCTGGGCAGCTGGAGGAGAGAGCCATCAGCCTGGGGAGAAGTCCCAGGGGACCCCAAGCTCCTGGCCTGGGGTCACTGGCAGGTGGGAGCTGGCGAAAGAGGCCAGGATTACGCGTTTGTCTTTGAGAAGGAGACCCCACACTTGGGGCAACGTTTGCTGACTTTGCTGCCCAGATTTCATGCCCCTACCCATGTCCCCCCCCACCCCGTCTCCTCCTGCTGTCTTTGTCACTGCACTGTGCTCTGCCTCCCCATTGCTGGTGCAGACCCGGGGGACTTGCAGCACTGGGGCCACAGGGGCGGGTGACTCCCGTTGCTCTCTCTTCACCAGGGCGTGGAGGGGTTCAGAGTGCCGGGCCAGCTGGTGGGCTGTCTCACCCTGTGCTGTGCTGAGCACGAGCAGGAGATCTGCCGATGGGCCGTGGATGGACTTCACCACCTCTACTCCTTCATGCTGCGGCAAAAGTGTAAGAGCCCTGGAGACCCTGCTCCGCCCTCACATGGGCATCCCAAAGCCTGAACAACTAGTTACTGAGCTCACCTGCCTTTGCTGCATCCTTGCAAACACTGCACTATTCCCATCTCAGACTGAGCCTGCACCGTCGCTAGGGGTTCTTTTGGTCCTTAGAAACTAAAAAACTTCCTCATTATCCAAGCTCTGCACTTCCCCCATGTCTTTAGCATCCCCTATCCGTGTTCTACTCTTCATACCTTACATAACATTGGACATAGTGAGTGAGAGCAATGGTTCTTCTAGTCCAGGACTGTGTCTTCCGAGAGCAGCCGGGCCAGATGTTTAAGAGGGAATGAACAGACTGGGAAATTCGGAGTGATCCCTTCCCTGTTGGCCAGTCCCAGCATCTGGACGTTTAGGAGCACACAGAGTATGGGGCTGCATGCCCTGATCGGCTTGGCTAACAGCCGCAGATGGCCCCAGCTTTCACAAACTTTTCAAACTCTTTTTTGAACCCAATTATATTTTTGGCCTCCACAACATCTCACAGCAATGATTTCCACAGGTTCCTGTGCGTTGTGTGAAGAGATGCCTTCTTTGGTCTGATTGCAACCGCCTGCCCAGGGTGACCCCTAGTTCTTGTGTTATGGCGGGGTAAACAATGCTTCCCTGGTCAATTTCTTCACACCAGTCAAGAGTGTACAGCCCTCGATCATACCCCCCCCCCTTAGTCTCCTGTTTTCTACACTAAACAGGCCCAGGTGTGGTCTGCACTGCAGACCTGTATTGTTATATCTACCTTGCTGGGGGTGTGAAAAATCCACAGCCCCTGAGCAATGTTTGAACCAGCCACACACCCTGTGTGAACACACTGTGCTCACAGTAATGGATCTCCCAACGCCCGCTCCTGCTGCACGGGGACACAGGCATAGCGCCGGCAATGCAGTGTGTTAAGTGTAAAGTAGCTCCCCGTACTTTTAATCTCTCCTCCACGGAAGCTGTTCCCTACCCCTGATGTCTGCTGCTCTTCTTGGCATTCTTTACAATGCTGGTTTCTCTGTTCCATGATGAGGGGCCCGCAGGACTCCAGGTGTGGGTGCCCCAAGGTGTGACATAGTGGCATTGTGATATTTTCCCTGCCACCTCGCCCTTTCTTAATGGTTCCCTGCATTGTGTACATTTGTTTAACTGCTGCTGCACATTGTGTGGCTCGTTCCAGAGAACTATTTACAGTGACTCCAAGGTCTCTTCCATAGGTGGCAATTTAAACCCCATCGTTTCATATGTACAGTTGGGGCCATGTTTGCCAATCTGCATTACTTTGCATTTATCAGCATTGAATTTCAACGGCCGTTTTGTTGCCCAGCTTGGGGAGAGCCTTTTGCAGCACTCCGCTGTCTGCTTGGGACTTACCTCTCTGCAGTAATGTTGGATCATCTGTGCATTTTACCACCTCCCTGCTCCCAGATGGACTATGTTGAACTGCACTGGTCCCAGCACAGACCCTTGGGTGACCCTGCTATGTACCTCTCTCCATTGTGAAAACTGGCTGGTAACTGGGGGTCTCCCATCCAGTGGGGTATCATGACATCAGGGTGGTCTCCCTCCGCTCCAGTTTGATGGTCTCCTGCCCCGAAACCATCCCCCTGTTTACCCCTGGCTATCTGTGAGCTCTGTTGCCTGCTGTCTGTTTCCCCTCCCTGGTTCAGGCAGGACCCTGGCAAAGGACAGCGCAGAGTACCTGCAGGTCCTCAGAGACTGGCAAGCCGAGAACACCTTCTGGTTCGCCTGGTTTACCAACACCAGCGATATTGCCGTGGTAACTACCATTAGTGCTTCATGGGATTGTTGTGCCCAGAGTTAGCCGGGGTAGGAATTAACAGCCCCTGAGTCTGTGGGGATGGACAGACCCAGCTGTGTGACCCACCCACCCAGCTGGGCAGGAGCCTGCCTCCTCCCTACATGCCCAACATGCACTGGGGCTCATCCAAATCTTGTCAGGCCTGGAGGGAGACGCCATAGATTAACACAATAAAATCCTCGTTGCATCGACAGCAGTGCCGTCCCCTGCTGAGCACTAGTGCGTGTATCTGTGCAGTTTGCACCCCTGGCGTGGCGATGCACGACAGCTCCGGATTGCTGACTAGGTGCAAGACCCCCAGTCCTGTCCCGGCAGAGCGGGGTCTGCCTGCGCTCCTGGCCGGTCGGGTCCTGGCTGCTTGGCCCCCTGGGACAGCACTGGGCGGGAAAAGGGGTTTCAGTGGCAGGTTTGTTCCAGATGTTTGGGAAGTACCTGCACCCGGCCGAGCGCACGGGCTTCATCCTGACGGCCATCGACGGCATGAGAGACGACAGCGTCCATGACGCAGTGGAGGCCAGGCACATGCTGCACGCAATCCTGGGGGTCCCCATCCCAAGCTTGGAGAGGGTGAGAGCTGCAGCGAGAACCCCCGGCTGGGGGAGCCCCTCTGTGGGTGGCTCTGGGCGCTAGGCATCATGGGAGCAGGTCTCTGGCCTGTGCTGTGCAGGGTCAGACGAGGTGATCGCCAAGACCCCTTGTGGCCTTGCACCTGGGCGCTGGCCCAGGGCTGTGGGTTGGGCTGGTGGGGCAGACCTCTGGGGTGCGGCAGGTCCCTGGCAGCCCAGAGGGCATGAGGAAGCCAAGCCCCTGTTTCCCCCTTTCTCTCCCAGGTGTCGGAGGCCGTGAGGAGCATGTACCACAACCTGGACTCCATCAGCAAGCCGCTGGCCCAGCAGGAGCTGCTGAGGGCCCTTCTCCTGCTGGGCTACCAGTACAGCGAGGAGGTGGTGACGGCCTTGCTGGGCTGCTCGCTGTGGTGCGACAGGTACAGGCCTGGGGCTGCCGCTGCTCCTGGTCCCACTGCCAGGGACAGGGGAGAGCGGAGCCTCCCGGGATCGCCTGCCCCCTGCCCACCCAGAGCTGCTGCTTCTCCCAGAGGGTTTTACAGGCTGACCGGCCCCAGAGACAGGAGCCCCCTCCCTGAATGGCTTCCCCTGGGGCAGACACGCCGATCTGATTTGGATGCAGCCCGTGGGCCCCCTTGCTGGAGCGGGAGGGCGACAGGGGGAGACCCAGCAGGCGTGCCAGTGCCAGGGGCTGCAGGAGGCTGGCAGGGCTCTGACCCAGCTGCCATCGCCTCCCCCTTTGCAGTGCAGCCGTGGAGATGTGGCGGACCCTGACGTCCCACCCCAAGACCACAGGAAGGATCCTACAGGAGCTGCTCAAAAGGCTGCAGGAGGGGCCGCTGGGCCAGCGTCACGATACCGCTCAGAAAATGGCTGCCGTCGCCCCCCTGGCCGTAAGAACCAGCCCCTGCAGCAAGGGAAGGCACGCCATGGGTCCCCCTGATGGCCTGGCAGGTGCTCCCCACAGCGGGCCACCCCTGCCTTGCTGGGGTGGGAAGTCAGGGCAGGAAGGGGCAGTGCCCCCATGTTCCAGGCTCCCCGTCTGCTGCCTCAGCCTGACCTCAAGGTCCTTCCCACAGGCACCCTGCTCTGGGATGGAGCAGAGTCTCTTGGGGACCAGCCTTCCTCTTAACCAGCCAGGGACCTCACTCCGGGGATGCCTCCTCCTGGCCCCTGGCCTCAGCTGGGCTCACAGCCCCCTTGGGCTGGGCACGCCACACAAACCTGCGAGGGGACCAACCGGGCTGAGGTTACACTTGCCAAGCGACAGCCCCGGCACCATCCTCCCACTCAGCTTTGCCCTGCCTGGCTCGCTGGTGAAGCCCAGTCCTGTAGGTGCACTTGGAGAACACACCCACTGGATCGGACACAGGAGAGGGAGGCAGCCCCCCCTGAAACCCAGCAGCCCAGGGTGAGAGCACTCACCTGGGATGGGGGGAACTGGGTTTATTCCCCGCCCCCCATAGTCACAGCTGATTTGGAGCAGGGTCTCTCTCGTGGCGCATTCCGGGTCTCTCAATCTCTCCTGTTGAAACAGTCCCACTGGGTATAAAATGCTTAGTCGCTGGGCTGAAGAGACTAATTCTTGTTGAAGAAAATCAATATTTTGTGGCATTCCAGGATGTTCAGATTTTGGGCCACACCCGTGGGTGGGGAGGGCGCCCACCTGGGAAACCCAGGGGCTAATCCCTGCTGCAGTTATGAGTGAAGTACTCCCAAGTAGAAATAGACACTGACCTCCCTTCCAGCGGGGGGGGGGTGTTACCACAACCCCTCTCTCCTCAGCGTTGCCTATTGGCTGGCGTAGGTGGCTCCCCACTGTTAGGTTCATGGATTTCAAGACACGGAGGCATCTCTGTGATCATCTAGTCTAACCTCTGGTGTTACACAGGCCAGAGATCTGTCCCCAGATCATTCCTAGAGCAGAGCTTAGAGGAAAACCATCCCATCCTGCTTCAGAAATGGTCAGTGGCGGAGAATCCTCCACAGTGCTGGGTGGAGTCATTGATTAATGAATGACTCTCACCATTAACTGTCCCCCTTATTTCTGGTCTGAAGTGTTTACCTTCGACTTCCAGCCCCTGGGTCAGGCTAGTCCTTTCCTGGTAGACCAAAGAGCCCGTTATTAAATGTTTCTTCCTCTGTAGCTGTCCACTGACTGTCCTCACGGCCCCCTCACCTGTCTTTGTCCAGAGGACTAGCTTGAGTTTCCAGAGTCGATTGCCATGAGGCAGGGTTTCTAATCAACCAGGGTTGGGAACCCTCTCCCAGGTTCATCAACATTCCTCTTGAGTGGTGGGCCTGGACACAGGACCCAGCAGTGGTCACACCAGTGCCAGATACAGGGGGAAATAACCTCTCTGTCCCCCCTCGAGCGTTTCCCGTTTACTGCTCTCCGGGTGGCATTCCCCCTTTTGGCCACAGCGCCACACTGGGAGTTCCTGTTCAGCTAATTGTCCCCACGACTCCCAAGTCCTTCTCAGAGTCCCTGCTTCCCGAGGTAGAGCCCCACGCCTTGTAAGCATGGCCTGCAGGTTTTGTTCCTAGCCAGATACATTTACAATGAGCTGTATTAAAACACGCACACCGTGGGCTTGTCCCACTTTTCCAGGTGATCCAGATCACTCTGAATCAGGGACCCGACCTCTTCATTCATTTGGGTGTCAGCTGCAAACTGTATCAGTGATGATTTTATGTTTTCTGCCAGGCTCTTGATAAAAATGTAAAATTGCGTAGGGCCAAGACCCAATCCCTTGCAGGGACCTGACTGGAAACACACCCATGCGATGCTGAGTCCAAGTTTACAGTTACATTTTGAAACCTATCAGCCAGTTTATAAGCTAATTCTTGGGTGCCACGTTACTTCTGTTTCATTCTAGGATTTCCATCTAAATGGTGGTGCAATGGGGTGTAGTCAGAGAAGACCTCTTGGGATTGTTCCCCAGTTTGCTGATCACTAATACCTGCCTTCTTGGTCTCTGGAGCTTCCCGCGACCACGTCCTGCTGGGCCAGACCCTCTGGTCTCCCCCAGACAAGGCACAAAGTTGTGGTTACCATCCTCCCCCCACCCGCTGGAAGAGCAATGCAGGCACTGAACCATTTCAGCTCTGGGATGGTGCAGTTCTAGGGCACATAATTCAGGAAACCAACCTTGAAAAGTGATCAAAACCCCAAATAAATCTGTCTTTCTCCGTGTACAAATTCTACAGAAGGAAAGCTCATGAGGACGTTCACCCTCTTTCTCAATGAAAGAGAGATATGCACACTGGTCGTTCCTCCAGCTAGCAGCTATGGACACTGGGCTTGATAGTAAACAAAGGTTTTTATTAAGTACAAACCTGAAGGTAGGACTGAAGTGGTTTCAAATGAAAATGGACCGATCAGAGTAAGTTACTAAATTAAAATGAAAAGAAAACACGTAGCTAGTTGTAAATCAGTGAAAAACTTATTTCAGACAGATTCTTAACCTAAAGAGCTGTTCTTATTTCAGGAATAATCTTTAGGTCAAAGACAAAGTCTTTTAGTCTGACTTGGTCTCCAGCCCTTTGTATCCTTTCAGGGTTTACCAGGCCAGTGGAAGACAAAGGGCTGATAGCTTCCCATTGCCTAAATAGACTTTTCCCAGGGCAGGAACCTTTTATTCTATATCACCCCATTTCATGGAAAAAGACCAGGATCAAAAGGGAATCCCTGTACCAGGTGGTACTAGACATGTCTTACTAGTCCAATCATCTTTGGACTTATAGGACAAAAAAAGGCTGTTTACAAGTCATTAAGTTGCTCACCAAGTCATTAAGGCTTCCAAGCCAGGCACCAGAGATCGGTCTCATTAGCACAGTTAAATCTATAAAGCACTTCATGATTCATACTTCTAATTTTTCATACAAAAGAATGCACCAAAATAGGCTCTTTAGCACCAGCCACGTGTAACATTAACATTGATCGGTTACATGAGGTATTTTGTTCAAAGCATCTCTGAGTTCATAAAACATGGGGCAAGGGAGGGGGGGGGGGATCAGCACAGGTGGGTGTCACCTTGCAGAGGTCTATAGTCTACAACATCAGTACGGTTACCTCTAGTGAGCAACCTTGTAATCTCATCAAAAAGCAGATTTCAGTTGGTGCGGCAGGAGATGTTTTCCATGGACCCATATTGATTTGCATTAATTAAGTTAGCTTCTTCAGTTCTTTATGAAATGAGTCTTGGACCAGCTACTCCATTATCTTGCCCGGATCAATGGCAGACTGACAGGCCTGGAATTACCAGGCCCTCCCCTTTACCCTCCTGAACAGCTGGCCCAGCATTCGCTGCTCTCAGGGTGTCTGGAACGTCCCCTGTGTGCTGAGATGGATTGAAAATGGGCCAGCGAGCTCCCTGGCTAGCGCAGCTTCAGTGGGGCCCATGCTAAGGCTCCTGATGCTCCCTCAACAGCGAATATGGAGCCTGGGCGCGTAGCTCAGGGCTGTGATGGTGCAGGGCACATGAAGCCAAGCTTGGGCAACATGGAGCCAAAGCCCCTTCTGCAGTTCTAGCCAAGGTGTCAGGCTAGGAATTGAAGCCAGCGTCCCAGGCCTCAGTCCCCAGACCACCCCTCCTCTCCAGGTGCCCTGGGGGAGCATGGGAAGGATGGGGCCCTGCTGTGAGATCTGTCTCCTGTTCTTGCTGCAGGCCACCAGAGCCCTGTACGAGATCCTCCAGGAGCCGGCCTGCAGGCGAGAAGTGCAGGAGCTCTACCCTCAGCTCTACATCGCCCTGCTCTTCCAGATCACCTACACGATGGAGCCGTCCGTGCAGGACATCGCTTTCTACTGGAGGGTGTGCAGGCAGGAGAACACGCCCACGCCACTCAGCCCAGTCAGGTACATCAGCCTGGCGCCTGCCTCGAGACCACCCATGACCTGCAGGCCCGCAGCATGGCCTGGCCTGGCTCGCGCGGTAACCAGAGGCTCGCTCTGCACACAGGTGCGTGGTGAAGGCCATGAAAGCCTTGCTCCGCTGCGCCGGCTACGGGGACCAGGTCACCTTCATCCAGAAGCAGGGCGGCTGGGACATGCTCGCCAGCTCCAACACGCACCACAAAGGGGTCTGCCTGCTGGCCCGGTGAGCGTCGCGCCCCTGCCCGCAGCAGGGCTGAGGACACAGCTACATTGCCTTACCCCTGGGGTTGAATGTGGCTCCCATCGACAGCTCGGCCTCCATGCTGTGGGCCGAGGGGCCATTGGCTGCTTCTCACCCTGCGCTGCTTGGCTCAGTTGCATCCTGTGTGGCCCCGGCTGGGCAGACAGCCTCAGTCATGGCTGCCCGCAGCGCTGGGGTAGCTCTGCCAGCCTGGGACATGACAGAGGGAGGGAAAACCATTGGTTGGCCCAGCTTCTGGGGGTGAGCGAGAGGCTAACATTGAAAGCGCCAGCGCTTGTCTTGGTCCTGTCTCGGCTGTTCCCTCCCCACCTTCTGTCCGGGCACACAATGCCCTTCTTCCCCTGCCACTCTGGTGCAGCCCCCACACTGCATGCTCAGAGCTGACCTCATGGGTGGGCTCCCTGTGGAGCATTGAAGGGGCGTGTAGGCCACTGAGCATTTTTAGCCAGCAGGAACCACTCTGTGCCAGTGTTACCGCCACTGGGCAGATTTGAACCTGGGACTTCAGGAGCTGACTGTAGGAGCCTCTACCCTCTGAGCTAAAAGCCAGCTGGCGCCCGCTCCCACTCCCTAGAGCTTAACCGTTGCTGTGATCTAGGTACCACTTGCATTGCTCAGTAACCACACTAGGCGTGTGGGTTACACCAGTGTCGTGGAACTGGTCGCCTGGGGTCCCCTGTCCTGCTGGCCTGGTGAGCTCTGTAAATTGAGAACCGGGGCTTGCCCACCTTGATGAGGTGGGGTTTGTGTTTCCTGTGCTAGGGCCATGGTTAGGAACCGTTTCCAGGAGCGCTCCTGGATCTTCCACCAGCTGATGGCCATCCTTGACAGAAGGGACGACAAACGGCACATCCCAGCGATGGCCTTCTTCATTCAGGTGAGCCTCAGAGAACAGCCCTGGCCGGGTAGTGGTTGGAGCGTGTGCATGAGCAGCGGGGCTGATCTAGGGCCAGGACAGGGTGGGAGTGAACAGGGGCAGGGAAGCTATAGCCAAGGGGTGGACCTCACTAACTCTGGACACTGCAGAGTTACCTGCCCCAGCTGGTGTCCTGGGGATGGGGCAAGGCCCCAGGGCGGGGTGTCTCTGGCTCCCAGAACTCAGCTCCATAGAAGGGTCCCTTGTGTGACCTCGGCCCTGAGGCCCTGCAGAGCCTTACGATGTGCATATGCCACGTGCAGGCCAGGCAGCCACCAGTCCAACCACAACCAGTTCACCTGCCTCTCCCACCCAGCAAAGGCTGCAGCCTCGTGTCCTGCGTGCAGCCTGGCCCCACAGCCCTCCCTTGCCTGGGCCTTATAGAAGGAGCAGGGCAGGCCTGGATCTTGGCTGGAGCCTCCAGGGGCCCCACAGCCCACGCCAGGCCCAAGACCAGCGGGCACCAGAGCCAAACCGTGTCACCGTGGCCAGCCCCTTTCTCTAGCTTGTTTCCCGTTGGTGGGTTAGCTCCTGCAGTGCCCTGACCTCGGCAACGAGCTGGAAGATGCCATCCTGGACCAGATGAGCAGGCAGCTGAGAGACCCCAACACCGTGGTGCGCTGGCTGGCGCTCAAAGGCCTCTTCAACCTGGCCCTTCACCCAGAGAAGGTCAGAGGGGAGTGGGCTGAGGGATAAACCCCGAACCACAGGGCTGGAGCCATTGAAACCTTCCCAGGGCACATGGCGTGGCCTAGGAGTCAGGAGCCCTGGGTGCTGTCCCTGGCTCCGCCACTGACCTGCCAAATGACCTTGAGCAAGTCCCCGCCCATCCTTTGCTGTTCTGCTGGGCAGGGCCTAGCTCCCATGGGGTGCGTTTCTGGGTGTGAGCAGCACCTGGCACTGCTGGGCCTGCTTGTGTCTGGAGTCTCTGTGATACAAAGAACCCATCACCAGAGTGGTATCGGAGCTGTGGACTCTAGACCCCTGGGGAATGCTGGTGACACCAATCAGGGATCCCCAGACAGAGCCATTTAGCTTCAGTTAGGAACCATTTTCCCCCATGAATTCCCTTGTGAAGCCTCATAGACATTAACTACTGAGGTCCTGGGCGCTGCTCTGACAGGAGCTTGCAAAAGCTCTTTGCCACGTGGCCCTTACCAAGTTTGAGACACGTGGTTCAGTGCAGGCAGAGATAACTCCTGGGTGGTAAATGGCAGCTGAGCAGCCTGGCCAAAGAGGAGACAATCTGCAGCAACTCTGCAACGACACCTCCCCTCAGCGCACCAAGTCATTCCCATAGGGCAGACGGGGGGGAGGGCCACTCTCCACGCTGTACACCAGTCCCGCTCTTCTGTCTGCCTCAGCCTGCTCGGAACCTGCTTGTGCTTTGTTTTTCCTTCCCTGGAGCAGGGCTGTGGCTACAGAAGGGGCAGGTGGGCAGGAGGGGGAGGCTGGGTCCCACAGCGGGGGGTGGGCACAGAGCCCCGGGGAACAGGCCAACAGCTGGGAACCAGGCAAAGGAGCAGAGCCCCAGGTGTGGGGCTGGCAGTCAGGACCCTTGCACGTACAGCCAGGACCCGGGACCCCCTGTGCAGGGCCAGGAGCAGGGCCTGGGGCTGGCAGCTGGGACTCTGGGTATGGGGCCAGGAGCAAAGCCCTGTGTTCCCAGGCCTGTGTTTGGAGGGGAGGCAGAAGCTGATTTGATTAGAATTAGGGATGGGAAGGGTTTGACTCAGTTAATTGGTTAAGTGGCACGTCTCTTCCTTAACAGGTGAGGGTTATCAGCTCCAGGTAACCAGTGGGGCTGGAGCCCCTCCCCACCTCCCACAGGCAGGGGGCTGCTCCTGCTCCATGGGGGGCCTGCCGCGGACAGGGGCTGCTCCAATGCAGCTCCTACCTGTGGCGGGCCCAGGCGTCCCACAGGCAGGGGCTGCGTCCTGACCCTCCACTTGCCCCCCTTTAATCTGTTAACTGGTTAAACAACATGTTTACCCGGTTAGCCAATTAAACGGGGTTTTACATCCCTATCCGGACCTGCCTCGCGGGTCACTGGCAGGCGTTCGCAAAGCAGCTCCTCGTTCCACACAGGTGGGGAAACTCCAGCGCCTGCTGCCAGACATCCAGGAGCGGCTGCAGGAGGCCGACCGGGGTGTTATCGCGAAGGCCATCGTCGTCCTGAAACTCATCCTCACCAGCCTGGACCAGCAGAGCGCCAGCCCCGCTGCGGTGCAAGTGGCCGAGAGGCTGCTGCCCCTCTTTGACAACGTAAGGCCTGGCGGGAGACCCTCCAAGCCACGGCGAGGGAACGGGGGCGGGCGGGTGGCTGGCAGGGCCTGGCCTGCTCCTAGCCAGAAGAAGGAGCCTGTCCCCGCTCTCCAGCAGAGCGCATGGCAGTCAGGGTGAGAACCTGGTGGCCCGCAGGCTTGCTGGCAAGGATCAGGGCAGGCCATGGCTGCATGCAGGATGGGGCCCTGAGGCTCTTGCAGGCTTCCCTTGTGAAGACTGCACCCTTCCCCCCAGCATGAAGCCCACCGCCGGCTTATGGGCTCCAGAAGGAAACGCTCCATCTGCAGGTTCTCCAGCTACCCCCTTTCTTCTCCCCTTCATTCCCATGGCAATGCAGCAGCAAAGGAGGGGCTCGTTCTCCCGTGGAGGGAGGAGAAAGGGGCCCACCCATTGCTGCCTTGCAGGGGTAACGAGGGACCACCCAGCTCCGACAAGGCTCAATCCCACCCTCAGCGCTCCCTAACTCCACCAGCGGTGCCGGCTCTTCCCAGGGGGGCCTGAATCCCCCAGCCAATCGAAGGGCCAGGGCAACCCAGCCCAAGGATGCAGGGTCTTGTCCAGGGGTGAGCTCTCTAAACCAAAGCCCTGACTGGGGGGGCACAAAACAGGCCCTTTTTGGGGGTGGAAAATCCAAACCAGTGCTAAGAAGGCAATGCCCATCCCAGGGAAAGGCAAAGAGGCCTCCACAACCAGAGGGAAAAGCAAATGGCACATCTGCCAGTGTCCCCTGCAGTGCAGCCCTGATGCCCCCGAGCCCTGCCCAAGGGTTTGTACACAGCCTGCCCCACTGCTCGGAGATGGCACTGGGGATGGGGGCAGCTGGCTAGTAAGATTAACATGGGATGGAGGCTGCCTCTGTAACAGCCTGTTAAATTGTATTCTGCTGTTCGGCTACTAGGTGGCACTGTGTAATACCTCATTGAAACGAACCTCAGAGCATTAAATGAGCCCAGATGAACCCATCTGCAGTGCTTAGTATCTGCCTCTGATGGCAGTTCAGAGCCCGGCAGCACCTCTGGGCTTGAAGCATCAGTTATGAATAAAAAAATCTTACTTGAGGCTCAGCACCTTTTTCATTACAAATTAAGCACTGTCCATCTGGTGTGTGTAGACAAGCTCTGTAGCCAGTCCATAGCTGATGTGACATGACTCAGAGTAAACTGAGAACAGAAACAGAAGAAAAACAGAAACAAAAGACTGCAGATGGAAGAAACGGCACCCAAGTTTGCAGGATCTCATCCCCATGCGCCTCTTTGATGCCCCAGAGAATGTCACTTTTCACGAACCTTCAGAATGGAGATACTGGAAACAATGCTGTGCCAGATTTCTCATTGCAAACAAGCTGCACAAGGAACTGGAGATATATGGGTATTGTCTTAATGTATGCAGTGGGGAAGCAGGCAGCATGTCTTTACACACTTTGACTTTACTGAAGACCTTCACTAGGATGACCATGAAAGGGTTCTGGCTATGTTTGATGCATACTTTATATCTCAGAAAAATGTGGTTTATGAAAGAGCATGTTTTCACCAGAGAATTCAAGACCCCTGCATCCCCTGACTGAAAACTGTGATTTTTAGGAAATGTAAAACATGGAACTATCAGAAATCAGCTGGCTATAGAGTTAAAAGATAAACACTTTCACAGAGACAAGGCAGATAAGGTATAAAAAAATATACCTTATTGCTCTAGTGTCCTGGGACTGACTGTGAAAAAACCCTTTCACAATAGCTACAGGGATTAAACTCTAGCCACAGCTCTACAGATAACAAAAGAGACAAAATTAGTCAAACAACAGGCAAGAGCACATTGAAACACCAGAAACTAGCTTAAAAGGTATAAACAGACACTTGAGCGTTTAAAAGTCTTTATCGTAAAACCCATGGGGCAAACAGAGAAAACTCCCAAAGTAGGAGAGCCGAACTCCAGCCAACATGCACAAGGTGTGAAGAAGTCATAGCCTAAGAGATGACCAGCCAGAGGTACATGGTGTAATACGTGTCCACCTTTCATGCATGTATCTCTTTGCTGCGCCAGATCAGTTAGGGAGTTGACTCACATTGCAGATAATCAAGACCCATTGTGATGACATGGCTGGCGCCCACCTGGAACCTGAAAATGAATATTTATGGAAGATGTGAAAATTGACTCAGATGCTGATGTCACAGTCATCTCAGACGGGACTTAACCCCCACCCCAAGCTCCATCTGGCACAGCTGGGAGCCCCCCGGGGGGATTCTGTACTGCACGGGCCACTTCACCACCCAACCAAAGTACAGAGACAAAAGCTGTGCCTTCCGTGTGTATGGATCAGAGACCAGCAACCTTCTCCGCTGCAGCGTGGCTGCCGGGACGGATGGGAGAACTCAAGGATCTGATGCTATCGGGCTTTTGCAAGGTGACCGAGTCTAGATCACCTTAAGAAACAAGGCTGAACCAAGCAGTGTGCACACAACTCTACAAGAGAGACCCAGAAAAGGGTTAGCTATAGATTTAGGTGGTTATCGTGGGCTATTTTCCAGCTATGTGGTAATACTGTGCTTGAAAGACCTAGCCCGTCGGGTGAGCACGACTGCCACAGCCTCCTTCCCATGTCCTCTCTTGCAGGAGTCCAGCAAACTCCGGATGCTCTCCATTGTCCTCTTCAAAGCCCTGCTGGGCATCGTCACGGAGCCCTACCGGTGGTGGATGAAGGAGCACGTCCTCCGGAGCCTGGTGCCACTGCTGCTCCTCCTGCACGATGAGAATCTCAGCGTGTCCCAGGTGAGGCCACAAGCCAGAGACGGACCCTGCAGCTCAGCGCGTTACCCGTGACCAGTGAGTTGTGTGAGGGAGAAATATGCGACTCCCTTTCCCCCCCCCCAGCCCCCCCCCCCCCCGGGTCTGGCTGGCAGGGGCACAGGCTCAGGGCTGTGACAACCCTGTGCTCAAAATCACTTGAAAGTTGAGTCCAGTAGCTCCCTGGTCATCCCCCGCCCCCCCCCCGAGCCATTCCTGCAGCCTCTGAGCCCAACAGCCCCTGTGCAGCCAGGCTGGGAGGTGGGGGGGCACCTCACCATGCCTACGGCCCCTGTCTCCACACAGCCCACTGGCTGTGCTGGCAGGAAGAGCCCAGTCCTGGCCATGGCCCCTCCCAGGCGCAGGGCTACCCGGCTTGCAGGCGGCGCTCAAGACCCGGCATGGCCTTGGCCAAGTGGCCAGACAGCCATGAAATGCCCAGACCTTGCCCCTCAAGCTGTCCGTGCTCACACTAGCTCTCCTGGCCCCCGTCCCTGGGGCTCCAAATGCCCCAGCAGTAATGAATTCCTCCTCGTACCCCCCTCCCTCCTGCAGGCGGGGAACTGAGGCACAGAGCGACTAACGCCTAGAGCCTCCAAAGTAGGGAACACCCATGGGAGTTGGGCCCCTAAAGCCTGTTGCAGCTCCGGGCCTAAGCAGCTGGCCTGAGTTCATCCAGGGCGTCAGCAGGCACTGTTACCAGATTTGCCCAATACTCTGGGGTTGCTCATTTATCAGGGTTACTCTTATGGGACTGGGGGGAGGTTAACAATTCTATCCGGGTGCTGCTTGTACTCTCATATGGAGCTGAATTCTCCCTGCTGCCAATTTCCCCTCCCACTGCAGCTCTCCTGCAGGAACTAGATTCCTCAGGACGGGTTCTTCCCACCTTAGCAACACACGGACACTCACCCCCGCTAACAGAGCGCGTCTGAGGGGACTGGGGAATCAGCACTCACACGCTGACCCCTCATATGTCCCTGGACTCAGCAGGCTGGGTTTAACAGCAATGCCACACTGCACCCTCATGGGCCTTTGGACTCAGTGGGCTGGATTAAACAGCACTTTAAGCTGCCATCCTCATACACCCCCAGGTTCAGCACCCCCTATCCCCACTTTCACACCACAGTCATTCACTGGTAAACCACACGATGCGCAAACCCCACAGGACTTTGGGCACTTTAGCCTGGGTGCAAGAAGCGTTGTTGCCGAGCAAATGGGGAAGCCAAAACACCCCTTGAGGAAGAGTGAGCAAAAGAGAAAGAGAGAGAGAGAGAGAAGCAACCAGCTTAATAATGAAAGTTATTTATTTCTGAGTAGTGAATAGATATCAAACAGTTACGATATTACATCTAAATCGAAAATGAATACGAATGTTAGGTAACCATATAACAGTTTACATAGGGCAGGGTCAGGAGGCTGTGCTTAGAGAGGTAGTTGATGGGAGAGAGAGAGAGAGAGAGAGAGAGAGACCTCACCACTCCGTGGAGCTTGCACTGATCGGGATTCCCAGATGATGATGGTAGCCGGGGGTCCAGAGGGCAGGAGACAAGCAGAGCAGAGCCCCCAGCACGATCAGACAGGAGATGGAGAAGTCTCAATGGAACTGATGCAGTTTAAATCCAGGTATCAGAACAGTTTTTCTTAGGGCAAGGATAGGAGTTTTTAAGGGGATAGGACAATAGTTCAAAGAGAAAGAGGAGAGACAATAGAGACTGATCACCCCTGGTTATGGGGGATGTTCCTTGAAGGAGCTCACAATGCAACTAGGCAGTTTCAGTATTTTAGATGTCAATAGGATCGTTACTAGAATTGATCTGATAATGACTAATTTGGGTGTGAGCAGGCCTGGGTTCATTAGCATCTGGAGTAGAGATTTCCCATCAGGCAGTGCTTCTCTGCTTTTGGTATCCCATAGTTCACTGCGGTTACTGCCTTGGAAGAGCTGGTCTTCATTCTGTATGCTAATGAGTTCTATCTTCAATGTAGATGTGGCTGGGGTGTTTCCTTAATTAGTTTAGGTGTGTCTTCCCTGGCCTTTTCATTGCTTTGTCTGATTCTAGCAAAGGCTTAGGGGAAGGGGGGGAGGATGGTTTTCCATGAGTGTCACTCCCTGGCTCCCAAGAGCACAGGGCTGGTAGGTAACAGCACTCCATTTCAGATTTTGGTTGGGGTGGGGCCAACTTTAATCATGATTCCAGGGGCTGCTTACGCACTTGAAAATGGCAGGGGGGAAAGAGTCCAAGGTGCCGTGAGCTCCAGAGGGCCACTGGTGGCGCGGCTCCAGCTTCCCTTAGCCCCAGAGTCGGCGGGTAGCGCAGCTCCAGGCTGCCCCATCTCTGGAGCTCCGCAAAGCCGGTGGGCAGACGGCCCCAGCCCACCTGGGATGCACCTGCCAGCCGGACCACTGACCAGCAAGGCCTCGTCCCTCTGCAACCAAGAGGCCAGGATGTCAGGCACTGTGGTATGGGCTCCAAGCCTCCTTGCCCCATGAAAGCAGGCAGCAGGATTCTGGAGAAACATGGGCAGGGCCAGGTAAGGCAGTTTGGGAAGGTATTGCCTTCCCCTGCTGCGATACCTGCCTCCCATGCTCATATGGAAGGTGTTCAGTACAGCGTGTCCCTGCTATACGTCATGTACATCCGTTCTGCACTCAAGTTGCTGATGCTTGTAGGAACGGATGCGTTATAAGCCCTCCCATTGCCTGCTCTTAAGTTGCGCAAAAAAAAATTGCACAAATGGAAGTCAGTTGTGGAAAAAGAATTCCCCGCTCCACGTTGTTTTGCTATAAGTCCAAGGTTTTTTGGAACGTATCTTGGACGTACGGCAAGGACGGCCTGTCTGCCTCCCCTTGCCTTTCTCCATACCTTTTCCAAATGCAGGGTATCTATTTTGGGATGAAGTGATCAAATCTTCACACAGTACTTGGCCAGCGGGTGCACCATGGATTTAGAGAGAGGCAATATGATATTTTCTAGCTTATCCCTTTCCTAACGAGTCCCGGTAGTTTGGTGGGTTTTTTGGGGGGGAGGTTGATTATCACTAGACATAGAGCAGCTATTTTCAGACAGCTATCTGCAATGAATCTAAGATCTCATCGTTGTGGGGTTCAGATAATTTAGACTCCATCGTTTGGCATGTGTATTTGAGATTATATTTTGCCATGTGCATAGCTTTGCATTCATCAGCATTAAATTTCATCTGCCCTTTTGTTGTCCAGTCACCTAGTTTTTGAAATCCCTTTGCAGTCTGCTTTGGACATAACTATCGGCAAGTTTTGCCAGCTCACTGTTACCCTTTTTCCAGCTCACCTATGAATGTGTGGAACAGCACTGGTCCCAGCACACAGCCCTGGGGGACACCACCTGCTACCTCCCTCCATTCTCCTTTGTTTCCTATATTCTGACTGGAGTAGCTGGCAGTGCTTTTGGGATTTACTTTACTAACAGCCCTTGTGTTCTCTTGGTCACCCTGCCTCTGTCTGTAAGCCAGCTCCCTGGCCCAAAGATTGTGCTGCCCCCAGCTTCCCAACTCATCCAAGGCCCCCCCTCCCTCAGGCTGGGCTGCAGTTCAGAACTGTCCGTGGTGAGGGTGAGTAGACCCTGGTTCCCAATTCAGAGGGACTGGGGGGGCCACATCGATGGCATCCAGGGCATCAGTGGCAAAGCCGGGAGCCTCGCCAGGTCCCCAGCCATTGCCTTAGCCACACTCCGACCAGCCGCGAGCCGCCTGGGGCCGAAGGGCCGGGAGGAGCTCGGCACACCTGGCCTCCCAGTGTGCTGGGCAACTAGGCCGCTGGGTCCCACCGCCTGTAACGTCCCGGCCCCTCTTGTGCTGCAGGCGAGCTGGGACACCCTCGCCAGGGCCACGCTGTTCCTGAGGTGGTGGCGGCTCAGGGTGCTGATCCAGAGGAAGGAGGTGTGGCCAAGCTGTGACTGCCTGGTGAGGAGCCCTCGGGTCATTCACTGCGCAGCCCTCGCTGGCGGGAGCAGGGCTGGGTCGGGCACCCCCATGCCCGGCTCTGTGCCCGCGCGCAGCCCGGCTCGGGACCATGCCTGGCCCTGCGTGGAGCCCCTCTGCGTGATCCCCCCGGCACAGGCAGGAGGGGGAAGTGCCGCTCCCGCCCGGGACCCGGGCTGCGGCACGGGCAGGCCGCTAATAACCTCGGGCTCCCTTGCTCTGGCTCCTAGCTGACGCGCTACAAGCGGAGAGCCGACAGCTTCCTGTGCCAGACCCTGCCCTTCCTGGAGCACCCGCAGGCCCTGGTCAGAGAAGCGGCCATCAGGTTCCTAGGTAACCACCGAGCAGAGGGGCCCTTTAGCAGCGGCAGCTGGATCCGGCCAGCAGCGAGAAGTAACCCCTGGGCTCCGGATTCCCTAATGAAGGCTCCGGGGTGCCAGAAACCCCCCGGAGCAAGCTCGCCCCAGGCCAGCGGATGGGTCCCCTCAACCCCACTGCTCCCCATGAAGTCCCCCTCCCGCTATGGGTTCTTGGGAGCGATTAACCTTCAAGCTGGCAGGGTCTCCTTTGGCAACCAGCCTCAGCCTGGACCCTGGCCCAGCCCGCGAGGGCTTTGCTGGGCGTCTCCTGCTGTCGGCTTTAGTTTCCTAGAGGCTACTCGAGCCAAACCGGGAGATTTTACATGGCGCAGGATCACTGGCTCCCACGCTCCAAACCCCTCGGCCCCAGCCCAGGGCCTGCACCCCGACCCCTTTTCCATCCAGGTTAAAGTGAGGGAGGGAGGGGGAAGGTAAGGAAAGGGGGGGGGGTGGAATGAGCAAGGGTGGGGCCTCAGGGAAGGGGCGGGGCCAGGCGAGGGTGCTGGGTTTGTGATGGGACAGGCGGCTCCCCTGGCGGGGTGGGGAAAGCCCTGTGTTTAGAGGTGACAGCTGCTTTGATGCCCTGGCTGGGGCTGCAGGGATGTGACAAGCTGTTTGTGTGCAGGGCTCAGTGCCCGGCAGCTGCAGCACCGGAGCCGGGACAAGCTGGATGCCATCTGCAAGGGTGAGTGGGGCTGCGGCTGGGTCACGGAGCGCTGGGGCACAGCGGCTGGGCTGTGCCGTGGGCTGGGACTCAGGCTGGTGGCTCAGTCTCCGACCCAAAGCTGGCCTAGCTGCAGGGGGGAGCTGCCTCCCCTGACACCCACCAGCCCATGGCTGGAGCAGTCGTCCAGGCAGCATTGGGGCTCTGACCGCTGCTTCCTCCCTTCCAACCGCAGTCCTCAAAGGCCTGGGGCAGGACAGCAACTCCCGCGTGCGATGCCTGGCTGCTCAGACCAGCCTGATCCTGGAGGCCGTCAAGAACCAGCCCCCATCTGGCTGGAGCCTGCGGACCTTCGCCCACAGGGTCAGAACCATGTGCGCTGGCTAGCGCCTGCCCCGTTGAGCCGCCGGCTGCCCTCGCTCTGCTGAAAGCCACCGCCCGCCGCTGGGGCCACGCGCCCTGCAGCCTGCCTGAAGCCTTGTACTTGTAAGCCACATGGGGGACCTTTTCTAGGGGATGAGGCCCCACATCGTGTGTATGGAAATACAATGTAAACATTAAAATCAGCTTGTGCCGTCATTTTCTCCACAGCCACCCACCCTCCCCCCACACACACCCTTCCCCTCCCAACCCCCCCCCCACACTCACTCTCCCACCCTCCACACGCACCCCCTTCCCCCCCACCCACATCCACACACACACTCCTACGCCCACCCTCCCACACCCAAGGGCAAGGGTCTCTGTCAATGTGTTCAGCGCTCCAGTGTCAATGCAGATGGAAGCCAAAGTCCCGTGGCAGCACACCCGTCCTTTATAGCAGTATTGTCCCATGCACACCGGTGGGCCTTGCTGTGTCATGTTGGCCTCATTAACCCCAAAATCCTCAAGGTGACCCCCAGTCAGCATAAGGTTGGTTTGTTACTAGGCATTTCTGTTCTCATCTCTCTGGCTCCACTCTTTATCTGCATCCTGGGGGCATCAGTCCGCCCTTTTCCAGCCATCAGTGCGATCCTGATACCAATTAGCGTGTCAGTCCCATGTTCCCGGTAAGCTGTGCACTTGTGCAGCCACTCAGGAGACATTCAAATGCCACGGCTAGGCTTTTGTTTCCACTGGTGGTGCACATTCACACATGTCTCCGTGCACATAACATTATTCCACACATGGATGGAAAGGATTAGAGGGAACAGTGGGTGGTGCGTTTTAATTTCTCCACTTCCCTTATGACCAGCCAGTCCAGCTGGTCCTGGTGCCTCCTCTCTCTTATCTGTTAGCATACCAGACATTTCTCCCCCTCAGACCAGGAAATCGTTTCAAAACCAGGCTTCTTACGGAGCAAAGCGAAGCTAAATAATCCTGTCCTTAATACAACAATTTCTTACTAATGTTACTAAAAATAAACTAAAACCAAACACTGTTTCTTCTTGCCAAGTCCACACGTCACACTAAACCAGCTGTGGAAAATCACTTCTTCTTCGCACGTTTCTCTGTGAGGCTTCTGGGCTGCAGGAGCCGGGTGGAGCATGTGGTGGCTAATCCGGAGGCGCTGCCCTCCACCCCAGACCAGCACTGCATCGCCATGGCTACCTGCCTACCCTACCAGGCCGTGTGCACCCCCCCGGTAAAGAGCAGCCGGCTCCTCCGGTTCAGTTTGAGGACGACAGTGTACAGAACAGACACATCCATTGGAAAACCCATGTACCGCATGCGGCTCAAAACACCCTACCTACAGTGAGATATAAAATATACACACCTTGTCCTACACACCAAACATGGGCCGCTCCCTGCTGGCAACCACAGCCCGGCCGGAGAGCAAAAAGTCTTAGCAAGCGCTGGCATCTCTGGAAACACCTCCGGGCACGACAAGGCACCTGCTGTTTGCAACACTTGTGCAGGGCAGACGGGGCAGGGCCCGACTGAGTCACCCAGGTGAGTCCTGCTCAGCTCTGCCATCCAGGGCTCCATACGCAGCTGTTCACCCCAAAACACGGACGGGGGACCGTTAGCCCCGCACCAGAGCCATGAAGCCGCACTCTGTCCTGCGCTGGGGTGGGGGGATCACCCCACATGACCATCCCCCAGGCCAGGCATCGACCCAGTATAAAGCGGGGCTGGCGTGTAAGGCGGAGGGGCCCCTGGACTAACAGGGCGGGGTGTGGGACCATGCAGCTAAGAGCTGCAGGCCTGGGCAGCAGCAACATCTCCTGGTAGGACTTGGGGCCCGGCGGGGGGGTGGAAGGAGCCCCGCTCTCAGTCAGTCCCAGTGCCGAGGGTCTGGTGCCTTGCGTAGGAACCAGGCCACGCTCTAAGGCCATTCATCCAGCACCGTTGGGCGTCCCAGCCCAGCTCACCCGCGGAGACTCTGTGGTGGGATCATTAAGCAAGTGACTCTGGTGAGGCTGAATGGGGAAGGGGCGGGGGGGGGGGGGCACTGACCATGTCACCGCACCAGTGGGCTCAGAGGGACCTGGCCCTCGTGCTCTTTGGGGGATCGTACCGGAAAGGGGCCAGGGGAGGCAGGATGGGGGCACGGCCGGCAGCGCGAGGGGGCTGGGCCCAGTGTAAAGGAGCAGGGAGGAGGCAGGTCAGTGCCAGGGCCCAGCCCGGTGCCCATGACAATCCACCTCCCCCCGGTGTAAGGGTTAGGGCCCCGGCGCTGCCCTGGGAGGCCCTGCCAAGCACCCCCAACAGGCGCCCGCCCTGCCCAGCAGACAGGCTGCAACACGGGGGGAGTGGCAGGTGGGTCACTGCGGTGTCGGGAGCAGCAGGAGGGATGGGAGCCCTCAGGACAACAGGCTCTAGAGAGGTTAGCTCCCCTCTGCATGCGGCCCGGGGCAGTGGCTGGGAGCCGGCACCCGGCCTCGTGCCACCAGGCAAGGAGGGTGCTGGCCAGTTGGAGGCAGAGGCGGAGGCAGGAGAGTGATCAAAGGGCAGGGACACGTGGTGCGGTGCGAGAGCCTGGAGGAGCCCATCCATGCAGCTGCCGCAGAGACTGGATCCTGCTCTGCCAGCGGCAGCAGGCACCTGGCACTGGGCTCTCCGGTGCCGCAGGCCAAGGTCTGACCCGGCCCAGTGGCTGGCAGCTGAAGCTGGATAACGCTGCAGAGATGTGGAGGTGGCCGCGGCGCCCGCCCAGTGCCCCACACGGGTGTGTTGTACTCGCCTTTATCCACTCCACAAGCAGGTTTGGCTGCTCCCCTGGAACTGTGGCATGGAGAGAATAAGTGACATGACCAAGGCCATGCAGGTGGTCTGTAGCAAAGCTGGGAAATGACCATGGGTCTCCTGGATCCCAGGCCAGAGCCTCCTCTTCCAGGCTCCTGCCCTCTGTCTCTGGTTCAGTGAGAGCTGAGCGCTCCCAGGGTGCAGGATCTGGCTGGTGCCCAGAGAAAACTAGGCTGCCTATTGCACGTACGTCACTTTCCCCGAACATTGAGCCTGCTGCTACAACCAGCCAGGGCCTGCCAGCTCCCTGCAGCAGGTCAACGCTCAGCTGTGGGCTGTGCTAGGTGGGGAAGAGGAAATAGACCTTCTGGCGCTAGCGTGCGCTGTTACTGGCCACCCACTGCTGGCTGTCGCCCCAGTGAAGCTGGAGGTGCAGAGACAAGCCAGCCCCGTGGCTGTTTACTCACTGCAGGGGAAGCAACCTGCCCGCTAGGCCGGCTCAAACTAGGGGCGAGGGCTTGCTGGTAGTGGCTGTTATCAGACAAGCCTGTATTTGCAAGCAGCAGCACATGTCCCACGTCAGACTTCGCGTGCAGCCGCGCATGCAAGCATAGAGGTCATGAAGCTCTGTCTCCTTTCAGCTGAGATTCTTCAAGACGCCAGAGGATCCTAAATGTGCAGGGCCACCCTGAACACTGAAGCTGTCGGCCGCTCGCCCTGCTTCTGCAAGGCCCACTCACATCTGCCAGCTGGTGGCATGGGGTCTGACCGTGCTGCGGGGCAAGAGTGAAGCTAGCTGGGGGAAGGGCGCCTGCGCTGTATCCCCAGCTGGGCACAGGTGTGCCAACACCCTCACACTCTGGGAAGGGCTGCCAGTGATGGCCGCTTCCCCCAGAGGCCTCCTTCTATCAGCTTGGTCCTCCTACCCCCACCCCGCCTTGCTATAGGATTTGGGCCCATTTATCCGCAGACGGATCCAGGGCAAGGAGCCTGCCCAGTGCTAACAAGCCAGCCAGGGGGACATCCCTGGAGTGGTTTTCCATGGAGGCTCAAAGGAGCTGGCGGTTCAGTGGTTTCCAGCTGTGGCAGGGCATTGCCAGACCCCCCAGGGCCATAAACCCACCGCCCTGTGCTGGTTCCCTTTAACACCTGGCTGGGACCCGCCTGCTGTGGGGGAGCAGCAGGTGAGCTTTGGCCAGCTCCCTACACTTCCCCACCACACTGTGAACTGTTCCCTGGGGTCAAACTCCACTAACTCACCCCTACAGGCAAATCAAAGGCCCAGGGTCCAGCCTCACTCTGCTTCAGCACCCCCATTCCCCCTCTGCGGCCCATGCCCTGCTCTCCAGGGAAGCTCAAGCAGCGGGTGCTGGGACGCCTGGGGTCAGTCCTTACCGTGACCTGGTCTGTCCGCCAAGGGGCAGTAACCCAGCCCACAGGCCCCAGGGCAGGAGCCACAGCCAGCTCTGGGTCTTATTAGCGATTGGCATAGGAACCTGCTGGCGACGAGCAGAGAGCCCGGGGCCTGGGCACAGCTCCCCTGCCCCGCGCCAGAGTCACACCCCAGACATGCACGCACACAGCTTGTGTTTATTGACAATGCTCCTGTGGACATGACACGGGAGAACACGTAAGGTGGCAGCTGTGGCAGCCGCAGGATGCCAGGACAGGATGCAGGGCAGGGACACTACAGTGCTACGGTTACACAGAAATCAACACTTGCTCAGCCCAGGCAGCACAGCGAAGGGGGACGGGCTCTGGCAAGGGGCGGGGGGTGCATATGGGGGATAATCCCCTATTGGGCAGAGGCTCCCCACTCTATAACCAGCCCTGCTCCCGGCTCCGTGCCCCAGCACTTGCCAGGGGCCAGGCAGTGCCAATGCCTCTGTGTTCCTGGCACCCGGATGCTGGCAAGGAGTGTGGGGGGAGGCTAACCCCAGACACATGGACGGAGAGCTCCTCCCCCCTTAGACAGGCCCCATGGACCAGCCCCACTACAAGGGCTCTGGGACAGGGACAGGGACTAGGCCCCCAGACATTCACTCTGCCCAGGAGGGGGGGGTTGTGGGCAGTAGCTAGCAGCCCCCGCCAGGCCCGAGGCGGAGTAGTGGGCAGTGGCTGCTGTGCCGGGCGCTCTAGGGGAACAGGTCCAGCTGGGCCGAGGGCCCTGAAGGCAGCTGGTGAGGCCCGTCCCCTGGCTGCATGTGGGGCAGGGAAGAGCAAGGGGATGGGGCTGGATGGGGGAGGGGAGCGCTCAACATACAGTGGCCCAGGCAGTAACTGACCAGTTAGGGGGGTGGGAGCTGAGCTTTGCCCCTGCAAGTGCTGCCCGAAGCAAGAGGGGGGCTGTTCCCATGAGCCAGGGGGGGCAGAAAGCCCCTGATCTCGCACCATGGCAACAAGATGGGCATGGTGCCAGGGCGCCCCCGCTGTGCCAGCTGCCCAGGGCAGGAGTTGAGGGGTCTGCTCTCAGGGCAGGGTGGGCAGTGCTAACGGCCCCTGCTCCCTACAGCTCTGCCCCCAGGCCAGTACCCCCAGCACTGGGCGGGGCTGAGGCCTCCCTCCCCTGCGCCAGTCCCAGGGGTGGGGGGACGTGTTCCGGATCCACTCCGGGGGCAGCCCACCCCCTGGGACACTGGCAACACCCCCTCAGAGCCGGGGGCAGGGTGTCAGATCTAACACCGGGGGGGCAATGACGCTCAGCCCCACAGCGCTCTGCAAGCCCAGGGCCGGACCCACGCAGGGCAGCAGAGCAGGCAGGGGCTGGGTAGCGGGCCGGGGAGCTGCGAAGCAGCGTGCGGGGAGGCTGGCTCTGCAGCCCAACGCACAGACGAAGTTGGGCACCATGCAGACACCTGGCGCCTTGCTCCCTGCTGGGGAGCTCCGGGGCCTGCCTGGGCAGTTCCCAGCCGCTCGAGGCTTCAACACGCCCAGGCCTTGCCTTGCCACTGACAGAGAAATTCTCAGACGGACACCAGGTGCGAACGGAGATAAAAATACTGCTACCCCCGCCATCCCCAGGCCAGGCCCCACCGGCCGGGCACAGGCGGGCGCAGCCCTGGGGCGGAGGACTCGGGCATCACAGTTTGAGGAATCTGGAGGGTGGATCCTCCTTTATTTACAGAGTCCCTGGCCCCGCCGCCCCCCCACCCGGCTCCCAACCACAGGGGGGCAGGGCGGCAGCAGGCTGGAGCATCAGGCCAGGGCAACACCCAGCTCTCGGCCACCTGCCCTGACGGCTGAAGCTCCAGCCACATACTGACAGTCTCAAGGCAACTCCTTCCCCGGCCAGGCGTGATGCGCCACGGTGAGAGTGGCACCTGCCCAGAGCACCACGCTCCAGCCACCCCCCACCAAGAGCGCTGCACCAGCACCTCGACATGTACCAGAACACGCGTGCTCTCCCACCAGCACGCTCGCACCTCACCAGCCTGCCGCCGGGCACGCATGCTGGCTCACTAGCACCTCCAACCCTCACACTGGGATTTGTGCGCTTGCACGCCAGCACCCTCGTATCTCCTCTCCCCCTGGGGCCAGGATCCATGTGCCGGCCTCTCTGCACTAGTGCCCCAAACGGCCCCTCACACCCTTGTGCTACAGTCCAGCAGGAGTTTAAAAAATGAAAAGGCAGAAGAAACAGACCCAAAAGAAAACTAACCACCACCCAAAGCAGCTAAGGCAGCCCCAGCCGGTTACCAAGGGCAGCCACTAAGGAAAGAACAGGCCCCTTCCTCGGGGAAACACCAAGCCAAGGGAAAGCACTGACACCAGCGAAGGGCCCGGACAGGCTTCCGGGCCAGGACGCAGGCTCGGTGGCAGGCAGCAGGTTCTCCTCATGCTCCGGGCCAGCCCCAGGGACAGCGCCTGGGGGAGCGCAGGCCAGTGTCCTTCACTGCGTGCCCAGGGGGCACGTCATGGTCAGGGAGTCCTCTTCCTGGATGGTCTCCAGCTCTGCCGTCTGCACGGCCTGCGTGATGAGCGTCAGCTCCTGGCACAGCGTCTCGAAGCGGTAGCTCACGCGGATGTCCGGCACGTTGGTGCGTCTGATGTCGTTCCCCTCCGAGCCCTCCTTCAGGTAACCAGGCCCCAGCCAGTAGCTCTTCACCTGGGAAAGAGGGCGGGGAGGGGCGGTCAGGAGGTCTCAGGATAGGGCTCCCACCCTGATGGATCACATGCTGGCTGGGACCCACGGCTGAAATGCAGCCACCTCTGGGGTGGGGAGAAGCAGTTGTTTAATAGCGCAGCTGTGCTACACTACGGTCTAGGCTGGGAGCAAAGGAGAGACCCACACCCAAGAGGCAGACTCAGACTCACAGACTTTAAAGGTCAGAAGGGACCATTTTGATCATCTAGTCTGACCCCCTGCACAATGCAGGCCACAGAATCTCACTCACCCACTGTTAGAATAATCCTCTCACCTATATCTCAGATATTGAAGTCCTTGAAACGATGGTTCAAAGACCCCAAGATGCAGAGAATCCTCCCGCTAGTGACTCGTGCCCCATGCTACAGAGGAAAGGCAAAAAACCTCCAGGGCTCTGCCAATCTACCCTGGAGGAAAATTCCTTCCCGACCCCAAATATGGCGATCAGCTGAGCCCTGAGCATGTGGGCAAGACGCACCAGCCAGACACCCAGAAAAAAGTTCTCTATAGCAACTCCTATCTTCCCACCATTGGCCTATATACCACTGATAGTGAAAGGTCAATTAATTGCCAAGATCATGTTACCTCATTAAACCATCCCCTTTATAAACCCATCTAGCTTTATCTTGAAGCCAGATAGGTCTTTTGCCCCCACTACTTCCCTTGGAAGGCTGTTCCAGAACTTCACTCCTCTAATGGTTAGAAACCTTCGCCTAATTTCGAGTCTAAACTTCCTAATAGCCAGCTTATGTCCATTTGTTCTTGTGTCCACATTGGTATTGAGCTTAAATAATTCTTCTCCCTCCTTGGCATTTATCCCCCTAATATATTTAAAGAGAGCAATCATATCTCCCCTCAGCCTTCTTTTGGTTAAGGTAAACAAGCCAAGTTCCTTGAGTGTCCCTTCATAAGACAGGTTTTCCATTCCTCGATCATCCTAGTGGCCCTTCTTTGTACCTGTTCCAGTTTGAATTCATCCTTCTTAAACATGGGAGACCAGAACTGCACACAGTATTCCAAATGGGGTCTCACCAATGCCTTGTATAACGGCACTAACACCTCCTTATCCCTACTGGAAATACCTCGCCTAATGCATCCCAAGACCATATTAGCCTTTTTCACAGCCATGTCACAATGGCGGCTCATAGTCATCCTGTGATCAACCAGGACTCCGAGGTCCTTCTCCTTGTCTGTTACTTCCAACTGATGTGTCCCCAGCT
The DNA here is from genome assembly GCA_032595735.1 of Pelochelys cantorii. Taxonomy (NCBI): domain Eukaryota; kingdom Metazoa; phylum Chordata; order Testudines; family Trionychidae; genus Pelochelys; species Pelochelys cantorii. Next base: position 15,970,477 of record CM064353.1, read on the forward strand.
TATAACGAAAATTCTTGTTATTAATCCCTAAATGCATAACCTTACACTTCTCGCTATTAAATTTCATCCTATTACTATTACTCCAATTTACAAGATCATCCAGATCTTCCTGTATGATATCCCGATCTTTTTCTGAATTGGCAATACCTCCCAACTTTGTGTCATCGGCAAACTTTATTAGCACACTCCCACTTTTAGTGCCGAGGTCAGTAATAAAAAGATTAAATAATAATGGTCCCAGAACTGATCCCTGAGGAACTCCGCTAGTAACCTCTCTCCAGCCTGACAGTTCACCTTTCAATATGACTCGCTGTAGTCTCCCCTTTAACCATTTCCTTATCCACCTCTCAATTTTCATATCGATCCCCATCTTTTCCAATTTAACCAATAATTCCCCATGTGGTACTGTATCAAATGCCTTACTGAAATCGAGGTAGATTAGATCCACTGCATTTCCTTTATCTAAAAAATCTGTTACTTTCTCAAAGAAGGAGATCAGGTTGGTTTGTAACGATCTACCTTTTGTAAAACCATGTTGTAATTTGTCCCAATTGCAATTAACCTCAATGTCCCTAACTACTTTCTCCTTCAAACTTTTTTCCAAGACCTTGCATACTACAGATGTCAAACTAACAGGCCTGAAGGGAAGGGGTACAGGGTGCGGCCCTCTCGCGCCAGGCTGGAACACAGGGGGTGTGAGGTATGCAGCACAGTGCCCCCTACACTGGGCGGGGAGATGGGGTGCAGGGTACAGGGCACGGTGCCCCCTACACTGGGCTGGGGAAATGGGGTGCAGGTCCAGGCACGGTGCCCCCTATACCAGGCGGGGAGATGGGGTCCAGGTCTAGGCACAGTGCCCCCTATACCAGGTGGGGAGATGGGGTACAGGTCCAGGCACAGTGCCCCCTATACCAGGTGGGGAGATGGGGTACAGGTCCAGGCACAGTGCCCCCTACACCAGGCAGAGGAGATGGGGTACAGGTCCAGGCACAGTGCCCCCTTACACCGGGCAGAGGAGATGGAGTGCAGGGTACAGGGCACGGTGCCCCCTACACCGGGCAGAGGAGATGGGGTGCACGTCCAGGCATGGTGCCCCTGGCACCCGGCCCAGGTTCTTCAGCGTGGCCGGGAGCTGCACACGGGCTGGGGGTGGGGCCAGTACCTTGTGGGAGAAGCCGCTCATGAGCACGCTGTTGCGAGCGAGTTCGCACATGTCGCAGGAGCTGAGCTTCCACACCTGCGTGGCGATGCTGTACTCCTCCATCAGCGGCTCCTGCAATGGCACGGCCGTGTCAGCCGCCCCCGTGCCCACCCTGAGCCAGCCGGGTTAGCAGGGCAGGGGGTCAGACCCACGGTGTGCCCGCTGGCCAGAGAGCTCTCCCCGGCCTGCCAGGCCCACACTGCCTTCCCCTCTCCTCCCCTCCCCACGCCGAGCTCAGTTCTCTCCGTGTGCCCCCCGCCATGGCATCCAGGCTCCCCCCAGCCACGGCCCTTCCCCAAGACCTGCAATGGAGAGGCGGCTCCCGCCCCGGGCAGCGGACAGTCGTGGGGGAGCACAGTCGGCGCGGGCAGCACCCAGCTGCTTCCCCCACCCTGGCCAAGCCCCTAGAGACACACAGTGTGGCCAACTGAGCCCCTGGCCTCTCGGCTGGGAGGCTGCCAGGGCCTGAGGGGGAAGCCGCAACCCAGACTCTTCCCACGGGGGCAGCACGAGGGCTCCTCGTGAGCACGGCCACTTCCAGGCATCCTGCGCCTGCCCCCAGGGCCTGGCGCATGCGTGGCCTGGTCGCACACACCGGGCAGCCTGCAGACTCCAGCCCGGCAGCCCGGCGCTTGGGGGTCTTGGGCCTGAATGGGCCCCCATTGGAGGGGAAAGGGCAGGAATAGGCCACGGCTCCCTGAGACTGGCCCTGGAGCCAGAGGGCCGGCCCGGGCGCAGGGCACAGCCCCAGCCGAGCACCACTGGGCAGGACGGACAGAAACCTGGGCAAGGCGGGAGGTGCCAAGCAGAGCAGGCCAGCCCACGGCGCTGGGGGACACCCCTGCCCTCAGAGCCCCGTGGTGGCGATTCCAAGTGGCGGCAGCTGGCAGCGGCTCCCCCGCACCGGCTGGGGCGGGCTGGGTGAAGGGCTCACCTTGGTGAAGTGGAACTGCAGTGGGTCGTCGGTGGAGAGCGAGACCATGAGGCCGCGGGACAGGTACTCGGGCAGCGGGTTGCGGTGGTAGCTCAGGAAGAGGCTGTTGTTGCTGAGCGGGGACATGGCGATGCCGATCTGGGCCAGGTAGTACAGGTACTGCAACACGGGCGCCTGGCCAGGACCAGCCGGGTTAGCAGGGCAGGAGGTCAGACCCACGGCGTGCCCGCTGGCCAGAGAGCTCTCCCCGGCCTGCCAGGCCCGCACTGCCCTTCCCTCCCCACGCCGAGCTCGGTTCTCTCCATGTGCCCTCTGCCATGGTGTCTGGGCTCCCGCCAGCCACAGCCCTTCCTCAAGACCTGCAATGGAGAGGTGGCCCCCGGCCCGCCTGCGCCCAAGCGCCTCTGGCCCGGCAGGGCATCCACGGAGCCACTGTCCAGCTCCCGTGGCAGGGCCGGCCCACAACATTTTGGCACCTGAAGTAGGGAGCTCACACGGCGCCCCCATGTCCCCTCGCGTGGGCCAAAACTTTGAAAGGTCTCAATTCTGCCTCCTCATGGGCCTGCTCTGCTCCCTGCCCCAGTAAAGGAGAACTAACAACTTACAACGCCTTGTTCAGAAAGTGTGAACTAGTGGCTCCCCCCCACAGCCTGGCGCCTCATGGGAAGGCCAGCCCTGCCCCCGGGGCGCGGGCTCACCTTGCGGAGCAGCAGCCCGTGAGAGATGTTCTCCGACAGCATGAAGGCCGACACCAGGTGGTGGATGGGGCCCGCCTCCCCACAGTGAGGCCGCAGGACAAAGGTGTGGAAGCCCCTCCGCCTGCAGAGAGGTTGCCAGAGGCAGGTCAGGGCCAGGCCACTGCCCAGGCTGGGCATGGACATGCCGCACGGGAGCCACGTGGGCAGGGGATGCTGGAACCGGCGCTGCCCAAATGCAACCTCCAGGAGCAGACTCTCCTGGGCAGGGAATCCCCAGACAGACCCTGCACCCCATATCCCGCTGGCTGGCACCCCGCAGCCACGGGGGGTAACAGCCAGGGCCCAGCAGGACACCAGCAGCTGGATTAGCGAAGTCCTTCACCAGTCCATGCAACCTCCCCTGAAGGGCCAGCGGGGGGGGATGGGGGGGGCAATGCCCTACTCCTCCACAGCCCAGGGCTCAGGGGAACGAGCAGGACGAGGGTCCCTTACCTGCGCAGGTGGTTCAGCACCGTCATGTTGGCGTACATGTAGTACAGGTAGTAGGCGTAGGGCGGATTGTCTTCCTCCACCCAGGACCCGGGCAGGGGGCTGTCCTGGTTGAAGATGTGATGCTCCGGCTTGGATTCGTCATCCACACTGTCAAAGCCATCCACCTGCCACCGGGAGGGGAGCGTGAGATGCTGGAGGAGAAGCACGTGGATCGGGCAGGAGGGCCTTCCCGGGGCACCCCGCTCGGAGGCAGTGCTGTGCCACCCAGGGGACAAGAGAGCCCACGCTCCAGCTGGCCAGAGAGGAGAGACATGCCCAGGGCAGCCAGCTGGGCCCAGATCTGACACATTACCCTCCCCGAGAAGGCTCTTGGCACCCCGTGGAAGCAGTCAGACGGGCCCTGCACTGGGCACTGGCTGCCCCACCACCACCCCCAGCCCAGGGCCTCTGGCAGCCCGCCCCGTGCCGCAGGCAGCACGCACATGCTCCAGGAAGAGGTGCAGCTCCGGGTGGCTGGCAGGGTGGATGGTGGCTTCAAAGAGGGGCAGGAAAATATTCTCCAGCATCTCCTGGAAGTTGGCCAGCTGCTTCTTGGTGCGGTACACGTCGCTGAGAGAGACAGGGGCCGGCTCTGAGCAGGGTACCACCCTGCCCGGGCCGGCTCAGCAGCCAGCTCCCCGAGCGCCCGTGGGACCGACTCCTGCTCCCACTTCCACCCGCGTCAGTGAGGCTCCCGATGGACACTGGGGTCAGGGCATCAGACCCCCAGCCGTGGGGCTCAGGACTCCTCTAGGCCTCTCCCTGCCTCAGACTCAGAGCTGTCAATCCCCCCCTTCCAGGTTCCCTCATCCTGCCGCATCCCCCCATCTCCTCCCTCCCCCGGCTGGGCTCGGGCACCTGCCCAAATGCGGAGATCCAGGTTGGCTCCCCCTCCCGCCAAACCCCTGCCCCGCCAGGGAGCCCCTGCCCGGTCCAGCCAAGCCAGGGACCCAGAGCAGCTACTGGGATACAGGGAACGATCGCCATCCTTGCTGGATTGGCCCCAGCGCGAAACTCCACCTGGAACCCCAGGCCCTGCTGCCATCCCCAAGGGCAGAGATACTCACAAGAGGCGTGGCACCTGCACCAGCCAGCGCACGTTGTTGGAGTGCACCTTGTGGCTCACGGCCCACTTGGCCAGCTTGTCCCACTCGTCCCGCGAGCGGCCGTAGATGGAGAGCCGCAGCTCGGCGTTCTGGTACTTGCTCTCCTCCAGGTCGGCCATCACCTCCTGCAGGGGGACACGCGCACCTGCCGTGGAAGCGCCTCCGGCCCGGGACGCGGCCCGAGGGTCTCGTCTCTGGATCCCCGCTCCCTCCAACCGGCTCGTTCTCTGCTTCCACCCGGAGTCTCTACAGTGCCAATCCCCAACAGCCGGAGCCTTCCAGACTTGCCCCGGCGCCTGAGCAGGCCAGACACCAACCCCCTCGCCTTTCACCAACGGCACCAAGCAAGAGAGTCAGACAGCGAGCGGGTGCCAGGCTACACTGGCCCTTTCTGACCCTACCCCACGATAGACGCAACCTTGGGCTTCTTTCCAGGCTGCCCGCTCAGGGGCCGGGAGGCGGAAGGGGGGCTGGGAGGCAGAAGGGGGGGCCTGGGGTTGGAAGGGAGGGCCAGGGGCCGTTGGCCAGTCTCTGCAGCGGGGCACAGAGGCGCCAGGGCAAGGGGAACAGCCCTGCAGGGGAGCACAGGGCCAGAGGCAGCCCTCACCTTGATGATGTGGGCGAAGTACTTCCCCGAGACCTCATTGTCCGTCTTGATGAAGATCTCGCGCAGGATGGACTCCCCGATGGGGTTGTACTTGGTGTTGAACTTGTCAAAGCGGTGGAAGGTGTTCCGGTCCTGCGCCGGGGCAGAGGGACATGTCAGCGCATCGGCAGCCGGGACAGCATGGCCCAGCCCCCAGGAGAAGGCCCAGAACTCCCTGCTCCAGCCCTCCCTTCCCTGGCTCCCACCCAGCCCATCGCAGGGTGAGCACCCCCTGACTCCTGCTCCACCCCTTACGAGACCTTCTCCCCCAGACCTGACGACAACTCCTACCGAGGGCCCCAGCTGCCCAGACGGCCCCCTGGAGCGGATCCAGCATTCGGCTCAGCAAAGGCCCTGGGGTAGCAGGGGTGCTGGCGTAAGCGGGCACCAGGGAGAAGGAAGGGGGGAGCTTTAGACCCGGAGCCAGGTCCCTTGGGCAGCACAGTGGAGCAGGTTCTACCCAAATGGCTTTGCTTTCCCATGCTCCTCCGCCTTCCAGCACCCCAGGGGGGACAGTCCCGCCTGCAGGGCAGTGGAGCCAGAGCCGGGTGCCTCCCCAGGGGGACACACCGCATGGACGTCCAGTGTGTCCACGCTGAGGTCGTAGGCCGTGAGGTTCATGGTCTCGAAGACCTCCTTCAGCGTCTGCTCCTTGCCCCGCTCCACATGCACGATCTCGTCCAGGTGCTTCTTCATGGTGCGCTTGATGAAGCGCAGCAGGTGCTTCTGGTTCATGCACGATGAGGCGTGGATGTGCGTGTCCACCTGCGTCGGGGGCGGGACACGTGTGACCAAGGCTCCGGGCGCTAGACCCCAGCCCTCCCAGCAGCCTGGATCCCTCCTGGGAGCAGAGGCCCTGGATCACTAGCTTGGGACCCGAGATCAATGGGGGGTCCCCAGCCCAGCAAGGTGGTACCCATGGCCCAGTGCAGCAGAGAGGCCAGGTACGGGCCAGGCCGTGCAGGCGGATGCCGGAGGTCCCTGCAGCCCGGGAGGGGCTGGCGGTGCTGCTGCAGGACAGAAGCCTCACTCCCCAGGGCAGCCAGTCCAGCAGGGAGTTTGCTCCGGGCCTGGTGGTACCTTGCGGATGTTGTAGAAGTCCCGGTGGGGGACCTTCTTCTGAGCCGCCAGCTCCTTCATCTCGTTGAGCAGAACATGCATCTGGAACTTGGAGCTGAGGTACTGCAGCCGCCGGTAGCAGAAGGATTTTCTGGACAAGGGAACAGGTGATGGATCTCGGGTCTCTGTTCACGAGCCTGTGGACCTAAACCCCCTTCACTGCAGGGCAGTGGTTGCCTAGTGGGTAGAGCACCAGACTAGGACAGAGGAGCCCTGGACTTGATCCCTGGTGCTGATGCTCTGTGGCCTGGGTGTTATTAACAGCCACTCTCAGGGCCTAGCATCTGAAGAGGGGGCGTCCTGTAGCCCAGCCCGCGGCTGAGGCTGGACCAGTCCCATTCGTACCCCGGGTGGCTCTGGGTTCTGCTCTGCGGCTCTAACAGTGCAGCAGCCAGCCCGGCAGCGGGGCCAGGTGGCTGCCCAGGCAGGAGCGGCTGCCCAGCCACGTGGCCCATCTCCGCTGGGTCACCCCGGGAGCGGGCAGGAAGGGAAGCCGCTCTGCTTACATGGGGCCGTTGATGATCAGCGCCATCAAGACGTTCATGTCGGCGATGAACTCCTGTAGATCAGGGTACGGCAGGTCCAGCTCCGTGCTCCTGCGGGGGGAGAGGGCCTGTTTCACACTCGGCACACGGGCAGGGGCAGGGGCAGGGAGCAGCCCAGGACAGGGCACCCAGCTGGCATGTGGCAGGGTCACAGCCCTACTCCAGGGACTATTTAGGTGGCCCGGCTCCAGAGGAGAGACCCTCCCATTAATAATAGTCTTCCTCCCGGGGGGGGGCAGCGTGGCCCAGCGGTTAGAGCACAGGGCTGGAACCTGGCTCTCGGTGGCATCAGGAAAGCCAGGCTTTCAGGAGGGGGGGCGAACATGGAGGGGAAGAAACTCCAAGGGGATGACCCCTGGCTAGCGCCACGCAGGCAGAGGGCAAAGGGCACCTGGGCTGGATTGGGCCCCACAGGCCCAGGTCCCAAGAGGCGGCTTCTCCTTTCAAACCCACCAGCCTTGCTCCTTGCCGGGCCCCGCCCCCCTCCCCCCCCCGCCACATCCCCTGCCTGCACTCACCCATCGGTGACCCCCCGCTTGGTGTAGACGTGGATCACGCCGCTGACCATGCGGAGGCCAAAGCCCAGGTCGGGCGGCATGGCCTCGGGCGGGCAGGTCTCGTAGGGGTGCTGGTCAGTGAATGGGGGGTGCACAGGAACATCTGCAAACAGGAGGAGGAGCCGGGTGGGGAGCGTCAGCCCCAATGGGGTCTGGGCAGTGCCCGGCGCTAGCCTGGCACCAGGTCCCTCACGGCGCCCAGGAGCCTTCAGCGAAGGCCAGGGAGCCTCAGAGCAGGGCTGCCCGACCAGACACATCACTCGCCCCCTCCCCCCGACTCCCTCCATCTTGCAAGCCAGACTTTCGCCCCTTCTCCCCACCAGGGAGCCTCCTCCTTCAGGACCCCCCCCTCCGGCTTCCCCCTTGGAATGCGGGGCAGGGGCAGCCCGACCAGGAGGCAAGGGCCACGTTATCAGTGGTGGGGAGGGGCGAGTTGCCCAGCACTTCATCAGGGAGCTGAGATGTGTGGGCGGAGGAGGCGTACGGGGGGGGGGGGGGTGTTCCCCCTCCCCCAAGTGTATTCTGCAGCTTACTGGGCCTCCCTCTTGGAAGCAGATCCACAAAGCCCTGCTCAGCTCCCCTCCAGGCCCCTTTCTCCTACCCATCCCTCACGCCCCATCCCTTGGGGCATCCCGGGGTTTACCCCATCACTCATTGCTCCCCGCCCCCAGCAGTCCTGGCCTCACCAGCAGCCATGAGGGTCTCCGGGATCTCCTCATAGATCCGGGTCTCTAGTGGCTTCACGGAGAGCTCCTGCAGGAAGCGGCCAGTGGTCTTGCAGAAGCTCTGCAGGGAGAGCCCCATGTATTTCTCTCGGATGAACAGCGCCTTCACCACGCTCTTGGCTGCGTCCAGCAGGTCTGTGAAAGGCACCTGGAGGGGGAAGAGGAGACAGGCTCTAGCCAGGGTTGGGCCCATGGCTTGGAACTAGGGCATGTTCCCATGGATGAGCATAGAGCTGGGATGATCTAGCCTATAGGGCAGCTGCTTTAAGGATTAACATAGGGCCTGATTTTTCCCCAGGGAGGAGAGAACAGGGAATCTTGCTCGCATGTAAAGGATCAAAATGATCAGGAAACTTGGGCTTTGGAAGCAGTTTTTTTTCCTTCAGTAATATCCTGCAGCAGTAAGTTCCACAGGTTAACACCACAAGTGAGTATTTCATCGGCTTGAATGTTCTTTTTTAATTTTGCTGATCTCCCCGCTCTCTGTCACACTCACACATGTCTCTCTCTCAGACACACACACACGTGCGCATGCGGGCATGCCCCAGGCAAGGACTGAAGAGCTGCCAGACCCAAACGGTTACCTCCTCATTTCCCAGCCTAGGGATCTCCTCAGCCACCCACCACTGTGGCACCTGAGCACCTACATTTCAGTGCAACATGGCTCCTTTTCAGCCACTAACAGGGCTCTCACGAGACGGCCCCTGAATCCAGGCACAGGCCCCCAGCTTCCCACAACCCTGCACTCCCTCGTCCCCGGGCCCTCCATCACTGTCTGTCAGCTGACCTAGGAAGGGCAGCCCAGTGGTTCAGGTGTTAGCCTAGGATGTGGGAAACCTGGCTCTGGCCCACTCCACAGACCCCCTGTCAGACTTCGGCTTTCTAGGCCCAGGTCTCTAAAACTGCAACAGCAGCATTTCCCTGCCCTAAGCAGCAGGGGGGGGATCAATATGGTAAAGAGGGAATCATAGAATCATAGAATACTAGGACTGGAAGGGACCTCGAGAGGTCATCGAGTCCAGTCCCCTGCCCTCACGGCAGGACCAAATACTGTCTAGACCATCCCTGATAGACATTTCTCTAACCTACTCTTAAATATCTCCAGAGATGGGGATTCCACAACCTCCCTGGGCAATTTATTCCAGTGTTTGACTACCCTGACAGTTAGGAACTTTTTCCTGATGTCCAACCTAAACCTCCCTTGCTGCAGTTTAAGCCCATTGCTTCTTGTTCTATCCTCAGAGGTCAAGATGAACAAGTTTTCTCCCTCCTCCTGAAAACTACTATCATGTTCCCCCTCAATCTTCTCTTTTCCAAACTAAACAAGCCCAATTCTTCCAGCCTTCCTTCATAGCTCATGTTCTCTAGACCTTTCATCATTCTTGTTGCTCTTCTCTGGACCCTCTCCAATTTCTCCACATCTTTCTTGAAACGTGGTGCCCAGAACTGGACCCAATACTCCAACTGAGGCCTAACTAGCGCAGAGTAGAGCGGAAGAATGACTTCTCGCGTCTTGCTCACAACACCCCTGTTAATGCCTCCCAGAATCATGTTTGCTTTTTTTGCAGCATCACACTGCTGACTCATATTCAGCTTGTGGTCCACTATACGCCCAAGATCCCTTTCTGCCGTACTCCTTCCTAGACAGTCGCTTCCCATTCTGTATGTGAGAGACTGATTGTTCCTTCCTAAGTGGAGTACTTTGCATTTGTCCTTATTAATCTTCATCCTGTTTACCTCAGCCCATTTCTCCAATTTGTCCAGATCACTTTGAATTACGACCCTAATTCAAGGGAGCAGGGAGGCACTCAGTTATATGGTAACAATGGCCCTAAAAGCACCCTATATAGGCCCCATTGGCCTCCCTATTTCAGGAGCTGGGCTGGGACTAGCTGAGCTGGGCCATGTGGCGAGCCCTGCCTGGCCCAGTGGGAGCAGCCCCCACGCGTTGCTGCTCCAGCCCAGCTGGGCCCACCGCACACCACGCTGCTCCCCTCCTGCAGCGGGCAGCTAACTGGCTAAACATGTCGTTTAACCGTTCACGCTTGACATCCCTAGCGGGGACGCAGTGCTGCCTCCTGCCCTGCCTGGGGCCCTGCCTTGGGTGTGGAGCCAGTAGGATGCACAGGGGGCTGGAGCCTGAAGGCAAGCTCTGCTATGGGCCTCAGCCAAGGAGATGGGAGGAGCGACGGATCCCCCGAGGGGTCTGGGTCTGTCCCCAGTCCAGCAACCAGGATTCAAGCATCACCTGCCCATTCACAATTGCTATCAGTTTGCTCTTTGCTCTTCCCACCCTAGATCAGTCAGTTTCTCTTTCTAGTCAGTGTCACTCTCTGATAGTCAGGTTCCCCATCTGCCAGCAAAGGGTTAAATTAAACACACGTGCACACAAAACCCCCAGGAACACACCCAATTTAGAGCAGATCTGGCAAAGCCCATGACAGTCGGGGCCAGCACCCTTTACACAGCAATAGTACAGGAGCGATGTGCTGGGCCTTCTCCCGGCCACGTGCTGGTCCTGGACAGCTCCTTAGCCAAATCCCACTGCTGCACAGCAACCTGCCACGCAAGGACAGGTGCCCAGAAGATGGGCACCCGTTGCTATTTTAGCCAGGAGAACTGTGCTGGGAACAAAGGACTATTTGTAGATGTCACCTTGATCCGGTGGGGGAAGGGGACAGGGACAGAAGAACGGCCGCGCCCTCAGCTGATGGAAACTGGCATCGCTCTGTTGACGCCAGTGGAGCCATGCCAATTTACACCAGCTGGGGACTTGGCCCAGAGATTTCTGGCCCCTGGGTGGAGATCCAGGGAAACTCACAAGGGGCTCACAGGCTCCTGCTGGTTCTGGAGAGGAGAGGACCAGCCCTGGCACGAGTACCCAGGGGCACTCTGCTGCCCATCACCCAAGAAGAGAAGGTTTGAGGGAAGCTGCCGGGGCCCCGCCCATGCAACCAGGTGCAGTACGGCGCCAGGTGACTAGGGCAGAGGCATCTCAGGGCACCCCCGTACCACGAGTGAAGGAGTCACTGCAACCCGGATAGGCATCCCTGTGCCAACTGGATTAGCACTAACAGTGCAGCGAGGAAGGGGCGGGGCAGGCCAGCGCCCAGTAGAAGCCCACCGGAGACCTGGGGGACGTCCTTGGGCCGCTGGCCCGTGACAGGGCCTGTTGCTGTCACATCTTCGCCATTATTGTTAGCCGTGCTAGACCACAGGCAAGCCCACCCCTTCGCCTGCTGCCCAGACCTGACACAGAGAGGGCAGGGACTGGCGGGCCCACGAGATCAGAGAATGGGACACGGGGGAGGCCACTTTCAATCCACCCCAGGTCACAAGGACGGGCTGGCGTGCGGGAGAATGAGCCGATCCCCTCTGGGGGCACCGGCTGGCTTCTGGGGTCTCTGAAAGAGTGGGAGAGCAGCCCAAGTAACCCTTAGTTCCCACTCCCCAGGCAGCCCCTGATGCCAGGCGTACTCACCCCACACGTCTCCTCCCCAGAGATGGTGACCCTCTGGAACTCCCACTCCAGCAGCACATCCCGCTCCTTGGGCAGATGATCCACCAGGTCCTCGCTCTGCTCCTTGTACTGCCTGGGGATGGGGGGCAAGAGATGGGTCAGGGAGTAAGAGCACACGTCTGGCCCCAGCCATACCTCAGCTGCCCCATTCCAGGCCTGTGAAACTACCAGAGAAAGACACATGGCACAAGGAGACATGCAACACGGGACCCCCCCCAGGGGGCTGGCTGGGGGTAACCACAGGGCAGGGAGAGCTCCCGGGATCTCCCCAGCCACACAGCAGCGCTGGGGTGCCCACTGGTACCCAGTAAGCAGATTCACAGCTCAGCCGAGCTGTGCGCCAGGGGCTGGCGCCCAGCTGGGGTAGCCGCCTCCTGGGGAGCAGCCTGTAGCAAGGAGGGTCCCCATCAGGGCTCAGCTTGGCTGCTGGAGGCTGCGTTACTGGGAACCTGGCTCAGGACGGAGCCCCCTGCCCAGGGACACGAGCAACGACGGGGACAAACTGCAACAGAGACGAGAGGCGGCGCCTGCCCCGTCTGCGCATCCGAGAGCGAAGGCAGGAGGGAAAGGCAGCACAGAGCAATGGCTGGGCCGGGCGGGACGAGCGAGGCAGCCACCCCAGCACTCCAGCCAGCCTGCCTCTGGCAGGCACCTTCCCCAGAGGGCCTGGGAGCAAAGCCCCACCCCCTGCCGCTAGAGCTACTGGAGCCCCCGATTCCATCACAGGACTGCCCGCTCTGCCTGCCTCCCCCCCAGAGAGCCCTGCTTAGCCCACCCGGCTCCTCCCCCTTCGCCAGACTGCACACCAGGAGCAATGGTCCCAAGTGGCAGCGGGGGACATCTGGGTCGGACATCAGGGAACACGATTTCCCATGGCGGGTGGGGAAGCCCTGGGACTGGTTCCCTCCATCCCTAGAGGTCTCCAAGGCCCAAACAAGCCCTGGCTGGGATGATTTATTGGGGCTGGTCTAGATACCTCCTGAGGTCTCTGCCAACCCAGATCCTCTAAGATCCCATGAGTCACACCTCCTCTGTCCTAGCTGGGCCCCCCTTCCCACCCCTAGAGGGAGCGCCCTGCTTAGCATGGCTCTGTTCCTTTCCCTTCCAGCCCCACAGCCATGCCTGGCTCCCGGCAGAGCCCGGAACGCCCCTCTGCTCAGGAACGAGGGGGGGTGCAGCCCCCAGGTTGGCCCCTTTGGCACCAGCTGAGCAGACAGTGCAAGAGGGACCAAAGCCCCCATTTGTGGCTTTGTAGCCTGCCGGGGAGGCGGGGGGACTTTTCTGTCATGGGCCACAGACCCACAGGAAAAGTCGATCACAGGCCACTCACCCATGGGAGGCCGTGGCGCTGGAGCAATTTTTATGATGGGGACCTTCCCCTGTCTATGCCCCTCTCCCCAGAGTTGGGGCCAAGATTAGGCCACAGTTCAGGGGCAGGGTGGACCGGTGTAAGAGGGCTGAGGCTGGGGCCACATCTGGGGGTGGGAACAGAACCCCTGGCAGGGACCCAGCAAAACCTGGGGGGTGCCCCTGCACCCCTAGTTCCTGCGCCTCTGCACGGAGGCCTGGGATTTTGGCACTCGTGGCTCCGGGGAGAACCACAGACCCAGATGAAATTTAGCAACGGGCTGGATCCGGTCTGAGGACCGGAGGTTCCCTGCCCCGGCCCTAGCGAATGCTGCTCCCCAGCCGGGCTGGGATCGGGCGGAGCCCTAGCCCTTGGGGCATGCCCAGCTCACCCTGAGTTGCTGGCAGAGCGGGGAAAAGCCAGACACTCACTGTAAGTCAGCAGCACTGTCAATTTTCAGGAAGTCCTGTTTGGCTCTGAGCAAAATGTCGGGTTCTAGTCTGAGGACAAAACAGGAAGCAGGGGCAGGGGCAGACAGACGGATGGACAGACACAGGGAGGAGGAGAGAGGAAGAAAGAAAACACGGGTGTTAATGCAGAAACCAACACCAAGCACAACAGATGCGACGACCAAGGGGATCTCCCTGGGCTGGGGGAGGGGAGCCCACAGCAGAGACCCAAGGGAGCCCAGGGGGGCTGGGAAAGCAGAGAAGGACCACGGCTGGGACCCAGCAGAGCCCCAGCAACCCCAGAGCCCGGCCCCTGCCCACAAACTGCCCAGCCCCACCCCGGGGCACCGGCAATCCTGAGGCCCAAGCGAGGCGGGAGGTGCTGGAGCCTGCCCTGCCCGAGGGGCGGGGGGGAGAACGCTCCCAGCTCAACCCGGGTACTGCAGGCGGGAAGGGAAGCCTGGCGCTGCCAGCCCTGTGCAAGCACCTGCTCCAGCCAGGCCTCCTGCTAGCCCCGCCAGGCTCCGCAGCAGCCGACTGGCCTGAGGCCTGAGCAGGTGGAAGAACAAGTCTGAGGGCCCCTGGCCAGAGCCTTCCTGGCCAGGTGCAGTTTCTAGCCCAGCTCCCTGGGGCCAGGGCAGAGCCGTGAGCTGGCTAATCCACCACTGCCTCGGGAGGGGCAGGGGGAGGGGGTGGCGGGGGGGCCCGGCAGGGCCTGCAGACAGGGCAGGGCAGCTCTTACTTCACATCCTGGCTGATCTGGCGCTCCAGGCGCTGGCGCCGCTCCTCCAGCTGCTCGATGGGGCTGTCCTCGGGGAACTCGTAGGGGGCGCTGCGCATGTCGCTCTCCGCCAGCGAGCGGGAGAACAGCTCCTGGGCGCAAGGACAAGCCATGAGGGGAGCCGGTGGCGTGGCCCTCAAGCCAGCCCGCCCCCGCAGGCAGCGGCGGGACAAGTCCCCCTCCTCGGCTGGCACGGCGGATTTCCCAGCAGCGGGGCGGCCGTGCGCCAAGGGAAAGGAAGCCGAGACGGGCTGGCTCAGGGCTGTGGGCAGGAGACCAGCCCACACCCAGGCAGGCCAGCCCTGACTGGGAGGCTCCACGGGTGCCATCTGTTGGCAGAAGGGCCCCGGTGGAAGGAGCCACGCAGCCCACGCGCCCCTATAGGGCGCGGGCGGGGCAGCCCGGAGGAAGCCACCAGCTGCCGCTGCCCCTTCAGAGCCAGGGCTGCCAATGCAGCACGGACACAGGCAGCCACTAAGCTAGCTCAGGGCGGGTGTTAAACGCGGGGGGGGGGGGGGGGGCCTGGGGGCTCCCGCACACAGAGACGCCCGCTCCTTGCGGTGCCTGTGTGGAGGGGGCGGGGCAGGGCTGAGCGCACATCTCTCAGCTCTGCTCTCCATGGCATGCAGCCTCCCGACAGGTTCATTGACCCTTCTCAAGTGGAGGATGATAAATCTGCCCCGGGGGCCGGGGGTTGCTGATCAATGGCTTCTCCCATCCTGGCTGCAAGCGCAGAGCCCCCTGGACACGCCTCAGGGGATGCCCAGCCCAGCCCAGCCTGACGGTACATGGGAAGGCGGCCTGCGATCAACCGGGTGGGGGGTTTGCTTCCCCCCGTGAGCCTGCCGCCCTGAGCAGAGAGAAAAGCCTGGAACGGCCAAGCCAGGCCTGCTCTGCAGGGATGGCCCTGGCACACTAGAAATGCTCTGGGGCAGGAAGGGGCAGGGCCCCCGCGGCACAGAGCCTCACCAGGAAGGAGGTTAGGGGTGTTAAAATTAGGTTAATTTACTAATCAAGTAGTCAATAGAATTTGTATCGACTACTTGATTAGTTGATAGGCCCCTGGCTCAGTGCCAACTCGCATCAGGCCAGGGGCCAAAATCTCGCTGCGGCTCTGCAATTTGAAACACAGTCGGCGCTGGGGGGGGGGGGGGGGTTGCCCAGCTCCTACTGCCTTTTAAATTGCAGAGCCACAGGGTTTGGTCCCAGACCGGCCCAAGCCGGGACTGAGCCAGGCTGCCTGCCCGGCCGGCAGCGACATCAGTCTGCCCGCTAGGACCCCCCGCAGACAGGGGCTGCTGCCAGAGCACCCTCTGCTCACGGCCAGCCTGGGCCCACCGCAGGCAGAAACTGCTTCGCAGCAGCATCCCATGTCCCACCCCCCGCACTGCTGCCACGGGCAGGTGGCACCCTGGAGACGGTGCTGGGGGGAATCGCCTTTTAAGCCGGCTCCTGCTTCCCCTCCTCCCCTTGCTGCCTCTCGGACAGCGGCAGCAAGGGGGGGAGATGCGAGTAGTCGACTCGATTACCCGATAAGCCTAGACATGTGGACTACCCTAAAGGCAGTGAGTAGATGTGGCTGGTGGGGTAATGGGGCTCTACTCTCAGCCCAGGCGCACAGGTTGATCTTTTCCATTCAGGAGTAAGCAGGGGTGAAAGTACCAGCACTTAGCGGTACGCAGCCTCGGGCGGCCAGAGTCCTGGGCACGGTGGGGGCAGCTCTGGGCCCCCTAAAGGGGCGGGGCTTCAAATGGAAGAGGCGGGGCTGGTGACTTTTAAATCACCAGGACCCAGGGCAGCTGCCCCTTTTGCTCCTCCCCCTCCCTGCCAGCTGCTTGACCCCTGGGCGTAAGGTCTGCGAGGACACACAGACCAGCTGGAGCAATGCGCCGGCCGGTGGCTTCACTCCTGCTTCCTTCCCCACCATTCCCCAGCACCGCAGCCCCCGCGCCAGACAACACCCACAGAAGCCAGCGGCCTGCAGTTAAGCAAACACCCCTGGCGAGCCCTCCTCCGACTCCCTCTAAACAACCAGCTGCCAGGCGCCATTCAGGAGGGGACGGGCCAGGCAGCAAGCACAGTCTCATGCTTGCTGTTTCCCACAAGCCACTGGGGGCCAGGCAACTGTTTTGGCCACGCCAGCGTGGGGCAGGAGGGCTGCGACGTGCCCCTGGGCTCTCCCCAAACATTCCTGACAGGAGACAGGTGGAAATGTCCCCACAGTCTGGGGTGCTGAACAGTCACCCCCAGCTCTGGACACCTGATCCTCCAGGCTGAGCCCTGGCACACTCGGCACACCGAGACACTGGGAGATGGAGGCTGACAGAAAGTGGGCTCCTGCCTCCTGCTCATGCCACCGCATGGGGCCCCCGCACCAGCTTTGCCTTAAGGGGACCAAAATGGGGTGGAAGAGAGGAGAAAAAGCCAGACCAAGGGGAGGGACATGGGTGTGCAGGGAGGCACAGACAGGCAGGGCCAGAGGAGAGGGAGGGATGTGCATGGGGTGGGACAGATGGCTGACTGGGGACATGGGACAGGCGGGCAGCTACCTCAGCGATTTCCTTGTACTTGCCATCCATGGAGGTGCGCAGGTCGACAGGGAAGTGCTTCAGGCAATGCGGAGTCCCTGGCAAGGAGCGGGCAGACTGCAGCGTCCGAGGCCCCAGCGCACCATGGATCTCTGTGGAAACAGGGTGGCACTGTTAGCCGAGCGTGCTACGCCCGGGGCAGCCTTTGGCCGGGAGGTTTTTTTTTTTTAATTGGAAGAAAAATACACTTAAAAAAAGAGGGAAAAAACCCAGAGTCAGCAGGCTAGGACCAGAGGAGGGCCACTCTGTGTTTGTGCAGCGCCTGGCACAGCTGAGCTCCTGAGCGCTACTGTAATACTGAATACCCAACGGGGCGCAGCCCTGCCTATGGCCAGAGCAATCCAGGCTCTCTCGGTGCAGATCAGGGTTCCATGCCCATCACCATGGCATCTGGGCACCTGCCACACCAAATCCACAGCCAAGACCCTGGTGGGCATCCTGGAGCCTCTGCCACGTCTCTCTGCTTTGGGGTAACTGCTTGGCTTGGGGCACGAAGGAGCTTTTATTTCTGTCTTGCAGGGTTTGGCTCCTTTACTGGGGCGGATGGGAGGGGGGGAGGGGGTTAATAACAATGGTGCTACCCTTTGCTTCCTTAGCCCTTTCAGGCCTCATAGTGCTTCACAGCCACTCAGCAGGGAAGGGAGGCGGAGGAAATTGCATCCTCAGCTTACAGCTGGGGAAACTGAGGCACTGAATGACAGCAGCTTGAATGCCACCGTCAGGCAGCGAGTCAGACTGGGCTGAGGTGTGAGAGCGAGCAACAACGTGCCCAGAAATATTCACCCAGAAATATCTGAGGCAGGAATGGGGCCCAGGGCCAGACTCCCGCCAAAGCCACCAGGCCAGAGAACGTCTCCCAGCAAGGCCAGGACAGAGCAGCGCTCTGGGCGAGAACTCCCCTCTCGGCCCTACAGCTGGGCCCTCTGCTGGGCACGGAGGGGGAAGCTTGCTCTGGGCTGACTGGTTTGCATCTGAGCCAGAACTTCAGCCCCCCCGGACGGCTGAGCCGGCACCCAGTGCACCACGGGAGGTCTCCGGGGCTGGTGCCCAGTGCACCACAGGGGGTCTCTGGGGCTAGCGCCCAGCGCACTGCAGGAAAATGATCTCTGGGGTGGGCGCCCAGCGCACCACGGGTGGGGGGTCTCCAGGGCTGGCGCCCAGCGCACCGTGGGGAGGTCTCCGGGGCCAATGCTCAGAGCACCGCAGGGGGGTCTCTGGGACTGGTGCCCAGCACACTGCAGGGGTCCCTGGAGAGAAGGTGAGTACAAACGCGGCCTCTGTTGTGCTACCCCGGCGAGGCCAGGGGGAGAGAACTCGCTCCTGTCTCAGCCTGTTGGAAGGAGAGAGGGCCGCTCTCCCGCCAGGGCAAAGCAGGCAAGAACCACAGAACAGACAACTGTTGACAATTCACAACGGCTGAATGGACACAACTCCCTGGCCTTGGGACCTCCATGAGAACAGGGGTCACCTCCCTGCGTCCTGGGAGACAGCACAGCCACCCCCAGCTCCCACTCAGAGCCCAGCCAGGGCAGAGCTGGGGAAAGCGGGGCACAGGCAAGCAGGCTTTCCCACCCCTCCCCCAGGCACAGCGTGTTATCCACCAGGTGCGCTGCTGCTGGCACCGGCACGCTGGACCTCGCAGATCAACACAGAGGTGCCAAACAGCAGGCGCTCTGCAACGGGAGACCGAACGGCTAATGCCAGCGCAGCAGCGGCCAGGGCTGCTTCCCCCTGGAGTCACATGCCCCATGCAAAAAGCAGAAGGCTCATCACTCAACCAAGCAAGGAAAGGGATGGGAACCCCACGGCCTGCAACTGGCCAGAGCCCTGCCAAAGAGAGTGCCCAGGTCCCCCTCACGGAGCCGCCTCTTTCTTTCCAGTCTCTCAGGCAGACCCAGCCCGGCTCCTGGCCACTGCCTGGGAGAGAAGCCTCTTGCCTCTTTTCTACCCTCACCTGGGACGCTCCCCACTGCAGGGCTGGTTCTGCTGGCAGTGGGGTGGGGAGAAGAAGGGAGACAGCCACTGTTCTAGTCTACCCAGCCTTCAGCCAATCCACTGCAGTACCAGCACCCTGAGCCAAGGGCAGCCGTGAAAGTGACCAACCCCTCGTTAGTTTCACTCTGAGGCAGGTAGGCAAAGTTCTGAGCAGGTGCAGAGCGCCTGGAGCCTTCTGCCTGCAGCCTCCATCCACCTTCCAATCAGGGCAACTGGTTCCACAGCTGGAAGTACCACCCACCCACGCCCACAAATTTAATGAAGGCTTAAATTCTACAGAAGTACCAAGCTGTCTGGGGAAACTCCTCCTCACTTCTGAGGCCCAGATGAACTGGATCTCGAACCCGACTGGGTGAAAGGGTGTTTAACTGCTAACCAGAGAGGATGGATGGGAGGAAGTGAAAAAAAAGTCAACACAAGCTGCAATGGGAGACCCCACCCCGTCTCTCCGGCTGAGGAATCCACACCTAGGGCAGTGCCCCCACGGCCACTTCTTTCAGATAGGAAATGAAGCTGAACTCCTGGTTGCTTGGTGCTCCACTGCCCTTCCCCTTTCTCAGTTTCAGCTCCTCTCCACTTCCTATCCTCAGCACTTGCCCCACACCATGAAACGGGGAGCCCCCCACCAGAGGTGGCTGTACTGCAGAGGGGGGAAAGCAATTCTTGTTCATGCCCTGTGTCAAGGTCTGCTGTTCTTAGCGTGCTGCGGCCAGAGTCCCCTTGGCTACTGGCACAGTCTCTCTCTGCTCCCAAGACAGAGACATTTTCTACCCTCTTAAATCTCCAACGGGTTGAAACCACTGCACTGAGTTAGCAAGTCTGGGTGGTGGGTTAGTCCCTTTGAAGTTACTCACCACCTGAGACCACCGCTCTGGATACAAGCCAGGGCTTACGGCTCTCTCGTTCCAAACAGCTGAGCCCTTAGACCCTTTGCGTCCGCACTGCACTTCATGGCCAGGCTAGCACCCAATGGGGATGCATTTGCTGCCTGGGGCAGCTGGGAGGCCAGATTAAATCAGATCCCCAACCCAGAGCGCTCCCTGGGCTGTAGCTGAACGCTGCCTGAGGTGCGCAAGGGTGTTTGCCAGGGACCCCCCTGCAGCTCTCCTTTCAGGCCCACAGCCCAGCCTGGCACTGGCTGAAAGGAAAAGCTGAACGGATGGGCTGCCTCCATGCACAGCGCACACCACCGTGAACCGTGACCAGCCTGGCCAGCTGACGCCAGGGCTCCGCTATGACGAGGGCAAGCTGCCCCCTCTCCCCCGCCCTCCCAGGGTCCTGGCACGTGGGCAGTGCCTGTGTCTGCCTGCGCGCACTCACTTGGGAAGCCCAGCGAGAGCAAATGTGGTGTTAGCTGATCAGTGCATCACAGGGCCAGGCAGGGGCTGCTGCTCGCGGGAGTCTCCGGGTCCTTGCCCATGGAGCATCCTCTGGCTCCCTCGGTCTTTGTGGATTCCAGCCCCAGGGCAGCTGCCTCCCCTGGGCCCTGGCACCCTGCCTTGGCTGCAGCAGAAACTCAGCAGCCCAAACCCCATCCCACCATGTCCCCCAAACACCCCTGACTGCTCAGCAGCAAGACAGCTCCTGCACTGCTCCCCTTTCCGGCCACCAGCACCTGCAACTCCCCACCCTGGGCTCCCCTCTCCCAGCCTCTATCTGACAGGTGCTGCAAGAGGGGCTGCCTTTGCTGAGTGCCCGAGGGAGCCATCAGCCCGCAAGGCTTCAGGGCAGGACCCCCCACCCAGCCCCCGGCCTCCACCAGTCAGCCATCAGCTCTTGCCTGCTCCTCCCCCTGCCCCTTAGGAAGGCTGTGCTGCCCCAAATACCTCCAAAAACAACTGTCCAGTTCCGGGAGCCTGACAGCGCCCAGGCAGGGACACGGAACAGAGCCTCTGCAAATGCCCCCCCCACACACACACACACCGTGCCCCTGTGCCAAGATTGCTGGTGCTGCTAGAAGAACTTCCTCCCCCATGCCCACAGCACCAGGGCCCAACAGGGCTTCCAGCCCCATCCCTCCCACACCTGGTACCCCCACTGTAGGCAGGCGCAGCCCAGAGCTGCACCCTCAGGGCCTCTCGGAGCCACTGCTCCCACCCAGCATCTCATCGCCTCCTACCTGAGCACAGCTCCCGGGCGGGGGGCAGGCCCCGGTGGGCCCACCTGGAGCGAAGCCTGGCGCAGACGAGGGGCTGCCCCAGGCTCTGGCCGCAGCTGCTGCCGGCGGTTCACAGCCTCTGCCGTGCAGCTGCAATCCCACAAGATTCCAGCTTGGGAGCCGGCTTGGGCTGTACCAACCATAGCCACGCGCCGGGGGACGGAGACCAGAAATCTTCCAGCCCCGTGCAAGAGGCAGACAAAGCCCTGAGCTATCGTCCCCCGAGGCGGCGGAAGCACAGGGTCGTGAGCTGGGCGCTGAGCCAGCGCGCGTGGCCCGGCTCGCCAACGCGGCAGCGTCAGCACCTTGGGAGCCCTCCGGCCTGCACCAGGATTGCTGCCCTGAGCCCACGGTGCTGGCCCAGTCCGCCCATCACCAGCCCGGCAGCACCCAGCACTGGGGCGCCTGGCTCAACTCTGCAGGCAGGCCTGGCCAAGGCTACCAGGCAGGAGGGCTGGGCCGGTCTTCGGCCAGAGACAGGCCTGGCCTGGGCACAAGAAAATGCTGCTCCAATGCTAGCTAACGTGCCAGCCCGAGCATCCATCTTCCAGCAGTACGGGTACCACTCATCTGCCCTCCAAAGCCTCTCCTGTAGCCAGACATCCTGACTCCCAGATGCCCCCCTTTGCTCTGACCACTAGACCCTACTCCCCACCCTGAGCTGGGATAGAACCCTGGCTCCCAGTCAGCCCACCTGTTCTGACCATTAGACCCCACTCTCCTCCCAAGTCACAACAAGGCAAAGTCTGATCCCAGGGGCTCCCCCCCCTCAACTTCTGAGGGCCTGGAGTTCTCAGGGAGGAGCTGGGCTGGGCCGGGCCGGGCTGGGCCAGATTAAATCTCGCTCTGGTGCTGTAGTTTAATACTCCCTTACAGAGTGCGGCCCAGCAGCCGAGGTGGGGGGGGCGCTACTGCTGGGTGGGGTGGGGTGGCTCCTGGTGCTGCAGCCACAGATCAGTGAAAGGCTCCCGCCGACCTAGGAGCAGCTGCTCCCTCCCTCCCTGCGGAGGGAATGGACGTGCCCAGCCTGCACTCCGCTCCATCCCTGCCATGGAAAGCGACAGAGGGGCTCACGAAGGGCCTTGGGTTGCACAGCAGCGCTCCAGCCTCAGGCGGCGAGAGGGAGGTCTCAGGGCGCCCCGCCATCCAGCGCCCACCCTGCCTGCTCCCAGCCCCGAGCCCGTTCCAGCCATGGATGTGCTGTGCACCTGAATGTCAGCTGATGGAGTCAGGTGCTCTGGACTGGGCGCTGCCTTAGGACGGCCCCGCAGGGAGAAAGGGGGCTGAGCTCAGGTTTTGTGACAATCCCAGCTCCTCAGGCCTCCGGACCCAGCGCGGCATCTGGAGCCCTGGCTGGGAGCACCCACTACAATGGCAGCCTCGGCGCTGCTCCGGGTCGGCTGGTTTATTTCCTGCTCCACATGGGGATTAGCAACAACAGCGTCTGGCTCCGGGGCGGGAGCTGGCGGGTGCTGAGGTGCTGCCTGCCCCCAGCCCCTCCAGCAAAGGGATACACGACTCCTGCACCCTTCTGTGCCAGGAGCCCTCGGCCGCCAGCTCCTCCCTGTC
The DNA here is from genome assembly GCA_032595735.1 of Pelochelys cantorii. Lineage (NCBI taxonomy): Eukaryota > Metazoa > Chordata > Testudines > Trionychidae > Pelochelys > Pelochelys cantorii. The sequence goes on from CM064353.1 coordinate 15,992,947, forward strand.
ACTCCCTGAACCCCACTCCCACCTGCCCCTGCTGGTGTCCCCTGAGCCAAGCCCTTCTGCTTATCAGTCACCTTGGGGCCCGCTCCACACCCGCCTTTCCAGGGGTTCCCCCATCTCCTTGGGCATGTCCCCTCTATTCCCTTCCCCTCTCTCGCCTGCTGGCCTCTGCCGCTGGGGGGCCGGCTCAGGAGCAGCTACTCGCAGCCCATGCACAAAGAGCATGGGGAAGAACCCTGTTACGCAACCCGGCTGCAACCTTCCACCACCCCTTGCAAAAGGTCAGGTTCCTCCCACAGCACAAGCCCGCTCTGCAGTGCCCTGGCTCGGGGAAGGCTGTGCAGACACCCCCTTCTTGCTTCCTGTCCAGCCTCGCGACAGCTGATCCCATGCTAGCAACAACCAGCAAGACTCCCTGAGTATTTTGCCTGTCTGTAGGGCCTTCAGCCAACTGCCCCACAGCCCTTTGCAAAGAAGAGCCAGGGTGGCCACCCCCTTGGCACGCATGGGGAAACTGAGGCCCGGAGGAGGGACGTGTGTTGCTCAACAAGCAGAGCGCATCAACGGCAGAGCCAGCTGCATTCCTGACTCCAGTGCCCTGCTGGTATCTGCCAGCGACGGGTAGAGGGACACAGCCACAGGCAGGCTCCTTCCCTGTCCCAGGAGGAAAGTCTCTGGGACCCTGCAGAGCCCACGGGGAGAAGGGGACTGGAGGCGGGAGAGGGGCTAGGATGGAAAACCCATCGTCTCGGAGCACGGGAGACGGGCGCGTTGAATGGGGGGATGGAGACTTCCCATGTAGGTGCCGATGGTTAAAAACTAATCCCAGGGACGGGGGTCCTGCCTCAGCTCAGGGCTAAGGGAGCAGGGAGGGCCTTGTGGCGCCCACAGCTGGAAAGGGGGGGGAATAGCCAACCCCCCCCAATCCTAACAGAACTAGCATCCAGTCCCCTCCCAGGTGCCGTCGGCTGCTGCCCTAACACTGCTGCTGGCAGCTGGGGCTGTCCAAAGGCCACTTCATGAATTGCCTCTCCCCTTCCCATCCTATCCCCGGAAGCCCAGCCACAGAGACAACCTCGGAGGCTTTTCCAGCCCTGAGTCAGCACAAAAACCCTGGCGGAGCCATCGGCTGCTAGCAGCACTGAAGTGTGATTGTTAAACACGCCTGCCCAGCTCATGGCCAAGCCAGGCCTTCACGGCTGGCCACCCTCCCGCAGCCTTGCCAGCAACAGCCACCCAGAGGCATGTCCCATTTCCCAACTGTCTTCTTCCTTGGTGACATCATCCTCTGGTGCAAAACGATGCTATTAAAATAATGCCCTGCCTTTCTCTTAGCCACTGCAAGGCTCTTGCATGGCTTCAGATACAGTCATTGTAGCCTCACTAGGTGGGGAGACAAGTCACTGGACATGTGGGAAACTGAGGCACAGATGAGCAACTAGCCTGGTCAGACTGCAAGCTGGTGACAGAGGCAGGAGTAGCACCCAGGAGCCCTGGGCTCCAGTTCCATGGCGCTGACCATTGGGCAGCACTGCCTACATAGTGAGCTCACCACAGGCCCATACATCCTGTATGTAAGATATGAGATTCCCCAACTGGCTGGTCTGGGACAGCTGGAAGTGCCTGTGATGCAGCAGCATTTAGGCATCACAGGGGGTGGCTGGCACACACCCTATCCACTCGGAGTCACAAGAACCACCATCCAATTTCACACACTCCCCTTGGGCTGTCATTTACACCAGGGCACTCGGCGTCTGCATGAGCGTCAGGTCCCTGGGTCCATTTCCGGGTCCTGCCCAACTACCTGTGTGCCCTAGGACGAGTCACGTCCCGGCGGGACAGCTTCCTATCAGGAGACGGAGCCACTTGCTGGCTACTTGCATAGTGCGGCGGAGACCCAGAGAAGTGCTACGCTTTCCCAGGGCTACAGGACCCAGGCACCCCAGGCCGCCTGTGTGCGGGGGCTTCCCGTGGGCACCTTGAAGCTGGCGAGCGGGGAGCTGTGACATTAACGTGCTCGTGGGAGCCCGTGCTTTGTAGAGCGCTGGCAGCAGCTGATTAACGGTTCCTGGAATAGTCATTATCCAGCGGGGTTCGCGCGCGGGAATGCGGCAACGAATTCCATCCTAATCGGGGCCATGTCAGTAACCAGCGGCTTTAACCCTCGGTAAAAGGCGTTTGCTAAGGCACCGTACACCTCCAAGGGCAGCCAGTGCCCTAGGGCGAGGTATGGGCAACAGAGCAGCTCCCATTCACCACCACCACCCTGCCCTCCCTGCTGCAACTCCCCCCACCCCAGATCTCATGCCGGGAGCAGTAGCAGTGAAGGGAGAGGAGCTGCAGGGAATCTGGCAGGGAGCCATGCTTGCCAGCGTCTGCAGTGTAGCAGGGGAGGGATCTGGGGGGAGCACAGGGAAGAAGCAGGACAAGCAGAGGCTCAGCATGGAGCTGCTGGAGAGGGCGAATTGGCACCAAGAAGCCCACGTTTAAGAACCACCACCAATGTGGAGCCAGACCCCACCATGGGCTCAGTGGGAACCACTAGGCTCCCTGGGTCCTGGCTGGGCAGGCCCCATTCAACCCCACGCTTCCACAGGCTGGGGAGGGGCAGAGGCCAGGCAGCAGGTGGCACAGTTCTGCGGCTCCATCCTCGGGAGAAAGGCACGGGAAGGGGGCACTGACTCTCCAGGAACCTGCAGGCAAACATCAGATGGGTGCCCCAAAGCCTGGATCAGCAAACAGCCCTCACCCCATCTTCTCAATTCCCTGGCGCTCCTGGGACTTCGGCCCATGCCCAGCGTCACGCTGAGGTGCAGCCAGGCTGGAATCCCCTCTGATGGTGCACCTCTGCTGCAGTGACACCCCCTCCCGGCCAGTGCCAGCTGGCTTGGGCTCTGGTGAGAGGGCTGTTTAACTCTGGTGTAGACCTGGTCCTGGAGGCTGTCTCTAGCCCAAGCCCGAACACCTACAGCCCCACGAGCCTTAGTCAGCGGGCACGGGCCAGCCACGGGTGTCTCAATGCAATGTAGACACCCTCAGCTGCCCACCGCCCGCTGTCTGTCTGCAGGATGCCTCCCGCAGCCCAGGGGCCTGGGAGCGCCCACCGGACCTCACCCCCTCAGCTGTCTGCAGGAGGCACAGGTGCCCTGGGGCGCCCTCACAGCAGTGTGCCCTGTCGATACCAGCTCTGAGGCCCGGAACCAGCTGCATCACAGAGATGCTGATTTCACCACCTTCCTCACCCCATACCCTGGAGGGATGGTGCAACCCAGTGACTTCCTCTGCTGGAATCCTGCACCCCTGCCTAGCAGCCTCTCCACCTCCTGCTACCCATTTCAGGAATTATAATTGCAGCAGGAAAAACAAGGTATTGATCCACATGCAGAATTACACACACCCCTATGCCCAGGTGTCCAGACCACACAACATCCTCCCGCTCCCTGAGAACTCAGCACACACAAGGTGTCCGTCCCACCACACACTCCGCAAGCACACAGCACGCTTCTCAGCATCGGCTCGGCTTCTAGGCTCTATGGCAACAGATGATAAATAAAGGAGTAAGAATAATGTGTCCCTGCAACAGCCCCGTGAGCGCACAGCACAACACCCACACACAGATTAGCTAGGTGCATTATGGGCTTTTCCCTCCCCACTTGCCTCTGACACATCAGACCCCACAGCGCCCGAGACTGATGCAGGAAAGTGAACTATGGCCTGGGCCAGTATTAAGGAAGATTCCATCTGCCCTAGCACGACATTCACTGTGGGGCACATGCACCCACACCTGATGAGCTGGGCTCACCCTGCATCATGCACAGCACCCCCCTCGCCTCCAACATTCACAGCCCCCAGGGCCTGTGCTTCGGGGCATGATTCTCACACCACAAAACACAGTTCCCACTGACTTGAACATAGGATCCAATAGCCAGAGAACCTGCCCTGGGACCACCTGGCCTGCAGAGCTGACACCCAACTAGTGCACCAGGTCCCCCCCTGACACCCTGCGCGGGAACCCAGGCCCCCCGGCCCCCAGCTCTAACCCTGACACCCTGCGCGGGAACCCAGGCCCCCCGGCCCCCAGCTCTAACCCTGACACCCTGCGCGGGAACCCAGGCCCCCCAGCTCTAACCCTGACCCCCTGCACTGCACCTAGCCATGCAGGGAACCCAGGGCCCCCAGCCCACAGCTCTAACACTGACACCCTGCGCGGGAACCCAGGCCCCGCGGCCCCCAGCTCTAACCCTGACACCCTGCGCGGGAACCCAGGCCCCCCGGCCCCCAGCTCTAACCCTGACACCCTGCGCAGGAACCCAGGCCCCCCAGCTCTAACCCTGACCCCCTGCACTGCACCTAGCCACGCAGGGAACCCAGGGCCCCCAGCCCACAGCTCTAACACTGACACCCTGCGCGGGAACCCAGGCCCCCCAGCTCTAACCCTGACCCCTGCACTGCACCTAGCCACTCAGGGAACCCAGGGCCCCCAGCCCACAGCTCTAACACTGACACCCTGCGCGGGAACCCAGGCCCCCCAGCTCTAACCCTGACCCCCTGCACTGCACCTAGCCACTCAGGGAACCCAGGGCCCCCAGCCCACAGCTCTAACACTGACACCCAGCATTTGCCCCCAGCCACACCGGTCCCCAGTTCTAACCATGACACCCGGGCAGCCCCTGCTCTAACCACTACGGTCACTGCCTCCCCACCCCCACCATGCCACACATCCGCAGCACACAGGCGCCTGCAGAGTTCACGCCCCCACACTCACGCGTAAAGGGAGCACAGTGGGGGGGGGGGGACTTTCCTTTCCCTTCCCCCAGCCCGATACATCCCTTGCTACACGCACCCCGTCCCCGCAACGCGGCGCCCACGCCAAATGCCCCGGATCACCCGCATCCCCCGCAGCTGTGCCGCCCCGGGGGTCACGAGGAGAGCCGGTGAACACGCCCCCGGTCCGCGGGGCAAGCGGAGAGCCCCGGCCCCGCGCGGAACAAAGGCAGCCCACGCACGGGCGTGGGGGCCCGGCCGGCGCTCACCTGCGGCGGCGGCGGGGGCCTGCAGGCTGCCCCGCTTCTGGAAGGGGTGCTTGCCCCGGGGGGGCGCGGCGCCCGCCGACATTCCGCTCCGCTCGCCCGCCGGCCGGCCGGGGAGTCGCAGCTGCGGAGCCGGCGCGGCCGGGAGCTCTTCCTGCAGCAGCGGCCCAGAGCTTGCGCGGCCCGCTGGGCCCCTCCCCCGGCCGCTGATTGATGCAGCGAGCTCGGGGCCGGCTCGAAGTCCCAGGCTCCGCCTGGCGCGGCGCCAGGTCCGGGGCCCGAGCTCGGGCGAGCCCGGGCGAGGGGGCCAGGGCGCTAGCTTGAACAGACCCCAAGGGCGTGGTCTGCAGGTTTCCATCAGCAGCACCCCCTGCGCAAAAGTTGTTCCGTCCTCCCCCCTCCCCCCAGCCGGGCCTGGTCCCAGCTGTTCCCAGACCAGTGAGCCCAGCGGGCCATGGAGCCAGTCTGGGGGCTTTGCTATGGGCCAGAGCCAGCTGCTTCAGAAGAAAGAACTCCCCTCCGTGGAGAGTTGTGGCAGATGAGGGCTCCTGGCGCCAGATGGGGCAGACAGATCTGCCCCCCCCCCCCATGCCTCAGGGATGGATCTGTGCCAGACCACAGGCAGACCCACCTGCTCACCTCTGCACAGGGCTCAGGGTGGCAGAGGAGCAATCCAAGCCCCCCCTCCCAGGGGTCTGCCCACAAGACCCAGCACCACCCCGCACAGCATCTTTCCTGGGCAGCCAGGGTCCTTGTGTGCCCACAGCCATGGTGCTTTCCAACCCACCCCATAGGCCCCTATCCCTGGGGCACACAGAGAAGTCACACCAAGCAGTACATCAGCATCAGAGCCAGAATTGCACCCCACGCCTCCTGCCTGCACTAACCACTGAGCCACGCTCCCAGCCTGATCTGCAGGACAGGCAAAGATGTACAGTACAGCTTTTCATCCTTCTTTCCCTCAACAGCTATTTTCAGAGGCTGCCAGCCCCATCCCAGGCCTCCGCTAGAACAAGAGCCAGAAAAGGGGCTCCCTGGTGGAACAGGAACAGCGCAGCAGGGACAGGCCCTCCCCGCTAATAAGACACTAGAATAAGCAACAGGGCCTGGTGGAGAGCACATGGGGCTAGGACTCAGGAGAGGGGGGTTCTACTGCCGATTCTGAGTGACCTTGGGCAAATCACTTTGCCAGTCTGTGCCTCAGTTTCCCCTCCCCCGTTGCTTGTCATATTTACTTAAATTGCTGGCTCTTTGGGGCAAAGGCTGTCTGTGGCGGTGTGTGCGGTACTCCCCCGGTAGATGCATCATCCCTGGGGCTGACCGTCCCCTCGCTACTTCACCCCATGATCTCAGCAGTAGCTGGTTCCTGGACTACTGTGGGGCGGATGTTTGTACGGGAGAACCTTTAGGAGCCATGGCACCTGCGAGGCCCGGCTCTCAGGCCTGTTGAAATGGACTTAGTCAACCCCGAGAACAATGGGCACCCGGGAGCCAGCCTGTGTTTACTGGCTGGATGAGGCGGAGCCTGAAACTTTACAAACAGCCCCCTAGAAATGTCCCTGGGCGGGGGTGTAACTGTGCTGCCGAGAAGAGCCCCAGAGGGTCTCCGGAAAGGCAGACCTCAGGTTTCCGAGCTGAACAAGCACTGCCCATCGGCGGGAGAGAAATACCTTCTTCCGGGAAAGGGCCTATTCCTGGGGACCAGGGGGCTCGAGGCTGCACCTCCCTTTGCCTCCTGTGCCCCAGGCCCCGTGTTTGAATCTTCAGCTCCAGCTCTGGCGAGCAGCCCTCCCTTGGGGGTAAGCGCAGACCCGGGGAAGTGCCTGCCCCGGAGAGCACTGAACGCAGGGAGGCAGCAGAACAGTTCATGGCGGGGGCAGTGGCCAGAAAGAGCGGGGCTCAAGGGGCCGGCGGAGTTGGGAGCTTGCCCCTGGGGGCACAGACAGGACCCCCGTCAGCAGAGGCAGCCATTGACCCCAGGCACCGCAGACCCCAGCGCGCCCGGCTGCCCTCACAGCAGCCACAGGCGGAGCGTGGCGCCCGGCTGGATGCTGGTCTGGCTGGAGCTTGCACAACAGCCAGTTGCGTCACCCTGGGCTGGGGGAAGCGCCCGCGGCACCGGGGCCTGGCTGCGCCGGGGAACGCACGTTTCAGGGCCCCGCGCCCCCGACGGACCAGCCTGCCCAGCCAGCTGCAGGAGCGCGGCGGCCTCGCAAGTGCCAGGCAGCGCCCTGCCTGCGGGGAGACGCCGCCCTTCCCCGGGGCGGGCGCTGCTGCCGCCCCCAGCCTGGCATGTCCCGCCAGCCGCGCGGGCAGCAAGCACCCCCGGGCCGGGCCGGCTCCCCGTCAGGCCCCGGCGGAGTCAGTGGGACAGCACTGCCCCTCCCCCTCCCGGGCCAGGGGGTTACTGCCCCTCCCCCTCCCGGGCCAGGGGGTTACCCCCCCCCCGCGAAGCGGAAAGACAAAGAGGAACCGAACAAGCCGCCTTTGTGCTGCAGGAGCCGCGTGCCGGCTCCTGGCCCCAGGGAGCCCGACCGCAGAACCCCCCCCCCCCCGGGGCAGCCTCCGGACTGCAAAGACGCTGTTGGGCGAACAGAAAAAAGCCGAGGGGGAAGGTGGTAGGGCGAGAGAGCCAGCTGAGTGCGGGGGGGGGTAGGGCGAGAGACCCAACTGGGGGAGGGGCGGGACGAGAGAGCCAGCTGAATGCAGGGGGGGTAGGGCGAGAGAGCCAGCTGAGTGCGGGGGGGGTAGGGCGAGAGAGCCAGCTGAGTGCAGGGGGGGTAGGGCCAGAGACCCAACTGGGGGAGGGGCGGGACGAGAGACCCAGCTGAATGCAGGGGGGGTAGGGCGAGAGACCCAACTGGGGGAGGGGCGGGACGAGAGACCCAGCTGAATGCAGGGGGGGTAGGGCGAGAGAGCCAACTGAGTGCAGGGGGGGTAGGGCCAGAGACCCAACTGGGGGAGGGGCGGGACGAGAGACCCAGCTGAATGCAGGGGGGGTAGGGCGAGAGACCCAACTGGGGGAGGGGCGGGGCGAGAGAGCCAACTGAGTGCAGGGGGGGTAGGGCCAGAGACCCAACTGGGGGAGGGGCGGGACGAGAGAGCCAGCTGAGTGCAGGGGGGGTAGGGCCAGAGACCCAACTGGGGGAGGGGCGGGGCGAGAGAGCCAACTGAGTGCAGGGGGGGGGTAGGGCCAGAGACCCAACTGGGGGAGGGGCGGGACGAGAGAGCCAGCTGAGTGCAGGGGGGGTAGGGCCAGAGACCCAACTGGGGGAGGGCCGGGACGAGAGACCCAGCTAAGTGCAGGGCCAGAGACCCAACTGGGGGAGGGGCGGGACGAGAGACCCAGCTGAGTGCAGGGGGCGTAGGGCGAGAGACCCAGCTGGGGGAGGGCCGGGACGAGAGACCCAGCTGAGTGCAGGGGGGGTAGGGCCAGAGACCCAACTGGGGGAGGGGCGGGACGAGAGAGCCAGCTGAGTGCAGGGGGGGTAGGGCCAGAGACCCAACTGGGGGAGGGCCGGGACGAGAGACCCAGCTAAGTGCAGGGCCAGAGACCCAACTGGGGGAGGGGCGGGACGAGAGACCCAGCTGAGTGCAGGGGGCGTAGGGCGAGAGACCCAGCTGGGGGAGGGCCGGGACGAGAGACCCAGCTGAGTGCAGGGGGGCTAGGGCCAGAGACCAGCTGAGCGCAGGGGAGGGGGGTTGGCGGAGCTGATCCCGTTGAAAAAGGGAGCAGGCAGCACTGGCAGCTTTAGAGTAATGGTAAGTAAAAGGGGGGGAAGATGGTGATACAGAAATTCTGCTCTCCTCACCCCCAGCCCCGGCACCCCTCCCTGCCTTCCCTAGCCCTACATAAGGCCATGCTGATCCAGCCCTCTCATTGCCTGGGTGGCAGGAGGCCAGCAGAGCCAGGCTGGCTGGGAAGCAGGGGATGAGCCTCCCAGGGGTGGGGAGAAGAAAGCGGCTTTGTGCTGCACCTGGGAGTGGACCAGGCTCCGGGCTAAATATCCCTGCTGGGAGGGAATACAGTCACAGAGGCAGGCTGTCCGGCTGGGTGTCCTGCCTGCCCTGGAGTCAAGGGAGGGCTCGCCACTGCTGCTGGAGGCCAGTTCAGGCAGGACCCCGCCTCCCAGCTGTAGCTTTGTGCCTGGAACTGTAATGCTAAGCTGGGAGCTAAAGGGGAGTCTCCATTAGCTGTTAGCAGTATAGTGCTTATGAACCTCCCCCAGCAGTTTTGAATCCCTCCAACAGAGGACAGTAGAGATGTGAGCTCATTATGCTACAGACATTCATAGCAGGATCTTGCAATTTTCAGTCCCCTCCTCGTGAGTAATTCTTGGCTTCCCCAAATGCTCCTGCCCAGAGTGCAGGGGCCTATTCAGAGTTATCTCTGGGGCGACACCACTGACCTCAGTAGAATTTGGCCGGGCAATAATTTTGGCCCCCGGAAGTTTAAAACTCTTAATGGAGCCTTCCAGATCTGGGGTCAGCTCCTCAGCGGGGGCAAATAGATGTGGCTTCATCAGCATGACTATGGCTAGAGCAGCCTGGGCCAGCCCTAGACTAATTGGCACCCCAGACAAGGAGGATCTTTGTCCCCCCACAGACTTCCCCCCCATCTATGTCCCTCAGTCTCAGACCTTGTCTACGCCACTGTGGGCCATCGACCTAAGTTACACAACTTCTGCTGCATGACTGATGTAGCAAAGTCAACGTGCTTCGTTAGGTCTGCTTACTAAGTCCACCACTGTGCTTTGGAGGAGAACCACCTAAAGCTCTGTACTAGGCACGATAAATGGACCCCTCCTGGATGGACTGCTGCCCCTCGATCCAGCAGCAGTGAAGACTTGCCCTTAGACTGTCACCAAACATTTTGTGTTGAGCGGGGCAAAAGGAGTAATGGTATTTCTTTCCTATTGTTGCACAGGGAAAACCTCTGTCCTCTCATTACAAATGTCCTTTATTGGGCAATACTTACACGGGCTTTTCAAACACGTTTGCTTTTGCACGTACAATAAAACAGGGTTCACAAAATCCCAGCCGCATTCTCGCTTCACTTCTCTTTGTTGTTTGAGGGCACTGGCTGTAGCCACGCCCTGCCCCATATGTACCGTGAGGGTCTGGCTGGCTGACAGCTATCGGAGAGGTCCAAGGAGAAGGTGGTTCTCAACGCCTGGAGGATTCCATGCCAGGAAGTTCGGGTATGTCTACCCAGGCAGGGCAAAAGTCAAATTAAGCGATACAACTTAAGCTATGTCATTTGCGGAGCTGATGTCAAAATGGCTTAACCCAGCTTGTGGTGCTGTCTACACAGCAGGAAGTCAAAGGAAGAACACTCTTCCTCCAACTGCCCTTACTCCTCGTGAAATGAGGGCTACAGGAGTCGGAGTAAGCAGTCCTCCAACTCGCCACTACTTTGAAATAATGGCTTTCTGTGTAGACGCGCTCTGTGTTATTCTGAATTAACGCTGCTGCGTAGACATCGCCTCAGTGACAAAGTCTCCACATTTGGAACCCCTGAAACATGTTACCTTCAATATTCTCTTGTCACTGACAACAAAAACAGCCTCCTAAGCCCGGCCTCCTAGGCCACAGCCCATGTCACCTGCCCCTAAATCCAGCCCTGAGAGCAGCTAGCTACTTCTGTGCTGGCCCTCCTCTCCTCCGACTCTGTAACTGCCCTTTGGAGCAAGGGCCATCCGGATGTTGCTCTACAGCTCCTGGCCTGTCTCTCCGCCCCTGGGCTCGTTTCAGATCTTGGCTGGACACCTCTTCTCTCCCCACCCTATCCCCCATTTCCCGTTACTGTTCAACAGCAACGTTGGGGTGCTGGCAGTGTTCCCTAGCCACAGCCAATAAAAGGCATGCCCCCCTGAACCCAGACTCCCTTTCCAGTTGTTCTTTGGTTGCTCCTACTTGCACAAGAGCTGCTGAGCATGTGATGCTGGGGGAGAGGAATAGGTGTAGCCTGTGTCAGAGGCAGATCATGGGGTAGCAGAGGGGAGGACATGGGGGTCGGCAAGGAGGCTGGAGAGGATGAGGATGGTGAGTGAGTAAGGGAGGAAGCGGTGATGAAGGGAAGGGGTCGGCTCCCCCTCCTGGAGGCGGAGGTCACAGCCACAATGAATCCAGGGTGGGGGCTCTGCACTGAGTGCCCCCAGGTAATCCCAGACACCAGCCTCACGTGAACCCACTGGATCAGTCCCACCAGACCCAAGCCACATGCTGAGTCCCACCGGATCCAGGGTCTGCCCCCAGGGATTCCAGAGAGGTAGGGATGGGGAGGGGAGGGAGGCCTGGGCGAGGAGGCAGTGTGGAGCCCTACACCTCCCCCGGCCGGGCAGCTGAACCCGCACGGCCATCCCCAGTCCCCATGAGTCCCTCAGGGCAGCTCCAATGGGACAACCCCTCCCTCCCCCACCCCACAGTGTGCTTATTGCGGGTACTGGGACGGGCGGGCCAAGGCCTGCCCAGAACTAATGCTCTGCCCCTCAGCAGACGGCAAGGAACCCAGGACACAAATGAAGAACCAGGATAGAGAGTCAGGGTCAAAGGTTAAAAATCTGGGCCCAGGAAGAGCCCTGAGCAGAGACTCCCAATAGTGCCCACCCCTCTCACAGGTGTCTCAGGAGTCAGTGGACTCTGCCCAAAAGAACTGCACCTGGAGGCGACTGGAGAAAGAACCAGAAACAGGCCCAGAGAGCCCCCATCCAGCTTTCTCCTCCTGCAGGGAGGGCTGATCGTCTTGGCTAGCACCAGGAGGAGGCTGACCAGGTGCTCTGGAGACTTTGTGGGGCCATGGATGGGACAGGCGTGGATGAGGTGGGGCGGGAAGAAGAACAGCCAGGTTCTCAGCAAGAGGTGCTGGAGCAGGCAGAAGAAGGGCAGCAGCTCAGCACGCTCTGCATAGATGTGCACCGTGGCCTCCCTCCTGCCATTCTGTGAGCCACGGCAGACCCCCGCCCACGCTGATGGCTCCAGCTAATACTCCCAGCAGGCTGTGGAACTAGGGCGGAACATAGACCAGGGCAACTCAACACGCGGTCCAAGGGCCACATGCAGCGTGTGGCCCGCAGTGCAGTTTGGGTTTACATGGGGCTCCACACGCAGCCCGCGGGTGGGAGCCAAACAAACAAGTAGTCAATAGAATGGTCTGTTGATCTGCGTTTTAGTAGTTAAATTCCTGGACTGTCATTGCTCATTAACAGAGCTGTCCTATGGGTGGAAATCGGGGAACTACTGCATTTCATTAATATCAGCAACACTGACTTAAACGGGGCCTGTGTGTTGTGTAGTCTTGCCTTAATCTTTGTATTCATGCCCCTCAGTGTGAAAGAAGCTATTTGCATATATATATTTGCATGAATATGCAACCACGCTTAAGTTGCGACCCTTGGCATGTGCTGTGAATGTCACTGTGTCCCTCGGGGCTTCCAAAGTTGAGTAGCCCTGGCATAGACTGACCCACCAGAGCAGTGTTTCTCAACCAGTGGTACGAGTACCCTTAGGAGTACTGGAGAGAAGTCTGGGGGGTATGTCAACACCACTGAAATTTGGAAAAAACTGGATTTTTATTTTAAGTTTTACATCACTTGAATTTTTGGGTGTAAAAAGTACAAAAATAATAATCGCCTGCTCAGCTACGATTAAGTTGTTTAAACAGATGTGTTGCAATGGTGGAAAAAAAAATGTGTGTGTCCGAAAACTGGGGGTACTGGGGGTACTTTTTTTTTTTTGAAAAAGGGGTACTTTATAAAAAAAAAAAAAAAAGACAGACACACTGCACCAAAGCTTCCACCCTCCACAGGTCTCTTGGCATCGGGGTGAGACACAAGGACAGGAAATGGATGGTATGCATGGGTGCACTCTGGGAGCAGTTCAGAGACAGACGGGCTAGATGGCACTTGGCCAGTTCAGATAGTGTGTGTGTGTGGGGGGGTGCAGCTGGGGAGGCCTGTGGGGTGTGACATTTTGGGGTTCAACCCAGACCAGCAAGGGGTTGCATCACCACCTGCCCCGCAACAGTGGGTGCCATCAGTGCCACCCTGCCAGAGTTGAAGCCCTGACACCAGCATCCAGCCTACACTCCTGGCTCCCACCAGCCGTGGTGACCCCAAGCAGGGTCACCCCAACATCCTCCCAGCCCAGAATTCCCCCGAAGCCAATGTGCCAGTCTGCTGGGTTCCCAGCTTGGAGTGACCCCTGTTGGCCTCAGCACACGGCAGTTCTGCTACTGCTCAGCGTGTGCAAACTGCCTGCCTGGACGCAGAGCTCTGTGTAGCTACAAGCCTGTCTCTCACCGGCAGAAGTTGGGCCAATAAGGGATATTCTCTCACTCACGTTATCTCTAACTCCTGAAACCCCTTCGGGTCTGCCCGGGCAGCAAACTCTTCAGGGGTCTGCCAGTCCAAGCCTTGCCTGGTAGGTAACAGACAGTGACCCCAGCTCCTGAGTTCCCCAGAGACATCTCCCTGCAGTGTCCAGTCTGCTCCTGCAGCTCTCCCAGGAGTGACTCGGTTCGGTGTTCCTGTAAAGAGACAATACCCTGCAGCACATCATGGGTGCACCTACACTGTACCGTTACTTCGAGATAACATTGCGAGCGTCTACACAGCCATTCCGTCCTTTCGAAATAACAGATGGCTTATTCCGACTTCTGTAAGCCTCAGCTATTCTGCAATAAGGCGTGTGTAGCTGCTCCACTGCTGCTATTTCGAAATAGCCCCTCACCAGGGCCATTCTAAGTTATTCCGCCTGGGGCTCTAAATCGAGATAGCACGTCTACATTAGGGGAGCCTGCCTCGCACTAATTTTGAGGCTTCCCTGCAGTGTAGATGCGTTATTTTGAAATAAGCTATTTCAGAATAACTATTCCGGAATAGCTTATTTCGAAATCGCTGTGCAGTGTAGACGTATCCTCTGTATACTAGGGTTTGGCAGTCATGCTGATTTCAAACACAGCCTGAGCTGGCTTATAGTAAAAGTAAAAGAAGTGTATTTAACAGCAGGACATCGGGTTATGTGATACCGAGTGTGGGGAATAAAGACAGAAAGGGTTTACAAGGAAACAACGTTAAAAATAGGTTTGTATATTGTTCATTCCAGCACGTTAGCATCTGTCTGTGCCCACGAGCCTTCCCCTTGGTCGAAGGCTCCAGCATTCTGAGATTTCAAGAGCTCTGCCCCGGGAAGCCCACGAGTGAGGGATACCCACCTGGCTTTGCTTCTGTCTCCAAAAACTCATTGGCCATGTTCCATGGGGCTGGAAGGCTTCCTGCTGTTGTTCCCTGCCTGTCCCCCTGCAGATTCACATAAAGGTGGTGGGACAGGGTTGATGGGATCATGATGTTAGGATGGGTTGCTTACATTTCAGCAGAACAATTGGCAAAAATAGTGCTGTACATATTACGGACACACAGGAAGGGAGTGGGGAAAAAGCAAGGGGATAGCCAAGAGGAAAAGGAAAAAAGTGGATTCATGCTGGCTGGGAGGTAACCCCAATACGCACGGAACTGTTTGCATCTCTGGACTTCAGGTCTTGCTGTGCTCTGTGGACGTGAGAGGGACCAGGGAAGTGGGCGGGTGAAGGGAGAAGCCCTCTAACAGTCCTGGCAGAGTAGCTCAGAGAGATCCCAGGGAAGACCTGGTGGTTGGAGAGAAAAGAGCTGCTGGTTGTACCGGAGCACTCTCCATGCTGGACTGTGAGCACCATAAAGGAGTCTCTGCGGGGCCTGATGGCTGAATGGACTGCAAATATAGGCCCTGGGGGAGACTCAGGACACACGCAGAGGGAAACCCGGTACGCTGCTGGCCAGAAAATCTCCAGGATATTCTGGAGGCTGGCCAGAGCCCCTAGGGGCAGGCTCCAGCACATGGACAAGACTAGCTGACTGATCACCAATACCGTCCCTCCCACCCCAGCGGGAAGGCACTGGAGCACCCTGTCCATCTCACAGCCAATCACACGGCCTGGCCTGCAGAGTGACCCTTTGCCTCCAGAGTGGCTGCCATGACCCTGCACAGAGAGCAGTGGGCCCTGCCTCCTCCCCACCATGTTGGGTCTATCGGGCTGCACAGGGGAGGTGGCAGGTGGAGAAAAACTAAAAGAGCCCTGTCACAGCGCATGCACCCCCTGTCCCTTGGGGTGCAGGTACCCAGGGGTGTGGACACCACCCAGTCAGCTGCCAGGTCATTGGCAACCTCTATCATTCTGTAAAGATGGCCCTTAGTCAACAGCAACACAGCCCAATGGCTAGAGTCAATATGGATGGCCCTTGGTTCAGAGCAGTGCAGTCTAATAGCTTAAGTCTAAGAGGGTTTGGGGCAACAGCCCCAGTAGGGGAGCCCTGGCCCACCCTACTCCCCCAGGCCCCGACCCAGGGCCCTGTGAGTGGCATAGTGCTCCACCACTCACTCGGCTGGGAATCCAACCACAGCATGCCAAGCTCACCTGGGTGGGAGATACCACTCCTGCACCCTCCATGGGTCACTTCCTACCACAGCTGGCACAGGGACGTTCCACATGGTCTCCGGGTCCTCCAGTTCCCGTGTAACAGCCTCTCCCTGGGCTCTTCCGGTGCTGGCAGCTCGGGGCGGCCTTCCTAGACTCTGGATCCCATCAGCTGGATGTCTGGCTGGAGTGGCTCTCGCACTCCTGCAGGAGATCTTTCTCCCCTGGTGTCCAGCCCAGACTGAGCTGAGCTACTCCCTTGTATACTGCCCCAGCATTTGGAGCATGCCCAGTCTGGGTGTAGGGGCGGGACTTCCCTTTCCCACAGGGTTTTAACCCCGCCTGTCTCAGTGCAAGGTATGCACACCCCATCACAAGCCCAAACTGCCTAGATGAGCCAGGCACCAGCTCAGATCTACCAGGCTGGTCACTCACCCACTTGCCATGGGGCATTTAAAGCAACAGCATCAGTTTACAGGGGTTCCAGCCCTGTGGTGCTGAGGGCTGGTCCCAGCTGCCAGTAGCTCCAGGTGTTGAGTTGATTACCTGGCAGGCAGCATCTCCCAGCAGCTGCCAGCTCTGCCCAGGGTCTCAGCTCATGCCCTCATCCTCTTCCTGGGACTGTGCTCAGGAGATTAGAGCCATGCATGAAATGAGCTCCCGGGGGCAGCTCCGTGTCACCTGGACTCTGAACCTGGCAGGGGTTTGACTCGGCTCTCGCCTACCACAATGCAAATACAACAGATGTTATTAACGCAAACGTTTCAAACGAAGTTTGCAAGATACGGGTTAAAAAAGAAGGCACCGTGCAGCCAGGGTCAAGCTTGGGTTACGAGGAAATACAAGTATCGGTTTACAAGGCTAGCGAGATACCCAATGTGCATAACAGCATTGTCCTGGCGGGTGGGTTTTTGAAACATCGGTATAAGTGCCCTTGGGGATACTGTCCGTAAAGGGTATAAAGTCACAGTCTGTGGCGGTTGAGCGCATACGTACACGAGTGGTACACGTCCCTCCATGGAGAGTGTCTCTTGGTGTGTTGGTCTTCTGTGAAAAGATACAGCGTGCATCAGGGAAGGAAGCAGGTGATTTCCTTGACCGTGTCTCTCATTGGTGATCATGTGTATCTCCCGGGGAACCATATGTGGTGTGTTAGAAAAGGAGGCGAGTGTCTTCGCTGGCCATGCCCCTCATCGGTGGTCTGAGTCATCCATCCTGGCACTGTTGGTAGGCCATGATGTACTTCGTGTACATATCTCTGGATCACTGGATGACATCGGATACCATCAGCTGCTTCATGACCGGGTGTAGCACTAACTACACTGCATGCTTGTAGCACTGGCTTGTTCTGGGAGCGTGAATAGGGACCTCATAGTCCCGGGCCCTCAGGATGTCAGCCAGTGGGGTGTACTTCTCAATCTTCCAAGCTCAGGCCCAGTGGAAGGCTGGGGTCTGGTTCTCGAAGGGCACCATGATGTCCACCATGACCTTCTGCTCCTCGTTGGTCACAACGATGTCAGGATGCAGCAGGCTGTCCATCCCAGGGCGACAGTCAATGGCGACACTTCCCAGAGCCGGCAGGATGGCTTGGAGCAGCCGGTCCTGGATGGTCTTGTAGTGGAGCCGCCAGGCCCTGGAGTGGGACTGGCAGCTGTACAGGATGTGGGGCAGTGTCTTGTTGGCAAAGCCACACTTCCTGCACCGCTTGTCTCGCTCCTGTGGCAGATGGCACCTTTGAGGGACACAGCTGAGCTAGGCTGGGTGGACGAATCGCCAGCCAGTGAAGCGGGTGAAGCTGCCCTGTTGGAAGAAGTAGCTGCTAGCATCCCGCATGCTGGCCATTTTGAACACCTTGCCCTGGCCGGCTTCTGCTTGAGACTCTCCATGTACTGGTGCCTTTCAGAATCCTCTCCAACGTGGTTCTGGTGGCGGAGTGACATGTTTCAAGGGGTCAACGTGCACCACGACTCCCAGTTCCCGGTGTTCACGCCATGCCCAGTGGCAGCACATCCTCTTTCCAGGTTGGTGCAAGGCATGGCGGGCGTGGGACCACAGGGAGGACAAGTCACCTCCTCTCTCCCAGACTTGGCCTCCAGGGAGTCGCTGAGGTACAGGCAGTATCCTGCTCAGAGAGGTCCTAGCAATGCGCTTCCTGACCACATCCCACACGGTACTCTTGCCAATGCTCCTCACTGTTGGGTCCAGGCATATCCAGAGGCAGAAGGCCATGTCACACAGGCCACCCATCCGAAATATTCTGGCGCCACCCTGTCTGTTGGAAGTATGGTGACCTTTTGCCAGGGGCGAGCAGGGAGTCATTGACGCATGCCGTGTCCTGCAGAATCTCCGTGATGACATCCGAGGGGGTCTGTCAGACGTGGACTCCTGTGGCGGTGCCCAGGTGCTGGTAAAACTACCCCCCTCAAGGGAGCTCTCCCTGGATCAGGAACTGTGTGGCCTAGACCAAGTCCCTGACACCACTGTCAACATGGAGGGAGGTGCACTTCTTGGCATTAAAGTGGAGGCCCATCCACTTGGAGGCTTGGCTGGCAACGTCAAGCATCTGCTGGAGGCTCTGTAAGCTGTTGGCGACCAGGAACAGGTTGTCTGATAGGCCAGGATGCTGATTCTCTCGCCGTGCAAGTTGAACCCGAGTGGGCCGTGAAGGAGCAGTTCCATGGACAGGTTGAAGATGACGGGGCTGAGAGGGCAGCCCTGCTTCATGCTACAGTGATGGGGATGGCATCCATCTCCCCGACTGCGGAGTGGAAGGTGGTGGTGCAGTCATGGTAGAGATCCCCAAGCAGCTGAAGGAAGGTTTCTGGCATCCCACACTCTCCGAGGGGGTCAAAGATGTGGTGGTGGGGAATGGAACCGAAGGCGCTGGCTGGGTCAAGCCAGGCTAAGGTCCACTGACTCCTGGCTGCCTGGATGGCTGTCTGAAGGGTGAAGTTGTGTTTGTAGCAACCCCCTGAAGATAGGAAGCCCTTCTGTACGGAGCTGATGGCTTCCTCGCACACACCCCAGTCTGTGATCCTTGCCATCATGGATCACTTCCAGGAGCCAGGAACACGATGGAACAGCTCAAATCTGTTCAAGATGGCAGCGAGCAGAATCCATTACCAGCATAGTCACATGTCCTGGGAACGGGAGCACCATAGGTATTGGGCATGGGACGGCCCCTTGGAATGGAAGCGCCATAGGTATTGGACACAGGATAGCCCAGAAACAGAAGTGCCACAGGTATCAGATACAGGCTGGCCCCAGGAACAGGAGTGCATAGGTATTGGACACGGGACAGCCCCGGGAATGGGAGAGCTGTAGGTATCGGACATGGGATGGCCCCGGGAACGGGAGCACGCAGGTATGGGACATGGGACAGCTCCAGGAACGGAAGAGCCATAGGTATGGGACACGGGACGGCCCTGGGAATGGTAGCATGCAGGTATCGAATATGGGATGGCCCAGGGAACGGGGGAGCCATGAGTGTCAGACACAGGATGGCCCTGGGAACGGGCATGACTTAGGTATCAGACATGGGTCTGGCCCAGGAATGGGAGTACTGTAGGCATCAGACACAGGACAGACATGGAACGGGAGTGCCATAAGTATCGGACATGGGATGGCCCCAGACCAGGAGTGCTGTAAGTATCCCATACCTATGGCACTCCCATTCCTAGGCCGGCCTGTGTTCGATACCTACAGCGCTCGTCCCATGTCCGACGCATACGGCGCTCCTGTTCCCGGGCCGTCCCATGTCCGATGCATACGGCACTCCTCTTCCCGGGCCGTCCCATGTCCGACGCATACGGCGCTCCTGTTCCCGGGCCGTCCCATGTCCGATGCATACGGCGCTCCTGTTCCGGGGCCGTCCCATGTCCAACGCATACGGCACTCCTGTTCCCGGGCCATCCCATGTCCGACGCATACGGCGCTCCTGTTCCCGGGCCATCCCATGTCCGACGCATACGGCGCTCCTGTTCCCGGGCCGTCCCATGTCCGACGCATACGGCGCTCCTCTTCCCGGGCCATCCCATGTCCGATGCATACGGCGCTCCTCTTCCCGGGCCGTCCCATGTCCGATGCATATGGCGCTCCTGTTCCGGGGCCGTCCTGTGTCTGATAGCTATGGTGCTCACATTCCCGGCATCATTCCGTGTCCCACACCTACGGCTCTCCTGTTCCTGAGGCCCTCCAGTGTCAGGCACAGGAAATGCTTCAGACCGCACTGGGCGGGGCGGGATTCTAGGCCAGTGAAATATGTGCTAATAATACAGGGCTGTTGTGGAAACAGAACAAGCCTCCCGGCTGAAGCCAGGGTAAAGGGGCCTGTAAGCAAAGGGGACAAGTGTTACCCGGCAGGGGTAAGTGACACTCCTGCCTCCGCTTGTCCCTGCCTCTCAGGGCCTTTGCTCCTCACCCGACACCTCATATCCAGGCTCTAGCAGGGTTACAGAGAATGGGCCCGAGTCCGAGCTCAGTCCCGTGTAACCTGGATTCACACCAGTGACTGAAGCACGCAAGTTCCACCCACCTCACCAGCTCCGGGGTTGCTCAGGAGAGGAGGGGTCAGAGGCTTTGGGGAAGGGGCGGGACAGGGACGGGAGGCAGGGTGGGGCTATGGGAAGGGACGAGGTGGTGGGCAGGAAGAGGCCGATGTGGCCAGGGCGAGGGGGGTTGTCCTAGGCCCTCCACCCTGCCTGTTCACACAGCCCAGAATGGTACTTGCCTTTGTCACAACTACATCAGACGCAGTTTGTGATCCACGCTAATCCCCAGTGTGTAGGTGACAGACAGCCTCACCACTGCTCCAGCGGAGGAGATGGTTCCAGCCCTCCTGAACAGGCCGAGGTCTTTCTACTGGGAGCTCCCCTTTGGGGCCTGGGTTCCACTTCTCAGTGTTAGGCATGGAGAGATGGTCGGAAGTGCTGGCCTTAAATTCTTCCTCTCACTTATACAAGTCCAGCCCCACTGCAAGCACATCACTTGGCCTGTGGCGCACAAGAGGCACACTTGTGTGTGTGTACACGCTTGTGTGAGTGTGCACGAGTACTTGTGCACAGCAGCAGTCCTTTCCTAGCCGCAGGACTGGCTGAGGTAGGCTCCCACCATGAAAGGCGCAGGCTGCCAGCCCAGAGGGAAAGGCAGCACTTAGGGAGCCCTGCTCCATCCCATGACCAGCGTTCCCTGTAAGTGGGCACTTGTGTGGCCTCTCAGGAGACATTCAGATGCCACCCAGCTATTAGCAGAGCGCCCACAGCTCGGTTTGTGTTTCTGTTGGTGGTGCACATTTGCACGTGCCTTGGTGTACATATAAATTATGCCACACATGGCTGGAAAAAATTAGGGGGAACATTGCTTGTGACAATCGCTTCAGCCTAGTGCCCTAAGGAAAGGGTCATTCAGACTGAGAGAGCCTGCCCCTCGGTGTCTGTGCCAGCCATGGGTTGTGGGTGGGGATCAGCCTGCACCCTCCACCTTCACTTCTCTCTCTCCCTCTCACGCATGGCTGCCCCTCCCTTTCTCCTCCCCCCCCCCCGCCCACTGCTCAGCACCTCCCCTTTCCCACCCTCCACAGGGCTTTGGCTTATTCCCTCCAGGGCTGTGAGGGGATTGGAAATTTGGCTTTGATGATCCCTGAACTGGTGCACGGGACAGGGGGCTACCAGGCCAGTTTCCACTGACAGGCACCCCCTCCACTCCTCCCCCTGCCCCTGGCCCCCCAGCGCTGTGGCGGGAGCCTCCCGAAAAGCCCAGCAGGGAGGCAGAGCAGCTGTCATGCCAGGGGGTGGATTTCAGCCCAGGGCTTACGGACCTTTCCCAGGCAATAGCTTTGCAGAGCCACCCTAATCCGTGGCTGGAGAAAGGGCTATTTTTAGAAAGCCTCCGAGCAAAGGGAATTCCACCACCCCCGGCCTCGTGGTTCCTTCCTGCCATGCGCCCACCCCACCATTGGAGCGTCTCTAGGGGAAACCTGCAATGGGGTGATTAAAGATGAGCATTTTTGAGTGGCTGCAGCACCAGGGGCTATAAATAAGCTGTGCAAAGTCACCAGCTGGGCACTGAGCGGGCATGGCTCATGCATCAAAGAGCAGCTTGCAGGTGGAATGCACCTCCCCTCTCCGGAAATGCAGCAGGCTGTCCCCACACAGTGCCTGGTGCCCATGCCCTGGGAGTCCAGTGGTGCTGCATGGACCCCTGGGCTCAGCCATTCTGCCCCTGCAATCAGAGACCATCACTGCAGGGCACAGAGAGCAGCCTGCAATGGCCATTAGCCTGCCTTCCTAATGCAGTTGCCAGCTCCAGTGCCCTATCCCCCTCTGCAACCCACCCCATCTCTTGGGAATCCCTTATCCTGCCATCTGAGTGCTAGAGCCGGCTCCTGCTCTGAGGCAGCCTGTGTTGGCTGTTTGGCTGCTCCCAGGGTGGAGGTGGGGGGCAGGACTCAACCCCACCACCCTGGGATCCCCATGCAAATACCCTATCACCAAGGCCACTCCAGAACCCACCCTACCTGGTGAAAGAGGAGAAGCTGGGTCCACCCAGCCTGCCTTGGCCTGGGGGAAGGCTGGGAGTTAATGCCCTCTTCCCAGGCAGGCTCTGGAAGTGGGACGAAATGCCTTTCCCTACCCACTTTCTCCGCATCCGATCCCCACGCAGGCTGGGGCTGGGGGACCCTAGGCACCCAGAGTTCCAGGCACCTGCCAGCCCCCCTCGAGGCATCTCCCAGGGACTTGGCTGAGAACAGCCCCCTCCTTGCCTGCCACATCCTGATTCGACCCCTTTGAAACTAGCCAGTTCCCAGGCTGCGAAAAGGCCCATTCCCAAGGCAGGCACTAGATGGGGGAAGAGGGAAGGTTTCTGGTAGCTGGGTGGTGGGTTGGGGTCATTCCGTGCTGTGGGCAGCACCAGACTCAGCCCACTTTGCCCCTGCTGCCCATATGTGGTGCCAGTCCCAACCCCTCCCTTGCGAAGGGGCCCCGGGCAGGCAGCTGGCACCAAGAGCTCCGGCTAAGGGTGGGGCTGAACTGGCAAACTCTGCCATGGAGGGGGTGGGGGGAGGATCAGCAGCTGCGTGAGATGGGGGTAGCGTGAGTCTGTGCCCGCGGTGATGGGCCCGTCTGTAGCAATAGGGCCAGGGAGGTGGGAGGGTGAGGGGCAGAGCTAACGGGTTACATGCCTGGGAAAACAAGGGAGAGCCTATGACAGACTCCAGCCCCTGCTGCCAGAACAAAGGGGAATCACCCCCCCAGCAAACACCCGCGGCCGGGAGGGGAGTGTGCCCAGGGCAGCCAAACCTGGAGAGGCACGAGGTGGCAGCTCTTCGGATGAGAACGGGAGGTGCTGACGCCGTGGCCGGGGGCTTCCTCTCCTAGGGGCTCCATGCAGACCCCTCTCTCACAGTCCCTCCCCCTCCACTGAGCCCACCAGGCCGGTCATTCCTCTAGCCAGCCCAGGCCCCAGGAAGCGTGGCTGCCCGGGCCAGTTCCAGAAGGGTACATGCCTCCAGCGACCCCAGCTCAGCCTGGATGGGTGTGGAGTTCTGGTATTTTAATTGGTCACAAACAGCGGCCCTGCGCCATGGGGCTCCATTAACGTGTCTGGAAACCGGCACACGTCCCAGAATTCCTCGGGAAGCTTTGACCTCTGGCTGCATTGTCGCTTCTGGAGTCCTTCACAAGAGGCCTTTGTTTGCTCTTCAGTGCACAGCAGAAGAGAGACCAAGCTGCCACAACCTCGCCCTGTCAGCGGGAGGGCTCCAGTCTCCCGTGAGCAGATCCAATTGCTGCATCTCAGCGCTTCAAAGACGCCCAGGTCTGGGGAGCGCTGGATCACGGTTCCTAGCCCAGTTTCCTAAGACACACACTCAAGTGCAGCTCTTGTGTCTTCCTCCTTATCTTCGGACATGGGGCTCTGCAGCCCAGATGCTTAAACCCCTGCGGCCAGTGACTCAGCCTTCCCCAGCCCCCAGCCCAGGTTCCCTGTGAGCTGGGTGCTTGTGCACTGCTCAGGAGAGAGTCAGATGCTGCCCAGCTGGTTAGCAGAACACCCACAGCCAAGGTCTGTGTTTCTATTGGTGGTGCACGTTCGCACAAGCCTCAATTCACATAAAAATTATCCCACACCTGGATGGAAAGAATCTGCCCATGAACAGAAAAGAGTAGAGGGAACATTGCCTGCAGCACCATGGGGAGGAAGGAGGCCGCATGGTGAGTTTTTCTGGCCCGGGGGCAGCAAATCTCTGCCTAGAGCAGGCGTTCTGGGGGCGGAGTGTGGGCGGGGCCAGGCTGGTGGTTTGGAAAGGCGATGCCTTCCCCTGCCTAGCATACTGACCACCCCTGTAGATGGGAGACAATCAGCCAAGAACACAGTCAGCTGAGGCTTTTAGGGGCCAGTTAAGGACATTAGCAAATGATGGGGCAACAGGAAAATGCTCACACCGCCAAGGACATTAAGGGCAATGAGAAGGGTTTATAATTGTGGCAGGAGGGGAGGAACTACTGTAGATTAATTAAGAGAGAGCCTAAAAGTAATGATCCCAAATGGCCGTGAGTCTGAATGCTTTTTACAATCTGCCCTTAACTAGAATTTTAATGGTAGGCCTGATCCTGCAGGCGCTGACTTCAGCAGGGGAGGCACTGTGTGAGGAGCGACGCAAAGGCAGAGAGGAAAGATGGCCCAGGGGCTGGGATGCCAGCCTGGGATGGGACAGACCATGCAACACGGAGACTCTCAGAATTGCTCCTCATGGGGGGAATCTTGACCTCAGTTGATTTTTCATGGTGCTGCGAACAAAGTTAACTCCACCCTGGTTACACAAAAACACATGTGCACATGCAAGGTGCTCCCCATAGGAGCTGCTCAGTGAGGCCTGGCTGACAGTACCATCGGCCTCTATTTCCCTGCTTTGACACAGCCACGGGGGAAGGCTGGTCCAATGACAAGACAACGACTGGGAGGGTCTGAAGCTTAATTCTCTGCTCTGCCCCAGCCTCCTTCTGTGGCCAAGTCACTTTGGCCCAGATCCTAATGGTATTTAGGCTCCTAACTCCCACTGAAGTCGGTGCCTAAATCCCTTTGGAGAGCTGAGTCTTAGTCTCCCAGGGTCTCGCTCACCCCTACCCCAAATAAATGGGAATGGGGAAGGCGAAGGAGCTGTGACAGCAGGCTGCAGAGCCGGAGGATGTCATCAGGAGAGACTGGCATGATTTCACCAGGCACCATGGGGCAAAACTCAGAGGCAGGGATGAAATTAAAAATGCAGGAAGCGAATGCATGAAACCCAGAGGCAAGTAACTGTAGGGTCTGGTCTCTTTCAGGTACCGCCAGCTGCAGCATTCCTGTAAAGCTGGTAAGTCAGGTGGGGGCAATTTTCAAGTGGAAAAGTCCCTTTAAGAAAAAGATGCCCATCCAGATATGGACGTCCTTTGGCCTGGGCCACAATCGTCACTTGGCCATTTAGCAGCAGCAGGCTACACTGTGGAAAGCTGGGCTGCAGGGCCCTGTGTGCATTCCACCATCGCAAGCTTCAGTGAGTGAAATCCCACGGTTCTCACGTAGATTTTGCAGACAAAGTCCCAGTAGAATCCCCCTCCCCCACTCGCCCATGAGCTTGGCTTTAAAACCATGAGACCTTGAACTATAATCAGTGCTGAGGTGCTTAGAGTGGGGCGGCAGGGATGTGCTGCCAGTGGGCTCCTGGGCCATTTTAAATCACCAAGGGGGGGGGGAGGTAGGCTGGGGGATGCGCTGGGGGAGCTCGTGGGGGCAGCAGGCGGGGCTGGGGGAGAGACTCACCCCCAAGTTTGCTGGAACTGGGCCCCAGGCCAGGACTATTCCTGGAGCCCAGGCAGCACAGACCCATAGAACTCGGCGCCCGTGGCCGCAGATCTGAGCTGGCAGGGGGACCCCGGAGGTCCCAGTGGCAGCGGGAGCGGCCCCTGGACTCCCCGCCCCTCCCACAGCAGGCTTCAGGCTCTCGCCCCCTGCCAACCCCCTTTTGTCACAGCTGTGCTAGTTGACATAGGCTCCCCCGGACTTCTGTTTATTGCCCGTGACTTTTACTAAAAATAACCCCGAGAAAATTGTAGCTTTAACAGTGACTACAGGAGGGGGGAGGCAAGAGCTGGACTGTGTTTTACAGCAGCCTTCAGATTTAACCCTCCCACCGCCGGGCTGATCCCACAGAAATGCAAGGCTTGCCGCCAGCCCCTTCTAGCCCCTCAGATGGGGCGCTGCCTTTCTAGCCCTCCTTGTCCCTTCCCACAGTGAGCTGCGCCCTCCCTTCCCATGGTCCCAGAGCCCTTTTCCCTCCCCCTGTGTTTCTTGGCTCCCACATTTCCTCTCTGCCACCTACTTTTCCCAGGTCTTTCATTTTCCCTCTGTGCCCCCTCAGTCTCTGTCTCTTCCCTCTCCCCCATGCCCATGAACACTCCTCCTCACTGCCTGCACAATGGGGGCTGATTCCAACCCCCACCCCCTGTAGCCTGTAGCACAGGGGTCTCCAACCTTTTTAAGCGCGAGATCACTTTTTTAATTGAAGTGCGATCCAGGATCCACCTCAAATCCAAACACCCTTGTCCCATCTCCTTCCTGCCCCTTCTCCGAGGCCCGGCCCTGCTCACTCCCTCCTCCGTCCCTCCCGTCCCCATCCTCCCTTCATTTCACGAGGCAGGGGCAGCGGCTTGGGGCACAGGCTCTGGCCTTGGGCTCAGGGATTAGGAATGTGTGGGGGGCTCTGAGCTGAGCCTGGGGCAGGGGTTGGAGTGCAGGAGGGAGTTCAAGGTGCAGGCCCTGGGAGGGAGTTTGGGTCCAGGGGGTTCAGGACTGGGACAGGGGTTTGGAGCTGGCTCCAGCTGGGCACCGCTTACCTCAGATGGCTCCTGGCTAAGGCAGGCTCACCCCTGCTGGGGCCCTGCACCACTCTCCAAAGCAGCCAGCAAACTCCCTCCATCCCAAGCCCTGTTGTGCCCCCTCCCACTCCATTCTGTGGAGATAGAATACAGGGTGGGAGGGGGCATCCTGACATGAGCGCCCCCTCCTCTCCCTTCCCTGCTCTGCACAGCAAGCGGGAGGCTCCTGGGTGTGGGTAGGGTTACCAGATGATTTCAAAAAAATACCGGACACACCTGATCTCAGATGGGGGAGGGGGTGGCCGGGAGGGGTGTGGGGCTGGCCGGGAGGAGGTCAGGGAGAGCGGGGCTGGCCAGGGGAGATGCGGGGGTGGAATCAGCCAGCGGGAAGCAGAGCTGGCCAGGAGAGGGTTGGGGGAGCAGGGCTGGCCGGGAGGAGATGCGGGGGGGAACAGCCAGCAGGAAGCAGAGCTGGCCAGGAGAGGGTTGGGGGGAGCAGGGCTGTCCGGGAGAGGGTTGGGGGGAGCAGGGCTGGCCGGGAGGGGGGGGAACAGCGAGTGGGAAGCGGGGCTGGCCTGGGCGCACACAGATGCTGGGGCGCTGCCCGTGCTGTGCACGGTCCCGGTGGGGCGCACAGGCAAGTCCAGCAACGGGGATTCCATCCCGCCCTGGCCCTGCCCTCCACCCCCCTCCTCTCTACTGTGTAGTTGCGTACTGCCTGGCTGGTAGACATGCTCATGCAGTGTGAGTGTGTCTACCAGCCAGGCAGTACACAACTACGTACTGATACTCCTGATAATAATAAAACTTACTTAATTAGAAAATACCAGACATTTATCTGTCCAGTATTTTCTCAATTTGTTTCCCGGACAGAAAGCTCAAATACCGGACTGTCCGGTTCAAAACTGGACACCTGGCAACCCTAGGCGGGGGGAAAGCTCTAAGGTAACGGGCAGGAGATGTGCAGCAGTGGGGCGAGGGGCAGTTGAAGTGCTGGCACTTGCTAGCCTCTTGGAAAAACCAGTCAGCATCACCTGTCAGGGGCTCCAAGATCTACCAGTAGATCCCGAGCTACTGGTTGGTGACCACTGCTGTAGCGAATCTTTCCATTGATTTCAATGGGCGTGTGAACAGTGTATGGCTAGCCTTAGTTAAGGGGCTGCCTGCCTTCAATCCCTATGCAAGTACTAGCAGCTGATAGGGAGGCAGTGTGGCATGAAGAAGACCGAGGCGCTATGCCCAGCTTTGCTACTGGCCTGCTGGGTGATCTTGGGTGAGTTGTGGCCTTGCTCTCTGCCTCAGTTTCTCCACCTGTAAAATAGGAATAACAACATCAGTCTCCTTGGTTGAGTGCTTTGAGATTGGCTCAGGGAAAGCATTAGATAAGAACAAGGCATTCTTAGTATTCTGGATAAGGGGGAAAGTGCCCAAGGTGAGTGCAGATGAAAATGAAAAATTACAGCAAGCCCCAGGAAAACATCCCAAGCATTGGCAATTGTGCCAACACTTCCAGGGAAACTCATACTACCCCCAAAGCATGGAAATCCAGAACCTTTCTGTTCTGTTCCAATCACTATCGCTCTTCCACTGGTTTAAACCAAACTAGAGGTGAGTGAAATTCAGCATTGACGTCCCTCGGGAAATTTCAGCAGCTCAACAGTTGTTTTCTTTCCAAACTGGGACAAAAAAGTTAAAATTTTGATTTTTTTTTACCAGCCCCCCCCTAAAAAGTAAAAAAATAAAAATGTGTTTTGATATTTTCAGTTGAAATGAAACATTCTGACATTCCGAAACTCAATCTGGCTCCCTTGGGCATGTTGAAATTACCCGAAACACTTCATTTCACATCATTTCAACGTTATAGTGCGTTTCCCATGGTGGTGCATTGTCTCATGGGAGCCAGGTGCCCCGTTTTCCCCTATAGGCCAGGCTCCCTGACTGGACTACATCTCCCATGATGCACTGCACAGAATTTAGTCAGAGGGAAAATCACACTACACTATGCAGGCCCACCAACGGGGTGGGCTGGGGAATGGGGGAAACTGCCCTGGGTCCCAACAATACAAAAAGGCCCAGAGCTCCCAGCCGCCATGTCTTCTACTGTGGCAGTGGGAAGGGTGGCCCTGGGCCCTTTAAATGGCTGCAGGAAGTACTGAGGGCAGTCCCAGCCCTGCCCCTTGTGCCCAAACCCCGCCCCTTCTGGGGCAGGGAGCAGAGCCCCCCCACAAACCTTGCCCAGGGGCCCAGCCAGGCTGTTGGCCCCACTGACAGTATGGGAGATGGAATCCTCTGGGGAGCTCAGCTTATAGGAGAGACCTGAGGGCTGAACTACAAATCCCATAAGGCAATGCAGTGATAGGCAAGTGAAGGTTAATGTTGGATTCAACTATTTTGAAACAAAATATTTTGGGTTAGTTCAACAAAACAAAATATTCTGATTTGGGTTGAATCAACCCAAAATGAAATATTTCATTTACATTTTTTGAAAAGAAAAGAAAATTTTGGGAATTTTTCTCATAAAAAATTTTAACTTTGTGGAAATTGCATTTTCTATTGGAAAATAACTTTGGCAGAAAAGTCGCACCTGCTCTAAAGAAAACATAACCTTTGGCTCCAGCCTAGTCTGGCTGACTGGTTCAATATGCATTCTCCACAGGAGAGAGGATTAGAAAGCTGTTGAAACACAGGGGCGGGAGGGGAGGTTGCTGGGAGCTTTAGGGGTGCCCACCTGGCAGGCATCACCCAAGGGCTGGGAGCAGAGATCTGACCCTTCCTGGCAGCCCTATCAAGAGGCAAGAGGGGAGGGACTTGCTGCAGCAGGGAGAAGAGGAGGAGGAGGATTTGGTCTGCAGAGCTAACCCTTTAAAGAGCTTACGGGCAGGATGGAGAGCCCGATTAGCTGGTGGCAGTCCTTCTCCTGGCATGGAGGGATTAAGAGCGCTCCTTACCCGCCTCGTCCTTCAGAGCAACCACTGCCCAAGCTGCTGGGAGGACAGGAATGGGGGTGAGGGGACGCAGTACGCTGGAGAAACCAGCTCTATGAGCGCTTGGCATGTCCCCCAGGCCTTGGTATCACAGTATGATGCCTGAGCCCTGCAGACCCCAGCTGGCATGGACTCCCCCCTCGCCTGCGCCCGGCACAGGTCAGAGATCACAAAGGCCAGTCAGCAGGAGCTGCAGGCCAGAGCCCTGTGCAAGCAGAGAGCAGGGGGCTCATGCTGGACATGGATCCCTTCCCTCTCATGCGGGGTGAAAGGTTGGCAGCTGCCAAGGGCCCACAGCAAGTGACTTCCACACGGATGTGCACTGTCCTCATCCAGCTGGGGGGCGAGGAGGGAGAGGAGGAAACTCTGCTCCCTTTGGAAGGGCGGGTCGGCTGGCAGGCGAGTTCCAGGCTGTCCCATTCCAGGCAGGCTGACAAGTAGAGGGAGTTGCTAAGTGGCCGAGCACAGCGAGGAGACCCACTGTTCACAAGCTGTTGTCTGCGCAGGGTGTTCTTTGCAGAACATGTGTTTGTGCATAAACATTCATGGAGTAACTAATCCAAAACAGCCAGGCCCACATGGCCAGCTTTAACCTACTGCCCTTGGAATCCGTGTGCCCAGACACCGCTGAATTTTTTCAGAATAAGCACACAGCTTTCTGGGCAGTATCCCATCATGCCCTGTCCTGGTCCCAGAATCTACCCTTTCTAGGATTTCCTTGCAGTGCATTGTGGGATACTCACTGGAAGCCATGGAATTCAGAGCTCAAACAAGCAAAGACTCATGACTCCCCTCCTGTCATCCCAGGATTCAGTTGTCTTTCATGAGTCCCACTGCTGCCAGTCAGCCTGGTGGGCACCGGGCTGGACACGTTGATCCTGGCCGTTGTTACTAGACTGTGGCTGCAGCACTTGTATTTGCAGCTGCACAGCCAGACGGTTTGGCTTTGCGAGATGCCCCTGCACTGTGGAGCCAGTGTGGGGAGGAGAGGAAGAGGAAGTAAAGCAGCTACTTGTGCATAAACTTTTCCTGAAGCACCTTCACTGCTGTTTCTGGGCTTGGCCCAACCGCCCCTACGATGGGACAGCGAGGCAGGCCTGGGGTGATCACCAAGGGCAGTGGAATTTCAGAACGACAAAGGCCATTTTCCTAGAGACCTTGCAGAAGTTGCAGTGGTGGCAAACCAGCACAAGAGCTCCCCGGGGCGTGAAAAAGTGTGCGGCCATCGCCACCTGCAAGCTCATCATCTGTGGCCAGCAGCTCCCCAACTTGGGACTAGTAGATCAGCCATCAGGGCTCTTCTCACAGAGGGTTGCTCTGCAGTGCTGAAAGAGCCTGGCTCCGACAGCCCAGCATGCACCAGAGGCCATCCATGGATTTGCACTGCTAGGTTCCAACACTGTATTGGCGCCATAATGGAACCCACCTGTGCGGGTTATCAGAGCCCCACACAAGGCCTCAGAGATCATCAGCAGAAAGGGGGATTTCTCCAGGGTGCCCCAAGGCCTCAGCTGATCTCCATGGCAGGTGCAATATGAAAGTAGAGTGGTCTGGAAAGGTGCCAGATCCTCAGCCCATCTCCTGTAAAGAGAAAGGGAACTGTCGATGTCCAGAGTGGTCCTGGAAGCACCAGTTCTATGAGTCCCCCATCGTGTGGGGAGAGGCAGCCCATCCCTCTGCTTCCCTTGTCTTGGGTGCGTAGCCAGGAGAAAAGGGCTGTCTGACTCTCCCCAAAGTGGAGTGACAATGATGCGTGTGTTTGGCCAGAGGAGTCTGGTGGCAAGAAGCTGCGGCGTAGTAACTGCTTGGTGGGATAGCTGGTTGCTGTGCATGGCACAATCTCTGCAAGCCAGTGTAGAGCCTCGCCAATGGTGAGGGGGTAGAGGGGCAAACTGTTGGAATGTTACGAACAGCTGGAGAAGCAGCCTCTGCCCAGTACAGCAAAGCGTTGGTGTTTCCTGTAGGCTGTGCGCTTGGGCGGCCACCCAGGAGAGATTCGGGTGCTGCTCAGCTGATTAGCAGAGCACCCACAGTTAGCAGCCTGTGTTTCTACAGGTGGTGCACACCTGCACATGCCTCAGTGCACATAACGTTTATTCTGCACATGGATGGAAAAAATTAGAGGGAACATTGGTCAAGGCGCAGGGTGAAATGGTGACACAAATGTCGATTACACCCTGTGTCAGGCTGGGCATAAGGAAATGTACATTTGTCTGGCTTTTATTAGGTGTTGTGCATCGATTTTATGACAGCTTCTGCTGTACATGTACTTTCATGCACATGGACTGAACCAGTGTCAATAATAAACTTTCATGAACAGCAAACAGTGCAAACAATAAAAATCCCTGCTGGACAGACCACACAGCAACTGTGAAACATAAAACACATCATAAGGCAGTGCAAAGTGCAGGGGACACAACCGTGCACATGCAACACATGTTCCTTAAGTGTCGAATGCATGCATCTGTGCTATTCTGGGCACCGGCGTGTGTAGGGCCAGAGAGTGGCTGCTGTCCTTGCCTTGGAGGGTAAGGGAAGAAACCATTCCTGGTAGTTGCAGGAGTGAATGTGGGGGCCCAGGATTCACTGCTTTGCTTGGTGTGGGGAAAGAGCTGACTGGCTGGAACTTGGAGAAGGGTACTGCTGCTCCCAGCATGCATTGCTCCTTGTGGTTTCCAGGACATGGAAACCACATGGTTTCCACATGGACATGACTGGGTTGAGATGGAGACCATCTGGTGCAATGTTCACAGATAGGAACTTGCTGCGGTTGCTCCGTGGCCTTGTTGTTCCCAGATGTCCCTTGTCAATTCTCTGTCCTTCTCTGCAAGGAGACCACAACGGCACCTTCTAAACCCTCTTCTGAGATGCAGACACGTGGTCCCCAAACATCTCATCTCTGGTTTTCCTTTTGTGGCCCTGGGGATTGGTTGGGCTCCTGGCTGGTGTTTGGGGAGTGAAGGGACACCAGGAGCAGGAGCTGTGAAACACAACAAGTGGTGATTGTACTAAGTCCAGTCTCCATGGCAGCAATGAGAGACTGTTGCATTCTCTTCGGTTTGGGAATACCACTCCTGTTGCCTCCCAGCCTGGGGTGAGCGTGTAGATGATCAGACGTTTGCTGCCTTCCCTCCCCATTAGATAGGCCCCCATCCCAGTCCTGGGGTGGCAGCAGAGGACAGGTTAGTAACTTCACATTCATCTCTGCAGCACAGTGGTGGATTCACAGATTCATAGATCCCAAAGCCAGAAAGAACCTGTGTGATCATCTACAACCCAGGCCAGAGAACTGCCCCAATACAATTCAAGCAGGATCTGAATCAATGCTTCCATTTCAGCCAGCTGGAACAGGAAAGGAATCCTGGGTGTGGTTATGTAAATACACTTCACTCAGGTTGCTCAGGCCTGCTAGATGTTCAACTGTTAGAAGGTGCTTTGCCCATTGTAACCAATTTGGCTGTTGTGGGGTCACAGACTGTGTATGAAAACTGAATGCAGGAATTGTAAGATAAGACCGCCAGTGCTTGCAGCGATCGTGGGAATGCACAATGCAGGAAGTCAGACTGTGTTTAATTCAGTTAAAAGAAGAGACCCTGTCAGTGTAAATACACATTGATGGACAGAGGCTGGTCTTCCAGAGACCTAGGGAGGGGGTGGAATCTCCATCCCTAGAGGTTTTGAAGTCACAGCTAGACAAAGCCCTGGCTGGGATGATTTAGTTGGGGTTGGTCCTGCCTTGGGCAGGGGCTGGACTCAATGACTCCTGAGGTCTCTTACAGCCCTAGGATTCTATGCGTATGTCTACACTAGCCCCCTAGTTCAAACTTGGGAGGCTAATGAGGGCGACCGAAATTGCAAATGAAGCACGGGATTTAAATATCCCGCGCTTCATTAGCATGTTCCCGGGCGGTCACCATTTTGGAAATTGACTAGCCCGGAAGAACTGCCCGCATCTACACACGGCAGAGAAGGGCGATTCCGAAATAAACCCCTTACTTCGAATTACCAGTTAAACCTCATTCCATTCCATTCTGGGAACTTGCGGCGGGGGAGGGGGGCAGTCCCCAGAGGAGATGCGCTGGGGCTTCCCTGCTCTGCGGGAGGGAGGGGGGAGTCGTCCCCGGAGGAGGTGCATGCCGGGGCTTCCCTCCTTTGCAGGAGGGGGGAGTCATCCCTAGAGGAGGCATGCTCCGGGGCTTCCCTCCTCTGCCAGGGGGAGGGAGGAAGAAGTCCCGGGATGAGGTGGGTGTGGGGAACTCCCTGTCCCATGCCCCCAGCAACAACCTGTCCCCTGTTCCCACTAGCACCCTGTCCCCTGCTGCAGAATTCTGTCCCCTGCCCCCCCGGCACCCTGACCCTCTACCCTGTCCCCCACTGGCACCCTGCCCCAACCACAGCACCCTGTCCCCTGTCCCCACTGGCACCCTGTCCCCTGTCCCCACTGGCACCCTGTCCCCTGCCCAGCACCCACTAGCACCCTTCCCCAGTACCATGTCCCCTGCTCCCACCAGCACAGTTGGGGCCGTATTAGTGAGGTTTGGGGGGTTTTGGGAGGAGTTATTTTTTTGCATCTCACTTGTGTGGCCCCCCCAACTGACTTTTCTGTGGGTCAGTGACTCCCTGATTCAAAATAGGGTCCCTGCCCTTCTCAGAAATAAAGACAATGCAGAAACTTTTTGGCTGCATCTAGACTGGCATTATTTTCCACAAATGCTTTTAACGGAAAAGTTTTTCTGTTAAAAGCATTTGTGGAAAAGAGCGTCTAGATTGGCACAGACACTTTTGCACAAAAGCACTTTTTGCGGAAAAGCGTCCGTGCCACTCTAGACGCGGTTTTGCGCAAGAAAGCCCCAATCGCCATTTTAGCCATCGGGGCTTTTTTGCGCAAAACAATACCGCGTTGTCTACACTGGCCCTCTTGCGCAAAAGCATTTGCGCAGGAGGGCTTTTGCCCGAACGGGAGCAGCATAGTATTTCCGCAAGAACACTGACAATCTTACATGAGATTGTCAGTGTTCTTGCGGAAATTCAAGCGGCCAGTGTAGACAGCTGACAAGTTTTTCCGCAAAAGCAGCTGCTTTTGCGGAAAAGCGTGCCAGTCTAGACACAGCCTTTGTGTTTGACATAGTATTTTATTTAAAAATGAAGCCTGGCCAACAAACCCCCAATTGGGGCCAAGCCCCCATCTGGCCGCAGCATCATAACACTCCTGCACTACCACCCCCAGACCGTAGATCTGAGCCTATCATACACTGGACCCCCCCTGCCCTGAGCCCCTCACATACCCCAACCCAAATTTCTGCACCCTCACATCCAGAAGCCTGTGGCTTGCTTAGTACCCAAACCCTGCATCTGATCTTAGCACTCCCCAGCCTGGAGCCCCCTCCCCAGGACAGCGTCCCCTTCTCCACCTCCTCCTGCATCCAGATTTCCTCCCAGAGCTTGCACCTCTCACCCCTTCCCACACACAAATCCCTCATTCCCACCCCAGAGCCCACACATCCTGTCTCAACCCAGCGAGGGTACGGCTAGACTGCAGGAGTTTTTCCAGGATTCCAGAGAAATCCCAGAAAAATTCTTCCGCATCCAGGGACGCGTTTGTTCTTCCGCTTTTTTTAGTGGAAAAGCAAAACATGCTCTTTTGGTAACCCCTGTATTCCTCATTCCACAAGGAATAAGGGCGCTTCCAAAAGAAGGGGTTTTTCTGACATTTGGTCTAGTCTAGACAGGCCAAATGTTGGAAAAACCTCTTCCTACAGAAGAATCAGAAAAAAAGCAGCAGTGTAGAGTGTATAAGGGCTGGGCATAGCAAGTGATGGAGAGGAGGAGAAGAGAGAGGGGTGGCGTCTTGGGGGAAGGATGGAGTGGTAGATCTTGGCTTGTTCTGACATTTAACAAGTGATCTTGGGTGTAAAAAGGTTGGAGACCACTGGTCTAAGATAAGCTGGGGAGGAGATGGTTCAGCAGGCTGCATGTCCTCCAGGCATGAGCTGTAAGACTGGCTCAACCTATTTCTCCCCACAGTTTCAATGAGCGAGCTGAAGAAAGGCTCCATGAGGAGTCCCTTTTGTATGGAAATTTACTCCAGAGGATGCTGGAATCTCTTGTGACTGGACTGTGCTCTGGGCCAGAAGCTGAGATCATGAGGTTTGGCCCAGAGCCAAACCCACCACACTCCAGCAGAAGATGTAATGAGCAGCCAGGAGGGCGGCGATGGAGGGGCGTGAGGAGCAGCCAGGAGGGCGGCGATGGAGGGGCGTGAGGAGCAGCCAGCAGGGCAGCGATGGAGGGGCGTGAGGAGCAGCCAGGAGGGCGGCGATGGGGGGGGCGTGAGGCGCAGCCAGGAGGGCGGCGATGGGGGGGCGTGAGGAGCAGCCAGGAGGGCGGCGATGGGGGGGCGTGAGGAGCAGCCAGGAGGGCGGCGATGGGGGGGGCGTGAGGCGCAGCCAGCAGGGCGGCGATGGGGGGGCGTGAGGAGCAGCCAGCAGGGCGGCGATGGGGGGGCGTGAGGAGCAGCCAGGAGGGCGGCGATGGGGGGGCGTGAGGAGCAGCCAGGAGGGCGGCGATGGGGGGGCGTGAGGAGCAGCCAGGAGGGCGGCGATGGGGGGGCGTGAGGAGCAGCCAGCAGGGCGGCGATGGGGGGGCGTGAGGCGCAGCCAGCAGGGCGGCGATGGAGGGGCGTGAGGAGCAGCCAGCAGGGCGGCGATGGGGGGGCGTGAGGCGCAGCCAGCAGGGCGGCGATGGAGGGGCGTGAGGAGCAGCCAGCAGGGCGGCGATGGGGGGGCGTGAGGCGCAGCCAGCAGGGCGGCGATGGAGGGGCGTGAGGAGCAGCCAGGAGGGCGGCGATGGAGGGGCGTGAGGAGCAGCCAGGAGGGCGGCGATGGAGGGGCGTGAGGCGCAGCCAGCAGGGCGGCGATGGGGGGGCGTGAGGCGCAGCCAGCAGGGCGGCGATGGGGGGGCGTGAGGCGCAGCCAGCAGGGCGGCGATGGAGGGGCGTGAGGAGCAGCCAGGAGGGCGGCGATGGAGGGGCGTGAGGAGCAGCCAGGAGGGCGGCGATGGAGGGGCGTGAGGCGCAGCCAGCAGGGCGGCGATGGAGGGGCGTGAGGAGCAGCCAGGAGGGCGGCGATGGAGGGGCGTGAGGAGCAGCCAGCAGGGCGGCGATGGAGGGGCGTGAGGGGCAGCCAGCAGGGCGGCGATGGAGGGGCGTGAGGGGCAGCCAGCAGGGCGGCGATGGAGGGGCGTGAGGAGCAGCCAGCAGGGCGGCGATGGAGGGGCGTGAGGCGCAGCCAGGAGGGCGGCGATGGAGGGGCGTGAGGAGCCGCCAGGAGGGCGGCGATGGAGGGGCGTGAGGCGCAGCCAGCAGGGCGGCGATGGGGGGGCGTGAGGAGCAGCCAGCAGGGCGGCGATGGGGGGGGCGTGAGGAGCAGCCAGGAGGGCGGCGATGGAGGGGCGTGAGGAGCAGCCAGGAGGGCGGCGATGGAGGGGCGTGAGGCGCAGCCAGGAGGGCGGCGATGGGGGGGCGTGAGGCGCAGCTAGGAGGGCGGCGATGGGGGGGCGTGAGGAGCAGCCAGCAGGGCGGCGATGGGGGGGCGTGAGGAGCAGCCAGGAGGGCGGCGATGGGGGGGCGTGAGGAGCAGCCAGCAGGGCGGCGATGGGGGGGCGTGAGGAGCAGCCAGGAGGGCGGCGATGGAGGGGCGTGAGGCGCAGCCAGCAGGGCGGCGATGGGGGGGCGTGAGGAGCAGCCAGGAGGGCGGCGATGGGGGGGCGTGAGGTGCAGCCAGGAGGGCGGCGATAGGGGGGCGTGAGGCGCAGCCAGCAGGGCGGCGATGGGGGGGGCGTGAGGAGCAGCCAGGAGGGCGGCGATGGGGGGGCGTGAGGAGCAGCCAGGAGGGCGGCGATGGGGGGGCGTGAGGCGCAGCCAGGAGGGCGGCGATGGGGGGGCGTGAGGCGCAGCCAGCAGGGCGGCGATGGAGGGGCGTGAGGCGCAGCCAGCAGGGCGGCGATGGAGGGGCGTGAGGAGCAGCCAGGAGGGCGGCGATGGGGGGGCGTGAGGCGCAGCCAGCAGGGCGGCGATGGGGGGGCGTGAGGCGCAGCCAGGAGGGCGGCGATGGGGGGGCGTGAGGAGCAGCGAGCAGGGCGGCGATGGGGGGGCGTGAGGCGCAGCCAGCAGGGCGGTGATGGAGGGACGTGAGGAGCAGCGAGCAGGGCGGCGATGGGGGGGCGTGAGGGGCAGCCAGCAGGGCGGCGATGGGGGGGCGTGAGGCGCAGCCAGGAGGGCGGCGATGGGGGGGCGTGAGGAGCAGCCAGCAGGGCGGCGATGGGGGGGCGTGAGGAGCAGCGAGCAGGGCGGCGATGGGGGGGCGTGAGGGGCAGCCAGCAGGGCGGCGATGGGGGGGCGTGAGGGGCAGCCAGCAGGGCGGCGCCAGAGAGCAGCGAGCAGGTGGATGGCAAGTGAGCAGCGGAGTGGGGGTGAGATGCCTCCCACCCCCCCCCCACCCCCCCCCCCGGTTGGGAGGTGAACTCTGCAGATCACCTCTGAGCTCTGCTCTGCCCTGCCCAAGGGCCGTGACCGAGCAGGGTGCCGAGAAGGGTGGGGCATGTGAAGGGGACACTTACGTTGCTGGGCTTGAGAGCCAGAGAGGCAAAGGACACTGCCCAGACTCCCTGAGCTGGGACCTTTGCTCGTGGTTTGGTTTGAACTCTGTCTGTGGGGTTTTGGTTATGAATTCTGTGGGGTTTTCCCAAATTAACGCCATGTTACTTCTTTCCCTTTCATTGAAAGTTTCTCTTCTACGCTCAGACTCTGTGCATGCGATTGGGGAGGCATTGCCTGCCAGAGGCGCCCAGGGGTGGTGTGTGAATTTCCCATGTTACTGGGTGGGCGCTCGAGCCAGTTCCCTGTTGGATGGATGGAGAGGAACCTCTAGATATTGAACCCGGCCCTGGCTGCTGCTGGCGCTACCTGGCAGAAGGGTTACACAATTCATAGAGCCAGTCTGTTAGGAAACCTCCTGTCTTGATTTAAAACAGTCAGTGATGGTGAATCCACCAGGATCCCTGGTCAGTCGTTCGGTGGCTAATTACCCTACAGTCAAACATGTGTGCCTCATTTCCAGTCTGGATTTGTTTAGCCTCAGCTTGCAGGCATCAGGTCAGGCTAGTCCAGTGGTGGGCAACCGGCGGGTTCTAGGTATGGCCCGTGAGACATTTTGTTACCATTATCCACAGGCAAGGTTGTCAGACTCCTTTGGTTTCCGTATGCATCATTCCCGCCCCGCCCCCGCCCCAGTATTACTGAAGTGACACGCATGGAAAGCCAGGGCGCATGAAGTGAGGTGCATGCTGATTTCCCACAACACTGATGGTGAGAGCGCTGTGCTCCCCCTGTGTCCAATCACAGCGCTGCTACGGTTCAGTCGGCCCACCCCGCACGTTCTAGATGCACAAGCACAGTCAGCAAAACTGCCCTGTCCCGGGAGACCGGCTTGGTTAGGACAATCTTGCGACCCACGGAGATGGAGGCCACCCATCGGCCCGCTCACTAGCCTGGGTTGCCCATTGCTGGGTTAGACCTTTCTCTGCTCAATGAGTTGGGCAGCAGCAGGTTACCAATTACATTTGCATTTCTGAAGCTTGCCCCTACTTCGGAGGGCGTCACCCAGAGACAGAGATGGTTGTGTTGCAGAAGGCACTGGCAGCGTGCTATGCAGTGGGGCGTCACTAGAACAGCGACTGTGCATGCAGAGACGCGGGGAAGGCTGCCTTGCCTGGTAATGAGCGTGCCGAGAGGCATTGTCTTGGCCTTACCGTCTCCAAGCAGCCGCCACATGAAACACACTGCAAATGAAACAGGCTTTGGCTGGGAAGATTCTGAGCCGAGGGGTTGACACTGCAGACGGTGGGACTAAAGTGCCATGTTATCTCTCTGCATTGTGACCTGTCGCCCTTTGGGAGATGGACTTCATCAAGCGCGAGGGTCGCTGAAAGCTCAGAGCACTGTCAGAGTCAGAAGCCAGGGCCCATTTTACCTTGATTTTGCTTTTTCTGCATTTGCCGTTTCAGTAAGCAAGCCTGCATTACGATGCATTAGACTTGTGACCCCCATAGCGGGCCAGTTTGAGTGCCAGGGGCGGGGTGGTGGCTGTAGAGGCAGGAAAGGGAAGTTTTTGATATTTCAGAGACACAAACACGCTGTACGTCACAGTCTGCCAGTGCCATTTGAGCATGTGGGGGGAGGCCGATGGGAATCATAGAATCATAGAACCATAGAGCTGAAAAAGACCTCAGGAGGTCATCAAGTCCAGCCCCTGCTCTAGGCAGGACCAATCCCAACTAGATCAACCCAGTCAGGGCTTTGTCAAGCCAAGACTTAAACACCTCTAGGGATGGAGACTCCACTACTTCCCTAGGTAACCCATCCCAGTGCTTCACCACTCTCCTAGGGAAATAGTTTTTCCTAATATCCAACCTGGACCTCTCCCACCGCAACTTGAGACCATTGCTCCTTGTTCTGCCATCCGTCACCACTGAGAACAGCCTTTCTCCATCCTCTTTGGAACCTCCCTTCAGGAAGTTGAAGGCTGCTATCAAATCCCCCCTCACTCTGCTCTTCTGCAGACTAAACAGACCCAACTCCCTCAGCCTCTCCTCGTAGGTCATGTGCTCCAGCCCCCTAATCATTTTGGTCGCCCTCCGCTGGACTACTACTAAGTAGTAGTTCTGCAGAAAAGGACCTGGGGATTACAGTGGATGAGAAGCTGGACATGAGTCAACAGTGAGTCCTTGTAGC
Source organism: Pelochelys cantorii (assembly GCA_032595735.1). Lineage (NCBI taxonomy): Eukaryota > Metazoa > Chordata > Testudines > Trionychidae > Pelochelys > Pelochelys cantorii. Next base: position 16,033,050 of record CM064353.1, read on the forward strand.
CAAGAAGGCTAATGGCATATTAGGTTGCATTAGTGGGACCATTGCCAGCAGATCCAGAAAAGTGATTATTCCCCTTTATTCGGCTCTGGTGAGGCCACATCTGGAGTTTGTGTCCAGTTCTGGGGCCCTCATTACAGAAAGGACGTGGGCACATTGGAGAGGGTCCAGCGGAGGGCAATCAAGATGATGAGGGGGCTGGAGCACATGACCTACGAGGAGAGGCTGAGGGATTTGGGTTTGTTTAGTCTGCAGAAGAGAAGAGTGAGGGGGGATTTGATAGCAGCCTTCAACCTCCTGAAGGGACGTTCCAAAGAGGCTGGAGAGAGGCTGTTCTCAGTAGTGAGGGATGGCAGAACAAGGAGCAATGGTCTCAAGTTGCAGTGGGGGAGGTCTAGGTTGGAGATTAGGAAAAACGATTTCCCTAGGCAGGTGGGGAAGCACTGGAATGGGTTCCCTGGGGAGGGGGTGGAATCTCATCCCTAGAGGTTTTGAAGTCCCAGCTTGACAAAGCCCTGGCTGGGATGATTGAGTTGGGGTTGGTCCGGCTTTGGGCAGGGAGCTGGACTCGATGACTCCTGAGGTCTCTGCCAGCTCAGGGATTCTATGAACTTCTTCCTGCAGCCATGACCCAGGAAAGCTCAGCAGTGCTGTCTGTGTGCGGCTTCTCGAGGACTCCTGGCTGGGTAGCTGACTTGGGCTCAGTTCCTGGGGGCTCACTGCACTCCCCACAGGGAGACCTCCTGGATGGTCATTTGAGTTGCTCCAGCCATTTCCTGTGCAGGGTGATCTGCCGCCTACCCCGTGACCCAGCTGGCCTTAAGCCAGGCTGGCTGCCAGCCCAGCATTGGTGATGAACTGCAGCACTGCAGCAGCATGGCAGAGACGGCTGTCCCAAACCATCTCACCCAAATAAGCCAACCACAAAGGCCGGGGAAGGAGCATCACTCAGCCCCAGTCTGCCTCCAGACAACTCTGCCCCCAGCCGCAGCCACCCCTGCTCCAATCCCAACCCAGTTCTGCCTTATTCCCTCTCCACCCTCCGCCACAGCTCAAACCTCCAGCCACAGCTCCGCCCCCTGCCACAGCTCTGCTCCGCCCCCAGCCACAGCTCCACCCCCTGCCACAGCTCTGCTCCGCCCCCAGCCACAGCTCTGCCCCCTGCCACAGCTCTGCTCCGCCCCCAGCCACAGCTCTGCCCCCTGCCACAGCTCCGCTCCGCCCCCAGCTACAGCTCCGCCCCCAGCCACAGCTCCGCTCCCTGCCACAGCTCTGCTTTGCCCCCAGCCACAGCTCCGCCCCCTGCCACAGCTCTGCTCCGCCCCCAGCCACAGCTCCGCCCCCTGCCACAGCTCTGCTCCGCCCCCAGCCACAGCTCCGCCCCCTGCCACAGCTCTGCTCCGCCCCCAGCCACAGCTCCGCTCCCTGCCACAGCTCTGCTCCGCCCCCAGCTACAGCTCCGCCCCCTGCCACAGCCCTGCTCCGCCCCCAGCTCCGCTTGTCCCTTGCTCCAACCCCGGCCCAACTCTGTCCCAGGCACAATTCCACTCCACTCCCTGCCCAGCTCTGCCCTCATCCCTCCACATCCGTGGGCCAGCTCTGCCTCTAGCCCCAGCTCCTCCCCATCCCTGTTCTGCCCCGAGCCCCCCCTTCAGCCTAAGACTCTGCTGAGCCAACTGGGCAGGAATGGAGGTCGGTGTCGAAGATGCCAGGAACAGTGTGGGCACCTCTGCACTAGACAGCTCTGCATCGGGTCTGTGGCACCCTTCAGGTGCCTGCGCCTACGTGCTAACAGCCAGGCCCATCCGCCTGTAGGGAAAGCCACGTTCCCAGTGGCGGCTTGTGCCAGTCCTGACACCAGGGGCACCATTAGCATGGCCAGTGCGCCACGCCCACACTGTGCTGAATGCTCGAACCCAGTGAGCACTGCCGGGGCATTGTTAATGCCCCTGGGAGGGGCATCATGCTGGGGGCTGGAGTGAGTGTGTGCCAGCACCCGGAGCACGAGCCTTTGTGCACCAGGTTATGTTACTGCGCCTGTACTGTGCAGCTGATTCCCTTATCAGCTGCTGCACTAGTCCTCACTGTCACTGTGCTGCGAGTCGTTGCTGCAGCTGCTGTTAATAGTATTGGAACATAGGAACCACCACAGTGGGGCAGATCACAGATCCATCTAGCCCAGGAGCCAGTCTTCCCACAGTGGCCAGGGCCAACTACTTCAGAGGGAATGAACAGAACAGGCAACCACTGAGTGATCCATCCCATCACCCATTCCCATCTTCTGACAACCAGAGGCTAGCGACACCATTCCTGCACACCCTGGCTAATAGACATTGATGGACCTAACCTCTATGAATTTATCTAGCTCTTTTTTAACCCTGTTATAGTCTTGGCAACATCCTCTGGCAAGGAGTTCCACAGGTTGACTGTGCGCTGTGTGAAGTAATACTGCCTTTTGTTTGTTTTTAACCTGCTTACCTATTAATTTCATTCGGTGACCCCTAGTTCTTGTGTTATGTGAAGGAGTAAATAATGCTTCTTTATTCACTTCATCCACAGCAGTCATGATTTTATAGACCTCGATCATAGTCCTTTCTTTTCCAAGCTGAAGAGTCCCAGTCTTATTTAGCTTTCCTAATATGGAACTCGTTCCAAGCCCCTAATCACTTTTGTTGTAATTTTCTGAACTCTTTCCAATGCCAAGAGATCCTTTTTTGAGATGAGGTGACCACATCGGCACGCAGTATTCAATATGTGCGCGTACCATGGATTTATATAGAGGCAATACGATGTTCTCTGTCTTATTCTCTATCCTTTGTTTAATGAATCCTAACATTCTGTTTGCTTTTTGACTGCCCCTGCACACTGAGTGGCCGTTTTCAGAGAAATATCCACAATGACTCCAAGATCTCTCCCTCAAGTGGTAACAGCTACTTTAACCCCCATGAGATTATACATACAGCAGGGATGCTATTTTCCAATATGCATTACTTTGCATTTATCAACATTCAAATTCATCTGCCATTTTGTTGCCCTGTGCCCTAGTTTTGTGAGATTCTTTTAAAGCTCTTCACAGTCTGCTTTGGTTTTAACTATCTTGAGCAGTTTGGTATCATCTACAAATTTTGCCACCTCACTGTTTACCCCTTTCTCCAGATCATTTATGAATAAGTTGAATAGGACTGGTCCTAGCACAGACCCCTGGGGGATCCCATTAGTTACCTCTCTCCATTCTGAAAACTGACCATTTATTCCTACCCTTTGTTTCCCGTCTTTTAACCAGTTATCAGTCCATGAGAGGACCTTCCCTCTGATCCCATGACAACTTACTTTACTTAAGAGCCTTTGGTGAGAGACCTTGTCAAAAGCTTTCTGGGAATCCAAGTACACTATATCCCCTGGATCCCCCTTGTCCACATTTGTTGACCCCCTCAAAGAACTCTAGTAGATTAGTAAGGCAGGATTTCCCTTTACAGAAACCATGTTGACTTTTCCCCACCTAATTATGTTCATCTGTATGTCTGACAATTCTGTTCTTTACTATAGTGTCAACCAATTTGCCCGGTACTGACATTAGACTTACCAGCCTGAAATTGCCAAGATCGCCTCTGAGCCCTTTTAAAATATTGGCTGGTTCCAAGCAGACACCCTGATGCCAGAGCAGCAGGAGGGACATGGGTAAAAAGACATGCTAGTCCAGGTGCAAAGTGCAGTGGGAGGGCTGCCAGAGGCAGCGCTGTTCATTTGAAACACAGCTCTGTCCACACGGGGCTGTTCCGGGCTAGCTCATCTCAAGCTGGACTCAATCCACTTGCAAAGTGGACTCGTCAGTTTGCCAAAAATGGCCAAATAATTAAACACAAAATGAAAAGACAAATCATGTCAGATGGGCACTGGCCATAATTAAAGTGCATCGGGGGCAAGGGAGAGGGGGAATCAGCTCTTGGCATTTGTCTGGCTGCTTGTGTTCCCAATGTGAATCCGATTCCAAAATCTCAGGGAATGGAATTTCATGGGCAGAGCTGTGAGGGTTTTGGAGAAACCCCAACAACTGGACAGGGGAAAGTTGGGAACACATGGCGCTCTGGTATCCGGTTAGCAGAGCCAGCGGTGCTCAGCCACGAACCAGCTGATGTTTCCATTGCGCCCAGCACAAGCCACTTGCTAGCCAGCTCAGCTCTGCCTGTCCTCCCATGAGAATTTAACACGGGGACCCTGTGGATCTTCTAGGTAGAAACCAGAATGGGGGAAGGAAGGGGCATAGGACTTCACATGGAGCCGCTGCCGGGGGCAGGAAGTGGGGGGTCTTGGGCTCACAGAACTACTGGCATATGGCAGAGAGGGAATGAGGGACCCAGGGTCGTTACCATGGTGGGAAAACGGGCAATGGAGGACACAGGAGGGAAGGGGAATGAGCTGCTGGCATGGGGGGGATGGGAGCCCCTGAAATAGAGGGGGCTGGAAGGGTGGCAGCAAAGAGCCTGGGGAGGAAGGGGAGATGGAGGGAGGCCAGATGTAGTGTGGAAACTCCTAGCTCTCCAGCTTAGTGCATTTCTAAAGCTCCCATCGCCGGGGCACTGAGGCCCTAGCTGGTGGGGGCTGGCTGCCCCCCAGTGTGACTGCTCAAACAGCCTTTCCCAGATCTGGAGAAAGGCGAAGGCTGGTTTTACGCAGCAGGCCCCTCGCTAGCATTTTCCACCTACACCTCCCAGCTCTATGCGTCTGGCCTGGGGGCCCTTGGGTCACACCCCAGGGCCCCTGCAGCCAGGGAATCCTTCCCTGGTGTGCTTGCAGGATGGGGGGAGCACTCCCTTCCCCCCTTACATAATGACCTTCTCCGCCCTGCCTGCAGCCTCCAGCGAGTGTTCTCCTTCTCAGGCATTAATCTTTGCCATCTTGGGCTGGGATAATTGGATTTTGCAGGTCACATGGTGAGATAAAAAGTCCCCAATCCGCAGGGCAGAAATTAGGTTACCCATGGGGAATTAAGGTAGAGAGAAGAGAGACAGATGGGGGCACAGGGAAGGGCTCCCATGCTGCCTTCCTAGCAGTCGCTGGCCAGCAGCTGTCCTGAGTGGAGCTCCAGAGCTGGGCTGGGGAGGGCAGCTCTTTCACTGGCACCTGGGGCAGTGGGCCTAGATACACCTTTTTCTCTCTCTCTTCCCACCCCTAAAGGGTGAGTGAGCCAGGGGGAAGAGCTGGAAGAGACAGAGGAGCTAGAGGAGTTAGAGGAGCTAGAGGAGGAAGACGCCGAGATGGGGAGCGGAGCGAGTGCAGAGGATAAAGAATTGGCCAAAAGGTCCAAGGAGCTGGAGAAGAAGCTCCAGGAAGATGCAGATAAGGAGGCCAAGACGGTCAAGCTGCTGCTGCTAGGTAAGCGGGAGATCAGGCAATGGGAGGCCCTGGGCCCCTCGGGTGGATTAGGACAGGAGTGAGGAGGGAGGTGGGTCCGTGCCACTCCGAGCTGGTCTCTACGCATGTCGGTGGAGAATGGCCCAACCAGGGATCTTGTTGGTTCAGGATCGTGCTGTGTAGGAGGGGACGGCTAGCCAGAGCCACCCAGCTTCCAGGGCCGCGCTGGCTAAGCGGAGCCTGGGACAAAGGCTCCCTCAGGCGCGGTGAGCCATGGTGAGGCAAAAATAGAGGAGCTGGGGCAGGAGAGAGAACCTGGGGGTCTTGTGGCGGGGCTGGCAAACAGGGATTAGAAAATGCAGGTGGCCAAGGGCCAGGAGAGAGAGGAGAGGAAGCATGAAATGCAGTGAGGACCAAGACAGGAGGGCTTGGCCTGGCTGTTCCAGCCCATGATGGGCTCAGAGATGTAGTCAGCCCTGGGGTTTTGTTGCTGGTCTTGTTTTTTCCCAGCTGAGATGAAGCTCTGGTGCTAAGCAGCGCCAGATGGGCTCTCATTAGCTTGATGACTTCCTACCTGAAGCGATTAGCCAGGACACAGATTTCTCTGCCAGTCGGATGTGCCAAGAGGTCACAAACCCCGGCTCAGAGAAGCCGGGCTGAAGGGGGCAGCACCTCGGGAGGGATTAGAATCTATTTGTGATTCCCATGGGGGCTGGGACGAAATCGGAGCGCAGTGGCTGGTAGCATCGCTCGGTAGCCATCCATCTGGAGACTCTCCAAGGGCCAGCGGGGAAAAGGGAATTGATTTGAGGGGAAGTTTCTGGCCAGAAATGCCAAGCCAAGACCTGTGTGCGAGAGCCCGGCACAGAGGCAGGCACCTGGTCCTATGCCCAGCCCTGCTGCAGCCGCATGGTTTGCAGCCCCACAAGAGACTCGTGTCAAGACCTGGCCTAGAGACAGGCAGAGGGTGATGGTGACTGGCTCTGCTACAGGCTTGTTAGCAGACCCTGGGTGCCCCGCTGAGGAGTGACGAGTGGGGCCGAGAGCACGGTTCTGGGCCGTTCTCACTGCGGAGGCCAGGCAAGGCCACATGGGGTTTAGTCCTTCGCACGCCGCGATGGAGGCTCCAGCCCTTCTTCTCCTGCCGTGCCCCCTCTCTGTGCTCTGCCTGCTGCCCCCTCTGGCCCACAGCCACCTCTGGGGCATCCAAATCTCATGGGTGTGGGCGTGTAAAGTCAGCCGGGGGTGCCTGCTTGGGCACAGCACAGGGGCAGGCGGGGCCAAGGGCTCTTCCTCAGGGCACTGCGGGGAGGAGGGGATGAGGGCTATAAAGGCCCCGGGGGGGGGTGCAGGTGTGAGGTGAAGGTGAGGTGGCCAGCAATGCGCATGGGAGGGGAGCCTCCTCCAACCAAGCCCTCACCACCCCCGTCCACCTGAATGCAGGGCTCCCCCTCGCGCCGAAGCAGCCATGGGGCCGATGCAGCAACGCCTGGCTGAGGCCTCTGGCCTGGGCCCTGCAGCAGCTCACAGTGGGCTGGGATTAGCTGGGGCTGGTTGCAACGGTCCGCTCCAGGAGCTGGTGGCTGGGGGTCAGTCCTGCTCTGTGTCTCAGCGATTCCTACCGCCCCCCCGGGCCCGGGCCTGCACGCCGGCGTCCGGCCTGGCTCCAGAGGCTGAGGAAAGCTGGCGCCTGAGTGCAGCGCTGAGCTTGGGGCTGGAACCCCTGGCTGGAAAGCTAGCCCCCCGGCTCCTGGGAGCGAGCGAGGAGAGCCCAGCAGGGTCCTTCTCCTTCCCCATGCCCCGTGTCAGGCCCTGGGGAGAGGGCCCCCGGCGCTCCAGGTTACACACGCTGCCTCTGAGCAGCGCCACAAGGTTTATCCAGGTGTCGGCGAGGAGGCCGGGATCAGCGTGATTAGGCCTAATTCTAAGCAGCTTCCTGGCTGGAATAAGCTGCTTAAAGTGAGGAGATGAGGCGCTGCCGGCACTGGCTGCCCCGCCCCGCTGGTGGGGGGAGAGCCCAGAGCAGGCTTAGAAGAGCAAAGCCCAGGGCTGAGGCCATCTGACCGTGCAGGGAACCCCAGCTCCAGTCCCACTGACAGTGGGATGGGCCCGGCTTGCTGGGTTGGGGGCCACAGCTGGGGGGCTGATGGCACGACCGCACAGCTCTCGAGTCCCCCTCCGCCCCCTTGAGCACTGCCGAGGGGCTGAGGGATGAGCAGAGTCGGGGGCTGCCGGCTCAGTGGAGGGGCCGTGGAAGGCAGCAGAAGCTGCAGGGTGCGCGCTGGGGGTGTCGCCTAGGGAAGGCGAAAGATCTGAATCCCTGGCCACGGGGCAAGGTCACCTGGCCCATCCTCCCGCGCCGAGGCAGACCCAGCCCCTCGGGGGGAACCTGTTCCCAAAGCCCCCACAGGTCCCATGGGCCTCCTGCGCCACCTGCTCCAGCTCCGAACTCGCCTTCCGGGCAGAAATGCCTAAAAATCCAGCCGCAGCCTCCTGGCTCCAAACGGAGCCTCCTCCGACCGCGCTGGCCCCTCGGTCACAGCTCATCGCGTCCCGTCAGTCTGCCCGTCTCCAGACTGCGTGTGCCCGGTGCCTTCCCAGCGGGGCACCAGACGGCTTGAGCCTGGGGCAGAGGGTCAGGTTTGGGCCCCGTTTCCTGGTCTTTGTAAGTTGGTTAGGAGCCAGGGTGCGGCCGGTGGGAGCCTCCGTGGGACGGCGCTCGTGGCGCTGAACAGCGGAGGCTGGGGATGTGCAGCTCCCTTGTCCCAGAGCTGAGCTTGCAGGGCCCAGTGCAGGCACTGCCCCAGCGCCCAGCCAGGGGAGCCCAACGCCTCTGGATGGCTGGGGAAGGGGAGAGACCGGGTGGTTATGTAAGCGCAGGCTGAAGCCCTGGGCTCTAGACACTCCCGCAAAAGGCCATTGGCAGGGCTTGGGACGCAATCTGCTTTGGGAACCCAGGGCCTGGACCACGTTAATATGCGACTATCCCTCCCCCCCCCCAGGAAACCCCCCTGCGGATCTGGGCTCACACAGAGCAAAGCACAAGGGGAGGGGAGCAAAGAGCAGGAAGGTGCACGCTGCTTGCTGCATCGCCAGGTCCTTACGTGGTCCCAGCGCCGCAGGGCCAATGCTACAGAGCTTGGGCCCCTCTAGGCGCCAGCATCTCTGGCTGGAGGCTGCACTCACACACTTCCGCCGGCTCTTTTCCAGGTGCCGGGGAGTCAGGCAAGAGCACAATCGTCAAACAGATGAAGTGAGTACAGCGGGAGGGCCGAGGGTGGGCTGCCCAGAACACAGGCCCGGGCCTAATCTAAGCACGACTGTAGCGTGATCAACCCCGCACTGTGGGGCCGGGCTGCCTGCCAGCCCCTGATTGCAGCAAGATTGCTCACAATGCATTAGAGTCCAACCAAAGCAGCACCTGCAGGAGGAATAAGGGCCCAGGTCCGCCTCCAGGCATGAGCTGATCGGTGCAGGAGTCCCTTCCTGCGCCAGCCCAGTACTGATGGGGGGGTTTCTTGTCCTGCTCAGCCCACACTAGGACAAGATCAGCCTGACGGCAGAGCTGGGCTCAGCTGCGGTGCCCGGGAGTGATGATCAGGGGGGCTGCTGGCCCCAGAGGTGCTGGGGCACGCTGATTACTCGTCACACCAAACCGCAGGCTGCGGCTCCGGGCCCACGGGAGGAGGAAGCAGCCAAGCCCCTTTATGCACCCCTCCTTGCTGTGCTGGGCCGCTGGCGTGAGCTCCGTGGGGCAAAGAACACTCCCCATGGCACAGCACAGGCAGCCCCACACGTTGGCACCGTCCAGCTGTGGCCGGCCCAGTGGGATCGGCCCTCCAGCTGTGAATCTGTCACAGGCAGAGCCATGAGCCAATGAGCTAATCCGAGCCGTGGGCCTCCATCCTGGTCCCTGGGCTGGCTCCATGGAGACCAAGGAGGGAGTTTTCTCTTTGCATCGGGGCTTGGGTGCAATCACGATGGGCCCAGTTACCAGCCGGGCCGCATGCCAGCCCGGGCAGAAAGCGGCGAGGAGCCCCGCTCTCCCTGCCTGATGCCAGACACGGCCAGCGCACGCCCCCCCCGTACTGTGCAGTTCTTCCATCCCGCACCCACCCAGCCAGCATGCCCGAGCCAGCGCCAGGGGAAAGGCAGCTATGCCAGGAAAACACCAAGTGTTTGAGTGCTGGAGGAAGCAGGGGCCAATCTGCCCCATCTCCGTCCCTGCCCTGCCTCTCCTCCGGTGCCAGTATGTGCATGCGGGGGGGAGACGGGGGCGGGGGGGGCAGGGGGAGGGTACTGCTAGGGAACGCTGGGATTCCTGCTAAGCGCCCTGCTCTGGTTCCCTCGCCCTGCAGGATCATCCACCAAGACGGCTACACACAAGAAGAGTGCCTGGAGTTTAAGTCTATCATCTACGGCAACGTGCTGCAGTCTATCCTGGCCATCATCCGCGCCATGTCCACACTGGGGATAGACTACGCTGAGCCAGGGCGGTCGGTCAGTACGCGCCTGCACCCTGGGAACTGGACAGGGGAAGGCATGGGGGGCTGGTCCCCACGTGTTCATCTCTTCGGGCACATCGCAAGTCCCATGGATCTGCAGAGGCTGGTGCCTGAGATGCAGGACGTGCTCGGGTTGGAGAAGTTTCCCTCTGAGCCCCTGGGACTAGAAGGGGTCACTCTTGCCTCACTCCAGCTAGGAGAACGGCAGTGCGGATGCTGCGGCTGGGGCGGGTTGCTCTGCCAGTCCAAGTCGCCCTGGGTCTGAGCTCACAGGGCCAGCCCCAACCTGCGCCCCAGCTGCCATGTCCTCACTGCCTGCTCAAATCCGTCCCTGGGCTGGGAGCTGCGCAGACATATCCAATGCCTCACGCACACCTGCAAGCACTTACCAAGAGCCAAACGTTCCCAGCTGCTCCTCTGGGGATGGAGATTCCACCCCCTCCCTAGAGAACCCATCCCAGTGCTTCCCCCCCTCCTAGTGACATAGTTTTTCCTAATATCCAACCTGGACCTCTCCCACCACAACTTGAGACCATTGCTCCTTGTTCTGCCATCCATCACTACTGAGAACAGCCTTTTTCCATCCTCTTTGGAACCCCCTTCAGGAAGTTGAAGGCTGCTCTCAAATCCCCCCTCACTCTTCTCTTCTGCAGACTAAACAGACCCAACTCCCTCTGTGGTGGCACGTCGGGTAGCCCCCCCCCCCCCAATCCTGCACCCTGTCTGCAGCAAGATGAGACTCCGCCAGCCAGTAGAACAGAGGGTTTATTGCTCCTCCAGGATACAGCCCAGCCTAGACCTGATGTGGTTACAGGAGTCAGGGCCAGAATGCCTCAGACCCTTGGGTTAGGGGGTCTATTGTCATCACTAGACCCTCAGCCCTCAGCTAAGGCTGCTTCCTTCATGTTTCCCAGCCAGCAACTGCCCCTTCCCCCGAAACCTCCCTTCCTTTGTCCCTGCCTGCCCTCAACCGGTCGGACAGGTTGGGTCTTTGCCTATGTGACCTTAGGCAGCCGTCCTGCTGTGCAGAGCTACAGGTATCGGCCAGTAGGGACCAACCCCAGCCCACACACAGCCACCGGTGGATGCCCAGAGGGTATGGCCTGCCCACTGCATCACACCCTCAGCCTCTCCTCGTAGGTCATGTGCTCCAGCCCCCTAATCATTTTGGTCATGCTCCGCTGAACCCTCTCCAATGCGTCCACATCCTTTCTGTAGTGGGGGGCCCAGAACTGGACACAGTACTCCAGATGTGGCCTCACCAGAGCTGAATAAAGGGGAATAATGACTTCTCTGGATCTACTGGCAATGCTCCTCCTAATGCAACCTAATATGCCATTCGCCTTCTTGGCTACAAGGGCACACTGCTGACTCATATCCAGCTTCTCATCCACTATAACCCCCAGGTCCTTTTCTGCAGAACTGCTGCTTAGCCAGTCGGTCCCCAGCCTGTAACAATGCTTGGGATTCTTCCGTCCCAAGGGCAGGACTCTGCACTTGTCCTTGTTGAACCTCATCAGATTTCTTTTGGTCCAATCCTCTAATCTGCCCAGGTCACTCTGGACCCTGTCCCTGCCCTCCAGCGTATCTGCCTCTCCCCCTGGCCTAGTGTCAAACCTGCTGAGGGTGCAATCCATCCCCTCTTCCAGGTCACTGCTGGCACGTGGCCGTCTGTCTCCATCCCTTGGTGCCAGGCTGTGGTTGGGCAGGGGAAGGCAACGCCTTCGGGCTGGGCAAGGCGAACGCAGAGGCTCAGGCCCTGCTCCCCCCCTGCCTCGCGGCAGCCGGTGCCTTTGGGTTCCCATTGCTCCCTGCAGCCAGCTGCTGGCGCGGGTTGCCACCTACTGGCGAAGGAGCAGCGAGCACCCCGCTCCGGGCCCTGAGTCTGAGCACGTTTGCCTATGGTCTCTGGGACACTGGCCTGGGAAATCAGCAGGGGTGGGGGCACTGAAATGGCGCAATCCAGAGAACAGTCCCAGGCCACACAACCCCTGCCCCTGTGCAGACAGGCCCAGGCCGTGCTGCCCCGCACACCGGCTCATGCCCTGCGCTCAGTGGCTCTGTCCCCGCAGGATGACGGGCGGCAGCTGTGCAACCTGGCAGACTCCATCGAGGAGGGCACCATGCCCCCGGAGCTGGTGGACTGCATAAAGAAGCTGTGGAAAGACAGCGGAGTCCAGGCCTGTTTTGACCGAGCAGCCGAGTACCAGCTCAACGACTCCGCTGCCTAGTAAGTCTGGCCTACGGCCCAGGCATTACGACAAGCAACTGCCGTGGGGGGGCCTCCGGGGAGGGGGGGGGCACTGAATTATTGGGACACTGGGGGGAGGCTCCTCCTTCTCTGGGGCTTAGGATCTTGCTTCTCTCCCTAGCTGGTGTGAAGTGACTTGTCTTTGGGGAGCAGGTACCACCCCCCCCACGGCCACGCAATTCACCCCAAGGACTCCCAGCTTCTCCCCAGCTGCCAAGGCAAAGGGGGCAGGAGGGGAGAGATTCCAGGTGAAGGGCCCGACCTGCTCTGTCTGTAGCCGCTGGACGCTTAGCCTGGAGTTCAAGGAGAGCTCTGTCCATCCAGGGAAGGGTACATGCCCCTTAAAGGGCCCTAGCTGACAAGCAGGACAGCCCGAGTGGCTGGAAGCATGAGGATCCATCAAGCTGCATTCACTCTGGTCTTCCACTGTGTCCTTCGGGCTCCCCCTTGCCCGGAACAGCTGCAAGATGGGGATGTGGGATTGCCCCCGGCCTGGGCAGTGCTAGTATGTCAGCGAGACCCAAGCCACCAGGGCCGGCCTAAGCACTCCCAGCCCCTGGCAGCCGGCCCTGCGCCACCCCATGACTGCAGCAGCCAGCCCCGCCAATCCAGCACGGCTGCCCCGTGCCCGGGTGTGTCAGGCACCGGAGCCCCACTCTCCCGTGTCCTAAGAGGCAGCTCCCTCCGAGGCCAAGTGGGCGTTTCAGGCTCTCCGGTAGTCAGTAGCCTCAGGGCTTCTGCTCTCAGCAGCGTAGACCCATGGAAGCCAGTGGAGTTACCCCAGCTCCACGCTGCTGTCAGCACCAGCAGAGCAGGTCCCTTTGCGTTGGTGTGAGCTCTCGGGGCCCTGCGCCGTGGCCAGTTTGGGCTCCTCACAGTGACTGCTGCAGGGAGCATGCACCCCCGACCAACGGGCGGGAAGGCTGTTCTGTGCTTTCAGAACCCCGGCCCGCCCCGCTGCTCCCCGCTCCATTCATCCTGGGGTTATGGGCTTCCCGGAGCAACTTCATCACCTCGCATCCCCCAGCCTCCGCTGCAACAAGCCCTCGTGTAGCCCCAGCCGCCTGTCTGCCCCCAGCTGGCATCCCTCGCCACCCCCCCCGACAGCCCGCTCTTCGGGCCATAGTGGCCAGGCTTGTTCAGCGCCCAGCCGGAGGGGCCTGGGCTGTGCCCTAGGTCAGGCGGCCAGGCGCATGCTTTGACTCAAGCTGCTCAGCTGAGATTCTCCTGCTCTGCTGTTGGTAGGACGTCTCCTCTCCCTCAGGCTACAGGATCGCTTGGGCCTTCCCCCGCCCTCTCCCAGGAGCCCAGCTCCCTGGGAACCCCAGGCCCAGCCCTGGTAGCTCCATGCCCTGCCTTCTAGGACTCCTCCCGACAGCTCTCTGTGTTCCTGCGTAGCTACCTGAACCAGCTGGATCGGATCACAGCCCCCGATTACCTCCCCAATGAGCAGGATGTGCTACGATCTCGAGTGAAGACCACAGGCATCATAGAGACCAAGTTCTCAGTCAAAGATCTGAACTTCAGGTGGGTACCGACGCTCATGTCCCTCTCCCCTTTGGTGGCCTCTGGTGGCAGCACCCACCCAGGCATCCTGGCCAAATTCCAGCTGGGATAATGCCGTCCTACTTCCATTGGCTGGGAGAGTGTCCTTCCCATCCCAGCCTAAGGGCCGAGTTTCGTAGCTGGCGTAACGCAGCAGAGCACCACTGCCCAGTCAGTTTTCACCAGCTAAGCATCTGGCCTCTGCAATCATGTCACATCCCAGCCAGGAGAGGGTGGGGGCTGGGGTCCTGTCGGGTGCTGGGACTGTTCCTATTCTCGCTGCTCTGGGGGTCAGGGGCTGTCTGATGGCAGCAGCATTCTTCCTTCCCCAGGATGTTTGACGTGGGAGGACAGAGGTCAGAGCGCAAAAAGTGGATCCACTGCTTCGAGGGCGTGACCTGCATTATCTTCTGCGGAGCCCTGAGCGCCTACGACATGGTGCTGGTAGAGGACGATGAAGTGGTAAGTTCTCCCTCCGAATCCCAACGGGCTGTTGGCACAATGGCCACTGCTCTGCCCCTGTAGCCCAGCTGGGCGGCTGCTCTTCCCTTTTTCAGAGAGCCAGGAAACAGAAAAAACGCCCAGCTCGCCTTGGCAAAATGTGAGCGCCACTCCCAGTGTGTAAGAAAACAGCCTCTCCCGAGCATAGGCCGACTTACGCCCTTGGTGGAGTGCCTGGATTGCCTGGAACGCAGGGAGGCGCCGGCAGGCAGCAGAGCCAGGAAGAGCCTTGAACATCAGTTTATATGGTGCTGCTCTGACGCAAATCCAGGAAGCAAACTAGCGCTTGCCTGAGAGTTTAACCCCTCTCGGAAGAGAAATGCCAGCCTTCCAGCCAGCACAGCTGGCAGCTTAGACAGCCTCATGTCGCACAGTGACCCTCCGCGGCGGGGCAGACGGAGGACATTTCGGGGGTCTGCCCAACAGCTAGCCTTTACCGAGGGCATCCGAAACCAATGGGAGGAAGATGGACGTGGGATTAGCGCAGGGGGACAGCTAGGTGCTGTTCCCAGCATGACCTCGGGCAGATCACTGACGCCTCGCTTTTCGGAAGTGCCAGGTCCCCTCCCGCCTCGCTGATTTCAATAGGCGGGGCAGGTACTCAGCACCTCTGGAAAGAGCACTCACTTGTTCTGCCGTGAGGGATCCTAGCACAGGCCTCAGCCCCAGCTCCCCGGGGCAGAGCAGTTGTAGAATGTCGGCACACGGGTTTCAGAAGCTGTAAGCTACGAAGCGAAGGCAGCGAGTTCAGAGGCGAATGCAGGAAGGGATCAGATGTGAGCCACAGGCATGGAAACCTGCTACTCTGCAAGGCAAGCTAGCTTCCCCAGAGGTTACAAGGTGACTTAGAATCACAGAACACTAGGACTGGAAGGGACCTCCAGAGGCATCGAGTCCAGTCCCCTGCCCTCACGGCAGGACCCAGCACCGTCTAGACCAGTGTTTCTCAGCCAGTGGTACGAGCACCCTTGGGGTACTCGAGAGAAGTCGGGGGGGGGAGTGTACCGTCAACACAACTGAAATTTGGAGAAAACGGAATTTTTGTTCTAAGTTTTACAGCACTTTATTATTTTTGTACTTTTTACACCCACAAATTTCATCGCCCGCCCAGCTGCTGTTAAGTTGCTTAAACAAATGTGTTGCAATGGTAGAAAAGAAGTGTGTGTGTCTGAAAACTATGGGTACTGGGGGTACTTAAAATTTTTTTAAAGGGGTACTTTATAAAAAAAGGTTGAGAAACACTGGTCTAGACCATCCTTGGTCGATATCTGTCCAACCTGCTCTTAAATATCTCCAGAGATGGAGATTACACAACCCCCTCGGCTTGGTCACAGCCTGTGAGCTCCTGAGCAAGATTTCCAGTGGCAGGGGATCTTGACGCTAGCAGACTAGGGCAGGCAGATCCAACAGCTGGACATGTGCAGACGAGACGGTGCCAGGATTCTGAACGGTTAGAAGCAACCTGGGTACATGATGGCGAGGAGCCTAAGTGCTTAACTGCCGATCAGTGGAACCCTCCGTCCTGTCTCAGGGGCCCGGCTTCCCCCACCCTCGTGGGCACAGCAGCATGGCCGCCAGGGCACTCAGCTGTGGTGGGAGAGACTCAAGTCATGGCCCTGCTCTGAATCAAGCCGCTTCAAACCTAGGTCTTCAGGCAAGTGCTCGAACCATTGAGCTGTTGAGTGCAGGGGGCTCAGGTGTGCTCCCAGCGTGTCCATGGAATTGCAGGCGAGACAGGTGGGGCATTTGAGGGCTGGGGCAGGCAGCCTGGCTGCTTTGCACACACCCACCAGTGCAGACCGAGGGCCGAAACATTCAGACATGTTCCGAGTTCAGCAGCAGCTCAGCAGGAGCCGGAGGATCTAAATTCTGGATGTAGGAGCACACAGCAGTTATCAGGTACCTCCGTTCCCCTGTGCATCCAGCCCCGAGTCTTTACATCAAAATTGGGCACATCTTCCTAAAACCTCTGCTCTAGCTCTTAAGAACATCAGACTGGCCAGACCCAAGGTCCATCTAGCCCAGGATCCTGTCTGCCGACAGGGGCAAGGGGCAATGTACAGAACAAGGCAGGTGGAGAGATCCACCCCTCTCTTCCCCTCCTGGCTTCTGGCACTCAGAGGCTAGGGCGCCCCAGAGCATGCCTTGACCCTCTTGGCTCAGAGCCATTGAGGGGCCTATCATCCATAACTTTCCTCTTCTTTGTATTAAACCTGCTACTTACTCATTTCAGCCAGGTGATCCCTGGTTTCTGAGTTGTGGGTAAATAACACTTCTCTAGTCACTTTCTCTACACCACTCCTGATTTTATAGACCACATATTCCCCCTTCCCCCTCAGTCATCTATTTTCAAGAGGTTTCTCCTCGGGCGGATGCCCTTCCATATCCTGCAGCATCTGTCTTGCCTTCTCGGACCCTTTTCCAGTTCCACATACCCTTCCTGAGCTGCGCTGGACACAGTGCTCAAGGGGCTGGTGCACTAGGGTTTTCTAAAGTAGCATTTTTGTTTACTTTTCCCCTCATTTCCTAAGAGCTTTGAACATCGGCGGCCTTTAGACGGCTGCTCTGAGCTGAAGTTTTCAGAGCCCTGCTCACCGAGCCTTCAAGAGCTCTTGCTTGAGTGATTACAAGTAGTTTGGAGCCCTTCATTGTAGCGTTGGGATTTTTTTTTCCAATGAGTATCGCTTTGCACTGCCCCCAGTGAATTTCATTGGTCCTATTGTTGTCCAGTTACGCAATTTTGTAAGATCCCTTTGTAACGGTTTGCAGGAGCCTCACACTTAATTATCTCCAATAATGTGTATCATCTGTGCATTTGGCCACTTCTGTTCACTCTTTTCCAGATCATTAATATGTTGAACAGCACCCATCCCAGGAGAGATCCTTGGGGGACCCTGCTGTTTACCCCTCTCCTTTGTGAAAACCGACCATTTATTCCTATCTTTGCTTCCTGTCTTCGTTTGCTTAAGAGCCCTCAGTGAGGGGCCTTGGCTAAGGCCTTCTGAAAATCCCAGTACACACTCTCCACTGGATCCCCCTGTCCACATGCCCGTTGGCGCCCTCAAAGAATCCAAACAGATTGGTGACTTCCCTTTACAAAAGCAGTGACGATTCTACCCCAACATGCATCGACGCGTCTGATAGTTCTGCTCTTTGCTGTAGTTGCTACCACTTGGCCCACTACCAAAGTTAGTTTGATCAGGCTGTAGGTGCCAGAATTGCCTCTGGAGCCTCTTTTAAAAAAAAAAAAGGCAGTGTTATGTTCATTGTCCTCCAGCCATCCAGTGCAAAGGCTGATGTAAGCAGCAGGTTACATGCCACAGTGAGCAGTTCTGCAATGTCACACTGCAGTTTCTTCAGAACTCCGGGGCAAAGCCCGCCTGGGCCTGGCGGATGAGTGGTTTATCCAGTTCCCAGTCTCCTCTCTTGCCCCCTCCCTAGGGGACAATGCTGTCGATTTGCCATTCCAACAGGGCCCAAAGGGGGCTGAGAAACATTGGGGGCTTGTTTCTAGCCAATTAAGCAAGAGCAGTGGGCTCCCTCAATCCCGTCAGCACCACACTCACGCTGGTTTTATTTCAGTAGCACCCAGCAGCCCCAGCCGGGCCCAAGGTGCTCGGTGCTGCACAGACAGAAAGAGCCCCTGACCCAAACAGGTGACTGACTGTACATGGGGAAAGGGTGGGTCATGCTCCCATTGCACTGGTAGGGCCTGAGGCAGCAGGGAGACAGAGGGAGGGAGGGGCAGAGGCTAGAAAAGACCCACATCTCAGTTGCAGGCCAGTTCCTTAGCGCCAGGGTCCGATATACCCCGCTCCAAGCCAGGTGGGGAGGGGCTTTGATACATGACTGACCAGGGCAGTCCCCAGGTCAGCGTGCTGGGTAGGGCTGCCAGGTGTCCGGTATTTGAACTTTCTGTCTGGGAAACAAATTGAGAAAATACCGGACATAGAAATGTCCGGTATTTTCTAATTAAGTAAGTTGTATTATCATCAGGCGTATCAGTGCATAGTTGCGTACTGTGTGAGCGTGTCTATCAGGCAGGCAGTACGCAGCTACGCAGTAGAGAGGAAGGGGGCAAATCCCTGGGGCCGGACTCACCCATGCACCCTGCCGGGACCGTGTGCAGGACGGGCAGCACCCCGGGATCTGCGTGCGCCTGGGTCAGCCCTGCTCCCTGCCGGCCGATCCCCCTCCCTGATCTCCCCCGGCCAGCCCTGCTGCCCCCGACCACCTCCCGGCCAGCCCCGCTCCCCGCCGGCTGGTCCCCCTCCCTGATCTCCCCTAGCCAGCCCTGCTCCCCCGCAACCTCCTCCCAGCCAGCCCTGCTTCCTGCCAGCCAGTTCCCACCCGGTCAGCCCCACTCCCCCCGACCCCCTCCCAGCCAGCCCCGCTCCCCGCCCCCCACAACCAGCCCCGCTCCCCTCCCGGCCAGTCCCCCCCTCCCGTTCTGAGATCATGGGTGTCCGGTATTTTTTTGAAATCATCTGGTAACCCTAGTGCTGTGGGCCATGCTCCCAGGGAAGGGACCTATGAGCACTAGGCTCCAGGCTCATTCCCGCAGTGCCCTAACAGGATACTCCGCCACTCGGCCTCCAGCCACGAGTCTCTCCAGCGCCCCCCTTCACGTACCAGCCGCAGGGGAAACCGGAGCCGCGCAGGGCGGAGGAACGTTCCTGCTGCCACCAGTCAGGCAGGGGGCTGGCTCCTCGGGGTTCTCAGCCCCCCTCGCACAGCGCACAGCATGAGGAGCAGAGCAAGCTGGCAACAAGGAGGCATAAAACAGTAACAAGATGCCTCCAGTGTCACTCCCTGCCAGCAGCAGCCCTCCCACAGGCAGAGGCTCTCCTTCAAACAGGGCACCTACTTCTCTGCTGCCCTCAGGACGCAGGACCCCCTGGCCCTGCAGGTTCACGCCCCAGAGATCTAGAGGTCAGAGAACATGCGCTACAGCTTGGGGAGGGCTCTCTTCTCAGGAGACGGACTGGGTGGGGGACAAGGGGCGACTGAACAGTTCCCTCTCTTCTGCGGTTGTTGGACTCAGAAGGGACTGACCACAGGCAGCATTTTAGACTGTTTCATGAGATGTTGGACAAGCCCCTACACTGGTACCCGTCCAGCCAGGCAAGGAGCAGAAGCAAGACAGCCCGTCCAAGTGCCTGGAGCAGCCACAAGAGGGGGAGACAGAGGTGCTGGCTCATGGGAGAAAGAACAGCTGCTCAGTGCCTTCTCCCACAGCATTCCCGGGGGGGAGGGCTAGGTTGGAGATTAGGAAAATCTATTTCCCCAGGAGGGTGGGGAAGCCCTGGGATGGGTTCCCGAGGGAGGGGGTGGAATCTCCATCCCTAGAGGTGTTTAAGTCCCGGCTTGACAGAGCCCTGGCTGGGATGATTGAGTTGGGTTGGTCCTGCTTTGGGCAGGGCGCTGGACTCGATGGCTCTTGAGGTCTCTTCCCGCCCTAGGATTCTATAACTGGCCGTCGGTTTAGTAACGGGAGCCCCGCGGCTTCCCAGGGCTGAGTCTGCCACCCGCAAACCTGCCTTGCAGCAGCTTGGGATCTGACGGTAGCTCTAGGACACGAGGCAGCGGGGGTGCCGAGTCCTTCATGCTGGACGCTCCAGCAGCTGTTGTGACAATCCACAAAGAGGCCGCTGCCTCTGGTGCAGCGAGGGACCGTAGGGCTGCCAAGCCCGCTGGCTTCTAGGAGCAGGAACCCGAGGAGTCTCAAGGTGAAAAGGCTCCTCTAACAACCCTGCCAAACAGCTCACAAAGCTTTCCTGGGGCTGGCCGCTCCCATAAACATGCTCCCGGGCCTTCTCTTTGGCAAGGCAGGTGCTTCTCGCGCTACAAGAGCAGGACAGGCTGCAAGAGACTTGCTGAAGGCAGCTGGTTGGGCTGCTGGTTTCGGGCCTGTGCTTCCCCCTGCCTGCCAGGGGTACCTTAAGTTCAGCAACAGTCCCTCTCTCCTTCCCACCATTAGTCAGCACAGCTGGCGTGTCTCGGGGCCCAGGCTAATAAATAAAGCCCTCACTGGGCTGAGCACAGAGTAGTTTCTGCTCTACAGAGCTTAGTCGAGTGAATTGGTGCTTTTTCAGTTGAGACACCTTCTGACAATCGGAGCCCTGTTGAAACTGCAACAGAGGCGCTAAGAAGGGGCGCTGATTACCCCCTGGAGTCCTTATCTGGGCTCTGACAAACAGGAAACATCCTCACTTTATGACCTGCAAAGGTTCCACCCTTGTAACGGTAGGAAGTGCAGCCCTGACCTTTACAGCTGCAAAAAACAGGTGCTTTGCTGAGCACCACAGTCAGTACAATTAGCAGTGTGGGCAGCGGAGCCTTGTTTGAGGAAGAAGCTCACCCTTGTTCGCAAGCCACAGAAAGTTGGTTGTGGGGGACGGGGTGAGAGCACTTTCAGTACACGTTTGACCAAGTGGGGACCGGCCTGCCCCTCCTTTCTGAAAGCAGAACGAGCCAGGTCTCTCCAACACCCCTACCTCTGAAACGTCTGTCCGGGTGAGACGGTCTTTTTGTCTGTCTTCAGAACCGCATGCATGAGTCCCTGCACCTGTTCAACAGCATATGCAACCACAAGTTCTTCGCGGCCACCTCCATCATTCTGTTCCTCAACAAGAAGGACCTCTTTGAGGAAAAGATCAAGAAAGTCCACCTCAGCATCTGCTTCCCAGACTACGACGGTGAGTTGGTCCAAAAACTTTACCTGCCCCCTCTCCATGGGAGTGTTTAAGGTCCCAAGCCATCCGCACCCAAGTCTTAGAAAGAAGTGTCAATCCAGAGGCAGTGCCAGGTGGGAAGCAGGGAGGGGCACAGCCCAGGAACAGAGAGCAAATAGTGTTCTTAGGAAAGCTCATTGGGATGAAGCCAGGACTCTGCAGAAGGGAAGAGGGGTGGATCTGTCCAGGTAGGAGCAAAGAGGTTTGACTGAAGGCTGAGCCACCCCAGGAAAGGTCTGCTCGCTTGTCACCGTGTGGGGAAAGCGAACAGTCCTGCCCTGGGCGGCATGCCCTTAATCCGACCCAGCCCAATGACAACGGGCTTGCAGGAGTTTCTAACTGGTGCTCTTCCCAATCAGCAGAGCTCCTTCCTTCCCCAAACAGGCCCCAATACATTTGAAGATGCAGGAAATTACATCAAGAATCAGTTCCTTGACCTCAACATGCGCAAAGATGTGAAAGAAATCTACAGCCACATGACCTGTGCCACAGACACACAGAATGTCAAATTCGTCTTTGACGCAGTCACGGATGTCATCATCAAAGAGAACCTCAAGGACTGTGGTCTCTTCTAGACGCCAGCACCGCAGGTACGGGCACTTCAGGCCGAGAACTGGAGAGCTTGTTGTAAGCCACACTTTAACACTTGATTAAAAGAGGGGGAGGAGGCGGCAGCAAGCCTGATTCTCAGCGATAGCGCACCAAGGTCGTAGGAAACCTGCTCTATTTGCCCTTTTAAGTCACAACTAAACACTGGCTCATCCTGTCCCTCCCCCCCGCAGCATCCTCTTCCTATTTTGTCTATGGGAACAGGAGGGGGGCTGCGAGCACCAGCCACTTCTCAAGGAACCCATGACGCTAATTGCCTGCCAGCCCCTGCAGTGATTGATTTCCCTACTCAGCGGGCAGGTGGGTTTTTTAGCTGAATCTGATTGGCCAAACTGGACTAGAAGGTCTGGCTGGGTAGCAAGCATTTTAAGGCATTGTATTACAAAACTCTTTGCCCTTGGCTGGGGAGATGTGCTGCCCCTTGGAATACTGCCCGGGCCCTGTGCAGTCAGGCAAGACCAAGCCGAATTACAGTCCGGGCAATCACACCGTCACAACACAGTACACTGGCTAATCTGCAGCAGTTTTATAATCTGGTCCATTACTATTGTGGCTCAGGGAAATGGTTCTAGCACCCAGCACGCGCCAGAGCTGAAACAGAACCTAGCAGGAGTAGCATGCTAGTGGGGAAGGGACAAGGGATGAGTTAGGCACAGTGGCTTGCTTCAGACAGCTCCCTGGCCACCCACCCTGTTGCTTTTCACAAACACAGTCGGAGTTTGATGAACATTTGTGGTAACTGCCCAGAAAGGCCCTGAAGCATTCTCTGCTCCCCCCCCCAACCCCAGCCAGCATCTTCCAATGCTTTATTTCCCAAGGAGCCAATCTGGGAGCTTTCCCTCTCCATGCACAAAGAGGAAGGCAGAGACATGAAAGGCAGCTAGCCTGCTTCACTGCAAAGCACACCCTCGCTTGCAGCAGGAGAGAAGCAGTGATCTCACCTCTGTATTGTTCACTGCAAGCGACATTTCCTGGCAGGGCACAGGGCAGTTCCTAAGTGTGGGAACGGCCACTCTAAGCCCCAAGCCGTTGTGCTGTGACAGCTGCTTGGCAGGTTTAGCACTACAGTGAGTTACAAGCACTGCTGAGAGCAGCTCTGCTAGTAGCAGTTGATTAGGGATGTAATAGCGTAGTTGATGAACCAATAAGCAAAAGCTTATCGGTTAATGTTACGATCTACGTGCATTTCCCTCCTCCCCCTTGCCAGTACATTTTTAGCAGGCTGGCCAGCTCAGTCCTGGCTTGCACGGGGTCCGGGACCTACCTCTGCTGCGGCTCTGCATTTAAAGTATATTAGGAGCCAGGCAGCCTGGCTCATGCTGGGTCCGGGAGCTCAGACCCTCACCCTGGACAGGGGCTGCTGCCACCTGTGTTGCTGCCTGTATCAGAGGGAGCAGCACAGGGTGACAGGCAGCCAGTCTGCCAGGGGAGCTGGTTTTTACACTGGATCCCCTCACAGACCAGCTCCCATCTGGCACCCTGCACTGCTGTCTGATTCAGACGCAGCAGTATGGAGTGGCAGGGACTCCTTGGGAGTGGGGCCAGAGCGCACTGGCTGCCAGCCCCGCCCCCGGGGACTATAGAATAGTTGAGTAACTGATAATCCATGAGGTTAATCAACTGTTTAATTAACTGATATTTAACAGCCCTAGGTTAGATGCAGAATTGTTGTAAACTTTACTGCCACCGCTATATTTTCACATTGACTCGGACAGGAGCAAACATTCTCATTTAGTCCTTAACATCCCGTGTCTAGTCGACTAGTCGCTTCTCCCCCCCACCCTTACTGCCTCTATCAGATAGAGGCAGTAAGGGTGGGATGAGCGGGGTACTTCAAAGTGGCAGCACTGCATAGAGCCCAGGGTCAGCTGGGGGGGCACCGGGCTCCATGTGGCACTGCCCCTTTGAAATGCTGCCATGGCATTTCAAAGGGGCGGTGCCACCCTATTGACTAATCAAATAGTGATGCAAAAATGCATCAGCTAGTTGATTAGTGAATTACATACTTAACATCCTTAATTTCAACAGGTGTATTTACCTAGCTCTCGTCTTCGCATAAATCAGAATCTGGACCTCAAAATCAATACTCTGCAGGCATTTGGGCATTGGATTTAATCCTCTTAAAGCGTTATAACTTCCCTTTCCCTGCCATCTCCCTTAAGAAAAGAGAAAGAAATAGACTTCCATTTAGCATCACTGTTCTGCTGAGCAGAGCCAGAGGACTAAGCAAAAATGACTCAAGAACCCACACTCTAAGACCTGCCCAGTGCACAAGCTGCACCCCTCCAAGAACAAGCCATCCAACAAGGCTAAACTTCCTGCAGCCCAGCTGTGATGCCCTCTTTTTTTTAAAAGTTTCTCTGCAGTCTGTGCAGGCTTTAGCACTGCTGCTTATAAAGAGATCAAGCGTGCTCGGAAACAGAAGAGCAAATTGTCACCAGTACATCAAATGGATACTCGCTACTAAGCTTTACATCTCTGCGTGTAAACATTACAAACCTACATGGAAGAAGGTGAAAGCAATGCTTCTGTGGAACCCAAGAGAAAGCCCCACCCCAGCCCATTCTATTTTGTGGAAATCCTCAAAAAAAAATATCCGTAAGTGGTGTGAACTGAAAGATATCACTGGGAGTGGACAATGGACCAGGTTTAAGTTTAACCTCAAATGTAACTAATCCCTCAGTCCTTGGTTTAGAAGTTAACCCATTTACCAGTTGTAAATAAAGCCCCCAAGAATTGACATTTTCAAACCTTCCATTGGAAAAATTAACCTTTGCCGCTCCCTGCAACTGGTGCAATTTGCCCCCACAGCCTTAAGTAGCCGATTGAATTTATTTCTAGTATCCAATTTTCTCTCTGTATTAGATAGCCTGGAAGGCTGATGAGCCTACACCTGTTCTCTCTATCCAGTGCAGCGGCACCACTCCTAGCAGCTGTCTCCTGGATGCTGAGTGTAGCAGATCACAGGACAGTAAGACGGTTGAATTGATTAGGGTCTGGCAATCATTTCACAGCTGTGGGGGGAGAGCAGGTCAGATACAAAGAGGAAACGGTTACTGAAAAGATTCCCAGTCTGCTATTTAGAGCTGTACATACTCTGTGTAAATAAGTCTGCTATTTAGAGACACAGTTACTTGCATCTTCATGTTTGCTGCAGAGAATCTCTTCTATGGCATCAACTAAACAGTAGTAAACCCAAAATAAAGGCACATGCATGGATCGGGTGGCTGTCCTTTGTCCTGGGCTAGCTGCGTGGAAAACGATGATACCCCAAGATTAAATTCTTGATGCCAAAAACATGAGCCACATGAATGCTCAGAGGCCACAGCGGGTTTATGTTCCACATACCGGACCCTGTAGCTGCTACACACAGAGCTCCCAGTGTGGCCACCAATAGCTGCAGGTGCACAGTGGCTGAAGTGGTGCCAAGTGGCTGTCTGGCCGTGCTGTAGAATGTCCAGTCACTTGGCTGGTTGGGTGGGTGCCAGCCGCAGTCAGTCCCCTCCCAACCCTCTTTCACCTTTAACAGTGAGGCTGCAAGGGGCCCAGCACCCTCGATCTCACTGAAATAAGGCTGTGAGCACAGCCCCTTGCTGGATCAGGCCCCAACTCCGGCTTGGCCAGCTCCTCGGGGAGGCACAAAGCTGGCGCGGTCAGAGCATAGGTGTGCTTTCCGAACGGAGGGGCTACTCCCAGCATCACTGCGAGGGTGCAGTGAAACCTACAAGGTCTGGCTAAAAGGAAAGATACACACCGATAGCTGACGGGGATTTCCAGATCCAAGTGAGCCAACTCCTGCACCCTGCCGCACATTAGGGATGTCATGCAAGGTGCTGAGTATGGGATAACGACAGCTCAAGCCAGCTGAGGTTCTTCCTCTAGGACAGTGGACACCAACTGGTAGATCTTGGAGCCTCTGACAGGTGATCCTGACTGGTTTGGCCAGGAAGCTATGGAACAGCGGCCCTTCAGTTGCCCCTCAACCGTCATGCTGCTCCTGCCCTCTGCCTTGGAGCTGCCCCCCAGAAGTCTCCTGTTTGCTGTGCAGAATGAGGGAAGGAGATGGGAGGGGAGGCTGATGTCAGGGTGTCCCTCCCCCCCACACTTCTACCCCATCTCCACAGAGAAGGGGATGGAGGGAGCTTGACAATGCAAATCTGTCACACACAGTGTGTGTGTCATTCTTGCACACAAACTGTCCTTCACTCTCCTCCCCACCCACCACATAGGTGGGGAGTAGCTGTTATTTTACTGCTTGCAAAGTGGGTTATTGGCGGTTTTTGACTGTTGTGCATTTCACAATTTTCATCTCTCGGGCTTAAATGTAATTCTTTTAGTGAGTTCTCAAATGCCTAAACCTGTCATAGCTGGAATCATTATCCCTGTGGTAACTGCAGCTCCTGGAGGTGGCTGGCATGTCCCTGCACCCCCTGAGAGAGGCAGAGCAGAGGGTCTCCACATACTGTCCCTGCCTGCGGACACTGCTCCTGCAGCTCCCAGTGATCAATAGCAGGGAACCGTGGCCAGCAGAAGCTGTGGGCTCAGTGCCTGTAAATGAGGGGCAGCACAGGGTGCTAAGGAGCCACTGCTGTGCATGCCAGCTGCTTCCAGGAGTGGTGCAGGGCCAGGGCAGGAGCAAGCCTGCCTTAACCCCACTGCTTAACCGGAAGCCATCTCAGTTAAATGGTGCCTAGCCACAGCCTGCTTCCTGAACCTCCTGCTACATCCAACCTCCCGCCCCAGACGTGAGTCCTCCCTGCACCCAAACTCCTTCCCAGAGCTTGCACCCTGAAACCCCTCCCGGACCCCAATCTCCCACCCTGGGCTAAGCCCAGAGCCCCTCCCATATTCCAAACTCCTGGGTCCAAGACCAGAGCCTGCACCCCAACCCCCTACCCCAGCCTGGTGAAAGTGAGTGAGGATGGGGGAGGAAGGGGATGGAGTGAGCAGGGTGAGGCCTTGGAGAAGGGCTGGAGTAGGGGCAGGGCCTCAAAGAAGGGGCGGGATGCAAGTGGGGCAAAGGTATTTGGGTTTGGGATAGATCTTACATTGCACTTGCATTGAAAAAGTGTCTTGTGGTTAGAAAGGTTGGAGACCACTAGTCTAGGAGATTAAAATGCTTAGCAGGGAGTGGTACTGTACTTCCTGGCAAGTATTCCAGCCAGCATACGGGGGGCGTGAGGGGAGGGAAGGGAGAGGGTAGGTGTAACAGGGTGGCTTGCCTCTGGGCATTATTTTTTCCCCTACTACATTCAAGTGAGGAACTAGGACTCTAGCAAGACATCTGCCATCAACCAGCAGACATGATGAGCAACATAGGACATCTGCTGATCTCGTGCCATGGCCATACAACCAAGCCGCAAGTAGCGGCAGACAGCTCTGTACAAGACACCAGTAGGTCTAGAGGCCCTGTAGTGGAGAGTTAATAGATCTCTGCTTGCTCCCACCTTAAATGCAGCTAGCAGTGGATCTTTTTGCAAGCAGACGGATATGGATAAAGCACATCATATGGGAGCACGCTTCCAGAAATGGTTAGAATAAACTAGAGAAAAAGGCTAAACTGTTTACTCACCATTTTAATACTGCCAACACTAACAGATTGAAACTGTACACATGACAAAATTGGGAAACATCTCATAATGCAATGGTTTCAGCAACGGAATGTACTGACTTAAGATCGTTACTACAGTAAAAACAAACGACAAACAGGAATTTGGCACCACATTTACAAAGTAAAGGCATGCTGTCAATACAGTTTAAAAGTCTCTGAACAGAAAAGGCCATGGTAAAATGCAGAACAAGGTGCACCTTTTACAAGTTCTCCTGCTGCTTTAGATCAGGAAAAAATAAACACACCAGAATCTAAGTGGTTGATTTAGTAGCTTTGTAGAAGCATGTATGCTCCATCCAGTTTGGAATTTAGCAGTTTGTCCCTTTAGATGGAAGCATCCCCAGGTATAACTTCACCCAAGAAGCCGTCTTTAAAGCTTACTACCCTCCAGTACAAATCTCTACTCTGGTTATCAGCTTAACCCAGGGTAAGCCCCAACGACACGTTAAGACGGGTTATCCTGCTGCAGAAGCCTCCATTCCCTCTCTCAAAAGCCTTATGGTATTTGTAGCAGGATGATAACATCACATCAGAAGAAGCTGAAGCTACAGTCCTAAGAGTTCTATGGATCTTTTAAATAGTTGCAGAAATATTAAATTGACCGTATCAAGCATTAAAAACAAAGAGTTCCTACTAAGAGGAATACTTTCTGCATGATCTGGTCACATCATGTGCATAGTTAAGTGATTTTTGTTTTTTAAAACAAGATTCATTTGCAAATAAAGAAATAAAATTTAGTAAAGTTAGTTTTCTTGATGGAAAAACCTTAAAACCAGACTAGTGGTGGCTTGTTAATCAAAGAAAGAAAAAGCTACATACTGAAGTTCTGGAATCCAGCACCTCAATTTCACAAGAGCTGTACACATTTGAGACGACGCAATCCGACTGCTGCCTGGATGATCAAATCACACTTAACAGTTTTTCCATTTTGAGATCTTTAACTTCAACATGCCAGATCCATAAAAAGGTCCCTACTACAGAAAATTGTGCTAAGGAATGCAAGAATTTTGCATGCTGTTTTCATCGCCCTGGTCCTGTTCATGCTTGCAGCTGTCCACGAGGCAGCAAAGAAACAGTCGGCTTCTCAAAACGCCACATCTTAAAACCTGAAAGAACAGAGAGTGTTAGCAAAAGCACATTCCAATTGTAGGGCAATTCTAGAACTCAGAGCAGCCAAATAGCTCAGCATTACCTTCCTCCCACGTCCTCCCTTAGTAGAGTCCACATTCCTTCAAGTTGTTTTTAATGATTACATCTGTAACAGCATCAAACACGAACTGCACGTTCTTTGTGTCAGTGGCACAAGTGAAGTGGGTGTAGATCTCCTTGGTGTCTTTTCTTCGGTTCAGATCTTCAAACTGACACTGAATGTACGCAGCCGCCTCCTCGTATGTATTCGAGCCTGGGAAATAGACACTTGACCTTAGCTGGCAGCTCCCAGGAAAACTGGATAAGAGTCTTTCATGCCTAAGTTAAGCTTCTTGCAATCACATGCTTTAGCAAGCGACCATCGTACCATTAGCCCCTCCATGTCAATGGTCACTGGTACAATGCCAAAACAGTGTCCCACACTACGCTAAACTAGTGAAGGGAAGTAGGGATTGAAACAAAATGACAGGCATAAATGGAGGCCCCATGAGCTGGGCTAGGTCCCAAGAGGATCACACCAGAAGGAGGTGTAATCCTCTTGCTGTGACCTTTAAAAGACTAGAGGGGGAGTAGGGATAAGGACCAGCCTGCAGGCCATTTGGAAGAGAACATAAGAGCGGCCACACTGGGTCAGACCAAAGGTCCATCTGGCCCAGTGTCCTGTCTGCCCACAGTGGCCAATGCCCGGTGCCACAGAGGGAGCGAACAGAACAGGGAATGATCAATAGGGAGGTGGCTGCAAAGGTTACTGTGGTGGAGGCTTCCATCATGAGGACAAGCGAGTGCTCCAGCATTTACCCACATTCCTTATAGGCCCCTTCATTCCTCATAGCCTGGCTCACCTGTGTACTCTGGGTAGCAGATGGTTAAGGGGCTCCTCTGAATCTTTTCCTCGAACAGGTCTTTCTTGTTCAGGAAGAGGATGATGGACGTGTCTGTGAACCATTTGTTGTTACAAATGCTGTCGAACAGTTTCATACTCTCATGCATTCGGTTCTGAAAAGTAAAAGAACATGGCGTCACTCCAGCGGGAAGCTGGGAGGAGGGGCCCTCTCTGATGAGCTTCCGAACAAAGCTGCTAGTGTTCAAAATGAGAAGCGTCACTGCTCAAGTATGTGTAGCCACAGAAAGGTTAGTGGTGCTGCCCAAGTCAGGTAACTCCTTGCTGTGCACGGCCCTGATCAGACCTCTGTGCAGAAAAGGCTAAAACTCCCCATATTTTAAACTTCCCTCAGCATTTTATCAGCCCACACTTTCGCTGAGGTGTGCCAAGGCGGCCTGGATGCCGAAGATGGGCCGCAGTTGTAGAGACTGTCTCAGCAGCCGATGGTGGGTCCACTTAGCACAGTGTTTGTCTATGCTCTTGTAGGGCAAGAGGCTACAGGCTGCCCTTGAGAAAAGCCTCATTTCCTGCACCATCCTATTGCCAGAAGCCTTAGAAAGGAAACTCCTCAACACCATCTCAGTCAGTCTGTACCAGCACAGAACAAGTTAGGGTTAGAGGCCCTTGAACCTGGATACAAAGTATCCTGGGTAGCTTGAAAGTTAACTCCCATCTTAATCTCCTGGCTGCAGGATGCAGCCAGTATTAGTAACAGCAGTGACATACCATTTCTTCATCTTCTGCAAGGACAAGGTCATAATCGCTGAGGGCTACACAGAATATGATCGCGGTCACGCCTTCAAAGCAGTGGATCCATTTCTTTCGCTCGGATCGCTGGCCACCAACATCGAACATCCTGGAAGAGCGAAGGAAAAGCCACTCATGTCAAGCTGCGCTCACCTTGCTACTCACAGGAAACGGGCAAGGAAACTCTCCAAAACACTGGCAGGAAGCAGACCACGAGTGAAATGGCGAGGGAAGGCCGAGTGAAACGCAAATCCTCCAAGGCAGGGGATTTTAACGACTTAATGAACTCACATTTTAAACACTAGTTTCTACACCTCCCAGCTGGAAATAATCCTGCGGGCTCCTTTGCCACAGTAATTCAAACAAAGTAGAGCCTGCTGCTTCACCCTGGCACTCTTCCTTGTTTGTTCATCTCATATTCCGTGCAGCAGGAACCCACTGGTGGCTCCCGCTCTGCACAGGTCAGCTCTCGTAGTCACCTGTGCCTGGCATGACCTGGACCTACTATTGGGACACGCACAGAACTTGTAGGTGGGCGTTGCAAAGGTTTAACACAATTAAAAAGCCAAAGGAGCTTGAAGGCTTGGGGCAAAAAGCCCTAAGTTTTGCTGGAAGATTTCTGGCTATAAAATGAAGATATACAAGTTATACCCCACACCCTCTCCAAATGTTCTGCAGGTTTCTGATTGGCTGCAATCATTTATTTAAACCAGGCCAGATCCAAGATGACGACTAGAGCAAGTGGGCAGTCAAAGGGAGGAACTATTCAGTGTTTGCTAATTTACTGATTTTGACCAAAAGGGCCAGAATTGTGGCTCAGGAACTCTGTGCTTTTATTTCAGACAAGCAGTCCCAACGGGCCACACTGGGGGAGGGGGCCTATATAAAGATACAGGTTAATTATTTCATTTGTAAAGTTCTCCATCCCCTTGGTTATTGCAAAGATGTCTGGAAAAAGACCACTGCCTGCCAACCCCACTTGTGAGCTGATCCTCAGGTCAGTCATGCCTCGACATGGGAACACACCAGCCCAATAGGGAAGTGCAGTCTCATAGGCAGCCCTGAGAGTCCGTTGCAGGACGAAAGGACAATCCAGCAGACTGCAAGAGAGAAGACTGCTCTTTCATGCTTCAAATCTGTGTGAGTGTTTCCCTAAGCAGGCTTGTCCCTTTGAAACCAGATGCCTTGCGTGTCAGTGTCTATGGACGCCCCATTAGTTTAAGCCGGCTTCGTGAGCCTGGTATAAGCCAATCAAGGGAGGTATGAATGTTCAGCATTAATGATACAATTAAAAAACGATTTTGCAATAACTATTCAAACCCATATGTTCCGAAATGATCTCTTTGCCGAACCTTGGCTGGGCTAGCTAATCTCCTATCTACATCCTATTCACAAAAACACGCAGAGGGATTCAACCACGCTAGCAGACACGTTTCCCTCCCCCAACCAGTAAATGTTTTGGCAGGTTGGCCAGCACCCCGCTCAGTTCTGGCTCATGCCAGGTGCGGGGACCTACCCCCCACTGTGACTCTGCATTTAAAGTGTATTAGGAGTGGGGCGGGGGAAGGCAGCCCAGCTCAGTTCCAGTTCACACAGGGTCTGGGAGCTCAGGTCCCGCCCCCCTGCAGACAGGGGCTGCTGCCACCCTGCACTACTGCCTCTATCAGAGCCAGCAGCACAGGGCGACAAGCAGCTGGTCCGCAAGAGGAGCTGGTTTTTAAACTGGTTCCCCTAATGGACTAGCTCCCGCCTGGCACCCTGTGCTGCTGCCGGCCCCACCCCCAGGGACTACACACTAGTCGAGTAACCGATAAGAATTCATGAGGTTACTCGAGTATTCCCTAATCCAGAAGGATCAAAACCAGTGCTGGCAAATTAACGTCTGTATAATCAAGACTTAACAGCATTCCAAACAGCCCCCCAATACAAACACAGCCGTTTCCTAGGACGGGGACAGCACTAACATCCACTACACAGGATACTAGTGTCAGCTGACACGCTCTGAATCCAAAGCAAGGGTTGGCTAGAAAGGGAAGGAGGAAGCTGGGGAAAGCCTGTGCTAGCCTCACCCTTTCCCCCCACAACAGCTTGCATGGAGGATAAGGAGGGAATGCGGATTCATCATACTTAAAGGGACACTGTCAAGATTAGGCTCAGTATCTTTTGCATGGAAAGGTTTTACCTGAATTACAATGGAGGGCAAGTCCCAACCCCTGCACATTAAAGGCAGTGGTTAGTCGGCGGGATTGTCTCTAGAGCTTTGCTAACAATGTCCCGCAGTCTGGGCAGAGCCAAATTAATTTCAGCTCCCTTAGAGAGACAGGAAAACAATGCACTGCAAATGACAGGGTGACCAAGGCTACAGGAAGGGCTCTTATCTTAGCAAATCAAGGGGTGAAATGCGAACTAGAACCAGTAGCCCAGTGTCCTTTTAGTACTTTTTGATCCTGTAAACAAGCTGTCAGTACCTGCGTGTGATTCCAACAGAAAAGCAGCTGAAAGGAACAAGAGAACGTAAATAAAGTCAGAGAACCCCCAAGCGAGCAGCTCCAGTCAGGAGTAATTAACGAGGGAGTGTAGTCATCCTGTACTTGAAAGTGCTGAATAAGAACAAGGCTCCCCAGCATGTGTTTGAGGAAAACGGGACCCCAACCATGCCCAAGCACCAGAGCACTCAGCAGAAGCAAGCAGGACAATCCGCAGGGATGAAGGGCATCCGGCACCGTACTCACTTGAAGTACAGGTCCTTGAAGGTGAAGTGAGTCTCCACAATGCCTGTGGTCTTCACTCTGGTCCGCAGAACGTCTTGCTGAGTTGGAATGTAGGTCTGCTGGGATATTCTATCCAAGTCATTTAGGTAACTAGACCAAAGAGACAACCCAAGACAGGCTTTTTTAGTCTGCTTCCTTGACATGAAACTTATTAGCTGCAGGAGAAAGTCGTGGTGAGCTGCATTTGCTGTCAGAACAGCCCTCTCCCCGAGCCTTTCCGTCCCCATTTCCTATCCAGCCCAACCTAACAGCAGTGCTCAGCAACACAGGGTGCTTAGCTAGCCATAAGCTCAAATTGGCCTATTGAATACAAGTGTAAAAGACGAGGGTAGAAGCAGTGACCATAGAACTCGAGTGCAATTAATACTCCTTGCTAAAAAATTCATTCGGGGGCATCCAAAAACCTTAACACTCAGGTACCAGAAGAGAAGTGAATGAAGCCAAGTGTCCTGCTCAGCTGCAAAGTAAGAGGCACAATGTGGCAGGACAGGAAGCCAGTCAAAGCTCTGGCCAAAGCAGGACAAACTCTGACGGCCACTTAGGCAAAAAGCAAGCGGGAACTTCCCCAGCAGAGCCTGGAGAACAAACTCAATCTCGAGCTTTCACAGAGCAAAAATACCTGCCATGCGACCGGATGCACTGCTGCTTTCCTGGCGCACAGCTCAAGCACCCCGCTTTACTGCTGGGCTATGCACGTGAGCTCCCCAGAGGCTGCTAAGAGGAATCCTTCCCCTTCTGCAGCAGTGTCTCCGCAGAGACCCCCTTCCAATCACAGCTTCACACAAGCATCGCCTTTAGGGCTCCCAGGCATCTCACCAATCCAGGCTCTTGCCTTTCGTCCATTTCAGGGGAGGTGTTAACTGCAAGCTCTTTGATAACCTGAGAATAATCATAACTGGGGATTTGGAATTGGCAGTCTTGCCTCTGCCCCCAGGTCTAGTCCAGCCACTTCTGTGACCACTGGTGGATGTGTTTTCTGGCTAAATCCCCCCTTCTCCCTCCCCTCAACGTAATTTGTCAAGGTTTGATTCGACCCAGTCCACTTTTCCTCTTGGTAGCGTAAGACACAAGCTGCCAACTAGTTTCAAAAGTGAACTTCTCAGCTGTCTACAACAGGGGTGGGGAACCTTTTCTGAGTCAGGGGCCACTGACCCACAGAAAAATCAGTTGGGGGCCACACACAAGTGAGGAAAAACAGCCCCCTCACTAATGTAGCCCCTGTCTGAGAAGGAGAAACTCCCCACATCCCCTCCCACACCAGCGCCTGGGGGGGGAAGCCTAGTAGATTGCATGCTCCAGCCCTGCAGTGGGACAGCTGGAGCACTAGCATGAGCTCCCCAGTGCTGGGGGGGGGGAGGGGAGGAGGAGGAAGAGCGCTGAGTCTCGGGGACCAGATCCAGTCAAGCTGTGGCCTGAGATTCCCTGCCCCAGGTCTATAAGATACGCTATTTTGTGCCCTAGTTTAAATGAGGATTTGGAACAGCTTCAGAACTGCATTTGTATAGGTAGCGTTACTGGCTCCTGACTTGAGAACTATATTTCTGCTAAGAAATTAAGATCCTTGGAATTTCTAGTCTAAGTCAGAGTAGTCACATTTTCCTGTGGTGGTAGGTTATACTCGATCCACACACACAGGACACAGCTCATTTAGCAGCAAAGCACTAATGGAAAAGCAGCGACATAAACCAGACAGCAAAGCCAAGTGAATTAAGTCACAGGAGGGACAATCCGTGCTAAACCCGAACAAGCTGTGTTGTGTTGGTAGAAGCAAGCACGCACTACCTCAAGCGCTGGCTACTGTAACTTGGCTTTGATAACAAGCCTGTGACTAACCAGTGAATTATTTCAACAGATGCTCTACTTCCTCCATTAGCACTTTTAATCTGCCTGCTACACTGACAGGTTTCAGCACAAGACCTCTTAGAAGCAAAATGTGTTTAGTTCTATCAGCTCTTTCAACAGAGGTTAGGTAATTTCCAGGCACTATCTACCATCAAATGAATTGAGAAATCCCACACATGGTCACAATACAAATCTCCTTTAGTCTGGTAAGCCACTTGTTTCTATTAGTGTTTGGTGTGACTCCTACAGTGATCAAACACAGCTGGGCCAAAGGACACAGGGGAGAGAAATCTACAAAACCCTGTTAAGAGTCCAGGAGAGATCTGAACCAGGTCACTCAAAAAGGTGGATATGGACAACAGGCTACTCATCTCTAACTCCATGGTCAGCAAAACTGCATTTTCAAATGACCAGAACACTACCAGCATCCAAAGGAACTGACACCAGGAAGTAAGTCTCTGCTCGTCAATCCTCCCCACTTCCCCCCCCCCCCCCCGCCCAACACACGTAGGCACTGTGGATCTGGGACAAACTCCCTCCTCACACTTCCTTATTTGTCAGCAGCAGCCCATGACTTAACAGATGTGGTTTGCTCTGTGAGGCAGCAGCAGCCACACCCAGGTAGCACTGTCCTGTAAAGTGCTTTCTTTCTACAGAGGGAAGCTGCAGAATCCTAGACAGTTACAAGCTGCTGCTAGCTCTGCATAGAAGCTGTCGGTCTGAAAAAAGTAGAAATGCATGAAGAAAGTGAGAAAAGAGAATGATGCAGAGACCACACTAGCAGATGGGGCATTAATAATCCAGTTTCCCCAATACTGTGTGGGGTAAAAAGTTTAGACAAACTAGTCAAATTTACCTACCATTAAAAGAACAGATGGGTTTATCCTAGTCTTCCTAGTTCCCATCTGGTTTAAGATCACAATACCATCTACACATTGTTAGTCTTTAAGGTACTGCTAGATTATTTGTTGTATTTTAAGTTTTTCCAGTTACAGACTAACTCAGCTACCCCTCAGAAGATGGCTTAACATTCTTCCTGGGTGAGTGCAGAGGGCTTTCCCTCACCTTAGATCATTTCTTCACTACTTTTGACACAAACATTTGCTCCCTCCCTAACACCCTCTCACTTTGGAGGAAGATTGTTTTCATGCTTCAACTGTCCCCAGGAAAAGTGCAAGTCCTAAAATTAATGTTTCAGCTACAAAGAAGGCAAAATTTGTATAACAAAGCCCAGGACTTGGCTCACCCATACTAGTATTGTGGCAGCTCCCCAATGTTCACGTGGCCAGAGATTTATAGCCCCAACTCAAATACAATCTGGCAGCTTCAGGTTACTCAATCCAAAGCTCAAGGGGAACTTCACAGTACAAAGAAGAACACTGATCGCTAACAGAGCCACTCGAGAGATGGGCAGATTTGGCAGGCGATATCAGTGAGTTAGACAAGATGCAGCTGGTGGCTACAAAAGGCTCTGCCTCCTCCACATGTTCATGTGAGCACTGGGGTGGTACTGGCCTAACACTGCAGTCTAAGGATGTTAAATATCTGTTTGACTAATCAAGTAGTCAATGGAATTTCTATCAACTAGTCCACAGGCACTTCCGCATTCCTCCTTTGAAATGTACAAGAGCCTCCAGTGGGGAACTCTGTGTGCAGCCTGGGGCCAGCAGGAAGTCCCACTGACTCCAGGCTGCATCCAGGTGCCAGGTTTGAAATGTACAAGAGTCCCCAGGGGCTCTTGTGCATTTCAAATCCATAGCGCAGCATGGAGCCTGGGGTCAGCCAGGGAGTCCCCAGCTGACCCCAGGCTCCAAAGGGGCAGTGCCACACAGCTGAGTTGTGTAGGGCTGCCCCTTTGAAACATGGAGGCAGCATTGGAAGGGCAGTGCTGCACAGCTGAGCCAGGGATCAGCTGTGTGGCACTGCCCTTTGAACACTGCCTCTGCATTTCAAAGGGGCAGCCCTGAACAGCTGAGCCAGGCTCAGCTGTGCAGCACTGCCCCTTTGAAGTACCCCATTCTCCTCCCCCCCTTTGCTGCCTCTATTCAATAGAGCTTATCGGACAGTCGACTAGTCCTTAACATCCTTACTGCAGTTGGGTTTCCTTTAGCCACTGGGAAGAACTGTTACCAGGCCAAACAAGTAAAATCTCTGGAAGATTCATGCAAAGCACTTGTTATGGAAAAGGGTTAAGCTGAGCTAAGGGAGGACTTGTTACTAATGTCTCTAGAGAACAGTGGAGAACACAGAAGACGGCCCTGTGACTGCACACTCTGGAGAGGGCGTAAGAGGGCACAAAACCCCCATGACAATATTCAGATGGGTCTGTATTTGGGAGCACTGAAGTACAAGCTTTCTGAAAAGGCCTTACCAAAAGGCCAACGTCCATAAGATACCAGAATCAGGGAGGCACAGAAGTCTTCCAGTGCCTGGCTGGAAGGACTCCTAAAGGAGTCCTAGATACTGCTTTAGTTTAACTACTCTTACTCACAACCAAAGAATATCAATCCACCCCTTTTTACATGGCCTCGGAGCCAGTTCTTTCTGAACTTTGTCCCTGGGCACAAGTTTTGATGAGCCAGGTACGAGACTGAATTCCCTGCATGCAGAAAGAGGCCATGCCTTTCCTGCAGTGCTTAGCTGTAGTTGAGGAGATGTGGCCAGATGAACCTAGAAATAAATGGCTGCACAAGCTGAATGCAGCCTGCCCATCAAAGGGAAAGGCAGATTGTATTGCATCCGTTTTCCTTCTTGAGAACTCCCTTTTGTCAAATTGAATATGCCCCTTCAACTACCAGACTCAGCTGGGAAGGGGTCAGGAGATCCCTGGGACAGCTCAGATGAGAGGAGCTGCAGGAGAGAGGGCAGGTTCCTCTGGCAGAACCTGCAGCAGGAGAAATGTTCAACATCTTTATTAATGACCTGGATGAGGGGATGGATTGTACCCTCAGCAAGTTTGACACTAAGCTAGGGGGAGAGGTAGATATGCTGGAGGGCAGGGACAGGGTCCAGAGTGACTTAGACAGATTAGTAGATTGGACCAAAAGAAATCTGATGAGGTTCAACAAAGACAAGTGCAGAGTCCTGCCCTTGGGACGGAAGAATCCCAAGCATTGTTACAGGCTGGGGACCGACTGGCTAGGCAGCAGTTCTGCAGAAAAGGACCTGGGGATTACAGTGGACGAGAAGCTGGATATGGGTCAACAGTGTGCCCTTGTAGCCAAGAAGGCGAATGGCATATTAGGTTGCATTAGGAGGAGCATTGCCAGTAGATTTAGAGAAGTGATTATTCCCCTTTATTCAGCTCTGGTGAGGCCACATCTGGAGTACGGTGTCCAGTTCTGGGCCCCCCACTACAGAAAGGATGTGGACGCATTGGAGAGGGTTCAGCGGAGCATGACCAAAATGATTAGGGGGCTGGAGCACATGACCTACGAGGAGAGGCTGAGGGATTTGGGCTTATTTAGTCTGCAGAGAGAAGAGTGAGGGGGGATTTGAGAGCAGCCTTCAACTTCCTGAAGGGAAGTTCTAAAGAGGCTGGAGAAAGGCTGTTCTCAGTAGTGACAGATGGCAGAACAAGGAGCAATGGTCTCAAGTTACAGAGGGGGAGGTGTAGGTTGGATATTAGGAAAAGCTATTTCACTAGGAGGGTGGGGAAGCACTGGGATGGGTTCCGTAGGGAGGGAGAGGAATCTCCAGCCCAAGAGGTGTTTAAGTCTCAGCTTGACAAAGCCCTGGCTGAGATGATTTTGTTGGGATTGGTCCTGCCTTGGGCAGGGGACTGGACTTGACTCCTGAGATCTCTTCCAGCCTTAGAATCCTATGAATGAAGGGAAAGGATGTCCCCCTTCACCACTGAGGGAAACGAGGGGAAAAGCCCCTGGGAGCTGGGGGAGAATCTGCCTTTGTTTCACCTACATTTTATGTGGGAAGAATAAAACTATGTTTGAAAAAAGCTTTGGGTGAGGCAGTGAGTCCTGCCTAAGGTGGTCAGATGCATGAGTGAGGGGAAACCGAGGCAGTGAATAGCTTGCTGCCTGTCTGGGTCAGGTGATGCTGCTTCAGTGGGCCATTACACAATGCAAGTCCACTGTACATGAAGCATGACAGCACAACAAGAACATGCTCTTAGCAGCTACCTCAGAAAAGCCTGGGTTCAATAACTTGGCCCAGCATCACACAGGCACTCTGGCACAGGGGGTGTCCCAGGGCAGCCCAGCCTCTTCCTGCAATCCCCTGCTCCTTCACTACACACCTTCCAACCACAGCAACAACCGAAGCAGAGGACCTGACAGACAACACCCTCCTTTTGCTGTACAAGCCACTCCTGTGACCTGTCAGACTGAAGTGTAGAAAAGACAACATGTGATCACCACTAGATTGCACCATAAGGCATGAAGATTGCACACAATCTTAATTCTGGCATTTCCCAGCATTCGGGTGATTAACATTATTCATTTCTTGCCATTTTAATGTGGAATTCCCTAGGGGGGTTTTCCTACATGAAAATGGAAATCTCATCATGCGGGATCGTACTGACACCAACAACCCCCTACTCCCCACCAGGTCATCAGAGGAGCTGGAGCCATTAGCTCTACTGCACAGACTTGACACACTCGGTAGCTGGACTGTCGCCTACTATGCGGAGCAGCACCAGAGCAGGATGGGACGCTGCCAGTTAGAGATATTTACAGATAGCAAAAAAGTGGTGAGTCTCAGGAACCCTGGGCTCCAATCCGGCTCTGGAGGGGAGCGTGTTCCAAGGCACACCGACTCTTCAGCTCGTTTCCTATTGGGAACATCCTCTAGGTCTGCCTCTACCACACCCCAGCCAGCCCAGTTCTCCCCACACCTCGACTCCTCAGCCAACCTCTCCCCCCCACCAGTTTCAAGCCTCCCCCCTGCATCTAACTTAACTCTGAGAGTAGACACTACACTCCCAGCTCCTTGTCCCGCCCACTGCCAAGCCAATCCCAGTGACGCCTCGCAGCCTGGCTCTTCATCAGATCAGTGTCGTCCCTTCCACCCCACCCACCCTCTTCCTGTGCCCCATCTATTTCTCAGTTCGTCACTTCTAACCACCACCACCACCGGACAACTCAAACTCAGCCACCGCAGGGCTCCTCCCCATCCCATTCTGACTCAGCCCCTTTGCCTTATTCCTCTTCCCCCACCCCTAATTCCAAGTCCCCAACTACTTGTCCACACCTACATCCCTGTCATCCCACCCCTCACAAAGCCAGCTTAAGCTTTTCAATCAGGCAGTTTCCCTGTGGTCTGCAGGCCCTACAGTGTGGTCAATGAGAGCACAGGAGAGGGGCTCCCTGCTCACTGTTCCAGGGCCTAGATCTGGACCAAACATGATTCCCAGCAGCCCAAATCTGCAACTGCAGGGAAACTTCTGCTCAGCATGGACAGAATCTTCGGTTTCTCAAAGCCTTATAATTTCACCACTTTGAGATGGATTTTCACCAGGCTGGCAAAAGCCACATCCCTGACACAAAGGTCACCTCCCCGTAAAATATCAAGTCCCTCACTGGGGCACTAGCGCTTTCCAAAGAAAAGGGCACCAAAAAATCCCGATACCCCACGTGGAAAGTTTAAACCCAAACAAACAGTTAAAGTCTGGCAAAGTTGTAAGCAAGGGAAAACAAGGCCCCCTAATGGGAAGCATTTGGCTACCTTGACAGGAACACCAGCAACCCCATCTAAAATAGACAGCCTCATTTCTGCCCAAATATTGGTACACCAGATGGGAAGCGCTGGTGAAAACTACTAAAATGAAGAAGTGCATGAAAATGGATTTGCCTACACTTGTTTTAGGACCTCCCAGTTAACGTTCATTACAAGTTTGGTAACTTAACTATGAGGCTAGTTGTCAGGAAACACCAACCCTGGCGTTAACACTGAGGAGACTTCAAGCCACCTTGCAGAAGCTACAACTCATCGCACTACACTGACATTTACAAAGAGACTGAGTGAGTTGCTTTTACACTGCGATGCAAACCAAGTTAGTTTGTTCGTGATATTAGAAATAGAATTGTTTTCCTTGTGATGGGGGAGAATACATTCTACACTGGAGGCAGTCAAT
This sequence comes from Pelochelys cantorii, assembly GCA_032595735.1. Taxonomy (NCBI): domain Eukaryota; kingdom Metazoa; phylum Chordata; order Testudines; family Trionychidae; genus Pelochelys; species Pelochelys cantorii. Next base: position 16,073,638 of record CM064353.1, read on the forward strand.
CCCTTTGGTTTCATTGTAGTATTTACTGTCAGCAGTCACAGTGGGGGTGGGCAAATATCGGCCTGGGGGCTAGATATGGCCTGCCAGGTTTAGCCACTGGCAGGCCCCCACATGCCCTATTTACCCACATCTCTGCAGGTATGGGGGTCACAGCTAGGAATGTCACTGTGTAAACAACTACACAATTAACCAATAAGCCTGGGCTCATTGTCGAATATGCACATTTCCATACCCACCCGCCCAATATGCACATTTCCATACCCACCCGCCCACCCCCCGCTGCCTCTGTATCAGAGGGAGCGAGAGCCAGTGCCGGGGGAAGTTAGCTTAAAAGCAAGCTCCCCAAGCACTCGATCCACCTGCCTGCCCCCCACCCTGGTGCTGCTGCCTCTGATAGAGAGGCAATAGTGCAAAGGTGAGGGGAATAGGCTACAGCCAATGTGTGGGGAGCCAGCTTTCAAGCCAGCCCCCATGCATATTGGCTCCCCTGGACCTGCCTGTGTCTCTTCCTCGCCACCTGCCTGTCTCCTACAGAGGTGGGGGGTAGGAGCCAAGTGCTGCCTCTCCCCCCTCCCCCCCCCCGCTTCTATCAGAGGCGGCGGGGGGAGAGGCTGCCAGGGAGCAGCCTGTGTCCATGGGGAGCCTGGGCCCGCTGTAAGCAGCTGGTCCACAAGGGGAGATGGTTTTTAAAACAGGCTCCTCTTGCAGACTGGCTCTTGCCTGCCACCCCACACTGCTGCCTCTGATACAGAGGCAGCAGCATGGAGTGGCAGGGGGTACCCCAGGAGTGGGACCAGCAGTGCACTGGCTGCCAGTCCTGCCTCCAGGGCGTACAGAATAGTTGTGTAACCGCTAAGATTTCATGTGGTTACACAACTATTCAATTACACGTTATCCAACATCCCTAACAGCAGCTCCCACTGGCCGTGGATCACCATTCCCAGACAAGAGGAGCAGTGATCACCCATACCTGTGGAGTTGCAGGTCAATATAGCGGCAGCGGCCTCCCAGGAGCTAACCCTGATGAACCACCATCATTTTATTGCCTGCCCGAGTCAGAGCATGGAGCCACAGAATCACAGAAATGTAGGACTGGAAGAGCCCTCAATAGAGCAGGGACTGGAGTAGATGTCCTGAGGCAGGACTCAGAGCCAATCCCCCCCTGCACTAGCATACCCCATCCTGCCAAGTTTACCCAACTTAGGTACACACTTCCTTAAGTGATCTGTGTTCCCATTAAGCACTCTCAGATTACCCCTTCAGGGAGCACGTAGGCACTGGAAGAACATATTGCTCTGACAGTCACAAGTGGTGTGGTCACTATACAAAACACTGGGGTTGGTAAAGGTCTCTTACTAGGAGGCTGAGTCATTAAGTTGATACTCTCTTGATCTGCTGAAGCAGGCCTGGACCCCAGCATCTCGCCATAACCGTTTAATCACTCCAGCTAGCTCAGGAGTCATCACTCCTTCCTCGGCACTTCCAGCCAGTACAAATAGCTGACGGGCATCGTCCTGCAGGAAGAGGGGAAGGAAGATTCAGTTGATACTACAAGCTGAAGTGTGGCTTACCTACTGCTTATGCCACCAGTAATAGCTTCTCGACTGGCATAGCTAGATTCCCCTCCCACTACCATCACCCATTATGCTAAACTAATACTCCTCCTTCAACCAGAAACACATGGACTGAGCAAGAAGCCAACTGCTCCTCGGGTGCCCCCACAAGAATGTGGTTTCAGAAAGCAGGACGCGTTAACAAGAGGCAGGTGGTGGCTGTCTGTGGCGCACAGGCCCATATAGCACCGTGAACCCCCCCTTCTCAGATGTGGATCTTAGTTCTGACATAAGAGGCACGTTCAGCTGTTTTAAGCATATCAGTGCTGTACAACAGGCCACTGAAGGCAATTAAGTTTTCCCAGTCTAAAGATACAGTTTACAGTTTAGAGGCCATGCTGTATAATACCCCAGGAGGAAAAATCCTGTGTCAAAAGCAAATACTGGATGATTTAAAGGTTTGAAAAACCCATCTCCCATAAAGATGGTCAAAAGAAAGGGGAATTCCAATTTCTTTGCAGGAGCATTTCCCAGGGAGAAAGGATTGGGACCGCTCAGGATTCCAGTGTTTGTTGGCCCTGAATTGCATGAAACACTTGTCAGAACATGTAAACTAAGTTCTCGCTTTTCAATGGGGGAAATTATCAGCCAGATTTGCAACTGTGAAACAGGATGACCTACATTGAGGTTTCTCTGATACAACTTGCCTCAGCTCTAGAGGTAACGTTGCAAGGCCTTTTACTCTCCCAGAATGTCTCCCAACTAGAAGAGCCTGTCTGCTCCTAATGCTTCCTCTCTCCTGAAATTAGTCCTTAGAATGCTGCTGCAAGGCGTGGCGTTAACGAACAACCTAGTTAGCCTCTAGAGTAATGCCCCAGTGACATGTCTAACGTACATCACTGCAGAGTTAGCCCAACTGATCAGTGCCTGGCCCAAGTTTAAGCAATTGCTCTGTAAAGTCCTATCCAAGTTAGAGACTTGACTGGTGCTGCACTGCACTGAGTCTCACTAGGGCAGCTGGGGAAACAGCCCACGGCTCTTTGAGCTGCAGTACACGCAGTTGCTCTAGGATTTTTCCCCAGTAAGTTGCAGGAGGAAGTGCCTGTCCTTCTGGGCACACAGAATTGTGTGAAGACAATGAAGGACTGTCAGCACCAGAGTGGCTTGAGCCTGGACCACCAGTACGAAATGGGCAGGATACCAGCCACAGTCCTGGTTCTGCTTTCACTAAACTCACCCCCAGCCATGCTAGACAGACAGCTCAGGTTGAAAGCACAACTGATCTCAGGAGAAAGGCTTGTGGTGTTTCTGAATAAGGACATCCTGGGGGGCTTAATCCCACAATTAAGATATTTACTTCCTGCTCTTTTGTCATGCATGAATGAAAAGATCTACCAGGAAATTTGCTAGACAGGAGGGACTGAGCAGGCGGAAATTTTAGTGATGCGATATACAGGAGGAAGCCGTATCATTTGGAAAGGAGGAAGTCAGAGAGTTCTCTTCAGAATGTTCTTCATTTCTAAACTGTGGAAAGTCATTAAAAATCTAATTTAGATTAAAAATTTAAAGGGACATAACTTTCTGAAATGCTTTGCCTCCTGCTCTGAAGTATTTGAAATTTATCAGTAACAGTCTTTTGTTATCAATGTAGCACCTGGAACTGAAACTTTTTTTTTATTAGAAATCAGTTCATAAAGTCATCTAGGGCTCTTTCCCATTTGCAGTAAGATATTCAATCTAAGGGGTTACTAATACTTCACAGATTACCAGATGTAGTCCACTACTGGTATCTTGTAGCTTAAAAATATTGCCACCACATATTCCAGGGACTGAATTTCAGATCTTCATGAACATGATTTACATTACAGAACAAGCTAAAGGAAATGAGTGAAATACTTACTGCTCTGGCAACTTCCCCAAAGTCTATCTTTAGCCTTCCCATGGCTCTTATTATTGCAATGATAGACTGGATAGTATTGCTGTAGACAACCACTTTATACTGTTTGCATTCTTCCTCTGAATAGCCATCCTCATGGATGATCCTGGGGGAGAAAACCCCATAGTCACAATCCAAACCAGTAGGACAATGCAGATTTCTCATTTCATCTAATAGAAACAATTTGTCAATATTTGAACATCTACTTACTTCATCTGTTTCACAATGGTGCTTTTACCAGATTCCCCTGCACCTGAAAAGCACAAACAAACCCATGTTAGTTTTAATGTGAAGCTAAAAGTGAGAAGTCCCACATCTAGATGTTGACTTGGATTCAAGTGAAGAATTTAGTTGTGCAAGCTCATCAGTTAAAGATCTCTACAGCAGCTATTCCCTACAGTGCCCCACCTCTGACAGCGGGCCCCCAGAGTGCAGGCACTAGTACACAGTGTTCAGTTTGTGTTCTCTGCTTGTTTACAAATGCTGACAACCAAATGCTCGTTAGAGATGTAAAATCCTGTATAATTTGTTAACCAGTTAAATTTCACATTTAATCAATTAAGGCAGGGGGATCCTTTCCCCCACTGCAACTGGGCTGGAGCAGCCGCTCCAGACGTCCAGAGCGGGACCTCTGTCTGCGGGTCCTCTGTCTGCAGCGGGCCCCACAGGACTGGAGCAGCCCCAGGCCCACTGGTTAACCGGAACTGGTAAGCACGACCCGTTAAAGGTGATGCTCACGGGTTAACCTTTCACATCCCTAGTCGTCTCTTAGCAGAAGGAGGAATGCTAGAAGCCTGAATTGCCAGAGGTCTGACTACTCCTTTACACTCTCTGGGCCAGGCAGACAGGACTGTAAAATGGGGGGAACACGGCTGAAGGCGCTTCAGTCTGTACACCAGCCCATCACCTTCCTGCCATGGTACACTAACCATCTCCCAAGGCAATGCTCCCATTACACACATGAATGCGAAGTCTACAAAGCAGTGGAAGTAACAGGCATTAACACTTTGCACTGCTAAGACACCATTCAGCCAATGGGGTCAAAGCACTTAAACAGTAAGCCTCACAACCGCCTAGTGAGGTAGATGGCTCTTACCAATGGAAAGGGGAAGCCTGAATAGCAGCTAAGTGAGAACCTAGGTGTTGCAGCGAGTTGACAGCAGAGATTATGCCTCCTAGGTCCCTGCTCTAGTTGTCTATTAGTGAATTACTCCATACAGCTTTCCAGGAGAAATGGCAGCCCAAGGAAGGTCAAGATTTTCACCACGGCAAACACTGGCACCTTCCCATTATGCTGGGCACAGAACACAGTTTGACCCGTCTATATGCTCTCATTTCCCATGCCAGTCCGGGCTGTAGGTTTCCAGCAGTGTAATCGGTGATTAGAAGCCAACATACACAAGATGACTGCACTCTCTTCCTTGACTTTACTACACTTGGTCTTGATGAGAACTCCTAATAGCACAGGTGAACAAGAGAAAAACAGCTGCCCCAAGGGAAAGCAAAGGACAAACCGAAGCCACAGTAACATTCCACCATGCTAACCTGCATTGATCTAATGTTAAGATCAATGTCTAGGTTCACTTAGTTTGCCAGCTCTGAAACATCAAAATGAGGGATCATAAGCAAGATGTGATGGACACCCCATCTACTGACAGGCTCCAGCATTTCCACCTTCTGCACCAGCCATCTGTCCTCTGGAAGTGGGAGGGTGTAAGGAAGCCCTCATCCAGATTCCATTCCACAAGAGTTTATGGAAACCTAACCTAAAATAGCAACAACACTAAGTTTGTCGTAATGATAGGATAGGACTGAACCAAAGAAAATTCCTTACATGTCAGATCATAATCTTATTCTGCTTAAGGCAGTCTCAAGGAAACCTCTTCCTCATTTTAGGGCAGCAATCTGGGAAACATTTAGGATAGACGGTTCCACAAGATAATGAAAAGTTAAGTTTGCCTCAAGATGAGGATCTTGGCTAGAGACCCTTGGCACACCCCCTTCCAACTCAACAATGTGCCCTGAAGTTGTGATTACAGTAGGGTAAAGAAGCCTGACCTTGTCACGCCCACAGACCCAGCCCAGAGTCATCTTAACTATTTGCATCTAGAAAGCGGTGCTTTTAGATGCTATTTTACAAGCACCAGACACACCCGCTAAAAGGCAGCCCCCCGGAGAGTGGAGGTGGGAACCAATTCTTGGAGCAAAGTACAAAAGTGGAGTAGTTGGCAAATTTTAAAATAAACTTCTGGAGCAAATGCTACTCTTCACTAAAAAGTGCCAAAAGTTCCAACAGTCACTAAGAGCAAAGAGGACATCAGTTTAAGGTTGCATCTAAAAGATGCAATTGCAGCCCAATAAACTGTAGATGTCTATTATCCACAGAAGGCTGAGGAGAAGCTTGCCTAGGTTTGGGCTTGCAGACCATGGCATACTAAGTATTTTAACACTGATGATTATACGAACCAAAGTCCTGTTCACATTTAGCATGAGTACTAGAGAAACTGGTTTCTAGACTCTTGGTACTTATGTCAAGTGAAATCTGGGCTCTAGTATATGGTCCTGTCACTATTTATAAGGATGTAATAGGATAACCACTTATCAGTTACCATGAATGGTTACACCCAGGCTTCCGGCCTGCACCCAGGGAACCAACTGCCAGCCTGCACTACCAGCTTCGCATCAGAGCCAGCGACCAACTCCCCAGGAGCGGGGGTGGCAAGTGGGAGCTGGTACGCACTAAGAAACAGCTTAAAAGCCAGCTACGGCACACACTGGCTCCTGGGGAGCTGGCTGGGGGTGCATATAACCACCAACATTTTAAGAGGTTACAAAGTTACCCAATTACATGCTTTTTAATATCCCTTCTATCAACGTAGCAGAAACTTCCAGAGGAAGCATTAGAAGGTATGTCCTTCAGAATTAAAGTTCCAAATTGTTTCGCTAGTTTCAAATAGAGACAGAGGACAGCCATTGATAGAGAAACAGCTGTATTCACATTTAAGTTATTGCATCCTTAAGATCTCAGGAAAGCAGAGCTCCCAGAGAGAATACTAGGAACAAGGTTTAAAAGAGGCACTCTGTACATTCTGTCTCTTCACCGCACTTGATATCACACTGCAAGGAGAACCAGGAAATTTGCAGGTTGGATTTCTGAAAGTTAGAAAGATGCCTTTGTACTAACATTTGTAAATGAGATAAAACACTTTGAATTTTTTACAGTTCCTTTATTATTTTGAACAGCTTTTTAAATCAGGATAAAATGTTGGACTAGTATGGAAAAGAATTAAGAGTATTTGCATGAGCATGTGAAGTCTCAAGGTACAAATGGAAATTAGAGAGACATGGAAAGAGCAAATATACCATTACCTGACTTTCTAAACACTTATGCAATTAGCCAAATACAAGCAGGTATTCATTAGTTATGGAAATACTGTGCAAACTTGAACAGGGATAACTGTCGTCAGACTGGGAGCAGGATACAAAGACAATAACTGTGCCATAAATTGAATGGTGACGGTACCTGCTTGTCTTTTATAAGGAGATAGTATTTTCTGCCATGTGTGACCTTGGCAACAGGACAAACAAATTTACCCCTGGATTCAACTACCTTATTACCTGTCTAGGAAAGGTAATACAACAGCACTTTATAAAATTAAGTTTCCCCATTATCTGCCAGTGTAACTTTATACTAAAGTTCATGTGTCCCAATGGTAGTTTAGATTGCTGGTTCAGACTGAACCAGCAATCATAGCATTGCTTGAAAATCCTTAGTGGCTTAACATGGTAGGTTGAGACCAGCTTCTCCATGCCTCAATGTATTTGGCAGTAAGCCAATTCAGTGCCTAAGGCTAGGGATGTAAGTGAGCCGTAGAGCTGACTACTTGCTTCCTCCCCTGTATCAGAGATAGCAAGGGCAGGGGAGAAGAGCAAGAGCCACTACTGCGAGGAGGCAGCTTAAAAGCCAGATCCCCCCAGCACTGTCTCCACAGTGCTGCTGGGACTCCCCGCAGACAGGGGCTACTGGATCCGGCATGAGCTGGGACTGAACAAGCCCAGCTCAATCCTGCCTCACGCAGGCCCTGGGGGCTACCCCAACTGCAGCTCTGCATTTAAAATATAGTAAGAGCCAGGCTGCCTGCCTGGCTCTTACTACAGTAAAACTAGAGCCACAGCAGGGATAGCGCCTGGACCGGACGCGAGCCGGGACTGAGTGCATTCCCTTAGCGACAAGTTGTGCAGTGGATAAAAATTCTATCGACTACATGATTAGTGAAATAGCCGCTCCTTAACATCCTTACTTAAAGCTTTGATACTGGTGTGTAAAATTATCAAGAGGAAGAATGGATCTTGTGGTTAAGGCACTGAGCTTCCAAAGAACTTGTTTAATCTGCCACTCTGCTACAGATCTCATGGGCCCATGGACAAGTCGCTTCATCTCTGGGCCTCTGTTCCCCACCTGCAAAATGGGCATACCACTTATTTTCTCTCCCCCTGATTGACTGGTTTAATCTACAAACTCCTTGGGCTCATCTATTGCTATACATTTTACACAGGGCCTGCCTCTAGACATCTCTCTATGATGCAAGACCACTGAGTTTCAAAGGGGAAAGCCTTAATCCATACAGCAGTTCAGGTACATGCCTTCTGTATGAGCTCTGCTCCGGAGCATATATGTATATTTAATTCAGATTTATTACCCAAGACTATACCAAGTTAGAGTGTGAACTCCCTAAAATGCTCAGAGCTGATTAGAAGATACTACTTGTTTGCCTGCCTCAAAAATCCCCATCCAGATAGTAACTGACAGCTGTTCCATAGGACAGCCAGACTGTTTCCAAGGCAGGGTGGGTAGTGCAATCAGAATCAATTAGACATTAGTCTGGGGGTGGGGGAATGCTCACTTAGACGTATTTCATCATAAGCACCTCTGCTCTGTTGAGGCAAAGTACCAGTAATGAGTTTTCAGCTGTTCTGTCTTTGACCCAACCAAGGCATGAAGAAATGAAAAGCAGCTCAATATTTTAACAGTGTTTCATGTAGCTCAGCCTCATTCATTACTTACGCATCAAATACAGAGATGCTGCCAGTCCAGGCTCAGACAGCAGCTGGTAAGACTGTACAGGGTAAGGCAAACAACGGGAAGAGAAAGGACCTCAAAGCAAGCATGTTCTCACCAAGGTTACAAACAGACATCTGCCCCAAAAGAGGATACTACAAGACTGAGATGCATTGAAGCTAATGAAACTCAAAAACTCCAGCTTTCACAAATTACTTTAGTAATGGTCCTTTAAGATTCAATGTGTTTTTTCCCTACTAAATTATCTTCCATTTAGTAAGCTACTCTCTTGTTCTCTCCTCTCTGTACTTCAGTTGCCAAAATGGCTGCCTATCATTTCTGGGAAGGGTGAATTTCCACCAAGATGACATCAGGAACATCACTCTGAGAACTTTGCTGTGTACTGTCCTCATGCATTAAACAAGAAAAATATGTAAGGTTAGGCCTGAGAATGTAGCGGTTCTAGTATTCTGTATATTCCCTTTCAGAATTTCCACATGGGGGAAGAGACAAAGATTCATTTTATTCTGACAGCAATCCTCTATGTTCCCCTTATGAAGAGAGGGGGTATTTGAAGAATAGCTTCAGTGTATTTGTACACAGTTTGTAAAAAACAGCCATCCTTACCACAAGCAGCTCTGGTGGCAGGAATTTTCATGTAGATTACTTTCAGATGCATTCTCAAGTGACATTTGTTTCTCATTGTTGTGTTTGCTACCCATGTTCCCTCAATTTATCAGCTATGCCTGCAGCACAGTCAGTGCTGAATTTGTGATATGTATTATTTCACTGAAAGTGTCATATGAAAGGACATGACCAATAACTTCGCTATAGGGCCAAAGTAGGCTGTAAGGATATTCTCATTTTTAAAAATGCATATTTCCTTTGGCTTAAGTCTTTCCTGATCCCTCAAGTCAGTCCCACTTTGATGCTGTTTTCCCTTTTGAGGTATAATCAGATGACAGTATCTGTCATTACCTGCTTCCTTCTGAAGAGGGAGAGACTGAAATAGAAAAAAAATGTAGCTAGAGAAGACTTTAGGCCATATGGCTCTCCTCTTGCAAGGGCAGGACTGTCTCCTCCAGCACATTAGGTCGGTCAGTCTAGCTTTGAATTTCACATGTGACTGGTCTTCGATCAGTCCAAGTTCTCTCTCAATTTCACCTCTCAGAACCTGTAACAGCCACTCTATGCCAAGCATCACAATAACCATTTTAAATCTGCCCTCAAGACAACCTTCCAGATCCTTAATGACTTTTTGCTCTGTGTGCTCCTTCCAATGTCCAGTCTTCACAGTAATGAGACATCCAGCACCAAATGCTATGCTTTATGCACCTGCAGAAAGATTGTTTCTGCTCAGCTGTGTAATCTGAGTTTGAGTATGCAGCATAAAAACTGTACAGGCCATTTCAGGTTTTTCCTCACTTGGAATTTCTGTGATTGTTCTTTTCTCCCCTACTCCCACAACCAAGATGTAGTAGCTTGCATTTTCCCAACTTAATCACATTTTCCGCTTACGTTTTCAATCTCCAAGTCCCTGTGTTATTTCTATTTTCAGAGGCATTCACAAGTCCTCCTAATTAGATATCTGCAAAGATTAGCACACTTCACATTCCAAATTAGCCGTCTTTATCCAGATATCTTACAAGTACCCCCAATTCTGTACCAAGACTGTCCCAACAAACTCAATAAATAGATGTTTAATCACTACCCTTTCTTTACTGCTTTCAGCAGCTTTAAGAATTATGATGTAGAGTCTGATTAAACAGGACTTGAAAACCTAGCCCTAAAGTACAAGACAAGCACCTCTAGATTACTAACAAAGTAGGAATTTAAATACAACAAAAAATTTTCCACTGATTTCTCACAGCAAAACATAGGATGTTCTTGCAGATCCTACACCCCTCCTCTGAGGAACCGACCAGATGTAACAATTATAAAGCTTTCAAAAGCTCAGAGCTCCAGAAATAAGAGTCTGTATTTTACCAGACTCAATTAGAATTCAGAAGCATTATTTAGACATTGTCACTTGCAAAAGTGTAAAGGGAGGCTGTTCCTTTTGCTTTGATTAGAACAGTTAGCCCCAAGATCACATTTCAGCACAAGAAACTAAAGCTTACTCTGGTTAACCAATTTCAGAACAGAGATGTTGCAATTACATGGAGATAGAAGTCTCAATTCCCTTCTGCAAAATTGGCAGTAAGAGGACAACAAACCCTACCTAGAAAAAAATGCAAAGAGGCAGCGATTGAAAATGAGACAGCACAATTTACCAAAGAGCTCCCCTAGCCATTGGTTCACACCAAAAGATAGCTTGTTTAAGATGGGTGAGCTCACAGCCAGGTTGTCAGATATTCAGGAAGCCCATGACAGAACTGCTTTAGCCCCCAACAGAAGCCAGGCCAAAAATCTCAGTGCCACTCCGTCCCTACCCACAAAAACCCCCAAAACCGGCACCAAGGTCTTTAAAGGGATTTTCCATACATGGTCAGCCATTAGAACTTGTATGATTGCAGGGCTTATTTCACCATTATGCTGAAGAGTAGAACAGCAAGTCTACCTCTAGTTACACATTTTTGTAACAGCTATTTAAGATCCCACAGGGTATATCTACAGTGCAACCCCTGCCTGTCCAGTGCCAGCTGACTTAGGCTCGCAGGGTTCAGGCTGAAGAGGCTGTTTAATTGCGGTGTAGATGCCCAGGTTCTAGGACCTGGGTATCTAACTGCAATGTGGCCATACCCACAGAGGCTGTAAGGCCCATGAACAGAACTCCCATTGATTTCAGTGGAGAGCACGACACACAACAGCTTTGTGGTTAATCCCATATTAGTAATAGCATCGGTGGGTGCATTTACGCAGAAGGGGACATCATCAACCAACCACTTCCTTAAAGGAAGCTAGACGCCTTCCCGTAAGATGAAGAAAAACCCAAACCTCACGAAAAGCTCACATTTATCAGTTAACTGGGAAGCAACAGCCAATCAGTAAACAGCCAAAAACAAGCTTTTCATAGCAATTAGTGTTTTGATAGTCTGGATCTGGAAAATTAAATGACTGGAATAGTAACAATTTGAAGTAACAAAATAATTGAAGCCACCCCATTGTCCTGGGCCAGAAATTCTTGACTTTTAGATATAGGCACTTTTTACCCAGTAAACATCACTGCTGCGTTGGAAGCTGTGACCAGCCTAGGGATGTAGTCAACTAGTCCCTCCCCGCCTTGCTGCCTCTATCAGAGACAGCAAGGGGGCAGAGAGGGAAGCAGGAGCTGGTGCTGGGAGAAGGCAGCTTAGGAGCAGGTTCCCTCCAGCACCGTCTCCACAGGGGGCAGCGGAGACTACGCGTGCGCTGGGAATCCACTGATTCCCGGCTTGTGCCCAGTCCCAGATGCTGAGCCTCAGATTTTTAAATTTATTAAGACCCTGATTTTAGTAAGGCATTTGATACAGTACCACATGGGGAATTATTGGTTAAATTGGAAAAAATAGGGATTAATATGAAAGTTGAGAGGTGGATAAGCAACTGGTTAAAGGGGAGACTACAGCGGGTCATATTGAAAGGGGAACTGTCAGGTTGGAGGAAGGTTACTAGCGGAGTTCCTCAGGGATCAGTTTTGGGGCCAATTTTATTTAATCTTTTTATTGCTGACCTTGGCACCAAAAGTGGAAGTGTCCTGATAAAATTTGCAGATGACACAAAGTTGGGAGGTATTGCTAATTCAGAAAAGGATCGGGATATCATACAGAAAGATTTGGATGACCTTGTAAATTGGAGTGATAGCAATAGGATGAAATTTAACAGTGAGAAGTGTAAGGTTATGCATTTAGGCATTAATAACAAGAATTTTAGTTATGAGCTGGGGACACATCAGTTGGAAGTAACGGAGGAGGAGAAGGACCTCGGAGTCCTGGTTGATTATAGGATGACTATGAGTCGCCACTGTGACATGGCTGTGAAAAAGGCTAATATGGTCTTGGGATGTATTAGGCGAGGTATTTCCAGTAGGGATAAGGAGGTGTTAGTGCCATTATACAAGGCATTGGTGAGACCTCATTTGGAATACTGTGTGCAGTTCTGGTCTCCCATGTTTAAGAAGGATGAATTCAAATTAGAACAGGTACAAAGAAGGGCCACTAGGATGATTCGAGGAATGGAGAACCTGTCTTATGAAAGGAGACTCAGGGAGCTTGGCTTGTTTACCTTAACCAAAAGAAGGCTGAGGGGGGATATGATTGCACTCTTTAAATATATTAGAGGGATAAATACTAGGGAGGGAGAGGAATTATTTAAGTTTAATACTAATGTGGACACAAGAACAAATGGATATAAGCTGGCTAGTAGGAAGTTTAGACTTGAGATTAGACGAAGGTTTCTAACCATTAGAGGAGTGAGGTTCTGGAATGGCCTTCCAAGGGAAGTAGTGGGGGCAAAAGATCTACCTGGCTTCAAAATTAAATTAGATGGGTTTATGAAGGGGATGGTTTGACAAGATAACATGGTCTTGGTAACTAATTGACTAGTCATTATCAGTGGTAAATAGGTCAATGGAGGGATGATAGGGGTTACTATAAAGAACTTTCTGGGTGTCTGGCTGGGGAGTCTTGCCCACATGCTCAGGGTTTAGCTGATCGCCATATTTGGGGTCGGGAAGGAATTTTCCTCCAGGGTAGATTGGCAGAGGCCCTGGAGGTTTTTCGCCTTCCTCTGTAGCATGGGGTACAGATCACAGCTGGAGGATTCTCAGCATCTTGGGGTCTTCAAACTATTTGAAGGCTTCAATATCTGAGATATAGGGGTGAGGATTATTCTAGGAGTGGGTGGGTGAGATTATGCGGCCTGCATTGTGCGGGGGGTCAGACTAGATGATCATAATGGTCCCTTCTGACCTTAAAGTTTATGAGTCTCTTAATACATTTAAAAATTAGAAGCACAGCGAGGGGACCCTATGCAAGCCGGGACAGCTGATTCCCGACTCACGCAGGGTCGTCCCTCCCGCTGTGCACCAGCCTTTGAAATGTATTAAGATCCAACACACTCTTAATACATTTAAAAGGCAGAGCCGCAGCGGGGTTAGCTCCCAGGCCAGGAACTAACCCCGCTGTGCCTCCCCCACTTAACTAATCGATGGAAAATCGACCAGTCAATTACTTGTTTAAACTAAATGTAACATCCCTAGACCAGTCATTAGTCTAAAGTCCTTGTTTGGAATCCAATGCAAAACTAAGCTGCGAAAGGAAATGGAGTGGGCAAAGCTCACAGGGGTGAAAAGTTTCTACAATGACTTGCAGACCAACATAGAAACCAAGGACACTTGCTAAAGAAGCCAAGGTCAAAGGCAGAGGAAGTGGAGCCATCAGGAGAGTGGCAATGCAGATCAGACAGCCAGACCTACTGTCAAAAGGGAGAGGGGCTAATCACCATTTGTCTTGCAGATTAGCCATTAAAAGCTGAGTATGTTAGGTAGGAAGGAAGGAAGTTAATCACAATACCATGACAGGATGCATCACACCATATCTCTAAATAAGATAGGATCTCAAGTCAGAGACCAAAGGCAAAAATGTTACATCTATCCAATGTGGCATCACAAGACACTATCTCCTCTTCTGTGGAAGTGGTAGTGCAAAAAAGCCCTGTGCAAACAGTTTGTGCATCTTCCCTATAACTGATGGCTGGAGCAGATAATCACTTGCATTTTATTTCTGTATGCAGATTTATTTTTCAAAACATAAGAAATTAAACAATAATTTAAGTTCATATAAAACAGATTAAAATCCACACTATCAAAGCAATTATAGTTAATATTAGGCACAGAAGTTAAATATAGCAATATAGTATTCGGTCATCCAATCCATCTCAATTTTAATTGCACAAACTAGATTAAGGGACCATAGCACTGTATATTATCAAAGACATTAAAGTTAACATTTAAAATCCTGTTACTTTGGAGCATTTAAAATTCTCATGGTACTTTTGTGTTAACCTACTTTTTATTTAATGGACTGAATGTGTAACAACTGCCTTAAGGCTTCTGAAATGCAGGAAACCTGGAAGTACTTGGCACAGTTACTGTGCATTGTATTTGAGCACAATGGTCATGCCTGCCCATCAATGAATAAACAAACTACGGTGAACAAGCGCCAATGTGTCCATACCAGCATTAAAACAGCTAGAAACTGATGTAAGAGTTCTACATAATATTAATTTCACAAATGAGGTCACTTCAAAGCAGATGATCGATGGAACACTGAGAAATGCTGAATTTAAAGATGTACATAAAATTTACATTTTGTATGTGATGAAAAATATTACAGCTTGCGACCTTCCGTGATATTTATGTAAAATGCACAGCAGCTTTTCAAAAAAGGATCTAGACAGATTGGAACATTACAGATTAGGAAACAATTTAGCAATTAGAAAATACTAAGATTGACTAAACAACCTACCCTCTAATTAAAGGTCACTCAAAGAAATATTGGTATATGAAAACATAAATTTTATAAATAGATTTTTAGGAAGAGAACTGCAAAAGGGGAAACTAATCTGGTGGTGAGGTATCTAAACTAGACGCATTAGGGTTTAATTCAAATCCAAGTCTTCTGTGGAACTGCTTTAACCAATCCTAAGAACTGAATCAGCAGAGTCATCTCCAGACTCAGCTATAAGAAGTGCTAAAAGTTGTAGTGCAGAGGTTTCACCATAGTAATTATGGGGATGAAGGTGGTCTCAGCTGCATTACAACTTGATGGCCATGGTGTAATGGGGATAAGGAACAACTGCATTGAAACTAGTTCAGCTTTATAGCTGGACAGGATCTCCCAACACTGCTATTCTTCCATGATTCTTGGAGGATCTTATTCTATTCTGAAGCTTGGCAGCATAGTCAACTTGCTTTAGCAATCACTTAATCGCCCATGGGCATATCGGCAAAAAGAGGGTGTTTGATTATGCTGGAATGTTCTCCGCATTCAAGAACTCAGAACTATGTACAATACTCAAATTGCAGCATTCATCACTGAAGCAGTCTGAACTTGTTACTAATTGTCACCAGCTACAAAACCATCGTGACTAAAATTATGGGCAGTTAGATGGAATCAAAAGGAAGTAGAAGATAAGTAAAACTTGATTTACAGCAGAACAATTACTGTCCACATTACACATGAATACTGACAAGCAAGGGAGCACATAACCAGCTCCAGCATGCAAAATTAACCACAACTGCAAAGAATAGCCTTCACAGCCCTGAGAGATTGCTCAAAGCCTTATTACTCAAATGTGGGGGATTTCAGGGCCTTGTCTACACCAGGGTTTGCTCTAATTCCCACCATCTGTGGCCGAGTGGTGTAAGCTCCAGCAGCGCAAATACAAACTGTACCCATCTATATTAGGGGCTTGCACCAGTGTAGTTTCATTCATGGTTGATAACAGAGCAAGTTCATGAGACCCTGCTGAGCCTTTGGATTTTATTTCCTCTCCAATGAGTTTTTTTAAAAATACAACTCAAGCATTAGAAACCACTTCTATGCACCTTGAACTATTCACCCCACCAGCCTGGTCTTTTCAGTTTTGTAGTTGGTTTTGCAGCACTGTGCTGCAGCCTTGGGAGCACTTAAAGCTAATTAAACCCAACCTGGAGCACAAAACACCAATGGATACAAAGGATGCAAAACACTAAACCAAACATTTGACAGAAGATAAAACATACATTTCCCAGATAAATTGCTTTGGATGCCTCTCACCTACATAGGTTTAGATCCGGGGGGTCCACCAAGCCAGCCACTAGTCACATGTGGCTATTTGGCCAGGTGTGTGTGGCTAGTTCACTATAGTGGCTACTGCTTCAGAACTGGTTGGACACCACGGGTTTAGATCATGCCCTGCTCAGTCATTAGTGGAGGAGAATGAGGGAGACATGTTGCAGCATGCCATAATCAATGTTCAAGCTGGAAGTACTTCAAACATCTAGCCCCATCAAATGACTAGGTGGGCCCAGGATCATTACAAGCAGAGGCTGCTTCATGGCAGCCTCCTCCTCCTCCCCCGCACTGCGACCACACAGGCAGCAGCGTGGACAGGCACTGCAGAGAATGCGAGTAGTCGCTTACTTCCCTAATATGGAGGGGATGTGATGATTCTCTGCCTGCATTTCTCCCTGTGTCACCCAATGAAGTCCTGGAGGTGTAAGAAGAACGTGCAATTAATGAATATGAATGCCTCTGATTTCAACAAGCCTCCCTACTTAAATCTCAACCCAGATTGTGGGGTATAGAAACCCAACTTGTATTAAATGACCTCATTACATTAGTGCATTGTAATTTCCACTGTCTGTCCATCAATTTTAGGCAGAGCAAGGATGGGGCCCTATGAAACTCTAGATGTCCTGTTTTTCAGATACTGTCCAGAGCTGATCAACTGTGGCTCTAAAGCACTTTACTCCAGAGTTTACAAGGAAGAAGGCTTGTAGCAGGGCATTTCCGATTTAAGGCCCTCACCCTTGGAATTCATCCTTGAGCCCTTGTCAGAAATGTGCTGAGCACGGGGAAGGGCTGAGCAGTAACTGGTGGCTCAGATCTCTAGAGGAGGTGGGGGATGTTCTTTGTGTAACGTCTGTTGGTTGAATGGTTATGTAGGTCAGGACTGTTTTAGGATGCGCTTAGGACCTGTTCTAATTATTTTGTATGAATTGTGGTTTTTAATTATGTTCAAGTACCATGGAAGTAAAGAGTGATTTAAAATAAAGACCGGTAAAGTGTATTTTATGCATGAACAGTTCAAACAAGGGATGTGGCAAAGATGCCATCTAGCAGAATGTTGCATTCGGAGGAGTGAGCCTGACTGGATTCAACAATGGAACCGCCTTCTGCGGCCAACAACATAAGTTGAAGTGTACTATATGGCATAACTTGCAGGCAAGCCCCTTCATTTCTTATTCAAACGGATTTTTAACAAAAATTCCTGGATTTTAGTTTTATCCAATTTTCACCCTAGTTTTGTATCAAATATATAAAAGAATCTTGTTTTATTAGGAAAATACAATATACTGCATGAGATATGTATTACAATAATACATTAGTCTTTGTTAGGGATGTGAATGGGCAACTGGTTAACTGATGTCCGGGAGCAGTGCCCCCTCCTCCCCCCGCAGGTAGAGGGCTACTCCAGCCCTGCCCATGCCGTGGCCAGCAGCCCCATAGGATCTCCCCCACCCCTATCCTTCTATCCACCAAAATAAACCCTGGTTAACTGATTATACAGGATTTTACATCCCCACTCTGTGCATATGCAAAGCTGTCTTTTGAAGTAAGGTTATATATTACACTAGAAGAGACATACAAATAGGTATGCACACAAGCTCTGAAGTGCATGCACATTGAATGTACTGATGAATCTCATGCCCATGTACCCATTTCAAGCTGCTAGATAGCAGCTTAGAGATCTGACACCAAAATGGGAAGCAAATGAAAATCTGCATCAGAATACAAGTATTCAAAACTTTAAAAAAAAAAACAAAACCAAAAACAGGAGAAAAGAATGAGTTGAGTATATGAGCTGCAAACAGTGCAGCCCAATTAAAAATAAATATTTATAGGCTAATAGTTTTACATCTACAACAGTAAACTGTTCGTTCAAATTACAAGTTTTGTTTAGGGATTAGAGATAGTGTTTGCTTAAACTCAGTGGCGGCAGCATTGTGTTTGGAGTTCTGTCTTAGACCTGGAGCAAGTCACAAGCCACACTGATTAACGGAATTCAAAGCCTTGATCTACTGAACACTCCCCCCCACCCCCGTCCTTCCATCCACCAAAATAAACCAATATTTTACATAGAAAATTAATAGCTTTTACACTGATGGATGTCTGGTTTTGCTGTTGTAATAAACACTGACACTTTTCCGAGGAAAACTTAAGTAGAACAACAATTTAAAATGAAGGGCCCTACCTATAGCACAATAGGAGTTGAACCAAGTAGACAAGAATCATACAATTTCTATACCCTCCCACACCTTGCTGCTTCCCATAACAGGAAAACCTCATAGAATTATACAACAGCTAAGTTGCATGCCTGCTCCTGCACAGGAGCAGTTTCCTGGAGGCACTGACAACGCGCTAATAGAAAGGAGGGAGTGGTGTTTAAAGCAGAAGTCTGAGCAAGGACTCCTGGGTTCTATTCCCTGCTCTCCCACAGGTTCTCCACAGGACACTGATGTGCAGCCAACAACAGGTGTCAGCACCATTATAGAAAACATTGTTGAAGACTGGTATCCACCACCAGTTAAAGCCATTTTCAGTGCTGGCTCAGAGACCCTTTAACAGCAGTCAGCAACTAGGGATGAAATAGCATAGTTGATTAAATCGCTAAGCAAAAGCTTATGGGTTAATGCTATAGACTACATGCATGCCCCCCAGCAGTAAAATTTTTAGCAGGCTGGCCAGCAGCCCAGCTCAGTTCTGGCTTGCACTGGGTCCTACCCCTGCTGCAGCTCTGCATTTAAAGTGTATTGGGAACCAGATGGGCAGGCAGCCCAGCTCAGTTCCAGCTCATGCCAGATTCAGGAGCTCAGACCCTCACCCCGGACAGGGGCTGCTGCCACCAGAGTAGGCAACAGGCAGCCGGTCCATGAGGGGAGCTGGTTTTTAAACTGTCTTCCCTTGCAGACCAGCTCCTGCCTGGCACTCCGCGCTGCTACCTGTGATACAGAGTGGCAGAGGGCTCCCCGGGAGGGCTCCCCGGAGTGCACTGGCTGCCGGCACCACCCCCCGGGGACTAGAATAATCGAGTAACCAGTAATTCATGAGGTTAATCGACTATTCAATTAACCAGTATTAAACATCCCTATCAGCAAGATGACAATTACGTAGTACAGACAAGGTCTTGTGTGATCTTGAGCAAGTGACTACTCACTCCTTACGTTTCTTTATGTCTAAAATGGGCGTAACACTTTGCTACCTAGCAGGCAGGGTTGTGAAACATTATTTGTAATGTAATTGGAGATCCTTGCAGGAAAGGTGCTACAGAAATACAAATATGGTTATATAATAAACTAGTTTACACTGATGACCTGAGCACCACCAAAGGCTTAGTGAGCAAGACCAGAAAAACCTAGCACCCTGTTTTTCTTCCACTTCTGAGATTCTCTTAAGGGCAAAACCAAAACAATTTCAAAAGAGGAAAGTAGAAATCTCGAAAAACCAACAAGGGCCTGTAGTAACACGATGTGTAGCTGAAAAAAGGCTACTCCAAAAATTCTAGAATCTCTCTACAAAAGGGTGGTTAGACTCCTGAATCTGGTGTAACCCATATGCGGGTTACAATGGGCAATGTTTTAGCAATGTCATAACACTGAAGATTCTGCTGAAAGGCTGAGGCAAGGAAAACCGACTAGCTCTTGCCTATGTGAGCTTTCCCAACCTACAAAATTTTGCAGAGAAGTGCAAAACTAGGCCAGTTATTTAATAGATGCTGAGATGTATATGGAGACATCTCACCTTTATCCAAAGTATTTCTGAATTTTTAAAAAGGGGATTAAAGTGATTTCTGAATTTTATAAAGCAACAAATTTCTTCAAAACAACTCTGCATCAGCATTGAGTTGTTTGCTCCAGTTACTGAAACACTCCAAAGGTCTCCTACAATTTCATGAAATGAAGCAAGGTCTCTCAACCTAGACGTTATCTGAGCATTTCTCTTTTAAAAAATGATCTTGAAATGTTTAAGATTCATATGCTATTAGTCTAGCTTTTGAAATTTTAATAAAATGATTACAGCATGCAGTGTACACATTTTATTTTAGAAGTTGATTGCTCTGTTTTAGCTGTATAATTACTAAATACATAGAGTGCAAAGATCTTTTTAGAATCATTTAATCACTGGTGACATTCAAAGACCTTACTAAGATAGGAATTTTTTTTTTTTTTTTTAAATACAGGTTAGATGGAAACCTTTTCAAAAGCACAAACGGCCATGAGGCCAATTAACTGCCACAAAGACAATAGGAGTGAAGTGCATAACCACCATTCATGCTTTTGAAAAAATCTCTGCCACAGAGTCTAAGAACACTGGATACTGCTACATGTCTGATTTGTACAGAAAAGCTGTACACTGCTTAGGCCTCTTGTGTACAGGCGTAACTGCCAACACCTCTGCAAACTCCTTTTCAAGTGGCTTTTCAGTGTTAGCTATATTCCAGCATCGTGGCACACAGAAAAACCCTACGTACACAGTATGAAAAAGGAGGTTACTAATCCCATTGAGAGTCCCTTCTCTAATCATTTTGCAACTCCAACAAAGGAACAAGCCTCCAAGGAATAAGACCTACAACCATATACAGCCAATCAAAAAATTTTCTGTGCACACAAAGGACATGAACCTCAGGGCCTCACACCGTACACAGCCGAAAAACAAGTTAAGCAATACACACATTGCTGACAGGATTCTTATGGCTGTCTCCCCTTAGGAAACCAGAAATCTTAGCTTAACATTTCCCACAAAAAAGAAACAAACTCACTAGTAGGTGTGCTTCTGAGTAGATCAATACATACACCAAAGCTATTTTGTGTCTCAAATTGAAAAAGACAACTTTGCAAAGCAACTGATTACGAATGATCAGATAATCCACATTCCACCCCAATCAATACAAGGTTGTACCTCATTTTATTCTTAAACTCATTTTAAATGACTCAAGAAAAGGGACTGCTGCTTTCACTTGGGAGTCTACTACAAATTAACAGACTTCATTATTCAGCAAGTTTTCTCCAAAAGGCAATCTTTAATATTTCTTTGCTTCCTCGTATCTTCATGTGCTTCATTGCACTGCTATGAACCAGCCTTCAATAAGGTACACAAAAGCCATATAGAACATGACAATTCATTTGTAGTCCCAAAATATTTATCTGTTCGAAGAACAACATTGAAAAAAAGGCCAACAAGTCAGATCTCCAATAAGTAGTAAGGACTGCATCAGACCAAAGGGCCATCGAGCCCAGTATTCTTCTGTCTTCTTATAGTGGCCAGTGCCAGTGCCCCCAGAGGGAGTGAACGGATCAAAAAAATCCCTCTCCTATTACCCATTTCCAGCCTCTGACAAAGAGGCTAGGGCAGTGGTCTCCAACCTTTTTAAGCAAGAGATCACTTTTTGAATTTACATGCAATTCAGACCTACCTCAGACCCTATTTGTTCCACATCCTTCCTTCCCCTTCTCTGAGGCCCTACCCCTGCTCACCCCGTTCTCCCTCCCTCCCCCATTCTTCCTCCCTTCCACGGGGCAGGGGCAGAGGGTTAGGACACAGGTTCTGGTCTTGGGCTCAGTAAGGGATCTGGAGCGTGAGGAGCTCAGAGCTAAGCTGGGGCAGGAGACTGGGGTGCAGGAGGGGGTTCAGGGTAAGGCTCTGTAAGGGAGTCTGGACCCAAGGGGCTCAGGGCTAGGGCAGGGGCTTGGGCTGCAGGAGGGGATTCGTGACTGGCCACTATGGCGGGCAGCTGTGTCGCTGGGCATCTCCCGTGTAGCCGCGCTAGGCCGGCAGGGGAGAGGGGGGCCACGCCCCCAGGAGCGGCTCTCGCAGCAACACGGCGCCGGCCGCCCCGGAGCCCCGCGGGGGGGGGGGGGAGGGGGAGAGACTGGTCCGCGCGGGGCCCCCCAGCCGTGACCCCCAGCCCGGGGGGAGGGGGGGACTGGTCTACGCGGGGCCCCCCAGCCGTGACCCCCAGCCCGGGGGGAGGGGGGGGGACTGGTCTACGCGGGGCCCCCCAGCCGTGACCCCCAGCCCGGGGGGGGGGGTGGGGTCCGCGCGGGTCGGATCGCGGCGCGCCCCGGCCCCTCCTCACCGAGCAGCAGCAGCTTCACCTCCTTGGCCGCCTTCTCGCCGTCCTCGCGCAGGTTGCGGTCGATCATCTTGCTCCGCTCCACCGCCGCCTTGTCCTCGGCGCTCAGCGTGCAGCCCATGGCGGGGCCGGGCCGGGCCGCACCGCGCGGCGCTCGGGGTTCGGCGGGGCTCGAGGCTGCGCCGCTCGCTCTCCTCAGCCGAGCGGCCCGAGAGCGGCTGGTGGGGCGGGGCCGGATATCCGCTCCGGGGCCTCAGCCAGCCAGCCGCGGCCGGGAGCGCGGCGCCCCCTGGGAAATGCAGTACTCCACACACATCACCGGCTCCCTGCCCTCGCGCGGGAGCGTTGCATGCTAGGATATGTAGTCCTGTAGCTGACCCCGCCCCCATCGCGTTGCATATCGGGACTTGTAGTCTTATGTAGTCTACTGATGGAGGCACGGCCCGTGGTCCGCGCATGAGGGTAGAGGGACGGTGTGCATGGCGCTGGACAGGGCAGTAAAACGCAGCTGTGCCTGCACGAATCATGAGCTCTTCATTGTAGCAGAAAAAGATCTAACAGCAGCCAACGGCTGGAAGTTGTAATTAGACAATTCAAACGGGAAATAAGGTACAAATTTTAACTGTGAGAGTAATTAACCAGTGGAACAAGTTACCAAGGACCAGGATAGGTGCTCCCATCCCTGGCCATTTTTAAATGGAGATGGGCTATTTTTTCTAAAACATTTGCTCGAGGAATTGTTGTGGAGCAGGTCTCTGCCCTTACACAGGAGGTCAGATGAGAAAATCACAGTCTCTGTGATTCTCTGCTACATAGCTGGCAAGTAGCCCTGTCACCTAAGGTACCCAAATACTGAGCAGAGGCCAGCATGAGCCAGAGACTCACCACAGAGTAGGGCTCTGAGCTACCAAACATCAGCTGCTGCTTGTTCTCTGTGCTCTCCACGTTCCCCTTTGGAGTGTGTGATGGGGGGTATACAAACCTCACACTGGTCAGGAAGGGGTTAAAGAGGCAGCTGCTAGTCCCAGATGGCCTCATCCCAAAGGGGACAGGATTAGTGCTGGACAGCTGAGTAGGCAGTGGAGGTGAACTGACCTCCATCATGGGATGGAGTACACCAGGAGCCCTGCTGCTGCCTAAGACTCTGGTTGTAGAGACTTTGCCAGACCAGAGGAGAGTCAGCGGGTCCCGAGACTTCACCTTTGATTTCAGTTCTTTGTTGGCTACTGGGAAAATGGACTGGTGAGAAAGCAACCCAGGGAAGCAGCAACAGAGTAGCACTTTAGGTACAGAACTTAGCTGTCTCCCTGGATTGGACCGTGCTGAAGAGGGACCTTGGGTTCCCCTGCCAACTCCCACCAGAGATGGAAGAATCTGGGCCAGGGGAGACCTAGAGGCCCATTCCCTGGCCTAGCCGATAGTGATACCCCAACAGGAGTGTAGATGCCCTGAGAAGGGAGGGCAGAAAGCAGTGACCAAGCTGGCTTGGGCACAAGAAGAGCAAACTGCCGCAGGGCCAGCACAGCTGTCCCCAGAGCTGGTGGAAGTCTAGCAGCCCTGCTAGGCCTCTGCCTGATCAAAAGAGGTTTTTCTCCTTTATGCTGGGCCCAGCCTCCCAGCAGCACCAGGGACTGAGGGTGCATTGGCTGCTATGCAGGGCCCCATTTGTGGCAATCTAGCAAAGATCCTCTTGGGGACCCATCACGGCCAGATCCTTATTGACAGTGAAGAGAGAGCAGGCTGCGAATGCATCTGGGGGAAGAGGACCAAGTGCCCAGAGAGGGAACAGTCTCCCATGCTGCAGATGTTACATCTTTTGGTATCTGTTTGGTGCCTGGTTAACCGCTCTCAGCACAGGGACCCTCAACACCCCGGCAATTCCACGGCATGCTCCTCTCCCACAGTGCCCCAACCATGTCTTTGCCTGAACCTAACTCCAAAGGAGTGTTCAGTCTCTGTTAAGTCCTGGGTAGCTGTGCTGAGGTTGCCACCCATCAGTGTCAAGCCCAGGGCCAACTTTTGTGATGAAGATGCTTGTGTGTGGGGAGCCAGCCTGAGACCCACCAAACTCGCCGCTCCAGGGGAACGAACCAGCCTGTGATGGCAGCACCTCTGAGTTATACGGTTGCCAGGCATCCGGTATTGAACCGGACAGCCCGCTATTTGTGCCTTCCGTCCTGTCAAAAAATTCAGAAAATACCGAACATCTAAAATGTCGGGTTTTTCCTAGGGACAGAAGGCCACTCGGGACATGCTCTGCTGCTCGCGCTGGTTGGGATTTAAAGGGGCTGAGACTGCATTTCAGCCCTGGCTTTTTTTTTGCTCATCAACTTTTTCCTGCGCCTTTTTTTTCTCAACAGAATTTTTTCCCAGCATTTTTTTTTGGGGAGGTGGGGGGAGGTTCGGTATTTTTTGTGAAACCATCTGGCAACCCTACTGAGTTAGGGATGTTAAAGATCAGTTAATTGAATAGTCGAGTAACTTCATTACTTATTGGTTAGTTGACTATTATGTAGTCCCGGGAGCCGGGCCCTGCAGCCGCTGTATCAGAGGCAGCAGCCCATACTGCCAGGCTGGTTTAAAAACCAGCTCCCCTTGTGCCTGCTGCCCAGTGCTGCTGCCTCGGATAAAGAGGCAGCAGCTCAGGGTGACAACAGCGTCTGTCTAAGGAGGGTCTGAGCTCCCTGACGCAGTGCAAGCTGGAACTGAGCGGGCTGCCTGCCTGGCTTCTAATATACTTTAAATGCAGAGCTACAGCAGGGGTAGGTCCTGGACCCAGCATGATCCAGAACTGAGTTGGGCTGCTGGCCAGCCTGCTAAAAAATTTACTAGCAAGGGTGGGGGGAGGGAAATGTGTGTAGTCTAGAGCATTAACCTATACGCTCTTGCTTCTCGATGAATTGGCTAATCGACTTCACTATTACATCCCTATCCTGAATCCCTGCCAGTGGGCGATGCATCATTGACCTTGGGCAGAACAGCTCTTCATTCCCCACCCCGGATCCACTGCTCCCCCAGCAAGGAGCACAATGGCCCTTGCCAAGAGCCCGCCCTGGAGGCCTGTGCCCACCCATCCAGGGGGGGCAAAAACATCTCATTCTTCCCCAGCCCTGACGTAGTAACACCCCCGGCTCCGCGTCAGGAAACAGAATGCAGCTCCATGGCGGGGGGGCCTCCCGCAGCTGCTCCCAGAACAGCCGCCACTCAGGAAATATTGTGTGTGCCCCAGCCTGTTCACCATAAAGGGCCTTCTGCTGCCCTCTTGTGCCTGCCACTGTCCATAGCACCCAGCGCAGCTGTGAGAAAGCCCCAAGCCCGGCTCCGGATCCTATCAGAGGCAAGAGAGGGCAGGGCCATCTAGGGAGCAGCAGCGCTGGCCTCCCTGGCATAACGGGATGGGAGCTGAGCGTGCACAGCCCCTCTGATAACCCGGCTTAGCCATAGGCCTGCTGGCTTGGCTGTGGCCAGTAAAATCCCAGCTCAGGAGGGGCTTATTGGCTGGGGATGTGTCTGGCAGGCAGGTGCTATAGCAGGCCTTTGGTTCAGGTAGCCAGGGAGGGAGCAGATGGAGAGAGCTGGAGCAGTGATGGGCGACCCAGGCTTGCGAGTGGCCCCCCTCATTTCAGGGGGCTGTAAGATTGTCCTAGCCAAGCCGGTCTCTGGGGACAGGGCAGTATTGCTGACTGCGCTGGCGTACCTTGAGCGTGTGGGGGTGCCGACTGAACCGCAGCAGCGCTGGGATTGGATGCAGGGGGAGCTCCGGCTCTCGCCGTCACTGTTGGGTACGATCTGCCCACCCCTCCCTTCTTGTGCATGTCACTTTAGTAGCACTGGCAGGAAAACCAAAAGTCTTGCGGTCCCCACCCAGAACCCCCGTGGGCTGCAGGTTGCCCACCCCGGAGCTGTGGGAAGAGGAAAGGAACATACCCTGTGTTCGCAGGAATGGTTAAGCAACAGCCACGCATGAAGGACGGGGGGGAGGGGGGGGAGTAGTTTTAACCTTTGACCTGCTGGCCCAGCCTGTGCTGCCGCAAAGGGGCAGGGAGTGGTCCGGGGGCAGCCCTGCCCTGACATCCTTTTGTCCCTGCAGACTGGGTAATGAAGTGGTTAACTCCCATTTCCGCCCTAGCACAGAAAGCAGCCCCCAGTGCTGGTGCAGGGCTCAGGCAGCCCGGCAGAGCGGCAGGGACCCAACGGCCGTGCATTCTAGGTTACAGCCCTTTCTCAGTATCCCAATGGCAGGGGGCCCGAACGCCAAGGCATCCCACAAGAAGCTGCTCCCGCCAGATTCAAGGCTTACGCCTGCGGAGCCTGGTGCCGACACAGCTCCCGTGTCCCGTTGCCATCCGTCTCCATTGCCCACCGACTGCAAGACACAAGCACTTTCTGCCAGGGCTGCTGCCCGGCCCTGCCCTGCCCAGGTGCGGAGGAAGCGCTCGCCAGAGCTATTTCTGGAGGCTCCGGGCTCCAAGGGGCAAGTGCGTGCGCCCAGGGAGGCTCTGAGGCGCGTGAAAGGTCAGAGTGGCTGGATCCTGCAGGAGGGGGAGGCGGGAGGCGGGCGATGCTGGGAGCGCGTGCAGGAGCTCACATGCGGATGTGAACAGGGCACGGGGCCGCTGCATCCGGAGCCACACTCCATTGGAACAGGACGCCCTCGCCCACAGGCCCTAGGGAGACTCCCCGGGAAGGGTCCCAGGAGCCGGGACGAGGCGGGTGCAGTTCAGCTTTCTGGCTGCAAACACAGCGCTCGCTGATCACGTTCCCGTCCCAGGGGCCTGGCCCCAAGGCACAGCCTGGCCCTTAGGGGTGGAACCCAGCCGGGCGCCACAGAGCCTGGGCGTGCCCCACAGCACCCCACAGCGGCCCAGGATTGATGGTGTCCCAGGAGCCAGAGGCAGCATCTACAGAGACCCAGCAAGAGGTCCCAGAGGTGTATGTGGGACACCTGGGATCCAGCCCCCCACACACACACCCCGCCGGAGCCAGTTCCCTCATGCCCGCCCCATGGAGTAGAGGATGCAGAGACTCAGACAGGAGCTGGCTTGGGTGGTTGATTCCTTTGCCATAGGCGGTCCGGGTCTCTGCTGCCTTTTGGCATTTCCTGGCCCAGGGCCCTGGCTCCCCTTGGGCAGAAAGAAAAAGCATCTTGCAGAGCAGGAGGCCTTGGTGCCAACTGCCCCGCCCAGCTGGGAGGCCCCTGCGTAAGACCAGGCAAAGGGGGGCTTTTGGAAATGCCACTTGCCCAGGCTGCAGCCAGCAAGAGGAGATGAAAGCTGCATCTCCCAGACATCTTCCTTGGCTGGGATCCCCCGCCAGGCCCAAGAGCGTCTGCCGGCAGCTCCCTGGAGTTGTTATTTGGTGTCAGGTGCAGCCAGGAGGCTCTGAGCGACAGCCGTCCCGCTGGGTGCTGCACAGAGCCCCTGCCTCCAGCAGCGCGGCTGGGGGAAGGGAGCCGAGCCACGGCTGAGCTCAGCTGCCTCTCCCGGGCACCGCTTCCTGCACTAGCTGCTGTCACAACCATTGCACCGGCCCCACGCCTGTTTC
This sequence comes from Pelochelys cantorii, assembly GCA_032595735.1. Taxonomy (NCBI): domain Eukaryota; kingdom Metazoa; phylum Chordata; order Testudines; family Trionychidae; genus Pelochelys; species Pelochelys cantorii. The sequence goes on from CM064353.1 coordinate 16,101,548, forward strand.
CTGGGGATCGCGGGGCACTTTGCACTGATTAGCGCCCGTGTCACGCCAGGGTGCGCAAACGAGTCGGAGTGCTTAGGTCATGGCACTCCGGGCCAGAGGGGGCCACCCGCCCCACCCATTGCCCAGCATGAGACCCAGCCATTACAGCCCTCACGTGCCACAGGACACACCGAGGTGCCTCAGGGCCTCAGGCCCTGCAGTGGCACTGCCCATTGGTGCAAGGGCCAGGATTTGCCCAGAGAGACTCGGGCAGCGTTCCCCTGCTATAACCACTAGACACTACTGCCTTCCCTCCAGGTTATGCCCTGTCCCTGTGTGTGGCTACTGGAGACTGGCTATCAAAGGCGCAGATGTGAGTTACCCGCCTCCCCTTCTGAAGGCAGAATTAGCTCGTTGGGGTCCCTGAGCAGCATGCTGAGCTGGCAGCTGCTTACGCCAACCGGGCAGGTCCACAGCTCCACTCCTCCAGGCCATGACTGAGGAGCCAAAGGAAACGCCCCTCTCTCCTCTGGGGACCCCCTCCCGGAGTCAAACACACCCGCCCATCAGGCCTTTCTTAGGAATAAGTAGCGGCCTCCCCCGCCCAGCCAGGCTCTCCCCTGGCATGGAGGGGCCTGTCCAAGTCTCTGAGCCTGACTGGGAGCTGGGACGTGTCTGCCAGCTGACAGGTGAGTGCCCTGGCCCTCCAGGTACCAGGGCCTGGCTGCAGGCGATGCTGACAGCACAGCCCAGTGGCTCGGCCCTCGGCGGGGCTGCGGGAGGATCTGGTTCCTGGGCCGGTGCCTCGGCTGCGAATCCTGCCAGGGCGCGGAGCAGCTGTGGGCCGGTGCGGGGTGAGAACGTCAGAGGTGCCCGAGCCCTTTGTGAACCTGGGCGAAGGGCTGTGGCGCTTCCTGTGCCCGGGGGCTCCTGCCCCGGCACATTGCAAGGGGGTGGTGTCAGGGGAGCCCAGCAGCTTGCCAGGAGACATCACTGAGCCCCCCAGCTCCAGGGAGAGCCAGGCCAGAGCTCACGGCCCGCGAGCAGCCATCTGCCCCCCAGGCCCTGGCGTAGGTGGGGAGGTGCCTGGATGAGGACTCCTGACTCCCATCCCCAGCTCTGCGACGGGCCCACTCTCGTGCGTGTCCCAGCCGGGCCAGGGCCGGTGCCAGCGCTTCCCCCTCTGTCACACAGGGCCTGAGCTAGACAGCGAGCTGCCTGCTCCGCCCAAGGGTTGCATCCGAGATCAGACACTGAGCCTGCCACAAGGCAGGTCAGCATCCTCCTCCCTGGTGCACCGAGGAGGAAACTGAGGCACGGAGCCATCTGAAGCCTCATTTTCTCAGGTGCTGAGCCCCCAAAGCCAGAAGGGGGGGTCAAGGGAGCTGATTCCACAAGTGCCTCAGTGTGGATTTGGGAGCCTAGTTTCATGCCTGTGGGGGGGGGCTCTTGGCCTAGCTACAGCCCAGGATCACAGCGCGCAGCTCACCTGACTCGCTGGAGCCTGCCCCCTGCAGCTCAGCAACAGGCCAGGAGAGAGAGACCAGCGGGCAGCCCCACCCGGCCTGGATTACAGCCCATCAGAGCAGAGTGGCGTGCCTGAGGGGGCTCGGGGCCTGCCAGGTCCCACGCAGGCAGGAGGCCCCTTCTCGTAAAACAGGGTTTTATTTGGTGCTCCTGGGGGAACCCTGCATGAACATCCTGGGTCCCAGCCCAGGAAGAGGGGACGGAGCTCACTGCTGCCCCTGCCTGGAGAGGACCCCCCAGCTACAGCAAGACCCGGCAGGCTCTGAGATTAGTGCGTAATCCCTGGCAAAGGTGGCCGGGCCGCTTGTCCTGGCTCTCTCCCATTCTCCAGCCCCGGCGGGACAGGCTCGCTGATTGCAAGGGGCCCTCCTGTCCCTGCTCCCTCCACGCCAGAGACCCCAGCAGCAGGAGGACGAAGGGCAGAGACGTGAGGGCCATTCTCCTCTCTGGCCCTCGAGAGCAGAGACGAGACAAAGCCAGACCCCCTCCCCCCATCACCCTGCACTGAACAGTCTGGGAGGCACCTGGATCGGAACCGCTCCCTGGTTCTGCAGGGCCAACGCCTGACCACTGAGGTCTTGCCAGACCCAATCCACCCCTTCGTTTGACAGAGAGGGGCCAGATCCAAGCAGAGAAGGACACTGGATTTCACTTGCCCATCGCTCCCTAAGGCTCAGGTTTGGCGCGGCTCTGATCAGACACAATCCCCCAGCCTACGTCTGTTCCTACATCTGTGCCAGTGACCAAAGACTCCGTGGGGGACCAGCCTGCGTTAGAGTCCCCTCTGCCACGGCCAGCGGACCAGAGCAGGCGGCTCTGGAAGGGAAAAGCTGATAACTGTCCATACCGATCCCCATTGCTGTTCTGTTCCCCTTCCTCGGCAGCCCGGGACAGCCTGTCTTAGGGACTGCTTCTGGTGTCTGAGCAGGGCCATGCGTGGGGGAAGGGATCCGCGGACCGGTGCCAGGCTGCGAGCCGCTGGCTGCCGGGCCGCAGCACATGCCAGGCCATGCCCATGCCGGCTGCTCAGCGGCTCTGGGGGCCGGGGCTGGGGTACACCCTAGCCCTCTGACCTGCCACACAGCAGCCAGCTTCAGCTTCAGCTCCAGCGGCCGCTATGTGGCGGGTGGCTGCAGCCGCTGAAGCTGGCTGTTTGCAGGGGCTGGGGCACATATTTTGGCAGACCGGTAACATTTTATTTGCACATTTGCATATTCACCATTTGCATAATTAATATGCAAATAAAAGTATACCGGTCCACCCAAAGTTTGTGAATGGGTTTGCCAGTCCTCAGTATAAAAAAGCTGGGAGCCACTGTCCTAGACTGTGGAGCAGCAACGGGGGACAGGGCGGGAGAAGGGTGGGGGCTGGGAGGAGCATAGGGCCCGGCATTGGAGGTGCTGGGGAGTGGGGAAGAGACCCACAGCAGATCTCAGCCCGTGCCCTGCCCCCAGGCAGGCGTCACCAACACAGCAGCACACTGGAGGCATCTGAGCCAGAGCTCAGGGCCTGGGCTATGCTGGGGAGACGTTGCAGGGAGGAAGATTGGGCTGGATCCTAGGAAACCCATAGCCCTGCCTGCTCACAGGCCCCGTGCTCAGCTCCACTCCCTCGGCCTGGTTCAGCTCTCCCGCTGCTCCTTCCGCTGACACCTGGCTCCGGCGCGCCTGGCCCCGGGCCCAGCAACGAGCCTCTGGGCCACACCTAAGCTCTGCCCATGCTCAAAGGGACCTCGGGGGGCAAGTCAGGGAAGTGGCATGGTGGGGGGGGGTCCCGCCTTTCTCCTTTTCCCACTGGGAGTGGGGAGCCGGGTGCTTGGTTTTTGGCCGGAAAGTGACAGCGACGTCTGGTTACTGTGGGCAGGGGAGGCTCTGGGTAACCACCTGCACCAACTTCGACTCAGCCGGGGCCGCCTCCTCACAGCGCTGGGGGCTCCCATCCTGGCTCTGCCAGCCCATCCTGGGGCAAGGGAAAAGCAGCGAGCGATGGGAGGGGGCAGGACAGAGGAGTGGATGGAGCCAGGGCCTCGGGGAAATAAGCCGAGCAGAGTGGGGCCGCAAGGGGCGGAGCCGGGGCAGGCGAGCGGCCAGCATTTCTGCGAGAGGGGCCATTTTAAAATATTACCGAGTTGGGGGGGGAGAGCAAGGAGCAGCTTAGAAAGGGGCAAGAGGCTGTCACAGAATCATCGACAATTAGGGCCGGCTGAGACCTCAGGAGTCATCCAGTCCAGCCCCCTCCTCGAAGCAGGACCAACCCCAACTAAACCACCCCTGCCAGGGCTTTGATCACAATATTTGATACTGAATTAGAGCCCCCAACATCAACACTTTTCAGAGACTCAGAAACCTGGAGCTGGAAGGGGCCGCAAGAGATCAGCTAGCCCGGCCCCCCCACAATGAGCCAGGGCCTTTTGGACACTTACCCGGGGCAAATTGGAAATTCCAGGGAATTTTTAACCCCAGAGGCTGTTTCTGCTCCAAATCAGAAAGGGACACATCATAGAAATGCTACAATATTGATCTTAGCCAGGCACCGTGACTCAGCCCCCAGAACCAGCTGCTTGTCAGCGTGGGCGCTCAGGTGGAGGGAGGACGCGTCAATCGCTCTGGTTGTGTTTATTAGGAAGTCGTGCCCTGTCGCCAGCTGGGCACTGCCTTACTCCGCACGTCACAAAGACAAGGCTGTCAAGTGCAAAGGGCTGCTACGGCTGGGGCTTGGGCGTGGGCGCAGCCCGGATGTAGCTGTCGGAGACCATGATGTGCTGGTCGAGGAATTCCGAGGTCTCCTCTGCAATCTGCCCAGGGATTCGGAAATCGACGCCGGGTGGCTCCCTTTTGGGAGAGGGGGAAGCGAGAACGTTCCTGTTCTCTGTGTTGCAGCCTGTCCCCTGCAGGAACTGCAAGAAGTTCTCCTCGATGGAGCCTTCGCGGCTGGGCAGCCGGAGGTCCTCCTCCGGCGGCTGCTTGAAGAAGCAGCTGAGGTGCCTGCTGAGCTCCCCCCGAATCTGCCGGTTGAGGCACCCGTAGAAGAAAGGGTTGGAAGTGAAGCAAAAGTAGCCAATCCAGGTGACTACGCTCTCCACTTGCCGGCCCGGAAAGGGCTGGGAGCTCAGAGCCGAATAGAGCTGGAAGGAGAAGTAGGGCAGCCAGCAGAAGAGGAACTGCCCCCCAACTGCTAGGAGAATGATAGCAGCCTTCCCACCCCCAAACGTCCTCTGAGGTGTGGTCCGAGGGGCACCAGAGCTGGTCACCATGGTGGACCTGCTACTGAGTGATTCCGACCGTTGCCGCGGGGTATCCATCCAGGTGGGGAGTGGGCCGTGGTGCAGGGCAGCCACCCTGGCCACCTTGAACATGCTGCAGTAGACCACAAGGATGATCAGGACGGGCAGGAGGAAGTAGAAGAGGGCAAAGAAAACCACGAAGAACTTGCAGTAGGAACTCTGGCTCCACTGCAGCGAGCAGCTCCGGCTGCTATAGGCCGGGGCCACGCTGATACGCTCTGGGGAGAGCCAGCCCAGGACAGGGATGACAGACATGACCACCGCCTTGATCCACACCCCCACGAGGACGCAGGCCACCAGGCCAACGGTCATCTTGACCTCATAGCGCAGGGGGTGCACCACGTAGTAGTAGCGCTCCACGTTGATGGCCGAGATGGAGAGGATGCACATGCTGATGAAGCAGACGCTCAGGAAGAGGTAGACACGGCATATGGCCTCGCTGAACATGGTGCTGTTGAAGAAGGCGGAGCTGGACAGCATGGCCAGCGGCATGAGGGTCAGGGCTGCCAAGAGGTCCACCAGACAGAGGTGGAAAACAAAGACAAATTTCCTCAGTGCTGGTGTCTTGATGATGACGGTCATCACGGCCACGTTGCCCACAATGGCCGTCAGGTCAATCAAGAGCATGAAGAGGAGCCCGATGGATTCTGAGGCCACGTCCCGGGTTTTGGTGTCCAGGGTGGAATTGGGGTGCATGGTGCTCTGGGCAGTGTGGAGCACCCTCCCCAGCCTGGAGGAATTCCACGCCCATTGGGTAGGGAGTGAAGGCTCCATGGAGACTGGTGTCGACGCCCACGGCACCTCCCCTCACAGGTCCATCATCCATCCTATTCTGGGCCCCCTCGAGTAACCAGAGAGAATTAGCCAGCAGAGAGGGAGGCGTCCCAGCCCGCACACTCACGTGCTGGCTGGCTCCTTCGCCAGCCGCCAGGCCCCACAGGACAAGTCCATGCTCTGAGGTCAGTTACACTGCCTGATGTGGCCGGGTTCCACGGGCCATTGTGCTGCTCAGCTCCACTGAATTTGGCACTTGTTTGTGTCCTGCTGGACAGTGGTTGGGGGCATGATGCCTGCTGGTCCGAAAGGCCATGGGATCACAGATGGGGCCGGGCACTGGCTATGTGTCTCCTGCTAATTTGCAGCCCTCCTGGTAGCTTATCTTCCTGTCGCTTTCCCCCAGCAGAACTTAGCACCTGCAAAGCAATGGAACTCCGCATTAGTCACTGCACAGGCCAAGCCCTGGGCTCGTGCTGACAAGGGGGATTTTGCTGCAAGGACGGACGCACTGAAGCCCAGGCTTACGCACAGACTTACGCACAGACTTGTTGGCAGTGCTTTGCTGAATCAGGACCACAGAGCTGAGCAGACCCCGAGGGTGGTGCTGAGGTTCTGTCCTAGCTGCTGCTGCTAATCCCATAAACCACTTTGGGAGGGTTCCAGCCCCTCTGCTGCTCCACGGGCTTTCCCAGCTTTGGGCCTCAGTTTCCAACTTCCAGGAGTGTCCCAAGATAGGTGGGGCAGACAGACCCATCTGTCATTATTAGGGATGGGGAGAGACCTTCCCCGAGGGGGCAAGGAGGGAGAGATTGCCCCATCTCTGCCTACTACAGTGGGTTTCCTGCTGGCCACTGTCCCAGACAGCATCCTGGACTAGATGGGCCCTAGGTCTGATCCAGTCTGGCCGTTCTCAGGGTCCCATGTCCCTTTCATCTCCCCCGTGAGGCCTACTGCCTCTGCAAGAAGGTCCAGGGAGCCCCCTCGTCACTCAGAGGCTGCGCTGGGGGCCCCACGGCTGACGCAGAGCAGTGAGTGGGCTGCTCCGTACCCTGGATCCGGGGAAGGATGAGCCACTCTCACTAGAGAAAGAAACCAGCTGGAGTCACCCAGGGAAAGAGCCACAAAGAGCCGTGGCATATCCGGCTTTTGGAGGCTGATGCCCCATCAGCCCTCTCTGGCCAGCCCCACCTCGGTGCTCTCAGGCAGCCCAGAAATTGCTGTTGTGCTGGGTCCTTGGCCCAGCTCCTTGGCTGGGATAAATCAGCACCATGCCCCTGAAGGGCCGTAGCTCCATAGCAGCCAGTGGAGAGAGGCAGATTTACAGTGCCGCTGTGCCAGCTGGGTCTGCGCCTGAGTCCGCCAGATCTCGTCCCAGGGCTCTGTATGGTTCCAAGTGCTCGGCATTGCCCCGTGTCTGAGCATGCAGTGCATTGCCAGGGGCCTGTACGGCAGAGGTGTCCCGCGGATTTCATGGGATCTCCCGTTTCCCGGGCCTGCTTGAGAAGCAGCCTCATTGTAGGGGCCTGGGTGTTCATGCTCCCTGACTTCCGTCCCCGGGGAAATGGGAGAGGTCCAGACTGGAGATTAGGAAAAACTCTTTCCGGGGGGGGGGGGAAGCACTGGGATGGGTTCCCTAGCGAGGGGGTGGAATCTCCATCCCTAGAGGGGTTTAAGTCTCGACTTGACAAAGCCCTGGCTGGGCTGATTGAGTTGGGATTGGTCCTGCCTAGGGCAGGGGGCTGGACTTGATGATTCCTGAGGTCTCCTCCAGCTCTAGGATTCTATGAAGCAATGGATCTTGGCAGCCCCCTATTATCATAGGGCGAGTGTGTTAGCAGGTCCCCATTCCTGGCCATCTCAGCATTTGGGAGTTTCCCTTCACTCGAACACTGACCCATCTGGTCCTCACACAAGGAATGGCAATGTCCCCTACAGATCCTCCTTCCAGTTTATGAAGTATCCCAGAAAAATAACCTCCCCAAAAGGACAGGCGTTGGGATTGTTCCCGTTAGATGGTACCTTACAATCTAGCATCAGACTGTGCCTCAGTTTCCCCTTACAGTCAGTTACTCACCAATTCTGTCAGGTTGCTACAGTAACTTAGCCCTCCAGCTAAGCCCACCCTTTCTGGGGTCCAAGTCCAATGTAAACCCAAACCCTCAGGACTTAGCCTTTCCACCTGGGAGCTGGGCCGGGGCCCAACTCTACCTCTACCCAAACTGCTACAGTGGCACAGCCTAGCCACCCTCTACAGCCATGGAAGGGGCTCTCCAGCTGCAGTGGGAATCCACCTCCCTGGAGGCGAAAGCAGAATCCTTTTCTTGCCCTAGCTCTGTCTACAGTGGGGGTCAGGTCAGCTGTCTACATCACTGGGGGGGGGTCATGCCTCTGGGCAACGTAGCTGGGTCAACAACATTTTAATTGTCTTAAAGGGCCACCGCACCCGTGACACCAGCATGAGCGTCCGTCTACACTACAGAGACCAGACCATAACCTCGTAGCACAGACGCCTCACACACCGCAGGATGGGGCACTTCTGTCACTTCGGGACGCCACCCCCGGACCGAAGTTAGCCATGTCAATGGAAGGCCTCTTCTACCGACTGCGCTGCACCCGCACTGGCGGTTCTGTGGCACAGCTGCCTGGGCAGGGTGGATTTTCACTTCCCTGGCCAGTGTAGCTGGGCAATACAATACGTCCGCGTGCACTGTGGCTAGGGCACTACACTAAGCACACGCGCCCTGACGAAATTAGCCAAAATGAAGGAAGTGAATGTCAGTGCCTGAGCTGCACTTAACACTTGGACTGGCACAGCCCTCTTGCATAGGTGCTGTGCTGATCCAAGCCCCCAGTCTAGACACCGCTAGGTTGGCAGGAGAATGCCACACTTCCATTGACAGAGCTCCTGCCGCTTGGAGGGGTGGATTACCTTCCGTGACCGAAACCCCCTTCCATCGCCATGGGAAGCATCTACACCACACTACAGCACCCGTAATGTAGCCATGATCTAAGCCGTGAGTGCTGTAAAAGGGAGGGAACATCTTATCACCAGCTGTGGAAAGGTGTGTGCCTATGGAGGGCCTGGCAGAGCTAGTCAGGGACGCTTGGATGGACCCACGTTCCCCGGGAAAATGTAGTGCTACTGAAATTGAAATCCGGTGAAATCCGGTCAGTTTTGCTGTCATTTTACTGAGGAGCACAAAGTTGTGGCAGTGTTGTAATGCCCTGTCCTGGCATTTTCAGCACAAGACATGCCAATTTTCTCTTTTAAATAACTGTTCGCTTCTGATGGTTTGGGTACGATGGTCTAACATCGCACAGAGTTCTTTTTAAAAAACAAAAGGACTAGAAATTCTTTCCTTTCCAGTATTTTCCTGAGTGGAGAATTTCCAGCTGTCCCATTTCACTCTGATTCGGAGTGAAGCCGGATTTTGAAATCTCAACATTCCTTGCAGCACAGAACTCCCATTCTCCGCACTGACTCAGCTCTGGGGGATGGTACAAGGGGAAGGGAGATGCCATTCCCACAGAGCTATGTATCCTGGCTCTCACGGGGAGGGAGAGCTCAGACATTCCTGATCCTGAGCTGGTAATCACTGGCCTCGCTGACTCTAATGGAGCTGAGGTTGAAGATCTGTCCTACATTTTGATTCGGAAACGTTGACTTAACGCCGATGGAAAACCATCCTACAGGTGAAGCAGTGGCTAATGGATCTGCTGAAACAGCATCAAGGGAGGAGGGCACCTACAGGGCAAACTTTCAACCAACAGCAGCAACATTTGCAGCCATCTGAATAGTTAGATATTGACCACTGATGGAACTGAGTACTACAGCTGTAGCCAGCTCAGAGAGCAGCTGATCAGTCAAGCATTCCTTGCCTAGATGGGGAACCAGTAATGCACTGCCTGGCTCGCACTGCAGGGCTGACCTGGAAAAAAGCGTGGTTGGACACTGTCATGCCAATTAAAAGTACCAGGCCTCACTCTCGGCCATTTACAGCTTCTCTGTACATTCTGGCAGTGGGAAGGGCCCTGAAACTGGGAGGAATTTACTCGTACTGCAGTGTAAAGGAGAGCCGAGCCGCAAGAGCAGAAATGAGAAGTGGGGCACAGCACCTGCTAGCAGGAGGCTGGAGAATTGGGGTCAGCCCTGGCTCTGAGGGAAGAGCGCCCCCTACTGGCTCACCCACAGCACTTCTAACAGAACCCACTCTAGTCCCATGCTGGGGCACTGCCGTCAGCACCCACAACGCTCCTGGCCACACAGCGCCCAGAGCTGTGCCCCCTGCGGAATGACTCACCTGGCCCACCTGTGTTTAGCTCACAACAGTATCTCGGGACAACAGGGGCGCTGCAGAAGGTTCCTGCTGGGGCGGCAGGCACCCAGCACTGGCCTTTGCTGGCTGTACCTGGCCCAAAGTGGGGAGCAAGGTGAGGTGCAAGCTGTCCAGCTCCAAAGAGCTCAAGGCAGCTCTCCCTTTGCGGGACCCTCCCCAGGAATTTCTCCCCCGGTCCATGTTGCCACCCACAACAGAGGCCATCCACCAGCGCTCAGGAGCCCCTTCCCGGGGGAGCAGCGCAGTAGCAGATGGGCACCTACGCCAAGCGCTTTTCCTCGCCATGAAACCTGCTCACAATCTCCCCCGCCCCGCCCGGGGGAGGTGCCGGAGGCACAGCCCTGCAGCACCAGCCAGGCGCAGGCACAGGGACGGATGCTGAGGACTGCTCGGCTCTAGCGGGAGCAGGTGCAACTACAGCAAACTCCCTGGAGTCACACCCACCAGCCCCAGGGCTGTAGTGGTGCGGAGCAGGAGCAGAGCTCTGTCCCTTCGGACGACCCCCCTTCTGGGGCTGCTATTACAGGGGGAGGGGCACTCCACAGGCTGTGCTGCCCTTCCTCTGCAGCATCTGGGGCCTGGCCCCAGGAGATGCAGGGCAGAGGGTGAGAGGGCTGGGGTGCTCTGTGCCCACTCCCAGCTCCTGCCGCTCTTCCCAGCCACACGCCCTCCCCGCTGCTCTGAACAGGACGCTCTGCTCACCCAGGCCCCCAGGCTGGCTGCCCTCTGCCCAGTGGGCACACCCATGGTGCTGGGCCCTGATCACATGAGCCAGCCAGATTGACCCTCCTGCCCCCTCAGCCTCACCTTGGCCCCTTCACTTCTCTCCCCGCCCTTCCCCTTGCAGGGACAGGATTCTTACCCCGTGCCTTCCACCTGCGCAGCGAGCCCCGGCATCCTGCCCGCAGGCCCGGCCAGGCCCGGCAGAGAAGAGCCAGGCTAGGAGAGCAGAGAGGAATCCAGCCTGGCCCTGCTCGTTCCTTCGCCCTGGTGCTGCTGAATTGACTTTCCGGGTGGCCCTCGGAAGGGCTGCCTCCGCCCCTCCATTAAAACGGCTCCTCCAGTCCCTGGTGGCTAGACCTCAGGTGCCCAGCGCCGGTTCCACCCCAGCTCCTCGAGGCTTCAGTCGGGAGAATGGACGTGGCTGGGTGCGTTTCCCCCGCCGACCGAGACACTCCAGGTGCCTGGGTTGCAGCGGGAAATGCTGCAGCCTCGCCAGCCCCAGCCCTCTCCTGTCCCCAAGCCAGGCATCAGCCCCTACCTTTCCCTGGGCAGCTTGCCCGAGCGCTGGGCACCTCTCAGTGGATGCTCCTCCACTGGAGATGATGCACAGAGCCACTGCAGTGAAGGGTGAGAGGCAGCAGCAGCAGCATGGAGAGCCAGGATTCTGGGTCCTAAAGGCCTTCTGCTTTGCTGGTTGGTGTCCTGGGCCTGTCCCTGTGCTCGGCTCACAATGGGGAGGAGATAAGGCGCGCAGGCCATGCTGTGCCAGCAACGTATGGGGCCTCCTCCTAACACCCGGCAGCGTCCCCCAGAGAGCCAGAGCCATCGCCTTGGGCACTGTCCTCCAGGATGCCACAGCCCCTGCAGCAGGACGTCGCTTTGGGCTGGGGGCCCAGCATGCCCCCAAGCCCACGGCAGGCTGTCTCCTGCAGCGGGCCAGGGCTCTAGGACCACTGCAGGGGTGGGGCTGTCTCCTGCAGCGGGCCAGGGCTCTAGGGCCACTGCAGGGGTGGGGCTGTCTCCTGCAGTGGGCCAGGGCTCTAGGGCCACTGCAGGGGAGGGCATGGCCAGGGCTCTAGGGCCACTGCAGGGGTGGGGCTGTCTCCTGCAGTGGGCCAGGGCTCTAGGGCCACTGCAGGGGTGGGGCATGGCCAGGGCTCTAGGGCCACTGCAGGGGTGAGGCTGTCTCCTGCAGCAGGCCAGGGCTCTAGGGCCACTGCAGGGGTGGGGCATGGCCATGGGAGGCTCCCAGATCATGAAGGTCAGACTTGCCAGCAGCACTGCTGGAACTGGCCGGGGGAGGAGGGAGAGCATATGAAGGCCCCTCCACCAGGCCCCTCCCCACTACCTCCAGACTAGCCTGGGTGCCCAGCTTCCCCCTGGTTTCCACGGAGAACTGGCCTGGGCTGAGACATGCAGAGCGGGGAGAGCCCCCTCTAAAGGAGAGCAGCTGGGCTTTGCACCCTGCCACACTCTGGAGTAGATCCCCATGGCCATGAGTGCAGCGAACTCAGCCGTTCTCCCATTGCAGCACCTGGTCAGTCTGACGGGCGTGAGAGGGTTTGATTGTGGCCCATCCCCTCTGCTTCGCTGACTCCTCTGAACCCAAACCGCACACGAACAATTTAAACATCCAGCGGGCCGGGCACAGGCCTGGCGTTCAGTCCTGTCGGAGCCACATATGTTCTGAAATTTGTGCCCCTCTCTGTGCCTCAGTTTCCCCAGGTGTAACGAAGGAGCAATGACACTTCTCCTCCTTCATAAAGCCGATTGCTAGAGATGACAGATGTGTTGTTGCCTCCCTGAGTGTGGGCCAGGACCACAGGTAGGCTGCCATGGTGATTACACAGACCTGGGGGCCTCGCCTGAGGCAGACACGGAATAACTGGGGCAGGTGAAGCTTTAGGGAGGGGAGAGAGGCATTTCCACCAGGAAGCTGGTAACTCATGTAGGGACAGCCTGGAAGACAGTCCAAAGCCCAGGGGGTGAAGGACACAGCTTAAGGGAACCCAAAGAGAAGGGCTGGCACTGAATCGATGGGCAAGGGCAGCAGCAACCTCAAGGGAGGGGGCAGATGAGCAGTGACCAGCCAAGGAGTGGGGCGGGGATGAGGGCAGCAAAGGGCCCCACCTCAAATGCAGGGTACTAGGCAGAGTGGGGGGCAGTGAAGGACAGGAGGCAGAGCAGGGGGCAGAGTGGGGAGGAGGGAAGGGCAAAGGGAGGGGGCAGAGCGGGGAGGAGGGAAGGGCAAAGGGAGGGGGCAGAGTGGGGGCAGGGAAGGGCAAAGTGAGGGTGCAGAACGGGGGCAGGGAAGGGCAGGAGGCAGAGCGGGGAGGAGAGAAGGGCAAAGGGAGGGGGCAGAGTGGGGAGGAGGGAAGGGCAAAGGGAGGGGGCAGAACGGGGGCAGGGAAGGGCAGGAGGCAGAGCGGGGAGGAGGGAAGGGCAAAAGGAGGGGGCAGAGTGGGGAGGAGGGAAGGGCAAAGGGAGGGGGCAGAACGGGGGCAGGGAAGGGCAGGGGGCAGAGCAGGGAGGAGGGAAGGACAAAGCGAGGGACAGAGTGGGGGCAGGGAAGGGCAGGAGGCAGAGCGGGGAGGAGAAAGGGCAAAGGGAGGGGGCAGAGCAGGGAGGAGGGAAGGGCAAAGGGAGGGGGCAGAGCGGGGGCAGGAAAGGGCAGGAGGCAGAGCGGGGAGGAGGGAAGAGCAAAGGGAGGGGGCAGAGCGGGGGCAGGGAAGGGCAGGAGGCAGAGCGGGGAGGAGGGAAGGGCAAAGGGAGGGGGCAGAGCGGGGGCCGGGAAGGGCAGGAGGCAGAGCAGGGAGGAGGGAAGGGCAAAGGGAGGGGGCAGAGCGGGGAGGAGGGAAGGGCAAAGGGAGGGGGCAGAGCGGGGAGGAGGGAAGGGCAAAGGGAGGGGGCAGAGCGGGGGCAGGAAAGGGCAGGAGGCAGAGTGGGGAGGAGGGAAGAGCAAAGGGAGGGGGCAGAGCGGGGGCAGGGAAGGGCAGGAGGCAGAGCGGGGAGGAGGGAAGGGCAAAGGGAGGTGGCAGAGCGGGGGCAGGGAAGGGCAGGAGGCAGAGCGGGGAGGAGGGAAGGGCAAAGGGAGGTGGCAGAACGGGGGCAGGGAAGGGCAGGAGGCAGAGCGGGGAGGAGGGAAGGGCAAAGGGAGGGGGCAGAGCGGGGGCAGGGAAGGGCAGGGGCAGAAGAGGGTAGTGTCTCACCGGCAGCCCTGGGGAGCCAGGGCGGGACAAGGGGCTGGGCTGTGACTCTCCCAAAGGGCCAGGGGCCTGGTTTCCAGCCAGAGAGCACCCAGCTTGGGCAGCAGCTGTGGGCAGTGGATGAAGCCCGGGCTGGAGGCCAGGACTCCGGGGTTGCTGGTAGCGTCACAGCTGTGCCATGCCGAGGGGCCCAGCGTGCCAGGCGCTGCCCAGGCGCCCGGGGTTGGAGGCAGCCTGCTGGGAAGGGCGGGGAGAGGAATTAGCCTGTTCTCTGCAGAGGGGATGCAGCGAACAGGACGGATCGCAGGCAGCACAGCACCTAGCCGCTAGACACCCTGCTGCCCAGGGGAGCCCCTGCCCCCGCCATGCTCGGGGAGAGTCACTGCTTCACAAAGGCATTTGCAGAAGCCAGGTAGGGTGCAATGCTGACGGAGTGGGGCGTAAAGCCCCCGTTCGCACAGGGACTTTGCGCCTAACTCCCCTTGGTCTGGGCCTTAGGCACCCTAGAGACAGGGGGATGTCTCCCTCTGCTCAGGATTCCCAGCCCTGACCCCTCTCTGCTAGCCCCCTGCCATAGCCCGCAGGACACCCGTGTTCAAGCCCCCTAGATCAGGGACCGGAATCCAGGTCCTGGATCCCAGCTGAGTGCCCTGACCCTGGGCACATGCCTGCATCTGCCAACCCCCAGGGAGCCCACCCTGCACTCCCAGGCTGGCTGCTGGGGGCTTGCACATGCTCAGAGCCTCCTGCTGGGACTGACATGCCTCTGCTGCCCATTGAGCAGTGGCCTTTCGCGTATCGGGGGCTCCTCTGAGCTCAGCCCAAAGGCTCCCAGGGAACACGGGTAGAGGCAGGACTTGAACCAAGCTCCGGAGACCCAGGCTTTTGGGTTAACCCGAGGACCATGCAGCCTCTGCTCCCAGTTCAGCTTCTGCCTCTCAGGGCATCCTGGACAGGTCATTTCCCTGTCCCGTGCCTCAGTTTCTCTTAGGGTTGCCCACGCTCGGGGATTGTCCTGTAATCACCAGGAATTAAAGCTGATATCACGGGACAAAACCTCCAGGCATTGGTCCAACCACAACCGCCACCCTTGTGCCCCCTGTGTAGCAGAGCCAGCCATGCACTGGGCTAGCAGCAGCTCTGGGAACAGCATATGGGGATGGAGAAAGGACACAGCTCAAAGCATGCAGGGAATACACTCCCTGGTTCCCCCAACCTCTCCTGGGGCACCAGGCAGGTGGGCTGGGCCACCCAGAGCTGCAGCCAGAGACTGGTCCTGCGAGGCACAGAATGTGGTCCTGGTTAACTTCCTGCATGGCACTGGTATGGCTTTTGGTGGCATCTGCTTCTCCCCTGGGTTGCCTGCATCACGGAGCCAGTAACATGGTCACATGACCCCAGCCTCGTGGTCATTTCAGTCTGGCCTTTTATTCATTTTGATAGGGTTGGGGCTCATTTTGTTAGGGTTGGGGCTCACTCTGTCCCCTTGGCCACTGTACGGGGCGGCTAGCACCAGGGAGACTGCAGCTGGGAGCTCCCACACACCAGGGCCTGGGCAGGGCCAGCCAGGACCCCAGGGCTGTGATCTTCCCCACAGCAGTGTCCTCAGCTCTGCCAGTGTGCAGCCTGGGAGCAGTGGCCTTGGCTCGCTGGCTCGCCCATCAGCAGCCACTATGGGAACAGGAGAGAAGGCCGGGCTTGGCAAGCCCTTTGTAGTTGTCTGCGTTGGCTGCGCGGGCTGCTGAGTAGCAGCTTGGAGAAGGCAATGCATATTCAGGCTGCAGCCACCACTGGTCACGTGCACCTATTGCTAGGTTACAAGAACCCAAAAATAAATCCTTCCAAACTAGATTAGAAACAGAGGGACCTCAGATGACCTGCGCTCCCAGCTCCGTAATAGGGGAGTGAGCAATGCTGGCGGCAGGGATACTAGCGAGTGGCAGAGGGGGAGACCCAGGGAAGATCCCTGATGGGAAAGGAGGGCCTCCCTGGCCAAAACAAGGGGGCTGCTCCCCCGGCAGCTGCTGACCTTGGGCGCCAAGTCGTCCCACGCAGCTGAGGAGTAGGCCGGGCTGCTTTGATCAGGGCTGGCCGTCTGGGCTCACAGCTAGGAAATCAGTCACAGACCCTTCCCCAGATGGTCTGCCTGGCCCCCTCTCGACTGAGGGTCCCGCAGGCAGCCCCCTATATCCAGCACACCATGGCCCTGCAGGATTCCAGCCGGAGAGCCATGTCCCTACGAACTGCTGCAGGCTGCCCGGCGGGGACCTCAATGCGCTGGATGTGTCGGGGGATCTCCAGCCAGTGTATATCAGCATAGCTCCCTTGGCACCAGTGGGCCAAATCCCTCCCTGATGTAAATAGCTGCATTGGAGTCAGTGGGCCAGACTCCCGCTGGTGCCAGTCCCTGTGTCGGCTTGGGTCAGTGGGGCTACTCTGATGGGCATGGCGGAGGCTCTCCCAGGCAAGTGACATAAATGCCTGGCTGCAGGCCGCTTTGCCACCAGGCTAAGATGGGGTGTGTCTAACCTACACCCCTCTGCTGACAGAGGCATAAGGGATCAGTCGGAAAAGGCTTTCCTTGTCGACCGATCCCCGTCTAGACTGCCGCAGCGGCAAAAAGCGGCGGCCATTTTAATTCAAATGAAGCGCAGGATTTTTAAATCCCCACTTCATTTGCAATAGCGATGTGCCTACATCCCTCTGTCAGCAGAGGGGTGTAGTTTAGACACACCCATGAGGACTCGGCAATTGCCCTGGTCACAGGCCAGACCTATCACAGTGAGTTTGCGCGATGCTTTAACCACGTTACTCAAACCTTTCTAAAGATGGGTCCAGGCTGCGGCTGAGTTAACAGGGGCTTGGACCCCTCTCGGTCTCCGCGGCATGCAGCAGGAGTCACGAAGTGAAGTCAGAAGCAGGCTGACACAGAAGTACACGCTGCATCGAAACACCTCTGGGACACGAGCAGTGCAGGAGCCCAGCGCTGGGAGCCCGAGGCATGGAGCAAAGACCGTCCCCGGAATCCATTCGAGAACAGAGATGAACCCACCCCAGGCAGCAATCGATCCATCTGGCCAGGCCGGCTCGGGTTGCTGCACCCCAGACTGATCTGCAGAGCGGGCGAGTGTCGAGCCCCGCCGGACCACACTGCTGAGGGCGGGACGGCTCCACAACTCGCCGCAAGGCAGGGACGCCCACTGGCAGAGATGTCAATAACACTGGCGGAGGACCATCTGTGGACAGTCCGGGAGCCTGCATGAGATTGAGAGGCCGATGCCTGCGTCTAACAAGACTCTCTCGCTTCCCTCTGGGCATGGAGAACGTTAGTGACAGAGCCAGACACAGGGACGAGAGGTTCCTCTAACCACAAGCCACTCGTCCCCTAAGCAGCCAGGCGCTGCGGGGCAGGGAGTGATCAGACTGCGCACGGAGTGCTCTGGCAGTGTCTGTGCCTGCCAAGGCCGAGCTGGCCCATGTCACAGAGGCAGGAGGGCTGCAGACATTTGAGGAGACCGAAGCTGCTAAAGAACTGGGCCAGGCTTCAGAGCAGCTCCTTGCGGAGGGGCCCAGCCCAGGCAGCTTTCCTGGATGAGCCGGCAAAGCCCAGGGGAGCCCGCCGTGGGCACTGGAGCATTGCCATGAGCAGAGATGTCCATCTGGCAGCCAAGCATTGGGAAGGGCCTCCAGGGACAGGCCCTTTGCTGGTGGGTTCTGGCTTTGACTGGGAGGGCAGGGAGGACAGTGCAAGCCCAGAGCGATGCTGCCACGCAGACATTCTTTCCGAGCTTGACTCACCCACGGAGCAACGGCAATAAATAGCACGAGAGCCACCCAGCACGGCTGAGGAGGCGGCAGCTGCTCTCCCGGATGAGCTGCATCCTTAAATGGCTGCGTCTCACACAAGTGCCGCTTGCTGACACAGGAGGCATCGGAGGGCGTCTCAACCCCAGGGAGCTGCAAGCATGTGGATGGCACAGACCTGTCCTTGTGCAAAAGTCCAGGGCAGACTCAGGCAGGAGAGCCAGGGGCTTACTCAGGGCCAGCTCCTCAGCTGGTGTAGTCAGCTAAACTCTATTGATCTCAGTGGAGCCATCCTCATTTACATCAGCTGTGAGTCTGCCCCCTCCTGGCCAAGTATGGCACTGCTGGCACTCCTTGCCTCAGTTCCCTTCCCCGAGATGGGTCTTCTTGACTCTCCCTGGAGGGGTCAGGAGTGAGCCAACCACACCACAAACTGATGTCTCTCCCCCCTTTTAAACACCCCATGGGACCATGCAGCTAGTCCCTGGCTCCCTTAGGCCCATCCAATCAGCCTGGGAGGCAGGAAGGTCATTTCAAGCAGTTCAGGGGAGCAGGAAGTTGTGTCAGTGTATAGAACAATCTAATCGAAAACACTTAGAAGATAAGATGATAAGGTGACGAGGCACAGCATAGATTTGTCAAGAACAAACCATGTCAAACCAACCTGCTAACTTTCTTTGACAGGGTAACAAGCCTTGTGGATGTGGGGGGAGGGGGGAAGGGAGAGTGGTAGATGTGGTATATTGTGACTTTAGTAAAGCTTTTGGTACTATTTTGGTACCTTCTCTCAAACAAAGTAGGGAAATACACCCAAGAGCTACTATATGGTGGGTGCACAAATGATTGGAAAACTGTTCCCAGAGTAGTTGTCAGTGGCTCACAGGCATGCTGGAAAGGTGTATCAAGTGGGGTACCAGAAAGATCAGGTCTATGTTTGGTTCTGTTCAATATTTTCATCAGTGATTTAGATAATGGCATAGAGAGCATGCTTACAATGTTTGCAGATGATCCCAAGGGCTTAGGTGGCTAGGATGAACATTCAAAATGAGCTGGACAAACTAGAGGAATGGTCTGAGGCAAATAGGATGAAATTCAATATGGAGAAATGAAAATACTCCACATAGGAAGGAACAATCCGTTGCCACAGGCTAAATAAGGGGACGTCTAGACTGCAGGCTTCTTTCGAAAGACGCTTTTTCAGAAGATCTCTTCCGAAGAAACTTCTTTCGACAGAGCACGTCCACACAGCACAAGTGCATGGGAAAAGCGCTCTGCTGTTCCGAAGGAGCGCGTCCACACTCATTGGACGCTCTCTCGCATAAAAGGCCACCCGGAACCAGTTCAGCTAAGGCATTAGCTCAGCAGTTGCTTCCGGGTGCTGTTGCCGACGGCTATCTGAGACGTGTGCTTACAGGGACCCCCCTGGACAGCCGTTTCTCAGCGTCTGCTGCTTGCTTGCCTACCTCTCCGAGGGACAGCAAAGCTTTAGCAGTGTGTGCTCTGGTTGCCCAGCTTTTTTGGACACCGTGGCATTTTTATTTATTTATTTATTTTGCTATGGAGCCGGAGCTGCCCCTGGGCCCCATACTGTCATGCTGGAGGTTCTGCAGCAGTTTCAGCAGACCGTCTTGATGGTCCTGCCCCAGTTTGACTCTGAGCTCATCATTGAGAACCTCTGCCTGGAGGTGGGAGCAAGGCCTTTGCCCCTGTGACGGCGAGTCGGGGTTCCCCCAATTATGCAGCCCCATAGCAGCAAGAACAGACTCCGCCAGCCAGTAGAACAGAGGGTTTATTGCTTCTCCAGGATACAGCACAGCCTAGACGTAATATGACTACAGGAGTCGGGGCCAGGATGCCGCAGACCCCTTGAGACGGGGTCCTTCGGCCTTTAGCCTCCCAGCCCCCCTCCTTAGTCTGTCTCCTTCATGATTCCAGCCAGAAACTGACCCTTCCCCCAACACTCACTTCCTTTGTTCCCTCCCTTCCCTTAACTGGAAGGACCGGTTCGGTCACTGTCATGGGGGCCCTCAAGGCGTCCCCCACTGGGCAGTGCTCACAGACAGAGGCCAGTAGGGGTCACCCACCGCCCACAGCCCAAGCATAGCAACCAGCAAGGTACTGACACTACACCACACCCCCATACCCCACGGTTAAGAGACGAATCTGGAAGCTGGACACCAGTTCCGACTGGTGGGACCGGCTGGTGATGGAGCAGTGGGATGACCAGCAGTGGCTCAATAACTTCCACAGGTGGAAGGCCACATTCTTGGAGCTGCATGCCTGGCTCTCCCCTGCCCTCCGGAGATGTGACACCCACCTGCGGCCCGCCATCCCCCTGGAGAAGCGGGTCACTATTGCTGTATGGAAGGTCACCACCCCCGACTGCCACTAGTGGGCCACTAGTTCTGCATGGGGAAGTCCACCACCAGGGTCCTCCTCATGGAGGTAAGGCTCTCTCAAGCTGCAGTCCCTGTCGGGGGGAGGGAGTCCTGGAAAAGGGGGACCCTCGGGAAAGGGATGGAGTGGGTGTGGGGGTGAGGGGAAGGCTCATCCCTGGGGGGCGGTTATGCCATCCTGCCTTCACACAGCCCTGCTGCTGGGTGGGCAGCCTCATAGGGGGTGGCTCCTGGGGGTGTTTGAGGGGGGAGGAGTGGGACAGGCACCTCCCAAGGGCTCCGGCACTCCCTCTCGTTCTCTGTTTTGTGGGTTTATTTGTCTCCTTCTGCAGGTGGTGAGGGCCATCAACTCCATCCTGCTGTGCAGGGTCATCCACCTGGGAGATCTGGACCCCATTGTGGCCGGATTTGCTGCCCTGGGCTTCCCAAACTGCAGAGGAGCAATCGATAGGACCCACATCCCGATCCGCACACCGCAGCATGGATGCAGATTAGGCAGGCCAACGTTGCAAATGAGGCAGGGGTTTAAATATCCCGTGCCTAATTTGCATAAAAATGTCTGCCGCATTTTGCCGACTCAACACTTTGTCGGCAAAAAGCGGCAGTCTAGAGGGGGATCTGTCGAGAAAGAAAGCCTTTTTCGACGGTGGCCATTTTTATGCAAATTAGGCGTGGGATATTTAAATCCCTGCCTTATTTGCAATGTCGACTTGCCTAATCTGCATCCCTCTGCCGACATAGGGATACAGTCTAGACATACCCTCAGGGCCAGTTTCTGGACATTTCTGTTGGGTGGTCGGGCTGGGCACACGATGCTCACATATTTAGGAACTCGAGCCTCTAGCACAAGCTGGAGGCTGGCACGTTCTTCCCCCAGCAGAACTCTCGCATGGGGGAAGTACAGATGCCACTGAGCGTCATTGGGGACACAACCTACCCCCTCATGCCATGGCTTATGAAGCCCTGCACTGGCCACCTGGACCCCACCAGGGAACAATTCAATGTGCACCTCAACCGGGCCCGCATGCAGGTCGAATGCGCCTTCAGGCACCTCAAGGCCCGATTCAGGTGCCTCCTGACTCACCTTGATGTGGGGGAGTGCAACACCCCCGACGTGGTCACGGCGTGTTGTATTCTCCACAACATTGTGGAGAGCAAAGGGGAGGCCTTCCTCCTGGGGTGGGGGGCAGAGGCTGGCCGCAAGGGAAGGGCCTTTGAACAGCTGCCATCTGCCAGGCCCATCAGTTGGGGGTGGGCATCCGGGAGGCCCTGAGGGACAGTTTCTCTGAAGGACCCCAGTAATTCTCCCCAGGGCCTCCCCAATGAGGGCCTGTGCCTTGGCCTGCTCTACCTTTCCCGCCACAACCCCTCCCTGCCTCCTTCCCTGTACAATCAATAAAAACAACAGTTGTGATTTGAACAACGAAAATTTTGTATATTTTTTTAACAAAAAGTAACTGAGGTGGAGGGGGGCTGAGAACCCGGAGCAGGGAGTGAGAACAGGGGAACAGGGCTGCGAGTGGCATGGGGAGCACCAGCAAATGCCGCCTCAGGTCCTGGGACCTCAATGAACTCGGGGTTGGGTGGGGCCTGGGACGGCGGGGGGGGGGGGGCTGCAGCGGGGTCAGGTCCAGCAGGGGGGGCAGGGGTAGGGGGCATGGGCATGGCAGGGGGAGCTGGAGTGGAGGGAGCGGGAGTGGGGTGGGATAGAGTGGGGACAGGAGCCGGGTGTGCCATCACTTCATGGATGGTGGCACATGTTTTCACCCTGCTGCATGAGCTGGTTCCACATGCCATTGTGCCACTTGGCATCATCGCGGACCTTTTGGGCCAGGGTTTGCTGCATGTCATGCAGGACTGCAATGTGCTCTCTCATGAGGTCCTGGTGGACCCTCCCACGCTTGCAGTTCCCCCGACTTCGGGCGGTTGCCTGGGATGGTGTGGCTCGCCCCTCAGCAATGGCTGGTCCAGCTGTGGAGGCCAAGAGGGAGAGGCGGTCAGTCATCCATGCAGACACTGTCCCTGAGGCCGTGCCCTCTTCTGTGAGCTGCGAGCAACTGTCCTTGGAGCAGGGGACAATGATGTTCCAAGAGCAAGGCCATGTGTGTCCTGCATAGCAGGCCCTGCCTCACAGGGGTCCCGAGGTGCCCAGGGGATCATGCTGCCCACTCACCCTCCCCCCACCCATGGACAAGCAGGCCAGGGAAGTGTCCACCGATAGTGGGATCCCATGTGTGGGAGAGGGGCCAGGAGCGGCCTGGCCCTCCCTGGGGCCTGCACACACACCTACACCTGGCAGCGCTGCCCGCAGGAGTGGGTGGTGTCTCGCACATACAGGCATGGCCGTGTGCTATGGGTGGTACTCCTCGGTCTGTGTAGGGTTGTGCGTGCGCCCTTGTGCCTAGCCTGCTTCCAGCAGTGGCTGGCGGGGGGAGGACGTCCCTCCCAGGGGTCGGACGTGTGTGGGGCCTCCCCCCAGCCTGCGAGCAGCAGCCCGTGTGTGCTCCGGGGCTGGCTCCCGAGACCAGTGGTTCACACTGCCACTGCATGTGCTTGCACGTGCACTGACAGCTGCGCACTGTCCAGGCCGAGCATGCCCAGCGACGATCACACCCCATCCCCTCTGAGCCCGCCTGCCCCGCCCGGTGTGTCTGACAAACTGAGAGCACTCACCTGATGATCCCTCCCTGGCAGGGCCGGCCAGAGCCATTTTGGCACCCCGGGCCCTGAGTGCACGGCGCATGTGTGAGCCCGCCCCCCCAGGGCACACGGGCCCGCTTCCAGGCACACGGCGCATGTGCAAGCCTGCCCCAGGGGCACGCAGGCCCACCTCCGGGCGCACGGCGCATGCACGAGCCTGCCCCTGGGGCGCGCGGGTGGGCGCACGGCCACCGGCGCGCAGCCCGGGGCTGCCTGGGCGGGCCACGCCTGGCAACGCAGGGCCCCGCGGCCACGGGGGGAAGGGCACTGCGGGGGTTCACGTGGGCCCCACCCCGGGCAGCCACTGCAGCCCGCCGGGAGCCAGGCGCGCAGCACCTGATGGCAGCTATAAGGGATGCCGCGCGCCCCTTACAGCTGCCACCAGGTGCCCCCCATCGGTTGGTGCCCCGGGCAGCTGCCCGGCTCTCCCACCCCTCAGTCCGGCCCTGCTCCCTGGCATCAGATGATTCCTGGGAGATCTCCAGGGCCTGGGAAACCGGCTCCAAACTGAGGGTGACGACGCTGCCACTGTCCTCCTCTTCCTGCAGCTGTTGTTCCTCCTCCTCAACGAGCTCTGGCCAGGCGAGCATTGGTGTCTCCATGCCCGAGTCCACCAGTACCTGGGGAAAGGGCTTCGCCACCCCCCAGGATCTGGTGCAGCTGTGTGTAATAAGGCCAGGAGTGTGATCCTGCCCCGGAGCGAGAGCTGGGCTCCCTGGCCCTTGTGTAGCCTTGGTGTAGCTCCTTCACCTTGCTCCTGACTTGGTCCAAGGTGCAGGGGTGGTGTCCCCTCTGGGCCAGAGCCTTGGCCATTCAGCCATAGATGTCGGCATTTCGCCTCCGGGAGCAGAGATCCTGCATTGTTTCCTCCTCCTCCCACAGCTCCAAGAGGGACAGGATCTCTGCCCTGGTCCAGGAGGGTACCTGGCGTTTGGTGCCCCTGAGTGGGTCTTCAGAGCCCTGGTGCTGCTCCCTGTGCGGGCCAGGGGAGTGTCGGAGGGCTTGTGGCTGTGCCATGGGTCAGCAGGCCTTTAGCACTCAGAGCCGCAAGCTCAGGGTGCTGCTGCAAGGACAGCCTCCTGCCACAAGACTAGGCCTTAAGAGCTGGCAGGAGACAGGAACTATAGAGCTGTGATTAGTGTGGACGGAGTGTCCACCAGGGCACCTGTGCATTTTCCTGGAGGCCTCTTCTTTTGAAAAAACTCCCTCTTCCGAAAGAGCTTTTTTGGAAAAAGGCTTCTTCCTCATAGAACAAGGTTTACCAATGTCGGAAAAAACCCCTGCGTTCTTTTGATTTTCTTTTGAAAGAACGTAATAGCAGTGTGGACATAAATGACATTTTTTTCAAAAAAACAGCCATTTTTCCGAAAACACCCTGCAGTCTAGATGCACCCTAAGAGTCAACAATTTAAAACTTGCAACGAAAAGCAAACATTCTGGGAGTGTTGTAAGCCAGGCATGAGAAGTAATTCTTTTCCTCTACTCTGTGTTGAATAGGCCACAACTGAAGTATCGTGTCCAGTTTTGGGCTCCACATTTCAGGAAAGATTTGGACAAATTGGAAAAAATCCAGAGAAAAGTAACAAAAATGGTCGAGAAAACATGACATTTGAGGAAAGGCTGAAAGAACTGGATTTATTAATCTGGAAAAGAGAAGACTGAGAGGAGACATGATAACAGTTCTCAAGTACATAAGAGGTTGTATCTGATGATAAGACAAGAAGCAATGGGCTTAAATTGAAGCAAGGGAGGTTTAGGTTGGACATTAGGAAAAACGTCCTACCTGTCAGGGTGGTTAAACACAGGAATAAATTGCCTGGGGAGGTTGTAGAATCTCTGTTATTGGCAATTACCAGCAGGTTAAACAAACAGCTGTTAGATAATACTTAGTCCTGCTGTGAGTGCACATGACTCTCTGCACCCCATATTCCCCATAGTGATATAATTATGATATGGTTATAATTATGATGCAGCTTGTACAAACTGTCACATAAGGTGTCAATGGCTCATCATTGAAAACAATGGGCCGTGGGGAAAAGCTTAGCCTCGCCTAGGCTACGTCTAGACTGCACGCCTTTTTCGACAAAGGCTTTGTCAACAGATACTGTCGACAAAGCCTCTGTCAAAAAGGAGCGTCTAGACTACAATCAGTATTGTCGACAGAGCAAGCCGCTTTTTCAAAAGAGAGTCTAGATGCTCTCTTTTGAAAAAGCACAGTTTGCATGCAATAGCGCCTTTTTTCAAAAGAGTACTTTTGAAAAAAGGCGTTATTCCTCGTAAAATGAGGTTTACCGCTGTTGACAAAACTGCTGCATTCTGTCGACTTACTGTCAACAGAATGCGGCAGTAGTGTAGACGCAGTGTAGTTTTGTCGACAAAAGCCAACTTTTGTCGACAAAACCCTGTAGTCTAGACATACCTCTAATGAGCTTTGCTGTTGATGCTTCAGCCAATGTATGGGTAATGGCTGCCTGACACACTGATCATGCAAAGGCATGTGACTAAATCATGTGACATTAGACTCCATTTTGGTGCCTGTACTTTTTCACAAACTGAGGGGGAAG
Source organism: Pelochelys cantorii (assembly GCA_032595735.1). NCBI lineage: Eukaryota > Metazoa > Chordata > Testudines > Trionychidae > Pelochelys > Pelochelys cantorii. The sequence continues at coordinate 16,126,844 of CM064353.1, forward strand.
TAATATAAGCAGTGGACCTCACTCCCTGTATAACGCAACACCTGAGGAACCACTTAAGTGGGAAGGGGACCCAGCTGGGACAGAAGAATTCCCGCCTGTGTATGCAAACGCTGTGACCTGCTCGTACTAGCGATCAGTGAGACACTGCTTGATTCTAATCCCATCTGTTTATAAAGGTTGGACTGTGGTTTTGTGTATTTCTTAGGTCATCTGCATTGATCTGTCCCCTCACCACTTACAAGCCTCACAATCTGCAGTTAATAAATCTGTTTTATATTTTTACCTAAAGCAGCGTGCTGGGCTAGAAGCACTTTGGAGAATCCGCTCAGGAACAAGCCCTGCTGTGTTGTCCTCTCCAACACAGGGAGGGGCAGACTGGACAATACACCTACTCTGGTCAGACTTTTGGCCAGGGTGAGAGGGTTGGTGAGAGGGTTTGGCCTGGGATCCTGGGGCAGGGAGCTGGGGAGAAGCCCTCATGGAACTGCAGCTGGGTGTGCCCCTGCCTGCGTGAATGTCTGTGGGAGTGCAGGACTGTGAGCAGAGGGAGCCCAGGTTGGTGTGCCAGAGGGCTCAGTGGTACCCTGGTTCCAGGCTGTACCCCAGGAAAACTCATCACAGGGTGCAAACCTGTGATGCTAGCGGGGAGGGGGGTTGTCTCCCTTGCCCTATGGCAACTGAGGCCCCTGTGTGGATGAAGCTGTTTAATTACAGCACAGAAGGCACTGGCCCATCTCCCTTTAAAGGGGCCGGTCACCCACCCTGCAGCCATCTTATTCCCAAGGCAGGCACTACATCATCTCCCCATCATTTCCTCTGCTGAGCCCGGCCCCAGATCTGCTGCCAGGCACCTCCTGAGCCCAGCCAGCATCTTGCCAGGCACACCTCTGGGCTGGAGGGCTGGAGCTGAAACCCCTCCACCACCTCCTCCAGCACCCTTGCTTGGAGCTCTAGATGTTTCTTCCTCCACGCCGCCCCATCTCTTGAAGGTGTACTGCCTGGCTCCCCCACAGCAGCTAGCTCACCTCACAGCCTTGAGGCTGAGGGAACTGGGCTTTTTGGTCTGCAGAGGAGAAGAGCGAGGGGGGATTGGCAGCAGCCTTCACCAACTGAAGGGGGTTGCACAGAATCACAGCACACTAGAACTGGAAGGACCCTTGAGAGGGCATCAAGGCCAGTCCCCTGCCCTCACGGCAGGACCCAGCCCCGTCTAGAGCAGAGGTGGGTAACCTACAGCCCCATGGCTTGCCTTGAGCTAGCCCATGGGGCTCCTGGGAGCCCCTCCCCCCACAGCGGCACAAGCTGGCATTAGCACCAGCACTGGCGCCCGCTGTGGGGGAGGGAGCCCTGAGCCTCGCAGGCCCAGTCAAGGCAAGCGGGGCCCGGATCCAGCCCACAGGTTCTGCCTGGCCGGGGGAGCAGGAGCGGCCCGAGGCGGGCTGCAGCAGCTGGCACCCCAGGCGGAACGCGCGATCGGCGCCCCCGCCAGCAGGGCCGTCAATGGACTGACGTCATCGGCGGGCGCCCCAGATGCCCCGGTGAAAGCGGCGCCCTAGGCGGCGGCCGAGTCCGCCTATAGTCACGGGCCGACCCTGCGGGGGAGGAAGTGGCTCTATGTGCTGCTGGGAAGCGCTCCCTGCAGGCACTGTCCCCCATCACTCCCACTGGCTGGGAATCGCACACAGACCCACATGGAGCCACGTGAGCCCCCCCAACTGGGCCCCAGTCCCCTGCCCCTCCCTCCCAGACCCTGCACCCTCACCCCAGCCCACTCTTGCACTTTCCATTCTGCCCAGACTCAGCACCCTCACCCCGTGTGCGCCAGACCTGCACCTCCACCCCCTGCCCACACAATGAACTCCTCATTTGTGGCCCAGGGATGCCCCACAAAATCTACTAGGCCTGGGCCCCCAGAAGAATTAATCCAGGCCTGCTAAGCCCTGAACCTCATCACCTCCCCTAATCCCACGCCATGGCACTGGACTGGAGCTTGAGGGGGTGTCTTTTTCCCCCTGCTTCTCAGCTGGGGGCCACACAGACTCATAGAGCACTAGAACTGGAAAGGACCTCGAGAGGTCATCGAGTCCAGTCCCCTGCCCTCACGGCTCCGCCCCTTCCTCCTGAGGCCCCGCCCTTTCCGGGGTGGCCTGGGGCCACTTAAAAAATTTCAGAAGTGGCCTCCGGTCAAAAATTATTGCCCACCTCTGGTGTAGCCATTGCCTACGTCAACAAGATGGCTTCTCCCATTGGTGTAGGGAATCTACCTCCCTGAGAGACAGCAGCTCACCCAGAATTCTTCCATCTATCTAGTGTTGGCTATACAGGGCTTAGGTTGGCTTTGCTACTGCAGCTGTCAATGTTTTACACCCCTGAGTGATGTGACTGGGTTGAAATCGACCCAGTGAGGGGGACTGCCCACCCTGGAAATGCCAAGGGCAGGCTGCAGAAAGGCAAGACAATACTCCCAAAGTCTGGTGGTTAATACCAAAGTTAAACTCTTCAGCCAGCCACAATCTGTGCGTCTTATGCCCCACACTGGCTACAGAGAAGCTAAAAGCAAAAGGACTCACACAACCCCTTTACTGCTGGCTCCTGGTCAGCATCTAGGTCCAGTACAGCCAGAAGTGATTTAAAAACTCTGCTCACTGGACAAAGTGTTCTTCTGACCCCAAAGGGCCAGAAACATTAGCAGGTCAGTATAGGTTTGGATCTTACCCAGAATGTCACACTGCCAGGCAATCCTTTAGCGTCTAAAACTCAGGGGTTAGCAGGGCTGCTGACAGAATTGCTGGGCCCCTGGTAACAGTGGCTGGGATCCCCAGGCCCTTTAAAGTCACTGGGCCCTGGGCATCTGGACTCTTCTCACACCCCCTCTCCCCCCATTGGCAGTCCTGTATATTACAAAGAATAAGGAAGAACAAGAAGAGCTGTTAAATGATAACGTAACCAAATACATACAGAGGCTTCAAAGTCCATCTGTCCGGTTCTGAGCAGTATCGGTGAGTTTGCTGGCTTGAAAGTCCCTCTGGAACCTTCCTGGCTTCGATAAGTCCTTTGCTCAGCACTTCAGCTTGTAGAGAAATGGCTGCAGAGGCAAGAAGCAGGAGTGAAGGCAGAATGGAGATGATGCGGCTGCCTTTATATTCTTTTGCCGTGAGGCCTGCGCTTCCTGCGCCCTAAACACAAGCTTCCCACATGTGGCCAACCCTGGAGTCCGTAGACAAGCCCCTACTGGGCTTGCTGACTCCTCAGGTGTGGCCCTGGAACAGCCTCTGGCCCGTGATGGACCATGCAGCAGGCTCAGTGCTGATGCCAATCTGTCTGGGGCCGTCACCCAGCTACATAGCACCAGCTGGAAACCCAGAGCTACCCTGTGATTCTATAGCTCACAGTACAAAGGAGATAGAAACAGACAAAGCCAATTCCTGTACTTGGCAAATGGTATTATTTTCAGATACCTCACACAGCTTCTCTGGTCAGATTCCTTGCAACGTTACAGCCTTGGTGCCCACAATAGCATGAAGTGTCTCCCAAATTCCATGCGGCATCACAATCAGCCACACAGGAAGGCTGTGGCAGATAGTGTTACCAGATGGCTTAAAAAAAAAATACCGGACACACTTGATCTCAGATGGCAATGGGTGGGGGGGACCTGCTGGGAGAGGAGCAGGGCTGGCTGGGAGGAGTTCGGGGGGAGCGGGGCTGGCCGGGGAGATCGGGGAGGGGGGGCGGGAACCAGCCGACGGGAAGCAAGGCTGGCTGGGAGGGGGTCAGGGGAAGTGGGGCTGGCCGGGGGAGATTGGGAGGGGGGGGGAACCAACCAGTGGGAAGCAGGGATGGTTGGGAGGAGGTCAGGGGGAACAGGGCTGGCCAGGGGAAAACTGGCTGGCATGGAGCGGGGGGAAGAACTTGCCGGCGGGAAGCAGGGCTGGCCAGGAGGGGGTCGTGGGGAGTGGGGCTGGCCGGGGCGGAGCCAGCCAGTGGGAAGCAGGGCTGGCCAGGGGAGATCGGGGGGGGAACCAGCCGGCAGGGAGCGGGGCTCGCCCAGGCGCACACAGATACCGGGGTGCTGCCCATCCCGTGCACGGTCCCGGCAGAGCGCACGAGTGAGTCCAGCCCTGGGGATTCCAGCCCGCCCCAGCCCCACCCCCCTCCCTTCTACTGTGTAGCTGCATACTGCCTGGCTGGTAGACACGCTCATGCAGTACGCAATTACGTACTGATACTCCTGATAATAATAAAACTTACTTAATTAGAAAATACCAGACATTTCTATGTCCAGTATTTTCTCAATTTCTTTCCCAGACAGAAAGCTCAAATCCCAGACTGTCTGGTTCAGAACCAGACACCTGGCAACCCTAGTGGCAGACATGGGATTTGAACCCAGTTCAGTGTAACACCCTAACACTATCTGGGGCATTTACATAGACCATAATCCATGGCACAAGATGGGCTTGCAAGAGGCAGCTAGTCTAACCCCCTGCCAAGATGCAGGACTTGTGCCTGACCCATCCCAGACCGTTGCTCTCCAGCCTCCTTCCCATAACATAAGAACTAAGGGTAACCAAATAAAATTAATAGGTAGCAGGTTTAAAATAAAGGGAAGTTTTTCATCATGCAGCTCACAGTCAACCTGTGGAACTCCTTGCCAGAGGAGGTTGTGAAGACCAGGACTTTAATAGGGTTCAAAAAAGAGCTAGATAAATTCATAGAGGTTAAGTCCATCAATGGCTATTAGCCAGGGTGGGCAGGAATGGTGTCCTTAGCCTGTTTGTCAGAAGCTGGAAATGGATGAAAGGAGAGGGATCATGTGAGGATTACCTGTTGTGATCCCTCCCTCTGGGGTACCTGGCAGGTCACTGTCAGCAGACAGGACACTGGGCTGGATGGACCTGTGGTCTGACTCAGTGTGGCTGTTCTTATGTTCTGAAAACCTCCAGGGAAGGAGTTTCCCCAGCCTTCTAGGCCTCTGTCCCATTGTGCTGCTGGGCCACCAGGCAGGAAGTGCTTCTGGAGATTGATTCTGACTCTGCTCTGCTGCAGTTTGACCCAGCGCCCGTGTCCTGCCCTCGGTGGCCAGAGAACAACTTGGCTCCGTGGTTTTACGGCAGCCTGTCCCGGGCCTGGAGACTGTTATCATGTCCCTCAATCTCTTCTTTTCCAAATGAAAGGCACCCAGTGCCTGCAGCCTTGGCTCAGGTGTCTTGCGTTCTGTTCAGGGGATTGGGAAAGCTAGCCCCCAGCCTCGCCCCTTCCACCCTAGGCCACACTCATTCCCCACACCACCATCCCCACCACAGCCCAGAGGTGCTTTCCTCTGCTGGCTCCCTGTGGGAGAGCGGGCGCCGCAGACAGCCACCCCCAGGTTCCCGAGGAACAGAGCTCACACCCTGGGAACAAAGGAAGGCTAAGGGGGCCCAGAATGTAGGGAGGTTGGAGCCAGCGGTAGAGGGTTCAAGCCCTGCCCACCCATCGTGGGTTCACTGAACACCAGCTTGGTGATGGATAGACCTGGCACCCTTGGAACAAAGAAAAGATAAGGGGAGCCCAGACTGTCGGGGGCTCGCACAGTGGATAAGGCATGGCCTAGAGTGACAGAAGAGCCAGCAGGTAGCTCAGCTTCAGCCTCTCCCCAGCTGCCAGGAGAGTAAGCAGTGCAGCCACAGGCCTGGAGCATCCAGGGCACTGGCAGTGCAGCCCTAGTTCCAGCAGCAGTGGTGGGGCTGGGGGGCTGTGCAGCCCAAGCTGGGGCCTTGCCACAGGTAGACTGGAGCCATGGAAAGCTACACTGCCCACCACCCATGGTCCCATCCCTTTACCACTCACCCCTGGATCCTTTCCCACTTCCCTCCATCCTCTGTGCCCTGCCAGGCACCTTGTCCTGGGAGCTAGCATGGCTATTCTGCCATGGTGCCCAAGGGGAATCAGGCACAGAGGCCCATTGAGTTCATCAGTATAATCTTGAAGGTGTCAGAGCTGGTCCTGCATCAGGTGTCTCAGCCTTTGGCTGCTGGCTCTAGCACTGCAGTGGAGATGCTTGGGGCCAGGCGTCTGAGTCCCCTCCCCAAACTATGCAGCTCCAAACCAAGCATCCACACTGCAACTTGCCAACCTGGGCCAGCTGTCGGGTGCAGACATATCCTAAGCAACAGGCCCAAGGTCAGGCAGGGAGCGGGCAGCAGAGCAGGAAACTGACTGCAGGTTTCCAGATCCCTGTAACCACTAGGCCACACTTCCTCTGGGCTGCCAGGGACCTGAAAAGGATCCTGAGGCAAATGCTGGTGGTTAAAGCAGCCTTGTTGTAACAGGGCCAAATCCACTCCCCTGCCTCCTTCAGGTAATGGCACGATGCCACTGTAAAACGTTACCCAGCTTAACACGATGTAACCAGCTTCAGTTGAGCTTTGCCCACATGCAGATGCCAGTGAAGGAGGCGCTCAGCGACGCTGAGGCCGAGGGGAGATTGTGCCAGCGCCAGCCTGGGGATCTTGGGGAACATGAGACCAGACAACTGGTTTTCCTAAAGCAGGGGCCAGGCTGCGTCTGGGCCTTCCACCTTGCATGTGTGGCACTGAGCCACAAGGGGGCAGCATTACCCCAGCTTCGGCTCTCCCCCTCTCCCTCAAGCTTTATTTCACTGGGCACCAGGCCACAGGCGGCGGCAGGGGCCCAGGGTGCAAGGGGCTGGGGTTTCTGGAACTAGGGACAGACACTCCCCCTTAGCGCCCGCCCGCTGCAGGAAAGTCTCTTCAAGCCACAGGAATCCACCTCATGCTGCCGACCTACATCCCAGCGCTGGGCCCCGAGTTGTGACAGTTTCCCCCCGCTGTGTGAGAAGGGTCCATGGTCCCTTGAGCAAACCCCTGCACTGGCCAGCAGGGGTCACTGCAGAGGGATGCAGGGCCCCGGCTGTGGGACCAGCTGTAGGGGTTTCCCAGATTCCAGGGCCAGAGGGACCAAAGAAATCATCTCACCCGACCCCAGCATAGCACAGGCCAGGGAACTGCCCCCAGTCGTTCCCAGAGCCGAGCGGTGGGACGAACATCTCATCGGGGTTCAAAAACCATCTGCGATGGAGAAACCCCCACAGTCCATGGTCAGTTACTGGCCCAGACACCTCGCTAGGTACGCTGGGCTGATGTAGGGAGCTGGATTCTAGCTCACCCCAGGTGCTGGGATCAGGCCCTTGCTGACAGAAAAAGGAAACAGCATTACCTGACAGGAGCACAGGGAGGAGCTGCAGAGGTGTAAGCTAGGAGCTGCAAGCCCAGCTCCCGGGGGGGGGGGGGGGGGGGGGGGGGGAGAGGGGAGGGAATGGAGGGAGCTAGGACCCTGTGGTCTGTTTCCCAAGGGGTCAGTGAGCTGCTGCTGGTTCTCCCTTTGGGGTCAGTGGAGACACTCACACCTGGGGGCTTTGAAGCTGACAACTCTACACAGGCTTGGCACGAAGGCTGGCCTTCGTGTGAGCCCCGCAAGCAGCACCAGGCTTGCATGCAGTCCGGGTAACTTACCTGCCCAGTGACACACACTGCAAGGCCTAGAGCTGCCTCTGGCTGCAAAGCCCGGAGCCAAATGCCCCACAGGCTGGGGTCGTTCAGGGCCTGGGCTGGGGGACCAGCCCCACACTTTGGATTGGGATGTGAACTTCCCTAGAGCTTGGGCCAGGGGCTCAGACTCCTCTGGCCCCCAAGAGCATAGAAATGGCTTGTAGGGACCCTGCAGCCAGATAGAGGCACAGGAGCACTGGAGCACCAGGCTGGACAGCACAATGCAAATGAAGAGAAACAGCCAGATCTTTGCTTCTATTAACCCCGTGAAGGGGCACAGAGCTGGCTCCCACCCGGCTGCACGGCCTTGCTGCCATAAGCTGCAGGGCTGGGGGGGGATGCAAGATTCCTTCCCGATGGCCTGGACTCCCCTCCCCTCGGGATGGATCCGTGGACCCGCAGATGGCTCAGGAGGAGCAGAGCTGGAGAGCCAGCACCCCTCCTTCATCTGGAGGGCCTGGGGCCATCGCAGGCAACGCTGGAGCCCAGTTCAGTGAGTGCCTCCCAGGCCTGCCAGCAAAACACCAAGCACACTGCGACTTCCGCCCTGCTCGGCGGGGGCCCGGCTGGGAAGCAGGAGCCGCTCGACGCAGGGGGGCAACAAAAGCCGAAGCAGGGGCCGGTTCCTCGGTTCAAGCCCCCAGCCCGGAGCTCCGGGGGTAGCGCCGCCAGCCCAGGGCCATGGCGAGAAGCCCTAGATGCGGCCACGCGGCGGGGGGGGGGTGCCCTGGCTTGCACCTGCGCAAATCGTCAGAGACAGGCTCCTCCCCGGGCCAGGTCCATGCCTCTCGGGGCGCACGATGCTGCCAAGTGCCCCGGGACGGGCCCAAGCGGGGCACTGGGGTCTGGCTCTGCGGTGCGGGGCCTGCAGGGGGCGCTGTCGCGACGCAGCTCCGCGTTCTCAGCAGGTTGCACGGGCCGGTGGCGACCGGCGCCTGCGGGAGCCGCTGGCAGGTTCCTGAGCAGCTGGCAGCCGGAGGCACCGCGGGGTGCGCAGGGCAGGGCAGGGCAGCTCTATCTCCCCCCCCCACACACACACACGTGCTGCTGAGGCTGCAGCCGGACCGTGGGCGGCGGGAGGGGGAGGTTTCGTGCTGGCTTGGGCTGATAGAGCAGGGGCAGGGGCGAACAGCCCCAGAGAGCAGTTATCCCCGGTAGATGATCCCTGCATTAGGGAGCCCTTGGCAGCTACCCGCTGTGCCCCCCGCCTGGCTCCTTTCCCTGGGCCGGGGCTCTGCCTCACGCTGCCCTGGGGGCACCTGGAGAGCCCTGCAGTTCCCATCCACCCACCAAGCTCGGCAGTTTCCCAGCCCACATGCCGGGAGGGTGAGCCATGGGAAGGCTGCAAACGGGGCCGCTGCCCAGGGGCGCCATTTCAGATGGGAGCGGGGCCGGGGCAATTGAAAGCATGGGGGGTGGACTGAGGACAGAGGCTTCAGCAGTGTTACTGAGCATGCTCCCTACAAGCCAAGCACCAAATGCGAGGGAAGAGCCAACCCCATCTGTTCCCCCCCCCCCCACACACACACCATCAATCCAGGGGCTACCCAGGCACTGGAAAACTCTCCTGCTTTTGGCTGACAGGAGCACTGTATCTAATGCCTATATTAAAGAAAGAAAATTAAATAAATATTAGACTTCCCCCCCCCCCCAGCTCTAACATTAACATGTTCTGACAGCTTGTGTCACATCACTTAAGGGACACTAGTTAGCCTGAAAATGTTAATGTCTATTCTTACTTTGTAACTAACTCTGGGGAGCGAGAGACCCTGGCAGGACTCCTGGGCTCTATCTCAGCTCTGGAAGGGGAGTGGGGTCTAGTGGGTTACAGCAGGGGGCAGATACATTTCAGCTCTATATAAGAACATCAGAACGGCCAGACTAGGTCAGACCAAAGGTCCTTCTAGCCCGGTGTCCTGTCTGCCGACAATGGCCAATGCCAGGTGCTTCAGAAGGTATAAATGGAAGAGACGATCATCATGATCCATCCTCTATCACCCATTCCCAGCTTCTGGCAAACAGAAGCTGGGGACACCATCCCTGCCCACTCTGGCTAGTAGCCATTGATGGACCTGTCCTTGAGCTTATTTTGTTCTTATTGGAACACTGTTAGGGTACGTTCAGACAGCGGTGCTATTTCAGGATACATCCGGTGTCCCAAAATAGCTTTTCTGCATCTTAACAGCACACCTGTTATTTCAAAATGCAATCGAAATAACGGGCTTTCTATTCTGACATCCCAGTAAACCTCATTCCACAAGGATTAAGGGATTTGTCAGAATAGAGGTCTATTTTGAAATCTGGCACTGTGTAGACAGCACCAAATTTCAAAATAGACTATCTCAAAATAAGCTTATTTCAAGCTAGCGCCGCTGTGTAGATGCACCCTTACCGTTTGGGCTTTTCCACCATCTCCTGGCAGAGACAAATTGATTGTAAAAAAATAATTTATTTTGTTTGTTTTAAATCTGCTGCCTATAAATTTAATTGGGTCAGCTTCTTGTGTCATGTTAGTGAAGGAATAAATAACATTTCCTTATTCTATTTTTCCACACTGTTCATGATTTTCTAGACATCTAACATATCCCTCCACCCTTTAGTCATTTCTTTTCCAAGATGAAAAGTTCCAGTCCTGTTAATCTCTCCTCACATGGAAGCTGTTTCTTACCCCTAATAATTGTGGTTGCCCTTTCTGTACTTTTCCCAAATACAATACATCTTTTTTTTAGATGAGTTGACCAGATCTGCATACAGTATTCAAGATGTGGGCATACCATGACTTTATATAGATGCAACATGGTATTTTGTCTTATCTATTCCTTTCCTAATGATAGCTAATAGTCTGTTAGCTTTTCAGTTTTTGGACTGCCGCTGCACATTAAGCAGATGTTTTCAGGGAACTATTCACAATGATTCTAAGATCTCTTTCTTGAGTGGTAACAGCTATTTTGTATCTATAGTTAAGATTACATTTTTCCATGTGCATTACTTTGCACTTATCAACACTGAATTCCATCTGCCTTTGTGTTGCCCAGTCACCCAATTTTGTGAAATCACTTTGCAGCTCTTTGCAGTCAGCTTTGTATTAGTCCCTATTCACCCCTTTTTCAAAAACATTTGTAAATTTAACAGCAGTGATCCAAATGCAGATCCCTGCAGCACAACACTCATTCCTTCTCTCCCCCCCCCCCATCTTTTAAGTGGAGGACCCACAATGTTTTCATGACAATGTAACAATCCTTCAGTTACTGGAATGCCTTTCCTTTTGTTATTCTTAATTACCCTGCCTTTCTCTTTTTATAACAAACTCCCTGCCCCAAAGACAAAGCTACAAGCAGCTCAAACTCTGTTGCATTTAAGAGCTGCCTCCGGAGTCAGGGCATTCAGCTTTAAGCAGACCTCAAATATGAAATCCAGAGGGTTCAAACTCAGGAGGGGGGCTGCTGCCTCCCGCAACCCCCATAAATGGTGTCCTTGGTTCTGCCCCCGGGCTTGGATCACACTGGGTCTCCCCACTGCTCCCAGCCCCACTTCTCAGGCTCGGCCCTAGGGCAAGGCGAGCAAGGCAAATGCCTTGGGCCCCGCGCTTTCAGGGCCCCATACTGCTGAGTATTCACCATCCACCGGCCGGGCCTGGGGCCTCGGTTCCAGCATCCTGCCTTGGGCCCCGCAAACCCTTTGGCTGGGCCTGCCGCTCCCAGCCCCTTTGCCCTTCCTGGCCTGTGGAGAGAGGCTCTAGGGCTGCACTCCTGTGCCTTCGGCCTATGTAGGAAGCAGGAATGTCTGTGCTCCTGTCCCAGGCGGGCCATGCACCCGGAGTGGGAGCTGCAGCTCATCCCGCCTCCAGCGCTGGCCATCAGGGCATTGCTGTGGCGCAGGGTCCCCTGGCGCAGGGGCTCTTGTACCTAGCCCAGGCCAGGACCTCCCAGGATTGAGCCCTGCCCTGGTCTGCTGCTCTCCAGAGAGCCCGCCAAGTGAGCTGGGCGCAGGCTGGAGCTGACTGTGTTGCTGGGGGGCCCCGCAGCGTTCGGAGCATCATCCCTGCTACCAGCCAGGCTAATCTGCACCAGCCTTTGCAGGGCCTGTGATGTGCAGCCAGCAGCTGGTGGCTGATTAATGCTCAGCCAGGGAGGTGACGCTGCCGGCGTGAGCGCCCCACCAGATGTTCCCTGCTCGCATCGCCGCTCTCCGGGCAGCATCCGTGGTGCCTCGTGCCAGCCCAACCCTGACCCCTTCCCGAGCTGGAGCCCTGCCCCCTGGACAGTGCTCAATGGGATCAGAGACTGGGACGGGAGCCTGAGCCATCCATCCTCATTCACACCCCTCCCGCCTCCTTTCCTCCCTTCCCCATACACACCCCTCTGTCCATCCGCAGTCACACCCCTCCTGTCGCCTTCCTCCCCCATACATACCCTCCTCCATCCCCATTCACACCCCAGTACCTGCCTTTCCTTCCTTCCCCATACACACTCCTCTATCCATCCTCATTCACATCCTTCCGGTGTCTTTCCTTCCCTTTCTTCCCCATACACACTCCTCTATCATCTGCATTCACACCCCCTCCAGCTGTCTTTCCTTTCTTCTCCATACATACCCTCTATACATCCCCATTCACACCCTACAGCTGCCTGCCTTCCCCAGTCTGTTTATCCCAATATATTCCGATCCAACTAACCCTTTTGCCTTCATCTATCAATTTTCCCTATTGTTTCTCCTTTCTCCCCTTCTTCTCATCCCCTCCCAATGCTAGCTAAGAGCTAAATAATTATGGGTCAGAGAGTCAGGAGGGGAGGGGGAGAGAAAAGGCGTGTGAAGCCAAGAGGCAATGCACCCCAGTTGAAGATCTTATTTCTCTGCCCCGGCCCTGGCCCCCCGCCCCCTGCCATGTGAACAGCACTTCACCTTTGCAGAGCATCACAGCTGCTGCACATATGGCTGGATTTCAGTCTCTCCATTTGACAGGGGAAATCAAGGCGCAGAGATAGGAAGGGACTCGCCAAGGTCACTGAACAAGTCAGTGGCAGAGAGCCCAGAGTCCTGCTCTCCGCAGCCTGCCCTCCCCCACTGTAACCCACAAGCCCCCACTCTCTCCCAGCGCTGGGCATGGAACTCAGCACATTCCAGCTTCCCCTCCCACCCTTCTTTGGCGTGTTTCCAGCTCTGAGAACATATATTAGAAAGGCCTGGCTGGGCCTTTCTCCAGGGAGCTGGAAGCAAGGTTGCTGGGCAAACCCAGGACTGGGCTTTAAGCCTCCCGGTGCTGGTCCATGCCAGCCAGCCCAAGGAGGGCAGAGGCACAAGCAGCCGGCAAAGGTTCCTGTTGCAAATAATAAGCTCCAGCCAATGCAGTGTGGGGTAAAGGGCCCTGGCACAACTGGCCTGCTGCTCTGGCCGCGACTCCAGTGGGTCACTGGGGGCAAGGAAAGCAGCCCCTCCCAGCACCGCCTCCTGGGCAGCTTGTGCAGACAGAAACTGGGGGGACATCACAGCCCTGGCAGTCCAGGCCCTGATCCTCTCTGGCCTGCTGTCTCCTGCCTCCTTCGTGCATCATCTCTCACCCATCCCTGCCTCTGCCCCCTCGCTGTCACTCCTTCATGTCACTTTCCTTGGCATCTTGCTCCATCGCTCCTTTCCCTTCCTCCACCAGCTCGCTGCCCCCCCTGCTTCCCAGAGGAAACCCAGCCCCCCCCACCTCCCACTCCCATCTCTCTCTCTGCGCCCCACTCAGCAGTGGGGGGTTTCGAAGACAGCACAGCAGACACCCTGCTAATGCCTGGCTCCCAAGCTGAGGTGCACACAGACCTGCAGCCAGTGTTTGCAGAAAGCTCCCCCTCCCTAGGGCTGGTACCTGCATGTGCTGCTGCCTGCCTGCAAACACAGCTGCTCAGTTGCTGGCGTGGGGGCTGGGCTGGGTTTCCTCTGGGAAAAAGTGGTGCTAGATCTCCCAAAGAGCTCAGAACCGGACTTTTCATGCTCAGCACCCACAACTGGGGCTGCATTTCCCCAGAGATCCCTGCGAGGCACCTGAATCAAGGCCAGATTTCTTCAGCGCCTAGCGCACCTACAACTGGCCAAGCTCACCGGGCCGCGAATTGGGCAATGGAAAAATATGGGATAGTGGAAGAGAGGAGGGAGAAAGGAGCTAAATAGGAACCTCTGGGCCTAGCCTGGCATGTGCTGCTTAAACCCTGGTTCCCTGGGTTTGTCGTTCTCCTGCTCTGCGTGCAGCTCCTCTCTGCCTTGGTGGGATCCTCTTACTAATTATTTCAGATGAGCAGGTGAGGCCCGTGGCTGTCCGGGCAGAGTAGTTTTGCACAGATTACATGTATAGGAACGTGCAAGAAACTAAATCCATGCCATAGAACTTTGGATTAATGTGCTTGCAAAAGGGAAGTAACAGAACAGTTTTACATTTGTCGGATTTTCAACGTCAAACACTATTCATTTTATTGAATAATTACCATCCATAGTACATTTCAGTCAGAAACTCTTAAAGCTTCCATGACTCTCTCCATCACTAATCTGAATTATTTTGTGATTTGTAATAGTAAAACTTTTCTGTGCACTAAAATGACAGTTCAATAGGCGACTCAGTCTTCATTCTATTAGCAAATATTTTTGATGAACTCTAATCATAATAGTCATGACTTTTTTCCCATGAGAAACAAAAAAATAATTATGTAAACCTTTCACCCAGCATATTCTGGTGTAAAAAGGAGTGCATTCAGCTAATTTAAGTGGCAAGATTGTTTATGCAAAGGTTGGTATCTGTAGGTAATTGTGAAGTAGGACTTTATTTTGCACAAACAAATCCACAAACAAACCAACTCTTTGAAATATATAATAGATAGGGGCCTGTCTGCTGCTAGCCGGGGAGCCTTGCAGGTACCCAGTGAGCCTCACCGGCTGAGTGGGGGGTCAGGGGAGCTCAGCTGGAGCTAGCTACGGATCCTTGCTCTCCAGCACTGACAGTGGGAGGAGGGACTGTAAGGCCTTTCTCAGGAGTTCCCAGTACCAGAGTGCTGTCTACGGGGAGCTGTCTGCAGATACTGGGTCATTGCTGCATGATGGAGCTGGGAGCCAGGTTCCTTGTCATCCTTGCAGAGACGCCAGCCTCGTTCCTATTCCTGTATCAAAGACTGATCCGGCTCCCATCTCCCCCGCCCCTCCTTGGGAGAGGCATTGCAGAGAGCTGGGAGTCACAGCACAGAGCGTATGATCCAGTATCACTACAGCCCTGTGAGGATACAAAATTTGTATCTGCGTCCGTATCCACAAAAATGTGTCACGGATGGATATCCGCAGCCACACCCACAGATGCAGAACCCACGGATTTGCTGGGCTCTAATTATCACATCTTCCTGGAGGGCCGTGGAAGCAGATGAATTCACATGGCACAAGGAATAGCCCAGGTTTATGGAGGTAGCACTAGCTAGTGGTTAGTGGGACTGGGCCCCAGGACTCCAGGTTCTAGTCCCAGCTGTAGGATAGGAGTGGGGTCTAGCAGTTACAGCACTTTGGGCCTCAGTTTCCCCCTCTGGCTCCCGGGGGCAATACCACCTCGACAAGAGTGTAATTAACTAATTCCCTGGATTCCCAGGTGGGTTATGGGGAGGGCTGTCACCACTGGCTGTGTGTGTGGCTCAGAGCCCTCTCCCAGAGTGAGTGCTGCTCCCCACCCTGCTCACAGAACCAGCCAGGAAGAGGGACAGAGGCCAGGCCTTTCAGGGCGCTGAGAGGGGCCAGCCCTTGCAGTTCATCCAGAAGGAAAATCTCCCCCTCCGCGTACTCTGTGTGACCTCCCCGCCCATCACCACACAAGGGAGGGGTTTAAAACTGGATCCTGGAGGGTCCCATTCTCCTGAGCCTGCCCCACACTCCTGCCACCCCTCAGACCTTGCTCCTCTGCCCACCTTCTTCTGCAGCCCCCCACCCCATTCCTCTGCCTGATTCCTCACCCCACAGCTGCTCCTCCATCCCAGCCTCTGCTGCGTCACTGCTCTCTGGGCCCAAGTCTCTGCGCTCCCCCCTTGCTGCTCCCCTGTGCCTGTCCCTCCCCCTGGTTTCCATAGCTTCCATCCTCTTGCTCCCCACGGAGCAGGCTGGCACCAACACTGCAGCTGACATTAAAATAACAAGACGTGCGGCTCTTCCCAGGCACAGCTTTAAAGGGAGCGTGGTAGCAGCTCTCACAGTAATCAGGCCTGGCTCTGTGCAGTGCTGACCACCTGGCACTCCAGCTGGCCCTAAGCCCCCTTGGCACCACTCCACCCCCCACCCAGCCAAGCACAGGCCTGGATGCCAAGCACAGGAGCAAAGAAAAGGCCAGATTCTTAGCTGGTGTAAATTGGGGTTGCTTCATTGCCATCAGAAAAGCGGCACCCATTTACACCTGCTGGCTATCTGGCCTAAAGTCACCTCTGCATGGGGGACCTGGAGTGAGTGACGTCACTGCCTTGCCTCAGTTTCCCTAGCTGTATGAATCTGACCTCCTTTGTAAAGTGCCAGGAGACAGATTGATCAAAATGCTAGATAAAAACTAGGCATTCTCACTGATTGTAAAAGTGGCAGGAGGGTCTGTTCTGAGGCAGGCCCTCAGGGTTTTGTTTCACAGTGGTTAGAAGCCCTTTGGGGTTCTAGTCCCAGCTTTGCCTCTGAATGACTTCACTTCCTCTTTGTGTGCTTCACTTTCCCCAGGATAGCTGGAGAGCTCTGAGCTAGCCCCACTGGCTGACCTTTGGCTAAACACTGTGCCTCAGTTTCCCCATCTGTGAAATGGGGATAGCGATACCGGCCTTCTTTGTGAAGGGCGTTGAGGTCTACCTGTAAGAAAGCTACATCGGGGGCGGGAGACAGGCTAGAGAAGCAGGACTGCGGTAAGTTGTGATTTGCACCCAGAGTGCCCGTCCCTAGCTGCCAGGAGCTGGGAAAGGAAAGCAGAACAAATCCCGGTTCATTGTGCTGTGGCCCGTCTACACTAGGTGGCTGTGTGACACCACTGGCTGCCTGCTGGGGACTCAAGGCTCAGACCTGAGCACACTGTCTGCTGCTGGACAGGCTGGGCTTGGCTGTCTCACAAGCGTGAGGATGGGCCTAGCTCCATCGCCCGGTGCTGCTTCTTGGCTGAACAGGACAGTGAATTAGCGGTGGCCAGCCAACCGTGGGCCACGTGTTGGTGTCAAACTCCCAGTCAGGCCAAGTCCCCCAGTAACCCTTTGCTCTTAGAGCATCCTTAACCCAAGAACATTGAGAAACATTCTGTGCAGCAGGGACTACAGCCACACGCCCCTGCGGCCCCATCTCATCATTACCC
This sequence comes from Pelochelys cantorii, assembly GCA_032595735.1. Lineage (NCBI taxonomy): Eukaryota > Metazoa > Chordata > Testudines > Trionychidae > Pelochelys > Pelochelys cantorii. Next base: position 16,143,704 of record CM064353.1, read on the forward strand.
CTGTTTTACAAACGGGGAAACTGAGGCACGTGACAGTGACAGGTTCTGTTCTCTACCTGTTCTTATACCACGTCTGTCACCATCCTGTCTGAGCACCTTGCAGCAGGGCATCACGTGACACGCCAACACGTCTGTCACACGCTTGTTCTCCCGCCTCCCCTCCCCTGGGGGAGAAGTGGGGATTGAAGTGTCTCCGCTGGGCCTGGTGCTTTGCAGCCGCAAGCTGCTCTGTGGTGAGGCCAGCCGAGGGAGGTCAGAGAACTGTGCCTCACACTGCCGGGAGAGAGAGGGGGGCTTGTTCCTGGCGGGTTCATCCCACAGCCTGGGCCTGGCTGCTGAGGAATTTGAGGCTCCTGCACAAGCTTTACCCTCACTGCGGGGAGCGCGGCTGGGCCCGAGGAGCCAAGCTGTCGCCTGGTTCATAACCCGGAGCTGCAGGCCCTTTCGGATACCCTGGCCCCAGGCTGTGGGGACCTCACACGTGGGTTACTTTGCAGGGCACAGACAGGCGTGATGAACTCACGGCAGCCCCGGCTGCGCCCCGCTGACTTTCCCCAGGCGCTGAAGGCTTCATGCCCAGGCTGCTGAGCTCCAGCCAAGAAGGGAAAACAGCAAGACCCAGCGGCCCCTTCACCATCCAGTAGGCTGGGACAGCCTCCTAGCTGGCTGGAGACAACAGCGTGTCACAGGAGAGCTCCGCCTCAGCCAGGAATCCAAGGGCCCCCTGCCTGGGGATCAAACCGAGCCCGTGGACTGGCCAACTGAGTCAGAACGGCTTCCTCCGCCCTGGCCTGTGGCCACCAGACCACGCGCTCGCCCCTCCCCCGAGAAGCTGTTACGAATCTGGCTGAATCATCCGAGTGATCATTGACTGAGCCATGTTTGCATCCAGCCTTCGCCTGCACCGTCACCGTTACACATGTCAGAGCTCTGAGAAACAGACTCGGGGTGTTGCCGGTTCCTGCTGCTGTTACATCAATAATTCAGTGTGTTCTCAGATCTGACTCCAAAGCACAACCCCGGCTCTGCTGCTCACTCCTCACGCCCCCAGAGACGCTGCAGTCAGGGTAGCCCGTCTCCTCGCTTGCTTCCTTTGAAAGGGGGCGGGGGGGAGGAGGAGATCCTCAAGGACTTAGCTACAGGCCCTGGCAGAGTAAGGAGACACTGACGCAGAGTAAGGAGCCTCCCATGGAGTGGGGCGTCAGCCCCCAATTCCTACAGCCCTTTGAGTCTCTGTCTTTCTAAAGCAGGGTAGCCCCAGTGCTGGCAAACCTAACCCCAGCCTCTTGGGGGTTGTCTTCTTTCGCGCCAGCTCCCTGCTCAGAGGAGCGGTGCTGCCTCCTGTCCGCTGCCAACACAGCAATCTGCAGCGCAGAGAAGAACCTACCAGCTGTCTCCTCCCGCCCACCTGCACCACCCTGCCCCCAGTCTCTGCAGGGAGATCACCGCCTGCCATCTGCTACAGCCCGCAGGGTTTCCAAACTCCGCCTGTCCTCAGAAGTAGAATTGGGGTCCCAGAGGGCACCAGGGTCCTCTGGCCAAACTCCAGGAGGTTTCAACTCTCCAAGGGGACTGCTGCACCGGCCCATGCCGCCACCAAAGAGGGCTTGGCTTTGCCCGGGTCCTGCACGCCACTTCTTGGGCACCTCCCCCAGCCATGACCAGCAGGCTGGTTCTGCCCCCCACACAGAGAGCCCCAGGAGAGGTGAACTCCCAGGCCATGGGGGGTGCTGCTAATACCGCTTTCCAAGGAGCGAGCCAGTCCCTGCTGCCCCTCTTGTGCGCAGAGGGAGCCGAGGGGCCAGGCTTCATGCTCACAAAGGCAGGAAGCGCACAGGTCGCCTGGGAGGGGCCAGGTCCAACCTGCCACCCAGCCTCAGTCCTGCCAGTGCAAGCAGCTCTGCACACTCCTGCCCAGGATGAGAGGCTTCCGCTCTCCAAGCCTCGCCCTTAGCCTGGGGACGTGTCGCGGGCCCCTGGGACTGGGCCCCCACTCTGGATAACTGTAGGGCTGGTCACTTGGACAGGCTGCGTGCGCCTGGGCCTGTCGGAGCCCCCTCGTTTCCCGCAAGCCAAGCCGCCGAGTCACCCAGCACCCGTGGCTGGTGCTGCTCCCAGCTCTCACTGGGCCCCTCCGCACACTGCGGGGAGGGGCAGGTGTTTTCTGTAAACTAGCAGCGCGCCCTGGGGCGACTCCCAAATCCATTGCTCTGCCAAGTGAGGCCTCCTGCCCACGGACAGGGGAGGGCAAGGTGGGCGATTTAAAAGGGCAGCTGGGACCCACCTGGCCCTTTTAAATTGCCCAGGTGGGCCCCAGGCATGGGCATGTGAGCGGTGGGTGGAGTCCCCCTAACCCCGGCTCCCCTCCCTGCGCCCGCATCCTCCTTCCTCTGTGGCCGGAGCAGAGAGATCCTCCTCCCCCCTCGGCTGGAGCCACACCTTCCCCCCGCCCCTCCCCCCACGGCTGGAGCCACACCTTCCCCCGCCCCTCCCCCCACGGCTGGAGCCACACCTTCCCCCGCCCCTCCCGCCTCGGCTGGAGCCACACCTTCCCCCCGCCCCTCCCCCCACAGCTGGAGCCACACCTTCCCCCGCCCCTCCCCCCACAGCTGGAGCCACACCTTCCCCCGCCCCTCCCGCCTCGGCTGGAGCCACACCTTCCCCGCCCCTCCCCCCACGGCTGGAGCCACACCTTCCCCCCGCCCCTCCCCCCACGGCTGGAGCCACACCTTCCCCCGCCCCTCCCCCCACAGCTGGAGCCACACCTTCCCCCGCCCCTCCCGCCTCGGCTGGAGCCACACCTTCCCCCGCCCCTCCCCCCTAGGCTGGAGCCACACCTTCCCCCCGCCCCTCCCGCCTCGGCTGGAGCCACACCTTCCCCCTGCCCCTCCCCCCATGGCTGGAGCCAGACCTTCCCCCGCCCCTCCCCCCTCGGCTGGAGCCACACCTTCCCCCGCCCCTCCCCCCACAGCTGGAGCCACACCTTCCCCCGCCCCTCCCCCCTCGGCTGGAGCCACACCTTCCCCCCGCCCCTCCCCCCACGGCTGGAGCCACACCTTCCCCCGCCCCTCCCCCCACGGCTGGAGCCACACCTTCCCCCGCCCCTCCCGCCTCGGCTGGAGCCACACCTTCCCCCCGCCCCTCCCCCCACGGCTGGAGCCACACCTTCCCCCCGCCCCTCCCCCCACGGCTGGAGGCCACACCTTCCCCCGCCCCTCCCCCCTCGGCTGGAGCCACACCTTCCCCCCGCCCCTCCCCCCACGGCTGGAGCCACACCTTCCCCCCGCCCCTCCCCCCACGGCTGGAGCCACACCTTCCCCCGCCCCTCCCCCCCGGCTGGAGCCACACCTTCCCCCCGCCCCTCCCGCCTCGGCTGGAGCCACGACCTTCCCCCCGCCCCTCCCCCCATGGCTGGAGCCACACCTTCCCCCGCCCCTCCCCCCTCGGCTGGAGCCACACCTTCCCCCCGCCCCTCCCCCCTCGGCTGGAGCCACACCTTCCCCCCGCCCCTCCCCCCACAGCTGGAGCCACACCTTCCCCCGCCCCTCCCGCCTCGGCTGGAGCCACACCTTCCCCCGCCCCTCCCCCCACGGCTGGAGCCACACCTTCCCCCTGCCCCTCCCCCCACGGCTGGAGCCACACCTTCCCCCGCCCCTCCCCCCACGGCTGGAGCCACACCTTCCCCCCGCCCCTCCCGCCTCGGCTGGAGCCAGACCTTCCCCCCGCCCCTCCCCCCTCGGCTGGAGCCACACCTTCCCCCCGCCCAGAGAAGAACGAAATGCCCCCCTGTGGCATAGTGGGGGGGCTGTCTGCTCTGTATCCCGGGGTCCCCCTGCGCGGTGAGGTGTGATTCGCACTGACTCACCCACATGTGGTGATGTGGGGTCAGTACCTTGCTGGTCGCTATGCTTGGGCTGTGGGCGGTGGGTGACCCCTACTGGCCTCTGCCTGTGAGCACGGCCCAGCGGGGGGGCTCCCTAAGTCCCGTAGACAAAGACCCAACCGGGCAGAGGAGTTGAGGGCAGCGAGGGAACTAGGGAAGTGAGCGTTCGGGGGAAGGGGCACTCTTGGGCTGGAACCATGAAGGGGACAGACTAAGGAGGGGCTGGAATCTAAGGGCCCAGGGACCCATCTCAAGGGGTCTGAGGCATCCTGGCCCCGACTCCTGTAACCACATCAGGTCTAGGCTGGGCTGTATCCTGGAGAAGCAATAAACCCTCTGTTCTACTGGCTGGCGGAGTCTGTTCCTGCTGCTTCGGGGGTGCAGTGTGGGGGGAATCCCGACACGTCATCACACCCCCCTGCAGGCAGAGGAGTTCATCGCAGACCCCCCCCCCCCACTCAGAGGAGCCCAAGCACCCCCTCCTGGCCAGTGGCCTCCCCTCCCTTCCCTGACCCAGCATGCCCTGGGGAGAAGCCTCTTCTCAGGTGCCATTGCTGTGCCCCATGCAGGTTGTGGGGCAGCTGAGCAGCAAATAGGCTGGGCTGGGTCTGGGGAAGTGCAGCTGCAGCTGGGCCAAGGCTCCTCCGGGCAGGTGGGAGGGGGAGAGGCTCCTCTGGGCCGGTGGGGGATGGGCTGCAACCAGCCAGGGGGTCCTCTGGTCAAGGGGGGCACTTAGATTTTCTCTGGGCAGTGGGCTTGTGGCTCCGGCCAAGGGGGGGACAGGGGGCTGTACTGGGGTCCAGAATTGCTGTAGGCAGGCCTGCCTGCAACCGGGCTCCCTGCAATGTGCCAGTTCAAGCCTCCCCATCCCACCTCCACCCTCTTGTTATAGGCTCAGCTTCCCCAGACCCGGCTGGTTCCTTCCCTCCTTCCTCACTTGCCTGGAACTGGGCAGGCTTTGCTCCAGCCCTGGCCGGTCCTCCTAGGAACACTCTTCTCTTCTCTTCTCCCCAAGGGCTCTCCCCTGCCCTTCTCTGCACCTCTCTCAGCTGGATATGGCCTAGGTTTCGGCGCTTCACTCCCCCTGAGAGGCAGCTGATGGGTCCAGGGGCACTGGACTGCCCCCTCCACTCCCCTTCAATGGGCCAGCCAACCAAGAACAAACGGAAAACAGGGCTGTGTAATGGGACATGTCGGACGACCTTAATGAAAACCAGGATTGGACTGCCAGGCCCCCCTACTTGCTGGGATTCCCCATTGCTGCCCCCCAGCAATGGTAGCACCTGAACCCTGAGCCCCAGCTGACAAATGACTCTTCCTAAAAGTTTCATCCACTGACTGTCATCCCAAAACATCAGTGCTCCTTCCTGTGCAGCCCTCTCCTGCAGGAACCTACCCCTCAGCATCAGTGTTGTCAGTTCACGTGACCTTCACCTGGACACAGACATGCCCTGGGGCTCTTGCCTGCTAACTGTGCTTTGCTTTGCATCTCTCTGCTCTGCTGCTCAGTGCGGCAACCATTGCTGGGCCCTGCCTGCAGCGCCCACCAGTGCGAACCGGCCGGGAGCGCGGCTGGTATTAGCAATGAGGAGTTTCTGAAGCTTTCACTCAGCAAGTCTATCCCCTCCAGATCGGTGACAGCTGAAACCCAGAGCTGGGAGAGTTTGGATCCAGATGTGCGTCATTCAAACTCCTGTAATCTTATCCATCCACCTGCGGAACTTTCCCATTCATGTGCGGAATAATGTTATGTGCACCAAGGCATGTGTGAATACACAGTAGAAATGCAAACCAAGCTGTGGGTGCTTTGCTCACCAGCTGGGCGACATTGAACTCTCTCCTGAGAGGCCGCAAAAGCGCCCAGCGTCCAGGGAACACTGCTGCCCATCCAGCCCCTTCATCTGGTCCAGTGACCGATTGGGCACCAAGGTGCCACTAGCACGAAATTCACTGCACCAAAGCAATGGAACCCAGGAGGACAACCCCAGCACATCCGATGCCTGGTGGGTGTTCCAGGGCCATAGGCTGTCCCGTGCCTGCCCCAAGAATCACAGCATGGAGCTCACCACAGGAGTGCAGGGACACAGCACAGCATTTCAAGGAAGGCTCGGCCTTTAAAGATCAAAGCAAGGCATGTTGCTTTAAGAGGGCCCCCTCCCCCCATCTGCATCCCTCTCTTAGCTTCATCCTTCATTCAGCCTGCGTCCTTGCCTTCCCAAAACAAATCAGCTTGTGCTGTCAGCCCGGCTCCCCACAGCCAGCCCCACACCCGGATCCTCAGCACGCTGGGAATAGCATCTTCCCCAGAGCCTTGCTCCTCACGCGACAGTGCAGCCGGCTGGCCCAGGCATGCTGCTCGCGAGGCGCTGCCCCCTCCCATACACTCACGCCTTTGCCTGCTCTCTTGACAGCTTTCCTCACAGCTCTGCCAGCACTTCCCGCCCGCCCGGATCGCCCAGCCCCCAGCTGGGGGTTCCCAGCAGCTGCGGCTGCCAGGTCCTGCCATCCCAGCACAGCCCTTGTGGCTCCCTGCAGGGAGGGGGCGCCGGGTGAGCAGCCCTGCTTGGGGAGGGGGCCCGGCCCAGCATTTCGGGGTGGGCGACAAGCTCAGCTGGGCCTGCGCCCCAGGAGATGGGCACGCAGAGCCGTGCGCATGGCGCAGGTGGTGGCTTGAGTGCCACGCTGGCTGAACTGCTGCCTATTACTAGCACTGCGATCATGGCCAGCAGAGGCCAGGGCCCCACTGTGCCACCTGGCTCCCAGTTCCCCCAGAGCAAAGGGAGGCTCAGGGCAGGGGTGTCGGGCCCTGTGTAGTTTCCCTTTCAGGAATGTGCCCCCCAGACCCGGGGGAGCCCTGGCTGGAGATCACAGCCGGAGCCCTGGGAAACACCATGTCCAGCCAAGGAGGCGCTTGGGGCTTGCAGCAGTAGCTGGGGGAGGCCAAGGGAGCAGAGCTGGGACCCTTCTGTGCAGCAGGAATGCCCCTTGCCCAGGCTGGAGGCTGTAATTACAGGCCAATTGCTGGCACAGATCAGTCCCTGAGCCCTGAGCCCCTGGGTGACATCTGCTGGCTCACGGCTCAGCTCTGCTCACTCAGGATTAATGGGAAGGGCACGTGGCCTAGTGGTTGGAGCACTGGAGTCAGGGCTACAGGATTCGCTCCCCCATTTGGCCTTGGCCAAATCCCAGGACCTTCCCCATCCCTTCGATGGGCCCAGAACACCTTGTAGGGGCATGGCTGTGCTGGGGGAAAGCAGAGACATGGAGACCCTCAGAGGGCGCATGTGCCAAGAACATGGAATTGGTGTGTCACCCAACCGGCCTGGCCCACACCCCGGATCTGAGTGCCGCTCGCCGACATTAGCACTGCCCAGTTCTGAGCCAGCGGCTGCAGCTCGGGCCCCGCCTGGCAGAGCTGAATTCTCAGGCTTTCTGCATTCGCTGCCCTCACCGGCCCCAGCCCTGCCCAGACTCCATGTGTCTGCTAGGTGCTGAGCGTGCATAGCAGGCCCCTAGTCCAGCTGCTCATGGCTGGCTTTACAGGGTTACCTGCAGCCCCTCCATGCCACAGGGGTGAGCTGTCCACGGACCCCCGGTTCTCCACGGTATAGCAGGGCGGCCAGAGGTGAGCAGGGGAGACCGGGAGGAGAGTGCTCCCGCCCCTCTCGTTAACGTGAACATTCATCCGCCGGCTGTGGCCCTGCTTTGGACGGACCGGCGCTGTCTCCTGGAGTCAGTCCTGGGCTCAGGCAGTAGCGAAACCCCAGTCCTGCCTCCCTGCCTAGCTCCTTTCTGGGCTCCTCCTCAGCACCTGGGTCCCTCCTGTACCACCCTGGGAAGGGGAGGGAAGCCTGGCCCCAGGGGAAGGGCTGAGTGGGTGGGAGATGGGGGGCTGGGATGGATGGCTGCTGATTGCTGTGGGGGAGGGGCGCTTGGCTTCAGCCCCCATCTGCACAGGTGCGGCGTGCCCGTCTGTGCCAGCACAGGCCAGCGGGGAGGCTGGCAGCTGTGTTTGCAGAGCAGCTCAGCGCCAGCTGGCCACACAGGCCCCGCCACAGAGCGAGCAAAGGAGCCGTGGAAAGCGGGGAGCAGGAAGAACGTTGCTAAGGGCGGTTCCTTGGCATGGCAGCCAGGAGCTCGGGAGGGGTGCTTGCCACTGGTTCTGGCAGGGTGCAGGGGAGTCAGGACCCAGGGTCTCTTCCCAGCTCCACCACTGGGACTTAGATCCACAAAGAGACTGAGGCCTCCACCTGCCTAGGCCAAACATGGAGCCCACAGTCAGCTACTGCCGCACCTCTGGGGGCTTCACTTCCGCACCAGTGCCCCTGACCTCCCAGCCAGCTGCGCACGCCCAGAGCCCCACCCAGAGCAGGACCCGCAGGACCCTGGCCCCCTGAGGGAAGTTGGAGGAGCAGGTAGAGCAGGATCAGGCTGAGCACCCAGCGGGAGACAGGCGCCGAACTCCCACTGGGCTCAGGGCTCTGCTCCCTCTCTCCTGGGCACGGCCACTTGGCTGGCATAGGCAGCTGCCTGGCATCTGTGAATCCCTCCCTTAGGTGCCAGCTCACGCTGTACCAGGACTCCACCATGGGGCTGGGCACCTAACGTTAGGCGTGGCAATGCGCAGCTGCCGTCCCGTGGGCAAACCCCTTCACCTCCCGGCCTGTCAGCCCCCAGCAGACAGATCCCAGCGGCTGTGGAGCCTCGGCGGTGGGGCAGAGGGTTGGTACCACGGGGCAAGGGCACAGCTGGGGCTGCAGGGCCCATCATAGCCGGGTTCCCCCAGCCTCCAAGTGCCCACCATTCCTCTCTGGGCAGACGCTGTGGGGAGAGGGTGGTCAGAGTGCGGACCCAGGGCAGGTCAGCCAGGCCAGCAATGCAGCAAGTCCTACCTAGCCCTGTGTGGACGGAGTCCGTGCCCGCGCTCTGCAGGGAGAGCTATGGTGCCCTGGCAGCGCTTAGCTCTGACACAGCACTGGTCATTCATGCAGCTGCGTCCTTTGCAGTTGGGCTGGTACCACTGTGCCCATTACACAGGAGAAGCCAAGTGGTGTGTCCGAGGGCCCCAGCAGGCCAGAACTGCAATAGAAAGCAGTTTCCTTCTCCAGTCTCTGGTTACATTGCCTCTTGGTGAATTCGGTGTCTGCTCACCCACAGCGCTCAGCGCCAACACACACTACACTACCCATGCAGGGCAGCAGCCTTCAGCGCCCCGTGCTAACGATTGACCTCAGGCAGCAGACAAGCCATGGAAAAGCCTCTCATCTGCATCGTTCCTCCCACAAATTGTAGGAGGCAGCATGCTCTAGTGGCTAGAGCCCTGCATGAGGATGCTAGTTCCAGCCCTGCTGCTGTCTGCTGGGTGACTTTGGGCAAGACGTTTGCTTCTTTTTGCCTCAGTTTCCCCACCTGTATAGCGGTGGGGCTGCTAGCGCCCTGCTTGGCGCACTCCAGCTGAAACGGGTGATCTGAGAACGAGGTGCTATGAATGCATCGCTTTGCTGCATGCCTGCGAGATTATCCGATCCTGGATGTTTTACACCAAGTTCCTGATGGTAGGCGGGGCCAGAAGGGATGTAATCCCTGCCCTAGCCAGCCACTGCCTGTAGTCACCACAGCAGAACTGCCGAGAGCCAGATTCCAGAGCCCAGAGAATGAAAATGTGGGCTCTGCAGAGAGGGCCGTGAATGGGCAAAGCTCAGATCTGCTTGTTTTTCAGAGAAGCTACCAGCTGCTTCCTGCTGCCCGGATCTGTCTGCAGGAAGGCCAAAAGGAGCCTGCACAAAGCTCTTATCTCAGCAGCTTTGTCTGGCAGGAAGACACGGGCTTGTTTCTTAAGCCTGGTCTCCCCCCTCGTGCCCGCTCTGACACTGCAGGCACAAACCCATTGGACACAACACGCCTCCAGAGAGGGGCAAAATGGTGCAGCAAACGGCAGCATCTCACTGCAGGGGCACTTGGACCCCAGAGCCTGGAATCCGTCTGACACGGGAAAGCCCCTTGGTATACATCCCGGAGCCCACCCCGGCTCCAGGGAGAGGAGTGTGCAAGGCCAGCAGTGTCAGAAAGGCCCCGTGCTGCCCCATGCACCTGCTGGGACCTGGGCTGCAGCTTGCACCCATGTAGTTCCCTTTGCACCTCTTCCACCAGGCAGCTGCGCCGGGGGAGCTAGACTATCTGTGTTTTCCCTCTGCTTCGCCAGGGCCAGAGTGGGGCTGCCCGGGACCACATGACTGAACAGTAAGTTATCCTGTAAGTGTAAGGTTAAGGTGTTTGTTCTGTAGCCATATGGTAAGGCCTAAAGTCTATGGCAAGGGTGGAGAACCTCAGGCCCGGGGACCAGATGCGGCCCCTGGCTTGCCTGGATCCGGCCCTCGAGGTTTGGGGCTGCCCCCGGGGAGCCCGCGCTGGTACTATAAACCCCCTGCTGTTCAGGGATTTCCCTACACCCCCCCATGGGGATTTATACCCCCCCTGAATTTCCCCAACACCCCCCCCAGTTTTGTGAACTATGGTGCCATACAGCCCACCTTCACCCTCACGCTCTCACCCCTCATCGGCCCTGACATACACCCTCATAAATTCGAACACCCCCCCCCAATTTCAATTCCTGGGGAGGCTACTGCAGTGCTGTCCCACTGTGGGGCTGGAGATATGGACCACTGGTGCAGCTGTGGCTAGAGGAGGCAGGCTCCCAGCCCCACCTCCAGCCCCACCCCCTCTGCTGAGGCCCTGCCCCCCACAGGGAGGGGAAGAGGTGCACCCCAGCATCCCTGGCTCCCAGAACACTGGGGAGGGAGGAGTCCATGCCGTTCCAGCCTCCCTGGCCAGGAGCAGAGGGAGGGCGCTTGGGGGCAGCAACATTCTGCTCCCACTACTCCCACAGCAGGCGTTCTGGGGGCAGAGTGTGGGCAGGGCCATGCCCACCCCCGCCTAGGCTACCAGCCACCTACTAGCCTGGGCTCCTAGGCTCTGGTGTGCGAGGGGAATGTGGGGAGGGTCTGTCCCCTTCTCAGTCGGGACCATGGCCGTGAGGGGTTTTTCTTTTTGGCGTCTCACTTGTGTGCAGCCCCCGACTGATTTTTCTGTGTGTCAGCGGCCCCCAGCCCTAAAAAGGTTCCACAGCCCTGGTCTCTGGCCTCATCTGCAGCCAGCCTGAAAGAGCAGCCGCCATTAGCTGAGAGCCAGGACGTCACACTCCCTCATTCCATCTAAATTACAATCAAAGAGTGTCACAGCAAGCTGGCGAGGAGAGCCCGTCCTGATGGCTCCCACTGTCACCAGAGAAAGGCGCAGATCTCAAGATGGCTAAAGAAAACTCAATTTGCTACACTCTGTCTGGCGAGAAACTACTTATCCGTAGCATGAGGGTCCCCACCTCCTTCTTGTTTGATCTCTGTCTGGTTTTGTTTGTTTGCTTGTTCGTTTGTTTCTGTCTGCTGTATAATTCATTTTGCTAGGTGTACATCAGGGGAATTATGTTATAATATGTTAAGATTAGTTAGTGAAATTTTAGTAAAATACTTGGTTAAGGTCTAGCGAAGCACTATATAAACTGGGGTCCGAGGAAATCACCAGGCAGAGGGAACAGAAAAAGGAGGAAAGAAGGAAGAAGAACTCACCTCCAAGACGCAGCCTAAGATCAGAGCTGCCAAGAATCCTCTGCATGCCCGTGATGTGCAGCGTCCAGAATCCAGACGAGACAGGCCTTGGCTGGCCGACAGGGGAAGGTCGCCTGCCTTGATCAGGGTCAGTGAGCGCGGCCCCGTGTGCTTAGCTCATGCATTCTGCTTGCCTGGTAACTGTTAATGAATAGAGAACAAGGGTATTACTGGGTAAGGCCCTTTCACTGGTACACGATCTGGCAAAGCCGCAGGAAGCTCTGTCCTGAGCCTCGGAATTGGGTAAGGGGGTATTTAAATTAACAGGGTCACACCTGGAGCCCTAGGAACGGGGAAGAAGTGGGTGCCCTGGAGTGTGGGCGGGACAGACAATGTTGTGTGGGTAAATCCAGTCAAAGGGGGACAGTGCCAGTGGGAGTAGGACATCACCCCCCTCCACAGAGATACTGAGGCACCCGTCTGAGCCCCAGTTTTAGCTCCACTGTGAGCCACAAAACTCCCCCTGAACCGTCAAGGTGCCTAAACGCGCTTGTGCACAGCTGCCACTCTCCAGAGCTGCCCGTCTCCGCCCGCGCCCCAGAGCCAGCCACAAACTGAGGAGAACGGAGCCAAAGCCCTCTAAGCGTAGCACCTAGTGCCTGCCCGTGTAACGGTCACCAATGCTGAGCACATCCCCTGGGCGGTGGCAGATCCAGCTCCAGTCCCCTGACCCCCAGCCCTTTGGCTTTGGAAGGCTCCCTGCCTGGAGGGGAGGGCTGCCCTCAACACTGAGCAGAGGGAGCTTGTGGTGCCCCTCAGGCTCTCCTGTTGAAGCTGCTCCCCTGGGGATTAATAACAAAAGAGCCTGTGGAGCAGGTGGGCTGGGCCCCCCCACAGCCTGCAGAGCTGCTCCTGCTGGCCCCACTGAGTTACCTCACAGCAGGGCACCCAGAGAACAGCTCTGTAGCTCCCAGGATGCAGCCTCCCAGACTCAATCGCTGCCATTTAGTCACCGAGGAAGTCCTGCCCCAGCTGCTCCCCAGGGCTAGAGCACAGTCCCAAGACCCTGCCTGCTGCAAATCCTCCCCCTGCAGAGCAGGGGCTTGAACCTGGGTTTCCACCCACCAAGTGAGCACTTTACACATGGGGCAAAGAGCTGGCCAGGAGGGGGTGGGGTTCCTGCTTCCTCTGGTCGTTTAGTACAAGGCAAGGCAGGCACTCACCTCGCCGCAGAAAGAAATGACGTAGGTCCCTGGAGCTGCCGATGCGGGTGGCAGGCTCCCATTTGTAGACTGCGTAAGCCAAGCTACGGGGCACCCTGCAGCTGGGATGTAAGCCTATGTCTCCTAGGGTATGTCTACACTACAGCACTAATTCGAACTAACTTAATTCGAATTAGTTAATTCGAACTAAGCTAATTCAAACTAGTGCATCTAGACCTAAAAACTAATTTGAATTAGCGTTTTGCTCATTCGAACTAGCATGTCCACATTGAGCGGACCCTGAACCGAAGTTAAGGCTGGCCGGAACCAGGACTTAGAGTGTGGAGCTGCTGCCTCAGGCTAACCAAGGGCTGTGCTTAAAGGGACCCGAGCCCCCACCCTGGACAGACAGTTCTCAGGGTTCCCCGCTTGCTTGTCTACCTCGATGAGGGACAGCAAAGCAGTCCTGACTTGGAGTGCCCTGAGTGCCCACACTTGGCACATCACAGCACTCAGCCATCAGCCCAGTTGCACTTGCCGCAGGCTGCCATCCGGGGGGGTCAATCGGTGGGCTGTCAGGATCCAGGAGGCCCTGCAGGAGAGCTTCTACCCCGAGGAGCCTGCAGAGCCACCCCAGTCCCCCCCATCGGGGGCTCGTGCCCCATTCCTCCCTCACCTCCTTCCACTTACCCCTCCCTAGCACCCCTTCCTGATATAAAAAATAAAGGACACGTGTTCAAAAATAGAAACTCTCTTTATTTAACAAAACTGGGGGTGGGGGGATTAACCTCTGGGGAGACTGGGAGAAGGAGGTGGGAGAGGGGAAGAGAGAGGGTTGGAGAGGGGAGGTGGAAACCTGGGAGGAGGGAGCTGGAAGGGGGAAGCCAGGGGAAGGAGGAGGAGGGGAAATATAAAACGATGGTACACCATATCTTCAGTATTGTGTAAAGATGTGGTCTCCTCACCTCAAAAAAGATATTTTGGCCTTGGAAAGGGTTCAGAAAAGGGCAACTACAATGATTTGGGGTTTGGAACAGGTCCCATATGAAGAGAGGCTAAAGAGACTGGGACTTTTCAGCTTAGAAAAGAGGAGACTGAGGGGGGATATGATAGAGGCATACAAAATCATGAGTGGTGTGGAGAGGGTGCATAAAGAAAAGTTCTTCATTAGTTCCCATAATAGAAGGACTAGAGGACACCAAATGAAATGAATGGGTAGCAGGCTTCAAACTAATAAGCGAAAGTTCTTCACACAGCACATAGTCAACCTGTGGAACTCCTTGCCACAGGAGGCTGTGAAGGCTAGAACTATAACAGAGTTTAAAGAGAAGTTAGATAAATTCATGGAGGTTGGGTCCATGGAGTGCTATTAGCCAGGGGGTAGGAATGGTGTCCCTGGCCTCTGTTTGTGGAAGGCTGGAGATGGATGGCACAAGACAAATGGCTTGGTCATTGTCTTCGGTCCATCCCCTCCGGGGTACCTGGTGTTGGCCGCTGTTGGCAGACAGGCTACTGGGCTAGATGGACCTTTAGTCTGACCCAGTACGGCCGTTCTTATGTTCTTATGTTCTAAGCTCTGGGCTCAGGATCGGGGGGTCTCACTAGACCAACTTGATTTTCATGCAAACCTGCTCCTGGGTTCGCATGTGGCCTTTGGTGACCAGGCTGGCAGCTATCCTGCCCTAGACGGCCACATTCCTGTGCCTAGTGCGGAGGTCATGGACGTTGGAGGTCTTCCCCCAAACCTCGATGAGGTCCACGATCTCCACACTAGACCAGGCAGGCGCCCGCCTCTTGCGGCCCCAGGCAGGCTCCTGGGAGCCGCCAGCCTGGTCCTGGGAAGAGGCAGAGGGCTGGGTGGCAGCGGGTGGCTGGCTCATGCCGTGCCAGGTGCAGGGTCTGCTGGCTGGGTGCTGGCAGGCTTGCAACTGGCACGAGCACTGTAGCCAGACCGTGCCCCTTTAAGGGCTCCGAGGCTGGGAGGGGGGCAGAAAAGTTTCCCTGGTTTGGCCCAGAGTGGCCACGAGGGCAAGCTGGGAAGGGCTAGCCTCCAACTAGTTTGAATTAAGTGGCTACACAGCCCTTAATTCGAACTACTTAATTCGAACTAGGCGTTAGTCCTCGTAGAATGAGGTTTACATAGTTCGAATTAAGCGCTCCGCTAGTTCGAATTAAGTTCGAACTAGCGGTTTGCATGTGTAGCGCCAATGAAAGTTAATTCAAACTAACAGCTGTTAGTTCGAATTAACTTTGTAGTGTAGACATACCCCTAGAGAGGGGCAAGCTCACCTGCCATTGCCCAGCGACTAGCTAACACCACCCCTGGCCAGAGTGCTGCCTTCTGTGATTCCCATTGCAAGGCGCCTCGCTCTCCCAGGCAGGGCACCGGAGCCTGGGCGCCTGAGGCAGGCCCCGTGAATTGCAATGCTGTCCTGGTGAATTTCTAGGCACCTAAGACTTAGATATGGTGGCCCCTGCTTAATTTGTAATGAGAGAGGAGCCAGAGCTCAAGAGATTGTTCTACATTCATAACCGATGCAGCAAGCCCAGACCCGCCGGGGCTAGGAACCGCCAGGCCCAGACCCGCCGGGGCTGGGAACCGCCAGGCCCAGACCCGCCGAGGCTAGGAACCGCCAGGCCCAGACCCGCCGGGGCTGGGAACCGCCAGGCCCAGACCCGCCGGGGCTAGGAACCTCCAGGCCCAGACCCGCAGGGGCTAGGAACCGCCAGGCCCAGACCCGCCGGGGCTAGGAACCGACAGGCCCAGACCCGCCGGGGCTAGAAACCGCCGGGCCCAGACCCGCCGGGGCTAGGAACCGCCGGGCCCAGACCCGCAGGGACTAGGAACCGCCGGGCCCAGACCCGCAGGGGCTAGGAACCTCCAGGCCCAGACCCGCCGGGACTAGGAACCTCCAGGCCCAGACCCGCCAGGACTAGGAACCGCCAGGCCCAGACCCGCCGGGACTAGGAACCTCCAGGTCCAGACCCGCCGGGACTAGGAACCTCCAGGCCCAGACCCGCCGGGGCTAGGAACCGCCAGACCCAGACCCGCCGGGGCTAGAAACCGCCAGGCCCAGACCCGCCGGGGCTAGGAACCGCCGGGCCCAGACCCGCAGGGACTAGGAACCGCCGGGCCCAGACCCGCAGGGGCTAGGAACCGCCGGGCCCAGACCCGCCGGGGCTAGGAACCTCCGGGCCCAGACCCGCAGGGGCTAGGAACCGCCGGGCCCAGACCCGCCGGGGCTAGGAACCTCCAGGTCCAGACCCGCCGGGACTAGGAACCTCCAGGCCCAGACCCGCCGGGACTAGGAACCGCCAGGCCCAGACCCGCCGGGGCTAGGGACCTCCAGGCCCAGACCCGCCGGGGCTAGAGACCGCCAGGCCCAGACCCGCCGGGGCTAGGAACCTCCAGGCCCAGACCCGCCGGGGCTAGGAACCTCCAGGCCCAGACCCGCCGGGACTAGGAACCGCCAGGCCCAGACCCGCCGGGGCTAGGAACCTCCAGGGCCAGACCCGCCGGGACTAGGAACCGCCAGGCCCAGACCCGCCAGGGCTAGGAACCTCCGGGCCCAGACCCGCCGGGGCTAGAAACCGCCAGGCCCAGACCCGCCGGGGCTAGGAACCGCCGGGCCCAGACCCGCCGGGGCTAGGAACCGCCGGGCCCAGACCCGCAGGGGCTAGGAACCGCCAGGCCCAGACCCACCGGGGCTAGGAACCTCCGGGCCCAGACCCGCAGTGACTAGGAACCGCCAGGCCCAGACCCGCCGGGGCTAGGAACCTCCAGGTCCAGACCCGCCGGGACTAGGAACCGCCGGGCCCAGACCCGCAGGGGCTAGGAACCTCCAGGCCCAGACCCAGACCCGCCGGGACTAGGAACCTCCAGGCCCAGACCCGCCGGGACTAGGAACCGCCAGGCCCAGACCCGCCGGGGCTAGGAACCTCCAGGCCCAGACCCGCCGGGACTAGGAACCGCCAGGCCCAGACCCGCCGGGGCTAGGAACCGCCGGGCCCAGACCCGCAGGGGCTAGGAACCGCCGGGCCCAGACCCGCCGGGGCTAGGAACCTCCGGGCCCAGACCCGCCGGGGCTAGGAACCGCCGGGCCCAGACCCGCAGGGACTAGGAACCGCCAGGCCCAGACCCGCAGGGGCTAGGAACCGCCGGGCCCAGACCCGCCGGGGCTAGGAACCGCCAGGCCCAGAGGTGCTGGACTATCAGTCACGAGGCCCAGAGTCACTGGGGCTAGGAACTGCCACACCCAGAGGTGCCAGGGCTCAGCCATGGCACAAATAAAACACTGGCTGTGACACTTCTAGGAAGGGCTTGTTGCAGCTCATCTCTGGTCACAGCCTTTGGCTGTCACGTGCCTGGTCACCACTATTTCATGGGCTGTGGCGGTCAGGTTGCTGGCACCTCTTTGATCTGTCCTCCCCTTCCAGCCTGGAAACTTTGCAGCTGGGCTTCCAATGTGGCTGGAGCTGGTGCTCCCACAGCAATCTCACCTCTGCCTCCAGGGCAGCTCGCCTCCCCCGAGGGACCCCACCAGCGCTGCTTTAGTTCCTTTGGTGAAACCGCCAGGGTTTGCTTTGCATTCTTGTGTGGCACCTTCCGCTCCTGAAATCCCACAGGCCGCTTCTGGTTTCTGCAAGTTCCTCCATATTCATTGCCCCTGGGCCCAACAGAACACCCAGCTCACAGCCTCTCCCCTGCAGCCTGGATCCTGCCCCTCACCCCAGCAACGTTTGGGGCCCTGGGGTTGTGCCAGCTGGAAGTAGCAATTGATGGAGTCTGGCACTTTCTTTGCTGGAAGCTTGTTTATTTCCTAGGAATGTACCGTGCCCAGTGTCTCTGAATGCAGAAGAAACCAAAGGAGCAATTTCTTCGCTTACACTCCCCAACTTCAGGCCTCAAAAGTTTTCTCTGTTTTTTTCCAGGGCCACACTGTGCTGGTAGGCTGTTGCAGCTTGGCTTTCTTTCCTCTCCTTGCCTGGCTGGGCCTTGTCTCCTCTTAGTTTCTGTCGGATCTCTCTTCTGCTCACGCACCCCTCTGCCCAAAGCAAAATTCAGCCGCAAGCTCCAGGACAGGATGGCACCCTCCTTTCATCTTATCTTACCTTGACCCGCATCAGAACAACAGCCTGAGCGCCTGCTCTTTGCAAAGCAAACATGACACATAAAAACACCTCGACACCTTTTAAAAATTGCTGTTGGGTGTCCCCAGGTTTAGATCTCCACAACCCAAATGACACCCAAACTGAGTTACTTACCCTTTCCCTGCACCCTTCTGAAGTACCCCAAACCCCCAACAGAAACCTGCAGCATGTCAATTTCAGGGGCCCTAGAGAAGGTCAGCCTTTACCCAGAGGTCACGCTGCTGGCGCGCTGCCACAATGCATGCCCTCCTGCAGACGGGAAATACTTCGGGGCAGTTCTCTTGCCTGATATGCAGGAGGCTATGTGAGAGGAGCACGGCGTTCCCTTCTGAGGCCTCAGAATGCGACTCGGAGTGGCAATTGGCCCAGGAAAGCTCATGGTACTATATATATATTTGTTAGGCGCTATGCCACAGGACTACTCCTTGTTTTGAAAAGTCGCAGACTAGCATTGCTCCCCCTCTGAGACGTTTTAGAAGTGGAGTGTAAAACCTGAGGAAGAATCGAATCGAATCGAATAGAACTAGAAGGATACTCGAGACATAGGCACCAACTTCTGCTCTAGCTGGGGTGTGCTCATCCCTCCCGTGCCTCAGGTCCCACCCCACCCCATCCAACCTCCCAACCCCACCCCGCCTCTTTCCACCCTCTCCCCTGAGCACCGCATCCTCCCCCCCGCACTGGAGCCTCTGAAAGCAGTGAAATAGTTGTTACACAGCGGGTGGGTTGGAGGCGCTGGGAGGAGGAAGGCAGAGGGGGGAGCTAGGCTGCCAGTGGTTGCTGAGCACCTGTTAATTTTTCCCTGTGGGTGCTTCAGCCCCGGCACACCTAGGGAGTCAGCATCTGGGCCTCAAGGGGTCATCAAGTCCAGTCCCCTGCCCTAGTGGCAGGACCAAGACCGTGTAGACCATCCCTGACAGGTGTGTGTCCAACCTTCTTTGAAAAAACTCCAGTGAGGGAGATTCCACAACCCCGCTAGGCAATTTATTCCAGTGTTTAACCACCATGACAGGTAGGAAGTTCTTCCTAATGTCCAACCTACACCTCCCTTGCTGCAGTTTAAGCCCATCGCTTCTTGTTCTATCCTCAGAGGCCAAGGAGAGTATGTTTTCCCTCTCCTTCTTGTAATAACCTATTAGGTATTAGAAAGCTGTTATGTCCCCTCTCAGTCTTCTCTTTTCCAAATTAAACAAACCCAGTTCTTTCAGTCTTCCCTCAGAGGCCATGTTCTCTCGACCTTTCTGCATTTTTGTTGCTCTTCTCTCAACTTTCTCCGATTTCTCCACATCTTTCCTGAAATGTGGTGCCCAGAACCGGACACAATACTCCAGTTGAGGCCTAATCAGTGCAGAGCAGAGGAATGACTTCTCGTGTCTTGCTCACAACACTCCTGCAAATGCATCCCAGAATCATGTTGGTTGGTTTGGGGGTTTTTTTGGGGTTTTTTTTTGTAACAGTGTCATGCTGTTGACTCATATTTAGCTTGTGGTCCACTATGACCCCTAGATCCCTTTCTGCAGGGCTCCTTCCTAGACGGTCATTTCCCATTCTCTGTGTAATTGATTGCACCTTCCTAAGTGGAGCACTTTGCATTTGTCCTTATTAAACTTCATCCTGTTTACCTCAGACCATTTCTCCAGTTTGTCCAGATTATTTTGAATTATGACCCTATCCTCCAAAGCAGTTGCAACCCTTCCCAACTTGGTATCATCCACAAACTATGTAAGCATCCTCTCTATGCCATCATCTAAATCATTGATGAAGATAGTGAACAGAACCGGTCCCAAAACTAATCCTTGTGGAACCCCACGTGTTACGCCCTTCCAGCATGACTGTGAATCATTGATAACTACTCTCTGAAAACAGTTTCCCAACCAGTTATGCACCCACCTGATAGTAGCCCCATCTAGGTTGTATTTCTCTAGTTTATTGATAAGAAGGTCATGCAAGACAATATCAAAAGCCTTACTAAAGTTTTGATATTACCACACCTAGCACTTCCTCCCTATCCATAAGGCTTGTTACCCTGTCAAAGAAAGCTCTCAGGGTGGTTTGACATGATTTGTTCTTGATAAATCCATGCTGGCTGTTAGTTATCACCTTATTATCTTCTAAATGTTTGCAAATTAATTCCTAAATTCTTTGCCCCATTACCTTTCCTGGCACAGAAGTTAAGCTGGCTGGTCTGTAATTCCCAGGGTTGTTCTTACTTCCCTTTTTGTAGATGGGCACTGTATTTGTCCTTTTCCTGTCTTCTAGAATTTCTCCCATCTTCCAGGACTTTTCAAAGATGATAGCTAATGGTTCGGATACTTCCTTGGCTCAGTGAATATTCTAGGATACATTTCATCAGGCCCAGGTGACGTGAAGATACCTACTTTGTCTAAGTAATTTTGAACTTGTTCTTTTCCCTATTTTAACTTCTGATGCTACTTATTTTCACTGACAATTCACTGTTAGGTATCCAATTGCCACCAGCCTTCTTGGTGAAAACCGAAACAAAGCCATTAAGCACCTCTGCCCTTCCACGTGATCTGTTATTGTTTTTCCTCTTCAGTGAGTAACAGATCTACCCTGCCCTTGGTCTTCCTCTTGCTTCTAATATATTTGTAGACTGTTTTCTCGAAGAGCTCTGTGTAAGCTCTTCTCTTGCACCAGCAGAAATTGTTCCAATGGACGATCACCCCGCCCACCTTGTCTCTTTAAGACAGGGCTGAGGAACCTTTTTTGGGTTGGGGCTACTGACCCACAGAAAAATCAGTCAGGGGCCATGCCAGAGCCTAAGAGTGCCCAGGCTAGTAGATTTTTGTGAGCTCCCACTAGGCTCTGGGGTGGTCAAAAAATGAGGGGTTTATAGTGTGTGGATGGGGGCTGCCAGGAAGCAGGCTTGGGGTGTGGGGTCTGGGTGGGGGAAAGAGTGCAGGAGCCAGCTGGTAGGGGAGCTGCGAGCTTCAGGGGCCAGATTCAGACAAGCTGGGGGCCGCATCCAGCCCCCGGGCCTTAGGTTCCGCACCCCGCTTTAAGAAAACCAAGTAAGTTACAGTCTATCTCAAAAATTGCACCCAAAGAGTTCTCCCGCATCTCATGCACTGAGGAGTTCTCACAAGGACCATTACAGAGCTAGGAAAGAGCACTTGGCCTGTCAGTCTGTGACACCTTTGTCTGCTGGACTGAACTGCCCGTGAGTAAACATGTATTCTCCGGGCAGTTACCTATCGGCTGGGCTCAGGCCCCCTCAGCCTTCTTTGTGCTCAGCTTGAGCACCGTGCACCCGTCACTAAGGCACCTTCTCCAAGTCTTTAGTCGTTCTTGTGGCTCTTCTCTGAGCCCTCTGCAACTTCCCAGCCTCCTTCTTGCCCTGTGGGCTCCAGACCGGGACCCGGGATCCCAGCAGCGCCACACCCGTGCCAAACGCAGCGGGAGGGGAAAGGACACTCTCTAGAGCAACTGCCCATTTTCCTATTTGCGCGTCCCAGGGTCGCATTCGCCATTTTGGCCCCAACATTGCATGTGACATCACAGCTGATTATCCACCCCCACCCCCAAGTCCTTTTCAGAGTCCCTGCTTCCCAGGTGGAGGCCCCCACCGGGTAAATGCAGCCTGTGCTTGGTGTTCCTGGTCGGAGACGTTTACCTCTAGCTATAGCAAAGCACATGCTGTTTGCTTGCCGTGCAGCTCAGCCCACTCTGAATCCAAGTCCTGTCCTCTTCCCTATCTCCCCCCACTCCCCCCACAAGCTCTGCCCATGAGGATTTTGTGTTTTCTTCCAGGAGAGTAATAAAAATGGTAAACCGCACAGAGCCAAGCCACGCTCCCTCCCCCCACCACGCCCACGCAAGCCAGCAGGCCAGCTCTGAGATGTTCTTGGGGAGGACAGTCCGCTTCCCTGTGTGGCCGAGGGGTGCAGGGCAGTCACTGCCCTCACTGGTTCCCCCCCATCCTCTGTGTTTGTGTGCCCGTCCAGCACAGCTTCATCACAGGGGCTTCTGCTCTCTGGACTTTGGCCGAAGGAAGCACATCTTCCACCTGCAGAATCCAGAGGAAGGGGGATTATGGAGGGGAAAAGGGGAAAACACAATAAATCTCCTTCCTTGCAATCTGCTAGCTTGATCTCCTTTCACTTCGTGCGTCGGCTTAATCCGCCGGCTAATCTCCACCGGCTGTGCTGAGCTCCCTCCATGTGCCAGGCCATGACCCCACGCCAGTGCCGCGGGGAAGGGGAGCCAGGGAGCGATGTGGTGTCAGGCCTGGCACAGGCAGCAATGGGGCAGCACCGCTGGCACAGGAGGGAGAAAGCTGATGGGCCCAGGCAGTCGAATCCAGGCCTGGGTTTTAAAGTCCTGCTGTTCAGACTTGGGGGCTGGATCTCCCTCCCCTTCAATCTATTAATTCGCTGCAGGGCGCAGGGCCAGCCTGGGCGCTGGGCTCCAGAATGCTGAACTTAGCTGAAGGCCAGGGAGGCAGGGAGGCCTATTCCAGACCAGGCCGGGGTTCTCCCCTGTATGCTGGGGAGCTAATTAGCCCTCTGGCTGCAAGTTAACCTCTTCTCTACCCCATCTCAGGGGCTCCCAGCTCTGCCAGGCCCAGAGATGGGGATGCCTCTGCCCAGAGTGGCCCCAGGGGCGAGTGAAGGGCATGATGCAAGTCCAGCCCCAGGGCCTGGGTGATTTTGGTGAAACATCTGAGAATCCATCCACGCTGCAGCACCCTCCGCAACGCTGCAGCATCAGCTCCACGGCAGAGCCGCTCACTCCCGCCAGGCAGTGATCAGGGAAATCGTTATTGCGCCATTATTTATTCCAGGCACTAATCAGAGGCCTGCTGGTAGCGTAACAGAGGAAACCAGAGGCTGAGCGGCAGGGCTGCTTGGAACGTTTGCAGCCCGAGCGCTTGCAGAGCAGCACGGAGGCAGAGTCGAGGAGACCCCGCGGGGCTGGGAGGGAAAAGCTGGCCCGGCTGGGAAGGGGATATTCATGGCTGCACCTCCCTGTCAAGATGACACTCCCGTCCTTCCCCCTACAGCAGGGAGGGGTCAGCCAGGGCAGACGAATGGCTCTCATCTCCCTCGGTTCCACTCCACTGCAGCCAGCTCCCCCAGAGACTCCCACTGATTCGCCTGCGTGGAGGGTGACCTCGGGCGCAAGTGAGATGCGGGAGAGGGAAGGAGGGTGGGAAGGAGATTGTATAAGCATCAGACGGGCGGAGGGGGGGTAATGGATGAGTGGGTGGGGGGGTGGCTGGAGAGAGAATGGGAGGGAGGAAAGGCAAATAGAAAGAGATGGAGAAAGGAAGGAAGGAAAGTAACAGAGGGAAAGGAGGGAGGTGGAGCCGCTGTGCCATGGAGGAGGAGAGAGGGGAGAGTCAGGGAAAGAGAAACAAGAGCTCAAGGGAGAGAGCAGGAAGGCAAAGTGACTGCAGGGAGAAAGAGACGGGGCAGCGGGTAACACAAGGAAGGAGGCGGGGGGCAGGTCTGAGGTGATTCTCTCAGATACCAGGAGAGCTCTGAATTCAGCCAGGCACGGCAGGCCCAGCACCATATTAATAGCCACACTTAGACTTGCTGTCCACGGGGCTCCTAATGCTCCACCAGGAGCGCCTAATGCTCCACTGTTACTAGTGTCTTCATCTAATAACAGGAAAACTGAGGCACTGGGGGTGGGACGTGGCCAGTGGGGAAATGGAGCCCTGCTCGCTGGAGGCCTAACTCTGTGCCCTGTCCCTGGATCATGCCACTTCCCTTTTAGGGTCAGTTTAGCCTGGGGCACCAACACTGCCCCGGAGAGCAGCTGGACAGAGCAGAAGGTGCAGGGCTGGGGCAGGCATGCCAGGGAACTGGTGGGACCAGCGCTGGTTGGAGACCGAGCTCTGCTGTGAGCCCAGCAGCCCAGCGTGGGTCAGGGACCAGTGTCTTTCTACCCTAAGACGTCCTGCCCTCACTCGGCCAGGCCGAGGGATGTAAAATCCCATGCAATCAGGTAACCGATTAAACCTTCTGTTTAACTGGTTAACCATTGTACGGGGGGCCAGCAGGGCCTGCTTTGGCTGGGCTGGGCCCACCGCAGGAGGGGGCTGCTCCAGCTCCCGCCAATTAACCGTAACCATAACCGTTAACCATTCACCTCCCTCATCAGGTCAGCTCCATCAGTGAAGATAACAGTGGGATCCTTAGAAGCCACCAGAGTCTGCCATGTCCAGTTCTCTCCCCTGCGCTCCTCTTCTAGGTCCTCCCCCAAGGCCCTGGCAGGAAGGCTACTGGGCTGGATGAAGGAATTCCTTGTCAGGGCTTTCCTTCCCATGCTTCAGCAGAAGGCTGTGCTGAGGTACTTGACCGACAAGCAGGAGATTTGGACTCAATTCCTTATTCTGCTACTGAGTCCCTCAGTGGTCTTGGGCAAGTCACTTCATAGAGCTGAAGGCCAGAAGAACCACAAGACCAGCTTCTCTGATCCCCATTCATCACAAGCCACTAACCACTGCCCCGCAACCACAGTGAGACCACAGTATTCCAGCCTTCAGGAGATGAAGCTATTGTGTGCTCTGGACAGCGACCAGGAGAACTACATCCCACCATGCCACCCATTATGTAGGAAAACCAGCTGTCTGTCTGGTCCATTTAGAATGTAAACTCCTTAGAACCTGGACTGTCTCTTCCAATGCGTTTGCACAGCCCCTGGCACATCAGGTCCTCTAGGCCTGATGTGGTACAACTCAGCACAGCAGGCCCAACCAGCATCTCCCTTCTATGTGCTAAAAGGACAGGGCTGCCGGGGCGGGGTGGGAAGGAAGAGCTGGGGGTTACTAAGTTTGGGGGTGGGAAAGATGTTCGGGGATTGTACGTTCTTTGCATTTCAGTCTGACGATCTTCCCACCTTCATCAAAACAGCTGATTCATATTTTGGTCCCTGTTTATTTCTCTTCATTTCCCTTCCCTCTAATTTTGGATCAAAAAAATTTGCACAAATGTTTGCATCTAAAAATATGCCTGGGAGCCAAGGAGACAAGTCACTTACATAAGATGAGCAGAGGAGCGAGAGGGCTGATGCAAGGGAAGGTCATTCCTGGCACAAGCAGGTGGGGGAAGGGAGAGGATGGGGCGTGCTGAGCGGAGGTTAAAGCCTCTAGCTGTGCTCTCCCTGCTCATGTCTGGCTGTTCTCAGAGACTCCTGACATCTGGAGCCAGACGGTTTCCGTTCCACCCCCTTCCCCACACATGGGCTGCACCTTTGTTCCCAGCCAGCAGAGCCAGGTTCTCTGGGCTGGAAGCTAGAACCGCTCCCTGCTCAGGGCAGGGCGGGGTGGGATTGGCAAGGTGTAATTGTAAACCCTTCCTACGGCTCTCCTCCCGCTGGCTGCCTGCCAGGCCCTCCGTCTGCAGGGCTGGCCTGGACCAAGGACCAGAGATAGGGGACCCAGGGCTGCCCCTCCTTGGGGCAGGGTCAGTGTGAGACAGCCCCAGGCTGAGGGCTAGTGTGCCTGTGTGGAGCTGTGCAGTGAAGGTGAGTCTTAGTGTGTGTTGTTCTAACGGGGCTGCCCGGACGTGGCCGATCTCCACCCCAACTTGGACATTCGCTAACAAGCCCCTCTGTGCTTTCTCCCGGGCTGCCCCTCCCGCAGTAATCACCCGCCAAACTGCTGCCGCCGCCTTCTCCTTCACATCCCCCACACCCGCCCCCCCAACGCTCTCCTCTGCTGGCAGGGCTTCCAGACAGCCTGACCCCAGCCAGGCCACTGGTGTGCTGAGAACACAGACCGGCCAGGCCTGCTTCATCCCCCAGCGCTCCAGCGCTTGCCTCCAAGCTGATATTTAGGTTGTGCTCAATCTGGAACAGAGACCGGGACTGTCCTTTTGTTCTGTGTCTGAACAGGGTGGAGTACAGCGAGTCCTGGGCCACGTGTGGGGCTGGTAGACACTGCTGTAGTAATAACGCACGTGCTTTGTGTGCTTGTCATTACACAAGGGGGATGCTGTATACACAGCGTGCTTCCTGCTTATCTCTGCGAGTGTGTGTTCTGTGCGTATGATGGATGGGTGTGAGCACTATGCCTGTGTTTATATGTGATGCATGTCATTATGAGTACAGATGTGTGTGTATAATCTGTATGGCTGCGTCTAGACTGGCATGATTTTCCGGAAATGCTTTTAACGGAAAAGTTTTCCTTTAAAAGCATTTTCGGAACAGAGCATCTAGATTGGCATGGACGCTTTTCTGCAAAAGCACTTTTTGCGGAAAAGCGTCCCTGGCCAATCTAGACGCGCTTTTGCGCAAGAAAGCCCCGATCGCCATTTTAGCCATCGGGGCTTTTTTTGCGCAAAACAATACCACATTGTTTACACTGGCCCTCTTGCGCAAAAGCATTTGCGCAAGAGGGCTTTTGCCCGAACGGGAGCAGCATAGTATTTCCGCAAGAACACTGACGATCATACATGAGATCGTCAGTGTTCTTGCAGAAATTCAAGCGGCCAGTCTAGACAGCTGGCAAGTTTTTCTGGAAAAGCGGCTGATTTTCCAGAAAAACTGGCCAGTCTAGACACAGCCTATGGGTATAGCGCCTGACTGAACATATGGTACAGCTGTGTGCGTGTCGGTGAGTATATTATGGCTGCATAGCTGTGTGCTGTGTGTCAGGACCTGTTGCATATGTGAGTGCATATACAGCAGGTAGGAGGGTGTATAGTGGGGGGGGGGAACATCTCTGTGGGGCATGTGCATATATGTGGTGTGGGGCTGGGTGTATATATGTGTCAGGGAGGGGTGTTTCCTTCCCTCCTGGCAAGCCCCACCCTCTGCCCTCCTCACACACAGCAAAGGGCACAATTCTCTCTCTCCTTCACTCATGATCCCTGCATTGCCACGGTTACATCAGGCCCCTCGGGGCTCCGTGCACATCCCCATGACAGCGCCCTCCATATATTCTTGTGCTTATGACATGGCTCTGCTATTCCTGAGATGTACGTTATCAAGGTGGCTCATGTAAGAGATAGATGGAAAGGTTACGATTTACTGATGTGGTTATCCAATTTCTCCACCTGTACCATTTCTTTATCTGTATTGAAATAATACTGCCCATGTATCTGTACTTCCAATGTGCTACTTTGGGTTTCACCCACAACTAGCACTTCAGGTAGACACTGAAAAGCCAGACAGAGCTAATGACCTATGAGCCAAAACAACAAGACTGTGCAGGTGCTAATCTCTCTTCTTCTGGAGAATGCCCTGTGATGTACCTGTGACACTGCTTAATCAGATAGTCATGTCACCTGATATTAAACATTATCTTGGGCATCTTGTAACCTTCCACTAAAAGTAAAGGGGGGATGAAATCTGAAGACAAGAGAGTCCCGCCTTGTGTAAATCTTATTGACGACTGGAGGGGAAGGTAAATGTCTACTCGATTGCCTGCCGGCCCAAGAAGAAAAATTGCTAACAACCCCTGAAGGGAAGGGAAGACAAGGGGAGAGTCCAGACTGAGAGAGGGGTCCAGTCTGAAGAGAGCTATAACTGGAACACGAAACTACAGACATTTTGTAGCAGGCCTGAAAAGGCATCTAGGGTAAGAAATTACATTTTGTAACTTGTTTCTTGAGTGTATTAAGCTTCACTTGTGTATTTTAGTTGCTCAGTAATCTACTTTGTTCTCTGTTCTTTCTTAGATTCACTTAAAATTCACCTTTTGTCATTAATAAACATATCTCTTGTTTATAACACAAAACAGTTTATGTAATTTCTAACCAGGGAAGGCCAGAAGTTGTGCACATCTCTCCTCCACATTGAGGGAGGGTGCAAATGTCATCTCATTTTGGGTTTGCACGCCAATGGAGGTGGGTCTCCAGATGCTGAAGTCCCTGAAGCTGAGCCGTCCTGCAGCTGATTTCAGTGTCTGTCGTTCTGCAGTTGGATGTGGCACTACCTGTGTGTGGCTGGAGGAGGCTTAATAGCCAGACTCAGCAAGCCAGGGTTAAAGGGTGCCCAAGCTGGCAGAACAGATGGGCTCAGGGGTATCCTAGAACATCAGGTGGCATCTCAAAGGGGGGCAACCCTGTCACACTTCCATTTGCTCTTTGCCCAGGTAACTCTGGCAGCTGCTCCCCTTACTGCCTGGTGTGTTTATCCCTGTACCCACCTTCCCAGGCCAGAATCCACCACCTGACACTGCAGCCGAGGAAGGGCAATACAAGTGCTGTTTTTAACAGGCATTTCCCTGTATTTCTTTGGCATCATGACACTGGCAGACCGGGTCAGGTCAGTTCACTTGAGTATTAGTATAGATCAAAGTGACTGTTACATGTCTAAGTGTGTATTTGGTGTTTAAATGGTGTGAAACTAAAGGCTGTTACATGCATTGGTTATACTTCTCTGTATCCTGCTCTAATGGAATGGCCTTTACCTTGTGTACACCCCTGTAATGAAATAACCCATCAAAGAAGCCTTGTGGGATTCTAATGAAGAACTTTAACAGAAAAGTGCGAATTTCAAAGGAAGTGGCCACTGGGTGTGAGGATCAGAAGTCAAAGACTCTGAGAGTCATCTGAGGAAAAGCCCACGATGGCAGAGGCCCTGTCACTGTGTTTTCTGTCAGAAGAATCCATAAATATGGTTTCAAGGAAAGATCTTTCATTCCTGGATTGTTTAGACTCCTACAGGGAAGGGACCAGAGGCAAAGCAGAACTCCCCAGGGATGATCTGGGAACCTTTTGGGGAAAGTAGCAGTTTATTCCATCGCTGCCACCATCTGGCGTTACAAACTGTGACTCACCTGTGCAGATAGTTTACCCGCTTTAGCCTCTCAGCAGCTCTCGTTTCCTTGTCTTACCTACTAAATCTTTAGTTCATTTCCTGCCAGCCTTATCTGTGGGGTATCTCGAGAACCAGTTGATCTGGGGTAAGTGACAGGTCTCTTGGGACTTGCA
The DNA here is from genome assembly GCA_032595735.1 of Pelochelys cantorii. Classification (NCBI taxonomy): domain Eukaryota; kingdom Metazoa; phylum Chordata; order Testudines; family Trionychidae; genus Pelochelys; species Pelochelys cantorii. Next base: position 16,172,451 of record CM064353.1, read on the forward strand.
GCAATCTAAGATGTGGGTTTTGGTTTGAGTGACATGTTGCAGGGCAAGTACTCTTGGGGGGGGGTTGGATAAAGACATGGTAGCCCTTCAGTTGAATCAGTATGGCTGCCCTTAGCCTCAAGGCTGTGTGGCCTATGGCTGGAGTTAATAGGATTCTCAGTGGGAGGGGAGTGCAGCCTATGGCCAGAGTCAATAGGACAGGGCTTGATGGGCCATCCCCAAAAGAGAAGGTTGCTTGGGTAGGGGGACCCAGGCTCTCCCTGCTCCACTGAGTCCCAGCCTAGGGCCCCGGTAGTCGTGACATTTGCCATTATGTCCGTGGGCAATCTGCCTGAAGCATGCAGACTACTGCTGGGATACTGGCTAGTCCCTCCCTGGACTATTTCCTCCCATGAGGCCAGCAGCTGAAGCTGTGCATCTCTGGAGTTGCTGTGCTCCCCAGACAACACTGCTGTTAGTGACAACAATCTCCCTGGGGGTGGTCACCAGCACCTGGACACCTCTGTTGCCCTCAGACTCTGCTCCTGTGCTCCATGATTCCTGCTGCACCCTGGGGAGGTACACCCTTCCTCCTCAACAATCAGCCTTGGCCTAGCTGAGCTGCTCTCTTTTATATGGTAGCAACAGTTGGAGCATGCCCAGCAGGGCTGAGGGGTCGTGGCTTCCATGGCTGAGAGTGATGCCTTAACCCTTTCCTCTCCACTGCAGTGCAAGTATACCCCATCACATTACCATTATCATAATGTCTGGTTTGTCTGGCTGGCAAGACAGGCTGGAGAGTCAAGGGCAGGAGTGGGCAATAACTTTTGATGGGGGGGCTACTCCAAGAATTTGGAAAGTGGTTGAAGGCCGCACGCTTCCATGATATTAATGGAGGAGGTGCAAGGTCTGGGATGGAGGGGGGCGCAGAAGGGAGCTTGGGGTAAGGGAGGGAGTTTGGGTGAAGGAGGCAGGTGTGACCTGGGGCACTGGACTGGGGTGCAGGGGGTTGGATTGTGTGACCTAGGGCAGGGAATTGGGGTACAGGAGGGGGTGCAGGGGACTGGGTTGAGAGCTAGGGCAGGAGGGGACTGTCATCTGGGGCAAGGAATTGGAGTGCCAGATCTGGGAGAGGTTTGGGTTCAGGAGGGGGGGGCAGAGGATTTGGGTATGTGTAGTAGAGGGCAGAAGTAGGGTATGTCTACACAGCAAAGTTATTTCAAAATAACAGCCCTTATTTCAAAATAACTTTCCTAGTGTCTACACAGCCAAACCGCTATTTCAAAATTAATTCAAAATAGCAGAGGGCTTACTTTGAATTTGGTAAACCTCATTCCACGAGGAATAAAGCCAAATTCGAAATAGCTATTTTGAAATAAGTGCTGTGTAGACACTTATTTCGAAATAGGGGGCCTCCAGCCTTCCCAGGGTGCCCTGGTGGCCACTCCAGCCTCAACCAAGAACACTCCTCTCCCTCCCCCCTCCCTGGAGCCCTTAAAGGGCTTGACTCTGGCCACAGTGCCTGTGCCAGCTCCAAGCCTGCCAGCCCAGAGCCAGCAGTCACTGCCCCTGACCCAGTGGCCCCAAAACATGAGCCAGAAAGCCACTGGCAGCCAGCCCTCCACCACTCCCCAGGAGCAGTCTGCCAGCTCCCAGGAGCCTGCCAGGGCCCAGAGAAGGCAGGCGCCTTCCTGGTCCAGGGTGGAGATCATGGACCTTATTCAGGTTTGGGGGGGATGCTCCCAATGTCCATGATCTCCGCACTAGATGGAGGAATGCGGCCGTCTATGGCAGGATAGCTGCCAGCCTGGCCACCAAAGGCCACATGCGAACCCAGGAGCAGGTTTACATGAAAATCAAGTTGGTCCGGCAAGACCCCCAACCCTGAGCCCTGAGCTTCTCCTCCCCCTTCCTCCCCTTGCTTCCCCCTTCCAGCCCCCTCCTCCAAAGTTTCCCCCTCCCCTCTCCCACCCTCTCTTCTCCCCTCTCCCACCTCCTTTCCCCAGTCTCACCTCAGTTTCATTCTTCCCCCACCCCAGTTTTGTTCAATAAAGAGGCTTTGTTGTAATGAACACGTGTCTTTTATTGTACAGCAGGAAGGGAGGTTAGGGAGGGGTAAGTGGAAGGACGTGAGGGAGGAATGAGGCACAAGCCCCCAGTGGGGCAGACCAGGGAGACTGTTACTGCCTGCAGAACGTGCTGCCAGGCTCGCAGCAACACATCCAGGAGAAGCACCAGAGTACCCGGGGCGGCTCCGGCTCCATGCTGCAGAGTGCTGTGGTGTCCCGAGTGAGGGCAACCACAGCACGCAGAGACAAAATGCTTTGCTGTCCCTCAGCAAGGTAGACAAGCAAGCAGGGAAACCTTAGAACCGGCTGTCCAGGGGGGTCCCTTTAAGCACAGGCCTCAGATAGCCTCAGGCAGCAGCCGCACAAAGTAACTCCTGACCTGATGCCCTGCCAGAACCGGTTCTGGCCAGCCTTAAATACGATTCAGCGTCCATTCAGTGTGGATGTGCTATTTTGAAATAGCAAAACGCTATTTCAAAATGCATTTTGTGTGTAGATGCGTTATTTCAAAATAACGCTGTAGTGTAGACATACCCGTAGGGGGCAGAGGGTTGGGGAAGGGAGTGGCTGGGGTGCCAGAGGCAGGCTCTAGCCAGGAAACTTACCAGCCAGCAGCCTGTTCCTGAATCAGTTTGCCTGCCTGCCCCGCCCCCGCACAGGCTGCAGCCATGTGCTCTGTGAATAACTCTGAGCCCCTTGTGCTTCATGGCTGCCTGTTACTGAAACAGACAGCTCACATAGGCCAATTTCTGGTGAGAAGCCGGCCAATGGGATTGTGCTGGGGGCGGGAGCAGCCCTTAAAGCTTTCCCCCTGACCCTCCGGGCTCAGTTTTTAAAGTGAAACCATGCTGCAGCCATGTTTCTGAGCAGTGTGTGGGTGGGGTGAGGTAAGCAGGGAGCCTGCCTGCAGCTCCCCGCAGTCTCCGCAGGCCGGATCTGGTGGCTTGGAGGGCCAGATCCAGCTTGTGGGCCGTATTTTGCCTAGGCCTGGTGGAAGGAGACTTTCTGTGACTGCATGGTAAGACTGCTATGCTGGCTTGATGAAATCTAATTATAGCCACACCACCAGTTTGAGGAGTCTGCCCTGTTTTCTGACAGGCTGCCCCGAGCTAGGCACTCACTTTTGTGAACCACTCCAGACAGCAGAACAAGCTAGGGGACAGGAGGACAGTTATGGAGAGAGGGTAGGAACAAAGTGGAGCAAAAGGGAAAACCGAGCGGAGAAGACTGAAGCTGAACACAAAGACAGGCTGATAAAAAAAAAAGCCTAGCACAGCAGCCCCAGAAAGGTGCAGGGGGTGTAGATGTTTGGAGGGGGCACACACCCCTCAGGGTAGAAACACAGATATGATGGTGAGGCCAGAGCCCAGCTGGGGAAAAAGGGCTTCAATGGAATTCTACTGATTTCTACCAACTGAGGTTCCGCCACACTACCCCTGCCTTAAAGACCACGTAACCCTACTGACCGCCTCCCGCTTGCCTCCTCCAGCCGGTTTGCTGCCTGTTTATTCAGTGGAGATCTCTTAGAAATAACCATAAGATAGGCCAATCCCCTTTTAGTGATAGCAGATTCGCATGGCTACAAGACTAAATACGCTTCCATCTCAAATGGCCCCTTGCAAGTCTTTGTGCTCCAGCCAGAGTCAATGGAGGAGGATTGCTTAAACCCCCCAAAACCGCATCTCCGACTTCACCCATGGCCAGCCTCATGCTCCGCGTCATTCAGCCCCCTCCGCTCTCTAAGCTACCTGTAAAACGTTCCTGCCTCCGCATGCTGGACATGGCCACTTACAGGGGGGCAGGTGTCCCACTGTGGCAACAGGAGGGTTAAAAGCAGGCTGGAGGGAGCCTGCACAAACCCTACAAGTCATCAGGGTGCAGCTAGAGATGCCAGTCAGGGCCAGGTTGGGCCTTATTAAAGGATGGAGGGCAGAGAGGTGCTCACTCGTGCCCAGCAACGGGGAAAGCTGGGCCCCAGTAGAGGAGGGAACCAGCAGTACCTTGGACAGAGCAGTGCTGGGAGCAGTAGAGGGAGAGCTGACCCTGCCAGACTGTGCCTCCTGCGAAGTGGGGCAGAGGAGGTGCAAGGGCTGGCTGGAAGGGGCCCAGGGAACACGGGCAGTGGAAAGGAGCGAAGGGCAGTAGGGACCTGGAGTGGCAGATGGACCTGGGTCCCACTCCTCCTGCTTGCACTGCTCCTTGCCACCCCGGCGTGGCCAGTGTAGATTGTGCCTTGCCCCCGAGATTTGGGTTGCAGGTGGCTGCTGAGGCGGAAGCGAGGGGGAGGGCTGCCGATATCCCTGGAGGAGGGAGAATGGAAGGGTGGGTACTGCCAGAGGGCAATGCCCTGAAGCAGACACCATGGTACAAGGGCATGACGCAGGTCCAGGGCCACAGGGTGGAGACGGCAAAGCCGAGTGATGACGTGTGAGGCACCACCTGCAGAAGGCACTGTGTTGAGCTAATTCCTGGACTGAGCAGCAGGAGGCGCTGCTGTGGTGAGTCCAACCCCTTTCGCTCTCCATCGCACTCAGCTTGTGCAAGACCTCAACTTGCCCGGATCGTCCACTCCTGTTCTGGCTTGTGATGAAAGCAAAGCCAGAGATTTTAAGGATATGCAGCAACTTTCGACACTGAACCTGTTTAGCTTCCTCTCCGCCACGGTTTTAATGGCCACGTTTCTCCTCCGTGTTGCTGTTCTCATCGCTACCATGCTGCTCGCTTGTATCTCTTGTCCCACAGACATCCAGCCGCCCAAACCAAGGCCTCTGGACACATGGAAATGACTCTGGTGCAAGACTGAGCCAATGAACATCCTGCTACCCACCAACTAGCCAGACAGACCTACTCACCCTTCAGCGTCTTTGCAGTCTGCATGCAGTGCTGGCAGGTGGCTCATTCCCACTTACAGCAGTGTGCACAGACGCTCAGGGCTCTCCCAGGGAGACAAATCACCCACCTGTTCGAGATCCTCTAGAGACGAATCGTTAACTTCCACACCTCCTGGGCTGGCCTCCGTCAGTTCTCTCATCAGACAGTCTATTAACATCAGCTAAGGATGGTGTGAGCGCACGGCCCTGATGTACACCCGATTCTACCGAAAAACCCGTCTGCAAAGTGGCTGCTGACCCACACACTGCTCAGCACCCCACAGCGCAGCCTCTACGCAAGGGGTCCTCAGGCCCCCACCATGCGGCCGCAGTACCCAGAGGGCAGACTGCTGCACTGAGTCAAAAGCAGCTCCTCTCTCAGGAGGAGCACTACGGGCCCTGAGTCTTCCTTCATTGATCCTGGTGTAAATCAGGAGAGACTCCTCTCTCTCAGGTATAGATCATCATGGCCCACCTCTGGCACCAACTTTTCCCCAGGGTGCTCAAAGCTTGCTCCACTCTGAACCCTGCTCCATTCCGAGGTCCTGCTCCGCCACACCCCCGTCCCCAAGGCCCCACCCTCACTCTACCTCTTCTTGCCCCCTCCCCAAGGCCCCCTGCCAATCATGGCTCCTCCCCCTTCCTCAACCCCCTCCCTAAGCCACCAAACCGCTGATTGACAGTGGCGCTGAACCTGCTATTTTTCCCCCAAGTGCTGCAGCACAGAGCGCCCATGTGCCCTACAAGCCACAAACCTGGGGCTAGGTTTCCTAGGAGCAGCCATGCTCCAACCCTTTGCCTGGCAGCCTGCGACCCATGAAGCCCAGACTCCGTTTGAGGCTCCACCCCTGCCATGCTTTGCAGAAGCCCAGAGCAGCTGATTGGCCAGCTAGCCCTGTTTAAACCAAGGGCAAGAACAGCAAGCTCCAAGTGTGTGCCTCCTGCCCCCGGCCTGGCATCTGACTGGTCTCCTGTGTCTGACCTGGCATCCCAGCCCAGCTGGCTCCTGTCTCACCATGGACTCTGGCTAAGAGGTCTGGCCGCCCACGACCCAATACATTGTTGAGTACACAGTCTTGAGTATATTTATCCTCATCCCCCCTGGGGGGGCAGGGCAGGGCTGTTAGTCCCATGGTACAGATGGAAACGGAGGCAAGAGAAGCTAAGTGTATTGCCCAAGGTCACAGAGCTGAGACTCAGACTCAAGTCTGCCCGGGCTAGTGTCCCAGTGCTATTTCACAAGTGTCCCAGTGCTATTTCAGTCACGCATCTGGCCCCTCACAATACAAGCCCCCCTGCAACTCCATTGGGTGCCTTCTCCTCCCACCCCCTGATGTCACTGAGGAGTAACCCCATGGGGTGACAGCAGTGCCCTGCTGGTATAAGTGAGATCACAACTAGCCCCCTTGGCATGGAAGGCAGGGTAGGGGTGAGGCCTGGCTCGCTTTGAGCCATGCCGCCAGGGGAGGGTGCCCTGTGCATGGCACATGTCTGCACTGCTCCTGGTTTGCTTGTTCGCTTGCTGCCTCCCAGCGCAGGTCCCTTCCCGCCTGGCCAGGGATCGCAAGGCTGAGCTGGGAGCACCCACTTGCCTGGCTCCAGCAGGGATTTGTCATGTGCTTCTGCTCTCCATGCCCTGTAGCCAGGGAGCCACTTCAATTATCCCTCAGCCCGGGCTCTTTTAAGAGGATTATTTCACGGCATGCGCTGGGCAGCACACACTTGCACTTATCCACTTAGCAGCTTTCGCCAGACCTGGGCCAGCCCATTGCCACCTCCTGCTGCCAGCCCTGTGAATTCTGCCCCTTTCATTCCTTCTTCGGACATTGTGGAGGGCAGCAGAGATTTGCGTTCTGGGGTGAGCTCCCGACAGACGTGGCCAATGCCCCCTTGTTGCTCTGTCTTGGGGAGCCCAGGGCACTAGGGCAAGGCGAATTAGAGAGAGGGACCAGGGTACAGTGACATCTGAGTTTAGCATTTACATGCACAGAAGTTCGGCTGTTGGAAGCGTGAGGTCTCTCAGCCCCTCCATCCTCCCACGCGATAGCTCAACTAAGATTGTCCACAGTAACTAGCGGCTTTGGGGACGTCCTGTTTTGGATGCCCAATTTGAGATGTATTAAGAGGCCTGATTTTTTCAGAAAGTGCTGAGCGCCCATGCTCTGAAGAGCAGCTCTTTCCTGTGTCCGTCTGTCCGTCTCCCTCTCTCCCACAGTGTGGCAGAGTTACCATTGCTGGGACAGTCTCATTCATTCACTTCCATGGATGTCAAAGGTGTCACTGCCAGTTTATTCTAGTGTAAGTGATGGGAGAGATGGGAGATTTTGGCCCAGTAACTTTGCAATTCCTGGGTGCTGCGCATTAGCTTTATTGATGAAAAACAATCAGCAGTGCTGCTGTTTTTCCCATTGGTCTCAAGGAGAGAAAAGAAGGCTGGTCAATAAATAGCGAAGTGAGCCCGTGAGCATTTCCTGGGAGAGAGATTCAGATACAGCCAGGGTGGAGTGTGGGTGAATGTCCAGCTGGGTGAGAGGGAGCATGGACCATTGGTCACGGCTCAAGAGCAAGAATCAGGAAAGTCATGGTCTATTCCCAGTTCTGACCTGCAGTAGGTCACTTCCTAAATCTGTACCTCAGTTTCCACATCTGTATAATGGAGAGAGGCTGTTCTGGATGGAGAGAAGCTGTTCTCAGTGGTGACAGATGCCAGAATGAGGAGCAATGGTCTCAAGTTACAGAGGGGGAGGTCTAGGTTGGGTATGAAGAAAAACTATTTCACTAGGAGGGTGAAGTACTGAGATGGGTTCCCTAGGGAGGGGGTGGAATCTCCAGCCCTAGAAGTTTTGAAGTCTTGGCTTGACAAAGCCCTGGCTGGGATGATTGAATTGGGATTGATCCTGCTTTGGGCAGGGGGCTGGACTCGATGACCCCTGAGGTCTCTTCCAGCCCCAGGATTCTGCCCCCTGGAGATCTGGAGAGGGAAAAGCTGAAGGTATCATTAATTAATCCTCCTAGTGCCTCTGATGCTTAAAGAGCAGAAGGGGCATCAGGACTCCTGGGTTCTATTCATTTTCGGTCACATTCCCTCTTTGTCACCTTGGACAAACCATCCCCCCGCCCGACACACTTCTGCAAGACAGTCAGTCACGCTTCCGTTGTCATGGGCTGTGAACTCTTCAGGGCTGGGACCAATGTTCCCGCTAAGGGCGCGCAAAAAATTCTTCCCCCGCCCACCTCCTCTGGAGAGCTGCACAACAGCACTTGCGTGGCAGGTGGCTGCTCTGGTGGTGGGGCCGGCTGAGACAGTGTGGTGAGGGAGCCGCTGGGCGGGGGCCAGGACCTGCCACAGTTGTGTGGCGGGCGGGAGAGGCCTGCCCTGGTGGCTGGAGCTTCCACGTGGCAGGGAGGGCCAGTGCCTATTCTGGTGGCTGGGGCCAGGAATGGGACCTGCCGCATGGTGGAGGCGGGTTTCTGCTCCGGCGGCTGGGAACATGTGTGTTAAATTGGGGGTCATGGTGGCACACATACATGGCGGCGCACGTGACCTCATACTGGTGCACAAGCCAAAACTCACTCTGCTCACGGTTGGAAAAATCTTAGCGGGAACACTGGCTGGGACCATCTCTTACGCTGTCAGTTTGTGTCCTCCAAGCACATGGGACGGAAGGTATAAAAGATATTACAGCCAGGGCCAGGACAACCAGCCCCCATCCCTGTTCTGCCTCTTCCTGTCCTTCTCCACCCCTTCCTACAAGCCCTGCCCATGCTCCACCTCTTTCTACTCCTGCTCTACCCCTTCCCTCAAATCCTGCCCCCTGCTCTGCCCCCTCCCACCTCTGCCCACCCCTGCTCCATCCTCTCCTGCCCCCTGCCTCCCTGCCCCGCCTCTTCCCATTCCTGCTCCACCCTCTCCTGCTCCCCTGCACCTCTGTCTCTGCCCTGCCCTGCCCCTTCCCTGAAGCCCTGCCCCTGCTCTGCCCCATCCCACTGCTTCCCACCCCTGCTCCACCCTCTCCTGCCCCCTTTGCACACCTTTCCCGAAGCCCCTTCCCCCCAGTGACATGACCTGGTGGGCTTCAGCGGGGCCTGGCATGGGGCAGCAGCAGAGGTCAGGGTCGCCCCACACTCACCGTGGCAGCGGGAGCTGCGGAAAGTGGAGTGACCTGGTCCCAGTCCTCTCTGCTCTGTTCCCCAGAGCCCTGCGTTGTTAGAGGAGTGGAGTGTGCCGAGCCTGGGTTGCTCCACTTCCCATCCTGGGAAAGGGCTATTGGGATGGCCACTGTGGCGCCCCCCCAAAGCCTGAGCCTGGTGTGACCGCCCCAAACTGTCCTATGGCTGGGATGTCTCTGACCATGGCCGGCCCACGCTTGGCCTTTCTCCTGCCCCCACCCCCGAAGCTGCAAGCACTGACGAGAAGACTGAAGACTCCAGCGGAGGAGACAGGTCTAAGGGACAAGCCTGTATATTAAGGACTGCAGCATCCAGTGGGGTGAGAAAAGCTGCTTAATCTAGTTACTGCCCGGGACGTTGCTCCAGGCACCACTGATCTGGCCCAGTGCAGCAGGCAGCAGAATATTGGACCAGCCAGCCCAGCCTCACATGCAAATTTGCTTCCACCCAAGAAGACCAGACCAGAGTAGGGGTGTTAGTGAGTAGTCGACTGGAGTATCAACTACTCGCTTCCCCCCTTGCTACCTCTAGGAGATGCAGCAAGGGGGAGGAACAAGAGGCGGTGCTGGGGGGAGCTGGCATAAAAGCCGGTTCCCCCCAGCACCATCTCTGCGGTGCCACCTCCGCCCCACTGCCTCTGGTAGAGGTGGGGGTAGGGGAGGCTGCTGCAAGCCGAGGCGCGCCATAAACGGAGGCTGCTCCGGACCGGGCTGGCTGCCACAAACAGGAGTGGCTGAACTCAGCACGAGCTGGGATTGAGCTCAGGACTCTGCACCTCTGCATTTTAAATGTAACAAGAGCCCAGTGGTTTGAAATGCAGCGCTGCAACACGGGTGGCTCCCGGAGCTGGGACTGTTCAGTCCTGGTGTGAGCTGGCTCCGGGAGCTAACCCCGCCATGGCTCTGCAGAGCAGCCCTTATCGCCGAGTCAAGTAATCGATACAAATTGAATCGACTTCACAATTAGCCAGATATCCGCAGTTTAACATCCCTGGGCCAGAGGTAAGCAAACTCTTCAGAAGGTGGCTCCGGCTGAAGATTCAGGATGGTTCTTGTTCCTTCCAACCCTGTGCAGCCACCCCGAGCCTTGCACAGCTCTTTAGGGTGCAGGAGAGGGTGTGGGGGTTTGAGAGGGACATTGGGTGAAGGAGGCAGTTCTGACCTTGGGCACTAGCTGGGGGTTCAGGGGTCTGGGTTGTGACCTAGGGCAGTAGGGAGTTGTGCCCTGGGGTTCAGGGGTCTGGGTTGTGACCCAGGGCAGTAGGGAGTTGTGCCCTGGGGTTCAGGGGTCTGGGTTGTGACCTAGGGCTGGAAGAGGTTGTGCCCTGGGGTTCAAGGGTCTGGGTTGTGACCTAGGGCAGTAGGAAGTTGTGCCCTGGGGTTCAGGGGTCTGGGTTGTGACCCAGGGCAGTAGGGAGTTGTGCCCTGGGGTTCAGGGGTCTGGGTTGTGACCTAGGGCAGTAGGGAGTTGTGCCCTGGGGTTCAGGGGTCTGGGTTGTGACCTAGGGCAGTAGGGAGTTGTGCCCTGGGGTTCAGGGGTCTGGGTTGTGACCTAGGGCAGTAGGGGGTTGTGACCTGGAGTGTAGGGGTTTGGGTTGTGACCTAGGGCAGGAAGGGGTTGTGCCCTGGGGTTCAGGGGTCTGGGTTGTGACCCAGGGCAGTAGGGAGTTGTGCCCTGGGGTTCAGGGGTCTGGGTTGTGACCCAGGGCAGTAGGGAGTTGTGCCCTGGGGTTCAGGGGTCTGGGTTGTGACCCAGGGCAGTAGGGAGTTGTGCCCTGGGGTTCAGGGGTCTGGGTTGTGACCTAGGGCAGTAGGGGGTTGTGACCTGGAGTGTAGGGGTCTGGGTTGTGACCTCGGGCAGTAGGGAGTTGTGCCCTGGGGTTCAGGGGTCTGGGTTGTGACCCAGGGCAGTAGGGAGTTGTGCCCTGGGGTTCAGGGGTCTGGGTTGTGACCCAGGGCAGTAGGGAGTTGTGCCCTGGGGTTCAGGGGTCTGGGTTGTGACCCAGGGCAGTAGGGAGTTGTGCCCTGGGGTTCAGGGGTCTGGGTTGTGACCTAGGGCAGTAGGGAGTTGTGCCCTGGGGTTCAGGGGTCTGGGTTGTGACCCAGGGCAGTAGGGAGTTGTGCCCTGGGGTTCAGGGGTCTGGGTTGTGACCCAGGGCAGTAGGGAGTTGTGCCCTGGGGTTCAGGGGTCTGGGTTGTGACCCAGGGCAGTAGGGAGTTGTGCCCTGGGGTTCAGGGGTCTGGGTTGTGACCCAGGGCAGTAGGGAGTTGTGCCCTGGGGTTCAGGGGTCTGGGTTGTGACCTAGGGCAGTAGGGGGTTGTGACCTGGAGTGTAGGGGTCTGGGTTGTGACCTAGGGCAGTAGGGAGTTGTGCCCTGGGGTTCAGGGGTCTGGGTTGTGACCCAGGGCAGTACTGAGTTGTGCCCTGGGGTTCAGGGGTCTGGGTTGTGACCCAGGGCAGTAGGGGGTTGTGCCCTGGGGTTCAGGGGTCTGGGTTGTGACCTAGGGCAGTAGGGGGTTGTGACCTGGAGTGTAGGGGTTTGGGTTGTGACCTAGGGCAGGAAGGGGTTGTGCCCTGGGGGTCAGGGGTCTGGGTTGTGACCTAGGGCAATAGGGGGTTGTGACCTGGAGTGTAGGGGTTTGGGTTGTGACCTAGGGCAGGAAGGGGTTGTGCCCTGGGGTCCAGGGGTTTGGGTTGTGACCTAGGGCAGGAAGGGGTTGTGTCCTGGGGTTCAGGGGTCTGGGTTGTGACCTAGGACAGGAAGGGGTTATGCCCTGGGGTTCAGGGGTCTGGGTTGTGACCTAGGGAAGTTGGGGGTTGTGCCCTGGGGTTCAGGAAGGGGTTGTGCCCTGGGGTTCAGGGGTCTGGGTTGTGACCTAGGGCAGGAAGGGGTTGTGCCCTGGGTTTCAGGGGTCTGGGTTGTGACCTAGGGCAGTAGGGGTTATGACCTGGAGCAGGGGATTGGGGTCCAGGAGGAAGTGCAGGGGTTTGGGTTGTGACCTAGGACAGGAAAGGATTGTGACCTGGGGCAGGGGGCTGGCGTGCAGGTTCTGGGGGTATGGGTGCAGGAGGGAGGCAGAGGGTTTGGGTTATATGGCATAAGGGGGTAGGAGTGGGGGACAGAGGGTTGGGGGAGGGAGGGGTTGGAATGTCAGAGGCAGGCTCTGGCCAGCAACTTACCTGGATGACTCCCAGCCAGCAGCCCAGCACATTTCTGAGGCAGCCTCCCTGCCTGCCCTGCCCCTGCACAGGCTGTGTGTGACTAGCTAGGAGCCAGAGAGGAAGGGGTACATGCTTGCTTTGTGTGCGCCCTGCTTTTCAAACAGGCAGCTCCCATTGGTCAGAAACTGGCCAATGGGATTGTGCTGGGGGCAGAAGCAGTTCATGAAGCCTTCCTCCCCTCCCCTCCCAGCTCTCAGTTATGAAAGAGAAACGGCACAGCAACAGCTTTTCTGAGCAGCGTGTGGGTGGGGCAAGGCAAGCAGGGACCTGCCTAGGGCTCCCCATTACGTCTGTGGGTCAGATCTGGTGGCTTGGCAAGCTGGATCTGGCGCATGGGCCATATTTTGCCCAGCCCTTCTTTATAGCATTCTGCTCCATCAACTCCACCTGAACCCAGTGGGTAGAGCCCCCCCACTGCTCATCAGGGCCAAAGGGGTTTCCACTGCTGTCATTGAGATGACGCAACGTGTCTCCTTTGACTCACTCCAGCCATGATTTGTAAGCCGGCCATCCTTCCTGACCATTCCCATGTGATGAGAAAGACCAGTAATGCTGTGTTTGTGGGAGGCTGTGTTGGGAAAGAGCCAGTCCCGTAAGTGACGTGAAAATGCAAAGGCACTAATAATTTATGCCCTTTAGCAATTTTCTCGATGTCTCAATTACAAGTAACTTTGGAAACCACAACTAAGATGAAAAGTTGGCTCATGCTTCCATGGCTTGCCTTTGCTGAAGGCATGGCTGTCTCTCCTCCAGCCTGCTGAGTAAAGTGCAGAGCTCACACTGGCTAGCTGAGGTCCCTGGGGAGGAAACCACCATGAAGGCACAGGACACAATGCAAAGGCAAACTTCAGGTGTTCTAAGGACTTGAACTACAGACTAATGAGAGCCCAAATGTGGGCCTGCTTTCTGGGCCCTCTGCTCTGCACACACAGCACTGGGCTGGCTATGCCGCTAACCTGTCTCCTGCTGCATGGGGTCAGGCCAATGGACCAGCTAGGCTCCGCCCTATGCAGACTGCCCTCATCCAGTATCCTGTGTGCTGCAAACTGATGCTTCAAACGCAGGCACAAACTGTCTCCTATTTGCATTTTGACTCCTATTTGCCCAGGAGGGTCCTACAATGGGACTTAACCCTATAACAATACCTCCCCCTCAGGCTGGCCCAGCCCTCTAATGCCAGCGCCATGGAGCCCTGCTACTAGGGACCTCTGCCCCTGCTTCCCCCCCCCTCCCCCATGCACACAGTGTGCAGCTAAGGCTACATAAGCAAACAAAAGCTTCCAAAGTAGGGCTGGATTATTTTTCCCATGTGAAATTCCAACCAAACCAAACTACATTAGTTTTTAACAAAAAAGTCTTTGATTTTTTTTTTTTTTTTTGCTTTTTAAAAACACTAAAATATTGGGGTTTAAAATGGAAATATTTGAATGTTAAATATAAATATGTCAGGTTCGGGACAAAATTGTCTTTTCCCCCAAAATGGACATTTTTGTGAAAAGTTCTTTCTTCTGAAAGCCACTTTCCATTGCAAAATTTTCCCCAGTGGAGAACTGGCCGTTACAAGCAGGGCTAGATGCAGGCACACACGTCTCTGGCCCATCGCCTTCCCCTGCCCACCCTTTGCCGCAGCTCCCCTCTGCTTGTTACCCTGCCTTCCTATGGAGCGGTGCCCTGTCGATGGGGCGGCGCTGTGACCGTGCCAGCACATTAGACTGCAGACTAGGAAGCTCTGGCTCGAGCAGTAGAGCCTGGCATTGTAAATGCTTCTCCCTGGGCACACGCGGCCTGTCGGGGGCAGCCGGGTGACAGCAAAGCACCGCTTTGAGGCTGCTGCCAATTGCAAGGTGCACTCGGGGGCTGCAAGTGAGAGAGCAAGGCGGGGACACGGGGCTGCCCCTTATTTTCGTGCGGTTTCCCCTGTCCCCCTCCAGCACAGGAGGCCCCCCCCTCCCGCGGCGAGCGCTGCTGACGTCCGGGCGCCAGCCCAGAGCTGCGCTGCGCTGCGGGTCCCGCCAACGCCCAGCGCGAGAGGGGCCCGGCCCGCAGCTCGGCCCCGCGCTCTGCTGCCCGCCAGCACCGCACAGGTTAAACGCCAGCCGCGCTGATTGGCCTGGCGCGGCGCAGCCCCAACCAATGGCTGGGCGCGGAGCGCCGGGCGCGGCTGGTGACTGGCCCCCCGTAATTAGATATTCCCAGTCATGCTAATGAGGCGCCTGTGCCCGTCAAGCGGGAGGAGGCTCCAGCCCGGCGCCTTTGCGAAGCCGGGCGGGCTGCGGCGCGGGGCTCCCGGTGCGGCTCCCGGGACCGAGCGCGGGTCCCCGCCTGGAGCCCGGCGGCGATGTGCGCGGCTCGGGGCTGGCAGCGCCGGCCCGGACCCCCGGCCGGCCCGCCCACCGCACGGTGACAGGCTCCCCGCACCGCTCGCTGCGCCCAGGCGCCTTCCCCCGCGGCGCGGGCCGGCCGAGGAGCGGGGCGCGGGCGGGCGCTGCCCGGGGCCGCGAAGCGAGGATGGGCTGAGCGCCGCGGGGCCCCTCCCGGCCGGGAGCAGCCGGTGCTGAGAGCGGGTGACTCGGATCCCGCAGCGGGCCAGGCCGTCCCCGCTCGCTGCACCGCAGCCTGGCAGCCCCGAGCCCGCCGCGCACCCCGGGCTCCGGCCCTGCGGCTCCGTGCGCCTGGGACGTGGTTACCATGTGGCTTGGGCACCCCGCGCCTGGTCCGCGCCGGGGGCTGAGCGGCGGGGCAGCCTGGCTCCTGGGCCTGCTGCTGCTGGGCTGCGGACTCGCCCGGGAAGGAGGCTCGGTCCTGAACTGCCCCCCGAAATGCGTGTGCGCCAGCAACATCATCAGCTGCTCCAAGCTGGCCCTGAGCACCGTGCCCCCCAGGCTGCCCCGCTTCACAGCCATCCTGGACCTGAGCCACAACAACCTGACCCGCCTGCGGGCCGACTGGACCCCTGCCCGCCTGGCCCACCTCCACTCCCTGCTGCTCTGCCACAATGCCCTGGGCTTTGTCTCCACTGAGGCCTTTGGCCACGTCCCGCACCTGCGGTACCTGGACCTCTCCTCCAACAGCCTGCGGGCGCTGGAGGAGAACCTCTTCAGCCAGCTGCAGGAGCTAGAGGTGCTGCTGCTCTACAACAACCAGATCGCCCAGCTGGACCGCAGCGCCTTCGATGACATGGCCAAGTTGCAGAAGCTCTACCTGAGCCAGAACCAGATCTCCCGCTTCCCTGTGGAGCTGGTGAAGGACCGGGCCAAGCTGCCCAACCTGGCCCTGTTGGACCTTTCTGCCAACAAGCTCAAGGGCCTGCCGGTGGCAGCCCTGAAAAGCCTCCCAGCCTGGATTAAAAATGGCCTCTACCTGCACAGCAACCCGCTGAGCTGTGACTGCGGGCTGTACGAGCTCTTTGCCCACTGGCATGCCCGCCAGCTCAGCTCCGTGGTGGACTTCCGGGAGGAGCTGGTGTGCAGCCTGCCCCAGGCCAAGCGCAGCGTCAGCATCCTCACCCTCAACAGCCAGGACTCCCTCAACTGCAGCGAGTTCAAGGAGCATGTGCTGGAGGCCTACCTGGGGGACACAGTGACCATCGACTGCGACACTAGGCTCCGGGGGGCGGCCACCAGGGAGTGGGTGACGCCAAACAACAGGCGCATCCCGGAGGAGGCCGCCAACAGCACTGTGACGGTGCTGGGCAACGGCAGCCTGCAGATCCGCCCTGTGCGGGTGGAGGACATGGGCACCTACACCTGCTACGCGACAAGCCAGGCCTTCAACGAGACGCTCTATGTGGACGTGACGGTCTACAACGTCACCCAGCACGGGTCTCACGACACGCTGAACACGGCCTACACCACGCTGGTGGCTGCATCCTCAGCGTCATCCTGGTGCTCATCTACCTGTACCTGACGCCCTGCCGCTGCTGGTGCCGGGGCAACGAGAAACCAGCCGCCCAGCTAGAGGACAGCATCAACTCCTCCATGCTCAGCACCACGCCCAACCACGACCCTGAGGTGGCCGGCCACAAGGGAAGCCTGAGTCACCTTGCAGCTCCTGGCCCCATGCAAGGCCAGAACGGCAAGGTCCAACCCAGCCGCTCACCAGGGCAGGCCGCCAGGCGGGCCCCGAAGGGCCACAGGAAAATGTCAGACCCGGACTCTGTCAGCTCGGTCTTCTCGGACACGCCCATCGTGGTGTAGGCGTACGGCAGACCCAGGCGGGCGTGTCGAGGCAAGGGAGGGACCCTGCCCCTGGCTGGGGCTGGGCCCAGCAGGGGGTGATAGAGCTCCATGCACATGGCGCAGTGCTGCAGCCGGGCGCTGCCTCCTGCTATGCAGTAACCCATCCTGCTATCACCCCAGTGAACGTTGTACTCCCATCCACCAGCTCCTCGCAGCCGCCCAGCCCTCGGAGCGGCGCTACAGCTGCACCTTCCTCCAGCCAGCGCTTTGCAGGGTCCCGCCGAGAAAGGAAACCCGCAGCCAGGATGTGGTGCCCGTGCGCAGCCCATGCTGCAATGCCAGAGCAGTTCTTCCTTCCTCCTCCTGGGCCATCCCAGGGCTGCTTCTGACTCCTTGGCACAACCCCATGCTCGCCTCGGAGTTATCCCAGCACAACAACCTTGGGCTGGATCTGCAGTTTGAAGGTCGCCTTCTGCTTTCCTAGCTTGGCCACTGAAAGCCTTGACATCTGTGGGGACCAGCATGTGGGAGCAGGGGGTGTCTCCTGCCAAGTCTTCTGACCCCTTCTGGAACTAATGCAGCCAAAGATTTTCAGCGACCTGAGGTCGAAAGCGGGAACTGGTCGCCCCTTGGGCCTGGGAATGGCATGGCACTCGGGACATGATGGGGCACGAACAAGCCCAGCTGGTCCCCCGCGAGCTCTGCTTGACGGCGTAATGATCAGATTCCAGGTCTTAATTACAATGATACATCAAGGCACAAGCTGGGTTTCCGAGACAGCTATTCAGCCCTGCAGTGGGCTGTACATGGCTGCTGGAGAGACGTGCAAGGCAGGCACCCAGGGGCCCTGCTCACAGAGCTGCATGCCCCAGGGCTTCCCTGGGAAGGGGAGCTGGGGATGGAGTCTGCAGAAGGCAGCTGGCAGGAGCCCTGCCGGGAAGGGGCAAGCATGGGACCTAGGTGAGCAGACAGGGCAGTCGGGGGGGGGGGGGGGGGGGAGGGAGTGCTCCTTCTACAGCTCCTTCCTCAAGCTTCCCCCTCCCCCAATCACCACAACCCTTGGGGGCTTTTCTTGCCCCCCCCCCCCAGCTACAAATGGATCCTTTCCATTATGTTTCCTTGCACCTGGAGCATCAGGGCCCTTCCCGGGAAGGGGGAAGGGGCAGGGGCAGTCTGGAGAAGGTGTGGGGGCAGATGAGCCGGCAGTGGAAGAGGTCCTTATGGTCCCTTCCCCCATATGAGGGGGACAGAGGGCCCTGACACTGGTGTCCCAGCTCTAAGTCTGCTAGCTGTGAACTTGCCCAGCCTGTGCCAGCTGGAGCAGGGGTTGGTCTGTGCACCAGGCGCAGCCAAAGGACTCTGCACTAGGCAGGTGCCACCCGCAGAGGTGACAGCCATGGGCAAAAGGTGTGGGGCTCTCCAAGGGAGGGTGCTGCTATGCATGAAGGTAGGGGAAGCAAACCAGCTGCCCAGGGCTGCATGTTACCCTGCGGGGGGTCCCACCCAGCCTACAGCTGGTGCTCAAGCTGTTTGTGCTACTGGGGTGTCCCTTAGCTTTAGGGAGCAGGGGGTGAACACAGGGGGAGATCAGCCAGCGAGTGGGCTAGAGGGGAGTCCCCGCTGATCTCTGGGACCTGCTCATGAACAAGAGGGACGTGCTCCATGGTACGTGGCTGGGCACCCTCCCTGGAGCCCGAGACCTCTCCAGCGCTGGCTGGGAGCCGGCCGAGCCTGCCGGAGCCAGAGGGGATGGCTGGCACAAGCAGGAGCATGAGGCGCCATCTCTGCCATCCCACTCATCAGCCCAGCTCCGGGGCTCGTCGAAACGCTTTTCCTGGCATGTTATTGTGAAGCATGAGTCCTGCAAGAGAAGCAAAGCATGTGACCCAGGTGAGCCCAGCCTGCAAGCCACACAGTGGGGGTTCCTGGGGGGCAGTGCAAGGGGATTGTGCCGGGGGAGGGGTGACTTGGTCCTGGTGGGCTGAGTGTGTGTGACTCTGAGACCAAATCCTGGCACCTGAGGAACCACAAAGCAGCTTAGCTGGCTGCTTTGTCCCCTTTTCCCCCCTTCCCCCCGCCAATAAAGCCCTGCTAGCTTGCAGCCTCCGAGCAAGTTCCCCAAATAGCCCAGATGCCCGGGGCGGGGGGACAAGGCCTTGCACAAGGGATGCAGGCATGGCTCCAAGGAGGCCTGTGCCCTCCATGCGCCCGTTCCCATCTCTGCCTGGCATGACGCCCACGTACTCTGCAGCTCCCCTGCACCTCGCCCGTGCACACGCAGTCGCATCCTGCCCAGCTCGTGTTCTCCGCAAGCTGGCGCCTGGCTGGCAGCTCCTGGGCTGAGCAACTCTGTGCACCGGGGCTGCTGGGAGGGGCAGAGCTGGGAGGTGAGGCCGAGCACATGGGCACCCTGCGAGGGGTGTGCAATGTGCAGACGAGTATGGGGGTGTGCACACCTCTGGATGGATGGATGCCGGTGTGAGCATTCACAGGTGTGCGGTGTGTGTGCACATACCCGCCCCCACCCCGCCCAGGCCCAGCCTCCAGACAGAGCTGCTCCCCTCCCTGCTTCCTGCCAAAGATGTGGGGGCCTTTGCCTGTGCCAGGAAGCAAAGGGGTGAGAGCCCTGGGCCCTGAGGGCTGCTGAGTGCCGCCTGCTGTGCAGATCTGCCCGGGGCTGGGCCGAGCTCTCCAGCAAGGCCTGCGAGGGAGAAAGCAGGATCTGTCCGAGGGGGAGGGGGGTTGGGCTAGTGTGCCAGTTAAGAACCGCTCAGGACCTCGTGGCTGGGCTCATGCCTTGCACCAGGGTGGGCAAAAGGGGCCTCGCGGGCTGAATCTGGCCCACCAAGCAGGTGGATCCGGCCATGGAGGTCCTGCCGCTCCCCGGCCACCAGGCCAATGGGGGGCCTAGGGACGCGGGAGCGTGCAGCACTTTGAGGTAACCACCAAGGTTGATTCTAAGCGCCGCGTGCCAGAGGGCAGGGAAAGAGACTTTGTGCTCCCCCCCCCACCACCCAGGCTCCTTGCAGGGCGGGAGGAGACTGCGTGCTCCCCTTGCCCCCAAGCCCTGATGGGCTGGGGGAGTGCGCAAAGTCTCCTCCCGCCCTGCAAGGGGCTTGGCACTTAGCCACCGGCTGCCGCTCAGCTGGGGGGTGACTCGAAGTGGGGTGCTCCCTTGCAGGGCTGGGGCAGACTTTGCGTGTTCCCCCAGGCCCAGATTGACCTGGGGGAGGGGGAGCACACACAAGTCTACTCCCTCCCGCCAGGAGAGGAAACTGCCAGCTATTAAGAACAGCTGGTGGCTCTCTCTGGGGAGGCGGGGGCAAAGACTTCACCGGCTCCCCCCTTCACAGACCAATGAGGGTCTGTGGGCTGGGAAGCACGGAAGTGTCCTGGCCCCTCCCCTTTCACCTGAGGCCCTGCCACCTCCGGGGCAACCTGGGGCCACTTCAAAAATTTCTGAAGTGGCCCCTGGTCAAAAATTATTGCCCACCCCTGCCCTACAGTGTCCCGGCCTGCACAGGGCCCGTGATGCACCCCAGCTTCCTGTAGAGAGCCCAGGTAGGGGCTGGGCCACCACCCCCCAGCTGGGAGAGGCCAGCAGGGCTAGAGAACTGACAAGTTCCCTGTGGCACGAAGGGCAGAGGGTGGGAGCCATGGGGTCCTTGGGCCACTTGTATGCTGGGCTGTCCCCCTGGCTGGGCCGGGGGGGTTGGGGAGTGGGAGGCTGCCTTACTACAATGGTGACCCTCGGCTGGGCCCCAGGCACACCCCAGCAGGCCGGGTAGTGCAGCCTGCTCTGGGCCTTGGAGTCACACAGGAGGGAAGAAACAGCTCTGGCCAGTCACGTCACCCCTGTTTCCTATTCCCCTCCCCCACCCCCCAGGCCAGAGCCGAGCCATCCTAAGCCAGTCAGCGTCTGTGGCGTCCGTCCCCGCAGCCTGCGCGCTGCCTGGCCCTGCTGCCAATCGCTGCAGCGCCAGGAGCACTAGGGTGCCTGTTCCTGCTCAGGCCTGCGGGGAGCCTCCCCCATTCCCCTTGTAGAAGAGCCACCTGGGGCCGTGCAGGTACCTGCCTGGCCCAGAAACAGCCCCTCTCCCCCCAGTCAGGGCCATGCAGGGAATGACAGAGGGGATGCCCGGGAGCTTTGAACCAGGCCAAGGTAGTTGCGGCCCACGGAGCCAGGCAAGAGCCCTGCCCCCTCCCAGGAGCTGACGCCACCGAGCCAGGACAGAAGTTGTTGCATGCAAGGCTGGCCACCCTTGCACTTGCAGATCCCCCAAGCACCCTCGGCTCCCTCGCCCAGCACCAGGAAGGGGCAGGCCCTGCTGTGGAGGCCTGTCTCTGCTAGTGCCCCCCAGCGGATGCGAGAGAGCCAAGCCCCCTGCTCCCCACAGCCAGGGCTCTGCCATGGGGGGGGTCCTGACGCAGTAGCCCAGCCCCCACCCATCCTCGCAACTCATGTCGTCAAATCCGAGCCAAGGGCTGGGGTGACACGGGGTCACTGCTCAGAGGAAGGGCACTGGAGAGGGGACCCCCACCGGGCAGAGCTGGGGCCCCAGCATGCTCAACAGAGAGCCTGGAGGGCAAAGGGGTCTGTGGCAGTGGACAGGAGTGTTAAGGGAGAGCAGAGGGGGGCTTGGGGGAGAGGCGCTCTGGTTCCGCCGGGGGGGTGGGTGTGCTGGGGAGATGCCAGTTGCAGCACTGTGACTGGGGGAGCTTGCAGGCCAGGTGACAGGTGGCTGCTCTGCTCCCATCGGGCCAGGGCCAGAGGGCTCCAGGCAGAGGCTTCCCACTCTGGGGGCTCGCAGGCCCCACGGCTGTTACTCTGCCCTGCACGGGATGCGCATTCTGTTCTCCATTTCAGCCGGCGCTGCCCGGCCTGCAGAGCGCACAGGCTGCCGCGCTCTGGGGGGCTGGGCCGCGCTCTGGCGCATAGACATAGGTGAAAATAAACATGCTCTAAGGTTCTGCAGCCACAGGCTCCGTCTGGTTTTTCCCCAGCCTGTGGAGTGTGGACAGGGTGTTTGCAGGACGTGGAGAGCGGCCCGGGACCGTGGCCGTGACCAAGAGGGCAGGGCTAAGCCAGGGGGATCAGCCATCAGGGCAGGGCCGGCATGGAGGTGGTGGATTGGGGCCTGGGGTTAGGGGCCCTGGCAGGTCCTGGTTCCCAGCAGTGCAGCACCCCAGTGTCACCAGGCTGGGGCTGGGAGGGAGGAACGGGCTGGGCTCCACTGACTCAGACGCGCTGCTGTAGGAGGCTGGCTCGCTTCTCCCCTGGCAGGCACTAGGGCTCCTGCACCCATGTGGGCCCAGTGGGGAAGGAACAAGGGGAGAGCTCAGTGTCTGCCTGTGTGGGGGCAAATCTGCCACGCTGGGGGGAGTGAGACAGCCCCAGGGGGAGGCAGGCACAACAGTCATTCAGTGCTTGCAGGGAGAGGGCTGATGTGGCTCCAGCCCCTACCCACAACCCTGGGAGACTGTCCATACCCCCTCCTGCGTGCTTCCCCGCCTGCAAGCACTGTCTGGGGTCTAACACCAACAGGTCTGTGGGGTGGGGGACAACAGGCTGAGCTTGGGAAGGCCAGCAATTAACAAACCCTAGGAGGTAGGGCTCCCCCCGCCCCCGCTGTCTTAACCAGTCTCACCCTTAACCCTGCTGGCCAGTGCATCCCCTGCTCACAGTGAGCTGCTCTGGAGAAGTCCAGGGATGCTGGCAGGCCAATGCGGGCGGCCTGGGCTGTGCTGGGGGCTGTCGCCTGACCTGCTTTGGGCAGGGAGGCTGGGGCATTCAGGGTGCACCAGCCACTGTCTTGCAGCAAGCTCAGATCAGCCTGTCTCCAGCCCTCCCTGCGGTACCCCCCAGCAGACAGGCACTGTGCATGCTTCCCCGTGGGCTCTGCCCAGGCCCCCTTGCCCAGCCTGGGGGGCTGCCGTTTGGCAGGGTGAGTGACCCAGGCCCCCTTACCCAGCCCCGGGAGGCTGCCGTCCCGGCAGGGTGAGTGACCCAGGCCCCCTTGCCCAGCCCCGGGGGGGGCTGCCGTCCCGGCAGGGTGAGTGACCCAGGCCCCCTTACCCAGCCCCGGGGGGGGGGGGCTGCCGTCCCGGCAGAGTGAGTGACCCTGGCCCCCTTGCCCAGCCCCGGGGGGCTGCCGTCCCGGCAGGGTGAGTGACCCTGGCACGCTTGCTCTTGTTCTTGATTTCCAAACAGGGTAATTGCCACTTACCTGCATTTCCACCCAAACACCCCACACTGCCAGCAAGGCCCCCTGCTCTCCAGCGGAGGCCAGCAGAGCGCGCCCCGCCCCCCTGGAGCGCAGGGGTCATTGGGGCTGTTTGTTGGGCGTCAGTAGTAAGCTCCCCTCTCCCCAAGAGCCCTCCCTTAAACGCAGGGCACACTCTGCGCCCACCCCAGCCTTGCTGGCTCCTGGCAGATGGCCAAGAGAGGGGCACAGAGTCGCCTGGTGGCTCTGCAATCCCACCTTGCTGTCCTACCCCGTGAAAAGGTTCCCCCTGCACACCCCCGTGCACAGCGCAGCCCTGCTGCCTCATGCTCCAGCGCACCAGCACTGGCCTAGATCGGAGTCCAGGCAGAACTTGGCTCCAGGCTTGCAGACTTGCACTAGAGCCTCTGAGAGCGAAAGGCGAATGCAGAAGCGCGCCTCGTGTGAGCTGAGAGCAATGCCTGCCGGAGGGCGAGGGGGGCGGGGAGTGTGCTGTGATGACTCCTGTCTCCCATTTCGGAGAGGGATGTGCATTCATCACAAAGGTGCCACGAGCACTAATGAAGGCCCGTCGGGGTAAATGTTCCCCTTTCCCACTGAGCTGACAGGAGTGATTGATCTGAGCTGATGGCAGCTCAGCCTGTTCAAAGGGCGTCTCATGCGCTCATGGCTGGAAGACGCCAGCGGCTCAGGAGACAGCGCATGGGACTCGAAGGTAAAATCTTTTCCCGTCATTAATGCCAAGAAACATCAAACAGGCCGGAGTCGCTGTGGTGACTGATGGGAGCGTTGTGTAAGGAGGAAACACAGCAGCCTGCGGGGACAAATGCTCTCCACCACACCCTCCGTGCCACCACCGCGAACCCTCGCCCTGCGGCTAGTCCGGCAGAGCTGGGGGCAGCTTGTACCCCTGGATGTCACCTCCATGACCAGCTGCCCAGGACACCAGCATCTGCTTGTGTGTCTGCATGGGGACGTGGGACAATTCCTGGCTGTGTCTCCGCAGATGAGACGGGTCGCTCTAGCTCACCAGATGCCTCAAGGTAGCTGGTCAAACTTGTTCACAGCTTACCAGAAATCAGCGATGGCAAGGACCTGCTAGTTCTCTGTCTTGCCTGGTTCCACCCTGAGCCAGAGTAGGGCTGGTCTCCGGCTCTGTGTAACACCATCCCTGCCACTAGGCAAGGCTATGCCGCAGCCTAATGGATCTCTACTGTTAGCAATTTCTCGGAATCCTTCTACTTTCTTCATTTCCGCCAGTCCCTCCTAGCAATTCCCCCGTGTGCCTCTGCTTTGTTGCTGTTTAGCCCATGCAAATACCTGCAGCAGGCTATCACGTCTCCCCCAGGGCCTGATTTACAGAGACGCAGACTGCTCAGAACTCTGGTGGAAGCTAATAGAAGCTGATGGCAAATCAAGCCCTTAGCCAAGCTGGATTTGCTTAGTTCTGTGGTGGGGTGTGGTCACAGAAGTCCCCTTGGGGTTATCCCCTTGTGTGCTGATCTTGCCACTGATGCCCGCCTTCCAGCTGGCCCAGCTCATTTGGTCTCCTCCAGACAAGGCAGAGTTGGGGTTACCACCCCCCCTGCAGAACAGTGCAGACGCTGAACCCCTTCAGCTCTGGGTGGATGCAGTTCTAGGTCACAGCACCCAGGAAACCAACCCCTAAATGTGACCATAAATCCGTCTTTCTCTGTGTCAACGTTTTACACAGGGAACGCTTATCAGGTAAGCTCCCGTTATCAACGAAGGAGAGATATGCCTAGTGGTTACTCCCTTCCCCAAGTAACAATTATTTACACTGGGCCTAATAGTAAACAAAAGTGGTTTTATTAAGTACAAACCATACAATTTAAGTGGTTGCAAGTGAAAACAGACAGATCAAAGTGAGTTACTAAATTAAAATGAAAAGAAAACACACAGCTAGCTCTAATTCACTAAGAAACTTACTGCATGCAGATTCTTACCCTAAAGAGCTGTTCTTATGTCAGGCATAATCTTCACATCTTTTACTTTGACTTGGGCCACCAGCCTTCTTTCATGTTCTCTGTATCCTTTTAGAGTGTGCCAGACCATTTCCCAAGCCAGCCAAAGACATTGTTGAAATAGACCTCCTCCCCGCAGCAGGAATCCTTTATTTTACATTCCTTTCCATGGCAAAATAGCAGGTTCAACATGGCTTCCAGCACCAGCCGGTCTGGTCACATGCCTCCCCAGATCAACCACTTTCTGGATTTACTGGACAAACAAGGCTGTTTACAAGTCATTGAGTTGATCACCAGTCATTAGGCTTCGGTAGCACCAGTAATGGCTCTCGTTAGCACAGTTAAAGCTATAAACAGACTCACACTGCACTTTTCTAACTTCACATACAAGAATGATACATGCACTAAAATAGGATCTACAGATTCAGCCAATCGTAACATTAAAATTGATCAGTTACAAGAGGTATTTTGTCTAAAGCACCTCTGAGTTATGCATATTTATATTCATAAGCTAATGTTCATAAAGCATGGGGGGGGCACCCCTCCAGCCCTCTGCTCATTTCTCTGGCTCTTCTCTGAATGTTTCATTTGCTGACAGTTTTCTAGTAGAGAGGTGCCTAGCACCGATAGCGGGTTCTGGGTGATGGATGCAAGTCCATGGTCTCAGTGTGTGCATGTGAGTGTATGACGGAGGTCTATAAAATCATGACAGGTGTAGAGAGATAAGGAAGTGCTATTTACTCCTCATGCGACAAGAACTAGGATCACCAAACAAAATTAATAGGCAGCAGATTTAAAACAAAGAAAAGGATGTTTTTCTTCACCCAGTGCATAGTCAACCTGTAGAACTCCTTGCCAGAGGATGTGGTGAGGATCAGAACTTTAACAGGGTTCAAACAACAGCTAGATACATTCATGGAGCTTAGGTCCATCAATGGCTATTAGCCAGGATGGGCAGGGGTGGTGTCACTAGCCTCTGTCTGCCAGGAGCTGGGAATCAACAACAGGGAATGGATCATGTGATGATTCCTTGTTCTATTAATTCCCTCTGGGGCACCTGGCATTGGCACTGAGGGCAGGCAGGATACTGGTTTAGATGCACCATTGGTCTGACTCGGTCTGGCCATTCTAATGCCCACTCTAGGTTTGGGTCCCTCCACCAGCTCAGGATGCTTTGCAGACCATGCCTGTCGCTTAGGGCAACCACACATCCCATTTTGGCTGGGACATTCCCCATGTTAAGCTCTCGCCCAGCTGTCACAGCATTTTCCCCAAGAACAAGCAGAACAAATGCCCGGGGATGTCCAAACAGTGGGGTGTGGAGGAAGGTGCAGTAGTTCCTGCCCTGCTCTCTGGCCAGCCCTGCATGTGGGGAGAATTCAGGCCAGCCTCACAAGGTGTCCCATTTCCCCTTGGGGAACTATTGTCCCCTAGAGCTGCAAGGAGGAGCTGGCAGGAGCAGCCGTTGCAGGGAAGCCATGGGGGGGCTGGAAGAGAATGTGCGTGGGGGGGCAGTCACACCTGCAGGCAGGTTCTTTTCAGAGGCTAAACAAGCTCAGCCCTTGCCAAGTCCCTGACATTTATAAGGTGGAACCCACGTGCCCAGGGGAGCCTTGGAGAAAGGTCAGTGTGGCTGCGAGGTGGAGACCCAGACACCTCCGCCTCACACCTGAGCTAGCGTTGCCTGCAGCCATGGTACACAGGCCTCCAAATTCCAAAATGAGCCCCCTGCCTGGCTGTGTGTGAGGGGCATCCCAGGAACCTTCCCAATCCTCCAGCCCACCTGCCATCACATGTTTTACGTACACAGCCTGGGCCTGGGCTCACCACGATGCTCCTCTGGCGGGAGAGGGCAGCTGGGTTAGCCTATTGAATAGACAGGCACACCGAGGCACCAGCACACCAAGTGACAATTTCTCACAGAGTCAGTGAGGCCTCATTCCCAGTCACTAGATCCCATTCTCCTCCCAGGGCTGGGACCAGACTCCAGGGTTCCTGTCCCCCCTCTACTCCAACCATTAGTCACCATCTCCGGCTACCAGTCACCACCTCCTGTGTTAAAGCAGCGCCTGTGCTAGGAAACAGCTCCACGCCCAGCATCCCCTCCACCTATCCCCAGGTGTCCAGGTGCCACCAGGCTTCCCCAGAGCCCCGCCAAGCAACGCTGCAGAGACACAAAGGAGGCACATTGTGCTACTCTGCCTGCCCCGGCCACCGAGCACCTGTGGGGCACAGATTGACGGAGGCCAGGCCCAGAGAGGGAGCTCTCCAAGGGGCAGCATTCCCATCCCCTGCCTGATAATACGGTCAGCGCTCAAGCCAGCCCTCCCACTCCCAGGAGACCAAGGCTGGCTTTTGCACCCAGTCCGGTGGCATAGGGCCCAGGGCCTGTGGGACCAGTGCTGCTCCAGAGGAGCACAGGCCTCCCTTTCCTTGCTACTGTTCGTGGGGAGGTGCTGAGCCTCTCTCCAGATGCCACCCACAGCCTGGGCAGCAGCAGCTGCTGATCTTGGGGCACCCTGGAGAGCTAGGGGCCCTGTGTGAGCTCCCAGGGATGTCTGAATAGGCAGACAGAGTGGGATCCATGCTGCAGAAATCCCCTCCGCTCTCTGGCAGGTATTAGGGCTTTGGAGCCATCTCCATATGAAGGGGATAATACCTGTTAGCAAATATATTAGCACCTATGTCAGTCTTGCTGGGCTAGGGCTCTGTGCTGCTACTCCTTCCCGCCTGGTAGACTCTGCAGAGATGCCCATCAGAGGCCCTCCAAACTGTGCGCCACCACTCAGGAGAGATTCCAATGCCACCCAGTTGATTAGCAGAGCACCCCCAGCTAGCTTTGTGTTTCTGTTGGTGGTGCCCTCTCACACATGCCTCAGTACACATAGATGGAAAAATCTGCACATGGATGGAAATGATTGGAAGGAACATTGGTGCCCACTTCCCTTCTTTTTGGCATTAAAAAGCACCTTCCCTCACCCATGGCCTGCAGGCAGAAAGGGGAAGAATAACTATTCTGTGCTGGACTTTAGGGGCTGATTCTCTCACAGCCATGACTGCTTCTGAAGCAGAAGCTGGCGATGGGGAGCAGCCCTGGCTAAGCAGCCTGCCTGCCAGAGGGTGTCTAGGGCTAAAATGAGCCACACGCATAGAGCCCCCCCCCCCCAACAAACAGGTGTCACAAGGTCACTGACCCAGCAATGTCTTGGGATGACGTTACCTGGCCCCCCTGCCCCCATGAATGATGTCAGCACCGGGCTCATGGGGCTAGGCTGCCCCCCCCCCGGGGCATGCACATGCAGACACATGAACCCAGGAGCCCACAGATCAGTGCTCACCCTTCTCCAGTATTTCAGGGGACCTCCCTGCATCTGGCATCCTCTGGCCTTCAGATGGACCCAGCCCAACCCCCAGCCCACCATGCTTTGCATGGGGCCTGCCTCAGACCACAACCTGCCCAAACCTGCGCTCCTCCAGGTAGGCAACTGATGCCCTACTTAAAAGCAGCAGGATTTTCAGAAACGTGGAACATGTCTGGCTCCCACTGAGAGATCTGGGGCTGGATCTGATGGAGCTCAGCACTAGAGACAGGTCCCCAGCACACAGGCGCCCCAGCTTGGGTCCCATTGCTTAGAAATGCTGGCCTGTGTATTCAGGGACCCTGCTGGGTCAGGCACCCAGGAGACATGGAGGGCCCTGGGGAGGCTAGCGGAAGGCAATGCGGGAGGAAGGAGTGCAGAGCAGTTGAAGCTGCTAGGCAGCATCAGGGGAGTCTGGAGCTGTTCCCCGGCATGAGAGAGAGGGGGGAAGCTAACCGCAGAGTGCAAGGGGAGCAGGGCAGAGAAGCGCATGCAGGGGGCATGCAGAGGAGGCATGGAGGTGGGGGAGGACACCACAGAGAGCTGGGGAAGGCAGGGTGCAGAGCTGGAAGCTGAGCTGGAAGGAGGTAAGGGCAAGGCTCAGGGTGGCAGCGGCAGGGCAGGAAGGTCAGGTTACGGGAGAAGAGGAGGCTGCGGCTGCCAAGGCAGGAGGTGGCAAAGACCTGGAGAAGGGCTTGTCCAGTCTGGCGGGGTAGGTTTGGGATCCCAGGTCAGAGGAGTGTCCCAAGCAGGAGGGTGCCTGGGTCACTGCAGGGCTGCAGCTCAGAGGCCTGGCATGAGACGTTGGCCTGTTCTCGGCACCCACCCCCGGCAGGACAGAGCCCGCAGGGTGGCTACCAGGCTGCACCTGCCCTAAGGGGAGTCCTGACTCCCCAGCCTCCCCCCACCCCAGCGCTGAGTGCAGCCGGTGTGCAAAAAACTGCCCCGTTTCCCTCCATGCACTCTCCTGGCCTGGCTGGCCCCGCAAGCCAGCGTGCGGCTCCGCTCCCGGGTGCCCCTCGCAAGCTGCTGCAGCCGGAGGGAAGGAGATGTAGGGGAGATCCCAGGAGTTCCCTCTGGTGGGAATTCCCCTCCCAGCACCCCAGGCTGCCCCCCCCTTCGGTGGCCAAGTCCAGGCCCATTGTCTTGTTTCCTAGAAAACTTGTCCGGAGCCTCCCCTCCCCCTCCAGCCTACTTGTGCTCCTGCTCCGCCTGCACAGCAGCCAGCCGCGGGTCCCCCGAAGCGCGCAGCGCTGTCACAGCCACGACACGAGCCGGCAGCAACGCCGCCTGCATCCTGGCTGGGCCTCCAACGCACCCGGCGGAGCGGAGACTTGAAAGGGACAGGCTGTCAGCCGGGCGCTTCCATGAGCCGGGGGCGGGGGCTCAATAGAAGAGAGCGGTTTGCAGAGTCTAGCCAGGCAGCTCCGCGCCAGCTTGCTCCAGGGTGGAACCGTCTCCCCCCAGGGCTCAGCACCCAGCAAGAGCGGGCAGGTAAAATCCATCAGCCCAGATCCAGAGTCTGCGCTGAGCGAGCAGCGCTCAGAGACTCCCAGGCTCCAAGGCCAGAAGCAGCCACCGACGGCCCCCACTAATCGCTACAGCAGAGCGCTGAGAAAACCATCCCGCGTGCATTTCAACGTGGCCTCGGGACGGAGAATCCGCCAGGCCCCACCGCGGTAGCTCGGGTCATTCCCCAGGGCTAACCATCGCCACCTTAACACTGCTCTGAATTCCGCCAGCTTTGCCTGCGCCATGGGGCCAGGGGCCAGCGGCCAGTTGAAACACTGGTGCCTTGTGTTTGTTAAGCTAAAGAGATGGGCTCCTGGAGCGGATGGCCAGAAGGCAGGTTTTCTAACCCTTGAATCGTTCCCCGGGCTCTTCTCTGGCCCCTCTCGGCAGGAAACAAGCTGTCCAGGTTGCTCTGTAGCAGCGACTCGTCCCTTTTGTTGCCCCCCCCCCCCATCTTTGTGCCAGCTGCAGCCGAATGGGCGGCAGCTGCATGGCGCTGGTAAATCGCTAAAGCGCTTAGGGCCGAGACCAGATCCCTGCAGGGCCCCACTGGAAATGCAGCAGCGAAGCACAGACCTAGCCCTCGCTGCTGGCAGCCGTGGGGCCGGGAGCACAACGTGCCTGCCTGATTCCGGTGCGGATCACCAGAACAGGGGGGCCAACAGGCCACGCCCCCCTTTTACAAAGAACCCATCTCCCCGGGTCATGGCATAATGTAGGGCAGCCCGAGGGCCCGCCTAGGGCCATTCTCGCACAAGCGCCTCCAGGGACACTTTCTCCAGCACGCATGCCCCACCCTCCCCTGCACAGAGGCAACATGTACTATCTGAAAACCCCAGGCGGTGGGCGGGCATAAGCTTGCCCGCTTCTAAAAGCCCCTCCCCCAGCCTCCCGGGAGGGACGACTGGACCTAGGGCTCAACTGATGCCGGGGGGGGACAAATAACGAAAAACAGGGTCAGGGGTACAGCCAGAGGGAGGGAGCCGGATGGGGACACTGAGCAGAGAACCTGGGATAGAACCCACTGCTCTTCAGAGCTGCCCGAGCGCGCATAGCCCTGATCCGTAGCTCTGTTACCAGGGTCTTAATAAAACTGGGCCAGCTGGCCTGGACTAGGAAGGATGCAAACAGGGCCAGTTCCCGGGGCTGGGTGAAGCTCAGACAGGCTAGGAAAGGACGGCGGGTTTGGGAGTTAAGACACCGACTATGGGGGGGGGGGGGCTAGGTCCAATCCCTCGTGATCTTGGGCAAGTCAGTGAATCCCAGGGCCCCCATCTCCTTTCTGTTGAGTGCTTCCCCTCAGCGACCCGCGTTCCCTACACACGCCGCCCCTAGCCCGGGGGGCCTGTTCTCATGCCCACAGCCCCAACACACATTTGAATGGCAGGTCTCTCGCTGCCCCCAAGATCTCCTCTCCGGAGGCCGGTGAAGAAGC
The DNA here is from genome assembly GCA_032595735.1 of Pelochelys cantorii. Taxonomy (NCBI): domain Eukaryota; kingdom Metazoa; phylum Chordata; order Testudines; family Trionychidae; genus Pelochelys; species Pelochelys cantorii. Next base: position 16,203,454 of record CM064353.1, read on the forward strand.
AGGATTTGGATCCAGCTTGTTGCCCTCTGCACGAGCAGCAGGCAGAGCCCCGCCTCAGGGGCACAGCGGCAGCGCGAGGCACCCCCCTCCAGACCCTATGGCAGGGGCTGCCGGCCGGCGGGCTCCTTAGGACAGAAGAGCAGTGGGACTCCTCGCTGGAGGCCCGGGCTCGGAATTCCCTCCGAAAGGAGCGCGGCCTCGGAGGCGCTGCTCGCACGCGTTGTGCCGGGCGGAGGGGGGAAGCAACTCACCAGGAACAGGAGCAAATCCCAGGCGAGGAGCCGAGCCATGTCAGAGCTCAAATGCTGCTTAGTCCCCAGGGCAGCGCCTTGCCCGAGCGGAGAAAGGCAGCGCGGAGCTGCACTGTCTGCCAGCCACCCTGAGGGGCCAAGCCTGTCCGCTCGGCTCAGCTCCCGGGCTGCAGGCAGACCGTGTGCGAGGGGGCGGCGGGGTCACCACCCGCAGGCTGCCCGGCCGCACTAACAACTAACTTAGCTAGGAGAGGAGGGGCAGGAGAGAGACGCCGCTTCCCACCCCCGGGCCTGCCGGGGTCCATTCAGTAGTGAGGGTGACCGCTCAGACTGCTCGCTCCCACGGCGCCACCGACCCGAGCTGCGGGGGGCAGGCAGAGGCTGAGCCGCCCCCCGGGAAGGGATGTGCAGCGGGGCTGTCCGGGCCCCATGCAGACGCGCTGGCCAGCGAAGCATCACTAGCCTTGGCTGGCCCCCAGACACAGGAGGTCACAGTCTCAGCAGCGGGGCCTTCCTCCGCCTCGCCAGGGAGCAGGGAGCCCGACCTCTCAACGCCGTGAGCGCTCGGCACGGGTTAGGGGCCCCGGCTGGCCGGGCCCTCGCGCTGGACAGGACATGGAGCATTCGCTGAGGAGTCGGACGCTGACCTTCGGCAGCTGGGACAGCACAGGCGGCTTGGAGCGAGCCAGCTCCGACCTGTCCTGCCAGCGGGGCTGCTGCTGCCCGTGTGACCCCCGGCTGACACGTTAATTAACCCCCCCCCCCCCATCTGCAGGCGACGCCCGGCTCCACGCTGCCACACTAGAGCCAGCAGCGCGGGGCGCCAGGAGCGCGCGGCTGGGGAGAAGGGGGCACGTGCTCCGCGGGCAAGAGGCAAGCTAGGCACAAGTGCGGCCCCGCTTCCGCCCAGCCTCCCCGCAGCCGGGCAGGTTTCAGGGCCAGGCTGGTGCCCGAGCTAGGGACTATCCAGCCCCATCCTTGCGGGCGCCAGGAAAGCAGGCGGCTCCCCCTCCAGGAAGCCTTTGCAAGCAGCACCCCCGTGCGGGCAAGTACCGCGCCAACAGCCGCTGGTCCGCTGCTGTGCGGCTGGATGCGGCTGCTTGGGAGCAGCTGGTGGCCTCATCGGGCAGGGCACGGTCGGAGAGCCTCTCCCCCCTCCCGCACGGATCACCGCACGGCCTCGTGCTGGGCAGGGGGCTTTGCTGCTGACGGAGGGGGTGCTAATGTATCCACTCCCCCCGCCCCCGTGAAGAACAGAGAGGCCCCAGTGGGCAAATCCCTGCCCTGCTACAGAGAGCAGGCGACCCTGGGCAAGTCCTGCGGTTCCTCTCGGTGCAGAAGCAGGAGTAACTAGAGGGCAACAGTCCTGCCCACTTCCCAGGGGCTGCAACAAACATGCAGTTTGAGGTGCTGGGGGGGGTGGGCGTACTAGAGACAGCCCCCCTGACCACCACATCCAGCCACCCAGCCGTGCCCAGTAATGCAACAGCTTCTCCTTGTTCATGCACCAGGAGTGGATTCCCCCCTGTCCCTCCCCCGTGCCCACCGGAGGGAGCTGGGCAGACATCCCCAAGCTCACTGCTGTTCTCAGGCTGGCCCAGTGGTTTGAGCAGGAGGGCTGGAGTCAGCTGTGCGTTCTGCTGCCATCCTTACCTGGGGCACCTTGGGCAAGTGTTGCTTCCTTTCTGTACCTCGCTTTGCCCATTTGTAAAATGGTGCTAATATGCTGGGGGAGCGCAGTGAGATGATTGGCAACTCTGACCTGCAACGTGTTTAGAGGCTCTGATGACAGGTGTCACACACGGTGCAGTGCTGCCACTCAGACCCATCTGCTCTGCGACAGCAGCATGGCGCTTGGCGCTCCTGCCCCGACGCCCCCTTCCTACAAACACTCGGCCCATCTCAAGCCTTCCCCTGCAGGTCGTCAGCCCGCCAGGGCTTCAGCTGTTAGCTCCCCACCAGCCCTGCAAGTCAGGGGAGTTTCCCCCTATTTACAGATGGGAAACTCCATCCCAGAGCTTGCCCAGTCGCATGTTAGCAGCAGAGCAGGGAAAGGAGCCAGACCTGGTGTAAGCCACTGGACTCTCATCTCTTCCTACATGCCCCACCTCCCAGAAAGCAAACACAAAAGGCTGAGCTGGGGTCAGGACCACCCTGCCAGCAAAGCCGCCATGCGTGTGTGCCGCAGACAGAGCACACATCAGGCAGGGTTTCATTGTTACACACCAGAGTTACATTCCACGACTGGGCCCCATCACTGCAGGGCTGAGTTTGAAACACACCACACAGGCTAAAAGCACCCACAAACACACCAGTGAGACAGATGCCAACCCTTCTTACCCATGACAGCGCTATTGGGAATGCAGAGGACAGCGACAGCAATAGCAGGGTGAAGAGCCCTCAGCCACTGCGTGATCTAAAGCCACCTGGAGAGCTGAGATCAAGTCAAACAAACCATTCACGCCCTAGTTTACCAGTGAGCCTCTTCCACTGAGGTTACTGTGTTCTTGCCACCCTCTGCCCCGGAAGCTGGCAGTCACCAGGGCCGCATGCTGGCTTGCTCAGAAAGCTGGAATCAAAGTCTGGACAAAACCCAGCAACTGTGGGATGTGATCAGAGGCCCAGAGCCTTCACGCCATCTGCCCCCCCCCCCCACCTCCCAACCTGTCTGCCTTAGCAGCCTGCAGCCCAGCATAGCCACTAGCCAGTCTGTTCTCCCTCTCCCCCAGGCTACCGTGCTTCTGGTTGATTTCCACTCCTCCTACGATCCATAACAAGATGTGCCATAATGAGGTCTATGAAGTCAGATATTGTGAGGCTTGCTGCATCTGATGGTGTGCCAGGCAAACCCCAGCCCTACCTGGCTTGTTTCTATGGACAGCAGGTGGAAATGGTCAGAACAAGATCCCAGAGTGCAGCTCTCCCAAGACGTGATCTCGGAGAAAGCAGCTGCTTTTTGTGTTTCCACCCCAGCCCAGGGCAGGGACAGTTGGGGATTTGTACAGTGCCAAGAGGCCCTCCCAAGTCAGTGCAAGGGTAGGACACAGTCCTGGTGCCTGGCTCTGCACTAAGGAGCAGCTCAGATCTGGATTGGGACCAATCTGATAGGCCACGCTGTAGGGGACAGCCAGGCAGGGTCTCTCCGGAGCCCACAAAGTGGCAAGTTCCCTCCAATGACCCTGAGCTGCATGTTTAGCATACCCAGCACCCAAAGCCCAAGCCTGCAGGGTGGGATGGGCAGGGGTGTCCCAGGTCACAGCAGGAAGCACCCACCACGTGGAAAGCTCCCTGCAGCCAGAGAGACTGTGGCTGTCAGCGTCCAGGATTGCACTTCATTAGCTCCCCGAGATGGGACATTCCCACCACCAAGCGGTGGGCAGAGCCTGTTGCCCTCAGGGCACGGACTCAGCCCAGCTTCTTGGACCCCAACACAGGGGCGAGAAGGGGTTCCGTTGGGTTAAAGGAGCTGGAGCTGCTGGGAATGCAGCTGAAAGGACAGTGCTCAGCATGGGAAGCACAAGTGATGCGCCTGCCTGCCGCTGCCCACTCCCGGCTCTGCAGGGTTAATCCAGAGCAGGTGGAGTTCCAGAAAGAGGAAGAGCCCTTGGGGAGGGGAGCGAGAACTGGCGCCAACCCTGAGTGCACAAAGGAATCAGCAGGCCCTTTCATTTTCCACTCGAGTGGGACTGAGCAGAAGACAGCACAAAGATTTCAGCAGCATGTTCACAGCAAGAGCCATCAAAGGGCATCGCAGCTCTTGCATGGGTCTCCGCCCTGCCAGCACATCTGCCTTGCTCCTGCTCCCACCCCCACCATGCCAGTTTGCCCGCTGCACATTTACCCACCCCACCAGTGGCTGATCCTCAGCAAGGGCAGCAGTTAGCCAGGGCTGTGGTGCTGAGGATCCCAGGGGCAAAACCCATTGTGACCATGTGGAGGGCAAGACGTTGCCAGCTAGTTTGCACCTCCAGCTCCTGCTTTTCCCCTCCACACCTGCCCTACCCTGAAAACTAACAGGAAAAAAGGTAAATGTGCTATTTAATCCAGCACCCCCTCCTGACTGGGCCACTCTCCAGCGCCAGCAGGTTCCTGGATGCTGGCGAGACAGCAGCAGAGGAAGAGCGGGTGAACCGGCAGCACCCCTGGAAGGGGAATACAATGCAAGCCAGTGCGGCACTTCCCTGAGATACTGGAGACAGACCTGAGATTGAAATGGCTCAATGCAGCAGCCGAAGGCTAAGGCTACATCTACACTATGGGGACTTTAGCAACATCGCTGCGGCAATGCCTGTGCATGCCCGTAGTGTCTATGCTGCCCACAGATGGAGCAAGAACCTACCCGAGTGAAGAGAGCTAGGCTGCTGAAAAACTGCTTCCATCAACCCACGGCCAGGGTGAGGTCCGTGCAGCCCCAGCAGGCCGAGCTTTGGACCAGATCCAAAGTAAGTCTTTGGGAGTTACGAAGGCCCCAGAGCTAGTAACCCTACCCCTGGCTACAGCTGCAATGCCACCCCCAGCCCACACCACACCCAGAGGCACTGCTAACCTGGTGCGCTCCATTGCAACCCACTAAGCTAGCCCACAGCCTCGGCCCCACGGCAACATGCTGTCGTAGCGGGGGCCAAACACAAGCAGAAGTCAAGTGCTGCGACTGGCCTCTGAAACAGCGGCGCCTCCAAGGGGGCTTCACAGGACGTGGAGGGTGTCCAGCAAGGGCAGTGCAGGCAGCAGCCTCCCTGGGTTCCTCCATGTCCGGGGCGAGGGGGAACGCCGTGCTTGTCAGGGGCCGCACTGATGACCATGCTGAGCCAAGATCTTGGCTTACCCACAGAACGGGCACAGCCTGGGCAACAACAGGACAAGTTCCCAGGCTCAGGGCTACCTGTCTGTGGCACGACCCACTCCATAGGATCTAGGTGCTTATGCGCATGCCTCTGGCCTAGCTGGGCCACTGCCATGTCACACAGGCTTTGGAACAGGGCCCATCTTTCACGCCCCGCCGTGGCGAGAATCCATGCAAAAGGCCCCGTATCCTACCAACTGCTCCCTCGGCCTGCTGGTCCCAGGGGGAGGGGGTCCAGCTACCCCCCATATCCAACCCTGCCGCACTGGAAAAGCCAGGGGCTGGCTCTGCAAGGGCCTGTGTGGGTCAGGGTCAGGACACGCAGCGGGGGAGAGGGCAACAGAAAGCCCAAAGTAACATTAGGAACAAGAATTAGTCCAGTCTGAAGAGAACCAGGGGCCTGCAGCCACGCTGCCTGCAGCCAGATGCACCCAGGAGCTCTTTGCCTCCTTTCCAACCCCACAGCTCTGGGGTGGAACTGCATGCTGACGGGCCTGCAAAGCAATGGGCCTCATCTAAGGGCAGGGCTGGGAACTCCAGTGGGAGGCAGGAGCTCAAACCCAGGCCTGGCTTAGTTGTGATGTGACAGCTGAGGATCTACGCCCACAGGGCAGCCTTGCTAGCCACACACAGGGCCAGCACTGCACGGTGGGAAGGGACGTGCCCCCAATGCACATGTGCACTGTGGAAGGGAGGCAGAAGGGCAGGCTGGAGCTGAGATATTGCGGGGAAGGGAGGAGATGACAAGGGATGGGCAGGTCAGAGCTCAGACCCAGCGGTGGGGGAGAAGGGAGGGTGATGGGCAGGTTAGAGCTCAGACCCAGAGGTGGAGGGAGAAGGAAGGGGGATGGGCAGGCCATGTGGAGATAGAGGCACAGGGAGAAGGAGAGGCCTGAGCTCAGACGCGCACTCTTTTCTTCAGTAGGTGAATGCTAGTGGTCTGGTTCATGATCACTAGGGCAGGGTAGAAGGGCAGTGCCAGGCAGAAATACCAAGCCACCCCTTTGATCTGTGCCTGGAACCAGTCTGAGCAAATCCCGAGGACCACCGTGAAGGTGGCCAGCAGGCAGACCACCAGGCCACCCGTGATGTGGTAGAGCCTCAGACGTGCCACAGCAGAGATCCCTAGCAGCTGGGGGAAGCGCAGGCTAAGCCCACACAGAGCTTGCCCGCAGGTGGCAGCCAGAGTCAGGACGCCCAGGAGGCTGTGCCAGGAAACCAAGTGTGGGAGCTCGCTCCGATTCTTGCTGGAGATGATGAAGCCCAGGCCCAGCGCAGCCATCACGAGCACCAGCGTCTGCACAGCCCAGTGCAGCCACACCTTCACCTGGCGGGAGCAGAGGCAGAACGGGGAGCTCTCGGGCGAGAAGAGCAGGATGGCTTCAGGAAGGCAGAGGCAGAACTGGGGAGACAGGAGACAATTAGCAACGCGATGCCCGGCTGCCCTGCACCCCACTGGCCTAGGACCCTGCGTGGGACAGCATGTGAGCCAGAGATGGAAGAGCGCAAGGGGAGGGAGTTCATGCTCCCACGGGTAGAACCAGATCACCACCAGCAGCAAGAGTCCTTCCGCTCAGGACTCAGTGTAAGTAACGGGGCCTGGAAACTCGGCCTTCCCCTGCGAGTTAGCACAGTGCTAGCAAATCACGCACACGCCTGCTCCCCTCAGCAGCGTCAGGGCCGTGCAGGCGCAGGTCAGGCAGCGCACAACACTACCGCGGCACTAGCATGGCACACAAGGACATTGCATCCACTGCCAACCTCTTCCCCAACTTCCCCACTGACCAGCCCTAAAGAGACCCCTACTGCATGTTCCTGGGGGCCTTCGAGACCCCCCCAACTGGAGCTCCTGTAGGATGCACTCCTGCAGCTCCTGTGTTTCTGTGCTGGGGAGGAGGGTCAGCAGGGTACTCTGGAGGTTAGGTCCATAAAAGGCTATTAGCCAGGGGATAAAATGGTGTCCTTGGCCTCTGTTTGTCAGAGGCTGGAGAGGGATGGCAGGAGACAAATCGCTTGATCATTGTCTTCGGTCCGCCCTCTCTGGAGCACCTGGTGCTGGCCACTGTCGGCAGACAGGATACTGGGCTAGATGGACCTTTGGTCTGACCCAGTACGGCCATTCTTATGTTCTGGGCTGGAATATGTAGCCCACTAACGTTGCAAGATCTAGCTAGTCCCTAAGGCGTGTCATGGGAAGAGGCTTTTCTGGGGGTTTACAGTTTGCCCTTGTGTTGTTCTCATTTAACTTATGCCTTCAAGTGAGTGTAAATGTGCCTGGAAAATGGTGACTGGTGGCCAGTCTATCAATCAAACTAAACAATAATTCTCATCTACTTCATATGCCGAGGAACTGCCTAGCTCCTGGCAGCCTCCCACTGCCCACTCAGAATTCCCAGCGACACTCACTTCCCTTGCTGAAGTCACAAGCTTCCCACCTTCACCCAACCCCCTGCTTTCAGCCATCGGCCCAGCAGCTTTGTCTTCCAACAGATCCTCCCAACTGCCACTGAGCCATGCCTGGAACCAGAGAGATGTCGGCTCAGGGCTAAGAGCTGGCATTCAGGGGACATCCTGCCAACCAGGGAGCACCTACTTGAAACGCGTGGGCAATACATTCATTACTGACACCAGTCGCTTACTCTAGAGACCAGATGCTCTGGAGTCTCTGCATCTTTCCAAGCACCACATCCGCCCCCTGAAAGCCTGCAAGCCAGTGAACGGAAGCCAGCTAGGCCATGCAAGTCCTCAGGAAGATAGCTTGTGCTGCGGCAGATCACGGTCTGCATCCAACAGGCCCAACCGAGTGCATGCTGCCAAGGGCGGTGCTATTTGAAGGACCCCCAGCCGAGGAAGCCAGAGCTACATATTAGTGTCTCCAAAAGCAAACCAAAGCAGCCATAAACCCTGGGCATTTCTAGTAGATAAACAGAAGCAAATAAACTTACTGCTAGAGACATGAAGACCGGGTGCCAAGAAAACAGACCTGGAAAGGAGAGAGACAGTGCTTAGGGCTGGGGAACAGGCAATAATGCTTCAGTCACCCATTCTAGATGAGAGCACTGCTCCTACCTGACGGTTGCTCTGGCCTGGCTGGGGAGCCCCAGGGATAGAGGGTGCACTGAACGCTCTGGCGCTTTGGTCTGAATCCTGACTTCCTCGTGGGTTTGGGAAGGCCTGTGGAACGCAGTCCCTTTCTCCCCTTCCCGGGCCTTTGCAGAGAACAACCCTTCTCAGATGTAACCAGTGTTTCTTAGAAACTGCCGCATGTTCTCAGTGGAAGCCAGCCTGAGTGCGGCTTTTTAAACCATGTTAAATTAGCCTGGGTCTTCGCACTGCAACTTCTCAGGGATGCTCCCTCTTTCGGGCACTTCTCCTGCCTCCTCTCCCGCAGACGCAGAGGGCTGACCCACACACTGGGGATACTGAAACTGCCTTGCTGGGAAACTTCAGACACACTGAGCGGAAAGCTAAGCCGTCCATAATTTCACGTCCTTGCCTCCCCCGCTCTGCTAGGTCCATCACCCATGGCCGTGAGGAGTGACTGACAGAGCAAGGAGCAAAACTGCTGGCTCCTGATCTCCACCCCCAGCGGCAGGAGGGAAGAGGCCCCAGGATGGCTCTGGCCAGCCCCGGCAGCAGGGAAGAGGCCCCATGTCAGAGACCGGGACAGGGAGGCTGCTCCCCCCTGCAGAAGAACGCTCCAGAAGGGGGTTGGGAAGTGGCTCCTCGCAGACCCCAATGCCCCAGCCCCGGGACACCGTGCAGGGCCGAGGCTTGGGGGGGGGCGCTCAGTGGCTCCGCAGCCGGCTTCCAGCACCTCCTCCAGCCCCCCCATTGCCCCGGGGGGCTGCCCCTCATCCAGCTTCACCCAGATCGCCGGGCCCTGTGAGTCCACAGGCCCTCGCCATGCAGCCCCCACTTCCTCCCAGGCCCGGCCCTGCCCCCCCCACGGCCCCACTCACTGGTGCCGGGCCGGGAGAGCAGCAGCAGGAAGAGGGCGAGGCCCAGCGGCACCGAGTGCGCCAGGAGGCCGGCGCCCCGCCGCAGCCAGCGGGAGACGCGGGGCTCCGGGCTGCTTGGCGGGACTGGGGGCGGCCTCGCCCCGGCGGCACCGGCCATCGGGGGCGGGGTGGGGCTAGAGGGAATGGGAGGGACGAGGGGAGAGTGCGGGGGGGGGGCAGAGGGCGGATAGGAGGAGCAAAGGGGAGGGAGGGGCTAGAGGGGGCAGACTGGAGACGGGAGGGGCCGAGGGAGGTGGGCTAGGACGAGCAGAAGGGGGGGGTGAGGGGGCAGACTGGAGATGGGAGGGGCCGAGGGAGGTGGGCTAGGACGAGCAGAAGGGGGGGGTGAGGGGGCAGACTGGAGACGGGAGGGGCCGAGGGAGGTGGGCTAGGACGAGCAGAAGGGGGGGGTGAGGGGGCAGACTGGAGATGGGAGGGGCCGAGGGAGGTGGGCTAGGACGAGCAGAAGGGGGGGGTTGAGGGGGCAGACTGGAGATGGGAGGGGCCGAGGGAGGTGGGCTAGGACGAGCAGAAGGGGGGGGGTTTGAGGGGGCAGACTGGAGATGGGAGGGGCTGGGTGCATGGGAGGGGCCGAGGGAGGTGGGCTAGGACGAGCAGAAGGGGGGGGGTTGAGGGGGCAGACTGGAGATGGGAGGGGCCGAGGGAGGTGGGCTAGGACGAGCAGAAGGGGAGGGGGTTTGAGGGGGCAGACTGGAGACGGGAGGGGCTGGGTGCATGGGAGGGGCCGAGGGAGGTGGGCTAGGACGAGCAGAAGGGGGGGGTTGAGGGGGCAGACTGGAGATGGGAGGGGCCGAGGGAGGTGGGCTAGGACGAGCAGAAGGGGGGGGGTTGAGGGGGCAGACTGGAGATGGGAGGGGCCGAGGGAGGTGGGCTAGGACGAGCAGAAGGGGAGGGGGTTCGAGGGGGCAGACTGGAGACGGGAGGGGCTGGGTGCATGGGAGGAGCAGAGGGGGTGGGAGGGGCCGAGGGGAGTCTAGGAGGAGCAGAGGGAGCCAGGGTAGCTGAAGGGTGGGTCTGGAGGACTGGAGTCCTAGTGGTGGGGGAGGGGTAGTGGTACCCTTCCTCCTCTCCCCTTCCATTAGCCACTTCTCCTCCTCCCAGGAGCCCTGACCCTGGGCCACCTGCCTTTGGGTTCATGGGCCATGGCCCAGGGCACTTGCCCCTATGCAGCCTGTCTTCCAGGAAGGCAGCCAGCCTGGGAGGCCCAGGCCCCATCTGGCTGTTGTCTCTCTTGGGCCTGGTTCCCTGCTGTGCCAGCTGGCAGCCCAGGACCCCAAAAGGGGCAGCTCCAGAGGGGTTTAAGATGCAGGCCTCCACCCCGGCAGCATGAATTCAGCCTTCCCCGTGGACCACAAGGGCTCTGCTGCCCGTGGCTAGCAAGAACAATGGAGTCGGGGTTATCGCCACAAAGAGGGGACTGGTCACTGAGGCCCCCCCCCCCAGCAATGGATGCTGAGGGCTTTTCTAAAACCCGGCCCTGCCTGCCTGCCAGCCTTTACTGCTCCGCTGGCTCCTCCTGGTCTAGGAAAGGGCCTTTCCTCACTCACCTTAGCCAGCCCCACAGCACAGTAGCCAGCACTGCCCAACTTCCAGCTTGCTGAACACTCGCATTATAAAAACCTATTTTCAGTTGCTTACAACTTTGCCAAACTTTAATCAACTGGGCTGAAACTTTCCACACCGAGTGTCTGCACCATGCTCTTTTTTTGTGGGGGAGTGAAGGGGGATTTCAGCCAAAACAATTCAGCTGTTAAAAAATTCTGGTCCCCTCTTCTTTGGAAAGCTCCAGCACCTCCCTGCTTTGGGGCAGGGATTAGAAACTTGACAGGGTGTTAGAGACATGTTTTTTCCCCTCCCTGGGGAAATCTGCCTATATCTGGCCAAGTTCCAAGCATCTGAAAAATTGCAGCTTGCCCATGAACAACTTTCATTTTTGCAGCTCAGTTCTCCAAAGAGTCTGGCTGCCCTGGGGCCACTCCAGGCTGGGCCTCCCAAGCACTTACCCTGCACATACAGTTCTGGGCTGCTGTGGGTCAATGCCCAGCCCTGCCACCCAAAGCCAGGGGCCTGGCTGGGTCCAGTCAGCTTGGAGAAGGAGGCTGCTTGATGCAAGTGCAGGGAATGAGAGCTAGAGCTGGGCCCAGGGAGCCAGCTGTGTCCACACTGCAACGTGTAGCTTAACATGTCAGTGAGAGGCTGGCAAGGCAGGCAGTGGGGGAGGCTCCGGTAGCTGGGCCCGAGGACATGACAGCTCAAACCCGCAGTAGACAGGAGGCCTGGCTTGGGCCGAGAAGAGCCAGGTATTACTGTAGTCACACCTCCAGGCCCTAGTCATGGACCATTGCTGAGCACTGTACAGATGTCAGCCTGAGGCACGAGCCACCCCTCCCAGGAACAGCTCTAGCCTCTTTAAAGCCAAAGGGCCTCTCCCCCAACAGCCTGTCCCTGGAATGCCAAATGAAAGGAGCCAGCCCTTCAGCCTGCCCCAAGGTCTCACCATCCAGTGACATCTGATACTAACCAGCTTTCTTGGAAGTGGGGAAGAAAAGGCAGCTGGACCGTGGGCTTTTACCCCCTCTGTGCCTGTTTTCCTTCCCGCCCTTGGTCCAATCCAGGTTAGGGCAAGGACTTTCTCTGACCATGGATTTGTACAATGCCCCAGAGCCTCAAGCCATTAGCACAGTGCTACAAATAATTCATAACAGCAGCGTTGAGGGGTTGGACCAGTATGAGCTGGGCCAAGCAACAGATACGACTCTCAGGCAGACCACGACTGGCTTCTACGGCCAGTAAGGTACGAATCTTCTCAAGCAAAGCCGTGGGCTGGCAGAGAGTAAGATGAGAACACGGGGGTTGGGTTGAGGCTGTCCCCTGGGAGCGGCATTCTCTTTCCATCACACACCCACTTCACTGGGTGCTAGTCGCTGCCCAGGCTGAGAACACGAAGGGGCACTGAGGTAGAGATTGGGCCAGATCCAATGAGCAGCAGAGGGCATCAGAAAAATGGAGGCTTCATGCAGCAGCCTGAGCTGTTGCACTAAAGGACTAGCGTGAACACTGCATGTTCCTGACAAACCCCCTTCCAGGCCAGCAAACACACGTGCGCCACCAAGCACAGCTTTGGGAGAAGGGAAATGCCTACATGTCAGGGCACTGCCAGCAATGGGCAACCTGCAACAAAAAATGCACGCCAGGGCTCAGCCTGCAGAGGGATCCACCTCCCCCCATGTAGCCACCTGGAACATCTGCTTCCTCACCCTGCTGGGATGAGGTGGGACCTGTCCCTGTCCCTGTCCCTGTCCCTGCCCCTCCTCCTTCCCCAAGCTGAAAGCCACAGGCCACGCCACCCTTTCAATACTGGTTTTTCTTTTTTTAAAAAAGAAACAAAAACAGCAATAATAATTCTTATAAATATCCCAGCCCGGCTGTGTGGCTGCCTCCTCGGTCCAGTCCATCCGCTTCCAACCTCCTCCCAGGTGTGGATCGGGTTTGCGTCTCTACGGTTTCCCCCTTGGGATTTTGTTCGTTCAGGTTTTTTAGCAGCAACAGAACAGGAAAAGAGTCTTGAGGTATTTTTATAGAGTTTTTTTCTTTTAAAAAAAATAATATAAAGTTATAAAAAGCAGCGGCCTCTGAATCTGACCCAGGGCCTCCCAGTCCTCAGGACCGATGGCTCCGTCTGCATCACACAGGCACTTGCTTGTTAATGCGCTTTCGACTGTAAGGAGACAAGAGGACGGGGGTCAGCACAGAGAAACAAAGGAGCAGAGCAGACAAGCGTGGAGGGCCAATGCTCCTCCGCAGCAGGGGCTCGGGAAGGAGGGTGACTTGTCAGGAGCTCAAAGGCTGTGTCTAATTGGTGTCTACTTACAATAACAGCACACCCCTTGTTTGCATCTGAATAGCTGAATGAGTGCTCTCCGCACCAGGGCCCTTCCGAGAAGGGCAGCATGGAAATGGCATCGCGTGGCCCGCGTGGAGATCTGCGACGTCACAGCCAACGTGCCTGCCGTGATTCCCTCCCCCAGAAAGCGCCCTGGGCCCTGAGAATCCAGCTAGGCTCTGTCTTTGTGCACATGGAGGGCAATAAAAGGTTCGACAGGCCACGTTAAGAGACCCTAGTGGCGTTCACAGTGCTCCTGCACTGATTCTGTGGAACACTCTCCTGTGACCCGCCTGGCCCTGCAGGGCTAATGGGACTCGACACCGCCCACCCCTGTGGCTAGGCAGGCCTTGCAGGTCAAACAGGAATAGACCTCGCCCCTTCCCCCCCCCGCACTAGGCCGGCCCTACTGGGCTCCTGGGAATAGACTCCACCCTGCTGACCTAATGGGAGTGACAAGGAGGAGACACATCCATTGGGGGGGAGTGGCGGGGGGGGGGGGCAGCAGCCGTGACTGACACAGCCAGGAAGCCGATCGGCTGAGAACAGGGACGTTTCGCCTTTCAAAGCAGAACAGCAGGTGAAAGCTCACAGCCCCAAAAAGCAGGTCAAGGCCATTCTGCTTGTGTTACCGATGGGGAAACTGAGGTGCTGAGCGGGGAAGTGATTCGCCCACCAAAGCTGGGGCAGGGCTGGGAACAGGGGCTGTTTCTTGGCAGAGTTTGGCAGCTCGTCCATGGTTCCCCACACAGCGTTCTGGACCCCCAAATCTGTGTCTTGCCCTTGAGTCAGCCCACACCTACATGCCTCATGTCAGCAGAAGCCCCCACCCTTCCCAGCAGTCAGCGCCCCCCAGTACCATTCCCTGCAGTGCTGTGAGCTCCGCCAGGCAAGGCCTCTGCCTCAGTCCCATAGCACCTCCTGCTGGCCGTCCTTAGCCTGACACCCCCCCGCAGCATCCTGCTGGCACTCAGCAGCGGTGTGCCCCCAGTCCCCTCCTGGCAGCACCACCTGCTGGGGGAGGAGCCCTCCGCAGAGGGCTTGCAATACAGACCACTGTGCACACAACAGCTTCCCTGGAAGCCCTTCTCAGGCTGGGGGTCTGGGGAGCTGGGGACGAGCTGCCAGCTAACTGGGCTTCAAGGAGCAGCGCAGGGGCTCCTGGCAGCCATTCTGTGTGCATCTGCTCAGAGCCCCAGAGCTCAGAAGAGCCCATGTGGGAAGGCTGCCTGTGGCAGCGCCATCCATGCGGTACCTACATGCCAGGGGGCAATGGGCCACAGGCGAGGAGGGGGACCGTGGGAAGAGAACTGCTGTGGAACGAGGGGGACGACAGAGCAGCAGGGGCGACCCCGAGGCCCACCGCATTCTTGATGGGGCAGGGCAGCCCGCTGCGGGGCGCACAGGGACGTACTTTGAGTGTGTTCCGCTTCTCCTCGAAGCCCAGCGCGGCGACGGCCTTCTTCCTGCGCACAGCACAGCCCGAGTCAGCGGCAGTGGCGTGGTGCTTGGCCTTCACTGGCCGGCAGTAGGTGGCCGCGTTCTTGCGCTTCTTGGCCTCCTCCTCTGAGAGGCAGTTGGCCTGCAGCGCTTTTGGCCCGTTCAGCGGGGAGCCCCGGTTCTCCAGCTGGGAGGCTTTGACTTGAGGGTGGCCGGGAGCCCTGCAGTCCAGGTGGCCGGCCCGCTTGACTCTGGAGCCTGGCGAGATGGTGCCATTGAGGGAGGTGGTGAGGGGGAGCCCAGGGACGGTTTGGTCTTTGCAGGCGGGTGGGGCACGTGGCAGCCAGCCAGCTTGCCCTTGCCCGGGTCCAGGAGGCAGGTCCGTTTGTACGGGGGGCCAGTAGCAGCACCCAGAGGCTGCTTGCGCTTTCGGGCCAAGGCCTCTGGCTCCGCCCCATTCGCCGTCTCCTTGGCTTTGGAGGACTTGCTGGCCTTGGTGGAAGGCAACTTGCTGAAGGATGGCGAGGGGGTGTTGGCCGGGAGCGGGGAGGTGATGGACTGGCTCCCGCCCGTGCAGTCTGACTGGCTGCAGGCGGCCGCGGCATGGGGGGAGCCCACCGTGTAGCTCAGGCTGGGGTGGCCCCGGCTCTCCCTGGCGGCTGTGGCTGTGCAAGACAAGGAGGTCCTCCCGGGGGCACCATGGGGAAGGCTGCAGACCTGCGAGGAGCTGCCCATCTGGGAAGTGCTGGACATGGAGGAGCCCGGGCCAGTGGGCGACAGGGCCGGGTGCTGCTGGGGGTCGGCGGCTGGCGGGATCTTCCTAGTGAGGCCAAGAAGCAGAATCAGAAAGGTGGGAGGAGGGGCTGCTGCTCATTCAAACGACACCCACACATCTCAGCCCCGGCCTGTCCCCCGTAGGGATATCAAAGGTTAGCCTGACCCATGCAACTCCCTCCCCGCCCTGCGGGGCACAGCACAGGGAAGGGCTGCTCCAGCTGGCCGGAGTAACCGCTGGCCAGAATAACCCCCTGTCCATGGCAGGCCCAGCCCCCCGCAGTTACATGCTATGGCTCCCCGGGAGCGGGGCGCAGCGGCTGGGAGGCTTTGCCGCGGGCTCTGCTGAGCTTTGTATCGCAGAGCCCCGCAGCGCCTGTGACCACTAGGGTTTTAGTGGTTACACGGTTAGCTTTTCAAACACTTTGACATCCCTAGTCCCCCCTCTGATCCCCGCATCCCATCCATCCACCTGCCCTTCCCCCCGTCTCTATCCAAGCTGTGCCCCCCACCTCACCCACATGCCTTTCCCATCTGATCCTGGGCCCTGCCCTTCCCCATTCCGCTCCACCCCCTGCCCCTCCCATCTGATCCCAGGCCACCTCCAGCCCAGCCCCCCTCCCAATCCGATCCCAGGCTCTCTCCGCCCACATGCCCGTCCCCCATCCAATCCCAAGCATGCTCCCCTCACACCCCGCCCACCTGTCCTTCTCCTAGCCAATCCCCGGCTGTCTCCAGCCCTGCCAGCCCCCTCCCCCATCCGATCCTAAGCCATGTCCCAGCTTTCCTCTGGCGCCTTCCCCCTTCCAATGCGATCTGCCTCCTCCCCTATTCCCCACCCATCTCCTCCCCTCTCTGACCCTGTCTACCTGCTGGGGACCCTGGGCTATTTCCTCCCCCCATCCAGGCTGTCTCTCCCCCACGCACCTGTCAAGCCCTGTGCTCCAGCCCCACTTGCTGGGAGCAGGCAGGACTGAGAGTCGCTGCAGGTGGGGGAGGGGTGTCAGGGAGCAGGGAAAGAACAGGCCAGGGAGGTATTAACCAACCCAATACAGGTTCACAAGAATTATTTAGGTTCCTGGCAGGACCCGGCACTTAACACTCCCATGGGCTGAGATCTCAAAGCACATTCCAAATGCTAGCTCAGCCCCAGGCCCCCTGACAGACTCGGGACGAGATGGGGAAACCGAGGCAGCAAGGGGGCTGGCCCAAGTCACTCAGTAAGTCGGCGAGTGAGCTAAGAAGAGAACCCTGCTGTAACCTCTGAACACCGCTCGCCCTCTTTGGAGTCCTGCTCACAATGGCCGTCCTGCAGGCAGAAGGTGGGGGGGAGACAGGGGCAGGGGCAGGCATTACCGTACTGACTGAAATAGAAGCCACCCTCTAAATTTAGTAAGGCTGACAAGAACAAAAGTGATTGAGACATCGGGTGACCTCCCTTCCAGAAAACTGCCTCCTTAGCGCTCCCTTGGGTCCCCCTGGGGCTTCCTCCGCAGCCTGGCACCTTGCTTCCAGCCTGGGGTCACGACACCCCTCGGCCATGTGGGGCGAGCGTCCCCCGTGAATGGCTGCAGATCTTACCATGCATTTTCTCACGGACCTCCCAGCAGACTGAGTGCCAGGCAGACACTGCAGCTGGCAGTAGGCAGAGGGGTGATGCTTGCCCCACCCTCTGGCAGCTGACTGTGGAGGGGAATGGCTGGACTGGGAACTGCCAACAACCCCTCCTGCTTGCACTCCCCCCACCCAGCACTCGGCTCTCTCCGCCCCCTTCCCTGCCCACAGAGAAATGCAACATCCTGGGGGCAGAGCAGGGGCAGTGCCACTCGGCCAGTCTCCATCCCAGCCTGAGCCGAGAACGATTTCCTCCCGCATACACAGGCACCCAACCCCAGCCCTGCCCAGACCTGCCCCCCTGGCTGGACACTCACTTCCACATGTGCGAGCTGAGGTGTCTCTCCAGCATGGAGCTGAGGGCCGAGCAGAACCGGTCCAGCCGTCGGTTGAACACGTAACAGCCGGGGCTGACCAAGCGGCTTCCGAAGGTGCAGAACTGGTTGGGAGTTGGAGGGAGGGGAGCGTCAGGGAGGCTGAGACCCACTGAAAGAATGTAGCAGCCTCCTGCCGTGGGCCAGGAGCCCAGCCCGTAGCATGGCAGAGAGGACGGTCTGCCAGCTGCGTCCCCATCCCCCAATCCCCTCCCCCCACCCCAAATATGGGAGCGCTGCCTGACTGCCAGCTGGACGCTGAGCTCCAAGCGCCTCCATGTGACAAACGCTGCTCCTGAGAGTCATGGGCCAGAGACCCACCCCTGTGCCAAGCGCTCACCGCCTGAGGCCGTGGTGGCCGCATTGCATAGTGACAGTCCAGCCCGTGGGATTCCTCGGCCGCGTCGTCCTCGCTCTCGTCACTCGACACCCGGCTGCTGCCCTTGGGCACGGGGAAGGGGTAGAGCCCTGGGTCTCTGTCACCACAGGCTGCGGATGGCTCCTCCGGGTCGCTCTCCGAGGACACCCTGGAACTGAACGCAACGAGAGGCGGAGGAGTGAGAGCTGCATCTCTGGGGCTGCTAGTGAAAGCTGCGGAGGGACGGGGTGAGGCCAGCGGGGGCACAGCTGGAAGGGCAGGCGGGGCTGCTGCCTGGTTCTGCGAGGATCCCTGCATGGGGACGGCAGAGCCAGCCCCGAAGAGGCGCCGGTGCAGCACCCTCCTACGCTGCGGCAGGTGAGTTGGCCTGGACTGACACCCGCAGGTAAACCCGGGGGCGCCTGCTGCTGCATTACCTGGGAAGTGCACAGTGGGAGTCGAGCTGCCTTGCTCGGCCAGGGGACGTGCTGGGTAGAACCAACGAGGTCTGCGCCCCAGAGGAGGCCTCCTGGGAGAGTCGGTCAGGGGGCGCTTCCTTCCTCACCGGGCTCTTCTCCTTGGGGGACTCCCCCTTCCGGGAACTGGCCTTCAGCTCCGCCACCAAGACGTCAAAGTCCTTTGCCCGGCCCTGCACCTCACGGCGCTGGTGCACGGAGTGAATCTGAGACAAGGGCGGGGGGGGGGGAGAGCGTCACCGCCCGGGCTAGGCAGAGCCCCATGGGGACACCCTCGAGTGCCAAGAGGCCCCAGGGGCTACAGACCCTCTTACTATTCCAGCCAGTGGAGATTCCTCTGGGCCTCCCGGGGACAGGCCTGTGTTTGGAGCAGAGGCCCAAGGCTCCCATTTCCCTGTCTGCATGCATGCCACTGCATCTGTTCCTAGTCCACGGGGCCTCTGAGAGCCAGCCAGCGTTACAGCACCTGCCCCTCTCCTCCAGCAGCACTAGGCCCTCACAAGGTGGCACTTCATAGCCATGCAAATGCGTCTCCCCAGCAGGCCAGTCTGGGGGCCTCCTGCAGAGCCCTCCAGCCTGGCCGACGGGGCCCAGAACTCACCCCGCCTCCGATTGCTCCCCCAGGAAGCAATAACACACCTTGCAGGTCAGCAGCCGGGTGCAGATCTTTTTGGTGTCGGGATTCACAACTCCACATTGCCTGTTCAAATCACACTCCTTCCCTGCAGGGCAGAAAGACAGAGCTGAGATGCAGGGGAGGGAAAGTTACCAGGCTTGGCTGGATCCCCTGCACTCGCCCTGCTCTTCAGGGTCTTCTCCAAACTTCCTAAGATCCCTGTGCTTGGCCTGCAGCTCAGATACGGTTGACTGCTGGAACAAGCATTTGTGACGGGAGGTTCTTGCATTTCAAAAGGGAAAATCTTGCTTCTTGCCTCTATTTCCCAGGGATGCCGTGATCACTGGCTTTCAAGCTCTTTGCCGCTGGGCACAGCTCGGGCACAACAGCAGCGGTGCTTTATAAAAGCCTCCCCTCAAGACAGGAGGCCCAGTACTCAGAATTTGTCAGTGCAAAGCAAGGGGGAACTGGGAGCATACGGCAGTGGGTACGAATGCTAGGGTGGATTTCAACACACTGGAAGCAGCATTGGGCCAGCGCAGGAGATGCAAAGACAAGCAACCCATTCCCAGCGAAGACCTCCGAACACTGTGGGAACCACTCACTCGGCCTCACAATCCCGGGGAAGCCACTGATGTTCTCATTGCCCAGGTGGGGAAACCAGGGCACTGAGTGTTTAAGTGATTTGACCAAGTCAGCCCAGTGGGCCAGTGGCAGGGTGGGATGAGGACACTGATGGCCTGACTCCCATTTCTGGGTTTAAGGCACTGTCTCAGGCACGCTCTCGGGGTACACAACGGGCAACCCCATAGGCTATCTGGGCACCAGAGGAGTCCCAGGATCTGACTGGGCCTCACTCTGCCTGGGGCTCCAATCAGAGGAGGGCTCTGTGGGCTGAAGAGGGAGTGGGCTCAGCTGGGGTGTGTGTGGCAGGAGAGAAAGGGAGATGCCAGGATCCCTGCTCCCACCATGGGGCAGAGAACAGACCCTCCCCCTCCCCACCCAAGGAGAGAGGCTGAATTGAGCCGCTAAGCACCCGTGGCTGGCAGCCCAATACTGAGCCATGCAGCTGTTGCATCGCACGGGCACCCAAGGGCCCTGGTCAGCTGCACCTTGGCCTGATTCAGCCTCGCCCCACCGAGCAGCGAAGCGGGACCAGCAGGACTCACGCGCCATCTTCTTGTGGGACTTGGGGGGCAGTTTGGTGGTGCCCAGCTCCTTTTCCCCCATGGCAGCAGTGCTCTCTGGCTTCCTGTCCAGGCCATCGGTGGGCACAACGGAGTCAACTCCTGCCTTGGCTGGCACAAGCGGCTCGGTGGGTGGCACTGCCAGGGACAGCTTCCCCAGGAGCTCTTTGGAGCTGGCGGACGGCTGCCCAGGGATGGAAGCAGCAGCAGCCTTCGGAGGCACCTTGATGCCATGTCCATCTGGCTTGGGAAGGCTGGAAATCTTTTCCAGGTTCACCACTGGCATGAACAAGCTGAAGGAGACCAGAGGGCTCTGAGAACTCAGCTGGGGAACCTGCCAGCAACAGCTGCAAACAGAGGGTACCAGAGCCCCAGCTGGGGCAGGTACTTTGGGCTTGTGGAACCTGGACCCTGGTCTCCCCTTCTGAGCCCCGAGGCTGGGTCTGCCCACCAGCCTTGCAGTCATGTGCGCTCCAGCCCGCCATGCACCTTGGGGTACCTGGGTCACAGGCAGACGCCAGTCCCACCAACCATGGCAGCTGGGCTGAATGGGCACTGACAGGGTGAGGACTGGATGAGCTAATGCAGGGCCCTGACACCCTTGTGCCTCTCCCTGGCGAGGGACCAGCCAGCCCAGACCGATGGTCCCTCCGAGGAGTGGCACAAGAGGTGGTCTGGTCCAGAGGGAGCTGCCACCCTGCTCTGGAAACACCTCCACCCAGGCCAGCTCCGAGCAGCGCATCTCCCGAGCTCTGAGCCTGCCCTGCTCCTGGAGTGGGGCTTCCTCTCCTCCAGCACATGGGGGAGGTCAGGTTCCCGCCACTGTCCCCCTTCATCCCCCTCCCCATGTCAGACCCAGCTGGGGTTTCCCTGTGGCTCCTCCCTGCATTCCCCCCACTTCCCCTCCACCCACAAAAGCAGGACGAGGCTACCCTTCCTCCCATGTCTCCCCCGTAGCCATCCTCCAATTGGGGCTGCCTGCCCAGCCCCTCACATCAGAGGGGCACAGGTTCCCCCCCATATCAGAGTAGGGCTGGGCTCCCCCCAGTGCTTTGGTGTGGAGCCCCCACCCCGTGTGAGGGCCGGCCCCCCATTCGCCCAGCCCACTCACCAGAGGTTGTCTTTCTGTGCCTTGTCCGGCCTCTCGGGCGCGTGCTGGGGCCGGCTGCGGGAGCTCTGTGACTTCTCCCGTGAGACCTTGGCACTGCCATGGGCCCCGCAAGCCGGGGGCTGCCCATTGACTGCATGGCACTTCTGGGCGTTGGCGGACGCCTGCGCCCGGGCGTAGAGCTTGCTGAGAGGTCCATGCCGTCTTTCTGCGAGGGAGGCCAAGGCTCCGTCAGTGACATGGGCACACCAGGGGAGGTGGGAGGGGGCCCGGCCCTCATGCTCTCCAACACCCCAGGCTAGGGGGCCCCAAAGCACCCAGGGCCACCTGAGTCTGCAGCCAGGCAGCCCCCGGAAAGGCCCTGCTCATCTCGCTGCCATCCACTCTGAAGGCTAATGATGAAACAGCCACGGTCATGTCACTGCCGACCATTTCAACAGAACTCCCCAGCCAGCCTGGGGCAGCCTGTGCAAGGCCAGCCTGCTGGGTCTGGCCTCGGCCGCAGTGCTGGTTAAGAACCCAGCAGGCTGACTCCTGGGTCTGTGCACAGTCCACCTGGCACCCCCCTCGCCTAGCAGCACATCGCCTCTGCCAGGCAACCCACGCGTTTGGGAGCCAGCCCAGCAGACCACGGCGGGTCCAAGTGCCGACAACTCTCAGACCCTTCCACATCCCAGTGCGGCATCAGGATCCCAAACAGGCTGCCCCACTCCTGCTCCCTGCAGGCCCCCGGAGAACAGCACCCAGGCCCAGAAGCCAGGCCAGGCAGAGCAGCCAGACACCCCTTGCTCTGCCCACCCAGGGACCAGGCTCCCTATGCTGTTCTCCCCCTGGTCCTTTCCATGACACCGGAGGCAGCTCCCCTGCGCTCTCTCGCCCTGCCAGTGATTGCCAGGGCCTGGAGTAAGCGATGGGCACCCAGTGGCTGGCAGCTCCCACCAGGCCGCGGAGGAGCTGGCGGGACTGTGGTGGGGGAGCAGAGGACAGTGGCTGGGATGGGAAACACGGTGCCAGCTCATAACTTTTGGAAGGACACTAAGAGAGTTTCCCAAATGGGCTCTGGCCCCCTTGTGAGAGATGGGAAGGCTCCAGATGGGCCACCAGGCCCTAGGCGCGCACACTTCTCCCAGCCCAGAGTGCGCGCCCTCCCACACGCAGCTGGGGGGGCTTGGCCTGGCTGCCCCTCTCATGGGCATCACGACGCCTACACCTGGTCACAATGCCCAGAGAAGGGAGCCAGGCCCAGCCCCATAGGGCAGGAGCTGCTGGCCCCAGGGCTGCCTCGCCCCCCACTGGGCAGCATGAGGCCTGCAGGGCCAGTGGGGGGTGCATATGTCGCCAAGCAAGAGCAAGTGCAGGGCGTGGGTGGCCTGGGTGGTCAGCAGCTTCCTGCACAGCCCCCCCCCGCCGGCATTTCTCTCCCTACTGCAGAGCCTGCCCCAGGCCTGGGCTAGAAGGCAGCGGTGTGGCCGGGCCAGAGCCGCTCAGAGCTCAGCGCCCAAGGGCACAGCCCGGTGAAGCAGCATAGACCCGGGGTTCCCACTGGGGCCCAGCTGCTGAGCTCCCCCGCACAGTCCATCCGCTTACCGCAGTGCTTCTGAAAGGCTTGAGGCTTGACCACTTGGCTGCAGTGGTTACACACCACCAGGTAGAACTCGTCATGGGCGGGGCAGTGCCCAAAGATAGACATGTCTGCCAGGGCGAGAGACAGAGCCGTAAGGGAGAGGCCACGAAGGGCCTTGCGGCCTCGGGAGGCTGCGGCTGCCCAGGCCAAGGGAAGCCCATGTTCTGTGCCCAGTGCAAATGGAAATCCCGTCCCTCGCCCCAAGGCACCGAAGACAGAGCAGGGCCCCTCCTGGCGGTTCCAGCAGAAGCCAAGGGTCAGATGGGCCATGGAACCCGACTGCCCACTCAGCCGTGGTGCCGGCCCCTCAGGGCGCGGCCAGCACGGAGGAGCAGCTGCTCCCTATGCAGACGCTGGGGCTGTCGGCACCTGGTGTCTGGCTGCACAGATGATCCAAAGACAAGGGCCTCGCCGGGAACGCCAAAACCTCTGCATCTCAAGCTTTAAACTGGGACAGCCTGCAGCCCTCCCGTCACCCTCCCCTCCCCCGAGAGCGTCTGGGCCAAAGCGACTGACTTAGGCCACACGGCATGCTGGGTTTCCGGGGCTCTTGCAGCTGGACCCAAGGGCTGCCTGCTGTCACGCGGAGGGGATTGCAGAGCCCTGGGCAGGAGCCTCCCTCCCACAAGCAAGATGGAGGCCACCAAGCAGGGGAAGAGTCAGGCCTGCAGTGATGGAGCTAACACCAACCTTGCCGGAGATGTGGGGGGCCCAGAGGAGCCGCCAGCCCCCACAGGCTGCCTTGGGCTCCTGGCAGAGCTCCACAGCGGTCAGTGAGGCCACAGAGACGCACAGCCTGGGCTGCATTATGCCCTGCCTCTGCTCTCTGCACCATCCACTTCCTCCCGACCTCGGTCTCAAAGGGGACAGGGCATGGCCAAGGGGGCTGATGTGACTAGGCCAGGGGCACAGTCTCTCCTCCGAGAGGTCACACTTGTGAGAACAGCCCAGGCCAAGCCAAGTGAAGCTGACAGCCTCAGCCACAAAGTTACCTGCTGATGTTACCAAATCCACAGCTGCTCCTGTGCTAACCAGCCCCCCCACTCCACTAATGGAGAACCAGAGCTGGACTGGAGCAGGGGCTCCCTTGAGCCAAAGGAACAGATTATTGTGCCCACTGAGGGAGCGGGACGTGCTCTTACCTTCCTTAATGAGAGTCATTGCATCCAGTTTCTTGCTCCCATTCTTAGTGCTCTCCTCCACCTCGGCCCCTGCTAGAGACAATCAGCCCCGTCAGCAACGCCAAGAGCCCCCAATCCAGAAGCCACCCAGAACCACCAGGGTCCCCGGCCGGGGAGAGAGCCTGCTCCCCACTGGCTGACGGGGTGAGAGTGGAGGCGGGAGGAGGGCAGGTGCCAAGCTGCCAATGGACTGAGGAGCCCTAAGAATCGGCCAGGAACAAGGTGCAGGGCCTGTGTCTCGGGGAATCTCAGTCCCCAGGACCTTCCGCTTGGCCCCCTGAGTCAAGCAAGACATGCAAAGAGCCCTCAATGGGCTATTTGCCACATGGCAGGCGGGGGTGCAGCCCTGGGCAAAGGGATCTCTGTCTGGGTCTGCAAAGGGCCGATAGCGCAGCCCCCTTGCCTGCAAAGCACCACACCCTTGTGGATCCTGCAGGACTCAGGGTTTGTCTACACTGCTGACACTACTCCAGAGTAACAGGAGTTCAAAGGGCAGTCTATTGCGGAACAGCTTCCTTTGGGGACACTTTTTCCAGCTTGGCAGACTCCATTCCCAAAGGGCCCTGCTGGCCATCTCGGCAGAAACATCCAGCCAGCGTGTTCAGCCAGGGCGGTAGGATATCCGGGTCACGCATCTGTCCCAGCACCGCTCCTCACAGCGCGTGCTGAGAGTCCCGAGCTCTGGGGCTGCCCCCACCTCCCTGGGACACCACCCCCCAGCCAAAAAGATCTGCAGAGGGTGGGGGCGACCCAGCTGACTCCACGCGCAGCCAACTCCACGCACATTTTCCTTTCCTTGAGCTCAGCGATCCGCAGACCAGTGTGACCGTGCATCCCGCTCCCTGCATAGCGCAGGCTGGGGAGCTGCCCTGAACAATCCTTACAGCAGATCATAGAAAGCCAGAGAGATTTACAAACTGCTCATGCCAGAGAACCCCCCTCCCCTGGTATCACTCCCAGCTCTATGCCCGCACACGGACGGGCAGGGAGAGGCTCAGAGGAAGGAGGGCAGAGAGAGGAGACACATCTCCTGGGGCACAGGAGCATCCAACCCCCTCTTCTCCTGTCCTGGTCCCATGATCACCTGGGGTTGTGCCACAGAGCAGCCAACAGGGCTGCTACACTGCACACGCAATGGGGTGCACGGTGCCTACACGCCAGCTCCAGGATTCCAAACACCCTGGTGCCATCTGAGCGCCACCTGCAAGCAGGGGGGCAGGTTGGGTATTCCGGGTGGGGAAGGAGCCGTGGCTCATTTAAAGGCTTTAGGCGCACAAAGAGAATCCATTGCAGGGGCAGATTCCGGAGTGGATGCGACTCCAAATGGGGTGTCGTGCAGTTAAAACACCAGACTGGGACACAGGAGATCTGGGTCATGCTTCTGCTCCTCACAGAGTCCCTGTGCACTTCTGAGCAAGTCACTTCATCTCCCTGTGCTGGGCTCCCCACGTGAAAGGGGCTGACGGTTCTTCCGTCCCCCCAGCCTTTGTCTAGCTGGGCTAGAGCAGCTATAAGCTGTGCCCATGCAGCCCCAGCACAAGGGGTCCTGAGCGTGGCCAGCTTTGGACCTCTGCATGATCCTGTCCCCCACGCTGTGCCCTTCTCTCAACCATTTCACCAGGCACCCCTGTATAATGCTACTCAGCAAGCCCCATGGGAAACTGGGCACAGAGAGGCTCATCCGCCCACCATCATGCAAGAGCACAGCCAGGGCCAGAAGTCCCGACTCCCAGGGCCTTGCTTTCATCGCTCCGACTTGCTCCCACTGCAGCCGATAGCTGGACACCCCCGCCTGCATGTGCAGGGCAGGACACAAGCGGTATGAGGTGTTTAACACTGTTGGTGGAGTCCAAACACGGACCACCTCTCACAAGCCATCAGGCAGTAAGGAGCCTGATGCCCACTCGCCCTTCTCCTGGCACTGTCATTTCTTGGGGCATGAAACCCATCTGATGCTTTTTAAAGAGTAGATTTGAAAATGATTCTAGAAATTATAGGCCGGCAGGGCAAATCCATGGCCCAGTCTCGGGGGGGAAGCCAAAAGGCTCCCAACAACAGTCAGCCTTGGAGAGGGGAAACTTTGTGCATTCTTATGAAGCAACAACTTGAAAAAAGCTGCATGGATGTTAAATGCCACAGTGTGAGAGAGTTCAGGTCAGGGAGATTCCTGGGAAGAGACTCAGATAAAAACTAACTAGGCTTCCGCCAGCCCCCATCGCTGTACCATTTTCAATCTACAAGCAAAAAACAGCCCTCAGCAACAGCGTGAACTTGTCTGTAAAGGGAATTTTCTTCACAGCCCGGCTATAAATCCCTGAAAACACAGGAGTCATTATGCAAACTCTGCCAGAGCCGGAGCCCTAAGTAGATCAGGAAGCACAATGCTCTAACTACATCAAGCGCAAGGGAAAGATAATGGAGGGGGAAGGGACTGTAAGAAGCGGCAGTCACCAGGGACAGCTCCACAGGCCTCTGCTCCCCCACTTCCAGGGCCTTTCCAGAGTCCAGGGTTAGACAGCACAGGAGCAATCAGATGACCCCCCCACCCCTCAATGACTTCTGGAATTTCAAGGACAAAAGTCTCCAGAGACAGCTCCACCCCCTGGGGAAAGAGGGCAGGCAGCGGGAGTGAGGGGCGCAGGCACTGTAGGAGTGAAAAGCAGCATGGGAGGAAAGAGGGCTCAGAGGGATGGTGGAGCAAGCAGGAACAGAAGCCGGATGCAGAGGTGCAGGCTAAGGCAACAGGAAGGTGTCCAGCAGATCAGGCTTGGTAAGGCTTAGGGATCAGTTTAGCATACTGGGGCCAGGGGAATACGCTCAAGTCCAAGGGGAAGGTCAGGTCTGACGGGGAAGCTGGTGGAGAAGAGGATCCAGGGAGCGTAAAGTAAGACTCAGGGTGGAGGCGGGAGAGCTGTTTCAGGGGATATCGTATTGGGGGTTCAAAGATCATGGATAATGGGGTGTGTAGGAAAAAGTTGGGTGCATAGGACTGGGGCCCGAGGAAAACGGAGGAGCTGATTCAGGGGTCATGGAGCACAGAGAAGCAGCAGATTCAGGGGCTCACAGGAGAAGTTCAGGGGGCACAAGGCATGGTTTCCAGGGGCAGCCAGGAATCAGAAGGCAGAGCCCAGGGGATCAGGGTGCCCGGGGGGGGGGGTCAGAGCCCAGGAGATAAAGGTAATGGAGGAGGAGGTGTCAGAGCCCAGGGGATCAAGGTGCCCAGGGATGTGTGTGTCAGAGCCCAGGGGATCAGGGTGCCCGGGATGGGGGGGTGTCAGAGCCCAGGGGATCAGGGTGCCCGGGATGGGGGGGTGTCAGAGCCCAGGGGATCAGGGTGCACGGGGGAGGGGGAGCCAGAGCCCGGGGGGGGGGGGGAGCCAGAACCTGGAGGATCAGGGTGCTCAGGAGGAAGGGCGGGGGGGGGGTCAGAGCCCAGGGTGCCCAGGACGGAGGGGGTCAGAGCCCAAGGGAATCAGGGTGCCCGGGGGGGGGGGTCAGAGCCCAGGAGATCAGGGTGCCCGGGGGGAGGGGGTCAGAGCCCTGGGGATCAGGGTGCCCAGGAGGGGAGGGTCAGAGCCCAGGGGATCAGGATGCACGGGGGAGGGGGAGGAGCCAGAACCTGGAGGATCAGGGTGCTCAGGAGGAAGGGCGGGGGGGGGGGTCAGAGCCCAGGGTGCCCAGGACGGAGGGGGTCAGAGCCCAAGGGAATCAGGGTGCCCGGGACGGGGGGTGTCAGAGCCCAAGGGAATCAGGGTGCCCGGGACGGGGGGTGTCAGAGCCCAGGGGATCAGGGTGCCCAGGACGGGGGGTGTCAGAGCCCAGGGGATCAGGTGCCGGGGGGGGGGTGGTCAGAGCCCAGGGGATCAGGGTGCCCAAGAGTGGGGGGGATCAGAGCCCTGGGGATCAGGGTACCCGGGAGGGAGTCAGAGCCCAGGGGATCAGGGTGCCCGGGGGGGGGGTCAGAGCCCAGGGGATCAGGGTGCCCGGGGGGGGGGGGTCAGAGCCCAGGGCATCAGGGTGCCCAAGAGGGGGGGATCAGAGCCCAGGGGATCAGGGTGCCCAAGAGTGGGGGGATCAGAGCCCAGGGGATCAGGGTGCCCGGGGGGGGGGGTCAGAGCCCAGGGGATCAGAATGCACGGGGGAGGGGGAGCCAGAGCCCGGGGGGGGGGGAGGGGGGGAGCCAGAACCTGGAGGATCAGGGTGCTCAGGAGGAAGGGCGGGGGGGGGGGTCAGAGCCCAGGGTGCCCAGGACAGAGGGGGTCAGAGCCCAAGGGAATCAGGGTGCCCGGGGGGGGGGGTCAGAGCCCAGGGGATCAGGGTGCCCGGGGATCAGAGCCCAGGGGATCAGGGTGCCCGGGGGGGGGGGGTGTCAGAGCCCAGGGGATCAGGTGCCGGGGGGGGGGTGGTCAGAGCCCAGGGGATCAGGGTGCCCAAGAGTGGGGGGGTCAGAGCCCAGGGGATCAGGGTGCCCAAGAGTGGGGGGGATCAGAGCCCAGGGGATCAGGGTGCCCAAGAGTGGGGGGATCAGAGCCCAGGGGATCAGGGTGCATGGGGGGGAGGTCAGAGCCCAGGGGATCAGGATGCATGGGGGAGGGGGAGCCAGAGCCCGGGGGGGGGGGGGGGGAGCCAGAACCTGGAGGATCAGGGTGCTCAGGAGGAAGGGCGGGGGGGGGGGTGTCAGAGCCCAGGGTGCCCAGGACGGAGGGGGTCAGAGCCCAAGGGAATCAGGGTGCCCGGGGGGGGGGGGGTCAGAGCCCAGGGGATCAGAGTGCCCGGGACGGGGGGTGTCAGAGCCCAGGGGATCAGGGTGCCCGGGAGGGGAGGGTCAGAGCCCAGGGGATCAGGGTGCCCGGGAGGGGAGGGTCAGAGCCCAGGGGATCAGGGTGCCCGGGAGGGGAGGGTCAGAGCCCAGGGGATCAGGGTGCCCGGGAGGGGAGGGTCAGAGCCCAGGGGATCAGGGTGCCCGGGAGGGGAGGGTCAGAGCCCAGGGGATCAGGGTGCCCGGGAGGGGAGGGTCAGAGCCCAGGGGATCAGGGTGCCCGGGGGGGGGGGGTCAGAGCCCAGGGGATCAGGGTGCCCGGGGGGGTCAGAGCCCAGGGGATCAGGGTGCCCGGGGGGGGAGGGTCAGAGCCCAGGGGATCAGGGTGCCCGGGGGGGGGGGGGTCCCCAGTCCCGGAGGGCGGGAGCAGCGCGCGGCCCCGGGCTCTCACGGGCAGGCAGGACGGCGATCGGGGCGCGGGGCCAGCAGGTAACACGCGGGGCGGAAGGTCCCAGGATCCGGCGGGCGGGGGCAGCTCGAGGCCGCGCGGCGGCTGCGCGGGACACACGGCGGCGCTAGGACCCAGCGGCGGCGCGGGCGGCGCTAGGACCCCGCGGCTCCTTTGTTCGGGGCCGGCGGCGGCCGGGCGGGGGTGCGGAGCCGGACGGCGGAGGCTGCCCCGCTCCCGCCCCGGCCCCCCCGCCCCGGCGGCCCGGCCCCGGGCGGCGCGTGCGGCCCCTCACCTGGCTCGGCGGGCGGCCCCGCCCTCTCCACCCAGGCGCTCCAGCTCTGCCCCGCGAAATCATCGAGGCTCGGCAGCCGCCGATCCACAGCGGCCATTGCTGCTGCCGCCGCCGCGCGTCCACGCCCCGCCATCACCGCCGCGGGAGCGCGCGCCCCCCGCCGCCCGCCGGGGGCGCCGCGCGCATGCGCGCCGCGCCGCGCATCCTGGGAAGTGTAGTCCTGGGGGCACGACCGCCCCGCCCCCCGCGCCAAGGAGGGCGGCTCTGCGCATGCGCGGAGTCGGGACAGCCCCCGCCCCCACGGCTATGGCTATGGTTTGGCTTCGGGGCCGGGACGCCTGGGCGGGTCTGGGAGCTGGGGCGCCCGAGTTCTGTCCCCGCCGCCCGGGGGTGGCTGGAGCCAGGACACGTGGGTTCTGCTTGGCGGGGCGCAGGCGGCAAGTGGGAGCACCTGCAAGGCAAAGCCCGGATCTCAGCATCCTTCAGGGCTGGCCACCCGGCTCTGCCTTTCGCCCTCTGCAGCACAGCGCTGGCTGGAGAGCCCCAGGGGCCCAAGGATCCCTGATGCTGGCCAGAGCGTTGTATGGGGCAGGGGGTAGCCCCTCACCTACCACTCAAGTGCAGCAGGTTCTTGCACAGAGCACCGCAGCTGTCTAGCGCTGCACAGCAACACAAGAATGGCCAGACTGGGTCAGACCCATGGCCCAGGACTCAGGGTTTCGGAAGGAATGAGCAGAACAGGGCAATTATTAAGTGTTCACCACCTGTTGTCCAGTCCCAACTGCTGACAGTCATTTAAGGACACCCAGTGCATGCATCCCTGATATGCTTGCCTGATGGCTATCATGGCTGTTCTCCAGGAACTCACCCAGTTCTTTTTGAACCTAGTTATACTTTTGGCCTTCACGACATCCCCCGGGTGGCCTGAAGGATTACTGGGGGGCCTGGTGCTGACATGCGGGGCCAGGCCCACTCCCGCACTCACCAAGCGACCATGGGAGCTGCGGGAAGTGGAGCAATCCAGCCCCAGCCAGCTCCACCCCACTGCTGGCTAGCTGGCTCGCTTCGCTACACCCTGGCAGCAGGAAGCGGAGCAACCCGATCCCAGCCTGCTCTGCTCCCATGAGCTCCACTTCCCATTGCTGCGGTGAGAACATAAGAACATAAGAATGGCCATACTGGGTCAGACCAAAGGTCCATCTAGCCCAGTAGCCTGTCTGCCGACAGTGGCCAGCACCAGGTGCCCCAGAGAGGGTGGACCAAAGACAATGATAAAGCGATTTGTCTCCTGCCATCCCTCTCCAGCCTCTGACAAACAGAGGCCAGGGACACCATTTCTATCCCCTGGCTAATAGCCTTTTATGGACCTAACCTTCATGAAATTATCTAGCTTCTCTTTAAACTCTATTATAGTCCTAGCCTTCACAGCCTCCTCTGGCAAGGAGTTCCACAGGCTGACTACATGCTGTGTGAAGAAGAACTTTCTTTTATTAGTTTTAAACCTGCTACCCATTCATTTCATTTGGTGTCCTCTAGTTCTTCTATTATAGGAACTTATAAATAACTTTTCTTTATTCGCCCTTTCCACACCACTCATGATTTTATATACCTCTATCATATCCCCCTTCAGTCTCCTCTTTTCTAAACTGAAAAGTCCCAGTCGCTTTAACCTCTCTTCATATGGGACCCGTTCCAAACCGCTAATCATTTTAGTTGCCCTTTTCTGAACCCTTCCAAGGCCAAAATATCTTTTTTGAGGTGAGGAGACCACATCTGTACACAGTATTCAAGATGTGAGCGTACCATAGTTTTATACAGGGGCCCGGTGAGTGTGTGTGGCAGGCCTGACCCCTGCTGCTGGTGCCAGGCCCATGGGTCACGTCACTCAGGGAAAGGGGCAGGAGGCAGCGGGTCTTGGGGAGGGGTGAGTGGGAGTGGAGCAGGGGTGAGAAGAGCCAGGATGGGGGCAGCAGAGGGGAGGGTGTCCAGGACCTTGCATTTCCCTGGGGACAGCTCTGTGTACAGGAGTAAATAACACTTCCCTGTTCGCTTTGTCCACACCAGTCACCATTTTATAGACTTCTGTCATATCCCCCCTTAGTCTCCTCTTTTCCAAGCTGAACAGTCCTAGTCTTTTTAATTTTGCTCATCTGGACGCTGTTCCACACCCCCACTAATTTTTGTCTCCCTCCTCTGTACTTTTTCCAATTCTAATACATATTTTTGAGATAGGGCGACCAGAACTGCGTGCCCTGCTCAAAGTGTGGGCTTAGCGTGTGTCTCTATAGTGGCGCTGCCTTATTCTCTGCCCCGCTCCTAATGGCTCCTCCCGTGCTGTTTGCTTTTCGGACTGCTGCTGCACATTTAGCAGATGTTTTCAGAGAACTGTCCATGGTGATGCCAAGATCTCTTTCCTGAGTGGTAACAGCTAATTTATACCCTATGGTTTTGTATGTATCATTGGGATGTTTTCCAACATGCGTTACATTGTAGTTATCAGCTTCAAACTTCATCTGCCATTTTGTTGCCCAGTCACCCAGTTTTGTGAGATCCCTTGGTACCTCTTTGCAGTCTGCTTGAGATTTTGCTGTCTTGAGTAATTTTGTATCATGTGAAAATGTTGCCACCTCACTGTTTACCCTTTTCTAGATCATTTACAACTATGTTGAATAGCCCTGCTCCCAGCACAGGTCCTAGGGGGACCCCGCTGGGAAAACTGACCGTTCTGTTCCCTGCTATTTTTTTTATACTAGTTACTGGTCCATGAAAGGACCTCCCCTCTTACCTCATGACAGCTTACTTTGCTTATGAATCTCTAGGGAGGGGCCCTGTCAAAGGCTTTTTAAAAGTCCAAGGACATTATATCCATTGGATTATCTATATCCACATGCTTGTTCACCCCCTCAGAGCATTCTAGTAGATTGGTGAGGCATGATTTCCCTTTAACTCTTCACCAACAAACTGTGTTCATCTCTGTGTCTGATAGTTCTAGTCTTTACTATAGTTTCAAAAAATTTGCCGGGTGCTGAGGTTCAGCTTACAGCCTCAGATTGCTGGGATCACCTCTGGAGCCTTTTGAAAGAGGGCATCTCATTAGCTATCCTCCAGTCATCAGGTGCAGAGGCTGATTTAAGCAACAGGTTACAGACCTCAGTTTGCAATTGCATATTTGAGTTCCTTCTGGGTCTGGTGACTTATTACTGTTTGATGTCCCAAATTTGTCCCAAAACCACCTCAGTCTGAAACAGTGCCTCATATTTGTCGCCTATTAAGAATGGCTCAAGTTTGGGAATCTCCTTCACATCTGCTGTGAAGACGGATTCAAAGAATTCATTTAGCTTCCCTGCAGTGGCCTTCCTTGAATGCTCCTTCAGCACCGCACTTGTCCAGTGGCCCTGCTCATTGTTTGGCAGGCTTCCTGCTTCCAATGCACTTACACTTATTTGCCGTTTTGGTCTTTTGCTAGTTGCTCTTCAAATTCTATTTTCCTCTCCTTGCCTTCTTATACGTCCACACTTGACTGGCCAGAGTTTAGGTTCCTTTCTCTTTTCCTTAGTAGGAAACACCACCCATCAGTTTAGAACAGGAAGTGAAGAAGTATCCTGTCTCACTGGAAGCTGCCAGTGGGAATCAAGGGAGGCAGAAGGTAATGACCCGAAATCAGGGACTAGAAGTAACCATCTATCAGGATATTGGGGTGACAGATCCCCTGCAGCCTCACCTCACCACCTAGGACGCAGCTGTAAGAAGCCTGCACCACACTGCCTGGGCAGCTCCTGCCTCTCCTGTCATGGTGACAGAGGACTCCCTGGGGTCAGAGAGGACTGCAGCCCAGGGGGCCCTGAAAGCTTTTGTCTGTTGTTCCTGCGCTGGTCCCTTTCTCCCCTTCCACAGGAGATCAATACGGTCAGCCAGCCGGCATCTGCCAGCCCCGCTGCAGAATGAGTTCATCCATCACTTTTGCTCCTTTACTAATGAATATTTCTCCCCGAGAAGCACTGCTGCTAAAGGCTCCAAATGACACTGTTTCTCCAGGAATTTGTTGCTCCTCTTAGCAGGCAGTGGTGGAGCTGCAATCACAGTGTTCAGCTCCTCCTGCCCCTGGAGCCCTACCCCTTCCCATCAGAGTACACAGCTAAGTCAGCTGCCCACCTGCTTCAGTTTGTCATTTGGCCTGGAGAGGAATCAGGCCCTAGGAATGCGCCTGGGGGCGGGAAATCTCAGGGCTGATGGGCAGGAGGGCCCTGGTGCGGCAGCAGGTTAAACTAAGGGCCTGTCCACATGACCTGCGGTGCCTGGTACAGCCGTGCCAATGCAGCTGCAGCACAGCTGCTGAAGACACTCTTGTGTCCAGGGGGGAGAGCTCTCCTGGTGGCGTAATAAGCAGCTCTCCTGCCAGCACAGCACACACAAGCGCTGGTGTCTGTGTCCCCTCCCGGATGTGGCTCGTTCACCCTCCTGCACGACACACAGTGCTGCCATGGGCTGCCATGCAGACACAGCCTGGGGCCGGGGAGCTGTGCAGCTTCTCCCAGCAGTACCCAGCCCCTTGCATCATTAGGGCTTTGCATAGTTCATGAGCCTGCAGCTCTGCTCATGTGGCAGGGCACTGCGAAGGCCCATTTCCTCCGGGCGAGGCTTGCCTGCAGACACATGCAGCAGAGCCTCTTAAGTGCCCTGAGGGGCATTGGGGTGGGGCACGAGAACACATAGCTCAGGCTGAGAGCGAGGGCAAAGGAAGCCACAGGACACTCGCTGGCTGCCGAGCTCCTCCTGCACCTGGCCACAGGGAGCCAAGGCTGTAGGCTACCCTGCCCTATGCCAGCACTGAATACCTTCCAAGGGAGGAATGTGGGTGAGAGCCATGAGCCTCGTGGAAAGGCTGAGCCGCAAGCAATCCATGAAACTGCCTTCCCATTTCTACCAGTGTGTCCAGGTCCCTCTGCCTCGCACCCTCTCAGCCCAGCACTAGACCCAAAGGTCCTGGCTACAAAATGCCTGGCCAGTTTCTGATCCGTTACACTAGTGTGAATCCAAAGTGACTCCATCCACATCAGTGGAGTCACTTCGATTTCTTCCACCCTAACCGAGATCGCACTCCAGCCCCTCATCTTCCTGGGGGCCACGGACACTGATGAGACGTACATAGTCCCGTGCAGCAGTAGCCATCTTAACCTCACTGTCTTTCCCTCCACACGCACACTGAGCCGGCGGGGAAGGGGTGGGGAGGGGGGCACTGCACTGGGGTCAGCCAGAAAGCATTTGCTCCAATATTTTCAAAAGTAGAGAACCATTTTTCCACAGCCTGACTGGCACTTGCCTGTGGACAATATGGCCCTGACTCACTAATATGGCCCCAGCCCACCTGCCTAGTGGGATTTGCTCTACCCTTAACCGATGGTGATTTTCCCTTTGCTGGGGAGTTCCTGGTTGTGCGGCTCTGCTGACATGACCAGTCCCAGTGAAGGCTCTCTCCCCCTGATGCTGGGGCGGTGAAAGGGCAGTGGATCCCCAGCCAGCTCGGTGGGGATGGTACAGACAGGTGGCTGGGGATCCGCAGCATACTACGATACGCCAGCCCTGCCGTGGGTCTGCGCCATGGGCAACAGAGCATGGGGCGGGGCGCACTGAGGCTGCTGGGGGGAGGGGCTACTGTCACAGCCACCCAAGCTCCTGCCCTGCAGGTGAGTGCAGGGTTGTTCCAGCCAGCGACATACCCAACCCTTCCCTGGAGTCATGCAGGGCATGATGGACACGGGTGCTGCACTCCACCCCACCCTTGGAAACATGAGGGCCACTGGCTGGGAGTGGATGCCAAGCAGGGTCCCCTCAGGGGCCCAGTGCCAGCACCTCCCGAGCCGTGGGGCGGGATGGGGTCTGAATCTGCTCTCAGCCGATAAGGGTGGGAGAGAGCCAAGTGCAGGCAGCAGCTTGCTTGTGCTAACAACTCCTCCCCTTGCAGGGATTTGAACCCAAGGACCTGAGAGCCAAGAGCACAGGCCTGCACCTCTCCAGCTAGGGCTGGCAGTAACAGTAGGCTGTTATCATCTAGGTAGCTAGCCCCTTGAGGAAGAGGAGGCCTCCTGTCCGTTGCAGGCAGGACAGCATAGGAGCTGAGACTGTTTTAATACCGTAACACAAAGCAGGCTAGCACGCGACTGCTGGACACGGGTGGGGAGCACAAAGGAAACCAGCCTGGAGTGGCGCTTCGCCTCGCGGCACTTTTTATTCAAACAACAAGCACCAGAAAACCATGCAATGTACTCCTGGGAAGGGGCCGGGCCGCAGCCTGGGGAGACCAACAGGGCTCTGGGAGACCAGGGAGCAGGACAGCTCGGTATCGGGCCACGGCCCCCTTCCCAAGTCCTGCTGCAATCCGCGGCTGTAACATCGGCCAAAAGGGTTCAGGAGCAATTGTCCCTCCACTGAGGGACACTGGCCCCAGGCCTGCCCCCGCCCCTGCCCCCAGCCAAGAGATTCTGACTACAGGAAAATGCAAAGCCAGCACCAGCTAAGGTTGGTCCCTCCCTCTCCTCCTAGCCCCAGCAGCCCCGCCCCCTGCGGCTGTCTGTCACAGGGCAGGGCCCAATGAGGAGCGCACGGGCCTGGTGCCTGCCGCCTGAGCGGGGTTGGGGGTATGCATGCAGGAGGACTGCAGGCTGGCATAGGAGCGGGCCATGAATCCTGCTCCTGGTGCTGGGCAAAGGGCAGGTGCCAACCTTAGTGCCACTAAGCAAAACACAACTCGCTCTCCCCTTTCAAATAAATAAACACAGACCGAACAAAACAAGCCCCACAGTGGAAATGGTTCCCAGCCCGGCTGCCCACACGGGCTGAGGGTACCAAATGCAGAGAGCCGCCCTCGCCTGCCCCAGGCTCTGGAGCCATGGCTACCAGTCACCGACAAGCAAAAGCAAGCCCCAGCCATCCCACCCGCCTCTGTGGCTGGGACAGCACCTGCCCCTGGCCTGGAGAGAAGTGAGAGCACGGATCCACGGCAGGTATAAAGCAGTGTCACTTTGTGACTTTAGCAGAGCCTGGTGGCTGAGGACTGGCCTTCACTCTCCCCCGACGTAGCAATCTGGGCCGCAGGCAAAGCCGGAGCCAAAGGCACTGGTGGCACTTTGGTGGTTGGCTGTCCTGGCAAGAAGCTGACCAGCCCGGCCGCCTGCAGAGCCACCGTGGAGCACCGGAATTACCATTCCACGTCAGATCAGAGGCCCACCTAGCCTGGCATCTCGGCTCCAGCACCCGCTGCTTCAGAGGAAGGAGCAAGAAAACCCATGCTGGACAATTAGGGAATCTCCTGGCCCCAGGGTAGGGTCCTTCCTGACCCT
This sequence comes from Pelochelys cantorii, assembly GCA_032595735.1. NCBI lineage: Eukaryota > Metazoa > Chordata > Testudines > Trionychidae > Pelochelys > Pelochelys cantorii. The sequence goes on from CM064353.1 coordinate 16,240,044, forward strand.
TGGCAGCTAGTGCTGGCTCATGCCCAGAAACATGAGGGTTTCTGTCTCTAGGAACACATGGCCAGGGCCAGCAGGACCGGAAGCCTGAGGGGGGTGGAGGAAGCCTCCACCAACAGATTGGTCTAGTCTCTTGTCCCAAAGTGCAGCCCGTGGGCACCATAAGAGGCTGAGGACCCTGGGACTATGGTGCAGGGAACTGGGCATTGCAGGCCTGTGGGACTCAGTCCTCCGCTGTTATGGGGTAAAACCAGGCCTGAAAGGTTAACATCACCCTTAAATGGTTCCTGATTCTGTTTAATCAGTGGGGCTGCAGCAGCTCCCCGTCTGCCATGGGCAGGAGGCTGCTCCCACCCCGCGGGGCCCACCATGGACAGGGGCTGCTTGGGGCACCTGGAGCAGCTCCTGTCCACGGCAGGCCTGGGGAGGTGGCACAGGCAGAGGCTGTTCTGGCTGGTTTGGTTAACCAATTCAATGGGATTTTACCTCCCTAGTAGAAACCCCACAGGGCTCCTGAGAACTGGCCAGAGCCTGACTGCCGTGGCGGGCGTGGGGGGCTGGCGGAGTGGAAATGTACAGAATATGCAGGGAGTGGGTCTTTGCTGAACAGACGGTCCCCAGCTAACAAAGCACCATTAAGATCAGTCTCTCCTTCCACAGAAGGGAGGCCCCCCACGTGGGGGAGCCAGGGGTAAGAGTAGAAGAGTCAAGGGAGGCTGGATTCGTTCAGCCAGGCTCTAGGGGAGGGGGTGAGCCCTTTGGAACAGGCCAAGGCTCTGCAGCTCAGAGGTTTATGGAGTTCAGGGCCCTAAAGCAGCCGCTGAACATGCCCCTTCTCGGAGAACGAGGCAGGCTGTCATTGGGGCCTGAGTGCCGAGTTACTGCTCTGCCCAGCAGCACCGGGGGCACAGAGCTGTTACAATGATGCCAAGGGGCATCGGGCCGGCTGCCTGGTGCCCCCATGGCCAAAGAGGCTCACAGTACCAACTGCTCAGTGCTGCTGGGACAGGGACCGGACTGGTCGGAGCAGCTGGTGCAGTGCTGGGGGTGAGGGGCCAGCCATACGTCCGCAGAGGAGGAGATGGATGACGATCTCTGGACAAAGCTTGTGCCATGTCCTTCTGCCCTGAGTCTTTTTGCCTGGGGCCTAGGGTCCTGAATTAGGTTAGTGGATCCTCAAGCTACAAGCCACGTCCCCTAGAATGCAAGCAAAGCTCTCTGGCTCCGGGCACCAGACAGGGTCAGTCTCCTGCTGCTGCCCCTCGCGGAGCCGATGGAGACAACACTCACCAACACGCTGAGGTTTATAATGAGGGACTGGAGGAATCAGGATGCTCTGCAGCTGTAGGACAGGTAGGGAATAGGCACCAAGAGCGGCTAAAAGGGCTGCCATGGGAAGGGCCCCAGCTGGAGACCTGAGCAAGGAATCGCTTCCCCCCACATGCGGTGTATGAGCTAGGGAAAGCCCTCTTAGGCCTCCAGGTGAAAGAGGTTTCTGGTCTCATGCTGCTGCTACACTAAATTAGCGGCCTAACACGTGGTCTCCCACTGAGTCAAAGTGGAATTCAAGAGCAGCTGAAAACCCTCCAGCAGCTTCCTTCAGGAGACACAGAATGCCGCAGGCAGCAGGGAAGAGCAGAAACGCCTTCCTTTTCTGCACTTCCGCCTGCCTGCCAGCCTGGGACTGCCTCTGCCTTTCCATGGCTGGGCAGTAGGGGGTGCTCTGGCATGAGGGATGGTCCTGTAGTACCTCAATCTTAGGGTCTCCCCAGCACATCCACTCTCACCTGCGAGTGACTCCCCACCCATCCTGTGGCATCTAAACTCATCACAGCAGCTGTGAAGAGCAATTCCACAAAGCCGCGGGCTGGGGGGCCAGGAAAGCAGACACAAACCAGTGACACTTGCTAACAAAAATACTAAACCCTGGGAGCAGGCCCATGAGCTGTGTGACAGCCCCTGGGAGCCCGCAGCAAGTTAGATTCCAAGTCAGGACTTCTGCCTGCCAGTCGCTCCGAGGGGGGCGGCGCAGAGGGCTCGGGGGTGCCAGCGTGACGACAGACCTTGCAGACACAGCTCCCCCAGCGCTGGGGCAAAGGCGTGACTGCGACAAGGTGCTGGCTGTCCGGGGGGAGGAGGTCTCGGGGCAGGCAGGGTGACCTTTACTGCTTGTCGATGGCTCCCAGTTCAGCAGAGTTCTCCTTGCTGGTGGCCTGCGCATGCCATGAGGTCTCTTTGAACACAAACCAGCAGTTTCCAGCCCACAGGATAAAATTGATGAAGCCGAAGAGCTAGGGGAGCGTCGGAGAGAGAGCAAAGTGCACAGTTACTGTAGATGCACCCACAGCAAGACCTGCCAGCCTCGGGCATGGGGGTGTCTGGCCATGCACACCCCTCTCTTGGGTGGAATCAGAACTGCTCAGCTTCCTGCTCCACCCCCCACACCTCCCGGTGGCTGGGGGCTCCCAGGGACGGAGGCTGCCTCCTGCTCCAGCTAATGGAGTCCCTCCCTTAGCTCACCCAGGCCTAGGGGGCACGCTGACTTGACAACGTCCCCTCAGCTTGCCAGGTGCTGCCTCCACTCCCCTTGCAGTGCGGCGCGGGCTAAGTCCCAAGGGGCGCCCCCCTCCAGGCAGTGCGCTTGGCAAGGGGACAGCGCCCAATGCACACTGACACTGAGCGTGAACAGCTCCTGGCGTCTCACCCGCACCGGCCCAGTGGGCCCCTCAGCAGCATGTGGCGGTCTGCCCGGTCGCAGGCCACCCGTGTACACAGGCCACTGGGTCTGGTCCAGATGCATCCTGGAGCTCAGTCAGGAACAGCTCGTGGTTCCTGGGTTAATCCCCCCCCACTCCTGGGGCACGGCACAGCCCCAGGCAACACTTCAGGGGACCCTCCACCATCGCTCTGCACTAGTTCTGTGGTCACTGCCTGGCAGCCAGACCCAGAGCTGGGGCCAATGGGCCATTACACCAGGTGCTATTCTGGCCGAATGGGCCCGGTGCCCCCTTGGCCGGTCGCCGCAGGCTCTTACCACAGAGATGTTGGCCAGCCCCATGGCCGGCGTGGCCCCAGCGTTGCACACTGTGCTTTTGAACTGGCACACCGACATGGCAGCAATGAGGCTGGACGGCCGCGTGGCCCCCTTGACGTCCGACAGGCCTTTGCCCCAGGCTGCGGCCGCCACCAGCCAGAAGAAGGTGAAGCAGACGCTCACGCAGAAATCCTGCGGATAGGAAATATCGTGCTGGCTCCGCGCTGTGCGGCTCCGCTCTCTGGCCCAGGCTCTGCTAGCTCCAGGACTTCAACCCACCTGGCCCTGCTGCCTCCAAACACTCACTGCCCAAGGACCAGCCCCCGCTCCCTGCTCTGTCCCCAGCCCATCTGGCTGGTGGACTAGGGCAGATACCAAAAAGATCTAGGGCCAATACTCCAGAAAGGCCCCTAAATTTCCTGGCAGGCCCCCAAGTGACCCAGGTCCCCCTCCCCCCCATGTATGTGACTCCCCTGATCTTTAATAAGCAAAGGGGTTTTGAACTGCAAGGCTTCTGTGGCCCAGCACCTGTCTGCCTCTGCTGCCTGTAACGCCTCCCTCTCATGAGCTGCAGGCCTGGGCACCAAACAGCCCTCCTGCCACATCCCAGCCCAGGGTCCACAGCCATTGTCTGCAAGCCCCAACTCCAAAACCACCCGCAGCCTTTGTGCCTCGCACCCAAGATGAAGGCTCCAGTCGCTTGGCCCCTGACCCTGCTGGGATTGGGGGAGGGTGCCTGCTGCGGGTCGGCTCTGTGTCCGTCTGTCCCCAGGTGACGGTACCACAAGAAGAGGCTGTGGGGAACCAATGATGCCTCAATGGTGGGGGAAGCCCACAGACGCTCAGCTCTGCTCCCCGACTTCCTTACCCAAGAAATGGGAAGTGACTTGTTCAGCATCCCAGAGCGAGTGAGTGGCAGAGCCAAAAATCGGACCCAGGAGTCCTAGCTGCCAGCCCTTGCTCTGGCTGCGGTAAAACAACACAGGTTCTTCACAAGCCCAGCTGTGGGGCTCAGGCAGGGATCTCACCGCAAAGGGAAGCCTCTTGTTCTCTGTGTAGAGGGAGTGAAATCGCAGGTAGATCACCAGGGCTGCCATGCTGTAGAGGAAGGAGAAGACTCCCAGGGTCACGAAGAACTCAGCAGAGGCTGAGAAATCCCCCATGAGATACAGCGTCCTCTTGGTGCCGTTGCTGTCGCAGGTTGGCATCTCGAAGGGAATCCTGGCTAACCTGTCACAGAGAAAGGGGTGGGGAGATGCGCTTAGCAGGGGAAGGCACGGCGCAGGAGAGGGAGCAGGGCGAGGCCTACAGCCGCCCTCCGGTGACAGGAGCCAGTTTGCATGGGGACAAGACAAGGGTTGGTGGGTCGAGTCTCGGAAGGCCCGCTCCCCCCGATGGGGGAGGGGCCATGGACCCAGATATGGACTAAGTGAACAGGCAGGGGGGCCCACCGCCGCCGCCTCAACCTTCCTATGGACGGCAGGGTCCCAGGGGATTATGGAGTCTGGTGTGGGGCAGCAGCAGAGGTTGGTAGCAGGCGCCAGTGCAGCCCAGCAGCCTGCTCCACTGCGCTGCACCATGTCACTCTCCCGGCCGCAGACTGCCGGGTCGCTCCGGCTCCTGCCCGCGCGGTGAGTGTGGGAGCAGGGCCAACACCTGCTGCCGCCCCACGCCCGGCCCCATAACCCCCTGGCTCACATTGCTTGGGGGAGGGGTGGGACATGGTGGAACAGAGGCAGGGCAGGGGCGGGGCCTGCGTCAGGTGGGTTGACCCAGGCCCCGCACCCCCCTAGGGACAGCCCTGCAAACAGGGTTGGGGGGGCAGGGACAGGATAAAACTAAGTCACTAAGCAGAGAACCTCACAGAGCATCCACTGCCCAGAGGAGTCCAAGGAGTTAGTGGATGCAGAGGTGCCGACTTCCCCCTCTATCTCAGGCTCTGCCTCCACATCACCCCTTCCACCAAGACCCTACCTCTTCCCACCCCTGCCTGCTGCCCCCCACACCCATTCCACCCTCTTGTCCAAGCTTCGGCTGTAGTCTCACCCAGCCTCAGAGCACCCACAGGAACCCTGCCCTGAGCTGTGCATGGACAAAGGGCTGGAAAAAGGTCCCAGAGTCAGAGAAACCCTTGTCCAACTTCCTCCTCTTGGACAGGTGGAGAGCCATCTCGGCCTGCCTCTGTCGCAGGCTGGGTGTGGTCACAGGCAGGAGTTACCCACAGAGCCCAGCAGCACTACTCCTTGATGATTTGTGCGTGTAGACACTCCAGGAGTGAGCTCACACTCCACAGCAGTCAGTCCTTGGCCACTCTCTCTGGGTTTCCAGATGGCTGCCCATCACCATGGTGTCCAACCACGTCTCTGCTAAGACTGCCAGCAAAGGAGCTGATTAGCCAGTAGCAAAGGGTTTTGTGACTTGTCCCTTCAGCTCTGGTGTGGCGCCCACCCACTCATTTCACAGCTGCTAGGAGCCATCAGATGACACCAGCGTCCCACTGCGAATGCTCTGATCAGACTGCACCCAGCTGGGGGCGGGGAGCTCTCCTTTGTCGCAGCAGCCCCCAGTGCTACTGACACAGGTAACTTTCACGCGCTTGACTAGGACACAGCCACTGTGGGGCGAAAAGTTTCCTGGTTTTGACTTCAAAGGAAAAGAGGGATTTTCTCTTCAACCTGACCCTGGCCCTGCTCCCTTGAGACTACAACAGCACCTAGCTGGTACCTGAGCACAACCACTGGGAATTGAGCAGAAAGCAAGGCCCAGGCTGGAGTGGGACCAAACGGGCAATAGCCTGTGACAGGATGGTGGATGAAGACTTGACCTGGTCAGTCAAGCCTGCTTTCCCGTGTGTGAGCTTGGGGACTGGGATGGCATCTAGCATATGTTGGAGGCCCTGTAGATGTAGGAGCTCGGATAGCGACCGCACTTGTATGCTCAAGGCCTCACCACACTCTCTTGCCAGCTGTCCCTATTGAGCAGGGACTGTCACGGTTATTTCAGTAGCATAGTACTCCATTCCTTGCTCCCCACCCCCAGCCTCCTAGCCGTGCTCCTAGTCAGATGCATTTCAGTGGAGATCAGAGGTGTGCCTCTATTTATAGCTATCAAATGTTGGCAGGCAGGCCAAGATGTGTGGCTAGATATAGCCATGTTCACACTTTTCACAGGTTTAGCTTCACAGCGTGGATTTCAGTCTAATTCTGGCCTCTTTTCTGCACACCCAAGAGGCCTTTTGCTGATCCCTAACAAACAGGGCTAGTCCTGCGCCCGATTTGACAAGCCTTCCCAGCTTTGGGAGTCGAGGGATTAATGCCAGGCCGGCCATCATGGAACAGAGCATTGGCTCATCAGGTCCCATACCCTGCTTCTAGCAATGGCCTGTACCTGACACTTGAGCTGAAGCCTGCAGCAGTCAGGCATGAGGGTGATGGGTCCTGCAGTATATTCCCTCTCCCCACCTCACCCCCAGGTGACGGAAGGATATTTTCCACAGCCAGCTGCCGTTTTGGAAAATTTACAGCCAAGGGAGCTCTGAATGGTGCTGAGAAGGATGTGGGAAGAAGCCCCCGGGGGGGTGACTTATGAACATTGCATGTGACGTGGTTGCTGGCATGGTGCATTGTTGGGACAATCACTGTCTGCGTGAGCTGGTTTAGTTTAACAGTAGGAGGCTAGGAAGGCAACATGTTGGCTGCACATAAGCAACTGCCCAGTCATTTCAAGAGGGTGCCTAAGCTAGTGGCTGTGAGGTTGCTATTTCCAGCTTCCAGCCAAGTTACAAGACTGGTTCTGCCAGTGCTGGGAGCCAACCAACCACACAGAAACCAGAGTTAAAACGGGTCTCAACTGCCTAGAGGTGCAGTTGTCAGGGAACACATTGTGGGGGGCAGACAGACAGACACCCATTTGGTGGAACTGAAGCAATTGGGCTGTCCTAGGCTTCTCCGTGGCAGCGAGATAAGACAACCATAGGCACAGATTGGTTCCTGTTTAATCCATCCCTCACGTTATGCCTGGCTCCTGCTGTGCAGGCTGACGGATGCTGTGGCAGTCTGGTTGTCCGTACTATGCACGGCTCACAACTCCGGAATGCCAGCCCATGGGCATGAACCTACTCAGCAGGGGGAGGGATAGCTCAGTGGTTTGAGCATTGACCTGCTAATCCCAGGGTTATGAACTCAGTCCTTGAGGGGGCCATTTGGGGATCTGGGGCAAATCTGTCAGGGGTGGTGCTTGGTCCTACCATGAGAGCAGGGGACTGGACTTGATAACCTCTCAAAGTCCCTTCCTTTCTATGAGATAGGTATATCTCCATATATAGATGGTGCTGCCATTCTGCTCAGGGGCTAGTATTTGATTGAGGGAGCCATGTGATTCCACCACAGGGAAGTAAAGGTACAAGACCTCACACCTGAAGGGGAGCAGCCAGCCCTGGAAACAGCAGTTGCACAGCACTCACAAGTTGTAGTTTCAGGAGGTAGCCAAGTTAGTTTGTACAGGATAAACTTTACAGACTAACAAAACATGGAGATGGTATCATGAGCTTTTGGGGGCATAGCCCACTTCTTCAGATGACTGGAGTTTTGAGTTTAGGATGTGCACACTCAAAAATCATAGCTGTGACACTGACCCCGATGGGCTACCAGGAGTTAAAACAGTCACCTCTGAATTAGGCTGGTTTTCTCCCTATACCCATATTAGCTGATTAAAGAGGCGCTCTGAGCCCTCCAGCCTGCAGAGAATCTACCTGACTGGAACAGATCAATGGTTTATCTACCTGGTCCAGCATCTTCATCTCTTAATAGTGACCAATGCAAGACGGTATAAGAAAAATGCCTTGTTTTCAACGCTGTGCCGGGGGGCAGGGCTGAGGAAAGAAGAATTTCTTCCTGACCCAGCCAGTGATCAGCATTCCTCCTGAAGCTTGCGGACCAAAAGCCCTTCCAGGTTTTATCAGAGCGACAATAACTGCAGGTGCTGCTCTTATTCATACAAATGCCTAATCATCCTTTGAAGTTTTGCTGACAATAGTGGCACAAATTCCTCTCTTGTAGGAGCTGATCTTGGGTCTATTCGTGCATTCAGTCATACAATGCAGCCTGGAGATGTCCCAAAGGTTTCACCTCTAGCCTGCAGCCTCCCCAGTTCAGTTTGAGCAAAGAGCTCCTTCTGCTCTGGGGTCTGTATTTAAACGCTCTTCAGGATGAAGGGCGAACGGGGTCAGATCAGATCTCCCTTGGGTAGTCTGTCTCCAGGACATGCTCGAAGTGGACACAGATGCAGTCAAAGGTATTCAAGCATGCTGCTTTCGAGGTCCATAAGTCTCCAGCAGAGGAATGAGAAGGGCCCATGCAGAACACTGCATTCATCCCCATCCAATGAGTATGTCCATGTTACTGGGCAAAACGCATGACATGGGAGAGAGAGAAAACATAACCAAACCAAACCCACGACCTGCCGGCACGCACTGTGAGAAAGCACGGCCCGACTCAGGCCTCTGCTCTGGAGGTGAGAGACCTACATTGGGTGGAGGGGGAGGTTTCTCCATTGCCCCTAACCTTATTTACCTCTTCAGGCCTGGCTGTACCTCCTCTTTCTGCACAGTTTTTCAAAGGTTATTAACCCCAGTGCACTCAGCCATGCTGGGAGCCCTAGAGAAGCAAGACAACTGCAGCTAGCACCATTTTAAGCATTTACTCCACAGAGCAGGTCAAGACCATGCTGATGTCAAAGGACACTACTCCACTGACTTCAGTGGAGACAGACCCATTCATTGCAGCTGGGCTATGGTGCATCAAGTGGCCACAGGAGCCTTGCATAAGACAGGCCTTTGGCAGAGCAGGGAAGGGAAGGCCAGCAACTCCTCTCACTGGCTCTCCCAACCAGTTAATTCAAAAATGTCTCAATGGCTTTACAACCAAGCTTGCATAGCACCCACTTCACTGCCACCCCAGGGGAGCAGGCAGAGTGACCCGACCCCACTCTATGGGCAGCCAAGGCCATTGCTTTGGATCCGTTCCCTCACAGCTTCCTGTCTGCAGTTAGTCTGGGGTAATAAAGCCTTATGCCAGCCAGCCTCTCCCCTCCCTTTGCCCATACCCACTGCAGAAAGGGTTTCCAAAACCCAAATGAGAGCCCAAATGGGAGTCATTTTTCATAGGGGCAGCTAATCAGCCACCCTTCAACTCTCAGGTAAGTTAATCTGTTCAGGTAGCATTAAAGTTACAGAAAAACCTGCAGTGAGACTCCTGTTCTAGCAGAAATATGGTGCAGCAGGGAGTTCCATGGGTTAACAATACATCGCCTCACAAAGTATTTCTTTTTTGAAAAAGGCAATAGAAGCAAGTCAGAGTGTGGTGGTTTGGGAAGAGTACTCATCTGGGAAGCCTGGAGGGGGTGGGTGGGATATGGGTTCAAGGACCTCTCTCCACTGAGACAAGCAATGGATTAATTACCATTGCCAGGGGCAGGTAACTGGAGAGGAAGCAGGCTGTGGGTTAGTGCCCAACCAGATCCCCATTCACCTGAAAGGGTAGCCAAACTGCACAGAGATGGCAGTCATCTCGTTCACATCATCAGGGCATTTCACGGTGGCCCCCGTCTCCCCACTAAATGAGCCGCAGCATCCAAAGGCAAAAATAGCAAAGAGCTGGAAGAGAAAAGCAAAAGGTTTGGGAGTCAGAGGGACTCCAGCTGGTGACAATGAACTAGCCACATGCAACAGGTGCTAGTTGGTAGCTCTTCTGGGTTCACAAGGTGGCCACAGTGATCACAGGCAAATACGCCTGAATTTATTTGGGGCATCACAACATAACAATGGGGCATCCACACACCCTCATTAAGGTAACCTCCTCACTGTTGCAATGTAGTACTATAGCCACATGGCATCCCTGTCACCTGGAGCAAGGACCCTACGCAAGCAAGCCAGGAAGAAACAGAACCCAGGACCACCCTGCCTCCCACGCAGCTGCTCTTCGAGCCCTCCCCTGGCAGTGGCGAACGGGGAGGAGGAAGCAGGCAGGGCTGTGACCCAGCTGGAGATGGAAGAGTCTCCAGAGTCCATTCTGAAGAAGGTCTGGTAAGGGGCAGTGAGTGCAGCTGGGATAGTGGTGCTAGGATATGGAGCTGGTGGGACCTGGACTGTGACCACCCCCGGAGAGCCATCCCCAGAGCTCTCAGTCACTGTGCTCCTGGCCAGGAGCTGGCCACACTGGCAGCCTTGCAGGGAAAGTTCTCTGCGCCCCCTTAGCAGCCCTCTGTGCCAGCCTCTCTCCCCAGTTGGGTTTGCTGGAATCCTACGCGCTATGCTGCCTGACTAGCCTGTCTCGGGATGGGCCTCCCCCGCCACTGGTACGTGCCCCTACTATACTCGGACATCGGCAGTGCTACCCCAGGTTACTCCAACTGCAGAGCTGGACCATTGATTGCCACATAGGGCGGAAATGAGCCCCAGAGCAGGGAGTGACTTGCCCGGCCGAGAGCACAAAGGCAGGTAGGAGAAGTGCTGGGAACAGAGCCCCAGTGTCTTAACTCACTGATCCCTGCTCTGATAGATCCCTCCCCCACCCAACAGCACCAGCCACGGGGGCTGGGAAGGGAATAACTGCACTGCCAGGATGACTCCCCCCATAATTCTTCCTAACAAGGCCTGCAGGCTCTGGTGCTGCAGGGACTGGCACAGGCAGCTATCAGAAGGGACAACACGCCAGGCTGGCAGGGCTATTTACACGGCATCTGTGTCTGCTTTGCACTACACCCACCTCCAGCTACTGCTGCTCTAAGCACCACTAACAACAGGGACTGACACAGGCATCATGGCTTGAATACAGCAAGAGCGTCTCACTGCTGGAGACAACAGGGCCAAACCTCCCCCTGGGGCACACGGTGGCACCCAGGGCTCTGCTCACAAAGAATACACTGAGCTGCAGGGGCAGACAGACCCCACTGACTGCAGCAAAGCACCAGGATACCTGAGCACCCAAGGCAGTGAGCATGTGGCTGGCTAATTAAGCTTCCCTGTTCCAGAGATCTGTCACCCCAGCGCTTCCTGTCAGGGCTCCACGGGGCCTGATCCCCACCAATGAACAGCTGACAGCCCTAGTAACTGCCAGAGCAGTTGACAGACAGCCCATGTGCTTAGTGATTCCTCCTCCCTGCTCAGCTCCTCTGTTCCATCCCTGCCCATCTGTGCCAGCAACACACGCTGGCTGGGCTCCATACCAGAGATCTCTTCTTACTGGCTCCCTTCCCCACATTGCTCACTGCCCCCGGTGAGCTGGCCAGCTTGTGTGCACTCCAGGAGGCTCTGCACTGGCTTGGCAGGCGGAGGTGCACAGTGCCGGGGGGGGGGTGGGGCGAGCAGGACTGACCCAGGCAGAGAAGGGACCTGGATGGTGTCCCATGAAAGTTAGCGCTGGAAATGCTTCTTCCGTGCCCCATTGACCTCAGTGGGGATTACCTGCCCCTGTGGAGGGGTGAGCAGGCACCTTGGGATCTCTGGAAGAGTTTCTGTCGCCACAGGGCCACCCAGAGAAGCTGGTGCCCCCAGAGCGGTTGATGCAGAGACATGCGGGTAGGCGGGGTAGGCAGGAGCAGAGAGTCCGGTGAAAGAAAAATCTGTATTTTCACAAGAACCTCAAACTTCCTAATCCTGCCTCCTTGCAAAACGCAGCCCATGCGATCTCTCTGAGCCATGCAGCTGAGGGCCTTTCCCACACTCATGATGCTCAAGGGCCTTTCTGCTTCCAACCCCAAATCAGTTTTCAATTACAGGACCAATAAACCGATGTCTTGTTTTCACCCCCCCCCCCCCATAGCTGTAATTCATCCATGCAGGAAATGGTTACGAGACTCAAATGACATTTCCTGTTCTTGGTTCTGAGTTGAATTTCTCTTTCTCTTCCCCTGGCATGTGGCTTCTGAATAGTTTTCTGGTAACTCATTGCAGATACACTCAGCTCTGGTTAAGTTCATGCACCTTGAACTCTGGCTCCATGAGCAACAGGAAGAAAAACAACTGTATGTATTCCGGGGAGTTCTCACTTCAGCTATAAAGGACCCATCTATGGAACCAAATCCTGAACAGAACAGGGAGGGAATCACAGAGGTAAGGGGCAGAGCAGGCCCATGTATCACCTAAGCCATTGCCAGCCAGTGCAGAACTGTTCCTTACTGTATATTCCCAAGGACTTTGCTCAGCTAATTTTCAATGATTAAAGCAGCGTGTGTCTCCCACCATTCACTTGAGAGCTAGACCACCTAGAGCTCTTTGACCCAGATGCTCAAAGGTATTTAGGCTCCTAACTTCCACTTGAAGCCCAGCATGAGCGGTTGGTGAAGGTACGGCTGGAGGAGGCAAGCCCCCAGCCCCATCTCCAGCTGTAAGCATGCGCCCCCTCCCAACCACAGGGAGAGGAGGGGAGCAGGCCCGGCACATGCTCTTCCCAGCCCCAGGGAGGGCATAGGGCATGCCCCCAGCCCCAGAGGAGGGTACGCCATGCGACCCGGTGCAGCTCAGCCTCTCCAGCCCCAGAGCACCGGTGGAGGAAGGAGAGTGCTCCACGCGGCACGGCCTCCCCAGCTCCGGAGGAGGTCAGAGGATGCGCGTTGCATGGCATAGCCCCAGCCTCCCAGCCCCAGAGGAGGTTGGAGGGCGTGTGCCATGGCCCCAGCCCTGGAGGAGGTCAGAGGGCACACGGCATGGCCCCAGCCCTGGAGGAGGGCACACCACGTGACGTGGATCAGCCCTGCCTCTCCAGCCCTGGAGAATGGGAGGGTGGGTGCTGGGGGCAGCAACACTTCGCCCCAAAAGGCCTGCTGCAGGGGTTCTGGGGGCAGAGTGTGGGCAGAGCCTTCCCCCGCCTTACATACTGGACATCCATGAAGCCTAAACACCTTGGAGGATCTTGACCTTTGTTACCCTTTGTTTTCTGGCATTCAGCTGGTATTCTAGTGTCCCTCCTAGTTATGCCCTTCCAAGGCCTTGAATCGCACCTTTCCCTCTCTGGTATTTACACCCTTTTGCTACTATTGGGCGGAGGGCCTGAACTTGCAGCCTGCAGAAACACGTTCCATTCCAATTGATTTCAGTGCGAATTCCAGGTACCCTACAGCTCTGAGTCTGGCTAAGAGAGAAGTGAGGCCAATGTTCCCCAGACTGCCCGCTGATTCTGGGTGCTTCTATTTTGGGGTGTTTGACTGAGAGCTGGTGGCACTCATTGACTTTCATAGGGACTGCAAGTGCTCAGCACCTCTGAAAATTAGATCCCCGCTGTCTCAAGTTGGGCTCCCAAAAAGGAGAGGTCCAAACCCTGAGCAGGTCTGGAAAGGTGTCAGCCTAGAGGTGTGCACGACCCAAAGTAAGCAAGGGCACAGAGGTTGTGGGGGTGAGGGGCTAGATGTGGGGTGAATCTATGTGGGTCTATTCCTAGCCCTGCAGGTCACCTCCCCTGTCTGCTTCCCTGTTCCCAGCTGTAAAACAGGGGCCTTGAGGTGTGCTATGGGAGAGCTGAATACTCTCATGGGATCTGTCGAGTACTGGCTTCCCTGTGCCCTGGCCCATGAATGTGACCCAGCACGCCAGGAACACACGCTGAACAAAAGCACCGAGGAGTCCTGTGGCACCTTAGCGACTAACAGATTTATCAGGGTGCATCAGATGCATTCACCACATCAGACCTGGTCTGACAAAGCGGGTGGTACCCACGAAAGCTCATGCCCTCCTCCTAAATCAGTTAGTCTCTGAGGTGCCACCGGCCGCCTCGTCATTTTTGCAGAGACAGACTCCCACTGGCACCCCTGAGACTTTTCAGCATGCTGACTGGTTGTGCCACCGCTTGGAGGCACGAAACAAACGCAGCGCTCTCGACATGCCGGGGCTGCCATTCCTCATTCAGAGGGAAGACCCTTGGAACAGTTACCTCTGCAAACACTGGAACTCCCAGCTGGTGTTATGAATAACACCAACACTGCCCTCTTCTATGGCAGTTTGTGCACAAGAGTGGCAAATCACAGCTGAAAAGCGGGTGCTTGTCTTCCTTTTACAGATGGGTATGCTGAGGCTCAGGGGGTGAAACAACTTGCCCAAGGTCACAGGAGTCAGGAAGACTAGAACCCAGGAGCCCCGGCTCTCAGCAGCCTGCCTACAACACCTTCTTTTGAAGGAGGGGGTGCACGTACCCTTCCCCTGCCCCCCCCGACAATGCCTTGGGGCAAACTGGAGCCCGACGCAGACACTGTGAAACAACCGTAGCTTTGCCCTGAGAAGGCATGTTCCTTTCGGCCTTGTTGCCGCAGCCAACGCCAGCGCTTGCCACCGGAGCCACTGATCGGAAGGTGGGAGAAGGCTGTTTCACAGCAGATCTGTTGGGGGGTCCCTCCTCCACTCAACCCCGCATACTGGGGTCCAACGAAGCGCAAAGTCTGGCCTCTGCGGAGGCAGGCGAGGCGAGTCCCACGAGCTCAGCCCCCAGGCCTGGTATGTGCAGGATCAGAGCTCTCCAAAGGTTAAAGCCCGCAGCAGCTTTCCCCGTCTCCCCCCCCCCCCGTGAAATGTGAGCAGGGCTGAGGCCAGGTCCTACCCCCTCCATAAACTCTCCCTCCTTGCACGTGGAAGGGCCGCCTGCGGGGGGGGGGCGAGCCCCACGCCTGCTGGGTCGCCCCTCTGGGTCCTGCCCTGCTCCCACACCCCACTCAGCAGAGCCCCCCAGAGCAGCCCCCACCTGCCCGCCGCAGCCAGCCAGCCCGCGTTGCTCGGCAGGAGCGTCACTCGCTGGTCCCGAAATAGAACGAGCCTCGGTGGCAAACTCACCCACTGCAGCACCTTGACGAAGCCCAGGGGCTCCTCCAGCCGGCCCCAGCGCAGTCCCAGGAGCCACCGGCCCTGCAGGGGAGACAAGGCGGGAGCCCGGGTGAGCCAGGCCCGCGAGGAGCTGGCTGGCGCGGGAGCGGGGAAGGGGGCGGCGGTACCTGCTGCCCGGGCTCCTTGTCGCCGGCCGAGGCTGCGGGCTCGGACATGGTCAGGCTGCGCGTGTCGCCTTGCGGGGCTGCGGGGAGGAGGGCCGGGGGCGAGCCCAGGCACAGAGCGGGCTGTCCGGGGCCGCTGCTCCGGCGCTGCCGGCTGCTGCCTCCTGCGCGTCGCCCTACGGGCTGCACAAACCCGCGATTCAAACTTCTGTCAAACTCGCAGCCAAACTTCGTGGAGTCACGTGGAGCCCCAAACCCAGCCCCCCCCCCCCCAGACGCGGCCTGCCGAGGGGCTGGGCCACGGCCCGGCTGCCTGCCTCCCGTCCCGCCCGCGGCTGGGGGGTGTCACACACATTCCCCGCCCCCCCGTGAGCCGGGCACCGACGCGCGGCTGTGAACGAGCCCCCGCAGCGCCTGGCGATCCCACGAGTGGCCACCCGGGAGCAGCTCGAGCAGCCCCTGGCGCCCTCTCCCCGGGGGCTGGGCAAACCCAGCCCCCCGCCCGGCAGTTTGCAGCCCCGCGCCGCAGTTCTGAGCGAGCTCATGCCATTTGTAACGCTTCCCCCGGCCCTCCGCCTTCCAGGGCAGCGTCTGCACCGCCTCTGCCGCTCAGCAGCTGCAGCCGCCCTCGCTGTTCACAGGGCAACCTTGCAGGTGCTCTAAAACCTGCGCGCTTGCTGCAGTGCCTTGCGAGCTGGTGTGCTTCGGGGCCCGACTGGATCGCTGTGCCAGACCAGGAGCAGGTGAGAATGGGGTTCCCAGATCCAGCACCCCCGAGAGGAGTATTCACACACTGTGCCATTTTTGCTCAGTCCTGGGCTTCAGAACATGTTTCCGATCATGCCCCCAAATGAGGGTGACCAGATGTCCCATTATTAAAGGGACAGTCCCATATCTAAGCCCTCCTGCAGGTGTCCTGACTTCCTCTTAAAAGGGCAAATTGTCCTGTACTTGCTGTCTCCCCTCCCATAGGTGCTGGCAGGTCCCACTGCAGGCCAGATCCCTGCTCACCAGCTGCCCACCATCAGCAGTGAGGAGGTGGAGGGGAATCCAGTAGCCAGCAATGGGGAAGGGTGTGCAAGGCTGTGGCAGGGCAAAGCTGCTGCGCATGGGGCCAGTGCAGCCCCCGCAGGGTCAGCTCTCAGCCAGCAGAGCCCCCACCTGCTGTCCCCTCTCCAGCCAGCACTGGCTGTGAGCTGCGGTGGCTGGTGACCGTAGGGAGACACCAGGCAAGGGTTGGTCACATGTCACCTCTGCTGCCCACCTACCTGCCTTTTACATGCCCCCTTCCTGCTGCCCTCTCCCTGCTTTGGCCCTTCAGCTCCCCCCCGGAGTGGGATGTGCCCCACACTCCATACCCCCCAAGTGGGCACAGTGCAGAGAACCAGCCCTTGGCTGGAGTGCCACTGGAATCCCCAAGGCCCTGTACCTGGAGCACTGGCCAGGAGGAGCCAAGCTCTGTGTGCTAAAGCCTCGCACAGCACTGGCAGTGGAGTCTCGCCAGCTGTCAGCTAAGCTGTAGAGCAGAGCTCTCCAACCTTTCCACACCGAAGATCACTTTTTAAATCTCAGAACAGGCGAAGATCTACCGCCCCGCCCCTTCCTTGAAGCCCCGCCCCTTCCTTGAAGCCCCGCCCTCTCTATTCTCCTCCTGTCCATCACTTGCTATCCCCAGCCCTTACTGACACACTCTGAAAAACACTTTATTTTTAAATTGTGAGATATATAAAATTAAAATCATGTGTTTGTAGGTATGAAAAAAATGGTCTGTTTTTTATTCATGCTATTTAAATCTAAAATGAAGCATTTCTAATTATACATTTTGTGGGGGCAGAGTTCTGCGGCTGGGGGCAGGGGAGAGGGATCAGGGTGCTGGGAGGGCAGAGGACAGGGTTCTGCAGCAGGGGACAGGGTGCCAGTGGGGACAGAGTTTGGGAAGTGGGGACGGGAATGGGGACAGGGGAGTGGGGACAGAGTTCTGTAGCTGGGGACAGGGGAATGGGGACAGATTTCGGGGAATGGGGACAAGAATGGGGACAGGGGAGTGGGGACAGAGTTCGGGGAATGGGGACATGAATGGGGACGGGGAGTGGGGACAGAGTTCGGGGAGTGGGGACGGGAATGGGGACAGAGTTCTGTAGCTGGGGACAGGGGAATGGGGACAGAGTTCGGGGAGTGGGGACAGGAATGGGGACAGAGTTCAGGGAGTGGGGACAGGAATGGGGACAGAGTTCTGTAGCTGGGGACAGGGGAATGGGGACAGAGTTCGGAGAGTGGGGACAGGAGTGGGGACAGAGTTTGGGGAGTGGGGACGGGAGTGGGGACAGAGTTCTGTAGCTGGGGACAGGGGAGTGGGGACAGAGTTCGGAGAGTGGGGACAGGAGTGGGGACAGAGTTCTGTAGCTGGGGACAGGGGAGTGGGGACAGAGTTCGGGGAGTGGGGACAGGAGTGGGGACAGAGTTTGGGGAGTGGGGACGGGAGTGGGGACAGAGTTCTGTAGCTGGGGAAGGGGAGTGGGGACAGAGTTCGGGGAGTGGGGACAGGAGTGGGGACAGAGTTTGGGGAGTGGGGACGGGAGTGGGGACAGAGTTCTGTAGCTGGGGAACGGGAGTGGGGACAGAGTTCGGGGAGTGGGGACGGGAATTGGGGCAGAGTTCTGTAGCTGGGGAAGGGGAGTGGGGACAGAGTTCGGGGAGTGGGGACGGGAATGGGGACAGAGTTCTGTAGCTGGGGAAGAGGAGTGGGGACAGAGTTCGGGGAGTGGGGACAGGAATGGGGACAGAGTTCTGTAGCTGGGGACAGGGGAGTGGGGACAGAGTTCGGGGACTGGGGACGGGAATGGGGACAGAGTTCTGTAGCTGGGGACAGGGGAGTGGGGACAGAGTTCGGGGAGTGGGGACGGGAGTGGGGACAGAGTTCTGTAGCTGGGGAAGAGGAGTGGGGACAGAGTTCAGGGAGTGGGGACAGGAATGGGGACAGAGTTCTGTAGCTGGGGACACGGGAGTGGGGACAGAGTTCGGGGAGTGGGGACAGGAATGGGGACAGAGTTCTGTAGCTGGGGACAGCGGAGTGGGGACAGAGTTCGGGGAGTGGGGACAGGAATGGGGACAGAGTTCTGTAGCTGGGGACAGCGGAGTGGGGACAGAGTTCAGGGAGTGGGGACAAGAGTGGGGACAGAGTTCGGGGAGTGGGGACGGGAATGGGGACAGAGCTCTGTAGCTGGGGACAGGGGAGTGGGGACAGAGTTCGGGGAGTGGGGACAGGAGTGGGGACAGAGTTCTGTAGCTGGGGACAGGGGAGCGGGGACAGAGTTCGGGAATGGGGACAGAGTTCGGGAGTGGGGACGGGAATGGCGACAGAGTTCGGGGAGTGGGGACAGGAATGGGGACAGAGTTCTGTAGCTGGGACAGGGGAATGGGGACAGAGTTTGGGGAGTGGGGACAGAGTTCGGGGAGTGGGGACGGGAATGGGGACAGAGTTCTGTAGCTGGGGAAGGGGAGTGGGGACAGAGTCTGGGGAGTGGGGACAGAGTTACGGGAATGGGGACGGGAATGGGGACAGGAGAGTGGGGACAGAGTTCGGGGAAGGGGGACGGGAGTGGGGACAGAGTTCTGTAGCTGGGGACAGGAGAATGGGGACAGAGTCTGGGGAGTGGGGACAGAGTTCGGGGAGTGGGGACAGAGTTACGGGAATGGGGACGGGAATGGGGACAGGGGAGTGGGGACAGAGTTCGGGGAAGGGGGACGGGAGTGGGGACAGAGTTCTGTAGCTGGGGAAGGGGAATGGGGACAGGGGAGTGGGGACAGAGGAGTGGGGACAGGAGTGGGGACAGAGTTCGGAGAGTGGGGACAGGACTGGGGACAGAGTTCTGTAGCTGGGGACAGGGGAATGGGGACAGGAGTGGGGACAGAGTTCTGTAGCTGGGGACAGGGGAGTGGGGACAGGGGAGTGGAGTCTGGGGAGTGGGGACAGAGTTCGAGAGTGGGGACAGGGGTATGGGGACAGGGTTCTGTAGCTGGGGACAGGGGAATGGGGAGAGAGTTCGGGGAGTGGGGTCAGAGTTCGGGGAGTGGGGACGGGAATGGGGACAGAGTTCGGTGAGTGGGGACAGTGGAGTGGGGACAGAGTCCGGGGAGTGCGGACGGGAATGGGGACAGAGTTCTGTAGCTGGGGACAGGGGAGGGGGACAGAGTTCGGGGAGTGGGTACAGGGGAGGGGAGTCTGGGGAGCAGGGACAGGAGTGGGGACAGAGTTCTGTAGCTGGGGACAGGGGAGTGGAGTCTGGGGAGCGGGGGCAGGGTGCCAGTGGCAGCAGAGTCACCTGCATCTGCCTCCTCCCAGGATTCTCTCTCCCTCCCCCCCCCCCCGTGGGAAGCCAGCACATGCCTCCTCCAGGCCCCCCGCGGCGCAGGGAAACCCCGAGCGTGCCTGCCCCGGGGCTAACCCCCGCGGGAGCCTGCACCAGGGGCAACCCCCACCCCTCCCGCAGCGCGGCCCTGCCCCTCCCCTCCTACAGTGCAGCCAACCCCCGCAGGCACCTGCCCCGAGGTCAAGCCCCCCTCCCACGGCGTGGCCCGGCCAACTCCCTCCCCGCCCGCAGCGCGGCCAAACCCCGGGGCCAACTCCCGCTCCCACTCCCGCTCCTGGGGCGCAGGGAAACCCCTGCGCCCAACTCACCCCTCCGGCACCTGCGGCGCAGGGAAGCCTCCGCACTGCTCCTCTAGGGCTAACGCCCCCTTCCCCAGCACGCAACAGAGCTATGGGAGGGGGAGCAGCCCACACACTTCCGGAACCCCCGGAAGTGACGCGGGATTCAGAGACGACTTCCATCCACCCCGCGGGAAGCCGGCACTACACTAGAGGTAGGTAGTGGGGCTTCTCGGCAGTGGGGGGAAAATGGGGGGCGGGGTTGCCCGAACACCTCGCGATTGACTGGTCGAGGCCTCGTGATCGACCAGTCGATCGCGATCGATGGGTTGGTGACCACAGCTGTAGAGTGTGTGTGGTCACCAGCCTCTCCTTCCCCATGTGAAAGGGGAGCATGGGAGTGTGGGTGTGTCCCCTCTCTGCATGAGAACCCTACAGCCTTCAAGATAAGAAGGCAAACCAAAAGAATCCAACTATGCAGTGTTTCTTTTAACAGAAACTCAGTCAACTTGATATTAATTTGAACATTTGCATTGCACAGTTCTGCCAGCCTGAACTCACTTGAATAGGAGTCGTTTTACCAGGTCCTGGATTCAGCATAGGGGACTATGGTCACCCCGTCCAAAATGATTTTAGGATCAACATTTACCCTAGCTAGTGGCTGGTACTCACAGCCCCTGGGGGGAAGTAATATTGAAAACATTATTCAAAAAGGTGTTAAACTTACTGGATGGGTGTGAGCCCAACACTCACATGCTGAGCGCATGACAGTGCACATGTGAAGAAAAACTAGCCAAGAGAGTTGCTAGCTGGCTAGTTTTCAGAGCTTGGGTGGCTCAGGGAGCCTACCCACCCATAGGCACTGAAAACTGACCAGCAGGCAGGGGCTTTGAGTTTAAAACCTACTCTTGTCTTTTATTGGGAGAGGGTATCCATTGCGCTAACATTGACCCTGCCCAAGTTTGCTCCTTTGTTTTTCAGTCATTGTTATTGTTTTGGGGAAGTGTACTTTGAGCAGGGCAGATAATTCAGAAGGCACTCAAACTATTTTTGAAAGGAAACACACGTGACATGTGAATGGTTGTTGGTGGCAAGGGGGAACTAGAGGCAGAAGAGTGGGTGGAAATGGAGGAAGCGGGGCTGGGGCTGCAGGAAGGAAGGGGATAATTGGAAATGGATGGGAGGAGAGGGATAGAAAAGAAGAAACACACCAGTCTCCTCTCACAGGCTTAAAGACACTGTCACTACCATATGATACAACTCTCAAGCAATACAGACCACTGCATAGTTATACATGGCAAGTATCTCAAAGAATGATCATTACCCTCAATGGACTATAATGAAATGTACATGTACAGGAGAGGCCTATTGATGAGACCACTGGACTGGACTATTCCTGTCATGTCATCATCTCTCTGTTCCTCAGTTTCCCCATCTATAAAATAGGAATAAAGATGTAAAAAGGCTTTCCGATCTACTGATGAAAAGTGCTAAGTAAGAGCTATTACCTAGTCACAGAAACATGCCGACTACAAACCTGATAACTACAACTCCTACGAACACTTCTCTTTCTGGTAAAACAAACAGAAAAACTTCCAGTAAATTCACTGTCAAACAGAGTTCAGGCTGCTCTGTAGACCTAAAACATTGAGTTCAGCAAAACTCAAACTTCTCAAAACCAGAAACTCAAGAATTGTCCTAATTCAAACTTAAATTTATGAAAACCAGGAAATACAAACTTTGAACCCCATGTCCATACAACCGTAATGCTGTCCTCTTTGAGCAATGACCAGCCACATAACAGCCCATAACAGGTGCATCTGTGCTATTCCTATCATTCAGGGAGGAAGGGCACATGACAGCTGTGGTGTAGAGTCAGCCATCTTCTCTTTGCTAAGGCAAAACTAAGGATGTTAAGTAAGGGTTAAGTGACTAGTCGAGCAGTCGATGGAATTTCCATTGACTGCTCGACTAGTCGATAGGCACTTCCGCAGTCCTCTTTTGAAATGTACAAGAGCCCCCACTAGGGCTCTTGTCCATGTCAAAGGAGGAAGGCAGACTTCCGCCAGCAGCCCAGGGCCAGCGGGAAGTCCTGCTGACTCCGGGCTCCATGCGTGTGCCAGCTTTGAAATGTACAAGAGTCCCCAGCGGGGGCTCTTGTGCATTTCAAAGTGGAAACGCTCTCATGGAGCCCGAGGTCAACAGTGGACTCAGAGTCCCCTGCCCACCCCAGGCTCCACTGCTGATTTGAAATGCCACATGGAGCCCGTGGTCAGCTGGGGAGTCCAGCTGACCCCAGGCTCCGCGCAGCTTTTCAAAGGGGCAGTGCTACACAGCTGATCTTGAGCTCAGCTGTGCGGTGCCGCCACTTTGAAGTACCCCCTCTTCCCCCCGCTTTTCTGCCTCTATCTGATAGAGGCAGCAAGGGGGGCGGGGATTGACTAGTCAAGTCGACTGATTATCCAATAAGCATTTGCTTATCGGATAGTGTCTTTAACATCCTTAGGCAAAAGGGGAGGAGTGCTGGTCCGGAGCTACCTGTTCTACACTCCAACGTTGAGCCTACCCCCCAGAAACAACCCCCACTGGTACGTTTTAAAGCCCCTTCACCTCCATATACAGCCCATTCACCTGTACTCCCATGGATCCATCCAACACGGCATGTCCAGTTACCCATCATTAAACCCACAGACCACTCTCATATTCCTCCTCCCTGCTGATAATCCCGTGCCAAGGAGACCCTTGTGCACTGCTGTGACATTTCCTACAGAACTCTGTGCTGACATGAGGCATAGTAGATTGCTTAAGGTACACATGCACCACTTTCCTTTATCACAAACTCAGGGGCTGGGGTGGGACAGAGCCGAGACCCAGATAAAGGCCTCCCAGATCTCCCCATATCACAACCAGCACGCTACTCCAGCTAATCCCTCCACCATTCAGTACAGCTATGCCTCAAAGAGTGAATGCAGCTGTGAGGAAGCAGGTAATGCCCAGTGACTTTTGCCAGCGCCCAGGGGCAGAGTTAAGGTTATGTTGGTGTGTACTTCAGCTCTTCATTTCCTAGGTTTCTGAGAGCTGAGTGTCACTGAACTTGACATTGTGAAACCTGGACAATCTGAGCTACTTGCTAACAAAATGGTGTGTGTCAATTAAGAAACGGACCCCCCCCATCTGTATAGTCTCACCCCTGGAGTGGGGTCAGGATCATTATTATCCCTGTTTTTACACAGGAGGAAACTGAGACAGGAAGGGAGGAACTGACTTGTCCAACATCATTCCGCAAATCTCCCACTCAGCCAAGGACAGTCTGGAAGCCAGATTAGAGATACTCACGGAACTCAACCTCCTCCATGTCAGGAGGACCCATAATACCACAGACATATGGGCCAGACCCTCCTCTCATTTATTCATAAAGAAAGCATGGATGGGTGTGACTCAATGAAACCTGTTTGTGTGCTCCTGGTTAATAGCCCAGCCATCATCTTTAGCTCTGCTGCTTCCCAGGTCCTTGATTTAACCACAATACCTTGCTTCCTTTTTTTGCTAATTTCCCAGTTTCCTGATTTATGTTGGGGATCAGACTGTCCACTGCACAGGAATTTGCTGCACCGTGGACCAGAACCTCATGGAGTTTTGCCAACCTCTTTTCTCTGGTGGACCCCTGCCTTCCCCCATGGGATGATGGAGGGGAGGGGTATTGCTTCTTCTAAAGGCAGGTCACCAGACCCCAGTTCATCAAACACCAGAGAGTTTCTTCCGTGCCAGCAGAGAACCCCATGCCCTGCGGTCCCTACTGAGCCTACCTTGGCACTGCTGAGGTGATGAGCACCTCTTGGTCATTCTTGCTTTCTCCCAGGGTGGTGGATCTGCACATGTTCCCTCACTAATAACAGATCTGGCAGACAGGCACAGTCAGACTACAGTGGGCTTGAGAAATTGAGAAACAGCAGAGAATAAAGACCCAGCAACAGGAAGCTACACGACCCTGGGTGGGGAATGGAGGTACAAAGGGTAGTGGCTATAGTGGTTTTTCCATATGTGCCAGCCCAGTTCCTACTTGCTCTGTGGGATGACAACCTCAAAATCTCTGGCCCCTGGTGCTCGGAAAGGCTGTTCTCAGCCAAGCCCTGCTACTTGTCTTTTATTCATGGTCTTCATCGTCCCCTAAAGGCGTCTCCAAGCTTCCCTTTGCAAGCATAGCACAATGGCTTCTTAGCCAGGCCTAGGCTCCCCAGACGTCTGGCTGCAGGGGGTGACTTCCTAGGTTTTCCGAAAGAGATGCTCACTAGTGCAATGCCACCCTCCCCAATCCAGAGCCAGCCTCCCCAAGGCCATGGGCCCCCAGGGGCTCTCACTCTGAGGGGCCTCAGCTGCCCAGCTCTAAGGACAATGTGGCAGCCAGCAGTAGTGCAGAAGGAAGGGTGCTAATGGGGCACTAAGTCTGCTGTGAAAAGTCAAACCAACCTTTCTTCCCCGGGCCCCAGCATTAAATAACGATTTGCAAGTAACTTTTCTACTTCCCAATAATTTGATAAAAATGTTTGTAGTTTTAACTGAAAAGCCGTGAGACCTTTTTTTTAAAGAGCAAGGTGACACATTTAGCATTTCAAATATCTAAAAGTTCTAAATTTATGGGGGGGAGGTTGCACTCAGCAGCTTGCTGTGTGAAAGGGGTTGCCAATGCAAAAAAGCTGAGAACTCTTTGACCCTGTTGGCTCAAGGGCAGCATGAGTCCCAGAACACTCCCTTGTCGATCACACTCTCAGAGGGTCCTCTGCAAACAGCCCCATGGCATGGAGAAGTGCAGTGCGTGCCTTAATCAATGGTAGCATGACCTCAAATGGGATTGTAATGTCATTGGTGGCATGAAAGATTCAATTCGATTCCACATGGGGGACAAGACATGGGGGATGTTCATTTCCTTCCCCATCACCTCTCCAACTGCAGATCCAGATTCTTGCATTCGGGCTTCAACAACACCTGGCAACTGAGGAACAATACATGCCACAAAGACCTCTCCCTTCCCCATAGCCTCCCAGGCAGGGGCTTTTCCCTGCTACTTGCTGATGCAATCTAGCTCACAGGGATGTGCACACAAAGGCTACATCTAGACTACGCACCTTTTTTGAAAGATACTTTCGAAAAAGCCTCTCTCGAAAAAGAGCCTGCTCTATCCTTCCGATATATTTTATATCCCGGTATGATTGTGTCCCACAGATTTTCCTCATTCCACCAGGTTTCAGTGATGCCTAGTATGTCAATCTCCTCCTTTAATAGGAGGTGCTCTAGTTCACCCATCTTATTAATCACAGACAAGGCACACCCCATGTGGAGCTAGTGTTGGGGCTGGAGATGGGGCAACGGCGTGCAGCACCAGCAGAAGGTGGCACAGCTGGGCTGACAGACACTAAGCAAGGGACAGGAGTCCCAGCCTGTGGATTTGGAGGGCTCCAGATCTGGCCCCAATTTCAATGGGCCTGGATACTAAGTGGGTGGGCTGGGGCCTACTCAGGCCCACCTGTGGCTATGCCCTTAGTTTGTGGTCCAGCTGAATTTGGGTCTAGAGGGCAACAAATAAAATGAGACCGTTTCAGTGATAAGGTTAGAATCAGCATGTCTCCGCTGTTTAGTAACTTTGCCTAGTTTAGTGTAGAGGGAAGCAGATTTACTCAGCATTTATTACTAGTGTAGACACTGGTCTAAGGATCAGATGTCTCAGGGCCTGACTCAAAGTCCATCCAAGTCAATGAGAGTTGTCTACTGACTTACGCTGGGCTTTGGATCAGGCATGAGGAGAGAGACCCTTTCACAAACAAGTGTGAAAACAAAAGCGACGTCCAGATGCAACATATAACTCCGCCTTGTGCTGGTGTGTACAGGGGGCAGAGTGAATAAATCACAATGTAGTCACACCAATGTGTGTACACAGTAGAGACACTGTTTTTGAGCACACAAGATCAAGTGCAGTTATGGTGAGAGAAGGTTACATGCATCCCGCAGTCACAGGAAGCCGTGTTACGGAGCTTCCTCGTATCTGAGAGCTGGTTCGTCCCTTAATCCCAATGGTTCCCAGTGTGGGTCACTAATGTTTGCCCCTGTGCGGAGGGCCAGCATTGCCCCACTTACGTCTCAGATTTGCTGATGATAATGGTCCCTTCTGGCTTTATAGCTACTGGCTCCCATTAAGCAGGGTTGCCTAAATGGATTTTCCTGTGGTGAAAACCTTGTGCTATGGTCAGTTTCCTGCAGTGTGAAGTGTCAGCACCAAATAACCAAACAGCAAATTAGAGAACAATATGTTCCATCACTGGCTAGCACCTTCTGCCCAAAGATCTACAGGCTCTAGACGCTTCACAATTCCCTCAGAAGGCAAGTCTTACCAATGGGCAAACCGAGGCACAGAAGTCTGAAGCGAGTCAGCAATGTCACACAACAGATCGGAGGCAGAGCAAGGATACATCTGTGTTTTAAACCTTTCCTCCCATCATTTAAAGGAGCTTCCTGTGCATGAGGCACCATAACGAACTGGAATTCTTTCAGCCAGCCAGAGTGCAGGGATGCGGAGCAGTAACCGGCTCACAATGGCACACTTTTTTCTCACTGACATAGTTCTGTGGCGTGTGATTTTATAATGGTGACACTTATTTTTCAGCAGCCATGCAGCATGGAACTCCTGGTAATGCTCCTCAGCTGATCAGTGCCCCGGAGAACACCTCTACAGGTATTCTTCAACAACTACCTCTCTGGGTGGCTCTGGTTAGTGACAAACAACCCTGACACACAAATGAACCCTCTGAACATGCCACTGTGCAACAGAACATGCCAGTGCTGCTCTGTGCTCTGACGGCAACATGCAGCAGGAACTTTCCTCACCTTATCACCTCTCCAGGGTGTCACCCTGGCTGGCTGTGTTACATCACACATTCTCTGGAGTGGGACTTGCTGTGTCTCCATGAAGCATCCAGCTTCCTTCTCTGAGCCAGAAAGCAATAGCTGTGCTCAAACTATGACAATCCTTGTGACTCTGATTGGCTATTGCCTTCCCACTCAAAGCCCTGGAGTGGTAGGATGAAAGCCCATTGCAGTAATAAGTCGACAGTAAATAGTAAGCAAAGAGATAAGGCTCTGTTTGATTAACTTACTAATATCTGTATTCCAGACCCAAAAGTTCTGAGACCAAAGGCTCGAAGGGTACAGTTTTCACCTCTACAACAGGAAGCAATCGGTACATTCGAAGGACAGAAGAGACTGTTATGATCACCTCGTCTGCCATACTGCACAACACAGACTAGCAACTTTCAGCAGATGGCTCCTGCATTCTAGCCCAGTAAGTTCTGGCTGGGCTGGAACAGATTTGTTAGGACATACTATGCTCCAGCTGTAGGTCAGCTGTTTCCATCTGAATTAGTCTAACTTCAGCTTCCAGCCACTGCTCTGATCATGTCACTGTCGGTTAGATTAAAGAGTCCTCTACTTCTCCCCAGGTGGGGACCTACAGACTGTGATTAACTGACCTCTCAGCTCTTCCTACTGTGTCAGACTCCTTGGGCAAAGCCTAGGGAAGCATGTTAAAAGCACATAATGAATGAGGCACCAGCAATTCTGGGTTCTAATCCTAATTGGGCCATTTAGGGTGAGTCTACCGTGCACCCAGAGCTCAAAATAAACTATGCAAATTGAGTAGCTTATTTCAAGTTAATTTAGAAATAGTTTATTTCAAAATTTGGTGCTGCCTACACAGCACTTATTTTGAAATAAAGTGCTATTCCGATATGTCCCTTACTCCTCATGGAAGGAGGTTTACAGGGACATCAGAATAGCGAGCCCGTAATATTTTGAAATAATGGGTGCACTCAAAAGACATGGAATAGCTATTGTGGGACCCCTTCAGTATCCCGAAATAGCGCTACAGTGTAGACGTAACCTTACTGTGTGGCTTGGCCATAGTAGCTTGGCCATTTTCCTGTGGGATCACTGATTTTGGGTGCCCACCTGAGATATCTTTGCCTGGATTTTCAGAAGTGCAGAGTATATCCAACTCCAAATGAAGTTAATCAAAATGGTGCCTGCCCATGTGCCAAGGCTGACATTGGCTCTAGCCATTTTCCCTTGTCTGTCAGTTGGGCGAAATGAGATGCTGAGGCAGTCAGGTTTGCTGTGGGCACAGGCACATGATTGATTCTGGGGCTTGCCTTTAGCAGCCGCTACCATTCAGTGTTAAATAACTGCATCCCTGCACTCCGCCTGGCCATGTTCATTCCATGTCAGTACAGCAGCCACACGTCTGAACAGTAATTAGCTAACAACACCTCTTCTCTGAGGAATAATAAGTAGAGCAGGACCTGGTGTTTCAGTGCTGGTGCCTTTCTGGATGCATTTCAGGTTAAGTCATTAATAGATGCCATCTCAAGACACCAAGCAACCCCCGGTGCACAGTCTGGGATTGCCAGTGGGGAGGGACAGCAAAGGCAGTCATCATCAGAGAAGCCTTTTGTGACATAGTGTGGGTACCTTGCTGGTTGCTATGCTGGGCGGTGGGCTGTGAGTGACCCCCCCTGGCGGCTGTTTGTACAAAGCACGGCCCAGCAGGACAGGGGATGAGTCATTATGCAAGGGTCTCTCAACTGGTCCGACCAGTTACTTCCCAGGGAGAGAAACAAAGGAAGGGGGCGAGGCCAGGCCTGGCAAGGGGGACAGGGCTAGAAGAGAGGGGCAGTTTCTGTCTGGGATCATGGAGGAGACAGCCTAGGGAAAGGGGCTGGAATTTAGGGGCCCAGTCTCCCCCATCTCAAGGGTGACTGAGGCATCCTAGGCCCGGTTCCTGTAACCAGATGACATCTGTGCTGTGCTGTATCCTGGAGAAGCAATAAACTCCCTCTATTCTACTGGCTGGTGGAGTCTGTCCGTGCCATTACGGGGGTGCAGGAGTCGGGGGACCCTGACGCGCCCCCACACCTTTATCTATATCTGGTCTGGTTACTGTCTCAGAAATTCAGCCACAGGCAGTGAGGCCTTGAATCTAAAACTCCAGTTAGTGATCTGGTCTCTGGAGCCAACTCCATTTCTCAAATGTCACTGCTTCCTGTGGGGTGAAAGCCACACTGCGCAGAGAGCCACCAGAAGGATAAAAATCTTCTTTGGAGGGCATAAGTAGGATTTAAATAATAATACATAGGCTGGGCATTGGCCCTCTGTCTAGGGGTGAATGTCACTCTTGTTGCTTGATCTATCTAAGGTCAAACTTGTTTGGCCCCCATTCCTGTAATATGCAAGCACTCAACTCTCTAGTCTAGTTGAATGTATCTGTCTGTATAGCATCTCTTGGGAGGTGTTGCTGAACCATTTTACAGCCGGAAACAGAGGCCTGGAGTGAGTAAGTGACTTGCCTGCGGTCAGATGGGAAGTCTCTGGGGGCACGTCTACAGAGGGGGGCAAAAGTCAAATTAAGCTACACAACTTGAGCTATGTCAGTTGCGTAGCTGACGTTGAAATGGCTTAACCCGGCTTGTGGTGCTGTCTACACAGCAGGAAGTCAAAGGAAGAACACTCTTCCTCCGACTGCCCTTACTCCTCATGAAATGAGGGTTACAGGAGTCGGAGTTAGAAGTCCTCCAGCTCGACGTTATTTCAAAATAACGGCTTGCGGTGTAGACACGCTCTTTGTTATTTTGAATAATGTCAGTTATTCTGAAATAATGCTGCTGTGTAGCTGTACCCTGGCAGAGCAGGAACTCTAAAGGCCTGTCATGCGCTAGGCTTTAGGGCTATATCCTATATCCTTCCTCAAACAGATTAGGTGTCCCACCAGCCCACTTTCCCAGCAGGTGCAGGCATTATGCCAGGACAGGAGGGGATGACTGAGGGTATGTCTACACTACAGTGTTATTTTGAAATATCTTATTTCAAAATAGTTATTTTGAAATAGCTTATTTCGAAATAATGCGTCTACACACAAAATGCATTTCGAAATAGCATTTTGCAAACAGGTTAGTGCTAACAGGGAGTTTAAAGAGGGAGTTCTCCAGGTAAAGGAGAAGCAGATACAGGACTCTTGAGGAAAGTGTGTGTTATGTTTGGGGCTTTCTTGCTGTGTGCTGAGCTTGTGTTTGTGAGTGAGGGTTGGTGTGTGGTTTTTTTTCCCACTTCCCCTTTCCCCTCCCCCTCTCCTTCACGGAGTGTGTGCTGTGACTGGCAGGTGGAAACTGTTGGCTTCTAATTAAAGTTTGAATTCTAGAAGCCTCTGCTGATTGGCTGAGCCTTGGTAGGGGGAGGGACTTTCAGGCAGTCCAGGGCTTTATAAAGCAGTGAGCAAGCGACCAGGTGAGTGCTAACAGGGAGTTTAGAGAGGGAGTTTGGAAGGGGAGAGGGAAGGGCGTGAGGTTCTCTTGCCTTTCTTTAAATCCTTTTTCCAGGACAGCAGGTATGGATGGTGATAGGTCTGCTGTTGTTACCTGCACAGCGTGTGCCATGTTTGTCTTCCTCCCGGAAGAAAGAACAGATTTCATCTGCACTAAGTGCAAGCTGGTTGCCATTTTGGAAGAAAAAATTAGAGGACTGGAGGCCCAAGAGTTGACCCTACCCTCGATCAGAGAGGATGAAGACTTCCTCAGTAGAAGGCAGTATTTAATCCTGCAAGCACGGCAGGCAGAAGAGCCAGAGAGGGCAGTACAGGACCAGGAAGAGAACTGGCAGCATGTAACGTCTAAAAGGGGAAAAATGCCAGCACAGGAATCCCCCAATGCTATGGAGGTAAGTAATCGCTTTCAGGCTCTCTCCACAGGCTCTGCGGTGGTGAATGCTTTAGAAGGCACCTCATAAGGAAGAAACCGCAAGGGAACACCATCTACTGGAAGGCATGGGATGCGTAGTCCTAGGGATGGGGGTTCCACGACCACCACCCCCAAAAGAAGACGACGGGTGGTGGTGGTCGGGGACTCCCTCCTAAGAGGGACTGAGCCATCCATCTGCCGTCCGGACACGGAATCTCGAGAGGTGTGCTGCTTACCGGGAGCTCGCATTCAGGATGTGACTGAGAGGCTTACCAAGCTGATCAAACCTTTGGATCGCTACCCCTTCCTGCTTCTCCACATGGGAACTAACGATACGGCCAAGAATGACCTTGAGCGGGTTACTGCAGATTATGTAGTGCTGGAAAGAAGGATCAAAGAATTCAGAGCACAAGTGGTGTTGTTGTCCATCCTCCCTGTTGAAGGGAAAGGACTGGGCAGGGATCGTTGAATTGAGGAAGTAAATGCGTGGTTGCGCAGGTGGTGTCGCAGAGAGGGCTTTGGTTTCTTCGACCATGGGACTCTGTTCCGGGCACAAGGATTGTTAGAAGAGATGGGATCCACCTAACCAAGAGAGGAAGGAGCATCTTTGCGGGCAGGCTTGCAAACCGAGTGAGGAGGCTTTAAATTAGGTTTGTTGGGGGACGGTGACCAAAACCCTGAGGGGAGTGGGAAAGTCGGATACCGGGAAGAAATGCAAAGAGGAACGAGCAAGAAAGGAGGACCCCTGATTCGAATGGAGAAGACAGGGCGATCAGCTGGTTATCTGAGGTGTTTATACACCAATGAGAGAAGCCTGGGCAACAAACAGGAAGAACTGGAGGCCCGGGCCCAGTCCAAGAAATATGATTTAATTGGGATAACAGAGACTTGGTGGGATGACTCGCATGACTGGAGCGCTGTCATGGAAGGGAATAGACTGTTCAGGAAGAACAGGCAGGGGAGAAGAGGAAGAGTTGCACTATACGTAAGAGAGCATTATGATTGCTCTGAACTCCAGTATATAGAGGGAGAAAAACCTGTTGAGAATCTATGGGTTAAGTTTAGAGGTGCAAACAACAGCAGTGATGTTGTGGTTGGTGTCTACTACAGGCCACCGAATCAGGTGGATGAGGTAGATGAGGCTTTCTTCGGACAACTGAGAGAAGCTTCCAGATTGCAGGCCCTGGTTCTCGTGGGGGACTTTAATCACCTTGACTTCTGTTGGGAGACCAATATGGCAGTACACAGACAATCCAGGAAGTCTTTGGAGAATGTTGGGGATAACTTCTTGGTACAAGTGCTGAAGGATGCGACCAGGGGCTGTGCGCAGCTTGACCTTCTGCTCACAAACAGGGAGGAACTAATAGGGGAAGTAGAGATGGATGACAACCTGGGAAGCAGTGATCATGAGATGGTAGATTTCAGGATCCTGACCAAAGGAAGAAAAGAGAGTAGTAAAATACACACCCTGGACTTCAGAAAAGCAGACTTTGACTCCCTCAGAGACCTGATGGGCAGAATCCCCTGGGATGCTAACATGAAGGGGAAAGGAGTCCAGGACAGCTGGCAGTATTTTAAAGAAGCCTTATTGAAGGCACAGAAAGAAACCATCCCAATGTGTAGCAAGAGAGGCAAACATGGTAGGAGACCGGATTGGCTCACCGGGAAAATCCTTGGTGAACTTAAGCACAAAAAGGAAGCTTACAAAAAGTGGAAACTTGGACAAATGACCAGGGAGGGGTATAAATGTATAGCTCGAGAATGCTGGGGGGTTATCAGGAAGGTGAAAGCGCAAGTGGAATTGCGACTGGCAAAGGATGTGAAGGGTAACAAGAAAGGTTTCTACAGGCATGTTTACAAGATGAAGGTGATCAGAGATGGTGTGGGGCCCCTACTGGATGAAGGAGGTAACCTAGTGACAGATGATGTGGGGAAAGCTGAAGTACTCAATGCTTTCTTTGCCTCTGTATTCACGGACAAGGTCGGTTCCCGGACTAATGCGCTAAGTGACACAAGATGGGATGAAGATGGACAGCCCTTGGTGGGTAAAGAACAGGTTAGGAACTATTTAGAAAAGCTAAACGTACACAAACCCATGGGTCCGGACTGAATGCATCCGAGGGTACTGAGGGAGTTGGCAAATGTCATTGAGGAGCCTTTGGCCATTAACTTTGAAAAGTCGTGGAGATCGGGAGAGATCCCGGATGACTGGAAAAAGGCAAATGTAGTGCCTATCTTCAAAAAAGGCAAGAAGGACGATCCAGGGAACTATAGGCCAGTCAGTCTTACCTCGGTTCCTGGAAAAATCATGGCAAGGATCCTTAAGGAATCCATTTTGAGGCACTTGGAAGAGAGGAAAGTGATTAGGAATAGTCAGCATGGATTCACGAAGGGCAAGTCGTGCCTGACCAATCTGATCAACTTCTATGATGAGGTAACTGGCTCTGTGGACATGGGAAAGTCAGTGGAGGTGATATACCATGACTTTAGCAAGACTTTTGATACGGTCTCCCACAATATTCTTGCCAGCAAGTTAAGGGAATGTGGATTGGACAAATGGATGGTAAGATGGATAGAAAGCTGGCTAGAAGGCTGGGCCCAGCGGGTAGTGATCAACGGCTCGATGTCAGGATGGCAGTTGGTTTCTAGTGGAGTGTCCCAAGGTTCGGTTCTGGGACCGGTTTTGTTCAATATCTTTATTAATGACCTGGATGAGGGGATGGATTGCACCCTCAGCAAGTTTGCAGATGACACTAAGCTAGGGGGAGAGGTAGATACGCTCGAGGGCAGAGATAGGGTCCAGAGTGACTTAGACAAATTGGAGGATTGGGCTACAAGAAATCTGATGAGGTTCAACAAGGACAAGTATAGAGTCCTGCACTTGGGACGGAAGAATCCCAAGCATTGTTACAGGATGGGGACCAACCAGCTAAGCAGCAGTTCTGCAGAAAAGGACCTGGGGGTTACAGTGGATGAGAAGCTGGATATGAGTCAACAGTGTGCCCTTGTAGCCAAGAAGACTAATGGCATACTAGGTTGCATTAAGAGGAGCATTTCCAGCAGATCCAGAGATGTGATTATTCCCCTTTACTCAGCTCTGGTGAGGCCACATCTGGAGTATTGTGTCCAGTCCTGGGTCCCCCACTACAAAAAGGATGTTGACGCATTGGAGAGGGTCCAGCGGAGGGCAATGAAAATGATTAGGGGGCTGGAGCATATGACCTACGACGAGAAGCTGAGGGAGTTGGGTCTGTTTAGTCTTCAGAAGAGAGAGTGAGGGGGGATTTGGTAGCAGCCTTCAACTTCCTGAAGGGAGGTTCCAAAGAGGCTGGAGAAAGGCTGTTCTCAGTAGTGACAGATGGCAGAACAAGGAGCAATGGTCTCAAGTTGTGGTGGGAGAGGTCCAGGTTGGATATTAGGAAAAACTATTTCCCTAGGAGAGTGGTGAAGCACTGGAATGGGTTACCTAGGAAAGTAGTGGAGTCTCCATCCCAAGAGATTTTTAAGTCTCAGCTTGACAAAGCCCTGGCTGGGTTGATTTAGTTGGGATTGGTCTTGCCTAGAGCAGGGGGCTGGACTTGATGACCTCCTGAGGTCTCTTCCAGCTCTATGGTTCTATGATTCTATGATTTGCTATTTCGAAATATCGCGTCCACACTGAATGGACTCTGAATCGCACTTAAGGCCGGCCGGAACCAGTTCCAGCAGGACACCAGGTCAGGACTTACTGTGTGGGGCTGCTGCCTTAGGCTATCTGAGGTCTGTGCTTAAAGGGACCCCCCCGCCCTCAGACAGCCAGTTCTCAGGTTTCCCTGCTTGCTTGCCTACCTCGATGAGGGACAGCAAAGCATTTTGTCTCTGCGTGCTCTGGTTGCCCTCACTCGGGACACCACAGCACTCTGCTACATGGAGCCAGAGCTGCCCCTGGGCACTCTGGTGCTTCTCTTGGACGCGTTGCTGTGAGCCTGGCTGCACTTTCTGGAGGCCACCATCCGGGAGATCCATCGGGGGCTGTCAGTATCCAGGAGGCCTTGCGGGAGAGCTTCCACCCTGAGGAGCATTAAGAGCCTCCCTGGTCTGCCCCACTGGGGGCTTGTGCTTCATTCCTCCCTCATGTCCTTCCACTTACCCCTCCCTAACCCCCCTTCCCGATGTCAAATAAAATACATGTATTTTCATGAACACAAACTCTCTTTATTTAACAAAACTCTGGGGGGGGGTGGGGAATGAAACTCTGGTGAGACTGGGGAAAGGAGGCGGGAGAGGGGAGAAGAGAGGGTGGGAGAGGGGAGGGGGAAACCTGGGAGGAGGGAGCTGGAAGGGGGAAGCAAGGGGAAGAAGGGGGAGGGGAAGCTCAGGGCTCAGGGTTGGGGGTCTCGCTGAACCAAATTGATTGTCATGCAAACCTGCTCCTGGGTTCGCATGTGGCCTTTGGTGGCCAGGCTGGCAGCTATCCTGCCATAGAGGGCCGCATTCCTCCGTCTAGTATGGAGATCATGGACATTGGGGGCATCCCCCCCAAACCTGAATAAGGTCCATGATCTCTGCCCTGGACCAGGAAGGTGCCCGCCTTCTCTGGGCCCTGTCAGGCTCCTGGGAGCTGGCAGACTGCTCCTGGGGAGCGGTGGAGGGCTGGCTGCCAGTGGCTTGCTGGCTCATGTTTTGGGGCCACTGGGTCAGGGGCAGTGACTGCTGGCTCTGGGCTGGCAGGCTTGGAGCTGGCACAGGCACTGTGGCCAGAATCTACCCCTTTAAGGGCTCTGGGGAGCAGGGGAGGGAGAGAGGTGTTCTTGGTTGAGGCTGGAGTGGCCACCAGGGCACCCTGGGAAGGCTGGAAGCCCCCTATTTCGAAATAAGTGTCTACACAGCACTTATTTCAAAATAGCTATTTCGAATTTGGCATTATTCCTCGTGGAATGAGGTTTACCAAATTCAAAATAAGCCCTCCACTATTTCAAATTAATTTTGAAATAGCGGTTTGGCTGTGTAGACACTAGGAAAGTTATTTCAAAATAAGGGCTGTTATTTCGAAATATCTTTGCTGTGTAGACATACCCTGAGTGTGTTAAGCAATGCATAGAAACTAGCTACATTCCTAGAGGCTACATGGTCAAATCCAGTGCAAATAACTCATTTCTTCTAAGGGAGTTACACTGATTTAGATGAAACCGTTGATTCTCTAGCCTTGTCTACTCTGTATTGCACTGACTGGAAGAAGTGGGGATTGGCCTGCCAACCTCAATTAAAATTTCCCATTCCCCCTCTAGGGTGCTGTGTACTGGCTGGCAGCTGTCCTCCACACTAGGGCTATGTCTATACTGCAGTTATTTTTCGGAAAAAAGTACGCAAATTGCAAACCACAATTTGTTACCTTTTTCTGATTCTTTTTTTGGAAGAGGCTTTTCTGACATTTGGACTGTCTACATGGGGCCAGATGTGGGAAAAACC
This sequence comes from Pelochelys cantorii, assembly GCA_032595735.1. Lineage (NCBI taxonomy): Eukaryota > Metazoa > Chordata > Testudines > Trionychidae > Pelochelys > Pelochelys cantorii. The sequence goes on from CM064353.1 coordinate 16,275,910, forward strand.
TCCTCTTTTGGAAGAGCCCTTATTCCTCATAAAATGAGGAATATAGGGCTTCCAAAAGAACGTGCCCACTTTTTCAGAAACTGATCTGAAAAAGCAGACGTGTTCCCTGGACGCAGCAGAGGAGGTATCCTGGAAAAACTCTGTAGTGTAGACATAGCCTAGGAGTGGTTGTGAGGTTGCCAGCCTTCTAAATGCACAAAACCAAACACCCTTGTGTTAGCCCCACTGTGCCGCTGACTGGAGTTTCAGTGGCCCAGTCAGCAGCTGAGAAATAAGACCCTTGTCTCCCCAAATTTCTTTGTGAAAAAGATGGTTTTTAACAGCATAAGCTGTGGGCTATGAAAGCAAAGCACTGCCATGTTCCTTAAATGGCAGCTCCACCGTGTCTCACTTCTTGCAGTATCTTCTCCTAAGTCTTGCTTACTCTGGGAAATCGACCTGCTGTTGATAGTGGTACAGCGGAACTGATGCAGTTTGACTGCAGCATAAATAGGATTAAATACTGTTCAGCTGCATCTACTGAGGAAATCCATGGCCAGCAAGAGGTTAATTTCCTTGTGTAGCCAAACCTGCTGCAGCTAGGCTTTGAGGGTGTGTCTAGACTACAGGGTTTTGTCAACAAAAGTGGACTTTTGTTAACAAAACTATACCTGCGTCTACACTATCGCTGAGTTCTGTCAACATAACGTTGACAGAACTCAGCAGTTTTGTTGACGGTGGTAAACCTCATTCTATGAGGAATAACGCCTTTTGTTGACAAAGTTCTGTCGATAGAAGGCGTTATTGCATCTACACTGTCCTTTGCGTCTACACTCTCATGTCGACAAAGCGGCTTGCTTTGTCGACAGAACTGGATGTAGTCTAGACGCTCTTTGTCGACAGAAGCTTTGTCGACAGTATCTGTTGACAAAGCCTTTGTCGACAAAAGCCTGTCGTCTAGATGTACCCTGAGAGTGAAGCTACGGCAGCTGTGCTGCCTGCTGGAGTTTGGCTGAGTGTTCTGGGGACTCCTAGCAGCTCACTTCATGTACAGAAGAATCATTGGAAAGAGGAGGTGTGGTTGGTGCAGGCAATTGCTATCAGTCTCTGGGGACTTTCCTACTAAGATGCCAGTTTGAATCCAGCTAAACCTGCTCTTTCAAAGCAGTGGAGACAGCTTGACTATGTGATGGGCCTTCTCCCTTGCCACAGCAAGACAGCTGCCGTAGCCCCATTATCTGTAAGCCTTGGCTACACCTTCTGCCCCATTCTATTTCTAGCAAACTCACTGGCTATGTCTACACTGGCAGGCTCTTGCGCAAGAGAGCGTCCACACCAGCCAGAACGCAGCGCAAGAACGTTGAGCTCGTGTGCAAGAAAGCGTGCACACTGGCGGGAACCACTTTAGCCATGTCAAGAGGTCACCAGCGGCATCTGTGGGCGTGCACCGGACCCCCACTGGGAAACGCGCTTAAAGGGATCCCTGGATGGCTGTTTCCCTGTGGCTGCGTGCTTAGGCACCTCTTTGAGGGACTGAGAACCACAGCCGCGCCCACCACCTCAGCCCCTGGCAAGTGCCCCTGGGCACCCTCAGCACCCCGCCCCCCCGTTACAGCCATGGAGCAGAGGAGGACCCCAGCCAGCAGTGTCCCCTCACGGCCATCATCGAGGCTGTGGAGAGCTGCACCAGGGAGCCACGCTGCTCCAGTGGGAGCTGGAGACCGGGCAGCACCTGCAGGCCCTCATCATCGATGCCGCAGCTGTGCTTGGGCACCCCACACCCCCCCACTGACAGGCGCCTGTGGAGGCACCACACCAGCGGGGACTGGTGGGAGCGCCTGATGCTGGGACAATGTACCACTGGTACATCACTGGGTGCAGAACTTCCAGATGCGCAGAGGGACCTTCCATGAGCTCTGCACCTGGCTCACCCCTGCACTCCGGAGGCAGGACCCCCCGCCTGCGCCCCGCTATCCGCGTGGACAAGGTGGTCACGATTGCCCTCTGGAAACTGGCCACCCCGACAGCTACCGCTCCGTGGGGAATCAGATCGGGGTGAGCTGGTCCACTGTCGGTGCAGTCGTCCGGCAGGTAAGGCCCCCGGGGGACCGCGGGACAACCCTGGGAGAGGGAAGGGGCCAGACCAGGGGCGGGGGCTGTAGGGGCAGGGGGAACCCTACACCCAGGGGGTCATGCTGTCCTTCCCTCACATAACCCCGCTGGTGGAGGGGAAACCCCAGGGGGAGGGGGCCTTGGCATGCGTGGGGGGAGGGGCCATCAAAGGGGGGGCAGGCACACCCCAAAGGCCCATGTACCCACCGCATCTCATTCCGTGTGTCCCCTGTGCCCCTCTGCTGGTCATCCGCACCATCAATAATGTGCTGCTCCAGAGGGTCATCCAGCCCTGTGACCTGGACGCCACCCTCGCTGGCTTTGCCACTCTGGGGTTCCCGAACTGTGAGGGGGCTGTGGACGGGACCCATATCCGCTACCAACCGCAACGGGTGCGGATCGGGGAAGCCCTCCAGGTGCTGCTGAATCAGGCCCCACAGTAGGCTGCGCCTACACCTCCAACCACAGGGCTCCCCCCGTGCCTCCTCTTCCCACTCCCATCAGAACCCCTTCCCTCACCTTCCAATAAATATCATTCACTCAGTTAACATAACGCACTTTTATTTACAAGGGGAAGGGGGTGGACTGTGGGGAGGGGGGAGGAGGGCGCTCCTAACTGGGAGGGCCTCATGGGTGGGAGGGGAGGCCTCTCTCACCCCCACAGGTGCGGGGGCGCTGTTGCCCCTCGTGCCGGGTCGGGGCAGGCTGCACCAGGAGGCGCTGAGGTTGGGGGGCTGCAGGAGGGGGCATGGGCATGGCAGTGGGGGGAGGGCTGGGCACGGCAGGGGCGAAGCAGGGGGACCTGGCTGCGCCGTGCTGCGGCTCAGGGCCCATGTGCTCAGCAATTGTGCCCAGGAGGGTGCACACGTCGTCACAGCACTCCACGTACTGGCCCCACACCTGCTCCCGCCACTCTTCGTCTGCACGGATCTTGGCAGCGAGTGAGTGCTCAATGCACTCATTCGCGCAGACGTGGCGGCGGAGCAGGTGGTGGCGGTCCCGGGAGCGCTGCAACGGGCCCTGGCTCTTCGGCACCAGCAGGATGGGGCTGGAAGGTCCCTCACTGGCAGGGGGTCCCGCTGCAGGGGAAGCAGATGACAGCAAGATGGTCAGTGAGCCCTGCCTCATGGTGTTTCGGGCGCCCCATGCCCTCCTCCCAGCACCTCACATGCCACGACGCCTGGGGACAGGTGTGGCCAGTGTGGGGGGATTCCCCTGGGGTCAGCGGGGGGGGGCTGAGGTGGCCTGGGGACCCTTGGGGGGCCGCATGTGCTGGGGGGGCGCTGTTGTGCCTTCCCCTTGGGCATCTACTGTATCCCATAGGTGGCCATGGATGCGTGCTGTGTGCGGCACCCTTCGGGCTGTGTGGGGTCACGCCTGCACCCTTGGGGCTGGGCTGCTCCTGGCCAGACCCCCCACTCCCCGGGCTGGCTGTGCATGACCCCTGGAGTCCCAGGCGTGTGCTGGGGCTGGCTGCCGCATCCGTGTGCCACTCGCTCTGGCTGCACGAGGTTGCATGTGCTGCGTGCTGCTGCGCAGCATGTGGCCAGGCTGTGCTATGTGCCGCTCCCTCTCCCCCACCCCGTGGCACCCCTGCCCCCTGCACACTTGCAAGTGGCAGCCGTGACACTCACCAGAAGATCCCTCGCCAGCCTCCGAGGAGGCCCGGGACATGTCCTGGCTGCTGGGCCAGGCTGGTGGGGTCTGGCTGCCATCCTCCTCCTTCTCCTCGGTGGACCGGTAGCCCTCCTCCTCCTCCGGTTCCATTGGCCGGACCACTGGGGTAGCCACTGCTGAGTCCACCCTGGCCTGCAGGGCTTCGGCCCCCTTGTGCCCCAGGATAGTGTGCAGGCGTTGGTAGTGGGGGCAGGCAGTGGCTCTGCCACCGCCACACTCGCTGGCCCGCACATAGCTGAGCCACAGGCCTTTCACCTTGGCCCGGACCTGTTCCAGGGGGCCATCCGGGTGAAGATCTGTGCATTTCTCCTCCTGGACTCCTGGCCCCAGAGGTCCAGGAGGCCCTCCACCTCGGCAGTGCCCCAGCATGGAGCCCACCGCTTGGTGCCCCTGTGGGCCTGCTGGGTGCTCTGGGGTGGCTCCTGGGTGAGGCCTGCAGGCTGTTGGGGTGGCTGCCATCGCTCCCCCTGGCTGCTACCCATGCTGCATGTGCCACGCAGCTCCACTGGGTGCCTATGCCTTTAAGGGAAGGCTGGTTAGGGGGAACCAGCGCGTGGTGATTGTGCGTATGGAGTGTCAGAGGGGCCACCTGTGTTTTTTCCCGGAGGCCAGTTCTTGAACAAGAAGCCTTTGCCGTGCGTCCACACTGCCCTCTTGCACAAGAGAGCTTACACTTGTTAGAAAAGAGTGTAGCTCTTGCGCAAGAAGCCCTCTCTTCCCACGCCGTACTGTAAATCTTCTTATGCAGGCAGTGTGGACGCTCTGTGGATTCTTGCGCAAGAATGGCTGTTCTTGCGCAAGAACCCGCCAGGGTAGACATAGCCACTGTGTGCTGACGGTGAAGAATGGCACAAGATAGGAGCCTTGGGCCGTATCTTCAGTGTCCCTAGAGCATCTCTTCTGAAATGGAAATGAGGAAGCAGTTGGTTCTGATGCTGCCACCATTGTCCAGGGCTAGATAATGGGAAAGGGAACTCAAAACGAGATTTACAGGAGCGGTCGACAAAGGCTTCCCTTGTCGACCGATCCGCATCTTGACTCACACATTGTACCGACGATCAGCTGAGCCGGCACAGCGCGGCGGCCATTTTTATTTTAATGAAGCTGGGGATATTTAAATCCTGCTTCACTGACTATGTCGGGTAGCCTATTTTACACGTCTCTGTCGGCAGAGGCATGTAGTCTAGACATACCCTAAGACGGAAGGTGCAGCTAGCCAGAGATCTAAGGACCTGGGGCTACTCTCATTTATTCTCTGTTCCAGACAGGCCCTCGGCCTAGCTCAGAATTTAGGAGGTGTATAAGTATTTGCTACACCTTTGCCCCACGCTGTGCTGCATTTCCTGAGTTATGTCTTCTGAGAGACATGGCTCAGAATCTAGCTCAAAGTTTGAAATGTGCCGAGAGTTTTGTCCTGTTACAGATAGCTTTTGTAGACAGTTCTGTTTTGAAGCCAGATTCAGCTCAGTGTTAATACTGGCTTTTGCCAGCATAAATTTAGATACAGCATCCCCAAGGCAGAAAGTGCTGGAGGTAAGGAGGAGGCTAGTGTCAGCAGCCAAGCCATGGGTGGTCTAGCCTAATGGTTGAAGCAACAGTCCAGCCTACAATTTAGAGCTGAATTCAGCCAGGGGAGTCCTTAAGTGAAGTCAAAACAATGTGTGCAGCAGCAGTAAAAAAAAAAAAAGCAAACAATGTTAGGAATCATTAAAAAAGGATAGAGAATAAGACAGAGAATATCATATTTCCTCTGTATAAATTCATGGCAAGGAGCCCAACTGCCCATGAGATGTATTCTGTAAGTGCAGCCGCCCCCCTGCAAGATACCATGAGAAGCCTGCAGCCTCCACAATGACTCCAAGATCTCTCCCTTGAATGGTAACAGCTAATTTAGACAACATCATTTTGTATGTATTGTCGGGATGATGTTTTCCAATGTGTATTACTTTGCATTTATCAACATGAAAATTCATTTGCCATTTTGTTGCCCAGTCACCTTGTTTTGTGAGATCCTTTTGAAGCTCTTTACAGTTTGCTTTTGTCTTAATTAGTTTGAGCAATTTAGTATCATCTGCATGGAGGGTGCTGACATGGTGTCCATCCATAGTACCAATAAACCCGGGGTGGGGGAGAGGAGGTGGTTTAAGGTTCTGGAGTGAGGTGGGGAACACAGTCCTAGTCCAGACTCCTTTATTGAGGCAAAAGCGTGGAGTCTTGCTGGTCAACACACAGCCCGATTCTTAGCAGGGCATCCCATGGTGTAGTCTCCAGATTTCCTGCAGTACAGGAATAACCAGCCCTTCACCACATCAGTGAGGCGAGGTCAAATCTGGCTGATCTATCTGGGACTCTGTGATAAGAATGTGTGACAAGCTGGGAGCTTGACTCTCTCCCCAGGCAGCATGCAGGCAAGTGGTTGTCAACGATGATACACAGCTTCTCTAACACATCCAGGACAGTAGCACAGCATTGCCCCCACTCCATTCAGCATCTGCTGCTGAGCACTGGAACTCTGCGTATGACTTGTTCCCCTGAAGTGCGTTCTCAGAGGACCACACACAATTTGGACAGTCAAACTCAATCACTAACAACCGCTTCCAACTACTCTAGTAAGTGGCTAGGTGTTTCCAGGACCTGCCTGGTTAGCAGACTAATACAAAGTCCTACTCAGGTCTGACAAGCACAGAATGACTGTAGCATGAACAGGATCTGGCATTGACTCATGAGACCACTGAACTCACCAAGGTCCCTGTCACAGCCCCCCCCCCCCCATGCTTTAGACAAAAAACCTCGTAACATTTCAATTTTAATGTTACAGTCTGCTGAATGTGTATTTCCAATTTTTGTGTGTGTATCATTCTTGTACGTGAAGTTAGAAATACGAAGTGTGGATCTATTTATAGTTCTAAATGTGCTAATGAGGGCCATTAGTGGTACTTCAGGTACTTAATTACTCAGTACTCAAACCAACGACCTCTGAATGAGCATGTTTGTCCTTTAAGCCCAAATTGTGGTTGGTCCTAAAAAGACATGTGACCATGCCACTTGGTACTGGATTCCATCTTAAACCTGGTATTTTTCCATGGCGGGAGTGGGGGGTGCTAACCAAAGGGTTTCCGCCCTGGGGAAAGTCTATTTAAGCATGGGGAAGTCTTTGTTTTCAGCTGACCTTTGAAACTGCCTGGCCCACCCTAAGAGGATACAAAGAACTTTGAAGAAGCTGCTGACCCAAGTCAGAGTAACTTGAAGCTATTTATCTGAGATAAGAACAACTGTTTAGAGCAGGGCTACTTAACATGTGGCCCACGGCCCATTTGTTTGCGGCCCGCAGTGTGGTTTGGATTTACATGGGTCAATGCACAGCCCACTGGAGGGAGCCAAAACAAAAAAGCAGTCAATAGAATGGTCTTCTGTTGAGATGCGTTTTAGTAGCTAAATTCCTGGACTGTCATTGCTCATTAAAAGTGCTGTCATATGGGTAGAAATCCGGTAAATACTGCATTATATTAATATCAGCAGAACTGATTTAAATGGAGCCTGTGTGTTGTGTAGTCTCGCCTTAATCTCTGTATTCATGCCCGTCAGTGTGAAAGAAACTATTTGCATATATTTGCATGTATATGCAACCACACTTAAGTTGTGGCCCTCAGCATGTGCTGTGAGTATCATTGTGGCTCCCACGGCTTCCAAAGTTGAGTAGCCCTGGTTTAGGGTAAGATTTTGCCTGTCACAAGTTTCTTAGTGGATTAGAACTAACGAAGCATTTTTGTTCATTTTAATTTGGTAACTTACTTTGATCTCATTGTTTTAATTTGCAATCATTTAAATCCTACTTTTATACTTAATAAAAACACTTTTGTTTATTATCAAGCTCATTGTAAATAACTGTTCCAGGAGGAAGGAGCAACCATTGTGCATATCTCTCTTTCATTGATAAAGTAGGCAGACTTTATGAGCTTTCACTGTGTAAAACTTTTACACAGAGTAAGATGGATTTGTTTGGAGTTTTGGTCCCTTTTGGGTGTTGGTTTCCTGAGCCCTCCCAGAGCAGAACTGGTTCAGTGTCTGTGTTGCTCTGCAGCGGGGCGGTAACCCCAACTCTGTGCTTTGGCTGGGGAAGACCAAAGGATCTAGCCCAGCAGGACAGAGTGGTGGGAAGCCCCAGAGCGCAGGAAGGTGGGCGTGAGTGCACCAGGGGATCAGTACACCAGGGTCTTCTGTTATTCAATTTGTCACTCTTTCCACCAAACATAGCCAGCACTGAAATCCCAGGGTTTCCTAGAATTGGAGGCAGCAAACACAGTTGGGATGGCCTCAGCCTGCAGGACTGCAGTTTGTTCCTGCAGGACCATACCTGAGCCAATGGGAGCTGCAGGCTTCTCATGGTATCTTGCAGGGGGGCGGCTGCACTTACAGAATCCATCTCATGGGCAGTTGGGCTCCTTGCCTGCCCTTGTTCAATTTTCTGGACTGCTCAAACTCTCAGTGACTGAGCTGCAGGCGAGTTAATCTCATGGTTGGAGTAACAGCTAGAACGGGGTGCTGCAGTGAAGTCAAAGGCCAGAGCAAGGATCCAGTAAGCCAAAGCCATAGCGTGAAGGCATCGCCAAAAGTCAGAGAGCGGAGCCAAAGCTGAAGGGTTAGCTGGAGCCACAGTTGGGAGCAACAGCTGAGGGTCAGACCCAGGAGCCAGAAGCTAGGATGGAGTGGCGTGCCGGGGCAGCAGCAGGACTGCAGAAAGCAACAGGCCCAAGAACAGCTGGAGCAAGGAGCACAGGGAGCAGTCACTAGAGTGTCACTACTGCTGAGCTTGAGTATCAGGCTGCTTGACTCCTACAGCCTGTCAGGTGGCTCAGTCAATCAGACAACTTCTGTCAGGCCAGTTTTTAGAAGACTGGCTTAGCTGGAAGCTGGCCCCCGATGGCTGCACTGCTGTGAAGTGACCTCAGCCTGAGCATGAAAAATTCCCTTTTAAAAAGCACTTCTATTTGCTTTCAGAATCTCACCCAACAAGGAGGCCAGCAAGATTGTCATTTTCCTCTTCTTCTGGCAAAACAGCAGCCTAATGTAAGTGTAGGCACAATTTTAGCCTTGACTTAACTCACATTGGCTGGTTTTCTCTACTGATGTCTTGCTTAGTCAATCACACTGAAACCTAATGGGAACTGTCTAATCATTGCCTTCTGCTGGACATGATCAGAATTGCTCAACTCTGCATTTATTAGGTTGAAAGCTGGAATTGTTTTTCCCTTATCTGCCATGTTAGAGGGCTTTTGCTTTTGGAGCAGAAAGGTTTGAGTTCTAACACGGCTGAAATAGTCAGGTGGTTGCAGTGCCCAGTATGACAAATGTGAAGAGCTGGATGGCCACTGATTTATTGCAATCTATAAAGTCTTTCTCCATTTTCAACCTCTGTCTCTATACCCTGCACTCCATACTATTTATTATCTCACTCTAGCTCTGTATCTAGAGTGGCTGGCTGCTTAAAATTCACCCAACTATGTTTGCAGAATACAACACATCTGTATATTGTAGAATATATTGTAGGGGAAAAGTAGCCTTGCATTGGCTAAGGGTGGGGTATTGAGGCTCAATCATCTTAGGCGCCTCTTCCATCTCTAACATGTCTGTGTGATTGTTGCATTGCCTGGCATTTGCAGATGCAGGCAGATGGTCCTGGCATGCAGGAGATATTCCCCTGGATTTGGAAGTGCTAAATCTCTGCTGAGATAAAACCCTGCTGGTTGGATTTCCATTTCTCCTTTGTTGAGATGTTGAGACATAACAAAATAACTACTTTGGGAAGGCAAAGAAGCTTCAGATAAACATCAGCAGGAGGATTTCCGTTCCAAGGTATCATCCTGCCTGAAGTCCAAGTGTTCTCCTGTTCCTAATCCACTGTAGCTTTATAAATAAAATAGCACAAGTAGAAAGGGTGAACAAATGTTTTTTCCATCATCACAGTCACAGCTAATTATAATATTTAAATATATCCAATTATAATATTCTAATTACAAGCAAAACACCAAGGGGCAAATTCAATGAAGCTGGCATAGAAAGGGGCAAATGACAACTTTCTGTACTGATCCACTCCTTTTACCCCAGCCCTGGCAGGAATTTAGCCACTGGATTACTTCTACCCAACGCTGCAGTTTTGATTCCAGCCAGGGGATCCAAAGGACCTTTGCTTGCAGAGGCTATTTCTGTGCATTCCTTGGGTTCCTTGCACATCTCCTTCCCAACTAACACTGCCCATGCTTTGAGTTGTAATGGTGGAAGGGAGGTTGGGGCCATTTTCTGCCATGGCAATCTCCTTCCCAGTGGATCTGCCACTGATCCAGGAGAACCTATGCCTGCTCCCTAGATTCTGATGTGTAAGGGGAATGAGGGGAGTGTCTTCTTCCTCAGTGAGGATTTTTTTCTTTTCACTTGTGTATGGACCTGATTGATTTTTTTTTCTGTGGGTCAGCGGCCCCCAACCCAAAAAAGATTCCCCACCCCTGCTCTAAACCATTAAACCTATGTGTGCTGAGTATTTCACAGAGTCTGAGGTTCACAGAGAAGTCAGTGCTGGTAATTCTGACTTTGTGAATCATTATTTATTCTGTATAGCATCACAGATGTCAGTAATGGCCACCTGTCCGCCTATCTTAATGATGACTCTTTGGGCTAAATTGTAGTGAACATCTCTCTCTTGACTGGTTTGAAGCAGCCCGAGAGCCACACAGGGTTTAGAGCAATTCAAGCTTTGCAGATGCAGGGGATACTAGACATGGAGCAGCCAAAGTGCACAGTGGGAGGAGTGAAGATGGTGGAACCAGTATGTCCGCAGCTGGTGAAGTGTTAGGCTACAAAAACTACATAGCCTGGAATCCAGTTTGAGTTAGAACATGAGATCAGTTTTGTGTGTACAGATCACCTGCACAGTGTCACAACAGAAGAGGGTGAGTACAGCAGTAGGCAGTGGCTGTACAGAGGGGTAGCTACAGCAGTGTTTTCATAGATGCTGGTGATTGGTAATATTGCAAGTGCACCACAATCTCAAGCACTCAAAAATCTTGACTGGGGCCCCCTAAAACAAATTGTGTTTGTTCTTTGCCTTCTGGTTTTAGAGCTGCTAGGCTGCAGTCACGGGGGGTGCGTCTAGGCTGGCAAGATTTTGCCCAACTTGCCAGCTGTCTACACTGGCCGCTTGAATTTGAGCAAGAACACTGACGATCTAATGTAAGATTGTCAGTGTTCTTGCGCAAATATTATGATACTCCCGCTCAAGGATAAGCCCTCTTGCACAAGAATACTTGCGCAAGAGGGCCAGTGTAGACAGGGAAGAACTGTTTTGCGCAAAAAAAGCCCCGATGGCGAAAATGGCAATCAGGGCTTTCTTGCGCAAAATCGCATCTAGACTGGCCACGGATACTTTTGCGCAAAAGCACTTTTTGCTCAAAGGCACCCGTGCCGATCTAGACGCTCTTTTGCGGAAATGCTTTTCACGGAAAAACTTTTTTCCGTGAAAAGCATTTCCGCAAAATCATGCCAGTCTAGACGCAGCCAGGGTGATTTCAAGATTTTAGCTGAAACAAAGAAGGTGGGAAGAAGAATCTTTTTAAAATGAAAAGCGGAGATTGTCACGCAATCTGCTCTCTGCAGGTGGGGCTTTAAGCAAAACTCCCAGCCCTGGTGAGACTTGGCATGACTCTGTAGTTGTGCCCAGTGAACTGGAGGTAGCGAGTAGTGAGGGGAAAGTTTGCCACTGTGCTGGTCTGGCGGCTTCGGTTTTCTGGACCTGGTGCCCATGTGGGAGCAGGAGCAGGAGCAGGAGCAGGAGAGACAACTGACCCATGACCTGCGCGGCTCATCAGCCCCAGCCCCAGCCCCTGCCCCTGCCTGCTGGGTCCAGCCCTGCCCTTCCTCCTCCAGCCCCTCCCCCTCCCAGCGGGCCTAGTCCCAGCTGGGTGCATCGCCCCTTGCCCTGCCTCCTTGCTGGGCCCAGTTTCCCCGCCCCACGTGCTACCGTCTGGGTTCTACCCCCCCCACCAGGGTTGGGGAGGGGCGGGACCCCCATATTGCTTAGACCCGGCAACCACCAGCCAATCAAAGCGTGGCGAGGTAGCTCTTGACCAATCGCACAGCGCAGAGACGGGATCCCGCCTCGGATGGCAATTGGCGAGGGCATGGTGACGTCTGAGGGCGCTCCACCAATTGCGTAGAGGCGGCGGCGGGGCAGCGCAGGCGCAGTGAGGAGCCGGTGCTGACAGGGCTGCTCGCTGCAGGGCGTCGGGCCTGGCGTGGGACTCGGTTCCGGACTCGTTCCCCCTGCCCCGCACGCACCGGCCTCCAGCCCCGCGCCCGGCGCCATGTTCCTCACCCGCTCCGAGTATGACAGGTGAGTGAGGGGGCCCGCGCCGGGCCTCGGGCCGGGATCTGCCTCGTCATGGGGCCTGGGCCGGGTCAGGGCGGCGGCGGCCGGGCCTCCAGACCCTCCCGCTGAGCCCCTCAGCCCCGCCCTGGCGGTCGGGGGGCGGGGCCACCGCCAACGCGCGTCCCTCTGCCCGGGGGGTCCCCCACCCCCCCCCGCAGTCCTGTCCCCCTCCCAGCGCCCCTGCCCCTCCCCCAGCGCCCGCACCGCTGGGGTGGAGCCTGATCCCCCTCGAACGCCCCTGCCCCCCCCCAGCGCCCGCACCGCTGGGGTGGAGCCTGATCCCCCCTCGAACGCCCCTGCCTCCCCCCCCCCCCAGAACCCGGAGCCCTGTGCCTGAGGTGGGGCTTAATTCCTCCGCCCTGAGTGCCCCTCCCCCCCCAGCACCTGCACCCCTATGTCTGGGGTGGGGCTGGCCCCCCCCCCCCGGGCACTTTGGTCCCCCAGTGCTGTGCTTGAGGCGGGGCTACTGCCCCGAGCACCCCTGCCCCCCAGAGCCTGAACCCCCTGTGCCTGGGCAGGGCTTGGTCCTTCTTAGTTGGTATCAGTGGGGGGTGAAAGATTCCCCTTGCCTATTTCCTGGCCTTGAACTAGGGGCTCCTTAGTGAGGAAATACAGTCTCCAGGGCATCATTTTGGAAAGATTAAGTTGCTCTGGGCTTCACTTTTGACTTACAACCGCATCCTCGTTGTGGATGTTCTGGGGAATGCCCCCCCCCCCCAAATGTAATGTCTCTGAAATAGGAAAATTAATGCCGTGATCAAAGGAGCACCATTGAATCATCTTGCCGCAGTATTCTCCTTTTTTGCTTATGGCACCAAACTCTCCTCAAAGTCTTTCAATAATAAATAAACGAAAGTGTTGTGGTATGGCTAAAAGTCAGATGTGAAGCAACTGTTATCAGGTAGAGTCCAAGTTAGCAATGCCATTTTGACTCTGTCCACACGACAAGTACAGGTGTCCGTATTCTTCGTTACAAGAAGGTAGTTGTAGAGTAGTTGGAAACTTTGTCCCTAATTCAACCTGCTGTGCCTTTGTATTTAATTGCTGTTCTTAAATATTTGAGCCCTGTCTAACCATGGCTCAATCTGCTTTAAATACGATGGTTATTAGCAAAGTGTTCAGTTTCCCGGACCCCAGTAGATGGGGCCTACTCACATTACAAAGCCATGCTACTGTCTGACTTGCAACTTCAGACCTATCAGAGTGAGGAGGTTTTCAAGCTTTCAGTTTCATTTTTAGTTGATCATAATGCTATGTCTTGCATGGTTTAAAACTGCCATCAAAGCAAGTAAATAAAAACTACTCTCTCTGAAAGTTTGGGTCACTATGTAATCATGAGCTAAGCTATTTGTGGGTATGTGACAAATGTGAATTTGCATATGCACCCTCACACACTAAATGTATTTGGAATTGTTCAGCTAATAACTTTTTAATAAAAACATGGCTAATTGTTCCTCATACAAATCCAAATACAAACGCGCAGTTGTATCCCAAAAGTGTAGCAATATATGTTAATATGATACAGTAGAGTAAGCAAGTCCAAAACCAACACAAGAATATAGAAATTGATTAGACCATTTTTTTGTTGATTTGAGGGTTATTATTGAGAAACTAACTGATAAATGACTGAGTTGCCGCTAATAATTTTACCTTTTATATGGTTTACTTATGTTTATATAATTCAGAAGCATAAGGTCCTGATTCTGTGAGGAGACTTGTATGGGCGGACTTCTGTGCCTGCAGATCCCCACTGCAGTCACTGGGGCTTTGAGCATGTGCTGTGATCTGCCCACAGAGCTCCCTAGGACACAGGTGTATGAGACTCTCCATATGGAGCCCATTGCAGATTTGCTGCTCAGGGCAGATCCTTTTCCATATTGGGGTATAATGCAGAATTTTGTTGTGGCAATTCAGGGATGGATTGCCAGAGTTTTCAGGAGTTTTTGTGGACAGTGGCATAGGATGAGTTCCTGGTACATATTAGTGGCTGGCTGTGCCCTGGGTACCAGTCAGCTGGGGCACTATGCTGTACCAAGTTTCATACAGTTAAATGTAAAATGATACTGTCTTCCAAGGTGAGACAGGAGTCACATGTTAAGAAACCTCCCTGAGCCCCCACTGATTTCTGGATGTTAGGAAGTATTTAGTGGGTATTGCATTCACTTAGGCTGTATTTGCCTCACAGAATTTACCATGGCACAGCTGTACTAATGCAGTGCTTGTGGTGGAGATGCTCTAAGCCATGATTTCCCAAACTTTTTCAGACATGGAGCCCATAAAAGGTCCTGAAAGTTTGGAAGAACCCTTAAAATAGCATGATTTTTTAAGTCAATAGGTAGCCAAATAGATAATGTTTTGGAATTCTGTTTTTATTTCTTGTATATTTTATATTTTTTCAAGAAAACCATCAGAAAATTAGTAACAAAATAAGTGTCATACAACTATCATTAATATTTTCTGGTGGAGCACCTGGACCCAATGCTGGGAAACCCTTCTCTAAACCATTCAGAGAGAGCTCTTCTGTCAGGTTAATAATTCCTGCCTCTGCAGGTGAGGAGCTGATCCTTCCCTTACCGGTTAAATGTTCATATCCCTAATGTAGCCATGAAAAACTCTTGCTAAATATAAGTAAGGCAATAGTCTTCCTGAACTCATAGGAGCATATACTGTTTAAATTCCAATGACCGTTTGTTTTCTAGCACCTGCATGTAGTAGGGATATACACAGTTAGCCTGGGCTCATCAATTAACCAGCGTGGTTACATGCCGTCCCCCCTTCCCTGTATCAGAGGCAGCAGGGGTGGGCAGGAGCGGGTACACATGTGGAGCTTGCTTTTAAGATGGCTCCTCAGACAGGCCAGATCCTGTGGAGCTGCTCTCCTCCCCCCTCCCCCCACCTCCTACAGAAGCAGAGTGGGAAGGATGGGATTGAGTAGTCGTTGGGAATAGGCTTAAAAACCAGCTCCCCATGAGCACTAGCTCCTGTGGAGCTGCTTCCTCCTCTCCCCCCCCGCTGCCTCTGTATCAGAAGCAACATTGTATGGGGGGGGGGGGTCAGGCAGGACCCCCTTTGGCTTTCAAGCCGGCTCCCTGCATGTACTGGCTCCTGCGGATTCAGAGGCAGCGGGGCGGGAGGGAGGGGGCAAGTGGGAGCTAGCTTCAAACCCCCCCCCATATGTAAATATGTAACCACGAAAATTTTCAGCTGTTACACGTTTCCACAGATACATGTATTTTAACATCCCTAGCATATAGAAGATCCTTCAAAGCATCTCTCCCCAGATTTGTAGTTGGTCCCACTGGAGTCCTAGAGCATTTTCTGCTGCTTTGTCCAATCTCTGCTGTTTTTCACTCCTTCCTCTTTTTAAAACTCATGAAAATATATCCCTCTAGTCAACATCTACCATGTTAGTGTTAGCTTTCTGAATATACAGGTGGCATGCTGCTGGATGAGGAGTATACATCTATAAACATATCCAGCAACTGACTGAAATACGCTCCCTCTGCATTACCGGATTCCATGACTTGGTACTATGGTCCTGCTATGGAGCTGAACCAGGAACTATTTTCTATTATATTTGTCCTTTAAGTTTTTAGCCTTTTCTCTAGCTTTTTGTTTTCTTCATTACAGGGGTGTGAATACCTTTTCTCCAGAGGGGCGGTTGTTCCAGGTGGAATATGCCATCGAGGCTATCAAGGTATTGCAAACCTCAGCCATTGTTGATACATTGCAGTCTGTAGCCAAAATGCTTCTAATTTTTGGGGGTTGAATCACTAAGGATGAAGAAAAGTCCAGTTGTCTCAACTACTGAAATGAACTCCTCAGTCATTGAGGATTGAACTAGTACCCTATTGTTATTTATTGTTCCCTTTTTAAACACACACCTGGTGGAGCTATTCAGTGATGCCAGTTAATAGCAATCCTGATGCTATTTTGCAGTTGAGTCAGTCCCCTTCCACTGCCGTTAATGGGCTTCAGATACTGGCAGCAGGCATGCTGCTTATTAACTTTTTCTGGAGGAAAGACCCCGGTTTGCATGACAACCACCAGGAAAGGAAGTGCTTGAGGCAGCACAGTGTGTTGCCCTGGCATCAGTGCCTGGGTTCGACGTGTCCCGCTGCAGCCACACACGTGTCTGTGACCAAGATCCGCTGCCCTCATCCATCGTGGGCAAAGAAGCTCAGAGGAGAGCCTCTGTCTGAGTCTTGACACTGGGTTGGGAGGCACTGGTAGGGAGGGAGATTTCAGCCCAGATGCTGGGGCTTTCCAGAGTGCAGATGCTGAGGCCCACAGGACTGTATCCTGTCCTGGCACTGGGGGCTCGAGTTCAGTATGTCCCAGTGTTTGCTCCCTGCCTGCAGCCCCACAAACCAGCCGCTGCCTTACTGGCACCTTCTGGACATTAACAATTTTTACTGGGAACCAAGATGTTGCTAATAAGCAAATCCAGTGTATAATCGATTCAATGAATGAATGAATGTCAGTTAACACTTAGGAACACCACAGCCTGGAGTGGGGGAAGGGGAAAGAACTCTTCCCCAAACTACACAATCAGCAAAAGCTTTAGAACTGGGAGGTCTGACCACCCAAGACTGTTAAAGATCCCATGGCATTTTTGAGACTTGGTGTTAGCACCAATATATAAACCAAACTCTAATTTGAGTACAGCCGGTCCCTGAGTTGCGAACAGTCAACTTATGACCGTTTGCATTTTCAACCAAAGCTGTCGTAAATGGCGGGCCCCCTAGTTATGAACATGATCCGTGCTTACGAACAGCACGGTCACGTATAACTCTTTGGGGTCCGACTTATGAACAAACCAAGTTACGACCAATTGCTTGGTCTGTAACCGGTTCGTAAGTCAGGGAGAGGCTGTAATTACTTTGTAGCTCCTTAGATGCTGCCCTATAGCTTCAGTTAAAAATTTTTGCTTTATGCCTTGAACCTTCTTGGGCTAATGGAGCACTGCATTCTGGGATGTGTAGTTTCCACATACTGCACCTTTCAAAGATTACCAGAATATGGCTCTCCCAGAGTCTACTCTATTTAGGTTAACTAGGTGACCTTTATTTTCTTGGCTAATTGCCAAAGAAGCCTGATGTTTGGGAGTGCCTGTTCATAATATTTGGGAATGATTGTGTTCTTTCTATTGCACATAGTGCAGTTATCTCATTGCACATGCACCAGATGTATGTATTTTTAAAATACATAACAAAGCCAACAATCTCTCCCCAAATTTGTTGCAGAGAGTTTGCATAAGTGTAATTGAGGAAAAACATTTATATAGGTTCTTAGAGATCCTCTATTTAATGATTTACATTAAGGATTCATGTAACTGAATATCTTCTGTGTTACTATTGCTTACTAAAACATTTTGGTCACAAGGAGCAGGGATGATGTAGCTATTCAGTTTCATCAGGTTTTTAGAAGCAAGAACTCTTAAATGCAACCTAGCAGTCAGTGGGTTGATACATTCATATTGCTCAGCAAATAAATATAATTTCTGCTTTAGTCCATAGGATAAACTTGCTTGTGTTTGTCAATACCATCAATACGTCTAGAAATTAATTAAATTTGTGCAGCTCAAATATTGACTTTTAAGATGTTGGGTACATTATTTCATGTATTGAGATGATGGCAGGATCCTTCAGTTTACAGGAAAAGATATTGGGGCAATTGGTAATAGAATCTTTGCAGTATCTCAAACAATAGTAATGTTTCATAATTATGGTAAAGTGTCAGTTTTGCTTGTTGGGAGTTATGCATCTGGAATAACACCAGACAACATTTCTTTGCCAAAGATTTGAATGTGGTTCAGGCAAGATATATACTTAATAACCAGCTGGATCCTTTGTTATTGAGAAACATGCAGATAGATGGATATGATGCAGCTTCCAGAATTAGGGAACTTTTGTGAGCATTTGACAGTGACATGATTTAGGGTTTCTCTATATGGGGAAATTTACTGAAAGTTATACAAGTACAATCTTGCCAACAAAGTTTACTAATATACAAATTTTTAGGTAAGCCCTTAGTTATGAGCAAGCAATTGATAGCCAAGTACTTCTAATCCTAGCTCTGTTGCCATGCGTGGCCTTTATCAGTCACTTCACTGTGCCCATTTCCCTGCCTCTTAACTATTTCGGAAGGGAGCTGAGGATGTAGTAGTTAAGGCATGAAAAGTGATATTTGGTGTGAGTTCAAAGTACCACTCTTTCACTTGTGCATTTGAAGACTCCTATGTAAATTCTGCAGATGGAAAGGGATTTCAAAGCAAAGGCGTTAAAGGAAAGAATAGAAGCGACTAAACCAATAAAATTAATCTGCAAATATTAGATACATCCTGTTTTAAGGCCTCTATGGAAACCAGTGTACCCGATTTAAATTTTTTCTCTGGAAAAGAATATTCACAAGGCACTTTTTAATCCATAAGACCTTCTTTTTTAAAAAAAATCTGAGATTACGGTATAGCTCAGGGAAGACATTAATTAGTAATTGATGGTTTCTGGGTTTCAATGAATTTTCAAATTGCACATCCTGAGCAGCTTAATTTCCTTCGGTTCCTAAATCAAATTAGGACCTCTTAGTTTAGCTCTTGCTGTGCATTATCCTGTCTTTGTTATGAAGGTACGTTAGTGCAGTGGTTCTCAAACTTCATTGCCCTGTGTTCTCATTTTGATGACTAAAATTACTACATAACCCAAAGCGGGGGACTAACGCCTTTGCCCACCTGAGCTCTGTTGCTCTGGCTGTGGAGATCAGTGCTTGAGCCCTGCCCCAGGCAGGGGGCCTATAACCTGATCGCCGTCTTAGGGCTGATGCTGATGCTTGAACCCTGCTGGTTGAAGCCCTCGGGCTTCAGCTGGGCCCCACGTGTTGTCAGCCTTGTTGATGCTATTAAAATGGGGTTGCAAGCCACTCTCGGGTCCTGATCCATAGGTTGAGAACCCTGCATTAGTGTATGTAGAACCTGTTTCTGTTACTGATATTGTAGTACATCAGTGGCGTTATTCTGGGGGGATAGGGGTATGATGTAGGTCAAGATGAACATCCTTATTTTGTGGAGATTCTCTAGTACTGTTGCAGATCATGTGATGGTGGTAACCTTGTGTGTGTTCTTAGCTTGGCTCCACAGCCATTGGGATTCAGACATCTGAAGGTGTTTGCCTGGCAGTGGAGAAGAGAATCACCTCCTCACTTATGGAACCCGCCAGTATTGAGAAAATCGTAGAAATAGATTCTCATATAGGTAAGAGTACTGCAGGTTTGTTCCACCTTGTGGTAAGGCCTGTGGCATCCTTTCAGCCCTTGGCACGTAATGAAAGCCTCTCAAAAGGAGTTTTGTGAAAGGCTCATCTTGTAATGTGGCTTGTGAAGCCAATCCTGTAAGTGCCTGGTCTGTCCTGGGGGTTGCATGTTCATTCCCACCCAGCAAATACTGGGTGTGGTTACTGGTTTTCCAGGCTCTAGGCCAGGAGGACATAGTTGCAGGAGCAGGAAGCAGCAGCTGAAATATGCTCCTCCTATTTGACCTCCTATGAAAGCTCATCCCCAAATTTAGATCTGGGAAGGCAGGGAATTATTGCAATGTAAAGGTTTGATCCCAGGCCAGCAAATGCTGGGAGCTTACTGATTGGATCACTAATGTTAGCTTGTTTCTCCATGTTCAAGACAGCTTACTGCAGCTGCAGGGGGCCCAAGAAAGGCTTAATTGCCAAATATGTCAGCTTAAAGTTCTCCGAAGCACTCCTCTTGTAAGTGGTGAGAATTGGTGTGGGCTCTGCTGCTTCTGAAGAGACCACTGTTCCCTAGGAATCTAGCCTTTCTGCTCTGCTTTCTTAGTGTAGCTCTTTCCACAGCTACCAACAGCCATGTGGTATTACAAGTTGAACAGATCTGTTTATTTATAGCCAATTATTTCAGCCAGCTACAAATGTGCAACTTTGGCATCCTGTGTGCATATCAAATACTGTCAGGTAGAAAGGCAACTCTTCTGATAGTAATAGTGCCACAGGTCCTCCCACCCCAAACCTTCATGTATATAGTAGGTCTCTAGTCTGAATTCTGGATGCCTTGTGCTATCTTGCCACTAATTAATTCACACTACATTATGCCACCTATGTTCAGGAAGCTGGTTACTGGCTCTCTGTGGAGCCTGATTGCTGTCTCTGACCTCTTACTGTGCCACTGCCAGCTAATATAGAAGCCCTTTTCTCATGGGAGAATGACTGTATTATCTTTCCAGCAGGTTTGTCTAGTGTCTTGGATTTTTTTCCAAGGTCCCAGACGCAGTTCCTTTCTCAGTTCATGGCAGTACTGAGTGGATGGTAGCTTTGTGTCCTAGAAAGGTAGGCATCAGCCTTGATAAGGCATAGCTTTAGCCAGCTGGCTGACCAGCAGAACCTCGCCTGCAATTCCATTTGCATCCAATGTTCTTTGCTATCTGACCTAAACTATTGTATAGTGCTACTCAGTGCAGTTACAGCAGTCACATTTGGCCCTGTAGGTGAAGGGGTACTTATGTCCCTAGGACAAAGGTGGTAAATGTGTCACACTTTGTCCCCTTTGTTTCAGGCTGTGCCATGAGCGGATTAATAGCTGATGCGAAGACTTTAATTGATAAAGCAAGAGTGGAGACACAGGTAAAACTTCTTTTGGTGCCTCTTAGTGTTGTCATTCCCCCTCCACAAACCAATGACCTGATTCTGAGAATAGGTTATTTTTATGGCCTGTTGGATGGTCCTTTGCCGATCTGAGTAGACAAGGCTGAGTGGGAGGAAAAACTTGGAGCCAAGCCCAGCAGCTGAAATTTCACATGTTTGGCAGAACTGACACTCACTCACACTGGTCTATTTCGCTGCTTTTCTAAGGGGACTCACCGCTGGATAAAGGCACATCAGCACTATCCCTCCCTTCTTTTGGAGTAATATGAAATCCTTCTCTCCTTTCAGCAGAGTGCCCTGATATTGCAGCTACTCCATTAGTGCTAGGCTTCTGTAAAGGAGCAGCAAACTAACAAAGGGACCAATCCACTAATTCTGAAAAACGCTTTTGTGAATTGGTGGTATTTCTGGGGTTTCCCCTCCAAAACCCGACCTGAAGTTACCCTCCTTCTGGGAGGACCATGTAACCGTCACACATCTTTTATCTTGGGATGTCGCTTCTGAGCAACATGAAACATTCCTTGCCTTATCTCCACCTTGTGATTGAATGTACTCCCTTGGGCTGCTCCAAGTCTGTGCCAGGTCAGGGAATGAAACTAGAGGCTGCCACCTAGCACTGCAGAGCACTATCCCTAAGCTACCTGGCAGGCCCATTATTTTTGAGACCCTTTTATTCCTTCAGAACATTGACTTGTGCATGTCCTATTGAGGGTCATGTGCAAGAACTGGCTTTTGGAATGGGGTGAGTAGGCCAAGCCCTTATGCTGTCTTCTCCTAGAATCACTGGTTTACGTACAATGAAATCATGACTGTAGAGAGTGTGACACAGGCCGTATCCAACCTAGCCCTGCAATTTGGAGAGGAGGATGCTGATCCTGGTGCTATGGTGAGTAGGTGCTGGCATGGGACATTTTCTGAGTGTAAAATCATTGGATTTGCTCTGCCTCAACAGTTCCTATGTGTCAACTCTTCTGTGGTTTTGTTACAGTCGCGTCCCTTTGGTGTAGCACTGCTTTTTGGAGGAGTCGATGAAAAAGGACCTCAGCTGTAAGTTCAGCTCTCACTAGTTCATGCTCTTCTTGGGGAGAGGCGAGTGTGTCTTGTCTCAGTAGGTGCTTCTGGGTATTTCTGGGTTTTCCCATCCGAAACCCGACCCTGAAGTTACCCTTCTGGGAGGACCATGTAACCGTCACACATCTTTTATCTTGGGATGTCACTTCTGAGCAACATGGAGGTGTGTCTTGTCTCAGCAGCCCCTCAAATCTGCCATGCAGGATAGTTTTATTAGACAAGAAATAGAGAATTGCATAGAAATCAACATCTTGGGCTTATCTCAATATGTGCCTGGGATGCACTAAGTGCAGTGATTGCCTGTTGAGTGTTGAACAGAATGCGATGCTTGCAGTAAGTTTGCCGTCAATCCTAATTTTAAGTCTAATTTTACAAAAAGCTGAGAATAAAATGAGAAGGGGAGATCTTTCTTACCCTTCCTCAGAGGACTAGCGGAACTACTGGTACACATGATATCTGGAGCCTGTTATACCATTCCTTAGTGGGGCAGTGGGAGCACTTGTAACCAGAAACTCAGTGTGGTTCCAAAACCAGACCTTCCTGGATTGGTAGTGGGGGTGAGAGCTCCATGAATGCAGTAGGAGGAACAGCTCAGAAGAATCTCAAGCTGAAGGTCTGTCTGTGAGTATCCATGGCCTAAGTCCTTGGCAGAATAATGAAATGCTGTCAATGTGAAATGCTGCCACTAGTGTTGCAAGTAACAGTGACAGAAAGTGTGCAACTCTGATTCTACTTGGGCTGCCCTGGTTGTCTTTTGGATTTTGCATTTGCTTTGGGGCATTTCTTGACCCTTCTGCCTATTTGGATTCTTGGTCTGAATTTTGTTTCACCCTCCAAATGCCAGCAGGAGTTACGTGCTGCAGGTGTGTCTTGTCTCAGCAGCCCTCAAATCTGCCATGCAGGTTAATGCTGGCATTAGCCACATGGCATGTACTCTGAGCTTCTGCCTCAGGACATCAGACAAGCTGCCACTCTGAATGTTAGCTGATGAGTCCTTAGCTTCTAGCTGTAAATTGGGCTCTGCGGGGAACATTCCATGATTGCAAGGGGTTACCATGGAAGGTTCACAATGCAGTGGCTTAAGATGTGTTTATCTGGATTCCTGGCAGGTTTCACATGGACCCTTCTGGGACATTTGTGCAGTGCGATGCCAAAGCAATTGGGTCTGCCTCGGAAGGTGCACAGAGCTCCTTGCAAGAGGTTTATCACAAGGTAATGGAATGAGTCGATAATTATACCTGCTGAATAGCTAGCTAGCTGATGTTTGCAATGCCCTAGGAAGGAGGTATGACCCCCTGCTTCATGGGCAGGGAAACTAGGCACAGGGGCTAAATGACTTATTCATGGTCACAGAGGAAAATGTATTAAAGCAAGATTGGTCCTCAGGAATTCTCGGCACTCAGCCCTGTGATTAGACTGTGCTGCCTTAGTTTTCCTTAGGATTTTTTTCTTGGTTGGGAAACTTTTTCCACCATAATGGAAATTCCACCATAATTACCACTTGGTAACAATCCCTGAAACTATTTACAGAGTATGGTCCTTTATAGACAACTGTCTTTGCATCTGGCACATTAGAAATATATAGGTAGGTTCCATAGCACCAACAAGTCACCATTTTGTGCGGCTATGACTGTCATAGCCTTGTAGTATAAAGGATGAAACTAAAAAGTGTAAGTAGTAAAGATAATTGGCCTTGTCTCACCTAGGGATGTTAACAGGTAACTGGTTAACTAATTACCCGGTATGCATCACTCTTAACTGTTACCTCATAAGCATCACCCATTGGCTGGTAACAAACACCCCCCCTTCCCGGGAGACAGCTGGGCTGGAGCTGCCTTCTAGCCAGTCACTATTTAATCAATTAACCAGTTAAATGTTAAGTTTAACTAGTTAAACATGACTCTACATCCCTAGTCTCTCTCATGCTTGTAAATCAGAGCTAGTTACTTCATGGGACAACACTGGGAAATGATGAATATATCAAATGCAGGAGGTGACTTAAGGAAGGACTTCTCTCTCCCACCAGTGAATCTGTCTGGGTGGTCCATTATACAAAGTCAAATACCATAATGAAGAATGTAATTGATCATGCAGACTGACTGGCTGAATGTTCTGATGGGATTTATTCCTCTTTAAAAGCTTAAACAGCCTAACAAACATAAATAGTAAATGTGGAGGAACCAATGGAACTAAGACCTTAGGTGGCTTATTGATGTTGGCATTCAGAAGGCAGATGGATCAGTAGTGGAAAGACAGCCTATGCAGTAGTTACTTTTAATGTCAGACCTGTTGCTATAAAGCAAAGTTAGCAGAAGTCAGGCCCTGTTACAAAACAGCTGCCTGCTGGCAGATTCACTGTCCAGACCATGAACAGAGCTAGCACTGCAGAATTACAAGCACTCCTAAGAACTAGGCATTCTGCAAACACGTTCTGGAAGGGGGGTACCAGAACCCCCTGATACCCAAGTTATGGTATAAACGCACTCCGCAAAGATGATACAGGGACCTACTGACCCTCCTACAGATCACATTAGGATGATAGCATGCCAGAAGTGTTTCAGTGAAACAACAAGTACAAATTAAAGGGTGATAAATAATCGTGCCAGAGAGATGTAACTTGTTTGTGTCAGTATATAAAAGAGGAGTTGCCAAAGGGGTGTCTTTGGGCTAGGGAGGAGCAAAAGGTCCTGCCTGCTCACTGAGCTGAGTCTGTTGCAATGAGTACAATAGAGCAAGGTGTCTCTCAACAGATACTTTGGTGGTCTCAGTGTGGCCACCAACTCTTCCTGGGGTCCACTCTAACAAACCAATCTCTGTCCCTGCCTTCTATGTCCCTTCAGCGAGAGCCTGCCTCAAGCAGGAGGGTCAGGAACTCACCAGCCTCTTGTGGCATCCCAGGCTTCCTGTGTCCTGGCTGGGCAGGAAGGGGAGAGCTGCCCAAGGGCCCCCTAGCAAGCAAACACCACAGCCACTTCTGGTACCACTCACTAGCCCCTTGTGTCTAGTGCCCGGAATCCCTGAGGAAGCTGCATGATGCAGGGCACAGATCCCCTTCTGGCATCACCAGCACAAATACTAAGGCCACGCATCTTGCTGCTCTTGGTAACATTAATCAGGAACAGTACCTGGGCTCTGCAGGGAGCGGCTGCTGCTTTTCACCCCCTTACCTAGTCTCCAGCTATGCTTTGGAGGCTATTATAGTAACACAAATATCCTCTGAGAAATGCTGCCATAGGGTACGTCTACACTTGCTCCCTAGTTCAAACTAGGGATGCAAATATAGCCGACCGAAATTGCTAAAGAAGCAGGGATTTAATTTTCCCATGCTTCATTAGCCTAATCTTGCCCACGTGCTATTCCTCTCGCCAGCTGATTCGAACCAGGAAGTGCGCTCCAGGACGCGTTAGTTCTTACCAAGGGGTTTGATTCAAACTAACGCGTCCCGGAGCGCACTTCCTGGTTCGAATCGGCTGGCGAGAGGAATAGCGCACGGGCGAGATTAGGCTAATGAAGCGTGGGAAAATTAAATCCCCGCTGCTTTAGCAATTTTGGTCGGCTACATTTGCATCCCTAGTTCGAACTAGGGAGCAAGTGTAGACATATCCATAGAGTCTACTGGATGCTAAGTCTGTGCTCAATAAACCTTTGCACTGAACCAGGTGTGTGGTCATCTTGAACAATTAGCCCATAACGCAGACCTTGACTGGCTGGAGCCAATACAGCATGTAGAGAGAACACAGATGCAGCCAACCCATGGGTATCATGGATCATTGGTTTGTTGGAGGGGACTCGCCCTAGAGCATGAAAACCTCTGCAAATAGGAAGCCCAATTTTTCAAAATTGTTAAATAATATTCAATGAAAAACCCTGGTGAATTATAATTAGAAAAACTATGTTGAGTGGACCTCCTAAGAAAGCCCTACCAAGGTGACCAAGCAGCTGAATTTAGACTTGACATTGTCTCATTTGTTGTGGGGTTTTTTTTTGTGAGGGAAGTTTGACTTGAGTTTTGTAAAACAATAGCACTGTAATAGACACGAAGAGGAAGGCTGCAATATTCTACACAGACAAAAAGGAAAACCGTACACCCAGCAACTTACTTACTATGTTGCCCGAATGGCATACCTCATTGCTGCCATGTTACTATATGCAATTTGGTGACATTTTGATTTGCCGCCAGTGATCACTTGGCCTGATATTGGAGAAGGCCAGAGAGGAGGACTTCTCAATAGGGTGTGCTTTTCTTTTTGAGAGGACTGGTTAGAGCAATGTGCATGAGAAGCTAAACAATGAAACTGAGCAGCTAACTTTTTTGTGGCTTGTTTTATTTAACAGTCAATGACACTGAAAGAAGCAATCAAGTCATCCCTCATCATCTTAAAGCAAGTTATGGAGGAGAAACTGAATGCAACTAACATTGAGGTACCTGCTTCTGTACTGCTCTTCCTTTCATAAATATTGTAAGATTTTTCAGAGTTTGGACTGCCAGGGAAGTCTGTTTTCTAGTTTTTGCTTCCTTGGTGCAAATCTCTGTGGCTGTACAGCCACAATGTCCATTATACTGTCTCACCTGATATTAAGTCAGGGTTGCTTTTAGATATTTGTTGTCATAGCAATGACTATAACGCGTGGCCTTTAAAAACAAGGACCCGTCTCCAACTCTTAACTTTCAGCCTCTTCCTGAGGTGGTAATTCTTGTGTGTTTCAGTATCTGTGCATTTCTAATGTGCTTATTGCCATAAGAGCTGTGTGTTATCACACAACTGTGTGGTATGCCCGAAGTGAGAATGAAGTCTGAAATCCTTAGTCTTTTTCTTGAGTTGGGCTCTTGGGAATGTGTTGCTGAGCTCTTCTGCTAACTGGCAAATGCTTGTCTGGGTAAAGATCTGAATCCTGCAACACTCCCTGAATGTGGCAAGCCTTGACTTTGTATTGCTCTCTGTATGTTGGAGGGGGCCATGCTGAGAGCACTGACTCCACAGCGGATGTGTCATGTTAGTTGGGTAACTTTTTTTTTAGGGTTTCCCACTGCCATCCTTTCTTGGCACGTCGCATGCTCCAAGGAATAAAAATTGTATAGCTTCAGGACTTGCTACTTTCAGTCTTGGATCAGTGTCATAAATCCCTGTTATGATGATATCAAAGAGATTGTTTCCCAGACTTCAAATCTCTAGAAATGAATATGTAGAGTCTGTAAGCTCCACTTTCCAGTGATGAGCAGCAACCTTGTCAAACGTAATTTGGTTCATGTGTGCTAATGCTTTTTTTTGGGGGGGGGGGGGGGAGATAAAATATTTTCCCTCTTACAGTCCATTGTGGTAAGGGTAGGTGAACAGATTTCTTTTAGCAGAGCTAGTGTATAACAATTTGTTGCTATTTCTGGCATTTTACAAGCCAACTGAACCTTAAAATCACATCAGGAACTGAACACACAGAAGAGCAAGTTAGTAGTCAGAATGACATGATTTTAACAGCTGCTGTCTCTACAGCAGTTGGTTATAAATGGTAGGTGCACACACTCTACCATTTGACTTGGAGTCTGACTTCTCAGATGAGCTGCAGCTGCCTTGTCTCTGGCAGTCTGAAGGCCCACTTGGTGCAGTTGTAGTGGCCATGAGGTGAGGCAGTGAAGCAAGATGATGATCAGAGAATGATGTGATTTTAATTTTTTGTACTGCACAGCCTATTAAGCACAGAAATACTTTGGCTCCTGTATCAATGCTCTGAAGTCCAGGAAGCATCCCTACGCGCTGCTTCTGAGCAGTAGCAGCAGTAGAAAGAAGTTCAATGACTGCATTAGATACAAGTAGCCATTCAAGCAACAAAAGCTACTAGCAGTAGGCACCAGTGGCTAGCTGTGCTGCTTTGTGTCTATTTAAATGCTGCTAGTGAGCCCTTCTGAGATGACAAACTGAGCTGTCCTGGAGCGGGGAGGTGGTAGAGAGCATGTTGGGTTCAGTTTGTGCACTCAGAGCACAATCTTGTGCTATCCCAGCAACATTCCAAGCTAGCAGGGACTGCTTTGTGGGCATTTTAACTGGGTAGTGCTGCCCTTACGTGGAATTGGGCTCTGCTGTCCTGTTCCAGTTCAGGTGTGCTTTAGTTTAGGGTAATGAGGGTGAGGCTGCCAGGGTGATGAACAAGAGTTGAGGGTCCTGAACAGTTTAGAATGGGGGAGAGTCCAGAGGCTTGGCATGAAGAGAGCTCGGAGAAAGGGCAGAGCTGGCTGAGGGATACCCCTGAAGCCAGATCAGGCTAAGAGTGGAAGGCAGTCGGTGTTGGGGCACCTCCATGCTTCCCCAGGCCAGTGAGTGCTGAAGGCAAAGAGCAGCAGTAGGTGATGCCTCAGACTGGAGAGTCAGTGGAAGCTGAAAGACTGATGGGTGAGCCTGCTGACTTCTTGAGGCAGGAGCTGGCACTACACCTGAGAAGGAACGAGGCTGGAGAGAAATCCAACTAGAGGAGCTGAGCTGTACTTGGTGTTGCTCTGTGGGGACCAGTGTGCTATTTGGACTGTGCTGGGAGTATCTTGACTTATGATAGGTAGTGGGACTTCTGGTGGTAAATTAAAACTGCAAAAAGGCTGCTTGTGTTCCACAGGCTGTACTGAGTTTATTTAAGGAATTGAGCGAAACTGAGGAAGAGGGCCACTTGCAGGGCTGCCCTGAGGCTACATTGGGGTGTCCAGCAGGAGGCCCCACATTGACAAGCATATTCGTGCATTATGACCATCTTTCAAAGCAGTCTCTTGGTCAGTGATGCTTTCCTCTGACTGACTTGGAGTACAGTGTGTGAAGAAATCAGTGCAGAGTAATATGTACAGTATACTTGCGTCAGGTCCTTATTTAACAGGGCTTAACTGTCCTCAGCATAGCTCTGTGCACTGAGGAGTCGCTATCAGGTTTAAGTATGAGACTAGTGTGCTGAGGATTAAAGGGGCACTGTAGGCTGAAATCCCCCTTCTAGCTGAGAATGTTTGACTTGGTTACTGTACTGGAAAGGTTAGAAGACAAGCTGAAGAGAATTAAGTATTTGTGTGGGGTTTCCACATCCCAGTGGGGTGTAGGAAAACAACATAAGTACAGGAATGGCTGCAGGGCTCAGGAGTCAGTACAGCCCCTGAAATGTCTCAAGTTATTCTTGCACTGTGACCCTTTTTAACTTCCTTCCTTCCAGGCACGTTTTAGAGTCTAGAGCAATGGTTCTCAATGTGGGGCCCATGTGACACACATCAGGCCAGTATGGCCCTAAGGATATTGTGTGGATGTGTCATGATCATGAGGGATGGCCAGCAGCCTGGGGACTAAGAGGTTAACTATGTCCCTTACCTAACCAGGTAGCGGGCAGCCAATAGAAATGTAGGTAGGAATTTCAAAGTGGGACAAAGGGATTTTGGGGTTTTCCCTCCTTTGTCTCAGTTTTCTCTCCAGCTACTGAGGGGGACAGACATGTCTCTCTCTCCAAGAAAATACTCTTCGCTATCTGTAAGTAGGATAAAGTTTAGATAAATCTGTTAGGTTTTATGGTTTGGGAATGGGAATCTGATGTCTGTGCATTTTTAAAATGGGTTTTTCTCTCCTTTGTAACTAAGTTTTGGCCCATGGTGGAATTCCCCATGAGTTTATTAATTGGTCACTTTTCCATCTAGTCATTATGCTTGTAACAGGAGTATTGTGGTAATAATAAAAGTTCTTTCTCTTCTTTTTTTTTTTTTTTTTTTTTATTAACCTGTTATTGGTTAATTTTTTTGTGTCCTGGTTTTACTTTAGGGCTGAGATTTCCCAAGTGATCTCTTCCCTGGTTTCCTTATCATTACTTGGAATGAATTTTTATCCCCTAAATCTAGGTTTTTAAGATTTTGGGGGGAAGCTTTATACCAAAGCCTGGAGATAAGGTTTTGGGGTACTTTTGCGGGCCCCCACTTCTGCATTCATCGTGCCAGAGTGGAGACTTAGGCCTTGACAGGATGTGACCCCCATAACGTGGCCCACAATAATAAATAGGTTGACAAACACTGGACTGGAGTTTGGACAGAAGAGGGCTGGAAAATGAGTAGTTTACTCCTGTCTTTGAATATTGATTGGGGGCATGAGTATAGGTGGCCTTTACACACACATTAAAGGGACACCCAGTCAAAGTGGGTCCAGTGACTTAGGCCAAAACTGCCAAAAGCCACGAATGATTTTTAGGTGCTGACCCGAGAAGCCTTAAACAGAGCAACCTGTCAAAGTGCCAAGTACCCAGCCTCTGAAAGCCGGGCTTTGGTCAGGTGTTCCATGGCGGACACTCAAACCACTCATCATTCTGAAAACATTGGCCTTAAAATTCATGACTTTTCACGTGTGCCTCTGACGTTCCTTGCTCCCCTGCAGGTCTGTGAGACCCAAAGCAGCGCCAGCGAGATCCAGCTGTGGGGTCTGGGCTTTGTTTGTTCTGCACTTCTGTGCCCAGTCCTTCCTGTTCCATGGATGTATGGCAGTATGTGCTTGCTCTTTCCCCATTCCCCAGAGAGAAGACTTCTGCCTCTTTGGTTACCAGTTCCCCAAAGTGTCCCCAAATTTGAGGAGTTCAAGTCTCATTTGAAGAGTGTCTGTGTAGCAGGACAGGGCTTGTAACCTGGTTCCTATAAAAGAGAGCAGCCGGCTCCCCATCTTGCCCCCTGAAGATGATAGCCAAAAGGATGAAATGGGGCGGGGCTGAACTGCAACACGGTGCCCCCCCCCCCCCCCCCAGGTCTGTCCCTGCAGAGGGAGAGGCAGCTGAATCTGAGCATTCCCAGGAGATGTTTCCCTGAGCTGCTGCCACTATGAGACGATTGAGTCAATTAGAAGCTATTTCTACAGCAAGCAGCTATTTTAGGGGATCAAAGTTACAGACTGGACAGTCTCGCTGGGCTGGCAAATCAGGCAGCTGAGAAGGAACAGCTGCTCCATCTGTGGCTGTTTCTCTGCTCCATGCCCTGTGCTGTCACTTCCTCATGTATGCCGGCAAACTACTACACTGAACCTCTTCTTCCTTCCCTTCCAGCTTGCAACAGTGGAGCCTGGGATGAAGTTTCACATGTACACAAAAGAAGAGCTTGAAGAAGTCATCAAGGATATCTGAAAAACAAGGAGCTTCAGAGAGACTCCCTCAAATGCCTCATTCCCTGGTCGACGAGAACTGGTTTCTTTCAGTTCCTTCGAGTGCCCATGATTTTATTTCCAGCAGCTTATGTGCTTGCTCTTTGTAGAAGGCTCTAATGTTTTTTTACAGTTCCTGTACATAAACAATCTACAATAAGAGGAAATGAGAATAAATCCTTTTGTTACTCTATCTCGAGTCTTTTGTAATGGAGTTCTGGGGTGGGGGAGATGGGGAGCAGGTATAGAATGACCTCCCCTGTTAAACTGCTGCAAGGTAATAATCAGATTCAAGGCTTGCTGTCTGTTCTGCAAGCCAGCGTTTCCAATAAAGCTGCTCACCCTGCCCAGCTATGCACACTGCTTCTCTGGACAGTGTTGTCTGGTGTTCCCAGACATGGCATGACCTCCAGCAGCTACTCTGCAGGAGATCCTTTCTGGCAACTTCAGTGGCAAAGCTCCCTCTTGTGGAGAGTGCTGTAATAACATACTAGCTGTAGTCCAAATGTCGCTTCTGAATGTGAAATTGAAGGCCCCTCACACTTCCCCTTTGTGTATCCAGTGTGCCAGAGTCCCCTGCTCATCCAGATTGATTTCATCTAGTCTCCTTCCTATGTGCAAGGCTTGACTGTAGCTATGGTTTCTGTTGAAGGTTTCAAAATCAATAACTGGATTTGACATCTTAACAGGAGCCTTAAAAGTAGGACCGGAGGATACTTATACTCTTAATTGGAACTAATTTTAATGTACCAAAGTGCTGTGACTTTATTTTCATAGTTAATTTTTAGCCAGTGACTTCATTTTCCAAATGTGAAATCACTTTGAGATTTATGGACGTAGTATTGCCTATTAACCAACAGCCTTATGTCATTTATCTCTGGTTACTGTCATAGGAACATAAGAGCAGCCAGACTGGGTCAGACTAAAAGGTCCATCTAGCCCAGTATCCTGTCTTCGGACAGTGGCCAGTGCCAGGTACCTAGAGAGAATGAACACAACAGGGAATCAAGTGATCCATCCCGTCACCCATTCCCATCTTCTGATAGAGGCTAATAGCCATTGATGGACCTCTCCTCCATGAATTTATCTAGTTCTTTTTTGAGCCCTGTTGAAAACCTGGCCTTCACAACATCATCTGCCAAGGAGTTCCACAGGTTAACTGCGTTGTATGAAGAAATACTTTGTTAAACATGCTGCCCATTAATTTCATTTGGTGACCCCTTGTTCTTGTGTTGTGGGAAGGAATAAATAACTTTTCCTTATTTGCTTTCCTCACACCAGCCATGATTTTATAGACCTCAATCATATTCCCCCCCCCTTAGTCATCTCTTTTCCAAACTGAAAATCCCAATCTCATTAATCTCTCCTTATAAGGCAGCTGTTCCATATGCCTAATCATTTTTGTTGCCCATCTTTTTTGAGATGAGGAGGCCACATCTGCATACAGTATTCAAGATGTGGGCATACCATGGATTCATATAGAGGCAATATGATATTTCCTGTTTTATGTACCTCTTTTTTGATGATTCACAACTTTCTGTTGACTTTTTTTTTTTTTTTTTTTTTTACTGCTGCTGCACATTGAGTGACTGTTTTCAGAGATCTAGCCACAAAGACATCAAGATCTCTTGAGTGGTAACAGCTAATTTAGACTCCATTTTTTAATATATATAATTGGGATTGTTTTCCAATATGCATTACTTTGCATTTATTTATATTGATAAATATGGACTTTCCTATTTGAACAATTTTGTATCATCTGCAAAATTTGGCACTTCACTGAGCACCCATTTCTCCAGATCGTTTGACTGTTGAATAGAACTGGTTCCAGTACAGAACCCTGGGGGCAACACTAAATACCTCTTTCCATTCTGAAAACTGACCATTTATTCCTACCCTTTGTTTCCTGTTTAACCAGTTGCAAGTCCAGGAGGACATTCCTCTTCTTCTGTGGCAGCTTACTTTACTTAGCCTTTGCTGAGGGATCTTGTCAAAGGCTTTCTAGAAATCTAAGTATGCTATATCCACTGCTCTACAACTACCACCTTTTACATTTTAGGTGCCAGTAATCTGGTTCCATTTTGGTTTAGGTGGAGCCCATCCTTCCTGTATAACAGGGCGAGAAACCTTTTCTGGATTTTGTGGGGCCCCTGTATGTTGTGGGGTGGGGCCAAAAAGGAGGGGTTCAGTGTGCAGGAAGGGGTTACTGGGGAGTGGGGCCTGGGTGGGAAGGTAGGGTGCAGGAGCAGGCTGGGACAAAGGGTGCAGGGTCTGGGTGGGAGATGGGGTGCAGCAGCAGGCTGGGGGTGCAGGATCTGGGTAGGAGGGGGCAAGGGATGGGGGTGCCTACCTGGCACAGTTCCTGGGGGGGGGACAGGTGGCTCTGCGTGCTGCAGGGAGCACTTCCCTGCAGTGCATGGAGCCACTTCCTCCTGCTGCCAGGCCAAGCCTGCAGACTCAGTGTGGTCCTGGCTGGCTTTGATCAGGTCCACACTGGCCAGTGCTGGCACTTCAGCCATGGTGCCCCTCCCATGTGGCTGGAGCACCAGCACCAGCTGGCTCTCACCACTGCAGGAGACACAAGCCCCAAGCCTTGCAGGCCAGATCAAGGCAAGCCAGGGCTAGATTCAGCCCACAGGCTGTAGCTTCCCCACCCCAGCTGCATAGGCTCCCCTTTCTCCCGTGCCTAATAAATCTAAGTCCCCCTCGCTACACCATCTTCTCATCCATGCATTGAGACCCTGCAGTTCTGCATGTCCACTTGGCTCTGCATTTGCAATTGAGGTCCTGGGCGTCAGGCAAAAGTTTAACAGCCTAAAGTTGGCCTCCAGAACAGCTCTCCTATCCTTCCCCATGTCATTGGTATCTATATGTAACATGACCACCGGCTCCAGCCCATCACTACCCAAGTCTATCTAGATGTCTGAGAGCTGCAACCTTTGCACCAGGTAAGCAAGTCACCATGTGGTTCTCCTAGTCATCACAAGCCCAGCTGACTGTATTGCCCATTACTAACACCTGTCTCTTCCTAATAACTGGAATTCCCTCCCCTGGAGAGGTATCCTCAGAGTGAATAGACACCATGAGATCATTTGGAAGAAGGGTCCTAACCCAGTTATGGGATTGTCTCCCTCCACTCCGGTTGGATGTTCTCCTTTCTTGAGACTTTCACCCTCCTCAACAGCACAGAGGTGTCTAACCGGAGGTGGGATTGTCCTACTGTGTCCCGGAAAGTCTCATCTATGTACCACCCTTAACTCCTCCATTTCATTCACCCTGGTCTCCAAAGCCCGTATATGATTAGTGAGGGCTAGGAGCTCTTTGTGCCAAATGTACACATGCCACCTGCCTATGGGGCAGACAATCATACATGCTATGCTAGGTGCAATAATGGGAGAGCCCCAACTCTTGCTGGGCTCCTCCCTGCATTCTTTTTCCTCCTGGAACTTACTGTGTTGATGGGATTGTTTTTAGTCAGGCGGTTTTGGTTTTAAGTTTAGAAAGTGTATTTAGCCTTCCCCTTCCCTTTAAACTCCTGTTACCTGCTCCTGTTCACTAGCTGTCATTTAGAGTAGACTATTGTCCTTTTTGCTTATCTTATACCTGTTTTACTTTGGTCTCCAGTTGAGCATTAGTTTCTCTAACCAGAGCAGCTGTAATTTTCTCCTCCAGAATCTGGGTCCTGGGGAATATCAATGTGCGGTGGATTGATTTAAAAGGGAACTGTGCTTAATCACCAAACCAGAAAAGTGTGTTCCTGTGAAGTCCTGTTTTGCCAGTGCTATTTCAGAATTTAGAAAATTAGTGGTGGTTCCTGCCTATGATGACATTTTTCTTGAGTGGGTAGCTCATTAAACCTCTGCATATGGCTGAGGGTGGATCTACCTGAAGTTTCAATCTGAAATTATTTTGAAAAATTAAAATGTTCCTAATGAAGAATTTAGAACGTTTTGTTTTTTGTGAAATAAGCAACTGAGGTGGCATTTTGAACACAGGCCTGAGACAGACTTGGATCTCTCAGAATTGGGTCAGTTTTCTTCTACTGCTGCTTGGGAATGGTCTGAGCAGGACGAAAGGTGTGGGGGGGTGGGGACTGTGAGTGTTAGGAGGAAGCTCTTATGGAGCAGAGTAAGATTAGAATAGCAGCGCCCTCTCCCACCTTCCAGAAAGCTACACTGAGGGGAAACTCATCACTCCAGCAGCTGGGAACAGGAAAGATTCAAATCAAACAGTCCTCTTAGGAATCCCAGCATCATCTCTTTCTTGTACCACAAGTGGGAGATTGGACTGCACCAGCCTACTACCCGGGGCCTTTTAAAAAACCAGCCATACTTGGTTAGACCAATGGGTCATCTAGCCAAGTATTGTCTTTTCTCAGTGCCCCTTCTACAGAAGCCCTATCCCCATGGGGGGGAGGGGGAGGTAGGGCAGTGCACTGAACGGGGCGGGGAAGGACGGGAGCAGCAAGTGTGTGCCTCAGCCTCTCTGGCTCCAGAGCACCAGAGCGGGGGAGGCTGCACAGTCTGAGCTTCTCTGAGCACCGGGGAGGGAGGAGGCCATGCAACCCAAACTTCCCCAGCCCCCAGAGCAGCAGGGAGGGCAGGTGCTGTCCAGCACAACGAGTTCCCATGTCAGTGCCTAACAGGCTTTGAGGTTGGCCTTTGGAGCGTCTCTCTATCTCTGGGTCCGGTGGCATTTTAAAGGCTAACAAATTTGTTAGGATATTAGGGCATAAGCTTTTGTGAGCTACAGCTCACTTCCTGGGGTGATGCAGCTCCTGAAAGCTTATACCCTCATCTATCTCTGTATTTTAGAAATGTCTGTATATCTGGCTGGCTGTGAGTCTGTTTGTTTGTTCAGGAACTCCTCGACGGTGAGAGCTGGGACCACCAAATTCGGGAGGCAGCTTCCTCTCCTCCTAACGTAAAGCAAGGTCGGGGTTTGGTTGTGCCAGGACATGGAAAGTGCTGCGAATGAGACTGTTTTCCATAACATGGAAAGGGAGGGGCACAGAGAGGAGGGACGTGATACTGAGAGACCCACGGGGGGCAGTGAGGACAGAGGAGAATGATATGCAGAGTGGCCACTGGGGGCAGCCACATAGAATCATAGGGCTGGAAGAGACCTTAGAAGGCCATCAAGTCCAGCCTCCTGCTCTAGGCAGGACCAATCCCAATTAAATCAACCCAGCCAGGGCTTTGTCAAGCCGAGACTTAAATACCTCTAGGGATGGAGACTCCACTACTTCCCTAGGTAACCCATCCCAGTGCTTCACCACTCTCCTAGTGAAATAGTTTTTCCTAATATCCAACCTGGACCTCTCCCACCGCAACTTGAGACCATTGCTCCTTGTTCTGCCATCCGTCACTACTGAGAACAGCCTCTCTCCATCCTCTTTGGAACCTCCCTTCAGGCTGCTCTCAAATCCCCCTCACTCTTCTCTTCTGCAGATGAAACAAACCCAATCCCTCAGCCTTTCCTCATAGGTCATATGCTCCAGCCCCCTAATCATTTTGGTCGCCCTCCACTGGACCCTCTCCAGTGCATCCACATCCTTCCTGTAATTGGGGGCCTAGAACTGGACACAATACTCCAGATGTGGCCTCACCAGAGCCGAATAAAGGGGAATAATGACATCTCTGGATCTGCTGGCAATGCTCCTCTTAATGCAACCTAATATGCCATTAGTCTTCTTGGCTACAAGGACTCACTGTTGGCTCATATCCAGCTTCTCATCCACTGTAACCCCCAGGTCCTTTTCTACAGAACTGCTACTTAGCCCGTTGGTCCCCAGCCTGTAACAATGCTTGGGATTCTTCCGTCCCAAGTGCAGGACTCTGCACTTGTCCTTGTTGAACCTCATCAGATTTCTTGTGGCCCAATCCTCCAATTTGTCTAAGTCACTCTGGACTCTGTCCCTTCCCTCCAGCATGTCTACCTCTCCCCCTAGCTTAGTGTCATCTGCAAACTTGCTGAGGGTGCAATTCATCCTCTCATCCAGGTCATTAATAAAGTTGTTTAACAAAACCGGTCCCAGAACCGAACTTTGGGACACTCTGCTAGAAACTGACCGCCATCCTGACATTGAGCTGTTGATCACTACCCACCGGGCCCAAACTTCCAGCCAGCTTTCTATCCATCTTACCGTCCATTTATCCAATCCACATTCCCTTAACTTGCTGGCGAGAATGTTGTGGGAGACCGTATCAAAAGCCTTGCTAAAGTCAAGGTATATCACATCCACTGACTTTCTCATGTCCACAGAGCCAGTTACCTCATCACAGAAGCTAATCAGATTGGTCAGGCACGACTTGCCCTTCATGAATCCATGCTGACTATTCCTGATCACCTTCCCCTCTTCCAAGTGCTTCAAAATTGATTCCTTAAGGATCCCCTCCATGATTTTTCCAGGGACTGAGGTAAGACTGACCAGCCTACAGTTCCCTGGATCGTCTTTCTTCCCTTTCTTAAAGATGGGCACTACATTTGTCTTTTTCCAGTCATCCAGAATCTCTCCCGATTTCCACGACTTTTCAAAGATAATAGCCAAAGGCTCCTCAATGACATTTGCCAACTCCCTCAGTACCCTCGGATGCATTAAGTCCGGACCCATGGATTTGTGTACGTTTAGCTTTTCTAAATAGTTCCTAACCTGTTCTTTCCCCGCCAAGGGCTGTCCACCTTCGTCCCATATTGAGTCACTTAGTGCATTAGTCCGGGAACCGACCTTGTCTGTGAATACAGAGGCAAAGAAAGCATGGAGTACTTCAGCTTTCCCCACATCACGTCACTAGGTTACCTCCTTCATCCAGTAGGGGCCGCACACCCTCTCTGATCACCACCTTCTTGCTAACATGCCTGTAGAAACCTTTCTTGTTATCCTTCACATCCCTTGCGAGTTGCAATTCCATTTGCGCTTTCGCCTTCCTGATAACTCCCCTGCATTCTCGAGCTATACATTTAAACCCCTCCCTAGTGATCTGTCCAAGTTTCCACTTTTTGTAAGCTCCCTTTTCGTGCTTAAGTTCACCAAGGATTTCCCCGGTGAGCCAATCCGGTCTCCTACCATATTTGCTTTTCTTGCTACGCATCGGGATGTTTTTTTTCTGTGCCTTCAATAAGGCTTCTTTAAAATATTGCCAGCTGTCCTGGGCTCCTTTCCCCTTCATGTTAGCATCCCAGGGGATTCTGCTCATCAGGTCTCTGAGGGAGTCAAAGTCTGCTTTTCTGAAGTCCAGGGTGTGTATTTTACTACTCTCTTTTCTTCCTTTGGTCAGGATCCTGAAATCTACCATCTCATGATCACTGCTGCCCAGGTTGTCACCCACCTCTACTTCCCCTATTAGCTCCTCCCTATTTGTGAGCAGCAGGTCAAGCTGCGCATGGCCCCTGGTCAGATTCTTCATCACTTGTACCAAGAAGTTATCACCAACATTCTCCAAAAACTTCCTGGATTGCCTGTGTACTGCCATATTGGTCTGCCAACAGATGTCAGGGTGATTAAAGTCCCCCATGAGAACCAGGGCCTGTGATATGGAAACTTCTCTCAGTTGTCCAAAGAAAGCCTCATCTACTTCATCCACCTGATTTGGCGACCTGTAGCAGACACCAACCACAACATCACTGCTGTTGTTTGCACCTCTAAACTTAACCCATAGACTCTCAACAGGTTTTTCTCCCTCTATATACTGGAGTTTAGAGCAATCATAGTGCTCTCTTATGTATAGTGCAACTCCTCCTCCTTTTCTCCCCTGCCTGTTCTTCCTGAACAGTCTATACCCTTCCATGACAGCGCTCCAGTCATGCGAGTCATCCCACCAAGTCTCTGTTATCCCAATCAAATCGTAGTTCTTGGACTGGGCCAGGGTCTCCAATTCTTCCACACCAAGAGAGTGGCCAGCAGGGCTGGGGCTCCGCCATCTTGCCTGCCACCAGATCTGGTAAGTAGCCCCCTGCCAATCCCTTGGCTGCAGCGCTGGAGTGGGGAGAGAGAATAGGCCCCTGGTGGCCAGTAGGGCTAGGGTGGGAGGAGAAAAGTCCCCTGGTGGTCAGAGGGCTGAGGGAGAAGAGGCTCCACTGCGAGGGTGGGGGAGAAAAAGTCCTGCCGGGTGGGACCCCCTGCTCTGAGCTGCTCCTTGCCTCAACTCTCACTCTTGCACCCCACACCCCCAGTCTCCTGCCCTGCCCCTTACATTCCCAAGGCTCTGCCCTGACTCCTGCACCCCCCTCAACTCTAGCTCCGTGCCGTGAAGGACCTGGGCAAGGCCCAGTAAATCGCCTAGTACCCTAATAAATTTAATTAAAAAAACAACAAATGGTCTGGTAGCACTTTATAGACTAACAAAACATGTAGATGGGATCATGAGCTTTCGTAGGCACAGCCCACTTCTTCAGATGACCGGAGTTTTGAGTTTAGGATTTGCAGACCCAAAATACATAGGGGAGAAGGGAGATGGGGGAAGGAGGAAAAAAAGAGGGAGGAGGTGGGAAACAAGGAGCAGAAGCTATGAAAATATCAAAGTGAAAAACAAGTAGGCTGAAGCTAATAATTTTGTTAGTCTTTAAAGTGCCACTGGACTCCTTGTTGCTTTTGCTGAAACAGACTCACACAGCTCCCTCTCTGAAATCTACGGAGAGGTTTGCCCTTAGAGTGGGTTCCTGTGCTCTGTGGCTACAGAACACTGCTTTTGGCATAGGCAGCCTTCCTGTAGACCAGGTGCCCAGCCAGCAAAGCTGAGCCCGGATGTACATGTTCCCAATGCCAGAGACCTGATACCTCCCAAAGTCTAACGTGTTGGGGCTCCTGGGTGGCCGCTTCATGTTGCCAATGGTTCTTAGATGGTTGTTTGATGTGGCATTGGTACACTGGCCACTTGTCCCAGCCCCGGAGGACGGGGCGAGCATGGGAGATTGGTTTAGTTCTGAGGCAGGCTCCACGCTCCCTCTGTGGCCTTTGGCAGCCACTGAACGATTTCACCATCCAACACAGCCTGGCTAGAAAGTATGCTACCCTGTGGGCGGTGGATTGTTAATCGTGACAATGGGAGCATTGTGCTCGTGATGCTGATGGCCTGGTGCTGGCAGGTACATAGCTACCGCCTTTTTCAGGCTGACTGTAAAGCCAAAGCATTTTGAGGCAGAGACCAAGCAGCTCACCATATGCTGAATACCCGGGTGTGTGATGAGGGCACAGCTGTCAGCAAGCTGGAGCTGTCCTAATTAAGGATGTAAAATCCCATCTAACCGGTTAAACATTACGTTTAAATGGTTAACCACTTAAATGGGAGGGGCGGGGAGGGAGCAGCCCCCCTTGCTGCCGGCCGGGGCTACTCCAGCCAGGCTGGGCCCTTTGCGGATGGGGGCTGTTCCGGCCGGGCTGGGCCCTTTGTGGATGGGAGCTGCTCTGGCAGGGCTACTCCTGCAGGGGGCTGGTCCAACCCACCAGTTAGCTGTAACCACTAAGCATCACCGAGTAAGGGTGATGTTAACCATTCACATCTCCCATCCTAATAACTGTTCAGTTACCCAGCTGCAGACCCTGAATCTTAACCTCCCCCACCCTCTTCAGTCTGAAGTAGATGTGTATTCTCCATCAGAGCCCTGGAGAGAAAACAAGGGTGTGGCTGAAAAGACAATGGCAGAGAGGACGGGAGCCATTATGCATCCTGGTTTGGGGCCATTTCGTGAGGGAAGGCTTCTGATGAGTCCTCACGCTCATCACCTTCTCTGTACAGCCCCATGCAAGGAGTTTCCATGGGCCCCTGTGGTGACAGCCTTGGACAGGGCAACCAACAGCAGGTAAAGGTCCTTGTTCTGTTCACCGGCTTCTCTTGTGTTTGTCAGGCTGCAAAGATCACGTCCATGGATCCAGGGCCAGCTTTAGGAAGTGCAGGGCCCAATTCGAACAGTTTCGACAGGGCCCCGGCAGCCAGGATTTTTTGTTGAGCAAAAAAAAAACAACCACACACAGAAAAAGAGTCACAGCCCCTTTGAATCCCCAGTGTGTCCCAAACACGCGCGGGCGGTAAACGCTAATGTGAAATGATCCTGAATTAAATCATGAAATAAAAGTAAAATTCGTATTGTGGTAGAGAAAAAGAAAATAACTAAACTAAATGTCTGGAAAAACAAAAATAAGGGAGATAGGAGGCGCAACGTGATTTGTTAAGAAACAGGAAGTTGCTTTAGACCAGTGGTCTCCAACCTTTTTACACCCAAGACCACTTTTTAAATGACAGAACAAGCCAAGATCTACTGCCCCGCCCCTTCCTTGAAGCCCCGCCCTCTCTATTCTCCTCCTCTCCATCACTTGCTATTCCCAAC
Source organism: Pelochelys cantorii (assembly GCA_032595735.1). NCBI lineage: Eukaryota > Metazoa > Chordata > Testudines > Trionychidae > Pelochelys > Pelochelys cantorii. The sequence continues at coordinate 16,317,276 of CM064353.1, forward strand.
CCTTATACTGCTGCTTTTTTCCCCCAGTTCTTCCGTAGGAAGAAGTTTTTCCAACATTTGGCCTGTCTAGACTGGACCAAATGTCAGAAAACCCCCTTCTTTTGGAAGCCCCCTTATTCCTCGTGGAAAGAGGAATATAGGGGTGAATGAAAGATCATGTTTGCTCTTCCACTAAAAGAAGTGGAAGAACAAACGCATCCCTGGATGCAGAAGAGTTTTTCTGGGATATCTCTGAAATCCTGAAAAATTCCTGCAGTCTAGCCATATCCTTGCTGGGTTGAGACAGGATGTGTAGGCTCTGGGGTGGGAATGAGGGATCTGGGTGTGGGAAGGGATGAGAGGTGCAAGCTCTGGGAGGAAATCTGGATGCAGGAGGAGGTGGATGAGGGAACGCTTGGTCAGGGAGGGGGATCCAGGCTGGGCAGTGTTGGGGTCAGATGTAGGGTTAGAGTACTAAGCAAGCCACAGACTTCTGGATGTGAGGGTTCAGCAATTTGGGTTGGGGTATGTGAGGGGCTCAGGGTTCCAGTGTATGATAGGCTCAGATGTAGGGTCTGGGGAAAAGGGGAGTGCAGGAGTGTTATGATGCTGCGGCCAGATGGGGGCTTGGCCCCAACAGGGGGTTTGTTGGCCAGGCTTCATTTTTAAATAAAATATGATCTCAAACACAAAAAGTTTCTGCATTGTCTTTATTTCTGAGAAGGGCAGGGAACCTGTTTTGAGTCAGGGGTCACTGACCCACAGAAAAGTCAGTTGGGGCCACACAAGTGAGCTGCAAAAAAAACCTCCACCCCTCCCCCAAAGCTTCACTAATGTGGCCCCAACTGTGTTGGTGGGAGCAGGGGACATAGTACTGGGGACAGGGTGCCAGTGGGGACAGGTTTCTGCGGCTGGGGAGAGGAACAGGGGAGTGGGGAGAGGGAACAGGGGGCCGGGAGGGCAGGGGACAGGGTGCCAGTGGGGACAGGTTGCTGAGGCTGGGGAGTGCGGAGAGGGAACAGGAGGGGAGTGAGGGCAGAGAGTCCCCTGCACCCGCCTCCTCCCAGGATTCCCCCCAAGGGAAGCCGGCCAAAACCCCTCCCGCGCCTGCCCCGGGGCCAAACCCCCCTCCCGCAGCGCAGCCAAAACCCCTCTCACCGCCGCGCCTGCCCTGGGGCCAAACCCCCCTCCCACGGCGCAGCCAAAACCCCTCCCGCGCCTGCCCCGGGACCAAACTCCCGCAGCGCAGCCAAAATCCCTGCGCTCGACTCACCCCTCTTGAGTCCTGCGGTCACAGTGCAGGGAAGCCGCCAGCGCCACGCTCCTCCTCCGGGGCCGATACCCCCTCCCACAGCACGCCTGGCACTCTTCAGAGCTGTGGGAGGGGAGCAGCCAGTGCACTTCCGAATCCCTGGAAGTGGCACAAAGCTGCTTCAGGAAGGACTTCTGTCCACCCCGTGGGAGGCCGGCACTACGCTGGTAGGTAGTGGAGCTTCTCGGGGGCGGGGGGAAAATGGGGAATGGGAGGTGGGGGGCCCCAAACGCTCGCGATCGACCAGTTGATGGCGATCGACAGGTTGGGGGACCGTGGGGGTGCGGGGCCCTCTTAGGCGCAGAGCCCGATTCGGGGGAATAGGTTGAATCGGCCTAAGGCCAGCCCTGCATGGATCACGTCCAGCACCAAAGCCACCCTATGACTGAGTCTGATAAGTGAGAGAGAAGCCTCTTGAGGACAAGCCAAGCCAGGTTCAGACAGCAGTGAGATGCTGCCATAGTTGTCACAGCTAGAGATGCTTCCCTTCCTCTTATCAAGATGGACTATGAAAGTATCCTTATGCTTGTGACACCATGCCTGTTCCTGTCTAATCTTGACAAGGCTGGTGGGTTTCCTGATCACGTGGGCTTCTCCACACGTGTACACTTGCAGATGTACTCCACTTAAAGATGAGCACACGAGCAGCTCCTTCAGGATTCCCCGGGAGTAAGTCAGTGGCACTATCTGGCACAGGCCAGGAGACTCTCAATGTGCTCTGCCCAGGGAGAAAATATTGCCATTGTCTGTGAGCTACTAGTTACTATCTGCTGTGAGGATGGGGCTGTGACACTGGATTTGGGGCCACATAGCTTCATGTCATACTTTGCAGCAGCTTCCTGCAGTTCTAGAGCCTTTTGCTCCCAACAGTGGTTCTTGATCTGCCTTACTCAGGTTTGTTGTTACCTGGTCTTCATTGCTGATTTTTTTTATCCTAAATGTAGGACTTGTGCCTGGGGTGCACGATCTCCACTAGCCGGTCTATTCCATGGGCATGCTCACTGAAGTAGTCTTGGTGTTTCTGCCTTACAAAGTCAAAAACCTTGGATGCCATATCATATATGACATCTCTGAGCTTCTGCCTGGTTGCTTCAGTGTCTCTGGAATTCCCTGGGACCTTGGCTAACACAGTGCCCAATGTCTCCTCCCACTTTGCTTCTTTGCTGGTGTCTTTTGTGGCAGCTCATTGATCTTCTTTTGTGGTTTGTGATGTCTTCTGGGGCTCTCTGAGAAGTGTAGCGACATGCTTCTCACAAGCTGATAGTTTGACCAACATTTGGCTCTTTTCAAAGAGTGGATGATGTGCTCATCTTTCGTGTCCTTAAACCTCACAACTGTGTAATGTGCCTGTTGTGTTCCAGGATGCATCCATGTTGTCTTGACCTGGTGGAAGACTGTTGGTAATGGTCAGATTGAACTTGGCATACTTGGAGAGAAGTAGTTGCCTGTTGGAGTTTGACTTTCTACTGCTGTGATAGCCCTGTTCCCTGGGTCAAAATTGGCTCCCATCTGAACTTTAAAGTCTCCAAAGACAGATAATGAGTTTGTCTTGGAGTGCCCACCTCTCTGATAGCCTTGTTGAAATCTTCATTAAATGCCTCCTAATTGGTGAGTCGTTGTCAGCACAAAGGCACTGATAATGGGGGCACATTGGTCAATGGAAGTGGTCATTAATACTTGCAAGTCAGGCTGTGAGCAACATCAGGCTGTCTGGTGAACTCTCTCCCTCACTCTCTCAGCTCATCCTTGGCCTTGCCAATCCAGTAGTAGGTGTAGCCTGCTCCCTCCTCCTCCAGGTGGGACTCCTCAGAGTCTGGCTTCACGGGGGGGGGGGGAGCAGCAAGGTCTGTTATAGCTCTTCAGTGTCTGGCAGTTTGGGCTGTCCTTTGTTCTGATCTCTGGTCATTGTCAAGATGAGTTCTAACATTGTCAGTCTGTGAATGTTTGATTTTGGAGGCTGAGTTGGATGGCCAGCCAGGATGTTATAGAAGGATGCTAAAATTCTCTCTCTGGCTTGGGGAGAGCTGTGCTGTTCCAAAAAGGCCTGCTCGGTCACCTCAGGAGGATGTGATTTCCATAGCTCCCTCACGGGAAGGCCACCAGCGTGCAGAGTTGTGACTAAGGACTGCCAGCAGCACCCTCTGCCTGTCCCCTTCATCACAGCACTTGGAAAGTTGATTAGATGGCAGGAGTTAAATGCGTTTGGCTGAACAACCAGCACAATGACTGGGTTTAAGTGAGAGAAGCTTGTGCAGAGCCTTTCCCATGCGCTCGCCCGAGCTGCTGTTCCTGGGTTGATGTGGTTAGTGCCACAATCACTGCAGCTGACATGGCTGCAGGATTGTCCTTCTCCAAGATGAGCTGCTGAGCTCAAGAGCCTTGTCTACTGTACGTGTAGTGATTGGCCAGCGACTTCTTCAATTGCACAGTTTGCTCTTACAGGCCATCACAAGGTATGTGCTTCGTTAACATAAGTATGATCATCCCTGACTCTTTCAGAGCTCTTACCTCTTTTGTAAAGCACTACATTGCAGCTCTGTTTTACATATGGGGAAACTGAGGAACAGAACTGAAGTGACTTGCCCAGACAGGTCACAACTAGTGGCTGAGCCTGGAATAGAATGCAGGTCTTCTGACTCTGTCCCACACTGCCTCCATGTAGATTTCTCATGAGCCTTGTCTGGTGAGCCTGTGGTCTCAAAGGTCAGTGCCACTGAAATGTGCCCATTAAAAAGAAATGTAAGATTCATCCATCCGGAGAGCAATGCTAGTGTTTCCATGGCTTGGGTTAATATGATGTACAACTGGGCGGTGCCCTGATAGCACCCTTCCTGTCTGGTTCTTAACTGTTGTGCAGTTAGTCATGGTAGGTGCTAGAACGACTCCTGCAGTTCCAGGAGATGGTGCTGTTCCTTTGCTTTAGCTTTTCTATGAAACAAAATATGACAAACAAATGGTCTCGGGGTGGGACTCAGAATAAAGAAGTGTCCTTTATATCTACCCTCATTACGTTACTGGTACCAACTATCACGTGACCCTGCTATGGTATTCTAACTAAATCAAGGCTTTGTGTTCCTATCTCCAATCCCTTAGCTCTAGGGAGAAACACAAACACTTGAAGTTGTTGCGTGTCCAATAAAAGTAGGGGATTTTGGAATAATAGATTTTGCTCTCTTGCAACATCCAACTCAAATGAGTTTCATGTGAGCTCTTTTTGCCCTCCTCCCCCAGTCACATGCAATGCCTCTCAGGCACTTGTAGAAACATCAGATAGTTGTCCTCATACTTCTCAAACATGAAATCTAAATGACCGCATGGAAAACCAGCATCTGTGAAAGGGAAGGCACTGATATAAAAATAAACGCTTGTTTGCCTGCAGCCCCCCCCCCCTCCGCTCAGGAGTATGGAATGAGAACACACTGAAGAGCCAGAACCCTGATTTCGAATCTGATTGCCTGCTGACTTAATCTAGTGCTTTGGGCAAAGCAAAGTCACTTAACCTGTCTTCTACACATCTGCCAAAGTGCGATAACTTATCTCCTCCCGCATAATTATGAGGCTTAGTCACATAAAGCTTTTAAGATGGGGAGTGTTACACAGTTGGGTTAGGAGCTTTCTCCTTTGCACCTTTCCTTAATCACCCCTGCCTCAGGCTGAAGGGGGAGCCTTTAGCTTATTCCAAGGGTGGGGTCCGACTCTGAGGAGTTTTACTTTCCCCCTGAGCCCTGCCATGGAGTTGGAGCTTGACACAAGCTGCTTTCTGCCCTCAAAAAGCACTCCGCAAACAGCAGCATCGACGGTGGGACCTGAGGTTTGGTCTTCACGCGGGGATGCTCAAAGCGCGAGTGTGAACATGCTCCAGCTACCCTGCGACAACACTGTGCCTGTGGATTCGTGAGGGCAAATAGTCCAGAGGGAAACCCTTCCCGAGTGTCTGTCCTAAAGCAGCTTCTGAGGCTGGTAAACGGGCGGGTCCCATCACGGACGGGAGTCAGAGGAGCTGCACGTCTTTGCCGTATTATCCACAGTATCTTGTCCTGTTCCTCGGAGCATCACGTCGCAGCCCTTCATCGGCTCCCCGGCTTGTCTCCATCAACGGCAAACTCCTTGGCTACATCTACACTGGCAGCTTCTTGCACAAGAACTCTTTTGCGGAAGAGTTCTTGTGCAAAAACTCTTCCACAAGAGTGCATCTATACTGGCATGTGCTTTTGCGCAAGAGCATCCATGCCAGTATAGACGCTCTCTTCCACAAGAAAGCTCTGATGGCCATTTTAACCATAGGGGCTTCTTGCGCAAGAAATTCATGTTGCCTGCCTACACTGGCCTCTTCTGGAAGAGCTCTTGCACAAGAGGGCTTATTCCTCGTGGGGAGAGGACTAACTCTTCTAGAAGAAGCCCTGTTTTACAACGCTATACTGTAAATTTACTTCTGGATTAACGCTCCTGCAGCGTAGACAGCCAGCAAGTTTTTCCAGAAGAACGGCTGTTCTTCCCGAACAAGCTGCCATTGTAGACAGAGCCACTTGATCGCACTGTCTTGCGGCTCCGACCCTTCTCACGCGCGCCGCTGCTAGGGCTGCGCTCCCCGTCTGCTTTTACTGGGCTTCACCCCACTTTCTGGCTTCCTGCCTCCCTCAGGCTGTTTGCCTGTGCATGGGTCAGGCTCCCTGTTCTTACCCCTCCCAACCCCCCTTCTGTGGTCTCATTCCCCGGCGCTTTCTTCTCCTCGGCCAGCCCCGCGGGCCCGGCAGCGGCTCGGAGGTTGTGGTGGCGAAGGGCCCGCCCCGTGCCTCTGCGATTTCAGGTGACTCAGTTTCCCCGGCCAGCAGGCGAAGGGTAACTCTCCCCTGGACCCACGCTGCGATGGTGTCGGGCGGGCCAGCTGCCCCGGCAGGCGCCGCTCCCGGGAAGCCCGCCCGAAGCCGGAGCTAGTCGGCCCATTTTAAAGGGGGATTTTGACCGGCCGAGCGCGCTGCGGCCCCGCCGGCGGAAGGGGACAAAGGCGCGGGGCGAGCCCGGGTCCCTAAGGGCGCGGCGCCTTTAAATGATCTGGAGGCGGGACTTAAAGACACAACGTTCCAAGTTGCAAAATAGCTCATCTTAAATTCGACCAATTAAAAAAAAAAAACCAACCTGCGCTACGCAGCCACGAGCCAATCAGAGAACGGTCGCTGGGTAGACTAGGATTGACACGCGTAACAGTGCGTCCATGCAGCCAATCCCTTTAGGCGAGGTCAGCCAATGAGCAAGGCGTTCTGGAAGAGGTGGTGCTTGTGGGGTGTTGGACGCCTGATTGACAACCAAGAAGACCTAATGAGAAGGGAAAGAGGCTGATCGGGGTTCGGTCCTTGTGGTCTACGGTAGAGACGGACAGCTCTTGAAGCCAATCAGAATTGAAGGTCGCGAGCGGCTTCACAAACGGGGAAAGAGGGCGGGGCTTGTTTGCCCTTCGGAGAATGACGTCCCGCAAGACCAACGAGACTTGGCAGGTGGCGGGCGCGGCCCTATGGGGTGACTGTAGGCGGGGCGCGGTCCAGCCGGTGCGGGCGCTGGCCGGGACGGCTGCCTAGTGGCGATGGGGCTGCGGGCGGCTGCGCTGTGCGGGGTCCTGCTGCTGCGCTGGCGCTGGCGCTGGCGCCTGGCCAGAGGGACGCCGGCGGCGGCGGCGAGCGGCGGAGCCGGGCTGCGCGCTGCAGAGCGGGTTCGAGTCTGTCCTGGGCAACAGCACCTACCAGGTGAGTGGCGGCCGGACCGACCGACCGACAGACCGACCGACCCTCCCCCGCTCCGGGGGGCCCGCCCACAACCCCCCTCCAACTGACAGCCCCCCCCCCCGGGGATGGACAGACCGATAGACCCCTCACCACTGGGGGGCAAACAACCCCCCGCCCTGCCCCGGGGGATGGAGAGATACCGACTGACTCTGCCTCCCAGCCCTGGGGTGGGGAGCAGGCTGACAGACCTCCTTGCCTTTCCACTGGGGGATGGATTGACAGACTGGCCCCCCAACCTTGGGCATGGACGGACGAACAGATATTCTGCCCCACTGCTAGGGAGCTGACTGACAGACCAACTCCCTACAACTGGGGGGGGGGGGGAGCTGACAAACTTACCACTCTCCCCCCTCCACAGCCTGGGAGGCAGGCTGACTGACACTGCCCATGGGGTCTGGTCTGATAGTCTCTAGGGCATGAATACACCTGCACACAAGGGATAAACAGGGTGTGCAAGGGAGGTAGACTGACAAATAGGGAGAGGATCAGTCTTTTTCCTGTTCATACCCTAGGTAAAGTGGGGGAAACTCCCCAGCCTCACAGAGTGGGGGCCAAGTCCCCTACCCTAAGGCCCTGGCCTGTCTCACTGGAGAGCTTTTGAGTATAACTGCCTGCCTCTGAAATTGCCAGGCTAAGTCCCTCACGGTCTTGCTGGGCTCAGTATGAGGGTGCTGCCCTGGGCCATGTCTGCCTGGTCTTGGGGGACTCCAGCTACCTTGGTCTTTATTTCCTAGCAGAGCCCCAAGGGACAGCAATTCACCTTCCTCTTCTTGCAGTGAGGGATTTGAGCCTTGGGAGTGCCAAAGCTGGCCTCCCACTAGCACTAGTTGCCAGCGCCTGGAAGAAATCTCTGCATACGGTAGGGGTTGGTGGTGGTGGTTGGTCTTTGCCTGCTGCACCCGGCAGCTGTCGCTTGCAGAGAAGTTTGCATAGAGCAGGTTCCTGCCATGTGAGCCTGTAATATGGGAAATGTCATTGTGACCTTTGGTAGGTCACTTGCTAGGTTGGTGCCTCTGTTTCCCCATCTGCTGAATAGGGCCAATAGAACCCATTTTGCCTGGAGTTCTAGAGGTTTCTTTCATGTCTGACACAGCTTATTTGTGTGGGTTAGAGAAGGGCAGAACCTTAATTGCTGGCGTGTGAGCTATTGCAAGCCCATAAGGACCTACAGGGAGCTCTTTAATGCTGCGTTTAAAAAACCTTGGTGTGCTTTCACCAGAACAGCATGTAACTTCTCCCTGCCTTTCGCCGCCAGATTGAAAACGGGCCGCGTCGCTGTGGAGTGAGTGGCACAGGTGCCGTGCTGCTCCCGTCAGATTGCATCTTTGCTCTCTAGGAAGTGTGTGAGGCAGGGAGTCTTTCGCACCTTGGTGCGCCCTGGTGCACCCTTGGGATGCTGCAGCAGGGCTTGAATGGTAGACGTCTGTTTTAAAAACCTGGTTTTTCCAGTCCTCTGTTAGCCACCGTTGGCTGACTTGGGGGAGTGCAAGGTCTCCCCAGATTACTCCTGGAGGTGCACTGCAGCGTCCTGCCCTCCACTGAAACTGAACATAATCCAAGTTATTACAGGCCCTTAAGTGTAGCAGGGCAAGCCCATGCTGCAGTTGTGCATTAATAATCTGCTGTGCAAAATCCTGGTTTTGGTTCCATTGGTCTCCCCTTGTTCCCTTCATGGCTTTAGCAGATGTTTTTCATTCTTGGTATTTTTCTTTGTGGCTTAATTCTTTACCTGAGATGTATTGTGCTTTTAGGGATCCCCCTGAGAGGCAGAACTGTCTGGCAGGCTTATCCCCATTTCCCCTGCAGCGGGGTCTGTTGGCTGGTAGAACCCGAGTTAACATTTGATGGAGTGGCTTCTCTTTCTGCCGTTTTGCATTTTAAACTTTGAGTTTGAGCTGAGATGCTATTCCTACAGCAGATGTGGTGTGCCAGCACTTCACCGGAATGCAGTAACTTCTTACTGCAGTGATTGAAAGAATGAGGTAGCAGATTAAGTACACGCTGCCAGAATTGGTAGACCTAAAATTGAATGTTCTGGTTATTTCCCATTTTGCACAGACTGCTTAAACTTCAGTCACCTACCCCTACAAAAGCTAACTGGTTCAGTCCTTTGTGTCTTGATCCAGGTCTCCAAAAAGCACCCCCTCTCCCTCTACTAGCCAGGAGCTGGTAAAAAAGAGAGATCTAGGGGTACTGTGCTGGATGCCCCAACTGCCTTCTACTTTTGTGTAAAATACTATTTGATTGTTACCTCATTCTTCCAAATTACCCTCATCCTACGTACCTGTAGCTTTCTGCCTGACACACAGATTGTAACTGCATGCAGGAGGGAACGTTGTCTGTCCAGCACTGGAATCCTGGTCTTTGGTGGGGGTTCCTAGTTGTTACCATAATATAACAACTGGGAAGGCGCCTGAGAGTCTTACCATTGTACTGTCATCCTGCCCCCACCCCATGCCTGCCTCAAACAGGTGAGCTTCCTAGCTACTGGCAAGGGTGGAACGTTGCTCCACCCTTCCCACAGAATCTCTGGGCTGCTGCAAGCTGAAGAGCTCATCACTATTCTTCCCATTCTTTGCCCAGCCTCTTCTTTGAGCCATTCTCCCACAGGAGCATCCCAGTGTCTGCCATTGGTTTTAGCCTTCCCAGTTGGCAGGTGGTGGGAGGAGACCTAGATTCTAAGCCAAAAGTGATGACTCTGGTCAGTTTTACCTACTGGCTGCAGCCTTCTCAGTGTTCTTGTTAATTTCAGGCTGTTTGGCAAAGCTATGGGCAGCAGCTCAGGCTGGTCTGCAGACACAGAAAGACAGGCACTCTGCATTTACATGGAAGTCACATTTGGAAGGCTAAAAAGATTCTGTAGCAGCTAGTCAGTGGTGTGGGAACATTTTTAAAAGTGGGGGTGCTGAGCACCCTTGCCCCTGCCCACTCCAATACCCAGCTGAGAGCAAAGGCCCAGCACACGGGGCCAACAACTGGGACCCCAGGCACTGGAGGCTTTAACTGGGACTCCAGCACATGGGTCTGGCAGCAGATCCCCACCAGCATGTGGGGCCAGCAGCTGAAAACCCAGCTCATGGGGTGGGACCAAAGCACTAGGCCAGGTGCCTGGGGATGCTGCAGCACCCCCCAGCCCCCTAGTTCCCACACCTATGTAACTGGTGGCTAAATCGACCACTTACTAGGCAAGAAGTAGACTGACTTGCACTGGGTAACTGGGGTTTAAGCACATTTCTATCAGCCTCTTCTGCCCCAGTGTAGGATCAAAAGTTGGGATTAATTTTCTTACTCTTCCTGAGATGGTGCTATTTCGTCCCAATGTCATGTTGCATTGTCCTTGGGTGCTGTATCCTGCCTTGGTGGTGGATGGGTTCTGCAGTGTCCGCTGTCATCCTGTTCTGATGGAACCGGTGGTGAGGCCATTAAAAACCTCCTCTGGCTTCCCTCCAGGGGTTGCAAAGCACATCGCTAACATAGCATCTCGACTGCCCTGTCACGCCGGCGGCTTTATCCCATTTTACAGCTGAGGAACCGAGGTTTCGAGAAGGCAAGTGTCTTGTCCAAAGCCAGTTTGTGACAGTCCTGGGGACAAAGCCTGTATGTCCTGTTTCCTGGTTCTTTGCCTTAACCCACCACCCCATCTCTCCCTCCACTTCAGCACATAGCTTCTGTGGGCCTGTGAAAAGCACTTAGCAGGGATGTCAACGTGTAGTCCGTTACACGGTTAACTGATAAACCTGGGCTTATTGACTACATGCACTCCCCTGGCGCAAGGCAGGGAAGCGGGAGCCAGTGCCCCTGAGGAGCTGGCATTAGCCGGCTGATCATGAGCACCGGATCACCCCCTGCACAGCGGGGAGGGTGAAGGGAGCAGGCTGGAGCTGATACGTGCAGGGAGCTGGCTTTTGACTCTCTGTGTGTGCCAGCTCTGTGGACCTTGCCTGCCCCCCACTCCTTGCTGCCTCTGGTTCCCCCCAGCACCAGATCCATGGTGCCGCCTGGCCCCCCACCCTCTGCTGGTAGACAGGGGATGGGAGGTTGCCGTAAAGCGGGAGACGGAGCAGCCGCTGTCCACGGCGACTTGGACCCCCTGCGGGCAGGGGCTGCTGGTGCAGACCAGCCTCTCTCCATGGCCAACCCGGGCTGCCAGGGACAGAGGTGCTTTGCGGCAGCCTCCTTTACCCCAGCAGCAGACTTGGTTTGCAGGGAGCTCAGACCCCCCACGGACAGGGGCTGCTGCTGCCCTATGCTGCTGCCTCTGCATCAGAGGCAGTAGGCAGCTGGTCTGCGCGGAGAGCTGTTTCTTAAACTGGCTTCTCTTGCAGGGGCTCCCCGGGAGGGGGTCAGAGCGCACTGGCTGCCAGCCCCGGCCCTGAGGACTATTGAACAGTCATGTAACCAGTACGATTTGTGGCTGCTCAATTCCACACTATCTGACATCCCTACACTTAGTGCCTAGAAAAATCAGGCTGTGTCCGAAACCCGTGGTGGGCAATAACAGGGTGTCTCGGCACGGAGAAGACTATGTGCGTTTGTTCGCTTGCACTGGCAGCGTATTGTCCTTGCCAGCTGCGCTGCCTGGATCGTGCCTGTTGGTGACCAGCGAGCGTGCCATAGCGCTGACCCATATGATGGGCCTCTGGAGCCTGGTGTCCTCTTCCCACAGCTCTCAGCCCCTGTCTGTGCAGCTTGCTCTCCCCTCGCCCATGACTCTGCTCCAGCGTCCCAGTGCCCCGCTCCAGGGGGTGGGTGGAGATATTATCCGTTCCCGTTCCCCACGGCAGGGGCAGGGCCTGCCAGTCTTCAGTCCGGGGAGGACTGGCTGGAGCTTTTGTACAGCTGAAGTGCTGCTCTGGAGTTGGCCAAGTCAGATGCTTGGAGACTCTCCTTCCACCCCGACCCTGTGCAGGCCAGCTAAGGTCACTTCCCCTACCCTCTGCAGATTGCTGCCTGTATACCGAGCTCTGCGCGCAGCTACACGTCTCCTGGGATCCCCGCTTGCCGGGGGTGCCCGTCCCAAAGCCTCCAAGAAGCAGTGTGTGTGTGGGGGGGGAGTGGGTTTAGTTTTGTTGGTTGCTGGGGTTTCCTTCTGTGATCAGAGGCTACAATTTGTGCTCAGACGTGGCTCTCTCCCAGGGATTTCCCTACACCCCCCCAGTTTTGTGAACTATGGTGCCATACAGCCCACCTTCACCCTCACGGTGTCACCCTTCATCGGCCCCGACACCTCCCCTTGTAAATTCGAACACCCCCCCTAATTTCAATTCCTGGGGAGGCTACTGCTCTCTCCTGAAGGGCTTGCAAGCTTCCTACCTCAGCCAGTGTGCTCTCCTGCATTTGCTGCAAAGTTAATGAATAGCACCTGCCAGCTGGCTTGCGGGATAATAGCAACTGCTCCCTTTGCAGGCGTTTCCTCCAGGCTGGACGTGCCATAGGAGCAGACTTGTTTGGGTGGGAGGTGTCTTGGGCTTTGTTGCCCTGTGTGCAGGCCGCAGTGTGGTGTAGAGAGCTGCGTGGGGGACAGAGGGGCAGCTCGGACTCGGCACTGCTTTGTGCCTTGAGCAAGCCAGCTGAAAGTGTTGGAAAGCAAGGCTCTTTGCAGTGCTTCTGCCTCGCATCGCTTCCCTGACTGAATGCAGCAGCATTTGGGGGCAGTAAAGGAAATGATACGTGAGCTTCCCTGAAGGCCGTGGCCTGGACACCGTGGGACACCGTGCTACATGCTGCTGCCTGGGAATCAGTCTGTCAGAACCCACATGGCTGTGGGGACAAGCGAGATGGCCAGTACCTTGATGCTGTCTCTGTCCCTGGAGTGACACTGGGTAGAACTGCTCAGTCACCATGCCCCAGTTTCTCTCCTGTAAAATGGGAGGCTAGCCTGACCTGAAGGGTTAGGGAAACATCACTGGTACTTGACAAGCAATTTGAAAATAGAAAGCGCTGAGAGATGCGGCATGCTCAACTAGAGGGGAAGACCTCTGAGGGATTTGTGCAAGTGGTCGCTTATCTCCTAGGTAGCATTAGGGATTGCTGGCTGGCAGCCTGGCAAACAGCCTTTCTGTTTAATCAAATAGAAGGGTCCCTGCTCTCTAAACAGGGGGAGGTCCCCGGTCAGGGGGCAGAGAAGGGATGCGCTGGCAGCTCGGCTCACGCCTGAGGACGTTTCACTTGTTCCGTGTTCTGAGCAGCCATCTCTCAAGCGTTCCCCAATGGTGCCTGAGTTTGCGGAGCAGAGCCCGTGTTGGCCGGCAAGGCAGGCCGGCCAATAGGGCAGCGCTTTGCTGGGAGAATGGGAGAACTCTCTGCCTGCTGTACTTGTCAGCCTCTTGCACTCTTGTCCGAGCTGGGCCCATGCGGAGCTAGGTGGAGGTTTCTGCCCCCCGGCCTCTGGGCCTGGGGAGACACAGTGTTGTGGTGAAAGGCTGAGCTGCCGCTCTGGTTCCCAGGGACGGATGTGGTTTGGCAGGTCACATGCTGCAGAGCCACAACAGCCGCGCCCGCTGGAATTACCCTGGCGAGGTGGCGCTTCCATGCGCCTGACAGCAGGGACTGGCCTTCTCCATGGCAAGGGACAGGGCACCCGGACAGCGAGAGGCTTAAGACCAAATGCTTGGTGTCCAGCTCCCAGGTGTGGCTCAGACAGGCAGTGCGCACCCTGCAGGGAGGCAGTGCTCCCGATCTGAAGGCCTTGTCGGAGTTGCAGTGGCTACTGCGGGGGTGGAACCCAGCCGCTGCCAAAGCCGTGCTGCTCCCCTTTGGAGCCTGGTATCCAGCCATGTCGGGGTGCTGGGCCTGGGTGAGAGCACTGAAGTCAGAGCGCTGGCTTTTGAGAAACATGCTTGGGATCTCTAATGACCACAGATGGTCAGACCCTTGCATTTACATCCTTCAAGAGAGGAAGGATGGTCTGGTGGTTCGGGCTCTGGCCTAGGACTTGGGAGACCTGGATCCAGTTCCCAGCTCTGCCACAGACTCACTGTGTGACCTGGAGCAAGTCAGGCTTCACTGTGTGCTCAGTTCCTCATCTGTGCAATGGGGGTAATAGTCACAGAGGAAGATTGGAAGTGCCCAGATAAGGGCAGTGGGGCTGCTTAGGTACCTTCGAGATCATATCAGAACAATGGCACCTACAGCAGCTGGATTTTCATCAGGGATGTTCCTCTTCCAGCTAGAAGCATGGGGTAGATGTGGGCTGTGGTCAGATGGGCATAATCGTCTAGAGTCAGACTGGTGCATTTGCTTGGCTGTTGGCAGGACTCGGGCATTCCTGTCCTGTAATTCTGTACTGGAGACACTCTGTTGCCCACTGCCCAATCATTGCATGTCAGGCGCTGGGTGGATTGTGCTTGTGCAGGGAACAACACGTCTCCCAGGTGACTGGGTGGAAAGCCGCCTCTCTCTGTGGATGCACTGCACAGCTCCCGGCTCCCGTTGGCACCGTGGGCGTGCAGTGGGATATGTCAGAATGCGTCTGTGCAGCTTTCAAAAAATCCTTAAACCTTGCAGAGCACCGAGCGGTGGTGCTGCCAGACCACATGGGCTAGGAACAGATGCTGATCCCAGTGTGCTGACAGCTGCCTTTGAAAGCCTGATCCGCGTCAGGCGGGACAGTGTCAGGAAGGACAGAATAGGGGCTCTCCCCTTCCCAAAAGCAAATCTTAGCTCAGTTGCTGGAGACTTGAAGCCCCGTTCTCTCTGCCGATGGAAGGAGCCTAATGTGCCAAAGGCTCTTAATAAAAGGCTGTGGTGACATAGGTGACCCCTGCTTTGCACGGTTCGGTGCACCACACGGGTGACCTTCCTTTGCCCTTCCCTGGGAAGAGGTCAAGGTCCCACCCGTTCAGCAGCTGCTCCTGCATTTGGTGGCGTCAGTACGTGCTGAACCCAGCCTAGCCCTCCACACTGTGAGATTTGTTGCCTGCTGTCCTGTCTGGTGCTAATTCACACTGTCTGCAAAGGCCACAGATGCCCAGCTGGGCTTGTCTCCTGCTGCATGCGAGGATTTAAAGTCTTTGCACTGCTGATCCCTCACTGGAGGGAGCAAGCGCTGTCAGGCACAGAGCAGCTTGTCCCTCCCTAGCTCCTTTAGCCTTTCTTCTCACCTGTGTTTAGTGCTAGAGAGACGCTCCCTAGGGGATCTGCCTAGTTGATCCCAAGGCCCTGGCCACCTCGGAATCTAGGAACCTGTAGGCCGTGGGCCCCACGGGAGTGCCCCCTCCCTCTGCTGTGATGTGGGGGCGGGACTGGAGGCCACTGAAGAAGATGGCTTCAGCTGCATATACAGTGCTCCTGCTTCTCGGGGTCTGAGCTGGGTGACTGGCTTCTCGGGGTCTGAGCTGGGTGACTGGCTTCTCGGGGTGTATACTTGGCATTTCTGTAGTGCTGGTCATCGACGGAGCCCAATGGCCGTGAAGCTTTGGTGTCTAACTCTCCTTTTGAGACCCTTGCAGAGACTGGGGAGAGCTGGGAATAGGACCCAGAGACCTGGTTCCCAAATCCCATTCTCCAGCCCACACACAGGTGTGGGAGGATGGCAGGAAGCCGTGCTGGCGCCAGGACGGGGCGCTTGCATTCCTGGTGCAGCACAGCTTTCACTGGGGGGGGTTCTCTGGCCTCAGCCCCTTCCAGCCTGGGAGCTGTCCTGCAAGTCGCTAACCTTCCCCTGGCAAGGGGAGCAATGGGCATTCTCCCGGCTTTGGGAAAGGCCCCTGTTTCACAAGGCGCTGTGTTGGACATTGTGTGTTGCACACTGCAGCTGGGCCTTTAGTTTTGGCTACGCTCTTGTGAACGGAACAGGTCAGGGCATCATTATGAGACTTGAAATATAAACCCCAATGGCACTTTTCCCACTCAGAGGCTGCTCTTCAAGCGTCTAGGCAGGAACGGGCCCTCTTCTGAGAAGGTATCTGTTAGGCGACACCAGCGCAGTGGCGTGCGGCTGTGCCTCCAAGCAGCAAAGCTCAGGCCCTGTCGCTGTGAGCTCCCTCTCCCAGCAGTGTTGATACTAGAACAGCTGATCAAATGGATGCAGCTAGGGATGTTAAATTTCGATTAATTGGCTAATCGAGTAGTCGATGGAATTCCATCAACTACTCGATTAGTCGATGGAGGGGGGTGCTTGCTATCCCACTGCGCCTCTCCCTTTGAAAAGAGCCGTGGTGGCTCTTATACATTTCAAAGGGAGAGGCGCAGCAGTTGGGACACCTGCCTCGATGGTGCTGGGGAACCAGCTGCTGCTCCCCCCCTTGCTGCCTCTCTCTGTTGGGGGGGGAGAGGGGGAGTGATTAGTCGAGTGACCACTTGACTCTCCGAAAGGCTTGGGCTTATCGGGTAGTTGGCTAGTTGCTTACATCCCTAACTACAGCAAGGCCTGCGTGTCTTGGTAAGGCACGTCGGTGGGAGCTTAGCTCCAAGCTCCTCTAACTACAGTTGGGTTGCGCTGTCCTTGGCCTCAGCCATTTCTCTTGTGCTGCCGTGCGGTGTGGTGCTTAGCAAACGTGACCTGTTGTTGGGTTCTCCAGATGCTGCTGCAATCCAGTTCCTAAGAACAGCGGCCAAGTTCCACCCCAGAGATGGCTGCGTTTCAGCGTCCTGGGAAGAGGTCTTTGTGTCTTTTACCTGTGATGCTGAGGCGTAGCTGTTAAACACTCTGTGATCACTTGTAAAGTTTCTCCCTGAGGGATGCTGGGCAGCTGAAATGCAGTGTGAGTTGCTAGCACGTGGGCTGAAGAGCTATGGGTGGAAGCAAGTTTTGTCTGCTTAACAGGAGCCGTCCTATCCTGCTTCTAATGGACCAAGCCCTGAATCCGCCCACTAGCTTCCCAGCATGGCGATGTTCCTGGGAGCCATGCTGAAAGCTGCTCCTGTGTTTTTCCACAGCACACTCTGTTGTCACCTTCCTGTTGCTGCGGTCCCTGCGCCGGGCCCCGCGCTGTCTCCTCGGAGGCAGGAGGGAGGCTACCCCAGAACCCCTTGCACTGTCAGAACTTAGTGCAGGGTAACTAGGTGCTGGGTCAGTAGAAGAGGAGCTGTCATGTCATTAAAACCGCCCTTCATTGGCCGACAGCTGCTGGCGGGCCAGTAGGCCTGGTCTGCTGCTGGAGTACAGCAAAGCAGCCTCCGTCACAAGGCTGTCCCGTGGGTGATCTGGCCCTGCAGCGTGAGGCTGGTGGAGGAAAGCACAGCTTAGTTCCCAGAGAGACAGCCTGCCTGGCTGAAGTGGGGGTGACTCTAGAAAGGCTGGTGGGAGGGCTGGGTGCGTGGGCCGGGTGCCATGGGCGTGGTTCCGTTCTCAGCAGAACTGGAAAAGCAGCATCTTTAGGGAGCTGCTTGCTCCTGCCCGGGGGGAGCTGGGAGATGGATTTGCCTGGCGCTGGGTGGCTCAGATGGTAAAGCGGAGTCAGGTGTGTCTCCTGGAGCCCCTTGCACAGGCTCGGGGCAGGGGGGCTGCCCTGGCTTCCCTCTGCTTTGCCCCAGCTCACAGCTTCCGCTCTGTCTGCGGAATCACCGTACCAGCCATACCCGCCGTACGCTGATGTGCCGCTGAGCGCATGTGCCGGCCCCGAGCCCTGTGTGCTGGGAGCCTGTCCAGTTTCCCACGCTGACTCTGGCTCAACTTCCTGCCTGTCAGCTTCTCTCTTGGGCAAGAGAGGCATCCTGTGGTTCCTCTTTCTTTTCTGTGCCCAGAGAGCCCCGCTGCCTCCCCGCCTCCTGTCCAGAACTTGCCCCATGCAGCTGGGTCGGCTGCCGCAGCTCCCACCTGCATCTCCACGCCGTGCCTCCCTATTTGACTGTTGAAAATCCCTCCCATGCCTCCCAAAGACCCACTTCTCTGCCTCCAGGCTCCTGAGGGTCAGCCATCTCCTGCACGCCCCAAAGCCGGGATTGCACCCCCCCAGCTCCATGCTCCGTCTTGGGTCCCTTTCAGAATCACCCAGGCTGTGACTGCCAGGGCTCCATCCAACCCACTCCCGGGTTTTCTGTCTACTCCCTTGTTGACAAAGGGCAGGGCCAAGGAACCTTTTTTGGGTCAGGGGCCGCTGACCTACAGGAAAATCAGTTGGGGGCCATGCACAGGTGAGAAGCAAAAGAAAACACCCACCTCTCACTGGGGTGGCCCCTGACTGAGAAGCAGAAAGTCGCTCCCCACACTCCCCTCGCACACCGGGGCCTATGGGGCCCTGCACAAGTAGACACTGCGCCAGCCCCGCGGAGGCACGGGGGGGATGGCTCCCCAGTGCTGGGTGGAGAGCCCTAAGCCTTGGGGCTCCCTCTGGTCCATGGCTGTTTGTGCAAGTGCCCTCTCCACAGCGTCCCCATCCCCCTTTGCCTCCCTTCAGGTCTCCCCGCACAGCTCCGTAACCGCGTGGCACTGCCCCTTTCCCGCACCAGTGCGTAACTGCATTGTGCACCCTCCCCAACATGCTCCCTGGCCTCTCTGCCTGTGCTGCACCCTCCAGTGGGGCTGATGGTGGGAGTGCTTCTCTTGGAGCCTCTCTAAGGCTCTGTGGTAAGGTCCCAGGCGTACGTCCCTGGTGGGTGTCTGGCCCGCAGAATGCCCGGGGGGGCAGACCGCAGTCTGTCCTAGGTGGCTCGGGGCTGAGCGGGGCTTTTATGCACAGGTGCTGGCTGCGCTGTGCCTGGCGAGTCTCGCAGGGTAGAGATGGCGGTGTAATTGAGGCAACCTTTGAGACTGCAGGGCAGGGCACCGATAGCGTTTATTGTTCTGCTCAGGGGAGTATTTGCGTTGCCAGGTTCCGCCTTGGCACTCCGGCGGGGTAGCGAGCCAGACCCCGGCCCCACTGCTCTGCTGGCTTCCTCTTGCTGGTGCCCTGGGCTCAGCGGGAGCCTTCTGTGCCGCGCCTGCTGTGATCCTGCTGCCGGAAATGGGATCTGGAGGCAGACGCCTTGGCAGGGTGATAGGGCTGCGCTGCCTGCTCCAGGGTTACTGCTCTGCAAGGCCAAAGCAACGCGCCAGCGTGGTGCTGCTCTGGTGGGCGGCCAGCTGTCCGGTGTTAATCTGCAGCCATTACTGCAAAGGGCTCTGTAGCAAGGGTGTTAGGAAGCAGGGAATTGTATCGAGTACCCGATTAGGCGATGAGGGGCCCCGCCGTGACTCTGCAGTTTAAATGTAGTCGGAGCTGGACAGGGGTAGGGCCGCTGTGGCTGCCACGGAGACGGTGCTGGGGGAAACCAGCTTTTAAGCCGGCTCCCCGCCAGCACTGGTTCCTGCCCCCCCCCCATGCAGAGGCAGTGGGGGGAAGCGAGTAGTGAGTAGGCCTAGGCTTATCAGGTAGTCACTGACATCCCCACTCTAGTTCAGACATGGCCGTCCTTTGGAGAGTGCGGGGGCGGGGATGTGAATTTAGCACCCGTGACTCTCAAAGCTGGCGTTCTGCTTTGCTCTGCCTGGCCGGCAAGCCGCCTCGTGTGAGAACTGCTGAAGGGGAGAGGTAGCCTGGAGCGAGAGACCTCCCAAGGGGCTGGCTGGAGAGAGACCCTCTGAGGTATATGGAGGGGCATGGCAGAAACCCACTGGGCATCTCAGGAACTTCCCACATAAGGAGATGCGTGTGGGTCAGTGAAGGAAGCCACCTGAGGGCGCATGAAGCAGAGAGAAGGCCCCGGCGTCTTGGCTTTCCTGGTTCAGCAATAGGCCCCCCAGCTAGCAAAGAGGAGGGCAAATCTGGGTTCCTGGGGCGGGAGGCTATTCCCCCTTGGGCGTGGAGGCGGCAGGGTCTGTTGTTTGGTCTGGGGTGGGGGGCACCGAAGTTTGATTCTGACTCTGATCGTTTCCCTTGCAGTATGTCTTTGCTGACTTCGGCGGCTCCGTGTCGCTCTCCTGGGTTGGAGACAGCACTGGAGTAAGTAGGGCGTGAAAGTAACCAGCCGTGGGCTTGGGCAGGCTGGAGGGGCAGCTGGGGAGCAGGACTTTGCTTACTGTAAACCTTGGGCACAAGCATTCCTGAGCACTGGATGCTCCCAGTGCTCGCTGTGCCCACGCTTGTATCCTGCCTGGGAAGGTCCCCAGTGGGGACTGGGCGAACACTGCAGCTAGACTAGCCAGCAGAGCAAAAGCAGCACAGCCCTCCCCAGCCTGCAGCAGGGGCAGGTATGCTGGCCGAAAGGTGCTTAACCTGGTCTGGCTTGGGTAGGTACAGCTAGAGCAGGGGGGCAGTAATTTTTGATGAGGGGCTACGAAGATTTTGCTAAGTGGTCAAGGGCTGCACTTTTCTATGGAGGGGCTGTGGGGTCTGGGACGGAGGTGGGGTAGGGGATTGGGCTACAGGAGAGGGTGTGGAATCTGGGGGGGGGGGTTGGGTGAAGGAGGAGATTGAGACCTGGGGGAGGGTCCAGAGGGGTTATGGTGCAGGAGAGGATTCTGGCCTGGGGGAGGGTTGTAGGAGGGGGTGCAGGGTCTGGGAGAGGGTTGTGACCTCAGGCAGGGGGTGCATAGGGTTTGGGTGGTGATGGGGGGGCAGGGAGTTGGGGTGCAGGAGGGGGTGGGGTGCCAGAGGCAGGCTCTGGCTGGAATGTGCTTACCTAGGCAGCTCCCTGCCAGCATCCCAGCCGGACCCTCAGCGTGCTCCCTGCCTGCCAGCAGCTCCAGACCGCTCCAGGTGGCTGGCTGTTCCCTGTGCCTCTCTGGGCTGTGCGCCTGTGGGGGAGGGGGAGGGCAGGAGGTCTTGTCTGGTCTGTGGGCATCTGATCCCGTGGCCCTTCCCAAACTAGCCCTGAGGCCTGGCCAGCCCCATCCCCACCGTGGTGCGTGCGTGGCGTGGCACCTTGCCCCTGCGGAGTGGCTCGTGTAGGGCGGTGAAGGTGGGTGTACCGCCCATACTCACTCCTGGCGTTTGCTGCCAGAAATGCTTTGGGGTTGGCTGTTGCTTGAGAAAGGGGCTCGAGCCAATTTCCTGCCCCGGATTGGGCTGGGGGCCAGGTGGCTGCCCGACAGCACCCACGTGACCTGTGATTTGGGAGAACTCCCTTGCTGGGCCCACTTCCCAAACCTTGGGCCAGCGAGTCCCTGCCTTGCTGCTCAAAGTGTTCTCTGGGAGAAGCCAGGGGAGGGGGAAGCCTGGGCGGAGGCAGGTCAAAGCACTCGCTGACTGGCCGCAGGGGGCGAGTTAAGGGGCTGTGAGCCCCCTTCCCAGGGTGGCAGCGGGTGCGATGGGGGAGCTGCGGGCTGCGCACAGGCTGCTAGTGATCTGCCCCAGGCCTGTCCCGAGGCTTGACGCCTCTTCTCTCTCTCCAGGTTATTCTCGTCCTGACCACATTCAAGATCCCGCTGGTGTTAGTGAGCTTCACCAAGTCCAACCTGTACAGGAGGTGAGGCCCCGGGTTTGCTGACCTGGCTGGACTCTGGTCCTGCTGCAGTGCTCCCATCGCCTGGCGTATTCCCTGGCCAGGTGCTGGGAGGAGACCGAGCTGCCGCAAGCCCAGGCAGCCTCCCTGGGTGTGGTGGGGGAGGCAGGGCTCCTGACTGGCAACAAATCACTCCGCTGTGTCACCCGAGCGGTGGGCATGGGGCTGCTGGTCTGGCCTGGGTGATGCCTTGGGTGGGGCTAATTGCTGTGGGCAAGGGGGCATCTTGCCTGTGCCTGGCAGTGTGTGAGAGTCGCAGACAAGCTCTGCCCAGCCCTGGGGTGAGCGGTGGGGCGGGGAGCACGGGGACGTGCCCAGCAGGCCTTTCCACGCCAGGGAGCAGCCAGTGCCCTGAGCCCACCACGTGGTGCCTGGCGCCCAACTCCCTTCCCTCTGCAGTTCTGCCCCGTTGCACGTGGGTCTGCGGGACCACCACCCGCAGCCTCCCAGACTCTCCTCCGCACTGCTGCAAGGGCTTGCTGGAGACTGAAACGTCCAGCCACCGTCTCTGTCCCGTCCCACACAGACCCCTTTTGGGGCGGAGGCTGGAGCTGAGCAATGCAGGACTGGCCAGTCGCCTTGTGGCTCCCTTTTGGGCCAGGCGGGTGGCTGGGCTCTTGCCCAGCATCAGTGTTGGCAAAGGGGCTGTTCGCCATGGGGAGCTGCCGTTCTCTGCCTGGCGGCTGCTCGGAGCAGCCCAGCACGTCCCTCCTTCGGGGCTCCCTAATCTCCACCGGCACCTTGTCTCTGAGCATCCCGAGGGTCTGCTGGAGCAGGGTCCCCAGCCTTTCCCTTCTGAGCCCCCAACATCTGTAAAAGCTCCAGGGCCCAGCTGTGTGTCAGCCACTGGTTTTCTGCATAGAGAAGCCAGGGCTGGCATTAGGGGTAGGGCCCCACTGGGGATGTGAATGACTAGTCGCTTTCCCCCTTGCTGCCTCTCTCAGAAAGAGGCAGGAAGGGGGTGGGAAGAGGACTGGGCGCTTCAAAGCGGCAGCAGCACGTGGAGCTGGGGACTCCCCCGCCGACCCCGTGCCCCCCATGGCGCTGCCGCTTTGAGACGCCGCGGGGAGCACGGGGCCAGCGCTCTCACCTTGATGTGTAGCTACAGCCCTGGGGCAGAGGCGTCAACTATTCAATTAGCCCATTAATCAAATGTAACATCCCCAGGCCCCACCCCCAGGGGGCACGGCGAAGCTACACTGCTGAGGCTTCAGCCTGGTGGGTGGGACTCAGGGCCCTGGGCTGCAGCCACCTGGGGCTTTGACTTTCTGCTCTGGGCCCCAGTGACTCTTAACGCTGGTCCTGCTTGGAGAGCCCCCGAAACCCGCTCCCTGCTTGAGCCGCTGCACTAGGAGAATCATTGGCTACTTTCCTCCCTCTCAGCGAGGACTATGGCAAAACTTTCACGGACATCACAAAGCTCATTAACCACACCTTCATCCGGACGGAGTTTGGGATGGCCATCGGACCAGAGAACTCGGGGAAGGTAGGAGATGGCTGCTGCTGGGGACAAGGGCAAGACACATCACGGCTCCGTGCCTCGGTTTCCCCACATGTAGAATGTGGGAAGTCTCTGTGGGGCTTAGCCGGAGCCTGAGAAACACTTGGAGCCCCCTTGCCAGGAAGTGCACATTGTGATCCCGTGGCATGGAAGTGGGGGTTGAGTGAGCCGTGTGGGCTGGCCAGAGCAGCCGGAGTGGGGGACGGCGAGGCGGACGCTGTCGCAGCAAAGGCACATGTCCATCTCTGATCTGGTCTTCACTTCCTTGTCTAGGTGATTCTGACGGGGGACGTGCCTGTGCCTGGAGGGAGACGTGGTGGAAAGATCTTCAGATCGTCTGATTATGCTAAGAACTTTGTTCCGACAGATCTCCCCTTTCAGCCCCAGACTCAGGTCATGTACCACCCGCAGAACTCCGACCACCTGCTGGCCCTCAGCACCCAAGTAAGACAGGGCCCCTTCTGCTCCCTCGCCTCTGCGTTCCAACCGGGCTGCCGGCGTGCTCTGCGCGAGCCTGGCTCTGCGTCCTGCAGCCATCCCGGTTGGGGGTGGGTAACAGCATCCCTCAAGGAGGAGAATGGCAGAACAGCCCTTTAGACATGCATCCCCCAAGCCCTATTCCTGAGTCTGAGCCAGGCAGCGGGGGCTTTCCAGGGTGTGTTCCGTGGCCTTGTGTTCAGCAGCCCTGATGTGTTCCGTTTCCCAGAGCTGGCTCTGCCTTTTTTCAGGCCAGCCTCTGTCTGATGCACTACGGTAACCCCGCTAGTAACCAGCAATCCTGTCTGACTGCTGAACTTTTCAGAACAGCCTCTGGGTGTCCAGGAACTTTGGGGAGAAGTGGGACGAAATCCACAAAGCTGTTTGTCTGGCCAAATGGTGAGTAGCCCAATGGTCAACGGGTGTCGGCTGTTCTCCGCTCTCCTGCTAGAGGAAAGCAGTAGGGAGACGGGGTTGGGAGACGTCCCTTCCACAAGGCAGTCCAGGGCCCTCGTATGGGCCGAGGGTTCGCTGTGCAAGGCTCTGCTCTTTTCTAGAACGCTGCACCCGGCCCTGGGCCTCTGGCTGGGCTCGGAGGGTAACATTTGCCTGACTGGCTCCACCTAACTTTGCTCAAGAGCCTCCCCAGCCTGGCCAGCCACCGTGTCCTCCGGCCCTCTGGCTGGGCTGTCTGAGGGCCTGTGTTCAGTCGCACACTGCAGCTGGGCCCTTGGCAGGCTGATAAATGCCAGCTCCTCCTTTGGTGGGCTGGGCTGGGCTCACCAACATCAGATTCTGCCTGTGAATACCCACCGGTTCTCCTTTGTGGCTGTGCTGGGGGAGGGGGCACTTGGGAAAATCTCAGGGGGGAGCCGTGTTAGTCTGTAACTGAAACAACTTAAACAACTAATAGTCCTGCAGCACCTTAGACGCTAAGGGTATGTCTAGACTACATCCCTCTGCCGCCAGAGGGATGTAAATTAGACATACCGAAATTGCTAAGGAAGCCGGGATTTAAATATCCCATGCTTCATTAAAATAAAAATGGCCGCCGCTTTTTGCCGCCACGGCACTTTTCCGGCAAAAAGCGGCAGTCTAGACGGGGATCGGTTGACAAGGAAAGCCTTTTCCGACCAATCCTGTAAACCTTGTTGCACGAGGCATAAGGGATCAGTCGGAAAAGTGCCACGGCGGCAAAAAGCGGCGGCCATTTTTATTCTAATGAAGCATGGGATATTTAAATCCCTGCTTCCTTAGCAATTTCGGTATGTCTAATTTACATCCCTCTGGTGACAGAGGGATGTAGTCTAGACATACCCTAACAGAAAATACAGATGGTATCATGAGCTTTTGTGGGCACAGCCCACTTCCTCAGGTGGGAAAGGTAAGGGAACCTGGCTTTTTTGGAGTTGAATCCATTTGCTTTTTAACCCTTTGAAGCCAGCAATACCGCTCTGCATGCTGGCCCTAGATACCGAGGGGGCAGAGCAGCCGAGAGCTTTCAGTTCCAAGCCAGGGGCTTTGGTCTGTCTCTGCTCTGCTTCTGGGGCTAGAAGCTTCATCACAAACTTACTTGTATCCAGTCGAACGAATCCTTCAGTGACTATCTGGGCAGGGCCAGTGTGTGCGGTCTGGTCGCAGCTCAGACTACTGGTATGTTCCCCAAAGGCCCAGCCGTAGCCCTCCTCATTGCTGCATGTGTGCAGGGTCCCAGGGTAGCCCTGGGGTAGAACTTCCCAGTGTTGTGTAAGACTAGGGCTGTGTCTATGCTGCCCCCGGTGTGGGCATGCCCGCCTCGCTGACACACAACTCGTGCATCTACAGGGGGCTGGACCCGGCCAGGTGTTGTGGGTGCGCTTGCGTAGCCTGCACTGCTGCGTCCTCTTGGCTTGTGGAGCAGTGCTAGAATCCCTCTGCCCACCCAGACAGCCTGGCGCAGCTGTTGGGCCGCTTTTCTTGTCGGCTTTCTCAGCACTCTTCCCTTCTGTCTGTCTGTAGGGGCCCCGACACCACCATCTTCTTCACCACGTACCTGAACGACTCCTGCAGTAAGTACTCCCTGGTTCCAGCGAGGGGTTGTACAGTGGTGGAGAATCAAAGCCACTGGGGCGGAGGTGGGGGGTAAGGCCAGTGACTTGGCAAGCTTTTCCTGTCAGCGTCGTGCTCTGCAAACACCTTAATAAATCAGCGGTTAGCAGCTGGCTCGTTTGCCGGGGGAGCTGGGGACAGGCCGGTGACTGTCCTGGGCCCAAGGGCTCTGGAGGCCGTATCATCGCTGACTGGTGGCTGTTTGAACACGTGATTCCCAAACCTGTCAACTGTGTCCCCACTACCTCCCTCAGGCCCCATACAAAGTGCCTCAGATGCCTGGATTTACTGGTTAAACAACTTATGTAAAGGAGCCTCTCCAGTGTGAAGGTGGCAGTCCACAGCCAGAATGCCCCAGGGTGCCCTCACTTACTCCCAGAGCAAACAGAAGAGTTTGATGCTACTTTCTTAAGTATCTAAAAGGGACACCCTGCGGTGGTTCAGGGAAGACACTATCCCTGCCAGCGGGCGAGCTTTGGTTGCCTGAGAGGCGGTTGCTGGGTCACCAGAGAGTTTTCTTATTGACCTAGTGCTGCCCACACTGGGGGTCAGGTTGGTTTAATTCAGGGGTGGGCAGTCATTTTTGGTGGGGGGCCACTCCCAGTGGAGGAGGTGCAGGGTCTGAGATGGAGGTTGGGTGCAGAAGGGAGCTTTGGGGTAAGGGGCTGGGGTGCAGGAGGGATGTGGGATCTAGGAGGGAGTTGGGGTGAAAGAAAGGGTTGTGGTCTGGGGTTAAGACATTGGGATGCAGGGGCTGGGAGAGGATGCTGACTTGGAGGAGGGGTACAGGCAGGAGTGCAGGGTCTGGAAGGGGGTTTGGGATGGGGTGTGGGAGGGAGGGGCTGGCAGAGAGGTGCTTACTTGCGTGGCTGCCACCCAGCAGCTCAGCAGATTCCTCAGCCAGGTCCCCGGCCTTCCATGCCTCTGCATGCTGCTCAGAGCAGCTGTGGGGGCCATGTGCGGCTAGCCTAGAGGGGGAGGGGTACTTTGCACGCTGCCTGTCTTGCAAACAGGCAGCTCCCATTGGTTGGCTTCTGGCCAATGGGAGCTGCGAGATGGTGCTGGGCGTGGGGGCCGTGTGACGTCTTGCTTCCCCTCAAGCCTGCAAATTTGAGGTGCACACATGGCCACCTGCGAGGGTGGGGCAGGCAGGGGGCCTGGCTGAGGCTCCTGCTGTGCCCACAGGCCGTATTTCACCCGCCCCAGTGGAACCGCGTTGTTCAGAGGGATGGGTTTTGAACCCCTGAGCAACGTAGTTACCCCAACTTAACTTCCTAGTGTAGACCCGGGCTCAGTGTCGTCCCCCCCCCCTCCCACCACAGCAACATGAAGACTCATTTCCTTCTCTTAAGAAATGGACCTTGGGTTTCTGGAGCTAAAGAAAACCAATGACTTTGGCAAAAGTTTCAAGACCATAGGAAACAGAATCTACTCCTTCGGCCTGGGAGGTCGCTTCCTCTTTGCTTCCGTAGTGACAGAGAAGGTAGGAGATCTGCTTTGGTCCTTTCTGCCTGGCTCTGTGTCCACGTGGGAGGCCATGGTCCGGGCTGGGATGGATGCCCAAGTCTGGGGCTGTGGGCACGGGATCTGTGTGAACATGATTGTGCCGTAAGGGGCTGGGAACAGGCAAAGGTGTAAATGAGCACGTGGCTCGTGTTCATCCCATCCTTGTGTCCTACTAATGTCAGGACGGTTCTCTTCCCTGTCACCCTTCCCGAGCCATCCGGCCCCAGGAGAGCAGGCACTGGCACACGCTCGAGCACGATAGCCATTGGGGTGCAGCCTAAAGAGTGTGCCTGCCTTGCAGGGCAATACAAGGAGGATCCATGTTTCATCTGACCAAGGAGACACCTGGAACATGGCCCAGCTTCCCTCTGTGGGTCAGGAGCAGTTCTTCTCCATCCTGGCAGCTAACGAGGACATGGTGTTCATGCACGTGGATGACCCTGGAGGTGAGTGTCAGAGAAGAGGCAGGCAGGTGGGTGGGGTGGGTGTCGATCAGCAGCCTGAATAGATCCCCAATTCAGTTCCAGTGCTTCGGCTAACTGGAGCGGACTATACATCTCTCTGCTCCGGGGAACGCTGTAGCCTTCTGAAAGCAAAGCTGGGCCCAGATGTGCAAAGCACAGCTCCCTGGCCCATGTCTTCGGAGTGCAGCAGCCTCCCTCGCTCTGCACGGACTTCCTGTCTCGTGCTGCCGCTGCACCTTCTGTGGAGGGGGGCAGTCCTGCGAGGGCTGCAATAGCTTTCGCCTGTGGCTGTGGGAATACCACATCCGCTGACAGTCTGCTTGCAGGGCCCAGGAGCTGGGAGGGCATGACGATGGCTTTGTACGTTGATTTGGTTCCCGCAGCGTTTCAGCTGCCTAAGCTCAGGTCCACGTGGTACGTTAGTTCCCCGGGAACCGTGGTGTCCAACCAGTTCTGCGATAGCGAACTAGCCACACTCAGCTGGGCAAATAGCCACATGTGGCTCATGGCTAGCATGCTGGACACCATGGCCCTAGAAGCATTAGCCCCCTGTCTCTGCCAAATGGTTCACTGCAGCACTTAGGGCATTTGACTCTTGTGGTCCTAAATCCAGCCTCCTGTGCTGAAGAGTCTCCTTCATCAGTCTCCTTCCGTGCTTCTGCACTTGTTCATGGTCTGGAAGGAGAAGAGCAGCTTGGAGTGATGGAAAGACCAATGCCCTTGGATTGAAATTCCCCGGTGCGATCTAGGACCAGGACCAGAGCAGTCCAGTTAGGTGGCCGGTTGGCTGTCGGAGGAGGAGCGGCAGTCAGCGAGTGTGTGGCAGGAACGTAGGCTTGCCTCGTGCGGAGTGATACAAGGGCCTGCCTTGCCAGGCACGCCAATGCTTGTGGAGTGCTCGGAAGCCTCTCGGAGGCTTTCCCAGGAGTAGCTGATCTTTCCAGTCTTCACTGAACTATTGTGCTGGGGAACTTTCTCTACAACGTCCGGGATTGTTGGGGGTCTTGCGGAGGGGCTTGCCCCTTGTCGGACCTGGGCCTTCATGGCCTTCCGTTCTGGTGTCAGGACTAGACGCCCAATCCAGCTCCCTGTGCTCCTGTCCCCAGTCCTGGAGAGAGCCACGTCCGGCTGGCGGAGGGGACCGACCCCTCAGTGCCCTCTGAATGCCTAGCTGCTCTCCCCAAGCCATAGCGGTTTGTCCCCTGAAGTTGCCTCTCAGATATGTGGAAACATTTAAGTTCTCCCCCAAATCCCTCCCCAGCCAACTCCTCCAAAGCACTAGGCTTCCAGAGCAGCAGAGTAACCCAACCGTCTAGTTTCTAGGCTGCATGGTTTGAGAGTTAATGACCACCCAGAATCACACCAAGTGTAACCTGCCCTTCTGTGCCGCTGTCTGGCTTCGGCCATGCCAGGAAAGCTGTCCCCAGCCCCCAGGCATGCCTGGGACGTTTCAGTTGTACTGGTTTTGGCTTGGAAAGCTAGGAGCTTGGGATCTGTACTGGACTTTAGATGAGAGACCTTCACTTGGTGTTGGGCTGTCCTCCCCGCCTGGGTTCTCTCCCTTGTGCAAATGAGGACCTGAAGCCAGAGAGACTGTGTGATGTGCTCGTGGGGCCACACCCACGGGTCTGTGGTCGAGCCCACAGGGCCGGTCTGACACACTGACTGCTGGGCCTCATCCTGGCAAAGCCGGGGACGCCAGCGCTGTCTCCACAACCAGCTGTAAGGAGAAGCAAAGAATTTGGCACCCGGCACCATCGTGCCATGTGAGCTCTGGAGTTGGAGCCATTTTTGCTTCCCCTCTGGGACTTGCCGCTTCTCTCGCCCTGCCGCCCGGGCATGCAAACCAGGGTGAAATGGCTGATGTGGCGCTGTGTCAGGGCGTGGTGTGACTCTGGCATGTGGAGGCTTGAAGCCGGGTGTGACAGGAAACTTCCCTGACCTGGTAACTTCTTTCCCAATCACTCTGGAGGCTCTGTCTGACTGCTCAGCTGGGCCGTTTGTCCAGAGCTGTCTAGTCTGTCTGTCCTGCAGATACGGGGTGTGGCACAGTCTACACATCGGATGATCGAGGCCTCATCTACTCCAAGTCCCTCGAGCGGCATCTCTACACTGGCGTTGGGAGTGAAACGGACTTCACCAACGTGACCTCGCTGCGGGGTGTCTTCATCACCAGTGTGCTCTCCAAAGGCAAGCGCTTGCCCTGGGCACGGGCTGCATGGAGCAGACCCGGGCGAAAGCTGCAGCCAAGGCAGAACCTCTCTTCTGAATGCCCGTCCCTGTTCCAGAGTGGAGGGAGGCACCGGGGCTTGGGGCTGGGAATTTAGTGTGGGAGGGGCTGCCAGAGATGGATAGTTCAGTCCCGCAGCCGGTTCCGGGATCGGGGCTTCAGCTCTTGGCCCTGAAAGGGCCAATTCCCCGCTCCCCCCTTGAGAAACCTGCTTTGGGGGTGCACATGGGCAGGGGCACACGGGCTGCTTCTCCGCCTGCTGGCTTTCTGCCTCTGTGCCCTGCCTGAGAGCGCCACCTGCTGGCTGTCACCTGCAGCCACAAACAGGAGTGCGCCACCTGCTGGCCTGTCACCTGCAGCCACAAACAGGAGTGCGCCACCTGCTGGCCGTCACCTGCAGCCACAAACAGGAGTGCGCCACCTGCTGGCCGTCACCTGCAGCCACAAACAGGAGTGCGCCACCTGCTGGCTGTCACCTGCAGCCACAAACAGGAGTGCGCCACCTGCTGGCTGTCACCTGCAGCCACAAACAGGAGTGCGCCACCTGCTGGCTGTCACCTGCAGCCACAAACAGGAGTGCGCCGGCTGCTGGCTGTGCTGACGGTGAAAATACGGGACAGTTTTCCCGGCTTTTAAAAAAGATGACACAGGCAAGAGGGCTAATCAAGGCCTGTCCCTTTAAAGCCGGGACGGATGGCCACCCTGCCCTGTGTCTCTGCTGTCCTTCGCTGGCCCCTGGCTGAGTCCAGCCCTTATGCTGCCTGGCTAGCACGCAGTCCTTGCTTGTGTCTGTAGCCCCCTGGGGGTGGGCCCAGTCTTTGCCCTATTGATGCTGGTGGGGCTGCTCACAGGAGCGCAGAACAGCTTTCACTCCAGGCCCTTTCTCTGCTCACGTATGCATCTCCTGCTGGGCTGGAAATGGCCGCGCTGGGGTTCAGGCTGGGGGCCTCGAGGGCAGAGCCTGCGCTGATATCCAGAGGCCAGGACAGACTTATGCTGGCTGTGGAGGGGCAAGAGCTGCACCGTTCTAAACTCAGGGTGCTGGGCGCTGACCTTGAGTGCCCGGTTGTAGGCAGAGCCCCGCTGTGGCTCTGTGCGTCTTGGCAGCCTGTGGCCCTTGCAGTTCCCCGGCGGCAGGTGGGGAAGTGGGGGCCTGGCCATCAAACATGGGCACTGGGGGCGTCGCTGGGAGGAAACAGTGCTCCCTGGCTTGGCAGCTGGCACATACAAAGGGCAAGGAGTCCCTGGCAGGGTGGCTCATGCAGGGGCTCCCTGGGGCTGCTGTCTGTGCCAGGTCCATCCTGCCCCCAAAGCAGGGCAGTGGGGGAACCTGCCTGGCTTAATAATCCTTTAAAACCTGCTTGGAACTTGCACATTCCTCTGTCTGCAAGGATGGGCCTTTGCCCCTGCTGTCTCCTGGGCAGCCTGCCGGGGGCTCTCTACTGGCCCAGTGCCGAGCCATAGACTGAACCAGTCCTGGGGTTCTAGGCCTGAACCGGGCCAGACTCAGTGCAGCGCTGGGAGCTGCCCAGCGCGCTGTAGCAGGAGCTCTGTGCGCGGGAAACCGGTGCAGCCGGAGTAGGGGGGTCAGCTGGCAGGGAGAAACGGACTGGTCCCTGCTACAGCCAGGCTATCTGTCTCACGGCGGGCGGGGGCTGGCTGGACTGGGGCCCCCGTCCCACCGTATTGCTGTGTGCAGAGGGAGGGCTGAGGGGGGGGATACAGAAACCCGAGGGTTTCACACCACATGTTTCTCCCTCCCGCCAGACCGCGCCATCCAGTCAGTGATCACCTTCGACAGAGGCGGCAAGTGGCAGCCCCTGAGGACGCCCATGGATGCGCAGTGCAACGCCACAAAGGACGCGGCGGAGGTGTGGCCGTCTCCCGAGTGCGGGGCAGCCAGGCTGGGGGCCGGGGCTCAGGCAGGGAGGCAGACCCCACAGCGAGTGTTTGCTGAGCAGTCTCTTCACGACTACCATCTTCCTGTGGGAGTCCAGGGGCCTGCTCCCTTGGCCAGCGCGTGGCCCCGCCACTGCGGCATCCGGCCTGCGAGTGGTGACCACTCAGTGTTTGCATCCGGCAGAGTGGGCGAGGTGCTTTACGTGGGGGTGTCGCTGCCTTCCCTGCAGGCTGGGCTGGGCCCTGCACAGCGCGGCAATGGCAGGTGCAAGGAGAGGCCACGCTGCCTTGCTAGGCAAGGGACGGGTGAGGTGCTCCGGTGTCTGATCACAGAGCACTTGCAGGAGGGTCAGGCCCAGGTCTCGGGCGCTGCATCAGCTGAGAAGCCCCAAACCTGAGCTGGCTTTGCAGAGATGCTGGTGGGAATGAGCCAGAAAGCCCCCGCCCATTGTCTCCTAACTGGGATTCTCTGGTGTTCTGTTTACAGTGTAGCCTTTACATCTACGCGCTGTACGGCATCTCCCTGCATCAGAACGTGCCCATGCTGCCCCTGTCCGAGCCCAATGCGGTTGGCCTCGTCATCGCTCATGGTGCGAACCCACCAGCCGCAACCCGCCAAGGGCAAATGGGGTTATGTGGGCGGGCAGGAGGGACTCTCAGGATCCAGGCTCTGGGGGGGAAGTGACAGGTTTAATCCATTGGGGGGAGTGGCTGCAGAGCCAGGCTGAGCCGGCAGGGGAAGGTCAGAGGGAAAAGTCTGTCTGTCCCGAGGAAGGGGCACTGCCTGGGCTTGCTCTGACCCATGCGGTGTGGGGCTCTGTGTTGCAGGCAGCGTGGGGGATGCCATCTTCACTGCGACCCCAGATGTTTACATATCGGACGATGGGGGCTACACCTGGGCCCGGATGCTGAAGGGGCCCCATCACTATGCCATCCTGGACTCCGGGGGCATCCTGGTCGCCATTGAGCACAGCTCTGAGCCCATCAATGTCATTAAGTATGCCTGAGCTCCCCTGGCCAAAGCTGGCTCCTCCCCCTTCCAGGAGCTGCAAGCTGAGCCCTGTCCCGGAGGATGGGTGCTGAGGCTGCTGTTGGCCGTGGGATTTCCCCCGTCTCCTCTTCTGCAGCTGCTCAGAGGCTCTTCCTAGGGAGTTGGGTCGTTGGGAGGGGGAGGAGACCTCTCCTGTGGGCTCTGCCCCTGGGCCAGCTGTGCGGCCAGTGCTGTCTGCTCCCCTCTTCGCCTTTGAACGGAGCAAGGGCTGGCAGATGGATCCCCCTGGCTCTCCTGAGTCGCATGAATCCAGCTCCTCACCAAGCCTTTGCTCTCTAGGTTCTCGACGGACGAAGGCCAGTGTTGGCACGAGTACACTTTCTCCAAGGAGCCCGTATACTTCACTGGCCTGGCGTCGGAGCCAGGAGCCCGCTCTATGAACGTCAGCCTTTGGGGCTACAGAGACTCTTTCTTGTCCCGCACATGGGTCTCCTACACCATTGACTTCACTCCTCTCCTCAGCAGGAACTGTGAGCTTTGCATGCCTTCTCCCTGTCCCTCCTAGAGGGGTGCGGGTGGGCTGCTGCAGGACCCAGTGGGGAGAGATGGGGACAGACGGGTTAGCGGAGGAGGTGGGAGTTTCAATGGAACCCCTTCCACAGAGTGACTGTGCCTCTGCTGTAGGCTGCACACGTCACCCGCCGCTTTTTCACACCTGAGCATGCCGTGGGCCCCAAATCGAATGGAAATCGCAGCAAATGGAATTGCCCGACCCCAGGATTCCTGTGGTTTGGTCCCAGCTGGTCCTGCCCCCTGCCAAGATGCCCAGTTTGTTGTGTCTGACCCATCCCGGATGGCTGCTCTCCAGCCTCCTTTCAAAAACCTCCAGGGAAGGAGTTTCCCCAGCCTTCTAGGCCTCTGTCCCATTGCGCTGCTGGGCCACCAGGCAGGAAGTGCTTCTGGAGATTGACTCTGACTCTGCTCCGCTGCAGTTTGACCCAGCGCCTGTGTCCTGCCCTCGGTGGCCAGAGAACAACTTGGCTCCGTGGTTTTATGGCAGCCTGTCCCGGGCCTGGAGCTCTGTCACGTCCCTCTTCAGTCTCCTCTTCCCAACGAAACGCCCATTCCTGCAGCCTTCGCTCGGGCGGTTTGCATTCCCTCCCCTGGACCCTCTGGCACCCCCTCTGGGTCCTTGCCCCTTTCTGTGCATCGGTGACCAGCACTGGGCATAGCGCTCCAGCTGCGGCCAAGCCAGCGCTGAGAGGGGTGCCGCCGCCCCCTTGGCTGGCCGGCTACGCCTCGGTTCATGCAACCGGAAGTTGCTTTTGCTTTTTTGGGACAGCATCACGTTGCTGACTCCTGCTGAGGCTGAGACCCACCACGGCTCCCAGCTCCTCAGCAGTGCTGCGGCCCGTTTTGTATTGGTGCATCGGATTGGGGCTTTTTTCTCTAAATGGAGCCGCTCACGTTTCTGTGACATTTCGCTTTGTCGTCTGTAGCCCAGTCCTCCAATTCCCCAGGATCTTGCTGAGTTTTACCTTTAGCCTCCAAAGTGCTGGCTGCCCCTCCGCTTTGTGTTCTCTCACCTGCAAATTGGATCTATTCCCACATGCTGGTCACTAACTGAGATGTTACCACCAGCCCCAGAACTGATCCCTGGGGAGCCCCACCGGAGACCGCCCTCCAGTCCCATGCCGTTCTGTCAATAGTTGCTCTGCTTGCGGTGGCTTAACCCATTGTTGTCCACCGACTGGCGGTTCTGCCCAGCTTGCTGTCAGAATGTCACACGGAGCTGTGGAAGCCTGGCTGAAGTGCAGATACGTTCTACCACCGTGTCCCCCAGCCACTGCCCCCATCACCCTCACAGAAGGAAATCCAGCTGGCTGGGCAGGGTTTGTCCTTGACCACCCCCCGTCCCCTGGGAGGGTTTTATCCATTGCTCTAGCAGCCTCCAGGGATCAAGCGCCAGCTCCTCCTTTGCCCCTTTTTCCAGATGGGCAGCACATCGGCCCTTCTCCAAGCTTCCGGGCCCTGTGCTGTCACCTGGAGTTTGCAGTGACTTGCTAGCGGCTCTTAGATTTCTTCAGTTAATTCCTTCAGCCCCCTAGGGGGGCAGAACATCTGGCCCTGCTGACTGGCATCCATTCAGCTTGGTCAGAGGGTCTGACACGTTCTTTATCCCGACCTGCGCCCCTGCCCTTTACTGTCTGTCCAGGGTGACTTTAGTAGTAGTCGGCCACGTGGTCCTTTTGTCGAGAAGACTGAAGTGCAGTAGGTGGTGAGCCCTTTCTTCCACTGCCAGCTCGCCTTGTGCACTGGGCTGCCGGACTACAGCCTCCCTGCGCTGCTGTTGCTAGAGCCCCTCCTCCTTGTCTCCTTTCTTGCCTGGGCTTTCCCTCGTGCTATGCCCAGGTACACTTCCTTAGTGACAGGCCCCCTTCCATTCCCTGGGTGTACCCTGCCTGGGTTGTCACTAGCCCCAACGGGGATGTTAAATAGCAGTTACAAAGCTAATCGAGTAGTTGATGGGATTAGTCAGTAAGGGGCTAGGTCCTGGGGCAGTGGGAGCTGGGACGAACAGTCCTGACTCACGCCCACTCCAGGGCCGCTGCACCTCTGCTTTTTACATGTAGCAAGAGCTGCCAGGCTCTTACCACTTTTTAAAAGGCAGAGCCACCGTGTCTGGGGCCTGGCACAAGCCGAGACTGCTCAGTCCCAGCTCGTGACAGGCCCCCTCTGTGCCTCTGCTTCCCTTCCCTCCCCCACTGCGGGGATGGTGCCGGGGAGAAAACCAGCTCCTGGTCACTCCCTTCCCCCCCCCCCTTGCTGCCTCTGATACAGAGGCAGCAAGGCGGGGGGAAGCGACTAGTCGAGTAGTGACTTGACTACCCGATAGGCCTCAGCTTGTCGGCTACTCAACTAGTCGCTTACATCCCTAAGCCACAAAGCTCAGTGGCCACTTCAGTCAGGGCCATGCGTGTGCTGTGACTCCCGTGCTCCTGCCTCTGAGGTGGCTGGCAGAGTTTTGAGTTTCGGGGCCTTGTCTGTGCTGAAACTTGTGAACATGAGGCCGAGCAGGGACCAGCCCTGGGTGGAAATGCTGGAACCATTGCACTGCATAGCTCTGGGGTGGGCGGCTGTTGCGTTACCTCGCTGTGCCTAGGCTCCGTCCCTGCCTTCTCCTCACCTTGTCTTGGGCCTGCCCCCATAGGTGAGAAGGACGACTATACCATCTGGCTGGCTCACTCCAGCCAGCCTGGCAACCGCACCGATGGCTGCGTCCTGGGCTACAAGGAACAGTACCTGCGTCTCCGCAAGTCCTCTGTCTGTCAGAATGGCCGGGACTACCTGGTGGTCAAGCAGCCCTCTGTCTGCCCATGCACGCTGGAGGACTTCCTCTGGTACGGCAAGCATGGCCAGGCCACACCTGTAACGCCCACGGGCTCTTGGCACCAGCCGGCGCTCTCGTCTGGTGATATGGGAGCTGCCTCATGTGCATCTAGCCCGGTCAGAGCACAGGGCTTGTCCTGCTGTCTCAGAGCATCACCCAGCATTGGCTAAGACCAAGCTGCTCCTAGCATTGCACCGTGGGTGGTGCCTCTAGTGGGGGGGACTTTCTGCAGCACATGTGGGCGTGCTGAAAGCTGGCCCTCAGGCATGGATCTGCTTGGCTAGAGGAGTCGAGGTGCCCCCAGGGTCCGATGGCGCGAGCCGGCTCGGTGACATTCACCCAGCCCCGGCGTGTCGCTCACTGTCTCTGCTCTGTATTGTTGCGCTGCAGTGATTTTGGCTATTTCCGCCGTGAAAACCAGTCATGGTGCGAGGAGCAGCCGGAGCTGCAGGACCACGACCTGGAGTTCTGTCTGTACGGCCGGCAGGAGCTGCTGACGACTCGTGGGTAAAGCGGCTTTTTCGCAGGATTTGCTCAGTGAACGCTGGCCCTCAATAGGGCGGGTAACAGTATGGACGGGACTCCTGGGGGCAGGGGGTAGAGCTTGCTGCTGTCATGGCACCGTAGGGTGGGAATCAGGGGGACCTGGGTCCTGTGCCAGGCTCTGCCGCCATTCCCTCCAGGCAATGCTGGTATTTGCCAGCCTGTCTGGGCTTTGGGACACGTGCTGCTGTAGTGTACTTGTCTGGGGACTGGATGTGCCCTGCCCTGTGCTGGGTTTGGGGCAGGCTGTCAGGCAGCCAGATCCTCAGGGGTGCCTGCCCGCTTCAGGAGGCTGTTCCTGTGGCACCGGGGCGGGGCCGGAGATCTCCCGGCGAATCGTGGCAGTGCTGTTCTGCACACTCTGCTCCACCGGTGGGGTGTCTCCAGGAATGAGCAGGCCTGGGAAGCTCCCTGCTGGCCACGGGTCCTACAGATGCTTTCTCCCCGGCATCCTAGGTATCGGCGGATCCCAGGAGACAAGTGTCAAGGTGGGGAGAATCCGAGCCGTGAGGTGACTGACCTGAAGAAGAAATGCACAAGCAACTTGCTGAGCCCCAGCCAGCAGGTAGGTCAGGGCCCCTGGGCCAAGCCACTAGATCCAGCCTGTGGGCTCCCTGCCTGCCCCACCCCCCCACCCCTCAGAAAAGCTGGCTGTGGGGCCCTGTTGGTCTGAATG
Source organism: Pelochelys cantorii (assembly GCA_032595735.1). Classification (NCBI taxonomy): domain Eukaryota; kingdom Metazoa; phylum Chordata; order Testudines; family Trionychidae; genus Pelochelys; species Pelochelys cantorii. The sequence goes on from CM064353.1 coordinate 16,354,474, forward strand.
CTACGAGCCCAGAGTGGGGGAGGGTTTGTGCGCTGCCCCTCCCCCAGCGCAATCTTTGAAGAACAGGCATCACACGGAGTGCCCCTTCCCTCCGGCTCTCAGCTGTTCACGGACGCACATGGCCCCACAGCCGGCTGCTCTGAGTGGCCTGCTGGGTCATGGAAGGCCTGGAGCCTGTTGGGCTGCTGGCTGGGAGTCACCCAGGTAAGCATCTCCCGGCTAGAACCTGCCTCTGGCACCCCAGCCCCTCCCTCCCCCTACCTCTTTACTCCCCCGAGTCTGGCCCCCAGTCTCCTGCCCCAGGTCACCCCCAGATCCCGTCTGCACCCAGCTTCCATCCCAGACCCCGCCCCTGCTCCACTAGTATCATGTCCCCCGGGGCAGTGGCGGGGAGCCAGCTGTGACAGCACGTGGGCCTGCGAACGCCAGGGGCTGAAGTGGTCGGTTTACGTTCCGTGTTGTGACGGGAGCAAACCCTCCTTGTCCGGCAGGTGGCCGCCTCCAGCTCCACTCCCATCATCCTGGCTGTGGTGTGCACGATGCTGCTCAGCGCCGTAGCTGCAGTGCTGATCATTAAGAAATACGTCTGCGGGGGCAGGTGAGGTGCGGGGCTTCCCAGGCCCTCACTCTGGCTGCGGCATTGGCCAACTCACAGGCCAGTCTGCTCTGCACGCTGCCAGCCACGCACCCTCCCCCACCCGCTCCCTAACAGCCCCAAGTTCAACGCCCTCCGGGTCACGTGGCAGAGGATCCAGCACTGACGCTAGTTCGGCCCCGCCCATGCCCCTTGCCCCACGCTGCAGAGGAAGGTGAAACCCCCAGAAATGTTTCCCAGCCCCAGATCTGGGGACCAGCGAGCTCCGGAGCATGTGAGCCCCACCCAACCGCTGGAGTGACGCCGAGCCTCGCCCAGCTGGCATCCCACCTCCAGCCCTGGGGAGTTTTGCTGCTGACAGTCGCTGATGGGCCCCTGCTGTCATAGGCAGCCTTGTTGTCCCACCCCCTGCACAGCCTTGAATCCTGGTCTGTTGCTCCCCTGAGAGCCCATCCCAGGGCTTCCCCACCCTCCTAGGGACACAGGTTTTCCTCATATCCAACCCAGCACCCTCCCGCACCTTGAGACTGTTGCTCCTGGTCCTGCTTTGGGCAGGGGCTGGACTCGCTGCTCCTGAGGTCTCAGCCAGCCCTGGGATTCTGCGTTCTGTGGGCTGCAGCTCCTCTGGATCCCTCCGGGACTGGGGAGGAGGTGCGGTGGTTGGCGTGGTCTGTAGGTGTCCCCCTCTCTAAACCAGTGCATTGTCCCGCCGGGGAATCCTCCGCTGCCAGTGCAGAGCGCCCTGCCGCAGCCCAGTACTCTGATCATGCCTCTCGAGCGCAGCTGGGGCTGGGTTGCCTTAGGCAAGACCCCCAGGAGGAGCCGCGGTGCCCCTCTGCAGGGAGCCGCTCTGAAGTGGTGCTCCTGCTGGGGTGCTGGGCGCTGGGGCCGTGATTTCCGGGACAACAGAGGGTGGCCTCGGCCACTTGGGCTGTGAAACCCCGGGGCAGTTTTCAGAGGGGTGGGTGGTGCGGTCCTAGCCAGACCCAGAACTACTGGCTGCCTTTCCCCTGGCTTCCACGTGGGCGCCCCTCTGCCCCTCCTTCCCGGTGGCCAGGCAGTGGGGTGTTGCACTGTTAAACAGCGGCTGGGCTTTGCCGCGAGGCAGCTGCATTCCCGTGCTGGCTGCCGTCCTCCCCGAGCTGCAGGGCGCAGGACTCGTGTTGGAGGTGCAGCGGGCAGCACGGTGTGGCCCTGACCCCATGTCGGCTCCCCCAGGTTCCTGGTGCATCGCTATTCCGTCCTGCAGCAGCACGCCGAGGCCAACGGGGTGGAAGGGGTCGATGCTCCTCCGTGCGCGGCCAGCCCGGCTCAGAAAGGCGGCTACCACGATGACTCGGACGAGGTGGGCGGTGCCCTGTAGCAGAGCTGCATGGCCATGGTGTGCCAGGCTGCGGGGCCGGTGCGCACCCAGGGCTTGAGCTGGTGCTGCGGGGGAGGGCCCTGTAGCTGCCCCACTGAGCAGCTGTGGTGCAGCGCGGACCTCGCCAGCAGCAGAGGGAGCCTGGGGCTGCAGCTAGGGCCCCCACCTGCCTCTGCCCACTTCCTGGGGCACACGGGATCCTGGGCCCCACTCGGCCTTGGCGGGCAGGGCTGGTCGCCACTGTCACCTGAGAGCCACCGCTGCCGGGCCTGTGTGACACGAGCCAGTGCCCAGCCCCTTCCCCGCGGGATGCTCTGCCCAGGAGACCAGCACAGCAGCCTCACCCCGCCAGGCCTGTCAGAGCCAGGGGCGCTAGGCCGAGGCGCAGGCTTGTGCTGGCCTGGGGCTTTGCCCGCCCACCCAAGCTACTTCACTGCCCCGGGGCTTGCTGGGCACGGGGGTGGCACAGGCAGGGTGTTCTGTTCTCGCCCGTTCCAGGGCAGGGGGTTGGGTGGGATCTGAGTGAGATGGGGGCTGTCTGCCCGGAGGGTGAGCGCTCCTGTTCTCTCCTCAGGACCTGCTGGAGTAGGCGGCTCGCTGGCGTGGGGACGAGCGGGTTTGGGCGCTGCCCCGGATCTGCAGAACTGCAAACGCCTCCTCCAGCCCGTGCACCTCCCAGCTGGCTGCCTGTCCCCCGTGCGAGGGACTCCGCACTGTTGCTGCCTCCCGTGCAACTGTCCAAGGCCGGCAGCGCTGCGAGCCAGGCAGCACCAGGAAGCTGCTGCAGCCACCTGGTGGCCCAGAGCGGGGGAGGGGGGTAATTAACTCTATTGTGATGAGATTTCGTGGCTCTTTTAAGGACGGCGAAATAGGAATGGGAAGCAGCCTTCCCTGTACTGCCGGCACCCAGGCCCAGCTCTCCCTGCGCAGACACGGCCTCTCGCTCCTGCAGCTCGTCTCTGCCTCCGCATGGCCACTGTGTGACCCTGCTACAGGCCCATCTACATCCACATCCACAGCCCCAGCCACGCCCACGTGAGCCGCAGCTCCCAGCAGGCCCCCATGGCGCGTGGGCAGCGCCCTGCACGGCCCTCTGCCAGCCTGGGCCTGCTCGGCCTAGGGCTTGTAGCTGGAACCAAAGGGCTGAAGGGGCAAGCGCTGGGCTGGGCGGGGGCTATTTTTAGTTCTAGGAATAAGTGTGACTGCCCCTGGCCCGGAATAAATCTGCTGCTTGGTTTGTGCCCCTTGAGCTGCGGGACATTGTTCCTAGTGGATCTGGTATCACAGCTGGCACTGCTCTGGCCAGGAGCCCCACGGCTCCATTCGAGGGGGCAGACACCCCCTCAGGAGGCAGCCAGCAGAAGCCTGGCAGCTCCTAGAGTTGCTGTGGCCGTGGCGGGTGGGGTGGGCAGCGCTCTGGCCCCGGCTCCTACAAACGAGGCCTTCAGGGCCTGGCCCTTTCCAGCAGGGTGTGGGGGGGCGTGGCAGACGGCTTCTGCTGTAGACACGTTTCCACACACCCGCTGCAGTGTGGCCCTGTCCCCCTTCCTGTGCAGTCGCTGCTGCCCGCGTGGTACAGAGAGGGTGGCGGGCTGGCCTTGGTGGGCAGGGCCCTGGGTGACTGGACAGAGAATGCACAGAACAGTCTCATCCCGCTGGGCCGGGTGCCACTCACTGCCCTTTGCCCGGTTCAGTGCCAGTGCAGGCCAAGCCACCAGGCCATGGCTCAACCCCACACAGGCGGGCGCGGCGAGTCCCCGGACTCGGTTTGCAGAGCTGGGGCCTGTCCACGTGGCTGTCTGAACGGCCTCTCCTCCCCCCCACTCCTCTGACACGTGCTGGCGGCCCCAGCTGGGCGGTTTCAGGCTCTGCTCTGCGGAGTTGCACGCTTAGCGCCATGCGCGAGGGGCTGGCCGCACTGTGGGATACGTCAGCCCTCCGGGCTGGAGTGTCGACTCGGTTGTAAGCCCCGGCTGGGAAAGGTTGGGCTCTGGGCCCCAGCCTCTGCATGTCCGTGTGCAGCCCTAAGTCCTGCCAGCCACAGCCCAGCTGCCTTGTTCCTTCCTGGGGTGGGGGTGCAGTGCAGGAAAGTGGGCTGGGCCCATGCCCCCTTGCAAGCCAGCTGGCTCTATTGAGCCCCTTTCCCTTGCGCATGGCCTGGGTCTTGCCTGTGCCTGCTGGAGGGCGGCATTTCCCCGGTACAGAGGCAGGCTGCTGCCAATGCTGGCCGGCCGGCAGGATCAGGCAGGCAGGCTGCTCGGTGGGGAAAGGGAGGCAGCCCTGCGTGTGCGGTGCCTCGGTCCCTGGCACGTAGCTCATGCAGCAGCAGGTTTATCAGCGTGCCCACAGGGCTGGGTGCCCACTGCCCAGCCCCTGCTAAAGCCATAGCCTCTGCTCTCCCATGCAGTGTGTCTCTAGGGGCCAGGCTGGGGGGAGGCACCTGGAGACATGAGGAAAGTCCTGTAAATAAGCCTGGCTGGGGTATAACTGTCCAAGAGAGGTGGGATGGGGGGAGGTTTGAGCTATGTGCAGCTGGTCCGGGCTGGGGATGACTTTGTACTGGGGCTTTCTGTATATTTGCAATATTGGGGTTAGAAATAAAAACCAAATGGACTCTGTGTTGCCTGCTCTGGGGGCTGCCTTGCTGCGCCAGTGAGAGAGGCTGGCTCATGTTCGATTCGGCCGACCTGTGGGCCCTGCAACAACCCCCAGGTGCTTTCTCTTGGGCCTAGCCCTGGGCTCGCCCCTGTGCCAGACTGGGGGCAGGGGAGCCACTGTTCAGCCTGGTCAGCCACGTGCCTATGTAATGGCTCCATGGAGTCTTACATGGGGCTGCTTGCCTGCTGAACCCATGTCTGTGGGGCTGGACTGCTGTAAATAAAATAACATGAGCAGACTCTGAACACTCCAGTCCAGTGGGCTCCAGCCTGCCTAACACCAGATCACTCTTTCAATGTCTGCAATGTAAGATCTACCCCAAACCCAAATACCTTTGTCCAGCTGCCTTCTCCCGCTTCTCTGAGGCCTCGCCCTGCTTGCTCCTTCCTCCCCACAGCTCACTCACTTGCACCAGGCTGGGGTAGGGCGTTGGGGTGCAGGCTCTGGTCTTGGGCCAAGGGGTTCGGAGTGTGGGAGGGACACTCTGAAGGTTAGGGAGGTGGGGTGGGTTTGGAGTGGCCTAGGGGATAGGGCATTTGCCTGGGGAGCGCAGGGTTGAGGGCTCAGGTCCCTCCACTCACCCTGGGAGTGGTCAGACAGCCAACACAGGCTGCCCCAGGGACGGAGCTGGCTCCTGCATTAGGAAGGCAGGATAAGGGAGCTGCTGAAGATACAGAGGTGGGGTGGGCTTGGCTCTGGAGAGGATTAGGGGTTAGGGTGTATGCATGGTGGTGGGTTCAAGTCCCACTCACCTTGGGAGCAGTCAGACAGCCAACACAGGCTGCCCTAGGGATGGAGCTGGCTCCTGCATTAGGAAGGCAGGATAAGGGACCTGCTGAAGGTGGGATGGGATCTCCAGTGAACTTGGGGATAGGGCATCAGCCTCTGGAGAACAGGGTGGTGGACTGCATCCCACCCTCCTCTGCCCACCCAGGCAGCATCTGACTCAGGGATGGAGCTGGCTCCCACATTAGGAAGGCAGGATAAGGGACCTGCTGAAGGTATGCAGGTGGGATGGGCTCTCCAGTGAACTCAGGGATGGGGCATCAGCCTCTGGAGTACAGGGTGGTAGGCTGGATCCCAGCCCCCTCCATCCACTCAGGAAGATAGGGTGATGGGGTGGGCTCTGGAGTGTCTTAGGGGATAGGGCCTTGGCCTGGGGAGTGCATGGTGGTGGGCTTGAGTCCTGCCCCCCACTCAGCAGCCCAAGTCCTGCCCTCCCACCCCTGCCCCCACTGGGAGCAACCAGACAGCCAATACGGGATAAGGGACCCTCTGAAGGTAGGGGGGTGGGGTGGGTTCTGGAGTGGCCGAGGGGATTTGTCTGGGGAGGGTAGGGTTGTGGGTTCAAGTACCACCCTAGGAGCTGGGAGCAGTCAGACAACCTCCCCAGGGATGCAACAGTGGAGTTAAGGCAGGCTTACTCCCGTCCTAGCCCTGCACCACTCCTGAAAGCAGCTGGCATGCACAGTGGCCCCATGCACTGCCCCATATCTACTGGCCCCAACCCCACAGCTTCTACTGACCACAGTTCTCTGTTATTGATCACTGGGAGCTGCAGGAGCGGTGTCCGCAGCCAAGCACAGCGTGTGGAGACCCCCTGCTCTGCCTCTCTCAGGGGCTGCAGGGACATGCCAGCCACTTCCAGGAGCACAATTCCCACAGGGATAATGACCCCAGCCACAACAGGTTGGGCGTTTCAGAACTCTTATGCTCCATTTAAGCATAAGAGAGAAATGAAAATGATGAAATGCACAGACCAGTCACAAACCAAAAAGAAGCCACTTTGCCAGCAGTACAAGTAGTAACAACCCCCAGGTATGTGTTGGGTCGGGAGATGAGAGCAGTGTGTATGAGAGCGACAGATTTGCATTGCCAAGCTCCCACCATCCCCTTCTTCCTGTGGAGATAGGGTACGGGGGGGGGGGAGGGACACCCTGACGTCAGCACCCCCTCTTCTCCCTCCCACGCCCTGCACAGCGAGGAGGAGGCTCCCAGGGGACAGCTCCAAGGCAGAGGGCAGGAGCAGCATGACAGTGAGTGGAAGAGCAACTGAAGTGCCAGCTCTTGTTAGCTTCCCAACCAAACCAGTCTGGATCACCTGTCGGAAGTTCCAAGATCTACTGGTAGATCCCCATCTACTGGTTGGTGACCACGGATCTATTCACTGTCTTTTTTTTCCTCTTTTCCCACCCTTCCCTTATTTATTCTTGGATCTGGCCTTTTAATACTCCAGTCATCTGAAGAAGTGGGCTGCGCCCACAAAAGCTCACGATCCCATCGCCATGTTTTGTTAGTCTCTAAGGTGCTGCCAGACTCTGTTTTTTAAGTTGTTCCAGTTACAGACTAACTCGGCTCCTCCTCTGAAGCTGACTCATCCTGTTAGGCTGAGCGGGGGCAGGAAAGCCCTGTGCTGTGCTCCCACCGCCCCCCATAAGCACAGGATGCCTGCGGGGATTGGTGCAGTCCCTGGGGTCCAGCCAAAGCAGGTGGCTGTCAGGTGAGTGTAGAGGCCATAATGGATCCATCCTCCTGCTTCCCTTCCAGGGTCTAATTCAGGAGGCCTCCCCCCCGCACACACTCAAGGGTAGTTTATCCCCAGCACCTCCCCAGGCTTTGGAAAGCACGGGAGGACCCAGGCGCGGGGCGCTGAAGCAAAGTGGGGAAGAAGCTGCGACTCCTGGGCACAGGGGCGACGAGCTGCGAGAGCCAGCGTGCCACGTGGGGGTTGGGGAGGCCTCCAAGAAGAGCTGCGCCGTTGACCAAGTCCCTAGATCAGTGACCATCACATCTGCAGGGAAGAGCAGGAGGGGGTGGGGGGGGCTGGGCCAGGCCACGGTCAGTGACAGCCGGTGAATGAGGGACTCAAAGCAGGTTGCGTCTCTCCCGCTGGTGTGATGGCAGCCCCGGCATCGCTTTGACCTAGACCTAGCGCTGGGCTCGGGGGTTCTGCTCCATGCACTCCTGCCCCAGCCAGGCGTGCTGCTGCCTCAGCCCCTGTTTTGGGGTAACACGACAGGACGAACGGTGTGTGCTCTAGGCTGGAGTTTGCTCCCTTCTCCGCAGCAAGTTGTGCCTGCGTCCCACCTGCTCGTGGACACAGTGGGCTGCGAAATCCACCCTGTCAATTCCTCTTCTGCTCCACTGCCGCTCCCCGGCTCCGCACGCCCGTAAATACATGTGAGCAGCCTTGGCTGGTGGAACCGCCTCCCCTGGGCCACACAGCTGCTCCGTAGGAGTAACACCTTCTCCAGAGGAGTCTGCTCACCTGGCCCTGCCATGGAGGTGAGAGCTCTTAATAAGCACTGAGGACTCACGATCTGTGCTAGTGATGGGCTATTTGGGGCGTTAATGATGCCTTCAGGGCCTTGGAGGCGCAAACACCCGTGTAATGACCTAGATGGGCTACCAGTAAATCAGACTGCAGTTTGGCAGATGTGGGGGGGGGAGGCGAGTGGGGTGGAAGGTGGAGAGTTCACAGAAGTGACCATTTGGTGTAGGGGGACCCTCCCGGTTTCCGAGTGTTCCCCCAGCTGCCCCCTTCGGAAGGGCTTGTGCGCAGTTTGACCCAATGGAGCTTGCCGCTCACACCTGGGCTTTGGCAGGGAAAGGCAAAATCCTGCAGCTTGGCATTTCCAGCCTGTCTGCCGGGGCACTTCAGTGACCACGGGTGCAAGGCGCTGGGGCTCCGGCAGCCTGAGGGAGGGAGAAGGCCTCCAGCTCTGCCTGCCCACGCGGGGTGGGTTTCTGTTAGCAGTACCAAGCCCTGTCCCTACTCCTGCCACAGGGCACTGAAGCCTCTAGAAAGCACTTTCTGCCCTGGCAGCCAGCGCTGGGATGGAATGCGGTTAATGCAGGCGTGTTACACGCCAGATTTCCAATCCCCCGGGATTGCAGAAACTTGCCAATTCTCCCTTGTCTGACGGGGCCCCCGGCAGCACCCCAGGGAAGAAAGTGAGGAGCTTTTTAATTTGGTGCATTAAAAAGCAGGAACACCCTTGCCCTTCATGCAATCAAGTGGCTCTTTACACATAAAAACGAAACTCCAAACAAAAAAAAGTGCCACCATTTAACACCCAGATCATCTCGCTGCTGTGGGAGCAGCAGGAGGGACCCCAGAGCCGGCAGGCCTGGCTTCCATTCCCGGCTCTGGGAGAGGCATATGGTCAGAGGGCGGGCCAGGGAAAATGGGAGCTCAGACTGTGGGATTCTGCCTTGACTCACTGTGCAAACTTGGGACAAATTCACTTCCCCCTTGTCTCCTTGTGCCTGGCTGCCAGGGCACCTCGACCCAGCATGGCAAAAGTCAAACTAAGTGAAGTGACTTCAGCTACGTCAGTTGCGAACACCCTTCCTTCACCTGCCCTTGCTCCTTGTGAAATGCAGGTTACAGGGGTCGGAGCAAGACATCCTCCAGCTCACCGTTATTCTGAAACGACGCTGTGGGGCAGGCAGAATGTTTCTGCTGAAGCCCAGTTTGTCTTTATAAAATGCTCTGAGATCTGCAGGTGCCAGCGCTGTGGCCAGCGCAGTGTTCGACACAACTTCCCAAACTACCGATAACTGACCTGCATCAGCCAGTGTTGTGACGACAGGATAAACCGGCACCCACTTCCCAGGACTCTGGTACGGTACCAGGGACCAGCATTACTTAGTTACACGACTGTACCCAGCTCCTGCCCCCTCATGAGTTGCATGTTTGCCAGAGGCTGGGTATGGGTGACGGGAGGAATCGTGTGATGATTTCCTGGTCTGGTCACTCCCTCTGGCGCCCCTGGCATTGCCCCCTGCGGGCAGACTGGACACGGGGCTGGATGGGCCTTTGGTCTGACCCCATCTGGCCGCTCTGATGTTAAAGCAAAGCCATTACAAATCCCTGCTCTTTTTTAATAGGCTGAGCTCTGTCCTGAGCCGCTAGAGGATGGAAATGGCTGGGCCCAGTTCCCACCTGGCCAAGCAGGCAGAGCTGGTGGGAAGTCAGTGGAGCTCAGATAAGAGTCTCTCAGCTGCCCTCCTGTTAGAACGTGGATTCAGTGTCTCCTGGAACCTGTTTAATGTTGATAAATCTGCGCCTGCACTAAAGGCTTCAGTTCTTTGGCTCCCAGCATGTGTCGGCTTCGCTCCTGGAACGCTCCCAGCCAGAGCAGGGACAGCCGCAGAGCAAGAAGGAGCCAATGAAAAGTCTTGGGGGTGAGCGCGGGGGTGTGACGCGTTCTGCAGGCTCAGCTGCCTTGCGTGTGACAGCCCGGGGCAGTGCATAGCCCCGGCAGCGGAATTGCTGCGTTCCATGGCCAAAGAAAGGCCGTTCCCCAGATTTGCCCTGAATTGGCACAAACGTGTTTTGGGCAAAATTTCTGCTCACCGAAAAATTGTTGCCTGGCTTCACATGCCCCCAGGTAGTGCCCCACGCCCCGCAGTGGTGCCCCGGCCTCCTCCTGTAAGCAGCACAGCCGTGCGTCGGGCTGGGCTTGGGCTCCAGTCGGGGGCCACGCTCCTCAGGAGGCCAGAGGCGGTTGGATCCAGGGGGTCGATTCCCACCTGCTTCTCGGGTAGTTGGAGCCGGGGCAGAAAGGGGCACCTTGCTCAGCCGGGCTTGCGGGCGCTGTCTCTGCACCAGAGCAGGCTGCCTGTGTGCGCGGCCGGAGGGACTGACGGGCAGCTCTGGGCAGAGCAGGGCGGCGCCGCCTCTGGAGGGTTATCTGGCTGGAGTTTATAAATCAGCTCATTAGCAGCAGGGGTTGGCTGGGGAAAGTGGCAGGGTCAAGACCAGCAGCTGCCTGGGACTGCAGCTCAATCCAGTGATTCCTGGCAGCGGGCACCAGGCTTGGGCACCCCGAGGGCCCCCAGCAGACAGGCCAGGAGCAGCGCAGAGGAGCAGGTTTGTAGATGGGGCTTGGCGGGAACTCGGACAGCTGGCCTGCCCCTGCCTCTGCCCCTGCCCCATGGAAGTTCAGTTCCTGCCTTTGGGGGAGCAGGATTGGCCCATGGGGCGAGTCCAGCAGGGTGTACTCTCCAGCTGAACCCCCCTCCTTCCTGCTCCCCACTCTGCTGCCCTCTTGGTGAGCAGAGCCGCCAGCCTGTCAGCAGGAGGGGCTGGAGCTCAGGGAGCCTGTCTGCCCTTCAGAAACCGTCATGCTGGTGTGGTCCTACCTAGAGGTCAATGGAGAGGAAGCAAGTAATAACCAGGCCTGGTCTGGCCGAGATCCCAGGCAGCTTTGTTCCCGCCCCCTGGATTTCTGGTATTTTGGTCCCAGGAAGCTGGAAGTTTTGTCTGAGAATTTCTAAGCTGCCCCCTGAATTTCCCCCAGCCTGTGTGCATGCCCCCACCCCCTTATTTCCCTCTGCGGGGAGCCAGGCTTTGGGCAGGTGTCCTAGGGTTGTCCCCGAGCCTGCTGCCTTCTCTGAGGCCAGGTTGACGCTACTCACATTGCTCAGGGATGTGAACGGCGCCCCCCAGCAGCCAGGGTACCAACCGCTGCTCTGTTGTAGGCGGCCCTGGGAGCAGGCCGCACCCCACAAGTGCTCTAAGCTGCTGTGGCACTGGATGGGTAGGCGGGGGGCAGGCTGCCAAGCTGACTGGGCCCTTTGACTTCCAGAACTGAGCACAGGGCTGGCTGCAGCTGAGCGTCCGCCTGTGATGGCAGCCAACTCCAGTGCAGGCCCCAGCTCTGGGCTGAGCGACCTCTCCCTGCTCCAGTCCCGGCGGCTCTTCGCCTCCCTCTACTTTCTCATCTTCCTGCTGGGCATACCTGGGAACGTCCTGCTGCTCCTGGTCCTGATCCCAGACCTCCTGAGACCTGGGGCCAGCCACATCTCCCGCCTGACTGGGCCCCTGCTGGTCAACATTGCCCTCCTGGACCTGCTCTTCTTCCTCTACAACGTCCCAGTGATGTTCGGCAACGTGCTCTTCCAGGGCTGGCCCTTGGGCTACGTGGTGTGTGTCACCTACAACAGCCTGTCTCTCACCATCGTCTTCGCCAATTTCTACAGCCTGCTGGCGGTCTCCCTGCTGCGCTACGCAGCTGTGCTCCACCCCACGCGCACCCTGGCTGCCTCCCAGCGGCATAGCGCCGGGGTCTGTGTGTTTACATGGGCGCTCGGCTTCCTCTTCTCCATCCCCCTGTGGATTTACTACACAACGGTGCAGGTGGAGGGGGAGACCTACTGCGTGAACGAAATGCCCAAGCAGCAGCTGGCTCTGTACTTCCGGCTCCTGGGGGGAGTGGCGTTCCTCCCCCCCATGCTCCTCATGATCCTCTGCTACTCCAGGATTGTCTGCGCCCTGTGGGTCAGGAGGGCACTGGCCAGCCACACAGCCTCCAGCCTCCAGGGCAACAGGCGCGCCACAGTCATGGCTCTGGTCACCGTGGTGACCTTTGTGGCTATGTGGGTCCCCTACTGGCTGGTGGTCTTCCTCACGAAGGACGATGAGTTGCTCAGCACAGGCCCCATGTACCTGGCATCCAACCTGACCACCCTGCTGGCCTATGCCAACCGCTGCATCAACCCCCTCATCAGCTTCAGCTTCTCCAGCCACTGCCAGGCTGGGCTGAGGAAGCTGCTGAGGCGGACGGGCTGCCGGGCACACAGGTGCTCCATGGGCAGGTTCAGGGGGAAGCTGCAGGCGGGAGGGGGGAGCACTGTAGGGGCTGAGGGGGGCAGGCAGAGCTGGGACGAGGCGGGCATGGAGCAGGTCTGACGCTCCCCATCGTTGCGTGTGACCATGGCTGCTCCGGGCCACACCGGTCGCCTCCTCGTGTGCCTGGGCTGCATGTCGAGGGGGGAGCTGGGCCTCTTCTAGGAGCCAGTTTTGTTCAATGTCTTTATTGATGACCTGGATGAGGGGATGGATTGCACCCTCAGCAAGTTCGCAGATTGACTGAGGGGGAGAGGTAGATACACCTGAGGGCAGAGATAGGGTCCAGAGTGACTTAGACAAATTGGAGGATTGGGCCACAAGAAATCTGACAAGTTTCAACAAGGACAAGAGCAGAGTCCTGCACTTGGGACGGAAGAATCCCAAGCATAGTTACAGGCTGGGGACCAACCAGCTAAGTAGTAGTTCTGCAGAAAAGGACCTGGGGGTTACGGTGGATGAGAAGCTGGATATGAGTCAACAGGGTGCCCTTGTAGCCAAGAAGGCTAATGGCATATTAGGTTGCATTAAGAGGAGCATTGCCAGCAGATCCAGAGAAGTGATTATTCCCCTTTATTCGGCTCTGGTGAGGCCACATCTGGAGTATTGTGTCCAGTTCTGGGCCCCCCACTACAAAAAGGATGTGGACGCATTGGAGAGGGTCCAGCCGAGGGCAACCAAAATGATTAGGGGGCTGGAGCATACGACCTATGAGGAGAGACTGAGGGATTTGGGTCTGTTTAGTCTGCAGAAGAGAAGAGTGAGGGGGGATTTGATAGCAGCCTTCAACTCCCCGAAGGGAGGTTCCAAAGAGGCTGGAGAAAGGCTGTTCTCAGTAGTGACGGATGGCAGAACAAGGAGCAATGGTCTCAAGTTGCGGCGGGAGAGGTCCAGGTTGGATATTAGGAAAAACTATTTCCCTAGGAGAGTGGTGAAACACTGGAATGGGTTACCTAGGGAAGTAGTGGAGTCTCCATCCCTAGAGATTTTTAAGTCTCAGCTTGACAAAGCCCTGGCTGGGTTGATTTAGTTGGGATTGGTCCTGCCTTGGGCAGGGGGCTGGACTTGATGACCTACTGAGGTCTCTTCCAGCTCTATGGTCCTATGATTCTCTCACGCATCAGCCTCTGCTGCCCTGGGAGCCAGAGGTCCTTGGCTCTGTCCCCACAGCTGGTGGGTGGGTATGGCACAGGCCAATTAGACAGGCTGACCAAGGGCACCCCACACTGGGCCAGCCCCAAATGACCTGGGGACACCTGCTACTGCAGCCTCCTCGACGTGGGGCAGAAGCCAGCAGGGCCAGCCTGCCTGGCTAGGAATCACACTCACCTGCTGTAAACGCTAACCTGCCGCCTCAGCCCCGCTTGGCTGTCCTGGCGCGAGGCAGGGGGCTCGGTGGGGCCATGGCTGTGACAGTGCCACAGGGCCTGGCCTGGCTCGACCAGAACAGAGAGGCTGGATGTGGCAGGGGATGGGCGTTCTGGGCGGTGCCCTGCAGGAGCGCAGCTGCAGCTTGTCAGTCACAATCGGACTGGCTAGACATTATTGCACCATGACCTTAGTAAGGAAGCAGGGGCCTGCCCTGCTCTGCCCTCCGGGGGGGAGCGGGAAGCTGGTCCTTCCTGCGCTCCTCCTCTTATGGAATGGTGTTACGTGGCACCCAGGGCCCGTGTGCCAGGCGCGGCCCGAGTGCAGAACACAGGGCCAGCTCCCCAGGTAAAGGAGCAGGGATGCTGGATTTTCTGCAATCAGAAAGGTGGCAACCCTACCGGGTGCAGCTGGTACCTTGTGCTATGCAGGCATCAGGCTCCCTCTGGCCTTGGACTAGAATCTGTCTGTGCAGGAGAGATGAGTCCTGGGAGGCTGGTCCCAGGCTGTGGAAGGAAGGAATGAAGGGCTCTTCCAGCCCTCCCACCTCCTGCACTCTCACCTGCCACCCCTGCTCACTGTATGTGGCTATTTCAAAACAGATCAGCCCCTCCTAAAACCCTCCCCCACCTCATGTGCAAACTGTGGCCGGTGTTGCTCTCGGAAGGTGCTCAGTCGCTCCAGTGATAAGTGCGGTATGAGAGCCCGGTATGGAGCAGAGCATCCTGGTGAAAGGCGCCTCGGGCCCATGGGGCCTGTGGAGAGCTGCCAACCAAACAAGTGACTCTGGTCCAAAGTCTGCAGACGGTGCAGGCCCCAGTGCGAGAGCCAGGCCCTGCCCCAAACAGGTAACACAAGACTCAAGGAGACAAAGGTCCACATGGCAGTGGAGCTGTGGGGTCAGGCCTGTGAAAGCATCACACATGCCAGGGACATCCCTGCACTGGCAAGCCAGGGGTAGGCCCAGCATGTCCCAGCTTCCGCCTTGGGCCAGATGGCTGATGCTGTTCAGAGACTTAGAATCCGCAGAATCAGAGAGTCCCAGGGCTGGAAGAGACCTCAGGAGTCATCGAGTCCAGCCCCTGCCCAAAGCAGGACCAACTCCAACTCAATCATCTCAGCCAGGGCTTTGTCAAACTGGGACTGAAAAACCTCTAGGGATGGAGATTCCACCCCCTCCCTAGGGAACCCTCCCAGTGCTTCACCATCCTCCTCAGGAAATAGTTTTTCCTAATATCCAACCTAGACCTCCCCCGTTGTAACTTGAGACCATTGCTCCTCGTTCTGCCACCTGCCACTCCTGAGAACAGCCTCTCTCCATCCTCTTTGGAACCTCCCTTCAGGGAGTTGAAGGCTGCTCTCAAATCCCCCCTCACTCTTCTCTTCTGCAGACTAAACAAACCTAAATCCCTCAGCCTCTCCTCTTAGGTCATATGCTCCAGCCCCCTCATCATTTTGGTTGCCCTCCGCTGGACCCTCTCCAATGCATCCACATCCTTTTTGTAGTGGGGGGCCCAGAACTGGACACAATACTCCTGGGCTATGTCTACACTGGCGTATTCTCACGCAAAAACTCTTTCAGAAGAGAGCGTCTACACTGGCATGTGCTTTTGCGCAAGAGCATGCATGCCAGTGCAGACGCTCTCTTGCGCAAGAAAGCTCTGATGGCCATTTTAACCATAGGGGCTTCTTGCGCAAGAAATTCATGTTGCCTGTCTACACTGGCCTCTTCTGGAAGAGCTCTTGCACAAGAGGGCTTATTCCTGAGCAGGAACATCAGCGTTCTGGCACAAAAAGCCCTGATTTTATACATTAGAACGTCAGTTTACTTGCGCAAGAACACGCAGCCAGTGTAGACAGGCAGCAAGTTTCTGCACAAGAGCGGCCGCTTTTGCGTGAGATTGAGCCAGTGTAGACACAGCCCAGATGTGGCCTCGCCAGAGCCGAATAAAGGGGAACAATCACTTCCCTAGATCTGCTGGCAATGCTCCTCCTAATGCACCTAATATTCCATTCGCCTTCTTTACTATAAGGGCACACTGTTGACTCATATCCAGCTCCTCGTCCACTGTAAGCCCTAAGTCCTTTCCTCCAGAACTGCTGCTTACCCAGTCGGTTCCCAGGCTGTAACAATGCTTGGGATTCTTCTGTCTCAAGTGCAGGAGTCTGCACTTGTCCTTGCTGAACCTCATCAGGTTTCTTTTGGCTCAATCTTCCAGTTTGTCTAGGTCACTCTGGACCCTCCAACATATCTACCTCTCCCCGTAGCTTAGTGTCATCCGCAAACTTGCTGAGGGTGCAATCCATCCCCTCATCCAGGTCATTAATAAAGATGTTGAACAAAACCGGCCCCAGAACCTGTTCTTTCTGCACTGAAGGCTGCCCACCTCCTCCCCGCACCGTGTTGCCTAGTGCAGCAGTCTGGGAGCTGACCTTGTCTGTGAGGACAGAGGCAAAAAAAGCATTGAGTACTTCAGCTTTCCCACATCATTTGTCACTAGGGGTATGTCTAGACTGCATCCCTCTGTCGGCAGAGGGATGCAGATTAGGCAGGTCGACACTGCAAATGAAGCAGGGATTTAAATATCCCGTGCTTAATTTGCATAAAAATGGCCACCGTTTTTGCCGACTCAGAACTTTGTCGGCAAAAAGAGGCAGTCTAGAGGCAGATCTGTCGAGAAAGAAAGCCTTTTTTGACAGATCCTGTAAACCTCCTTGCAGGAGGCATAAGGGATCTGTAGAAAAAGGCTTGCTTTCCCGACACATCCGCCTCTAGACTGCCTCTTTTTGCCAACAAAGTGCTGAGTTGGCAAAAACAGCGGCCATTTTTATGCAAATTAAGCACGGGGTATTTAAATCCCCGCTTCATGTGCAATGTTGACCTGCCTAATCTGCATCCCTCTGCTGACAGAGGGATGCAGTCTAGACATACCCGAGGCTACCTCCTTCATCCAGTAAGGGCCCCACACCCTCTCTGATCACCCTCTTATTGCTAACATGCCTGTAGAAACCTTTCTTGTTACCTTTTACATCCCTTGCTAGCCACAATTCCAACTGTGCTTTGGCCTTCCTCAATACACCCCTGCATGCTCCAGCAAGATATTTACACTCCTCCCTGATCATCTGTCTGAGTTTCAACTTCTTGTGAGCTTCCTTTTTAGTGTTTTAGCTCACCAATGGCTTATTGTCATTAGAACATAAGAACAACCATGCTAGGTCAGATCTAACTGGTCCATCCAGCCCAGTGTCCTGTCTTCTGACAGTGCCAAGTGCCCCAGAAGGAGTGAACAGGACAGGGAATCATAAAGCAATCCCTCCCCCGTGGCCGATTCCCAGCTTCTGGCTGGCTAATAGCTATTGATGGACCTATCCTCCTCTATGAATTTATCTAGCTCTTCTTTGAAGTCCTGGCCTTCACAACATCCTCTGGCAAGGAGTTCCATGGGTTTACTGTGCACTGCATGAAGAAGTACTTCCTTTTGTTTGTTTTAAACCTGCTACCTATTCATTTCACTCGGTGACCCCGAGTGAACAACTTTTCCTTATTCACTTTTTCAATACCAGTCATGATTTTATCAACCTCTAGCATATGCCCCTCCCTAGTCATCTCTTTTCTAAGCTGAAAACTCCCAGTCTTATTGCTCTCTCTTCATATGGGACCCGTTCCAAACTCCTAATCATTTGTGTTGCCCTTTTCTGAACCTTTTCCAATGCCAAGCTATCTTTGTTGAAATGGGATGATCACATCTGTACCCAGTATTCAAGAGGTGGACATCCCACGGTTTTATATAGAGGCAATAAGATATTTTCTATCTTATTCTCTATCCCTTTTCTTAATGATTCCTAACATTCTGTTTGCTTTTTTCACTGCCGCGGCACATTGAGTAGATGTTTTCAGAGAACTGTCCACAATGACTCCATGATCTCTCCCTTGAATGGAAACAGCTAATTTAGTCCCCATCATATTATACATACAGGTGGGTTTATGTTTTTCTATGTGCATTACTTTGCATGTATTAACATACCGCCAAAAGAGCCCCTTTGCTGACATACATTGCATCTCTGCTAGGGTGCTTTGCGGGTAGAGCTGTGCTATAACAGGGCTCTGGGAGCACCAGTGAGAGGGTCAAATCAAGGTGAATTACTTAGAATCAGAGTTACACTCAGCCCAAGACTGGGCTCCTCCTCTATAAGGCACCAAACCAGTCACAGAGAACACTTCAGCTGCCACTCTGGTGATTCCCAGACACCCCAGCGTTCCCTGTGCCACCACCAGCACTGCTCCTTATGCAGGTGAGAGGTTATAAACCCATCTCACCCCTCCAAACAGGTTGCATCGCTCTCAAAGGACCAGCCACAGTCCCAGCTCAATTTATACTCAGATCTTACTCTAAAGAGCATCTGTGCCAGTCCTCTAGAATCGAAAGGTTTATTAATTAAAAGAAAGAAAAGGTTGAGAGTAGACTGGTTAAAGAAATTACATCACATATGTCACTCGTAAACGTCCTGGTGCAGGATGGAAAGATCTTAACTGTCTCTGGAATACGCCCTGTGTTAGGATGGGTCAACAGCCCTTCTGGGCCCTTTGCTCATAGCCAAGATGCTTCTGAAGTGACGAGCAGAGTGAAGACAAAGGCCCCTCGGACCCTTTTATACTCTTGCCCACGAGGAGGGAATCCCACTCTCGCTGTGTGAAGGAACCTCCCAGAACGGAGCCGATCACGTGAGCAAGTCGCTCTCCACGTCCTTTTCAGGCAATGGCCGGGG
Organism: Pelochelys cantorii; assembly: GCA_032595735.1. Classification (NCBI taxonomy): domain Eukaryota; kingdom Metazoa; phylum Chordata; order Testudines; family Trionychidae; genus Pelochelys; species Pelochelys cantorii. Next base: position 16,372,861 of record CM064353.1, read on the forward strand.
GGTACCTGCCCGACTGCAGGTTTGCAGCAGGATTCCTCAGCTGTTTATTGGCGACACTTGAGGCCCAGTGTCCACGCAGCATCGCTATTCAGTGAGTAGCCACCCCTCACAAGAGCATCACCCGGGCATGTGCAACAGACACAGACTCCGCAGAGCTCCAGCTTTCAGCAGACACACTTGGCCCAGACTGTGGGGCAGACACACCAGTGGGTGCAGCGATGCTCCGCGTGTGCATCCAACAATGTGGCGAGTAGTTGACAGCCTGCGAAGGGACGTGAGTGACACCCCCTGGGCCTGCGGCAGAGCCAGGAAGAGAAGCCAGGTTTCCATGCCCCACCCACCGAGCCACGCTGCCTGCCTGGGGAGTGCTTGCAAAGCTAAAATGAGCCCTAATAGTGCTACCTTTTATGGGGTGCAGGCAGCTATTAGTCTGTTTCTAGATGAATCCAGTTTTACCCTGGGATTATCCCTTGGCTCAGGGGTGTCCCCAGGGGTGTTGATTCACCTCCATGGCGAATCAGACACTTGTTCCCCTGGCAGGATTTCAGCAGCGTCGGCCTCCGGAGGGACCCCAAACGGTGCTGCTGCACGCTGGGATAATGAGCCCATTCAGGTGTTAATGAGCTCAGCTCCCGTGCTCTGTGGTAACGAGGCCCCAGTGGGAGCAGAGGGGGGGTCACTGGGACAGAGGGCGACACTCTGCCCCACAGAACTCTCCATTCCTGTCGGCGCGGCATGCTGGCCCGAGGCCGCTCGCCTCCCGTCGGCGGCAAAATGGCTTCCCTAGACAGGCCCAGGCACGGGACGGGACTAACCCGGCTCCGCAGTGGGGGCCTGCACCTGCCAGGAGCTCTTGTGCTGAGCTGCAGGCAGGGAGCCGAGCTCATTGCAACTCAGTCTCTGCTAACCAGGCGGCTCCGCTCCCCTCTGCTCGTCCCACACATCTCGGAGCAAGGGCACGGTGAGTGCTGCAGCCTGGCGCTCCTCAGGCTTGGTCCTCCTGGGTCCGTGTTCCAGGGTGTCCCTTGCCCCGCAATGCTGAGCATGACAGTGCCCCAGCTGGCCGCAGGGCCTCGGGCTGCAAGCGCCGTGCACACGCATGATGAGACGGACTCCTTGCTCCTTTAGCTTTAACACTCTTGCACATTATGCTGCCCTGCCAATTAAACCTGCCCCCAGCACTCCAGCCCCCAGTCATTTTGGTTGCCCTCCGCTGGACCCTCTCCAATGTGGCCACATCCTTGCTGAAGTGGGGGGGCCCAGAACCAGACGCAATACTCCAGATGTGGCCTCACCAGAGCCGAATAAAAAGGAATAATCACTTCTCTGGATCTGCTGGCAATGCTCCTCCTAATGCACCCCAGTCTGGCGAGATGGATCACTCTGCTCTGTTCATTCCCTCTGAAGCACCTGGCATTGGCCACTGTCACAAGACAAGCTATTGGGCTAGATGGTCTGGCCCCATCGATGTTCCACTGCTGGTGCTGGAGCCGGAGCATGGAGCAGCACAACAGCCTTTGCACTTGGTTGGGTTTCTTTAGTGTGTGTTTAATGGTGACCCAGGACCTCTGGCTTCAGCCTCTGGCTCTGCTCCAGATTTCCTGTGTCCTTGGGTAGGTCGTCTCCTCTCTCTGTGCCTCAGTTCCCATCTGCAAAACAGGGCTTTGAACTCCTGTGCACCCACGTGTTTCTGACGTGACTGGTTAGCTGGCAAGGGTCTCAGGGCAGAGCACCTAGCACAATGCACATCTGGGTTAAGGCTCTTAGTGCCGCACACAGTGATGCTGAGCCACCAGGTGCCTGTGGGGTGAGTTACACTTTAAAGGCTGGTACCCCCGCACGTTGTTAACATGCTCCCCCTCCTGTTCTCGGCCACAGTGCACATTGGAACCTCTGCGCATGTTACTGGGCTGAGGACTCTGTTCTTTCCCTTCGCAGGGCTAGTGTGACGAGAGATTGGGGTTTCCTCCGGGACCTGTTGGGGGTGAACATGCTGCATTGACGGAGTTCCTGGCCAGTAATGAAAAGTGCCAAGGAATGTGAAAGTGGAACCCACACACCTAGTGCGGGTCACCGTCCCATGGAGCGGCACGTAGACCTCTCACAGCGCAAGATAAGAGCAAGGGAGCTGTATAGCCCAAGCTGGGAGCCAGCTGGCTTTATAGCTCAAGCTGTCGCGGCTCCTGCACTGAGGTCCCAGGTTCGACTCTGCCCAGTGGCTTACAAAAGCAGGCCCCTATCTCCTCCTGTCTGTCCATTTCTGCTGGTCCACACAGGAAGAATAAAGCAGGTTACTTCCTAACGCCCCCTCACGGCTGTTTGGAGCAGCACTAGCTGGAATACAGCAGTTGTCCGCATGGCTCCTGTACAGCCGCAGACGGTGGAGTTTTATGTGACATCTGTAATGGGATTTGCTGAGTGAGGATTGGCTCAGTTGCTCACCAGTGGTGTCCCAGAAGAGGAGATCCTCGATCGAGGGCTCAGGCTGCGGGCGCGCGCGCGCACACACACACACACACACAGAGCAGCTCTGTGCATAGGTGCCAACTCCAGGGTGCTCCAGGAGAAAAGTGGGGTGCACCAGCAGCCAGCGCTTCCTGCCAGCTCCTCCCACCAGCTGGGGGCGGTGCAGGGGCAGAAAGAGGCAGAACAAGGGCGAGGTGGAGGGAGCAGGAGTAGGGTGGGGGCGAGGCCTCGGGAGAAGGGGTGGAGGGGGGTGGAGCTCAGAAAGTTGGCAATCTGTCTGTCAGCTCTCTGGGCTGAGGAAGGCCAAAGTTTCCCAGAAAGGGCAGCACCATCCACCACGCCCCCCTCATCACCACCTGTCTGCATAGAGCCAGAGGGTCTGTAGCAGGGGCCCACTTGGGGCTTGCGTTACCGGGCTGGGGTCCACTGTGCGCTCCGTCTCCTGCATTCACCGCTAGGCTCCTGCTGCCCATTGCTATCCCCGTGCACTGGTCAGCTCTCTCCTGGCTGGCCTGGCCTCTGCCCTGCTCCCTGACAGCTTGGGGGTGGTCTGGGGCTCCAGGGGCTGTGGGACATGCTGGACCAGGGTCAGGTCTGGGGAGGTTGGGGCCCTGCTGTCCGGCTCTCCAGTGCTCGGGGGTGAAGGCTGGGGCCATGCTCTTTGCCACCTGGCACTCTGGGGTTGGGAGGGGCTAGAGGTGCTAGCCTGGGGGGGGGGGAAGTGGCCATAGTGGGGGAGAGGGAAGGGACCAGCAGCCGTGGTGGGGACTGGGCTCTGGTGAGCGTGGAAAGGGCAGAATTGGGCATTAGCCCACGGCTCTGAGTCCTTCGATGAGCAGGTCAGACTAGATGATCTTGAGGGTCCCTGGGGCCCAAGTGTGACTTCAGGGGGTCTGGCACAGTCAGAAGTGCTGACCATGTACCTAGCCAAGGCGTCGGGCAGTCAGCTAATGACAATGCAGGAAAGCATTTCAGACGGGAAAAGAGGGGTTTGCTCTCTCTCTCTTTGTTTTAATCAGAGCAGTGTCTCCCAGCTATTGAGGGAGATGGGAGATGTGTCTCTCGCCAAGACCAGACTGCTTACAATGTGTAAGTAGGGAAAAGTTTAGCTAGTCCACCAGGGTTTATTGTTTTCCTTGTTTGGGGGGTTGGAAATAATGTCTGAGCTGGTTAATTGTTTTTTTCTCTTTTGTAACTAAGCCTTCAGCCCAAGGGTTCTCCCCAAGGAGCTATAGCAAACGATGGCTTTTTCCATCTAGCCAATCTACTATGCTTGCAACTGTAGTTTTGTTTTGGTAATAAAAGAGTGTTTCTTTTTTCTAATTAACCAGTATTGGTTGAGTCTTGTATCCTGGAAGGTCTGCATGTGTCGGACTGAGGGGTCAGCTACCAGAGACTGCAGCTTGTTTTTCTCTTTTCTTTTGCGAGCTCTTTTGGGGAAAAATCACGTGGGGTACCCCTGGGGTTGGTTTCAAGTGTCTACCCCTGTTTGTTTTATTTTGGGGTTCAAAGTACTTGGTGGTGGCAGCAGGTCCCCCAAAATCTGGGTATTAGGATTTTGTGGGGGGAAGTTTTTGTACCAGAGCCTGTAGAGACAAGGTTTTGGGGTGCTCTTGTGGGCTCCCACTTCTGCATTCGTCATGCCAGAGTGGGGAACAGCCTTGACAGGGCCTCAGGAGGCGATTTTTCCAAAGTGCTCAGCACTGACAAAATGCTGATGGGGGTGAACATGGGGGCTTTGTGACCCCTGCCTGAGTGGACAATGCGCTGGCTCTCGCAAGACTGGTTTTAACACTGCTAGGGCTAGGTCCTGGGCTGTATGCAGGAATTTCTGGGGAAGAGGGGTGCATGTGGACTACAAGGGTGTAAATGCAGCTCCCAAGGTCCCCCAAGTAAGTGGAGAAATCAGCCCCTGCCTTCCCTGGCCGGCCAGAGCATACTTACTTGGGGGAGCATGGGGGGGTGTTTTCGTACCCATCGCTGGGTACAGGCCTGAGGTCAGCCACTCCTGTGCCGGGAAACTGGACCCTATTTATACCCTGTTAACAGATCTAATTGAAATGAGAAGTTAATTGCTTAAAATCATAGGGTGCTTGTTAAAGCTAATTAGCACTAAGTGGTGACAATGATCACAGGTGGTGGTGCCCAAGTTTCAATGTGGTTTCCACTCTACATTGGACTATTTGCTGTTACTTCTTGGGTCACTGGGCCGGCTCCAGTATGCGGGAGTGACAGGCCGTGTGAAGGGCACTCACAATGGAGGCGTTCAGAGACTCAGCTGGCATCACGCCAACAGGGGATGAGTAGGAGACCAAGGGAGGAAGCAGAACTTAAGGAAAAACTGTTTCTCATCTCCGCCATGGCAGGCAGGTTGGCGTTTCTCATCTCTGCCATGGCAGGCAGGGCGGCGTTTCTCTTCTCCGCTGTGGCAGGCAGGGCGGCGTGTCTCATCTCCGCCGTGGCAGGCAGGGTGGCGTTTCTCATCTCCGCCGTGGCAGGCAGGGTAGCGTTTCTCTTCTCCGCTGTGGCAGGCAGAGTGGCGTTTCTCGTCTCCGCTGTGGCAGGCAGGGTGGCGTTTCTCGTCTCCGCCGTGGCAAGCAGGGTGGCATTTCTCGTTTCCGCCATGGTGAGCAGGGTGGCGTTTCTCATCTCCGCCGTGGCAAGGAGGGCGGCATTTCTCATTTCTTCCGTGGCAGGCAGGGTGGCATTTCTCATCTCCACTGTGGCAGGCAGGGTGGCGTTTCTCATCTCCGCCGTGGCGAGGCGGGTGGCGTTTCTTGTCTCCGCCGTGGCAGGCAGGGTGGCGTTTCTCATCTCTGCTGTGGCGAGGAGGGTGGCATTTCTCGTCTCCACCATGGCGAGGAGGGTGGCATTTCTCATCTCTGCTGTGGCAAGGAGGGTGGCATTTCTCATCTCTGCCGTGGTGAGGAGGGTGGCATTTCTCGTCTCCCCCATGGCGGGCAGGGTGGCGTGTATCGTCTCTGTTGTGGCGAGGAGGGAGGCGTTTCTTGTTTCAGGTCAGAGCAGGTAGGCGGAAGCTGGGTGAGCGCCGTGGCCGGGCGACAGTGCTCAGCGACAGGAGGGGTTTCCCCGGGTCCTGCCTCACAGTTCCAGGGCAGTGCGCCCACAACGCCATGACACTAGCCGGCTTCTAGTGAAGGTCTCCAGGGAGGAGGGCTGACCACTCCACGCTGCTGCAAGGCAAGGCAGAGGCAGGGCCAGGCCCTGCCTTGCTCCCTTGGCAGAGCTAGCCCAGTGCCACCTGGCAGCAGTCCCTTTGCTACGGACAGCCAGGCCAGCCGGTCCCCTTAAGGGACATTTCCACAGCCAGACCCTGCCTCCACTCACCCTGCCAGAGCCAGGGACGCTGCAGGCAGAAAAAGCTGGCGTCTGTTCCGGTCTCGGCGTGACCTTGGTCAAGTCACTTCCATGCCTCAGGCCTCAGTTTCCCAGTCCAGCAAGGGGCTGTGGACTGAGGCCATGGTGCCATCCACTGCAGGCTGCCGCTGGCCCTGCCAGGAGGTGCAGCTCCCCCAGCCCTCCTGTGCTTGGGAGTCCAAGGCTGGGGGGTGCTCTGTAATGGAGGGAGCAGCCCCGCTGGCAACACCAGGCTCTTGGCATCTGCTCCCAGCTCTGCAATTGTGGTCACATCACAACATCTCGGTGCCTTGGTTTCCCCATTCGGAAGCTAGGGAAATAACATTTGCCTGCCTGCTGGCAGAGGGGGGAGTTGTGAGGCTCCAGGGGCCGGGTGGCCAAAGGGATTTAAGCACCCCAAGCTGTATGGAGCTGCTTAGTGGCATGTGGAAAAGCACCTCACCACCCTGCTTCCAGGAGAATTAGACGCCTGGGTGGGAGTGTGGGAAAACTCTGCAGCAATGGTGCTTTGGAAGCCTGCCCTTCAGGTTGGAGGGGGGCTCTGGGACAGGGTCTGGTGTTACACCAGCCGAGAGCCCTTCCCAGGCCACATGGCCCTGGCCTTCGTAGGAAAGCGTCGATCCAGCCCAGCACTGCTGCCGGCAGCCCCCTCCCCCCCGCCCGCTGCAGCAGAGACAAGGGGGATGGCGCACACCTACTGGGATCTGCTGGGGAGAGTTAGGGAGCCATAAATTAACACCCCCTGGCTTGCAGAATCCTGCCAGCGACTCGTTAGTGCCCGCGAGTGCTCCCAGGGGACTTGGCTCTACGGGGCTGTGGGAGGCAGAGACTAAAATAGCTTCCCCTCTCCACACCCCCGTGCAGGCAGCTTTGGAGCCTGCCCAGAGAGCTGAGTCTTTCTAGGCCTGACTTGCCCAGCCCCCAGGAGAGCAGGTGGGGGAGGCTGGTCTCTTCCCGCCCCATTTCCCGCCTGGCCAGGGAAGGAGGATATCATGCCCTGCGCCCGCTGACACAGCCCAGAAAGCTGCAAGCGCTGCCCTCACCCGCCCCGTGCCTGGACTCCTGCGCCAGGTGAGTGTTTCTTCAGCAGCGGTGGCCCAAGTGGCTGTCCCCAGCGCTGAGAGGGAGGCTGTCTGGCTGCAGGAGAGCCATTTCCCTGCAGCCGTTGCTGAGTTGGGCGCAGGGGTTGGAGCTAGGACCCACCTAGGGTTGCCAGATGGTTTAACCAAAAATACCGAACACTGCCCCCCCCACCCCCCACCCAAAAAAAAAAAACCACCGGGAAAAAATTCTGTTGAGAAAAAAAAGGGGGGAGACCAAAGTTGTTGAGAAAAAAAAAATGGACCCCGACAGCAATTAACCCCCAAAAAAAAAAAAAATAAAAATCAGCATGGCCCCTTTAAGAAAAGGCTTTTTTGCCGCCGCCGGCCACAGGACAAGCCCCTGTGGAACCAGGTAAGCACGGGTGGGGGAGTGTCGGGGGGGGCCTGGCAGGAGGTCCGAGGGCTGGGCCCGGTTGCTGAGTGTGTCGTAGGGTTGCCAGGTGTCCAGTATTTTCACCTGACAGGGAAAAAAAATCAGAAAATACCGGACATTGTAGGTGGCTGATATTTTCTGAATTTTTTACCGGACAGGAGGTAAAAATACCGGACCCCTGGCAACCCTAGACCCACCAGCTGGGGTGAGCTGAAGGGCGACCGATGCCATGTCTGGCCTTAGCTCCATGGCTAGGGAGTCTCTGGACCCGCTGCCAGGCCCCAGTGCCTGCTGTTGGGCACCGCGGTAGCCTCGGGAGAAGGGCATGAAGGGACGCAGTGTCTGCAGCACTGAACGTTACGGTGACAGCACGGCACGCAGATGCCGCGGGCTAGGCCCCGTTCCTCAGAGCGAGGCGCCTTGCTCTGCTAACGACGGGGGGGCCCGGAGGCAGGGAGTGCTAGGCACTGGCTCTACCAGCGATGCGTTAGCGCCCGCTTGCTCCACACAGAACCGCCAGAGGAGGGGCCCACCTGGGGACTCTTTGCCAGGTTAGCTCTCACCTGCCAAGTGCCAGATGCTGGCTCAAGTCCTGCCTCCCCCATGGCAGCGGGAGGAGCGGAGCCCGGCGAGTGCCCAAACTGCTGATGGCACCAGTGGGCAGGCTGCCAAAGGGACCAGAGCTGGGGAGCTGCCCCTGGGGCGCCTCCCGGCCCGGCCCCCTGCCGGTGTCTTGGGAGTGGAACGGTGCCGGGGGCATGCCCAGTGGCAGCAACAGGGGGCGGAGGGGCTGTAACTGCGCGTTTAGGCCCCTGTGGGACTTGGGACTTGTGTGACTCACAGCAGAACCAAAACTGGGTTTCGGGGGCCTCCCTGTCACCGTGGGCCTGGCCGACGAGCTCAGTCTGTTCAGCTTAGAGGGACTGGGTCTCGGTCCCTGAGCGCCTCCCAGGAACCAGCCGCCATGGGCCGTGGCTGGAACCAGCTCCGACGGAAACAGCCTCTGGTTTCTCCAAGCACAGCAATGGCCACTGGGCCAGGGCTGGGGGCAGGGGGTGGATTCTCCATCGCTGACGGTTGTAAAGCCAGAGGGACTTTCTGAAGCACAGCTCTGCTCTCCTTGCCCAGAAATGAATCTAGGCGCTCGGCAGGTGACACTAGATATCACAGCGGTCCCTTCTGGGCGTGGCACCGCTGAGGAGAGCTGGGCTGGGGTCCTGGCACACCCAGGGCTGCAGGAATGAAGCTGTCAGTGAGGCAGGAGGTGTAATCACTGGCCACGCCGCATTGGAGCTCATTGACTCACCCCACACGGCCTAGGCAGCTGGTAACTCGACACGGCGCAAGGCATGTCCGGGGACCAGCTGGTCTCTGGCCATGCTGGCCCAGACTGAGCCTCGCTGGAACCCGGGTCTCTTTGGCGGCTCATGTGCTGCGCCCCGGAGGGTCACGAGCCACCTCCCCGTGGGCTGGTGTCAGGCGTGTGGCGAGCAGCACTGCCGGTGCGAGGGAGGGGCTGGGGTCTGAGGAGTGGTGTGCCCACGGGGTGGCAAGGGCAGGGCAGCCCTAGCTTAGAAGCCTGTGACAAGGGGCGTTCCTGGGCAAGAGCAAATGTGGGTCTGAAGCTTGAGCAGGGTGGCGGGGGGCCCTGGGTAACCCAGGCAGCGTGCGCCCTGCTCTAAGCCCATCGACTCAGTGACAGGCCCTGGCCGGCTGGGCTCTGAGCTCTCCACCAGCAGCAAGTCACTCGCCTGCTCCCGGCTTCCCCTTCCCGCAGGAGGCACCAAGGCGTGGGGAAGGGAATTGGTGGGTGAACCCCCGGCGGGGCTAGGGATCAAACCCAGGGGCCTGCGGCCCAGTGCCCACCCTCCCGCCCAGTGAGCTGCCAGGCCACACGCTGCCGGTGGTGTGGAAAGAGCGAGATGGGGAAGCTTCGTATCCCTGCGGCCGCCCATGGCCAGGCTCGAGGGCTGAGGGTGGGCGAGTGGAAAGGGGGGAAGTGGGGGCAGGGCGGGTGAAGCGCTTGCCAGCGCATGTTTGTACCTCAGCAGGAGGAGGCTCCTAGAACTGGTTTGGGGGCCGGGAGGCTCCCAGCCGCGGGCGCTCGGTTGCTTTGCTGTTCCTGCACCTTTGCGTTTCTGTTCAGTTCCGCTCTGCGCGGAGCAGCCGCCACCCTCGCCCTCCCGGTGGGCTGCTCCTGCCTCCGTTTCCTGGCTCCCAGGCCAGGCCGGTGCCCCTGTGACTCCGTTTCCTGGCTCCCAGGCCAGGCTGACAGGTCTGAGTGCGCGGCCTGAGAACCAGCCGCTGCTTGCTCAGGCCTCAGGATGCTGCCCAGCCAGAGGCTCCTGGCCGTGTCAAAGAGCAAGGCTTTTTGTTTAGCCACGTTCTCCAGCCCAGGACAGCTTGACCCGCAGCAGCCCCCCGCTCTCCCCGGGGAGCAGCTGGCTCAGAAGCAGGGACCAGCCTGGACCCAACAGCACAAGTCTCCACTGCGCGAGCGATTGACTGGGTGCTGGAGCCCCGGCTGTGGGGACCCGGAGCCCCCAAGAGGAGGTCCCGGGGGGGGGGGATTACACTGGGGGCCCTCGAGCAGCTGTGCTGTGGGGCTGTCGCCGAGAACCGGCAGGGAAATAGGAATAACCCCTCCCCTGGAGAGGGGGGCACTTGCTGGCACCCAAAGGCGCCCAGCACCCAGAACTGAGATGCTGCTTGGCACAGGGGAGGGGGATGGGCAGTAACTCAGCAGCAGGGGAAGAGCCATTCAGGTGAGCAGCTCACGGCAAACTCAGCATCGTTCTGGCTGCTTCTCTCTAGCAAGTGGCCCCGGCTGCTGGATACGCACCAGGATCCCAGCCCACCCCAGGCTGGCAGCCAGGCCTTGGGTGACCCAAGAGTCAGGGCTTTTTCATCTAGGCGCCCACCCCCATCGCTCTGCTCAGACCTGCTCTCTGGTCATGCTACTCCTACCCTCACTGGCCCGCAGGACTCTGGGTAAGTGCCCCGGTGCCTCCGTTTCCCCCTCTGGGCTGCTGCCATGTTGTAAGGTGCACGGGGTGGCCAGAGGGCAGGGACTAGAGCAGGGCCTGTTGATCGTTACTGGTGACTGTTCTCCTTTCAGTCAAGCTGGACCAATGGACTTCTCCACCACCACTGACGGCGTCTTCCTTGCCTCCAACGGCAGCCTCGGCTCCGCCTCTGCGCAGGCTGCAGGCCACCGCTTCCTTGGCTTGACCATGACGCAGCTCAGGTGCATCTTTGCCACTTTCTGCAGCCTGACCTTGTTAGTTGGTCTTGTAGGAAACCTGCTCATGCTGCGAGTCCTCACTGAGGGTTTCCAGAGCAGCAGCAGCAGCCACATCTCCACCCTGAGCAGCACCCTCATGGTCAACATCACCGTCTCTGACCTGCTTTTCCTACTGTACAACGTCACGGTGCTGCTGCTGACTTTTCTCCAAGAGGACTGGCAGCTGGGGGTGGCCATCTGTGTCAGCAGCCAGAGCCTCTACATGTGGACCATGTTCTGCAGCTTTTACAGCATGGTGGCCACATCCATCCTGCGCTACGTGGCCGTGGTCCATCCCAACTGCTCCTTCTCAACCAGTAAGGGCCAGCGGCTCCTGCTGTGCATGAGCATGTGGCTTCTGCGTCTCCATTCCCAACTGGATGCACCAAAGGGTCGTGGAGGCTGGAGAGGCCCATCACTGTGTGCTTCTCATGACTCCCGAGCAAACCTTTCTCTACTTCATCTTCTTTGGGGGGGTTGCCTTTCTCCCCTTTGTGCTGCTGCTGCTCCTGTGCTACGCCAGGATTGTGCAGGCCCTCTGGTGCCGGCATGGCCACATGGGCCCTTTGGCAGGAAGCGCACAACTCAACCAGAAGGCCACTGTCATGATACTGACGGTGGTGACGGTCTTTGTCCTGATGTGGATCCCTGGCTGCGTGGTGATCTACCTCTCTGCCACTCACCGCCTTTCTCAGACGCCCGCGGCTTTCGTGGCCTCCAGCGTGGCCACAGTGCTGGCCTATTCCAACTGCTCCGTGAGTCCTCTCATCTGCTTCTCCCTTTCAGACCAGTTTCAGGGCAGCCTGAAAAAGCTGCTCTTTCGGAGAGGCCCCAGATGAGCCAGAGCATGGAGCAGGCGGCTGACCCGGGCAGGCGTGGGATGCCGTTCAGCGGGGCCATGATGGAGAGATACAGAACAGCGAAGAGGAAGGAGAAGGCGGACTGGGTGCCCCTTTCTCCTCAGGAACGAGGGGACAGCCAGGGCACGTCTAGACTACATGGCTCCGTCGACAGAGCCATGTAGATTAGGGTTGTAAGCAAAGGGAAATGAAGTGGCAATTTAAATAATCGCTGCTTCGTTTAAATTAAAATGGCTGCCGCGCTGCGCCGATCAGCTGTTTGTCGGCACAGCGCTGTAGTCTGGATGCTCCGCGGTCGACATCGAAGGCCTTTGTCGACCTCCCTGGTAAACCTCATCCCACGAGGCATACCGGGGAGGTCGACAAACGCCTTTGATGTCGACCGGGGAGCGTCCAGACTATAGCGCTGTGCCAACAAACAGCTGATCGGCGCAGCGCGGCAGCCATTTTAATTTAAATGAAGCAGCGATTATTTAAATCGCCGCTTCATTTCCCTTTGCCTACAACCCTAATCTACATGGCTCTGTCGACGGAGCCATGTAATCTAGACATGACCCAGTGGCACTGAGCGGCAGCAAATGTCGAGCTGATGAAAGGAGAATCCTGACTTTCGGCCTTCCAGAGCATAATTAACCTGTGGGACTCTATGCTACAAGATATGCCTGAGGGCAAGAACTAAGCAGGGTTGAAAAAGGATTGGCCAGGTCTCTGGAGAATTAGAATTACTGGTGTCTTAGGGACTATACAGTCAGGGTGCGAGCCAACATCTTCACTGGAGACACTTCCTCCCTGGACAGGTTGCTCCATCACTGCCCACAAGGGGCTGCCTCAGAAGCAGCTGGGACAGGCACCTGCCCAGTGATGATTCTGGCCCAGCTGTTCTGGTCCTGCAGGTTGTCCCCAGCGAGCGCTTGCTCAGGGCTTTGTGCATTTGGGGCCCAGCACAGACATGCATGGCCCCCTTATTGCACTGACAAAGGCTCAAGCATATTTGCTGGACACAGGTGCCATGCAAGCTCCATGCCTGCATCTCGCAGGCTGGCTCCGTGAGGCCAGAGAAAAGAAAGGCAGGTTGTTCCTTGGGTATCACGGGGCTGTTGCTGGGCAGCAGCACACCTGGTGCCCAGCAGTCAGTGTTTCATCAGGCACTGGCGGGCTCACTAGCCTGACAAACCCCTCCCAGCCACACAACAGCATCAGAGGGCCACGCTGCTCATGCTGATTTCCTCTTCTTTGTCCGGCCTGCCTGGGCTGTGTTGAAACTGACACAGCCTGTTGCCCCATGTGCCTGCTGCTTACATGAGCCGCCCTCCGCTGCTGCTCTGGGTACGGTCACACCCTTGGGAGCTCAGAACTAGTCTTGATACGAGCCCTGCAGCCCAGGTCCAGGTTCTGCAAGTGATTCCTGTCTTTCTGATTGCCTTTCCAGTGCCCCCAGCAATTAAAAAATGCCAAATCTTGAGCCAAAGACGTGTGTGGGTGGGAGGGGAATTTGAGACCCGGAGTTGTGGCCTGTCCATCATGTGAACAGGCTTTGGGCATGTCCCAGCAGCAGCTCTGACCCGCAGAGGGTGTGTTGGTACCCAGAGCAGCCACGTGTGCTGCATGCGGAGGCTGTGCTGCACGCAGCGGGCTGACTGTTCGAGGTAGACTGGCTCCCGCCGGGCCCGAGCTGTGTGTGAGAGCCCGCTGGCCAGTCTCCGCTGGTGCACAGCCCTTCCTGTCCGTAGGATGTACGGGGACCAGAACACTTGAACCTCTTGAACCCGGCAACCCTGGGAAAAACCGGTGACTTACCTCATAACGGTTGTTCTTCGAGGAGTGTTGCTCACGTTCATTCCACGTAGGTGTCCATTCCCCGTAAGTTGCGGAAGCTTTTTACCCTTTGCAGAACCCATTGGGCCAGCCGGGGAGCCCCTGGAGTGGTGCCAGCAAATAAGTGGTCCTGTAGCACCACTCAGGCTATGCCTACATGGCAGAGCTTTCCCGGGGGACAGGAGGTGTCCCAGAAAAGCTCTGCCGCCTCCTAGGAATGCTTGGACGCGTTCTTTCAGCCTCCCTGTATCCTCATTGTGGGAGGAAGAAGGGATGTTCCCAAAGAGCAGGGTTTCCAAAATTTGGCCCCGTGTGGATGGGCCAAATGTCGGAAAAGCCTCTTCCGAAAAAAAGTGGAAAAAGATACAGAAATTGTGGTTTGCAATTAGTGTCTCTCCGATGTGGCTTTGCAGGCTGGACAAGCCCCAGCTGAGGAGGTGGGTTGTGCCCACGGAAATGCACGAGGCCACCTGCATTCTGTGAGTCCCTAGGGTGCTGCAGGGTCACTCGTTTTTTAAGTCTAGGCCTGGGGCTGGCAAATGCCCGTGAGGTGGCTTCATTGCCACTCGAATGGCTCTTTTGCAGGTTCTGGCTCTGGCAGCCTTTGCCACTTGTAAGTGAACTAGCTCCTCTCTAGAGCAAGCAGTGCCCCAGAGCAGGGATGGGAATGGGCAGGCAGGGGGCCATTTAGACCCAGTGATGCCTCAGGTGTTTGGGCGCCCTATGCAGCTGCACACTCTGGCGGGGGCGGGGGCTAGGAGGTCCCTGAGGAGGCAGGATTCCAGCAAAGCACGGCTGCTGCGGGAAGCTGGTTTAATCAATGGAAGCAGGCTCTTGCAAAGTGCTCAGCATTGGCCGGATTCGCCTGCCGGCTTTGTTGGGAACAGAGCCAGGCAGAGCCAAGTGCTACTGGAATTCCCACTCGAGAGCGGGTTTGTGCTCTATTCATTAAAAGCTAGTCACATGTTAGAGCTGGGCTGGGATTTTCAACCCCCCAGCCCCTCACTTTCTTTTCTATTCGGTGTGCGTTGTTACCACATCACTGCATCTGTCTCACGGGTCCCCAGAGCCTGGTAATTCTCATGAACCACAAGCCACTTTGTGCAGCAAGACAAGTGGTCGCTGCACAGCCCCCAGCGGGCAGCATCAATCATGAGTGAGAACGCCACGGAGCGTCTGCAAGAGCCTAATGCTGCAATTTATAAAACATCCGTCTCCGGCTTGACATACTGGCACGGCAGCATGAGCGAGGCAGGCCCCTCTGCCTCGCTTGCGCTCGCTCCACTCAGGAGACAGACGGGAGCAAGCAGCGTCTCTAACAGACAGATTATTCTGGCTGACAGACTCTAGGAAAGAACGGCCGCAGCCCCTGAATTTCTGCATTCAGACAAGAGACGCAACTCGCACATGTCCAGGCTCCTGCTGTCTGCTCTTCTCTGCCCCTCGGCTCTGGGCACAGATGCAGAGGCTGTTTGGGGCTGAGTCATTCATGCACGTAGCCTGCGATCCGCTCGCTAGCACTCTAGATCCAGGATTTGGGGCAACCTAACAAACAAGGGGTCCAATAATAGAACAGCAGTGCTTGGTGCCTGCCTCCTGGGTGCTCACAGTGCTCTGCAGAGCAGCCTCACCAACAGCTTCCTCTCCTTCGCAGAGGAGCGCAAGGCAGAGCAAATTGCAAAAGGCCTCACAGGGAGGCTGTGGGAAGTCCTAAGTCCTGCCTGCCGACCTCTGGAGCCACTAGCCATCTCCTAGGGAAGTTAAGCCAGGGGTGGCCAAACTGACTGACCCTCTGGGCCACATAGGATAATCTCAGAATGTCGAGCCCTGGGGAGCGCCTGCCAGGGCTTCAGCCCTGCTCCAAAGAAAGCTCTGAGCCCCAGCAGGTGTGCCCAGTAGGAATGAAGGCCCAAGACTCCGTCCCTGGTGGGCAGAAAAAGGGATAACAGTGAGGTGGCCAAATTTGCAGCTGACACAAAACTGCTCCCAGCTAGACGGCAAAGCCTGACAAAGGGATCGATCAAACCTGGGAGACTGGGCATAAAATGTCACATGAAATGTAATGCTGATAGATGCAAAGAACTGCAGATTGGACAACATAATCACAACTATTTATATAAACTGATGGGGGTCTGAATGAGCAGCGAGATATTGGCGTCACTCTGAAAACAGCCACTCCATGTGCAGTGACAGTTGAAAAAGCAAAGTGTTAGGAATCATTAAAAAAGGCATAGAGAATAAGACAGAGAACATATTATTGCCGCTATATAAAGCCATGGTACGCCCACATCTTGCCGCAAATGTGATTGCCTCATCTCAAAGATATATTGGCATTGGAAAAGGGTCAGAAAAGGGCAACAAAACTGATTAGGGATTTGGAACGGCTGCCACGAGGAGAGATTAATAAGACTGAGACTTTTCATTTTAGAAAAGTGACGACAGGCTACACGATAGAGGGCTGTAAAATCCTGACTGGCTGGAAAAAGTGAATAAAGGAAAGTTATTTACTTGTTCCCACATTGTATTTGGGCAGGGAAGGGTGAAAGCTTTGCTCAGGGCTGGATCATTGAGGCTTAGCACCTGGAGGCTGAATTTGAATAGTCTGAGGGCTTCGCTATTTACTTAGAGTGTGATGCTCTGGGGTTCAATATAGCAGGTCTAATAAGGGTTGTGAGGAGGAAGGGAAATCAATGGGAGAGTTTCTCCTGTTGACCTTCTGCTATGGGAACATGGCGGAAAGCTAACTTCAGGTACGCTGACCCCAGCTACGCTGTTCTTGTAGCTGGAATTGCATATCTTGTCATCTTTCTCCAGCAGTGTAGACATGGGATGAGAGCAGGGCTAGCAGAGCAGCACAGAGTGGGGCCATAAGGATCAGGGATGCTGGAGCCATCGATTTGATGCCAAAAGCCAATAATAGAAGTTAATTAACGAGAGACACTCACACTAGGGTACAAACTATACCAGAAGGACAGCATCGGTTGTGCTGGTGGGGGAGGGGCACTGATGGGGAAAGAAAGCATAAAATCAAATGAAGTAAAAATCGTAACTAAACCATGCAAACAGAATTCCAAGCTGTGAGCAGAACAGTGACTATGAAATGCTAAGGGAGAGTAGAGAGGCTATGGAAATAAAAAAACTCAGTAACAAGGGGGGAGTTCACTTACCCCCACACTGACTGGGTACATGTCACCTCAGGACAGAGATAAAGTTTTTTGACACTTTAAATGACTGCTTCTTGGAGCAGCTGGTTCTGGACCCCACAAGAGGAGAGGCAATTCTTGATTTAGTCCTAAATAGCTGGACTGCTTGGAAATACTGACCACATCTGAAGAAGTGGGCTGTGCCCTCAAAAGCTCCTGCTGCCATCTCCATATTTTGTCAGTCCTTACGGTGCTACCAGACCACTGGTTGGTTTTTAAGTTTGTCCTGTCACAGACTAACTCGGCTCCCCTCTGCAGCTTTTATAACTAAATGTAACATCCCTGTGGTGGGAACAGCACCGCTGCAGCTGGTGTAAGAGGCCGTTGGAGGCAGAGTGCCTGTTAACCCCTCTGCAGTCACGGGTGAGCAGGTTACAGATGTTGCCATAAACCGCCCAGCCAGAACCTCTGTCCCGGCCATGATTGCGGTGTTTAGCAATGCTATGAACTGGAGCCCCAGGCTGTCCGTTGAGAGTGCTGTGCTGGGTTCCCTGGAGGCCAAGGATGGAGAGGCCAGGTACAGAGACCGCTCTGTGAAGTGTTTGCCCCAGGTGTGTGGGGGTCTGTTACTTTTCCTGTGCGAGGTCAGTGAACGTGTAGTGATGGGGCATGCAGTGCACTGGCTGAGGAACACAGCACTATCCCGTATGCCTGGAGGGGAGATGTTCTGGTCCTGGCCCTGCCCTCACGACAGGATGCGTGTCCTCCTGCAGTGCAAGCAGGGCGAGGACCCTGGGAGTGGGAAAGGAGCCTTGTGGGGGCGGCTGGTCCCTCCTGCAGGTGCAAGTTCTGTAGCTGCTGTTCTGGCAGGGCTGGTGCCAGCTGGAGCTGGTGGGGGCTGGTCTTGGGGTGCTTTTTCTGATGAAGAGCTGGGTGAGGCCGGGGGTTGTTTGCAGGCCAGAAGCGGGGCGCTCTGGATAGGGTCACCACCACTGCTAGATGGTCCCCGGCATGGTGCACAGTCTAGCACTGAGTCTGGCTACGGTGGAGAAGTGCAACTGTAATCCCTCCCGAGCTGACAGCAAGAGAAGGGGGCTGCCTCTGACAGCCGTGAGCCAGCCAGTCCCACCCCAGCAGGGGAAACAGAAGGGGGGGGGCTGCTCAGGAATTGCTGTTGAAACCAAAGGGCTCCTGCCTCATGCCAGGTTCCTGTCTGCTGCTGGGGTTCCAGCTGGGTGCAGACAGCGGCATGTGGGCAGAGTTCGGGGTTCTAGGCATCGGGCCCAAAGGGCAGGCATAGGTGGGGGAGGAATCATTGGGCTTCAGTGCCCTGGCACAACACAGCACCCGCTGCAGGGGCAACGGAGACCTGAGAGCACTAGCCAAACGGGCAGGACGTTAATAGCCAGGCCGGAGACCAGGGAGCCAGCCTAAAAGTGTGAGTGAGCCCGAGCCATGCGCCCTTTGAGAGCACCTTGCAGGGAAGGCCCCAAGTGAATCGTTCTGCGGGAGGCCCAGCTCCATGCCACCAGCGTGCAGCGCTGACCTGCCTTCCGCCCTGGGGGCTCTCCCCCGAGAGGGGACATTGCTGGGAGCTCACGGAGCCCTCGGAGGGCAGGAAGCGCGGGGGCTCCGGACTGGAGTAAAAAGCACTGTTTATTTCAGTTTAAGGCAATCCAATACAAACCAGCGCACATCAGACACTGGACACAAGTACAAGAGTGTAAAGTCTAGAAAGGTCCCCCCCATGCAAATACCAAACCACGTGACCAGGGGGGAGGGAAAGGAGCCGAACTTCCCCAGGGACATGATGGGTGGCTGCTGATTCTCAGACCTGGCGACACCTCCTGGCGCTTGTAAAGACAAGCTGGATTGGAGGGCGGTGGCCCCCTGCCCCTGCAAACGAGCACCCCCTCCTGGAAGACTCATGTTCCTTCAGCAGCACTGGCTGGCCACCCTCATGGGCCTGGTTTGAGCTGGGATTTCACGGCCCCATGGTCATCTGCGACCCACAGCGACAGAGCAGGGGAGCTCAGCTTGGACATGCAGCACGCCACAGGACTGCACTGGCATGCACCACCGACAGCTACACTGCACAGAACGGGGCACAGCATGGCAGGGTCAATGGACAGAAACAAGTACAGAGCCAATGGCCACACACTGCCTGCTCCCTGCTCCCGCGGCGCCGGGCAGCAGAGCCATGCCACTCGCGGCCTGCTCCCTACTCCCGCGGC
This sequence comes from Pelochelys cantorii, assembly GCA_032595735.1. Classification (NCBI taxonomy): domain Eukaryota; kingdom Metazoa; phylum Chordata; order Testudines; family Trionychidae; genus Pelochelys; species Pelochelys cantorii. Next base: position 16,391,516 of record CM064353.1, read on the forward strand.
GCCGGGCAGCAGAGCCATGCCACTCGCGGCCTGCTCCCTACTCCCGTGGCGCCGGGCAGCAGAGCCATGCCGCTCGCGGCCTGCTCCCTACTCCCGTGGCGCCGGGCAGCAGAGCCATGCCGCTCGCGGCCTGCTCCCTGCTCCCGCGGCACCGGGCAGCAGAGCCATGCCGCTCGCGGCCTGCTCCCTGCTCCCGCGGCACCGGGCAGCAGAGCCATGCCGCTCGCGGCCTGCTCCCTGCTCCCGCGGCACCGGGCAGCAGAGCCATGCCCCTCGCGGCCTGCTCCCTGCTCCCGCGGCACCGGGCAGCAGAGCCATGCCACTCACGGCCTGCTCCCTGCTCCCGCGGCGCTGGGCAGCAGAGCCATGCCACTCGCGGCCTGCTCCCTGCTCCTGCGGTGCTGGGCAGCAGAGCCATGCCACTCGTGGCCTGCTCCCTGCTCCTGCGGCGCTGGGCAGCAGAGCCATGCCACTCGCGGCCTGCTCCCTGCTCCTGCGGCGCTGGGCAGCAGAGCCATGCCGCTCGCGGCCTGCTCTTTGCCAACGCTGCACGTGGTGGCACTTGGACCCAGAGACCTGCCCGCTACCGATGCAAAGGCAGGGAGGCCGGGCTGGGAGGCGCTATGGTCATGACCCCCGGGTTGGAATGATGCTCATGGAGAGATCCCTCCCTCAGGCGAGCAGCTCCCAGGAGCAGCAGAACCCCTCCCAGGCTGAACTCCCCTCCCTTTTCCCCAAACCCGGCTGAATTGTGGGGGAACGAGGGGTCTGGTGTCAGTCTGGATCCGCCAAGGCAGCGCCGAGTCCAGTGGCACCTTCATGACTAAGAGATTTCTTTGGGCACAAGCTTTCGGGGGCAAACCCCATTTGTCAGATGCGTGGTGCTGGGTTTTGCCCCCGAAAGCTTGTGCGCCAAGGTGCCACAGGGCTCGTGCTGGGCTAGCCGCTACAGCCTGACCCGGCAGCCCCTCTGAGCCATGAGCAATGCTGGGGCGTCACCTTAGCATCCTCAGCAGCCCAGGCTGAGCATGAACTTGGGGGCCCATCCTGGGTCGGAGCCCCACCCACTAGGCTAAAGGTTACGAGACCCTTCCCACCCAGGTCTGGAGTGGGGTCAGGCTGCTCTCCCAGCAGCTCGGCCCCGCACGTGACTGGCAGCTGACACCCGCCCTGCCTGCGCTGAGACACCAAACTGCAGGGACTCAGCGCCCCCCCGCTGCCCCTCGGCGCGGGCTCACTTAGGTGGCCCCGCCCAGCCTGCTGGCTTTGTGGATCCCATTCCAAGGCCCCGATCTGGCCCCATTCGCTGTCTGGGAGCCGCGGCACCGGAGCCAGGCTGTGCAAATGGCAGTGGTGTCCTGTGACCGTCCCGGGCGGTGACACTGGCCCGGCAGCATTCTATGTCCCTTTGGGGGGGGTCCTCCCCGTTCCTGGGGACACAGGGGTGCCCAGTCACATGCCTGCTAAGCCCAGGGGCTAGAATGGCTCCTCGTGTCCCCTCCCACCTCAGTGCTAGGCAGCTACAGGAGCGGGACGGGTCCTGCCCTCTTCTAGCTCTCGTGCAGTGTGTGGGCCTGCTGGGTGTCAACGTTCTGGAAGGGCTCCAAGCCCCCAAGGCCTGCATGGACTCTGCGCCCACCGCGCCCACGGGAATCTCCTAAATACAAAAGCCCTTAGGGCTCTGGTCCGTTAATCTGCTGGCTGCGGGCAGGGAGGGTTGCCCAGCCTGGCACACCCGGTAATTCCAGGGCCCCCACAGGGCTGCACGGGCAGGAGGACACCTCCTGGCCCTTCCCCTCGTGTCCAAGGCCTTGCTAGGGTTGCCAGGTGTCCGGTTTTCTACCGGACAGTCCGGTTTTTGGGGCCTCTGTCTGGTAAAAAAATCCAGAAAATACCGGACAGGTGCAATGTGCAATGTCCGCTATTTCCTGGTTTTCCAGCTGGGCGCCAGACGGAAGCCTGGCGGGAGCGGGGGAAGTGGCTGGGAGGCGGGGCGCGATCGGCGCTGGGAGCCCTGGTCGCATGTGAGGAGGAGGGGCAGCCCAGTCCGTGCTCCTGCGCGCTGGTCAAGCGCGTGGTGGAGCGGCAGCCGGACTGACTCATGTGGGACGGGAGCACCCGGAGAGCTGCACAGCCCCGGTCAGCCCTGCTTCCCGCTGGCTGATTCGCTCCCCCGCCCCCTCCTAGCCGGCCGGTTGGTTGATTCTCCCCGACTTCTCCTCCCAGTCTTCCCCGGCCAGTCCCCCCCCGCACGCCGCCAGCTCTGCCTCCCGCTGGCTGGTTCCTGCTCCAGATCTTCCACAGCCAGCCCCGCTGCACCCCCCACCAGCCCTGCTTCAAGCGGCCAGTTCTCCCCTCCTCCTCCTGAGCTCGCCTGGCCAGCTCCGCCCCCGCTGGCCGCCCCCATTCCGCCCGACCTCCCCCCCACCGACCAGCCCTGCTTCCCGTTGGCCCCCTCATCTCCCCCGGCCAGCCCTGCTGACCCCCCCCAGCTCTGTTTCCTGCCCCCCCCTCCTCCCAGCCAGCACCGCTCCCCTCCCGGTTGGTCCCTCCCCCTCCTCCTCCCATGAAGCGTGTCCGGTATTTTTTTTATGACTACCTGGTAACCCTAGGCCTTGCCCGTTCCCATCTGCCTTCCACTCTGCCCCCTAGAGCTTGAGTATCCCCAGGTGGCCACTGGCCTCAGCATCAGGAAGCCAGGGGCGAGGCCCCAGCCCTGGTGATCTGGGCAGTGCAATGCAGCCAGCCCCAGTGCACCATGCACCACGGCTCCCAGCCCCAGCGCACCATGCACCACGGCTCCCAGCCCCAGCGCACCATGCACCACGGCTCCCAGCCCCAGCGCACCATGCACCACGGCTCCCAGCCCCAGCGCACCATGCACCACGGCTCCCAGCCCCAGCGCACCATGCACCATGGCTCCCAGCCCCAGCCCCAGCGCACCATGCACCACGGCTCCCAGCCCCACCGCACCATGCAGCAGGGCTCCCAGCCCCAGGGCACCACGCAGCAGGGCTCCCAGCCCCAGCGCACCATGCAGCAGGGCTCCCAGCCCCAGGGCACCATGCAGCACGGCTCCCAGCCCCAGCGCACCACGCAGCAGGGCTCCCAGCCCCAGCGCACCACGCAGCAGGGCTCCCAGCCCCAGGGCACCATGCACGATGGCTCCCAGCCCCAGCGCACCATGCACCACGGCTCCCAGCCCCAGGGCACCACGCAGCAGGGCTCCCAGCCCCAGCGCACCATGCAGCAGGGCTCCCAGCCCCAGGGCACCACGCAGCAGGGCTCCCAGCCCCAGCGCACCACGCAGCAGGGCTCCCAGCCCCAGCGCACCACGCAGCAGGGCTCCCAGCCCCAGGGCACCATGCACCATGGCTCCCAGCCCCAGCGCACCATGCACCACGGCTCCCAGCCCCAGGGCACCATGCAGCAGGGCTCCCAGCCCCAGCGCACCATGCACCACGGCTCCCAGCCCCAGCGCACCATGCAGCAGGGCTCCCAGCCCCAGCGCACCATGCACCACGGCTCCCAGCCCCAGCGCACCATGCAGCAGGGCTCCCAGCCCCAGCACACCACGCACCATGGCTCCCAGCCCCAGCGCACCACGCACCATGGCTCCCAGCCCCAGCGCACCACGCACCATGGCTCCCAGCCCCAGCGCACAATGCAGCAGGGCTCCCAGCCCCAGCGCACCATGCACCATGGCTCCCAGCCCCAGGGCACCATGCAGCACGGCTCCCAGCCCCAGCGCACCACGCAGCAGGGCTCCCAGCCCCAGGGCACCATGCACCATGGCTCCCAGCCCCAGCGCACCATGCAGCAGGGCTCCCAGCCCCAGGGCACCATGCACCATGGCTCCCAGCCCCAGGGCACCATGCAGCAGGGCTCCCAGCCCCAGCGCACCATGCACCATGGCTCCCAGCCCCAGCGCACCACGCAGCAGGGCTCCCAGCCCCAGGGCACCACGCACCATGGCTCCCAGCCCCAGCGCACCATGAACCACGGCTCCCAGCCCCAGGGCACCATGCAGCAGGGCTCCCAGCCCAAGTGTTCCAGGCCGCACGGCCCCAGCACCAGCTGCTCTGTTCCTGCGACAGGCAGGCCAGCCAGCCAGCGCTAGCCAGGGCAGAGTGCTGGGAACCGCAGGAGGGGCCTGGCCTGGGGCAGAGCATGGCTGGGGTTGGCTAGGCTCAGCCTACCCCTGCTGAAGGTCCCGCTGCCCAAACAAGGCCTGAAGGTGGGACGAGGCTCGCTGGGAGTTTGCTGCCAGGTCTCCTGCTGCCCTTTGCCATTCGCACAGGGCACGTGCGTGAGCCCTGCTCTCATAGGAGCCAGACGCACGTAACCCAGCTTGGTGCTAGAAGGCAGCCCCAGGAGGGGCACCAAGGCAGCTGAATGCCTAGGCAATGGCTGATTTCTCTGGCCTTGTCGGGCCACATGCACCTTCGTAGCTCCTAGCCTCCCGAGAGCTTTTCATAGCAGCCGGCAGCTCTACAGCCCTCCTTGGGGAAAGTGGCGAACGGGGATGGGATGTTCACGCCCTGCCAAAGTGCAGCCCTTCCGCCCGGCCGGGCGGCACAGCCCAGGAAACAGCACGTGTAGCTTGGGGCGAGGGATCCAGTCACCGCAGGCACGAGGTTCACCTGCCCTGTGGTGCCGGGAGCAGCCACGCAAGCATAAGTACTAATGGCCAAACACTGCTTCCCGCCCCGTCGGCACAGCCGCTCGAGGCCCCACTGTGCCTGGGCTGGGAAAAGGGCGGAACGCTGCGGGAGGGGCTCTCTGCGCAGCTCAACCACATGGGCCTAGGCAGCCCCTGAAAGCTCTTTGCCTGTCTGCTCTTTGCCACATTGGACTGGTCGAAGCAGGAGCGTTAGCAACTCAGAATATGGGTGCAGCCTGAGCATGAACAGAGCAAGCAATGCGGAAACCTGGTCTCTGCAGCCAACCGAAGGTCTGCCAAGCTGATACATAAGCCAAGACAGCCAAGAGCAAGGAGATGGGTGAAAAGGCAGCAGACTGGACTGTACATGGGCTATAAAATACTCTGAGACCTTTGGAAAGGGGAGGATAGAAAGAGGCTGGGGGCCTGGCAGAACAGCTGATCTGCTGAGACCCAACGAGACCAGGTGACGGGGGATTCCACTGCACTGTCTGCTGGGGTGACAACTCACACAACCCCCTCTCCCCCCCACCCCCGTCCCGGAGAGGAAGCTTGTCAGTTGCTGGGCTTCTCCTCCCCCTCCTGTGTGTCCGAGTCCCACAAACCTTCCACGGACGCATGAGGATGAGCCGGTGTCGGACCCCGACAGTCACCATCCACCTGCTGAAAGCCAAGTGTGGAGACAGTCCAGGGAGAACTCTCCCTGGCAGCTCTGCCTGCCATGGTCTGCAGCTAGAGCGAGAGCTGCACAAGAGGCCTTGGGTTCCCTCCTGCTCGTCAGATCTGCGTCTGCAGGGTGGGGCCGGTCGGGTTGTACAGAGGGGGTGCTGGGCCGGGCTTGATGCCGTGTCCCTTCATGTAGGAAATGAACTGGTCGGGGATCTCAGCCAGGACGTCTTTGGCCAAGCGGGCCATGCTCAGCACATGGTTCCCTGTGCGGTCGATGTAATCCCGGAACGGAACAAACTGGAGGGAAGGAAAGCAGGTCAGGCCTACGAGGGGCACGGGGACACTGTGTCTGCACACACTGAAGGTGGGGCCAGATGTCCCCATGGCCGCCTTAGGGCTGCCCTGCCTTTCCCCAGCCAGTCTGCGCTCTACACACCTGCAGAGTGAAGGCTGCGGTGGGGCAGGCGTCACAGCCGCACTGGATAGTTTGGGAAAGGAAAGACGATGAGAAGGGGGAGCCAGGAAGTGTTAATTCTGCATATGCAGCGCAGAGAAGCACGCTGAGGCCTGGTACGGAAATGGGGGTCTAGGGCAGTGGTTCTCAGACTGTGGGCCGTGGACCACCTGTGGTCAGCAGCCACCTTCCCAGTGATCCACGGCTCGGCTCTCAGCCCCCCACTCCAAAGCAGGGAGCCCGCGCTGGCACTCCAGCCTCGCACCCCCCTGTGAGGTTGGCACGTCAGCTTCCCACTGGGGGCAGTGGGGGGAGGGGGAAAAAGCCCCGGGCCTTGTTGGGAAGCAGGGCCAGAAGCGTCTCGGCACACTGCCACTCCCCCTCCCCTGTCTGGGGGAACAGCAGCGCATGGATGCACTTCCTGGAGGATTTCCCCATTTCTCCCATTGCCCGGAATCTGGCCAATGGGAGCAGCAGGAGACCATGCCTGGGACGCGGTGCCTGGGAGCAGCATGGGGCGCAAAAGCAAGTAAGTGCCCCCCACCCCCTCATGCCAAGACCTGGACCCTAAGTCCACTCCTGCTCCCAGGTCCAATCCTGCACCCTCCCCCCAGCCAGACACACTACTCCCAGCCTGCTCATGCACCCTCCGCCATCCCAGATGGACACCCTACCCACAGCCCGCTCCTGCACTCTCCCTTGCTCCCATACCCTTCCCCCCTGGCCAGACACTCTACTCCCAGCATGCTCCTGCACCCACCCTTGTTCTTGCCTCCTTCCCCCTGGCCAGACACCCTACTCCCACCCTACTCCCTGCACTCTATTTCCCATCCAGACTTCGCACCCTCACCCCCTTCTGCACCCCACCACCTGTCCATACCTCACACCCAAACCCCCTCCTGCATCCCCCTCCTGCCCACATCCTGCACCCCCATCCCTATCCCACTTGCTGGCAGTCTTGTCCTGCACGCTGAACCCTTCATTTTTGTCCCACCCCCAGAGTCTAGGGGGTCCACAAAATCCACTAACCCTGGAACCCTAGAAGAGTAAATCTGGTTTATGGGAAGCCCTAAACTCAGTCTTCCCTGTCCTTCCTCCCCCCCACCCCATGAGGCTGGAGCACCAGGGTGTGAGGTGTCTCAGTTGGGGGCCACATCAGTGAGGGTTGGGGGTTTTTTTGCTTCTCACTTGTGTGGTTCCCAACTGATTTTTCTGTGGATTAGTGGCCCCTGACCGAAAAAAGGGTCCCCACCCCTGCCATAAGTACAGAAAACATGGAACCCTTTTGTGTTGGACATAACTTAATATTTTACTTTATTTAAAATGAAGTTTGATTAACTAACATGAGAAAGCTGAAGCACTTAAATCTGTTTAATAATTAAAATTAATATTTCCCTTCTTACTGGTGAAATTAAACTGTTCTTCCTAGCTGCAGCAGTAGCAGCATGGCTCGGGTGGGGTGTAATTAACGGCGAGTTTCCATTAGCAACTGGTAGTCCACGGAAAGGTTTGCATTGAGCCAGGTGGGCCACGGGCCAAAGTTTGAGAACCACTGGCCTAGGGGTATTTTCCGCACCAACCCAACAGATAGCAGAAAACATTTTCTTTTGTGATTGACAATTCCACCCTTCTCCAGAGCCTCCACTGAAACATCCCACGTCCTCTGGCAGAAAGCTGCGTGAAGCGTGCCAGCACTCAGGTGTGCTGCCGCCCCCCCGTCTGGGCTCCAACACTGCTCTGGGCTGGAAAATTCCCTCTGCCCTGACACAAGCTGGGGAGGCCAGAAGGATCCGGGAAGGTTTTGGCCTGATGTCAAGGAGAAGAAGGGGCAGGAGAGCACTGAGTGAGGAGAGTGGCTTTACCTGGACAATGTCTCGCTCAGCGATTTTGCCTCGAGATGAGATTCTGATGTCATCGCCGTCCAGCTCCACCATAGCTGCAAAGGCGGGAGGGGAGAGCACAAAGGGTTAACTGTGCAGCCAGTGACAGGCTGGGAAGGATCCCAAGGGCATTTCAGTACAGAAGAGGCCTAGACTGGGGCTGGTTAATACATTGATCAATGAGAAAAAAACAAAAAATTACCTGTGACCAGAGATAGTTAGGAACTTCAGAGAAACCTACCTGAGCTATGGGAACAGGCAGCACAGCCGCAAAGGAAATTCAGTGCCGATACACTCAAGGACATGTACACTGGCAGAAATAATTTGAACCACTCATGTGTCTTAGTGGGTTCTAAATTTACTGTAACCACTCAAGAAAAAGACCTGAATGTCATTGATTGTAACTCACTGAAATCTCAGTTCACTGCATAGCTGCAGTATTCAAAAAACCTTACGAGGTTTAGGGAATGACAGAAAATACAAATAAAATATTGTAATGCCCTTAAACAAAGCAATGGGACATACACCCTGGGAATATCACATTCCGTTCTGGTTACCCCATCTCAAACAATGATGCAACAGAAACAGAGGTGGTTCTGAGATAGCTGATGAAAGAATGTAGAGGCTGGGGAAGATGGTTGTAGAAGAAAAGATTGAAAAGATGTGGGCTGTGTCCTTTACAGAGGAGAGATATAAAAAGGACATGATTGCAAAAGAAATACTACAGAATAATGATCCCAAGTAATAAATGGCAGAGAGAAGGTAAAGCAGGAGCTCCTGTTTATCTCGACATATCAAGCAAGGGGACAGTCATATGATGGGAGGGCAGCATATTTAAAACTGAGTCACAGAAATACAACATTCTAATACAACATTCAATCATCCTGTGGAACTCCCTGCCACAAGGTATCTCTGGGGCCACAAGTTTAGAACGCTTCAAAAATAGGATCAATCACACCTGAGAGTAATTAGAGCAGCAGCAGTTACATTAAATAAGACTGAACACGGCTCTGCTGTATCCTGCAGGGAGTGGAACCTGAATTCTGTGGCAAGCCCCCACGCAGAAATTCTACACATTCTGCAACAATTCCAGCAAATTAAAAAAATATGTAATAAAAGGTGATATTGAATGAAATATTACAATGAGCAATGGAATCAGCACAGCTCCTCTATGCTCTTCATTTTGGGGTTGTGGGATATGCAAATTAGGTGTATGTTGCTGCTAAAACGGTCAGCAAAGAAACAGCTAATGATGACACTGTCATTGTCATCTTTAAGTTTCAGAGTTAACATGCACCAGTGAGCAGATCACACCTCTCTGAGCTATTTTTTCTGAAGTGAAAGAGGAGAGAAGTGACAGGGCTAATCTACACTTACCAGGGGATCAACACTGTGGCTATTGATGCAGTAGGGGCAATTTAGCAGGTCGAGTGAGGACCTGCCAAATCGACTGCAGATCGCTGTCCTGCTGACTCTGGTATTCCACTGGAATGAGAAGAGTAAGGGGAGTTAAGAGGAAATCGTCTCCTATTGACATAGTGTAGTGTGGACCCCATGGTAAGTAGATCTAACAACATCAGCTTAAACTATACTACTAATGTATAGAGCCCTGCAAATCTGTGGCTATCCACTTTATATCCATGGGTGTCTGCATCCACGGATGTCAATGCCGAAATCCGCAGCTCATTTTTGCAACTACAGATGCGGACACAAATTTTGCATCCGTGCAGGACTCTACTAATGTAACTCAAATTGTGTAGCTTAGCTCTCTGAGCTGCTCTAGTGGGACAAACCTTACATTTCTGCTTAAGCCAAACAACCTGCTGATAGCAAACAGGCCATTTGAAAAAGAAAGTTTCTGGGGAAGTGAATGTGGCTGGGCAAGCGAAGAACATGACAGACTTTGTACTTGGGAGTCACAGTTGGAAATCAAGTGTGTTGTGCAGATTGTTTGCAGCTGACATTGTGTCAGATCAGAAGTTAGTGCTGCCATCAATGATGAGAACAAAAGCATGTCTTAATCACTGGGCTTGTCTGCACTACGAGATAAGGTCAAATTTACTAAGGTCGATTCCGTAGCACCTGATTTTGTGAAGTTGAAGGTGCACGTCCCCACTGTGTGCCAGACTTCCATGTAGTGTATCCCTGTAGGGTGGTAACTTTGACAGTGATGCCCTGTGGGTAGCTATCCCACAGTTCCTACCTCCCCTTTGCATTCTGGGTTAGGGCCAGTGCCTGATGGGACAAAGACAGCACTGCTGGTGGTTCTGGGTACATGTTGTCAGCGCCCCATATGCACTCATCTGCTCCCCCTGCCCCCCTGCTTTAAAGCAGCAGCAAACAATCTGTTCACGGCTTTCCCCCCGGTTATCCATGCAGACGCCATAGCAGGGCAAGCAGGGACCCCATTCACCTGCTATCGTAGCAAACAGCTAGCGCCTTCTGCTGCGGTATGTCCAGAGCCTAGCCAGGGCCCGCCAGAGCAAGGGGAGCGCAAGGAGGCCATGAACACACTATTGAAACCCAATGGCAGGTGCTGATGAAAGTTGCCCCTCTGGACACAGCAGAACACCGGTTCTGGTGCCACGAGACAAGCACAGACTGGTGGGACCATCCAGTGATGCAGCTAAGGGACAATCAGCAGTGGCTGCAAAACTCTGCATGCGCGAGGCCACTTTCACGGAACTGTGCCAGTGGCTTTCCTGGCCCTGAAGTGCAGCAGCACCAGAACAAGACCCGCTCTGACTGGAGGAGTGAGCAGCAGTAGCCCGTGGAGGCTTGCAGCACCAGTTGGGAACCTGTTCGGAGTGGGGATATCTACAGTAGGGGCTGCTACGGAGGGCAACGAGCCCAGACGCTCAACGCCCTGCTGCTATGGAGGGCAGTGACTCTGGGAAGCGTGCAGGAAACAATGGGAGGCTTTGCCATGGTGGGACAATAGAGGGAACGCACATCCCCATCCTGGCCCCTGACCACCTTGCAACCAGCACATGAACCCCAAGGGGTATTCTCGATGCGCTACAGGCGCTGGTGGATCACAAGGGCCGTCTCACTGACATCACCGTGGGATGGTCAGGAAAGGTGCAGGCTGGGCGCATCTTTAGGAATTCATGTGACGTAGTGGGGGGCTGTCTGCTCTGTAACCCGGGGTTCACCTGCGCTGTGATGTGTGATTCCCACTGACTCACCCACACGTGTATTGGCCCAGACACCTAATCCCAGCCTGAGCAGATAACAAGGCTCTTCCCAGGGAGAGAGACAAAGGAAGGGAGGCGGAGATGGCCACGTGGCTGGGGGGCAGGGCCTGGGAGCTGGGCAGTCTTGGCTAGGAAAACATGAAGAGAAGAGACTAAGCTGAGTACTGGCAGTTGAGGGGCCGGTGGACCCCTACCCCGAGGGGTCTGAGGCATCCTGGCCCTGACTTCTGTAACCACATCACGTCTAGGCTGTGCTGTATCCTGGAGGAGCAATAAACCCTCTGTTCTACTGACTGGCAGAGTCTCATCTTGCTGCGGACGGGGGTGCAGGATCGGGGGGTATCCGACACGCCCACAACTTGTCTCTTCAGAACGCTGCAAGATGGAACTTTCTTCCCAGACCGAAAAATACCATTGTTGAAATGCAACAGTGATCCTTGGAGACCTAGCCTACCCCTTCCTCCCGTGGCTCATGAAGCCGTATACGGGCCTGGAGCGCAGCAAGGAGCAGTTCAACCCCAGGCTGAGCAAGCGCAGAATGGCGGCAGGATGTGCTTTTGGACAGTTAAAGGGAAGGCTTTGCAGTTTTTATTGACTAGGTTAGACCTCAGCAAAAGCAACATTCCCATTGTGGCAGTCTGCTGTGTGCTCCATAATCTCTGTGAAAGGGAGGGGGAAATGTATGCCAGGGTGGGGGGTTGGGGCACAGCGCATGGCCAGTGATTATGAGCAGCCAGGCCCCAGGGCAATAAGGAGAGTGCATTGAGGGACACTGGAAATCAGAGAGGCCTTTAAACACAGCTTGGAGAATGGCCAGACAGTGATACGACAGTTCTGTATGTTGCTCTTAACAGGTGTCCTTGCATTAAGTGTGCTGGCCTGTAAACCCTCCTCCCCATGCAACACAATCAATAATGATCCTGTTGTTGAGAAATCATCCATTTTCATTTAGGGGAGATAAGGAAGCAGAGCCAGAAAAGGAGGCTCACGTGGCCACCAAGGAGCCTGTGTTGGGGGCGGGGGGCTGAGCGTGGCAGCAGGGGTTCAAATCATGATTTGCTGGGGATGAGCAAAGGGAGGGATCAGTTAAGGAGCTTCCCCTGCGTGACCCAGATTGCCATGCGCGATAGCGGTCTTCTCCGAATCACACAGAGTGACAGGGAGTGCATGCTGACTGCATGTGGCCAGAACCCAGGACCTGATGCTGCAACGCTTTGTGCTGCAGTGACACCAGACCACTCCTGCTGGCTTGGCGTGGGAAGGCGGCCTACTATGGAGGAGGGAATAAGGCAGCCTCCCCAGAACCTTTGTGAGAAGGATCAAAGAGTTCCTCTAGGAGAGCTTCATGGAGATGTGCAGCATGCTTTAACCCACCTCGAGCCTCATTAAAAATGTGAACTTACCAGAAGTGCCCACCCCGCCATCAGACGTCCCGGAAGGAGGGGACTGTCTCCAAAGTTATAAAAAGGTCCTGGCTGTCGGTGGGATCAGACACTCCGCTCGCCTGCTAACCATTCTCCTCTTCCTCAATGTCCTCCCTGCTGCTGCCCAAGGCTGCCTGAAGAATCTCTTGGGAGGAATCCATGGACTGGGTTAGGACACTGGTCAAGTCCCCCCCTAGAACCCATGCAGCTGCTCATGGAAATGGCATATTTGCAGCGCTGACCCAGACCGTCTGTTTGCCTCCTTTGTCTTCTGGCATGCCTGCCTGAGCTCCTTTATCTTCACATGGCACTGCTGGGCATCCCTGACGTATCCCTCTTCCACCACGTCCTGTGTGATCTTGGCATAGGTATCAGTTCCTCCCCCCACACAGCAATCAGGTCTAGGATCTCCTGCATGCTCCATGCTGGAGCTCATTTGTGACCCTGGGCATTCATGGTCAGGTGTGCTGCTGAGGTGTGCAACATGCTCTGAAAGATCCATGCTCCATATTTGCCATAGAGGAAAAGTAATTCAAGCTTTCTCCTGTGCACCTGGAGAGCAGCAGAGTTGAAAGTGCTGGCTAGAGCGGTCACACTGGGGCACTGTGGGACACCTCCTGGAGGCCAAGAACATCGACTTTCCCAGCACTGCATCTGTACTACCCTAAAGTCAACCATGCAAGGTTGAATTTACTGTTACTCCTCATGAAAAGCAGAAGTACTGAAATTGACATTAACAGCCCTTAAAGTCAGTGGAATGGGCTTGGTGGGGGTGTGGACTCACTGTTTAGAAAATCAACCTAAACTCGTAGTGTAGACCAGGCCTAAGACATGGACAAATTGAAAGAACCGGGTATGAGGAAAGAATACAAAGAAACTTGACAGAAAAATACCACCTTTCTAGAGAAAGAAATGAACATGGTCGAGGCATGGAACAGTGTAAAAATGGGATTATGAAAATAGCTGAACAAAATGTTGGCTACAAAGCCAAAACAAAGAAAGTGAGGTGCATAATAGATGAAGTGCTGCAGCTGAGTGACAAGCATAGGAAACGGAAGGAGAATACAAAGGAGGACAAAGTCTAAGAGCCGAGTACACTGGCAGAGAGAGAAAACAAAAAGCAAAGAGACACAGGAGTGCCTGGATAAGTACACAGCATAAAGATGCAGATGAATGTGTGAAAAGCAATTTGTCACAGGCTGTGTCATACGGTAAAAGAAATGAGTGGGACATAAGAGTGGAAGATGTCAGCAGTAACAGACAAGCACAAACAAATGTTTGAGAATGAGCACGGAACAATATGGAAGAGAATATTTTGAATGGAAAGAATACTTTTCTGGAACAAATGGAAAGAATATTTTGAAGAGCTGCACAAAGTGCAGATGATGACAGGAGATGAAATGCTGCTGGAGACGCTTCCCAGCACAAATGCAGGACAGCAGATGTCAGAATTCGAAGAAGAAGAAGAAGAAGTGGTAAAGATCTCAGTAGAAAATCTGAAAATGGCAATGGAGCATAAAGGATCTGCCGACGAAGGGTTCTGGGGTCGGCAGATCCCTGTCTAGACTACCACGCTGTGCCGACAATCAGCTGATCGGCACAGCGTGGCGGCCATTTTGATTTAAATGAAGTGGCGATTATTTAAATTGCAGCTTCATTTCCCTTTGCCGTCCTGCCTAATCTACATGGCTCCGTCGACAGAGCCATGTAGTCTAGACACACCCTTCCTGATTCATTTTTCATAATGAAACAGCAACATGGAACACAGCTCTTAAATGAGTAAAGCAACCCATAGTACAGTCAGTAGAAGAGAGGAATGCAAATATACTGGACTACTGCTTTATACACATAGCTACTGTTTCCAAATCGCAACACAAGGAAGGGTCAGGGCATGCACAAGATGGGAGGATAGTACAGGTTGAACTTCTCTAGGCCGGCACTCTCTGGTCCAGCAACATCCATGGTCCAGCATGATTTGAGTTAGCTGGATGTCCACCTGTCATGGGTGTGGCCAACTTCCCATGGTCCCATAACATTTGTTTACAGCCACTAGTCCTGGCTCTCAGTGTTCAGTGTTGTTAAGTAGCTCTAGTTTACCCCTAAATGTCTTCGAAGAGCCCAGTACACAATGCAAATGTGGGTAATGCTGCTAGACAACATTGACCTTCTGTGGTTCAGCAAATTCTCTGGTTCAGCATCAGTCAAGTCTAGACTGGTGGACTAGAGAGGTTCCACCTGTAGTTACAATGGTGACTGCAAACGTAATGGCCGCACATGAGACATGTTGTATCATTGCAGCACTAATGCAACTAGGGGACACCAAATATGGGGGCATCTGTCTCCATTTTTTTGCTGATACAAAGATATTGGCTGTGCTGTCACCCTTTCGGAGTAAACTGCAGGTGTGGTGGAATTCTTTCTCTGAGTATGTTTTGTGGCTTTTTATTGTTCACTGATTTAGTTCACTTGTTAATATCAGTGCACGTACTTTTGGAGAGGGGAAAATTTCTGTGTTTAAAATGTGGGAAAGGCCTCAACCTACAGTACTCCTGCACCTTGGTAATTTGGGGTGGATTCAGCGATGATTGGTGGCATTTCCTACATTATGACTAGCTCAGACTGCTTTACAAAGAGGTGCTTTCCAGGCAAATCTGTTTAACAGTTTGTTCTGGAAAAATCATAAAGATAATTAACTGAATATGATTTTGATGTTCATATATCCTCCCAATCATTGTAGTTGCCTACTTAGCTGTCCCTCTCCCATCAGTCAGTATGGCATACAGGGAAGCCACTGGTGTATACTGCTTGCAAGGCATTCTTTATTATTGAACTCCCTTAAGGACAGGTTCTTTTGTAACTTCCCTCAGATGTGCATGGGGCCGTCCGCTGTCCAAGACAGGAACCTGGACTAGACAGACTGTTCTGATCCTTTTTGGAGGTTCAATGCTCCGACATGGAGTGATGCACCGGAACACTGGGGTATCCTCTCGGATGGGGGCAGCTGCTGGCCCCTGGCAAGGCCAGTGAGTGCGCAGATCTGTGCAGAGCCCAACTGCTGGGAGGGAAGAGAAGCAACAGGCCAGTTGTGGCCAGACCCCAGGGGAGGAACAGTGCCCGCTAACAGGTAAGCTGAGTGGAGAGGGACCCCTTCTCCTTGCCCACTGCTGGACATGCAGCAGCCCGGCCCAGTGCAACTCACAGTTGCTGCAGACATCCTCTTTGCCCCTCCCCTAGGCAACTGCAGTGATCAGTGCAAAGTGTGAAGCATTAAGCTATGGGCTAGCCTGCTGCTGATCTGAGCTGGGGGCTGGTGGGGACTTCAGCCCTGCCTGGTGTGCTGAAGGTGGGACTTGCTGTACCCAATGAATCCCTGTGTCCGGCAAGCAAGTGGTACAAGAGGAGCAGGGCAGCAAGAGGCTAAAGCACTTTTGCCTGAGAAGAAATGGCCTGGCCGCGCAGTCGAGGCTGGATCTGAGAATGGAGGCGGGCTGAACACTTGCTCCCTGAGCTGATGGGAAAGCAGCAGGATGCCTCGCAGGGTTTGTGGATGGGCATGGCAAAGCACTTCGCCAGCAGCTTTCCTCGGGGCCAGCGGGATTATCTGCATGGCCTAGTTCGGCTGAGCAGCTGGCCGGCGTGCTCCGAGCCTTGGCAGGGACATGAGCCCAAGCCCTGGCCAGGCGAGCTCCGCGCTCTCTGGGCAGCAGCTCATACCACCCAGCGCCCCGGCAGGCGGGAGCGTGGTTCAGTCGAGCCCTGGCAGGAGCTGGCTGCCGCCTGGCCCTCCCCAGGGCTGTTCGGGCAGCTTAGCTCATTTCCAGTGTGCGGCTGCCAGGGGTCGCTGAGCAATCTGGGTTGTGTGTTCCTCCCTGGAAACTTGCTTGGGATGCCGGGCTCTGTGCGTTGGGGGTTAGAGCCCAATGGGCTGGGGAACTCGCTGTGCCCTGCCCATCCCACTGGCCCAACGGGCTCAGCTCGGCACAGGCCGAATTCATGGTTTGGGGCAGGCCCCGGGTGGGGAAACAGCCCTGTGGGCATGTCAGCTGGGGGGTCACTGGAGCCAGGCTCCTTGAGCGCGGAGCAGGGCCAACAATACCGCGCAGGACCATGCGTGGGGGAACCGACTGCACACACCTCACGCCAACCCTGGCTTTCCTATGCAGAGAGAGGCTCATAGACAGTCACACTCTACAGCAGCCAGGAGTGGGGCTGACATGCCAGAAGGGATGGCAGGACGGCAAGGGCACCTGGCTTGTCATTTGTGTGCCCTGAGAAGACAGTTCAGTGGTCACTGGCTAGGTGATTCTGAACCGGCTGTGGGGAAGTGGAAGTGGACTGAGAGGGCCCTGTGCCCATGGTAAGCAAGGAGAGAACCCTGCCTGAAAAGTCCATTCATAAACTTCATACCCTGCGTGGGCCAGATGCCAGACTGGATTGCGGAGCAGATCCCACACACAGCTACAAATGTGGGGCAGATATGGGGCTTCCTTAAAGGCAGGAGCTGTTAATTCCCACCCTGAAGGTGACTCCTTTGCAGCTCTTCAAGAAAAGATTGCCAGGGAAATGGCTGAAAACTGGAGGAAGCCCCAGTGCGAGCTATTTGCATCCCGGGGTTGTGATGAGACAGTTCCCTGAGCGGGTCCCTGGCCAGATGACGTGTAGGTGATCTGGTGGCAAAGGCCATTGGAGGGGGAAATGCCCAAGCAGGGGAGCCACAGCCGGGGAACTCTCGTGTAAAGAGCCACCTGTTACTCTTGTCTGGGGGCATCGATGTCTGGGAAACCGCAATCCTGTTGGAGCAGGGTCTGAAATAAGTCTGCTCCATGGTGAACCCCCAGAGCTGAAGAGAAGATTTGTACTGGGAACTGTTAATCATCAAGCAGTGCAGACAGCAGGGGCAATCCAGCCCCCAGCCCCTGGGGTCTCTGCCCTTAACAAGGACTTTTGGGCTGCGTCTAGACTGGCATGAATTTGCGCAAATGCTTTTAATGGAAAAGTTTTCCGTTAAAAGTATTTCCGCAAGACAGTGTCTAGATTGGCACGGATGCTTTTGCGCAAAAGCACTTTTTGCGCAAAAGCGTCCGTGGCCAATCTAGACGCGCTTTTGCGCAAGAAAGCCCCGATCGCCATTTTAGCCATCGGGGCTTTTTTGCGCAAAACAAAACTGAGCTGTCTACACTGGCCCTTTTGCGCAAAAGGTTTTGCGCCCGAACGGGAGCGTCAAAGTATTTGCACAAGAAGCACTGATTTCTTACATTAGAACGTCAGTGCTCTTGCGCAAATTCAAGCGGCCAGTGTAGACAGCTGGCAAGTTTTTGCGCAAAAGCAGTCGCTTTTGCGGAAAAACTGGCCAGTCTAGACACAGCCTTGGTGTGGGGGCCAGTATTCCTAGGCTGTTAGCTCGGGAGGGGATTTCTGCACTCCTGGGGGCGAACAGAGCTCGCTGGCCCTGGACGTTACTCAGATGTGGGCAGGGGACGGGCGGACCCCGAGCTGGGCACGGCGACAGGCTGACTCAGAGGAAGTGCTGCGGGGTGGCGCGGGATGAAATGGCAGTGAGGCCAGCCTGCCCCTGAGCACAACGGACAGTGGGCGTGTCCCTGGGGAGGGCGCGACACGCCCAGGATCCGATCCCCACGGCTGTGCAGCAGAGCTCTGCTTTGAGCTGGACCAAAGGGGCTGCTGGGTAAGAGCTGGTCATGTGACTGACCTGGACGAGAAATGGGCGCTGGGGTCGGTGGCCAGCGCAGCCGATGTCACGAAGCCCCTCCCAGGGCACAGCTCAAGAGCCGTGAGGCAGCCGGGCCAGGGAAGGGGCGGGGGTGGCTCGACAGAAGCAGCGGTGGGGGGCGATGTACCAGTGTGCTCTCCAGGGACACAGGAGCGTGCGGGAGACGTGGCCGGTTCAACAGGCTCGGGAGCCAGCCCCAGCTCGCACCCCCCAGCGTGCCGGGTGGAACTGGCCGCAGTCGCCATCAGCTGGGCACCCCCATGGGAGCAGTGAAAGTCCAGTGGAAATCCGCATCTATACATTCACTGCAGGGATTCCACTCCCAGGATGGGTGGAGGGGGGATGGGACTTGAGCCCACCACCCTGTGCTCCCCAAGTGGGTCCCCATGGCCACAGCAGGCCCATTGTGCAAAACAGGCTCGTCGCTGGGCCTTGGCCTTTCGGACCCTGCGCGCCAGGGATGTCGCAGAGGGCGCAGGTACCAGGAGTTCACTCACTTCCACAAGGGACAGGAGGAACTTCTGGCAGGAGGGGAATGGCCTCTACAGCAGTGGTCACCAACCAGTACACTGGGATCTACCAGTAGATCTTGGAGCCTCTGGCAGGGGATCCTGACTGGTTTGGCCAGGAAGCTATCAAGTGCTGGCACTTCAGATGCCTCTTCACCCACTGTCATGCTGCTCCTGCTGCTCCTGCCCTCTGCCTTGGACCT
Source organism: Pelochelys cantorii (assembly GCA_032595735.1). Taxonomy (NCBI): domain Eukaryota; kingdom Metazoa; phylum Chordata; order Testudines; family Trionychidae; genus Pelochelys; species Pelochelys cantorii. Next base: position 16,410,246 of record CM064353.1, read on the forward strand.
GCCCCCCATGGAGCCTCCTGCTTGCTGTGCAGGGTGTGGGAGGGAGAAGAGGGGGTGCTGATGTCAGGTGTCCCTCCTCCCCCCACTCCTGTACCCTATCTCCACAGCGAGAAGCGGATGGAGGGAGCTTGGCAATGCAAATCTGTCATTCTCACAAACACACACTGTCCTTCCCCCTCACCTCCTGGCCCAACATGTACATGGGGGGTTGTTACTTTACTGCTGGCAAAGTGGGTTAGTTTGGGTTTTGGACTGGTCTGTGCATTTCATCATTTTCATTTCATTTCTCTCCTATGCTTAAACAGAATTCTTTGAGCGTGAGTTCTGCAATGTCATGCCTCGAGTAAATATCCATGTGGCAATTGTGCTCCTGGAGGTGGCTGGCATGTCCCTGCAGCCCCTGAGAGAGGCAGAGCAGGGGGTCTCCACACGCTGTGCTTGGCTGCGGACACCGCTCCTGCAGCTCCCAGTGATCAATAATGGAGAACTGTGGTCAGTGGAAGCTGTGGGGTTGGGGCCACTAGATGAAGGGCAGCACATGGAGCCAGTGTTGTACTTGCCAGCTGCTTTTGGGAATGGTGCAGTGAGGGCAGGAGTGAGCCTGCCTTGACTCTGCTACCCCATCCCTGGGACAGCTGTCTGGCCACTCCCAAGGTGGGGATAGAACTTGAGCCCACCACCCTGTGCTCCCCAGGTGGGTCCCCATGGCCACTCTAAAACCCACCCCACCTCCCTGCCTTCAGAGGGTCCCTTATCCTGCCTTCCTAATGCAGGAACCAAGTTCATCCATGGGGCAGCCTGTGTTGGCTGGCTGGCTGCTCCCAAGATGGGTGGAGTGGGGTGAGGAACTTGAGCTCCCAACCCTGCACTCCCCAGGCAAATGCCCTATCCCCTAGGCCACTCCGAACCCACCCCACCTCCCTAACCTTCAGGGTATCCCCTCCCACACTTCAAACCCCTTGGCCCAAGATCAGAGCCTGTACCCTAACCCCCTACCCCAGCCTGGTACAAGTGAGTGAGATTCGGGGAGGAAGGGGGATGGAGTGAGCAGGATGAGGCCTTGAAGAAGGGGTGGGGCAGGGCCTCAGAGAAGAGGGGGAAGGAAGCTGGGCAAGGGTATTTGGATTTGGGGTAGATCTTACATTGCAGTGACATTGAAAGAGTGATCTGGTGGTTAAAAAGGTTGGAGACCCTGCTCTACAGACGCTCTGGCTTGCTGTGGAGTCAGGGTTTCAATTTGCAGGAAACAAATGTCCGTTTGCAAGGCAGGGAGGGTCCCTCCCTAGGACATACAGCCAGTGAGGCAGAGTTGGGCCACATGACAATGGTTGAGCTGGTTCCCACAGACGCCTTTGGGGTTTCCAAAGGAGTGTTGGGAGCACTGCAGCAGAGCAGACAGCCCCGGTACTAGGTAACCAAGAGTGGCTTTGTGTGGACAGAGCAGCCCCTGAGACGTGGAAGGGAGGCTTGTAGCTCATGCTGGGCTTCACGGCCGGGGTCCCTCCCCTCTGTTCATGAAACCCCTAGATGCCACTGCACTTGGACAAATTGATGAGCTCAGCAGGTTCAGACCAGCGGTTTTTTGAGGTCATAAATTAAATGAGAGGAAAACATGGTTTTTTCGGCTGCACAGCGGGAACATCTGGCTATTGCGGAGGCCTCCAAGGCCCCTCGCCTGTCTGCGAGGTGCAGGATTCAATGCCCTACAGTGGCTCCTACCCAGGGTGACTCCAGGGGAGATGGATTCGCAAACTATCCAGACCTTGACTCTGGAGAGCAAAATGTGATTGCAGACACCCGTAGCCTGGCGAGGGCAGTGAGAACAGATTCAGCCTGGCCTTGGGAGGACACCTGGCAAGAGCAGCCTAAGGACCCGGGGTTACATTTGCTGCACCAACAGATCCTCTGCAGCAGACCCAGATTGGGAAGAGCCAGTGCAGGTCAGGAGTGACTGGCAAGAGGACCATCTTGCCAGCAAGCTGCCGGAGAACAGTACTGGAGTGTCTTCATGCCACTAAAGCAGCAGGGGTATGGAAAGACACCAAGTATGGGATCCGATAGATTCGTGGGCTGAGTATGGCTGCAGATGTTAAGGACCAGATACCTTCCCGTCTTACCTACCAAGATAGGAAAGTGCCCGCAAGACGGGGCAGAACCCTTTAGGAAATGCCTCACGTCTGTACACTGTGGGAGTGCAGACAAATGGACTCGAAAGGTCCCTGCGGCTGGAAACGCACGACACTTTCTCACCAGTGGGGGAGGCACAACCCGTGGAGGATGAAAGGACTCTGACAGCTATGGCGGTTGCATGGCTCACCGCGCTGCGTCTGCAGCAAGCAAGCGAAGGGATCGGAATCACGGCTGTTCCATGGGGTATGCTTACACCAGATCACCAAGGTGAAGCCCCGTGCCTCCCACATGCGAATAACGGGCGAGAGGAGAAAGTGAGCTGCCATTGGCTGCATGCTCAGAGCCGGTCGAGACCAGCATATGAAGTGCCCTCTTTGCACAGAACACCAGCCACACTCAGCTACCCACAGCTCTCCTCATAAGACAATTGCTGGGCTCTGCAAACCCAGGCTTCCCTGTGATGTCACGTCCAGGCAGCAAGAACTGGCAGGACCCCACCTTCATGGCGGGAGACAGGGCAGTGTAACATCAGTGGCCTGAGGGCAGCAAGTCAGAAGGCAGAGGAAGAGATGAGCCAGAAGCCAGCATGCCAAGCAGAAGGTGCTAGGGAAAAGGCGCATTATGTACCCACGCAGGAAGGAGAGAAGGTGGCTATGCAGCTGGGAAAGCAGCCTGGAAAGAATCCCAAACTTGCTCCTTTTTGGAGGGGATCTTTCATGGGAGGTAAAAACGAAACATCTTTGCTGATACAAAAAGCTAGAGCTCACCCCTTTAGCACCTGTGCAACGCCAACAGGCAGAACCGCACCAGGGCCCTCTGGAGATCAGTACAGGAGCTGCTACAGCCTGAGCTAACAGCCGGCCAGTGCCGAGCTAAGGCTGTAGAGCAGGGTCGCTGTCTCGCTCAGTGTAAGTGGTGTATGTGTCAGGAGGTGTGTGGGCTGCACATGGAGAACTGGTACCTGGGTTCATGGACAGAAAGGAGAAGGCAAATAGTGCGGACATCCCACCCCATCTCAGATCTGGAGGTGCCCCAGCTGGTACCTGTGGCTCGCAACAAGAGACCGGCTGTGAGGAGGAATTGCCCGGTGGCTCTGGGGCCTCAGCATCCCAGGGCATCCCAGCTGCTAATGAATTCAGCATCCCCACTGCCTTGTGAGATACGAAAGCTCTGCCCTGTGGGACCAGCGCACCCGCAGCGGAGGGGCTAGGCCTGCAAATGGGACTCTGGTGCCCAATGTCCCTGGAAGCACCTCCCAACATGTCGATGTCACGAGGGTACCAGGCATCTGAGGCCCTGGCCCACCTCTCCCCCTAAGGCCCCACACCTGCCCCACCTCTCCTCCCCAGACCCCGCACCTGCCCCACCTCTCCCCCCACAACCCCACACCTGCCCCACCTCTCCCCCCAAGGCCCCACACCTGCCACACCACTTCTCCCCAGACCCCACACCTGCCCCACCTCTCCCCCTAAGGCCCCACACCTGCCCCACCTCTCCCCCCACAACCCCACACCTGCCCCACCTCTCCCCGCAAGGCCCTACACCTGCCCCACCTCTCCCCCCCCAGGCCCCACACCTACCCCACCTCTCCCCCCCCCAGGCCCCACATCTGCCCCACCTCTCCCCTCAAGGCCCTACACCTGCCCTACCTCTCCCCCAAGGCCCCACATCTGCCCCCTCTCTCCCCCAGACCCCACACCTGCCCCACCTCTCCCCCCACAGGCCCCACACCTGCCCCCTCTCTCCCCCCCCAGACCCCACACCTGCCCCACCTCTCCCCCCAAGGCCCCACCTGCCACACCGCTCCTCCCCAGACCCCACACCTGCCCCACCTCTCCCCTAAGGCCCCACACCTGCCCCACCTCTCCCCCCAAGCCCCACACCTGCCCCACCTCTCCCCGCAAGGCCCCACACCTGCCCCACCTCTCCCCCCCCAAGGCCCCACACCTACCCCACCTCTCCCCCCCCAGGCCCCACATCTGCCCCACCTCTCCCCTCAAGGCCCTACACCTGCCCTACCTCTCCCCCCAAGGCCCCACATCTGCCCCCTCTCTCCCCTCCAGACCCCACACCTGCCCTACCTCTCCCCCCAAGGCCCCACATCTGCCCCCTCTCTCCCCCCAAGACCCCACACCTGCTCCACCTCTCCCCTCCAGGCCCCACACCTGCCCTACCTCTCCCCCAAGGCCCCACATCTGCCCCCTCTCTCCCCCCCAGACCCCACACCTGCACCACCTCTCCCCCAAGGCCCCACATCTGCCCCCTCTCTCCCCCCAGACCCCACACCTGCCCCACCTCTCCCCCCAAGGCCCCACATCTGCCCCCTCTCTCCCCCCCCAGACCCCACACCTGCCCCACCTCTCCCCCCAAGGCCCCACACCTGCCACACCGCTCCTCCCCAGACCCCACACCTGCCCCACCTCTCCCCCTAAGGCCCCACACCTGCCCCACCTCTCCCCCCACAACCCCACACCTGCCCCACCTCTCCCCGCAAGGCCCTACACCTGCCCCACCTCTCCCCCCAAGGCCCCACACCTGCCACACCGCTCCTCCCCAGACCCCACACCTGCCCCACCTCTCCCCCTAAGGCCCCACACCTGCCCCACCTCTCCCCCCCCCAGGCCCCACATCTGCCCCACCTCTCCCCCCAAGGCTCCACACCTGCCCCACCTCTCCCCTCCAGACACCACACCTGCCCCACCTCTCCCCCCAAGGCCCTACACCTGCCCTACCTCTCCCCCCAAGGCCCCACATCTGCCCCTCTCTCCCCTCCAGACCCCACACCTGCCCTACCTCTCCCCCCAAGGTCCCACATCTGCCCCCTCTCCCCCCCCAGACCCCACACCTGCCCCACCTCTCCCCCCAAGGCCCCACATCTGCCCCCACTCTCCCCCCCAGACCCCACACCTGCCCTACCTCTCCCCCCAAGGCCCCACATCTGCCCCCTCTCTCCCCCCCAGACCCCACACCTGCCCTACCTCTCCCCCCAAGGCCCCACATCTGCCCCCTCTCTCCCCCCAAGACCCCACACCTGCCCCACCTCTCTGCCCACATCAAACAAATTGGACATCAGAGCTTGTCAAAATGGCACGTGGAGACACAAGCCAAAACCGGACTGTCCTGGTGAGCCCTGGTCAATGGCAGCCCTGGATGTCACAGATCCTCGAAGCCCTGCTCAGGTGCCTTGCGCCCCAGCACACCACCATGTCTGCCAGTAAGTCCTGTTGGTGCCCATGGCCCTGCCCACACCATGCACAAAGTCCTGACCCCGCTGAGCTGCTGGGCCACCTTACTCACCCTAAGCCCTAGCAGGATTCTCAAACTAGGCATCAGCCCTCCCACCTCGCCCGTGGGCTCGATCCAGTAGGCGCGCTCAGAGCATGCCTACCAGAGCGACTCCTTCCCCCAAGGCACATGGGAGCAGGCGGGCTTGGAAGAGAGAAGGGGGGGTGGGTCCCATGGCCCATAGCGGGGAGACCTGCTTTCAAACCCCTTCCTGGTTTGGAACAGGGCTCAACTCACTGGGTGGCACAGTCTGTTACTGACCCAATGGGATGGTTCCATCAGGAGACATGGACGGGGACCAGCCCAGAACACCCCAGCACTGCCCAGGCGGGGGGTGGGGGGAGGTGGAGACCTGAGACTGAGGTTCTGGTGCACAAGAAGGCTTTGAAGGCAGGTCTCCCGTGTGACCTAGGCTATGGGCTGAAGGGCTGGCCTGGCGCCTGATTCCAGGAGTGGGCCCCCAGCAGAGCAGAGATGGCCCTCACTACCTGGAAGGGGCAGGCTCAGGCCACACCCCTCTTCTCAGCATTTCCTACTGGCTGGCCTGTGATTCCTTGCTCAGCCTCTATCTTCTGTGATGCCCTTCCGAGCCGCCTAATGCCCCACACAGTGCATGGGGGCCTGGGCCTAGCTCGGGGCTGGGGTGCTGTGGGAGCTAGGCACTCCGACTGGCCCTGGGGCTGATGCCTGAGGCAAACAGCCATCCCGCCACACCTAGACAAGTGCCAGTGGGGGTAAGCAAAGGCAGAGAGAAAGGAGCTCACCGTCAAATTCGGCCTGCCCGACTCCCACGATGATGATGGACATTGGCAGCTTGGCAGCCTGTGGCAGAGGAGCAGGGTGAGGGTGGGAGGGGACAAGGGAACAGAGAAGGGGAGGAAGGAAAGAAGGAACAAGAGTTTATGGCACAAAGCTAAGCTCAGTGTCACCCCAACAGCCTGGGTGATCCTGCGCTCTGAGCCCTTCTGGAGCTGAGTCCAGGCCCGGCCCACGCGGCTTTCGCAGAGGCCTGGGAATGCCCCAGTGTATGTCCCTTTCAAAGCATTCGTCAGCTTCCCGGGGTCCACCCAAGCCTGCACCCAAGGCTCTGCACATCATGGCCAGTGCTGCTGCTAATGCCTGAGCCAGGGGAGGTCGGGCCCCAGGGCTCTGGCATGCACACCTCGCTGGACAGGGCAGGGCCTCTGCGCCCTCTGCTGCTTGCCCTGGGAAAGGAATGGGCACTGGCCGCGGCCTGCACAACCTCACATCTCTGCCCCAAGGAAGGCTAAGGCAGGGGGAGTGATTCCAGACAGTCGTACGGCTAGAGGCCAATGCTGACCTCTAAAGAAGCAAAACTCCACTGGAGTCAATAACAGCTATGTTGATCCATCCAAGTGTGAATGCGCGGGGAGCTGGGATCAAGGGGGGGGACTCCAGATTCACCCCAGTGTGAATGAGCGGGGAGCCGGGATCGACGGGGGGACTCCAGATTCACCCCAGTGTGAATGAGCGGGGAGCCGGGATCGACGGGGGGAGTCCAGATTCACCCCAGTGTGAATGAGCGGGGAGCCGGGATCTAGGGGGGACTCCAGATTCACCCCAGTGTGAATGAGCGGGGAGCCGGGATCAAGGGGGGACTCCAGATTCACCCCAGTGTGAATGAGCGGGGAGCCGGGATCAAGGGGGGGACTCCAGATTCACCCCAGTGTGAATGAGCGGGGAGCCGGGATCAAGGGGGGACTCCAGATTCACCCCAGTGTGAATGAGCGGGGAGCCGGGATCAAGGGGGGACTCCAGATTCACCCCAGTGTGAATGAGCGGGGAGCCGGGATCAAGGGGGGGACTCCAGATTCACCCCAGTGTGAAGGAGCGGGGAGCCGGGATCGACGGGGGGACTCCAGATTCACCCCAGTGTGAATGAGCGGGGAGCCGGGATCGACGGGGGGAGTCCAGATTCACCCCAGTGTGAATGAGCGGGGAGCCGGGATCAAGGGGGGACTCCAGATTCACCCCAGTGTGAATGAGCGGGGAGCCGGGATCAAGGGGGGACTCCAGATTCACCCCAGTGTGAATGAGCGGGGAGCCGGGATCAAGGGGGGGACTCCAGATTCACCCCAGTGTGAATGAGCGGGGAGCCGGGATCAAGGGGGGACTCCAGATTCACCCCAGTGTGAATGAGCGGGGAGCCGGGATCAAGGGGGGACTCCAGATTCACCCCAGTGTGAATGAGCGGGGAGCCGGGATCAAGGGGGGGACTCCAGATTCACCCCAGTGTGAAGGAGCGGGGAGCCGGGATCGACGGGGGGACTCCAGATTCACCCCAGTGTGAATGAGCGAGGAGCCGGGATCGACGGGGGGAGTCCAGATACACCCCAGTGTGAATGAGCGGGGAGCCGGGATCAACGGGGGGACTCCAGATTCACCCCAGTGTGAATGAGCGGGGAGCCGGGATCAAGGGGGGACTCCAGATTCACCCCAGTGTGAATGAGCGGGGAGCCGGGATCAAGGGGGGACTCCAGATTCACCCCAGTGTGAAGGAGCGGGGAGCCGGGATCGACGGGGGGACTCCAGATTCACCCCAGTGTGAATGAGCGAGGAGCCGGGATCGACGGGGGGAGTCCAGATTCACCCCAGTGTGAATGAGCGGGGAGCCGGGATCAACGGGGGGACTCCAGATTCACCCCAGTGTGAATGAGCGGGGAGCCGGGATCAAGGGGGGACTCCAGATTCACCCCAGTGTGAATGAGCGGGGAGCCGGGATCAACGGGGGGACTCCAGATTCACCCCAGTGTGAATGAGTGGGGAGCCGGGATCAAGGGGGGGACTCCAGATTCACCCCAGTGTGAAGGAGCGGGGAGCCAGGATCAAGGGGGGACTCCAGATTCACCTGTGTGAAAGAGCCGGGATCGACGGGGGGAGTCCAGATTCACCCCAGTGTGAATGAGCGGGGAGCCGGGATCAACGGGGGGACTCCAGATTCACCCCAGTGTGAATGAGCGGGGAGCCGGGATCAAGGGGGGACTCCAGATTCACCCCAGTGTGAATGAGCGGGGAGCCGGGATCAACGGGGGGACTCCAGATTCACCCCAGTGTGAATGAGTGGGGAGCCGGGATCAAGGGGGGGACTCCAGATTCACCCCAGTGTGAAGGAGCGGGGAGCCAGGATCAAGGGGGGACTCCAGATTCACCTGTGTGAAAGAGCCGGGATCAACGGGGGGACTCCAGATTCACCCCAGTGTGAATGAACGGGGAGCCGGGATCAACGGGGGGACTCCAGATTCACCCCAGTGTGAATGAGCGGGGAGCCGGGATCAAGGGGGGACTCCAGATTCACCCCAGTGTGAAGGAGCGGGGAGCCGGGATCGACGGGGGGACTCCAGATTCACCCCAGTGTGAATGAGTGGGGAGCCGGGATCGACGGGGGGACTCCAGATTCACCCCAGTGTGAATGAGCGGGGAGCCGGGATCGACGGGGGGACTCCAGATTCACCCCAGTGTGAATGAGCGGGGAGCCGGGATCAAGGGGGGGACTCCAGATTCACCCCAGTGTGAAGGAGCGGGGAGCTGGGATCGACGGGGGGGACTCCAGATTCACCCCAGTGTGAATGAGCGGGGAGCTGGGATCGACGGGGGGACTCCAGATTCACCCCAGTGTGAAGGAGCGGGGAGCTGGGATCGACGGGGGGGACTCCAGATGCACCCCAGTGTGAAGGAGCGGGGAGCTGGGATCAAGGGGGGACTCCAGATGCACCCCAGTGTGAAGGAGCGGGGAGCCGGGATCTAGGGCGGACTCCAGATGCACCCCAGTGTGAATGAGCGGGGAGCCGGGATCAAGGGGGGACTCCAGATTCACCCCAGTGTGAAGGAGCGGGGAGCCGGGATCTAGGGGGGACTCCAGATGCACCCCAGTGTGAAGGAGCGGGGAGCCGGGATCTAGGGGGGACTCCAGATGCACCCCAGTGTGAAGGAGCGGGGAGCCGGGATCAACGGGGGGACTCCAGATTCACCCCAGTGTGAATGAGCGGGGAGCCGGGATCAAGGGGGGACTCCAGATTCACCCCAGTGTGAATGAGCGGGGAGCCGGGATCAAGGGGGGACTCCAGATTCACCCCAGTGTGAATGAGCGGGGAGCCGGGATCAAGGGGGGGACTCCAGATTCACCCCAGTGTGAAGGAGCGGGGAGCCGGGATCGACGGGGGGACTCCAGATTCACCCCAGTGTGAATGAGCGGGGAGCCGGGATCGACGGGGGGAGTCCAGATTCACCCCAGTGTGAAGGAGCGGGGAGCCGGGATCAACGGGGGGACTCCAGATTCACCCCAGTGTGAAGGAGCGGGGAGCCGGGATCAAGGGGGGGACTCCAGATTCACCCCAGTGTGAAGGAGCGGGGAGCCGGGATCGACGGGGGGACTCCAGATTCACCCCAGTGTGAAGGAGCGGGGAGCCGGGATCAAGGGGGGACTCCAGATTCACCCCAGTGTGAAGGAGCGGGGAGCCGGGATCTAGGGGGGACTCCAGATGCACCCCAGTGTGAAGGAGCGGGGAGCCGGGATCAACGGGGGGACTCCAGATTCACCCCAGTGTGAATGAGCGGGGAGCCGGGATCAAGGGGGGACTCCAGATTCACCCCAGTGTGAATGAGCGGGGAGCCGGGATCAAGGGGGGACTCCAGATTCACCCCAGTGTGAATGAGCGGGGAGCCGGGATCAAGGGGGGGACTCCAGATTCACCCCAGTGTGAAGGAGCGGGGAGCCGGGATCGACGGGGGGACTCCAGATTCACCCCAGTGTGAATGAGCGGGGAGCCGGGATCGACGGGGGGACTCCAGATTCACCCCAGTGTGAATGAGCGGGGAGCCGGGATCGACGGGGGGACTCCAGATTCACCCCAGTGTGAAGGAGGGGGGAGCCGGGATCAAGGGGGGACTCCAGATTCACCCCAGTGTGAAGGAGCGGGGAGCCGGGATCAAGGGGGGGCTCCAGATTCACCCCAGTGTGAAGGAGCGGGGAGCCGGGATCGACGGGGGGACTCCAGATTCACCCCAGTGTGAAGGAGCGGGGAGCCGGGATCAAGGGGGGACTCCAGATTCACCCCAGTGTGAAGGAGCGGGGAGCCGGGATCAAGGGGGGACTCCAGATTCACCCCAGTGTGAAGGAGCGGGGAGCCGGGATCAAGGGGGGACTCCAGATTCACCCCAGTGTGAAGGAGCGGGGAGCCGGGATCAAGGGGGGACTCCAGATTCACCCCAGTGTGAAGGAGCGGGGAGCCGGGTTACTCCTGGTGTGCAAGGCTGTGGCAGAGCAGGGCCAGCTGCGTTGCTCCTGACTGATGCAGGGTGGCAGGGCAGCAGACGCAGACTCTCTCCTTCTCCTTTTCATCCGGGCCCAGCAGCCTCACTAGGTGTCACTGTGGCTCCACGAGCTGCCGTCCTGGCTGCTGGGCCAGGGTGCCGGGATTCCATTCACCCGCCAGGCTGAGCCCTGGTCTGAGCTGCCTTCGCCCTGCGGCCTGGGGGCGTCTGGGGCGATGGATTTAAGGCGGCGGCGTGCCCTCGCCTGGTGCTGCTGGCAGTTTGATCAGCCAGTGCTCCTGGGAAGGGTGCACACCACTGGCACAAGGAGCCTCATGCAGACATGCGCCTCCCATTGGAGGACGTGGGCTGTGCCCAGATGCTGTCCGTTAGCCTCGAAGGTGCTATGGGGCACCTTGTTTTTTAATGCTGCAGAAGTGTCGTTCCTGCCACATGCCTGAGGGTCTCTGTAGTGCAGCCTTGCCCTCAGGAGCTCATGTGCTGGGACTCGGCTCACAGGAGCTGTGCTGCTACGGTGCACATTGCCCAGGATTGGGGCCTGGCCATTTCCTGCCCTGACTCAAAGCCAGTTGCCGCAAAGAGCCATTTCCTAACACTGCTGTCTGGCGGGGCAGTGAGAGCCTTGACTTCATTGCTGGCAGCCACAACTCAGCATGGTAACACAACTGTCCTTGCACAAAATGTCCCTTTCTCCCTTTGGTGGTGCAGGGTGTCGGTGCTGGACCCGCACTCCAGAGACAGGTGCATCTGCAGGGCGCTGCATGTATGGCACACGCCAGCTGCTCTGATATCCCTGGGGTGGAAGATGGTATGCGCCCATAACCAGTGCTTTTTTGTGACGGTACTGCCCGGTACGCAGTACTGGCACCTCCAGACACCGTACCGGCACCTTCAGTCAGAGCTCAGCGGCTTCTCCCCTGGAGTACCGGCACCTTTCTTTTAACAAAAAAAGCACTGCCCATAACACCGCAGGCTAAATCCCCATGCGATTACTCACAATGGAGCTGAATTCAGTCGCATGGTTATTGTGCTGGGCTTCTAAGTTTAGGACTGGGAAATCCAGGCCCAGATTTTCAGCTCCCTTGGAGCTAACCTGATTTACATCCACTGAGGATCTAGCTCTCCCTCTGTCTCTGGGCTGGGGTTTCCTTCCACAACAACAAGCAACTTGAGTAACTAGGCAATTCATTTTACTTGCAAGAATTTTCCCATCAGGATTAGTTCCCCAAGTAACTGCAGCTGCCGCAGGCAGGGGAACACAGATAGCTTCTCCTCTTCTGTTTTCCCTTTATTAGGTCAAGCGCCTCTCATTTGCACATTAACAAGCTTTCTGCTGTTCACTCCCTGAATCCAGGAGAGCTGTGCCGGCTACTTGCAAATGAGCTGGCTGTCATGTAATTGGTTGTGGCAGCAGAAAATCGTATTGATCCCCTGTGATTTCCACGCTGTCTCTCCAATTCCTTCAGGCCCCCCATCTTTTATGTACCTCACTTGCTGCTTTATCATCCCGTTCTCTCCTCCTTGTCCTTCCCTCCCAGCAAGCTGGGACCGTGCTTGCCATTAAATGCAGAAGCACTAATTACCAGGGCGCTCTGCTGGCGCTGCTCGCTGTCACACTAGGAGGTGAGATTTTATAATACTTACCGGCAAGTCAGCACCTCCAAGGATCCCCCAAGTGCGTCACAAAGCTGGGGCAGTGAGACGGGGAAAGGAGACCTGGCTGACCCCCCCTTTTCAGACTCGCCAAAAGGCTTTGACAGAGCATCAAGTGGCTGGTCTGGAAGTGGAGTTGGCAGGGGCTGAGAGGGTGTCATGGATCAGAATCTGGGCAGAGACAGAGAACGGCTCTTCTTCCCACGGCTAGGAACGGACCCCAGGAGTCCTAGCTCCCTGGCTTCTGGCCTAAACTTTGGTCCCTTCTGAATGTGGGAGCAGACATGGATAGCCTTGCCCCCCATTCCCTCTGATCTAGCCATTACCATGCAAGCCCAGCCCAGGGATTTCTGTGGGAATTAGGAACTGAAATTCTTTGGAGGAGCTGGGCTCCACCCCTTCCAGAGTTGGGCTGAGACCCCTGAACCCAGCCCTGAGCTCTAAATACAAGCCACTGGGCTGCCTACAGCAGCGTAATGAACCAGGTCACCTGCTCCCAGCAGGTCAGCATGGGATGCCTGGCTGGCTGCCCTTCCAAGCACGTCCAGGAATGCAGGGGATGGAGACGTGAGAGACGGGAGGTCAAACCCTCCTTTGCACGCGGCGCATATCACCACCTAGCTAGGCATTTAACATGCCTGATGCTCTCGCCAGGAACGGGCTCAGTGCTGGGAGAGCCAGAGAAGGGAGCTAATCCTGGCACAGCAGTGTGGGGCTCAGGGCTGGGAACAGCAGAGGGGGCTGCCTGGCAGAATCGAGGTCCACTGGGTACCATAGCAGAAGGGGAGCCCAGGATACGACAGCAAGGATGGGGGCGGGGTAGCAGCCTCAAGCTGCATGGGCAGAGCCTGGGGAGGCAGCATCTGCCTGCAATACCCGCATCTCTGGGACTCTCGGGCTCTCCTCTTCACCAGCCCGGAAATGGACATAGAGGGCCGGCAGAAACGTGGCTCAGCTGGCTGGCTTCTGGAAAATCTAATAACGGAGTGTGGCCGCCCTGACTCTGACTCTGACTCTGACAGCTCCAACTGAGGCTCCGAGAGGCATCCTAATGGAATCCATTGGCTAGTGCGTGGGGCATGGGACAGCCACTGGCTGCTAACCCTGAGTTAATCAAAGTGATCATTGTGCATTTCAGCCAAAAGCCTCTCAGGCTGAAATATTTTAGGCAAAGGCGTCATGAGGCCAGATCTTTTCTTCTCCCTGCTACCTGGCTCCAAGGGGGTCTGTAATTCGAATCAATTCTAGACAGGAAAAAACATTTGTTCAGTGTCATCATCGCACGCCACCCTCCCCATTGGGCAAGTCAGGCCCCCAACAGCTGCTTTGCTTCATGTTTCGCTAACCCTGGGCAGCCTGGGAGGTTTGAACACTATGGCGGCTAATCCTGCCCATTTTTTATCAGGGGATCTCAAAGCATTTGACAGGCCTGTATCATTATTAAGGCTCTGATTCTGTCACGGAATCCATCACTTTCAGAGACCTCTGTGACATTTTTGCTTCATTCTCCAGCAGTGGAGCTGTCAGCCAGCGCCTCCCCCCAACACCAAGGACCCCCTGTAGCCCTGAGCAGTGGGGACCCTCACAGCTCCATGCTGGAGGCATGGGGGACCATGCAGCTCCCAGCTGCTGCTGTGGGGGGAGGACACCCCAGAGATTCCAGTCCTGTGTGGGGTGGGGCAGAATCCTACAGCTCCTCCACTGCCAAGACCAGAGCCAAGCTGCTGCAGGCAGCCCGTGGTCTCAGCCCCCAGGGGCGGGGCTGTGGGGGTAAACCTGGAGCCCCAGAAGTGGTCACTGCTGGACCTATCTCCTTCCCCATTTTCTCAGCATGATTTTTAGCAAAAATCAGGAACACATCCCGGGCGTCAGTGAATGTTTGGTCACTGCTCGTGAACTGTCTGTGACCTTGACAAAATCTTAGCCTTAGTCACTATCCCCACTTACAGCTGGGGAAACTGAGGCCCAGGGCAGTGATGTGATTTACCCAAGAACACCACCAGGTTTCCAGAGCTCTAGGCATGCAACCACACTGCCCCCTTAGGAACAGCACGGCCCTCCCAAAACTCTAGTGTTCTGCTGTAAGCTGCTCCCCCAAAGCGCACGCAGGTCCCAAACTGACAAGATTTTGCAAACAGCAGCAGCCCTGAATCTTAATAATGCCCTCCACTGCACCCTCCCCAGACAGGGTCTGGCTGGACAGCCACTGATGGTGAAAGCCTGGCTGAAAGGAGGACAAAACCAGGACATGACTGCTGTGGACACAGGCTAGGAGAGGGCTGGAGCACAGCTGATTAAAGCACTGGGGCCAGGTGGGGGAGGGGGGAGAGGTTCTCCAGCCGGGAGCTCATAACAGGGGAGGAAGGCTTGAGATGAGCAGTGAGGCTAACGAAACGCAGCAGCACAATCCATCACAGGATGATGGGGTTCCGCACTGAGTCTTGGCTGAGGTGCTGCCATCAACTATCTGCCTAATCAATGGCTTATAATAGCAGCAGCAGCTGCTCCAGGATTCCTGCAGGAAACACCTTAATTGGGAGCAGGAATCAGACCCCGGGTGGCTGAGCTGACAAGCAGTCAGGCTGTGGAGCTCCCGGCTACGGCAGCGCCCGGAGTCACAGCAAGGCTGGCTTTGAAAAAGCAGTGAAATAATTGTGAGCACTAATAAGAAGAATGGGGGAAGTGGACTTCCTGGTGCAGGGCTCTCCTGATGTTCAGAGGGGTCAGAGGGATGCCCCCCCAGCCGTGCACTCCAGGGGTGACAAACAGCAGGAGGGTTTGCCTTCCTTGGCACCAAAACAAATGGTCAGCACTGGGGCGGGCTGTGGGGCTTAGGGTCAGTGGCCTGATGGGACAGGGACAAGCCCCCGAGCCAGTGCTTTCTGCAGTCCATGCCCAGTGATGAGCATCCCAGGCAGCTTGCTAAGAGGCTGCCTCCAGGTGCCCGAGCGCCCACAGCACTCAGCAGAGCAAATGGCTCACTGCTCTGTGTGCTCACTTTGCCTTCATCCTCCCCCGGAGGTCTCACCATGCCCCAGCCAGAGCTGACGGCCCCTAGCTCCCACTCCCCTCCCAGGTCACTGTTCAGACCCGCTCCCACGGGCGGAGAAAGGGTGTTCAGCAGGCACTGAACCTGCTGGGCCGCTAATACTTGCCCTGTGTGTCCCTTCTCTGCTTGCTCCTTGTTAAGGGACCTTCCTGCTGGGCATGGTGCGGACTGACAACTGCTCCCCACACGGGTGCTAGCAAGGGGATGAGGGAAGCTCATGGGGTTAAGACCCAGTGAGTCAGGAGATTTGCGGCTCTGACCCTGACCCTCTGTGAGATTTTGGGTGAGCCACTTCCTCGATGCCTCAGTTTCCCCCGCAGCATAGTGCGGGCTGATATTAATACGGACCTACGACAAGGGAGCAGTGCGAGGCTTAAGGCTCTAAGCCCCCAGCAGCAGTGTCCTTTATGAAGTGTTCTAGATGGAAGGCCCATGGGAAAGTTACACCAATAGCCCTTGACTCTCTTCAATCTCTTCTCACTAAGGGATCCTTAGGAGGCCTGTCAAGCAATTCAAAACATTAATTGTGATTTAAGTGTAAGATTAATTGCAAAGTGACTCAGAGAACACCATTTATTTAAATATTTTGTTTGTTTTCTACATTTTCAAGTATACGGATTTCAATTACAACACAGAACGCAAATGTCCGTCCAGTGCCCACTTTATAGTTATTTTTAATACACATATTGGCACTGTAAAAACAACAGAAATGGTATTTGTCAGTTCACC
The DNA here is from genome assembly GCA_032595735.1 of Pelochelys cantorii. Lineage (NCBI taxonomy): Eukaryota > Metazoa > Chordata > Testudines > Trionychidae > Pelochelys > Pelochelys cantorii. The sequence continues at coordinate 16,426,384 of CM064353.1, forward strand.
TAACACAGGTACTGGAGTGCAATCTTATTAGTATGAAAGTTAAACGTACAAATGCAGAATTCTGTACAACTCCCTCTCCTCGCATTCAAAACCAAAACAGTGTAAAACTTAAGAGCCTATGAGCCCTTTCAGCCCTACTTGTTCAGCCAATTGCTCAGACAAACAAGTTTGGCTCCATTTGCAGGAGATAACGCTGCCTGCTTCTTGTTTACAATGTCATCTGAAAGTGAGTCCAGGCGTTCACGTGGCACTGTTGTAGCTGACATCACAAAATGTTACATGCCGGATGCACTAAAGATTCATATGTCCTTTCATGCTTCAGCCACAATTTCAGAGGACATGCGTCCATGCTGATGAAAGCTATGCTTGATGACAATCCAAAGCAGAGCAGACCGATGCATGTTCATTTTCATCACTGAGTCAGAGGCCACCAGCAAAAGTTGATTTTCTTTTTTGGTGGTTCGGGTTCTGTAATTTCTGCATCAGATTGTTGCTTGTTTAAGACTTCTGATAGCATGCACCTCGTCCCTCGCGGATTTTGGATGGCACTTCAGATTCTTAAATCCTGGGTTGAATGTGTAGCTACTTTTAGAAATCTCAGATTGATACTCTGTATTTTGTCAAATCTGAAGCAAAATGTTCTTAAAACCAACACATGCTGAGTCATCATCCGAGACTGCTATAACATGAAATATATGGCAGACTGAGAGTAAAACAGCTGGAGACATAAAATTCTCCCTCAAGGAGTTCAATCAGCAATTTAATTAACAATTTTTTTTGACAAGTGTCACCAGCATGGAAATATGTTCTCTGGAATGATGGCCAAAGCATGAAGGGGATACAAATGTTTAGCATATCTGGACTGCAACTACCTTGCAACATTGGCTACAAAAGTGCCATGCGATTGTCTGTTCTCACTTTCAGGTGACACTGTAAATAAGAAGCAGGCAACAGTATCTTCCGTAAATGCAAGCTAACTTGTTTGTCTTACTGATTGACTGAACATGAAGTAGGACTGAGTGGACTTGTCGGCTCTAAAGTTTTACATTGTTTGTTTTTGAATGCAGTTATGTAACAAAAAATCTACATTTGTAATTTGAACTTTCACAATAAAGAGATTGCATTCCAGTATATGTATGAGGTGATCTGAAAAATACTATTTCTTTTGATTATCATTTTACAGTGCAAGTGTTTGTAATAAAAATAATCTACAGTGAGCCCAGTATACTTTATATTTTGTGTTGTAACTGAAATCAGTATATTAAAAATGTAGAAAAAATCCAAATTTTTAAAATAAATTTAAACTATTCTGTTGTTTAACAGTGTGATTAATTGTGATTCCTTTTTAAAATCACAATTAATTGTTTCAGTTATTTGCCTGAGTAAAGCGGGACTAACCCTTAGTCACCCTGCACACATTCCCCCCACCTCTCTAGTGAGCTGGGCAGAGGAAAACAAGAGCCAACAAACAACAAAAACTACCAGCTGGTTTCAGATCCCTAATTCCAGAGTGCAGTAGGACCCACCCTCATCAACCTCTGGGGCAGGAGAAACCTGCTCTGGCCAGAGGCCTACATGAGCAAGACAAGGACAAATGTTTTGGAAAAGGCTTGCGGGTAGACTATGCTCCCAGTAAGTGGACTGAGCTCCTTTCATCAGGAATGGCTGGCTCCCCTCTCGCTCAGGCCTACTGGCACTGGGCCTACAATCCCCGCACTTCCCTGTTCCAGTGGAGTCAGTGAGAGGAGCCGATGGATTCAGTCACAGAGCCCAGGGCAGGGCCAGCCTCTCTGCTGAATGCCAGCTGTGAGATGGGCACAGGCACTGGAGTCTGCCCAAGCCCTGCTCAGCTTAGCCTTGGCCTCTGTCCTGGAATAACTGCCCGCCTGGGCTGCCCCTCACCCACCCTGCCTTGCAGCGCTAGCCTCATTATTCTGCAGGAGTCTGGCCCGTGTTAGCAGCCTTGACTGCCTCTGGCTGTCTCTGCCCCTCTCTTCGCCCTGCTTTTCATTCCTTCCCCCATCTTGTCTTCCCCTCTCTTTGCCCCAGCCGTTACTGTCCCTCTGCAATGGGCTGAACCTACCCCAAGGTGATGTAGGTGAAAAGAGGGTTGAGGAAGGAAGCTGAGGCATAGCCACCGACTTAGCTGGAGGATCCTCAACCCCCTCCCTCTGCCTCAGGCCCCACCCCCAAGCCCTGCCCCCTCTCCACCCCTTCCTCCAAACCCCTGCCCTGCCTCCTTCCCAGAGTATGTCCCATCCCCACTCCTCCCCACCCTCCCGCTGCAAATCAGCTGTTTGGGGCATTCTGCAAGCGCTGGGAGGGAGGAGTAGGAGCTGGTCAGCGAGAGACACAGGGCAGAGCATGGCTGCTGGTGGGTGCTCTGTACCCACTAGTATTTCCTGGCGAGTGCGCCAGCCCTGGAGTATCAAGCAACAGAGCCTATGAGCTGAGGATCTGGCCTGTAATTGCTTTGTTAAATGTAAGGGGCTCCATTCCCCACTTTCTCACGCTCATGTCAATCAGGAGTAACTCCACCAGACCTGATTCACTCTCTCTGGGTATGTCTACACTACAGAGTTAATTCGAAATAACAGACGTTATTTCGAATTAACTTTAATAGCTGTCTACACATACAAACCGCTATTTCGAATTTAATTCGAAATAGCGGAGCCCTTATTTCGAATTTGGTAAACCTCATTCTACAAGGAATAACACCTAATTCGAAATAGCTAATTCGAAATAAGTGCTGTGTAGACACTTATTTCGAATTAGGGGGCCTCCAGCCCTTCCCAGTTCCCTCTGGTGGCCACTCTGGGCCAAACCAGGAAAACTCCTCTCCTCTCCCCCAGCCCCGGGGCCCTTAAAGGGGCAGACTCTGGCCACTGGGCACATGCAAGAGCCAGGCCTGCCAGCAGCTGCAGACCCTCAGCCAGTGGCCACAGGATGGCAGCCAGTGGCAGCCAGCTCTCCCCCGCCCAGCCCCCCAGCACCCAGGGGCCGGCCAGGGGCCATAGACGGCGCGCGCCCTCATGGACTAGTGCAGCGATCATGGACCTCACTGAGGTTTGGGGGGAGGCCCCCAACTTCCATGATCTCCGCACTAGGCAGAGGAACATGGCCAGGAAAGGCCACAGGCGCACCCAAGAGCAGGTACACCTGAAGGTGAAAGAGCTGTGGCAGGCGTACGCCAGGGCCACCAGGGGCAGCGCCGCAGCAGGGGCTGACTCCTGCCCCTACTTCCCCGCCCTCGACCGACTGCTAGCCCGGGAGGCAGCGAGCTGGGAGCTGAGGGCTCTGACCTGGGCGCACCGGAGGGGCCACCGCCAGCTGTTCCGGCACCGGAGTCGGCAGGGTCGTCCGGGGAGGCCATACCAGGTAAGTGCCAGCACTGTCCCCTACCCGGGGGGGAGGCGGGGAGGGAGACCAGGGTCCACGCACGTGGGCCATGCCTCCCATGGATCATGCAGCCACCTGTGCACGTGCGAGCATGTGCCACGCCACCCTTGGGCAGGTGGCTCCAGCTGCGTGACACCCAGGGGCCGTGGCCCAATAGGCACACGCGTGTGTGAAGAGACCTGACACGCTCCCGACCCCGGGGCGGGACCCAGCAGGACGCCCTCCCTTCACACGCCCCTTCTACACAGAGGCAGGGGACATCTCCCCGCCGCCCCAGCCACACTATACACGGCACAGGGGCATGGGTGCGGTCTTGGGGCAGCTCCCAGTCCCGGGGAGAGCCAGACATCCTGACCATGGCCTCTGTCCAAACACAACGGCGCTGACGGTGCAGGGCGCGGCCGCCCTCACATCTCGGGGGGGCTGGGCATCACCCACTGTGTCCCCAGGGAGAACTGACCCCTTCTCTTCTTTCTCTACAGCTGCACGTGCAGGGTGCACCACCCCGCCCGGGACATGCTCCAGCACCCGCGGCCTGCTCCGGACCACCAGCACGCGGCAGGAGTACTGGGACCAGCACCTGGGGGCCCTGCGAGCCCTGCACCACACCATCCAGGCCTGGATGCTGGAGGACCTGCAGCTCTGCTGGGAGCAGCTTGCTGAGGACCAAGCAATGAACTGTAACCTGCAGGCCCCGCTGCAGAGCATGGTGCCCCGGGCCAGTCCTGCACCTGCTGCCCCCCCAACTACTGTCCCTCCTCCCACTCCTGCCCCCCCTCCCACCTCTTCCTCCTCAACCTCCACACCCCCCACCTCAACCTCCGCACCCTCCTCCCCATCCCCCCAGGGACGCCGAGGCCCCCTCCCCCGCTGTGCTGGGAGGCGGATGGCCTGGCGAGACCCCCAGCCCTGAGTGCTGAGCTTCCCCTCCCCCTTCTTCCCCTTGCCTCCCCCTTCCAGCTCCCTCCTCCCAGTTTTCCCCCTCCCCTCTCCCACCCTCTCCTGCCTCCTTTCCCCCGTCTCCCCAGAGTTTCATTCTCCCTCCCCAGTTGTGTTAAATAAAGACAGTTTATATTTTTGAAAATATTTGACATCAGGAAGGGGGGGCTAGGGAAGGGTAAGTGGAAGGACGAGAGGGAGGAATGGGGCACAAGCCCCAGTGGGGCAGACCGGGGAGACTGTTAGCTCTCCTCAGGGTGGAAGCTCTCCCGCAGGGCCCCCTGGATCCTGACAGCCCCTTGATGGTGCTCCCGGATGGCAGCCTGCAGACAGTGCAGCCAGGCTGCTGGCAATCTGTCCACGAGACGCAGCAGAGCCCCATGGGGCAGGTCTGGTTCCATGTTGCAGAGTGCCGTGGTGTCCCGAGTGAGGGCAAGCAGAGCACTCTGAGACACAAATGCTTTGCTGTCCCTCAGCGAGGTAGACCAGCAAGCAGAGAAACCTGAGAACTGTCTGTCCGGGATGGGGGGTCGGGTCCCTTTAAGCACAAACCTCGGCTAGCCTGAGGCAGCAGCCCCACACACTAAGTCTGACCCTGATGCCCTTTTGGCACTGTTTCCGGCCAGCCTTACCTTCGATTCAGGGTCCACTCAATGTGGACGCGCTATTTCGAATTAGAAAAACACTATTTCGAATTAGTTTTTGTGTCTAGATGCGTTATTTCGAATTAGCTTATTTCAAATTAACTAATTCGAAATAAGTTAATCTTATTTCGAATTAACTAATTCGAAATAGCGCTGTAGTGTAGACGTACCCTCTCACACCAATGTCAATCAGGAGTAACTCCACCAGACCTGATTCCCCCTCTCTCACACTTGTGTCTATCAGGAGTAACTCCACCAGGCCTGATTCCTTCTCTCTTACACCAGTGTAAATCAGGAGTCACTCAGTTGGGCTTGATTCTCTTCTCGCTCCACATAAATCCAGGGTAAAGCCACTGAAGTCTGTGGTAATACAATGGTGACATGAGGTGTAAGTGAGAGGGGACCCAGGTGGCTGGGCAGCATGTGGATACTAAGCAGTTACTTAGATCAGAGTGTGCTCACTGCCAGAGATCAATGGATGCCCAAGTAGGTGGACTTAGCCCCTGGTGGGGTGGCAAGGAGGAAAAGGAAACTGATCAAACAAAAAGCTTCTGCACATTGAAACCTGCAGTCTGCAAATCTCACAGCAAGTGAAAATCTCTTAGCAGTGAAGGCAACTGAGGAAATATTGGAAGACAGAGAAGCCGCCCACGCAGAGGGAGAGGGAGTTTTTTTCTTTCCCCTTTGCAATTCTAATAGTGAAATGAGCAACGTAATTGAGATGAACTATCTCCTGGATGGATTGAGTTAGCAATGCCTCAGCCACATCCCAGGGACTTTAGCAGATATATTAAAAAATGAGCAAACAAATGGAAAGTCCTATTCTTCCAGACAGAAGTCAAATTACTTGAGTAAGAACCTGAAAAATGTGTTTCTACAACTCTCTATCCATCTGCCTGCCATCCTAGCTACCTATCCACCCGTCTCTCCATCCACCTTTACATCTAGCCACCATCCTATTGTTTTATCTTCCCATCCTCGCTTCCTTTCTATCTACTGATCAGCCTACAGATCCACCTAGCAATCTGTCAAGGCATTTCTACCACTCCTGTTCCCACAGTAACTGAAAAACAAATGCAGGGTCCCTCGTTAGAAGCAATAAGGCAATCCATTCTGTTTCTACATGAACAGATGTTTGCTGTCAGTGCCCGGCATAACTTCTGAGCAAAGAGGAAACTGTCACGTTGCCACTTGTTAGTTGGTAGAAGGGCCTCGCGCCCTGTGTCACTGGGAAGGGGCCGTCCCCTTGCAGGGCACACACATGCTCTGAGTCAATGCCCAATCACACCCTCTTCCTGGAGTGCTGCTTTATTGGCAGTTAAAACAACAATAACCCCACAGAACTCATGGACCTGCGTGATCACAGTCTGACCTCCTGCACGTTGCAGGCCACAGGCCCTCTCCCACCCACTCCTGTAACAGACCCCAAACCTCTGGCTGAGTTACTGATGTCTTCAAATCAGGGTTTAAAGACACCAAGTGACAGAGACTCCACCACTGACACTAGTTCAAACCTGCAAGTGACTCATGCCCCTGCTGCCGAAGATGGAACCCTCCCCTGCCAGGGTCTGCCAATCTCACATGTGGCAAAAATTTGCTCCTGGTGCCAAATGTGGGGATCAGTTAGACCCTGAGCATGTGGGCAAGACCTAGCAGCTGGATCCCTGGGAAGGAATTTGCTGTAGTAGCTCAGAGCCCTCCCCAGCTAGAGTCCCATCCCTGGCCAGTGAGATAGTTACTGCTAGCAGTCAGAGGATCGGCAGCATACCATTGGCTCAATCGTGCAGTCTCATCATCCCATCCTATTCTGCCTAGGCTTCCTCCTCCTAGCTGAGCTATTTGTGGGGTGTCCCGTGAGGACCTATGTCCCAAATTCCCTCTGCCCAGAGCACCAGCCCTGGCTCCCTTATGCCCAGCGTGGGGGAGCAGCCCATATCTGCCACAATAAATCCACAGAACTCAGCCGTCCTTGCCAAAGCAGGTTCCAACATCTGCAGAAAGCCTGGGCAAACAGCTGAGCCCCAACAACCTGCTCCCATCACATGGGAGTGCCCCACAGCAGGCCCCTTCCGTGTATTGCCACAGCACATCTGAGCCCAATCGTGCGCTCCTTAATCAGCCTTCGTTCTTAGACGACAGTAAAAATGGAGTGAAGGTGTGAGGGTTCATCACAGGGCCCAGACAAGAAGAGGTGTCTGATGACAGCTCTCCAGGAGACACACACAGAACATACGCTCCCTGTCAAGAGGAATTCACAGCACACTTCACTCCCAAATGTACCAGCCCAGGCGTGTCAGTTCACATGAGAGTAAAGGGAGGCATGTCTTTAGATCTGCAAAGCCTCACAATAGGCTTGATCAACAGATGAATGACTCAGCTGCCTGGGATGCAACGGTGCACGTGGGTGTGGGCGGGCTGCGGAGCCGAGGTACCAAAGAACAGTTTTCTGCCAAGTTCTCCAGTCGACCAGCGACAAACTGATGGGACCCCATGGAACACTTGCAACATGGCAGAGGACATGTCCCAAGAAAGAGGCTGCTCGTGTGCAAAAATGGCACGTGTCCAAGTATTTCACAAGGCAACAAATGGCTGCGCTCTCCACCTGAGACTAAAGGTACACAAGCATGTGCCTGCACACACATGTACGCACACACACTGCCTCTCAATGCGCTCTCGCATGTAAAGTGAGTCAGCTGCACTGCACTACAAAATAGCATCTCCCCCAAGGCTGGCCCTGCTCAGCGTGTGTGGTCACAGCACACAGCTGTCAGCTACACATCTGCAGGGAGCAGGCGGATGACAAAACCCTTTGACAAAGATTTGTGGGAAGGTCATTCTGCATGAGGCTAGAAGCCAAGTGACACCTGGTGCAATAAGAAGGGGCAAAGGCATCAGACTTAAACATTCCCAGTGTAGTGGGAAGGACATCACAGGAATGAGGTGAACATGTTTTTAGCTCCACACAAGAGCCAGCCTCCGAGTGTATCTGCCTTTGACATCCCTGGGCTTTAGCTTCCAACACCTCCCCCAGACTGACCTCATCAGGGCCATTCTAGCGGCGCCAGGAGAGTTCTGGGTTTGGATGCACTGGCGCCATCTCCAATTTCTGTTAGAGAAGGCAAGACAAAGCCCCGCACGGCTCTGTTGCTCATCACGAATGGAGCTGATAGGTTCACATTTTTCACAATGGACATCCACCCTCATGGCCTGCTCCGTCCTTAACACACAAAAGCACAGGAGGACATGCAAGCAGTTTCTAGCCACAGCTATAGGGGAGTCCTGGAGCTGAGCCATCTTGCTGATGGCTTTGCCCTGCCAGTGAGCCAGCAGACCTCTTTGACTGGATGTGTTTGCTCTCTACAAGCCAGCCCATTAGTAATATGGCTCGATTCCGATTCTTACGCCATCCCCATCGCCATGAATACACAGGGACTGACCCTCAGATGGTATAAATCAGCATAGCTCCATGGAAACCAATGGAGATATGCTGATTTACACTAGCTGAGATGCCTCATCCTCTGGATACGGTATTCAGAGCCGGAAAGATCGCCCCTGCTGACTTGCACCTATCCCATAATCAGAGCTACAATAACAACTTGCAGATGAGTAAGTGCATCCGTCATACTGTTGTCACTGCAACCCTACAGTCCACAGCTGCTTGCCGGGAGACAATGCCTGACAGAAAGCAGAGGAAGGCTGTTTTGCTTCCCCCAGAAGCAAAAGCACTTCTCACACCTGTCATGCAAACGAACAAGCCTGAATCAGTACATCTGGCCAAACTACCAAGGGTTTCTCCATTTTTATAGGACACTGTCCAGCAGCCATTAATCCTTACTGACAAACGACCAGTCCTCTACTGGTAAATGTAACAGCAGCCAATGTGGTACTGCCTGGACTGAACAAAACACCAGTGGCTAGTGGTGTTCCCAACACAGCTGTGCCCCCGCCCTCCCGACACAGAGCAGGACTTGAAAGCTTGGTGCTTAACAGAGGCTCCATTGTGGCTTGTGGCTGATGCTGTGAGGGACCAGGGCTTGCACAGCCCTGTGCACTGGTTAGAGTCATAGGTGGTCAGACTGGTGGAGCTTCTGCCCATCAGCTGTTTGTCAGGTGGCTGTTGAGTGCTCATTATTTTTTCCGTGGGGCCTCCTGACCCAGAGGATGCCTGGAGTCGGCGTTGGTGGGCAAGGGAAAAGGCTGGTGCTTCCGACTGTGCCCTTCAGTGGGCGTGGGGGGGAGGGTCACACAGGGAACAGACCAAGTCCTCGGCTGTGATAACTGAGCTCTCTGGTGCCTGGGGCATTGCGCTGCCCCCACAGAACTCAGGGACCCTCTGGAGACAGGCTAATCTAGAACCCAGCGCTCTCCTCCTGAGGTTGGCCAGAGCGTGACAAACTCATTGGGATGCTGCATAAGCCACCAGCCTTAGTGGGTCTAGCAAGAGCTGCTTGCTTGGCGCTACTGTCTGTCCTGGCGAGGTGCCCTCGGGCAGACATCGGCATGCTAGGCTGGACAGCAGGTGAGCAGAGCCCCTGCTACTCACGTTGACGATGGCTTCCTTCGTCTGGGCCATGTCCGATATCACCCCGTCCGTGATGATCAGCAGCACGAAGTACTGGGAGCCGTCCTGCTCCGCGGCGGCGTACCTGCATGGGGAGGTGTTCACGTGAGCATAGGCTGCGAGGATGGCTGGTGGGGGGTGCAGAGTGTGCTGGGGTAGGGCGCTCTGAGCCAATGGCTAACCTCCCTGCACTGGGCCATGTTCATCCCCGGGTAGCTCCGGTGACCCTGCAGGGAATTTGTCCCCCATTCCGCAGTTCAGAGCAGCCTCTCCAATGTCCCAGTTTGTGAGATTCGTGGGACAAGTCCCCCTCCTCTCCCTGTCCCCAAAGGTAACCTCCAGTCCCACTGTCGCCCAGGGGCCACGCGAGCTCTCCAGAGCTCTGGGCTGCGACCCTGCTTAGCCAGACCAGGACCCTCCTGGGAGTAAAAGAGAGACCTGGGCACATCTCTGCTAATCCAGTATCAGGGGTTAGACGGGAGCCTTGACCCACGCTCCAGACCTCTGGCTTGAGACAGGAACACCTGGATCGGACACAGCCATGGAGGATCCATCGCCCCGGCTAGGTCGTTCCCAGTTCTGGTGTCTATCAAACTTCTCCTGACTCTTGCTGCTCCCAGTTGGCCGCTTTATTTAAACACTAGCAGAACTCTCCGGCAGGTGTGCCGGTCAGGGAGGAGTGACAGCGTGCATGGCCGCGGGAGGTGCCAGCTCGCCAGCGCAACAGCTTCACATACCTGGCAACATGGTTGACCACTGGGGCGAAGTTAGTGGGGCCGTACAGCTGGACGGTCTTGAGGCTCTGGTGATAGGCGTCTAGGATGCCCTCGATGCCACTGCAGGCAGGGTTGTCGGGGTCACCATTCTGAGAGAGGGATGAAGGGCAGTGAGGGGGGCCCCCAACAGGGGAGTGATTCCCCATCCCCCACAGCGCTGGGAGGACCCACCCAAAGGGGTTAACTCACAGGGGCCTCAGAGGAGCCACGATGGTCACACTTAGCACTTGTGCAGTGCTGTCCCCCTAGGCTCTCAAATCGCACCAAAGCACCATCAGCTCGCGTTCCTGGTGGGGAAACTGAGGCACAGAACAGGGACATGGCTTATCCAAGGTCAGGGTGCAACTGTGAGCTGGTATAGAACCCAGGAGTCCCAGGCCTGGCACTGAGAAAGCTCCCATGGTCTGAGCCTCAGCCCCTAGCTGGCATGTCCGGAGAGTGGGGCTCAGGGAGATACCAAAGTTCCCTCCCCCAGGACGCAAGGCAGGGGCCAGTCTCAGGCGTTCCCTGTCTACCAAGGGGACTGGGACGAAGCTCACTGAGGAAAGCCAGATAGCCAAGCTCTGATTTTTATGCCTACCCCATGGAAAATCCTCCCTTGGTGCTCACGGCTGTTTGGCCAGCCAAGGCCAAGCCACAGAGGCCTCCTGGGGGGCTCCTCCCAGCACATGCAGCACGTCTCAGGCTACGTCTAGACTGCAGCGCTTTCGTGGGATAGCAGAGGTACCCTGGAATAGCAATGCCGCGCCCAAGGAAAAGCAGAACAGCGGACACGCTCTTTTGCCGTCCCTGTAACCCTTTTTTTACGAGGAAGGAGGGATGGCTCGAAAGAGCAGGTTTTTCCAAAATTCGGCACCGTGTAGACGCGCCACATTTTGTAAAAGCCTCTTTTGAAAGAAAAGCAGAAACAGCCGCACAACGTGCAGTTTGCAACTCGAGAATCTTTTTCTGACTTTTCTTTGTAGTCGAGAGCCCGGAGGCCAGGCGCTCGGCTTGTGCGGTCGCACTACACACCCGTGCAGACGGGCTGGGGCGGGTGCTGGAGCCCAAGTGCCCACCCAGCTGGTTTCAGTGCTGCAGAGTGAGCCCGTGTCTGCTGAGCTGCACTTTCAGGATCAGGGCCTGGGCCTGGATGGCACGGCAGCCAGACAGCCTGGTGGTCCGGAGCAAGACCCTTCACTCCCGAGCGGGCACTGGACGGCTGAGGATGCTGGGACAGAGGCTCTCTCTATGCCCCGGTCCGCACTCCAGCATGACTTCAGCCTACCTACGTTGGTTGGGGGTGTGAATATCCCACAGCCTGAGTGGCTGTTACCCCCTCCTACATGCTGGGCAGACAGCTTCTCAGTGGGGTGGAGCTATTCAGCTGACAGGAGAGCCCAGCGGCACAGCTGCCGAGGCTGGTTTGCATGCAGACCTGCCCTGCGTGGCGGAGCGATTTGAAGGGGGGGCAGTACCAGGGGGAACTCGTGGGACACATGCCCATCGGGAGGGAGTTTGGCGCCGAACCCGAGCGCGGGGAACATCTTGTCGCTGTCGTAGTCCTGGATGATCTCGCCCACTGCCTTCAGCGCCATGGCATAGGCGTTGAGCTGGTATGGGTTCATGTAGTGCAGGGAGGTGGATTGCGAGGGGTTGCCTGGCGGAGAGAGAGAAGGGTCATGCAGAGCACAGGCAGCAGTGCACAGCCAAGCAGGGGAGGGGCATGTGCGTGCATCAGGTCAGCTGAGGGTCCAAATCTGGGGTCTTTCTCAGGGCCTGATTCTCACATACACGGCAAGGGAAGTCACGAGTCTCCCTGTCACTGCTGGGGGGAACTGACGTAGGAGAGTGAGTGTCTGCTCTAGGGGCAGAGACTATGCTTCTCTTCAGTCTGTACAGCACCTAGCACCGTGGGGGCCTGGGCCAGGGTCGTGGCTCCTAGTCACTGTCCATAATAAATAACACCAGAGAGGTGAGCCCGACCCGCTCTGACTTCCATGGACGTTGGCCTGGATGGCCTGAGAAAAGACCAACCCAAGAGCCAGCTTCCAGCTCTCTTCTACGGCTATAAATGAGGCGTAACTCTGCTGAGGTCAGTGCAATCATGCTGGGGTCAAACTGCTCTAAATCAGATGGGAACCAGGCCCAAAGGCATGTGGGTAGGACTCTTGTTCGCTAACAGTACAAAGCCCTATCTCTTTAAGGAACCCTAACACCTATCAGAGAGAGATTTAACAAGCGCCCTACAGTCATAAAATAGCCATTGATTTTACAGGACTTCTCAGGGCCGAGTGAGCATGCAGTAAATACTTAATTCGCAGAGGGTTAGTGTAATGTGTTGTGTAATCAGCCACTGGCTCTCTTAGCAGAGATGAACGTGGTTCTGGACACGTTAATTAATCTGGCAGGAGAACTCACCATTGGAAGCTGTGAAGTCAATGGCCACTGTGAAATTGATCTGCGTCCTGCAAAGGGGATGGTGACACATCAGAAGTGATAGCTGGGTGGTGCCAATTTCACAGCATACTGCTCAGCTCCACCTTCATGTTCCCTAACCTGGGTCCCGGCTCCCTGCTTAGCTGGAAGAGCTCAGACTGAGATCCAAATTGTTCAAGGTGATGCTTACTGATTTATGGGTTAATTGATTAACCATTCACATCCCTACCTGGGGCCCAGAGATTCAAAAGGGGCCGGGGCTCTACTGTGGCAGTGGTGGCAGCGGGAATGCTGGGCCCTTTAAATTGCCGCCAGAGCCCTGCATGGCGCGCTTCAAGTGGCACTGAGGGCTGGCTGCCCTAACCCCACTCTTTCTGCAAGAGGCCCCATCCCTTTCAGTAGCACAAGCCAGGCATCCCTCACTATGCCCAGGGGCCTAGCGAAGCGGTCAGGTAACGGGGGGACGTACCCCATGATTCATCAGCAGTGTGTGTGAATCCTGATGTGGCTTGCTTGAATGGATGAGAGGAGAATGAAAGCTATGGGTTTGATTCTCCTGCACTGCTGTAAATCAGGAGTAACCCACTGGGCCAAATTCCCCTCTCAGTCCCTCTGGTGTGAATCAGAAGTAATCCCACTGGGCCCAATCCTCCCTCATCCCCATGTAAATCAGGAGAGACCTCATTAGAGCCAATTCCCCTCTCACTCACTCCAGTTTAAATGGGGAGTATCCCACTGGGGCCAATTCCCCTTCCTTCTGCTAGTGTAAATTGTGAGTAACCCCAGTGGGCCCAACTCCCCCCCACCACTCCGGTATAAACCAGGAGTAACCCCACTGAACTCAGTCGTGTTACAATAGTGGGAGAGAAGAATCAGTCTCCTTACCTCAAACCCCATCTCCCCTCTTTCCCAGCAGTAGACAGGAGCCCAGCTGCAGTGGGTGCAGAGCTGTCAGGGTTAGGGGAGCACTACACCCTAAGGCTCAGCTGCTGTGGGTGTGACTCAGCCCTACTGCAGTGAACTCAGTGGAGTGATGCTGATTTACACCTGCTAAAGAGCTGCCTGGGCCCCTTTGGGGTGTCTCAGGCCGAGTGTCCACAACACATGGCACCTTGTGCAATGTTACAGAGCACGGCTGTAGCTGAGCCAGGCCAGACAAGGTCAGCTCCCAGCCTACTGCACTAGGCAACGCAGTATGGGAAGGAGGTGGACAGCCCTTGGTGGAGAAAGAACAGGTTAGGAACTATTTAGAAAAGCTAGACATACACAAATCCACGGGCCTAGATCTAATGCATCCGAGGGAGTTGGCAAATGTCATTGCAGAGCCTTTGGCCATTATCTTTGAAAACTCATGGAGATCAGGAGAGATCCCGGATGACTGGAAAAAGGCAAATGTGGTGCCCATCTTTAAAAAAGGGAAGAAGGCCAATCTAGGGAACTACAGACCAGTCAGCCTTACCTCAGTCCCTGGAAAAATCATGGAGGGAATCCTCAAGAAAACCATTTTGAGGCACTTGGAAGAGGGGAAAGTGATCAGGAATAGTCAGCATGGATTCACCAAGGACAAGTCATGCCTGACCAATCTGATTAGCTTCTATGATGAGGTAACTGGCTCTGTGGATATGGGAAAGTCAGTGGAGGTGATATACCATGACTTTAGCAAAGCTTTTGATACGGTCTCCCACAATATTCTTGCCAGCAAGTTAAGGAAGTATGGATTGGATAAATGGACTATAAGATGGATAGAAAGCTGGCTAGACTGTCGGGCCCAACAGGTAGTGAATGATTAATGGCTCAATGTCAGGTTGGCGGTCGGTTTCTAGCGGAGTGCCCCAAGGATCAGTTCTAGGGCCGATTTTGTTCAACATCTTTATTAATAACCTGGATGAGGGGATGGATTGCACCCTCAGCAAGTTTTCAGATGACACTAAGCTAGGGGGAGAGGTAGATATGCTGGAGGGCAGGGATAGGGTCCAGAGTGACCTAGGCAGATTAGAGGATTGGGCCAAAAGAAATCTGATGAGGTTCAACAAGGACAAGTGTAGAGTCCTGCACTTGGAATGGAAAAATCCCAAGCATTGTTACAGGCTGGAGACCGAATGGCTAAGTAGCAGTTCAGCAGAAAAGGACCTGGGGATTACAGTGGATGAGAAGCTGGATATGAGTCAACAGGGTGCCCTTGTAGACAGGAAGGCAAATGGAATATTAGGGTGCATTAGGAGGAGCATTGCCAGCAGATCTAGAGAAGTGATTATTCCTTTTTATTTGGCTCTGGTGAGGCCACATCTGGAGTATTGTGTCCAATTCTGGGCCCCCCACTACAGAAAGGATGTGGATGTATTGGAGAGGGTCCAGCCGAGGACAACCAAAATGATTAGGGGGCTGGAGCACACGACTTATGAGGAGAGGCTGGGGGATTTGGGCTTATTTACTCTGCAGAAGAGAAGAGTGAGCGGGGATTTGATAGCAGCCTTCAACTTCCTGAAGGGGGTTCCAAAGAGGATGGAGAAAGGCTGTTCTCAGTAGTGATGGGTGGCAGAACAAGGAACAATGGTCTCAAGTTACAGAGGGGGAGGTGTAGGTTGGAGATTAGGAAAAACTATTTCACTAGAAGGGTGGTGAAGCAGTGGGATGGGTTACCTAGGGAGGGGGTGGAATCTCCATCTCTAGAGGTTTTTAAGTCCCGGCTTGACAAAGCCCTGGCTGGGATGATTGAGTTGGGGTTTGTCCTGCTTTGGGCAGGGGGCTGGACTCTATGACCTCCTGAGGTCTCTTCTGGCCCTATGATTCTATAATTCTAAGACCCACTTGCCCTGCCTCAGGCACTAACCCCCTCCCCATGCAGAGCTGGGAAAGGAACCCAAGTGTCCTGGCTCAGTAGGACATGGCTGGGGCCCAGATGTGGCGAGTTTTATTAAACTTCAGACAAATACACAGAGCGAACAATCCCGTCACCTCTGGACTATCGCCTGGGGATGAGAGCAAATGGGGGCTGAGGGACACAATGGGATTAGCCCTGAGTAGGAATGGGGGCTGAAAGGGCAGCCTGCAGGCACCTTCTGCCAGGAACTCTGGCTTCTCCAATCATCTCAGCTGTGCTGCGCTGGCTGCCAGTCCCTGCTGGAAACCAGCATCAGCTGCTTTGTGATGTGCCAGGCCTCAGCCGCCCAGGGAGACTTGGAGCAAGGGTCCAATGCTATCAACAGGTGTTAACACCTCATACACCTGACAGGAAGAGACAAGACCAAGGCTCTTGTGACAGCAGCCCTGACAAACATGAGCACTGTGTGGACAAACACTGCCAGGGCTGGGTGTCCAGTGCAAAACAGGTCCAGGAGAGATGTCCATGTGCCACCTTGCGTGTCACTAACTGGTGCATTCTGAGAGGAGGGACGAGAGGGGCAGAACGGTTCCTGCCCGTTCATGCAGCGGAGAGAGGGTAAAGAAATCCCACTGCCCTGTCTGAAAGCTACAGACCAGCTTCGCAGCTGCTCTAAATCGGCACAGCATGGAATACAAGGGTGGACCTGCACCATTTGGCACCAGCTAAAGATCTCATTCCCTGCGTGAGCGACTCCTGATGGACACCGGAGTGAGCAAGAGGGAAGTAACAGAGGAAGAATAAGGAATGGATGGTGCAGCAGGCCAGTGACTGATGGGGAAGCTACTCAGCTTGTGAACCCCGTGATTGCTGCAATAGAGGAGGGGTGTTACATATGGTCTATTTTGCCCATAGCCCTTCAAGGGGAGAGCCAGGTGCTATGGGATTACCCTTCACAGGAAGTGGAATCCTGATTCCTGAACCATCCATTGCTATGCTGGGCTTCTCTCGGTCCCTGGGAGGAGGTATTATGATGATCCATTGTTGCCAGGTAAAAATCCCTTCCACTTGGTTTGCCTTCGCCTTCGGTCTCTGGGCTCTCCTTGCTGTTGACTATTGGCCTGTTGCTTTGTGGGTCCCCAGGAGAAGAAGTCTTGTGCTCAGCTTTGGCACTGAATTGTCTGAATTGCGCTGCAGTGAGTGGCGGCTCTTTGTCTGAGCACAGTGCCTCAGGGACGCTTGACACATGATCTAGACAGTGCTGGGTCCTGCCGTGCGGGCAGGGGACTGAACTTGATGCCCTCTCGAGGTCCCTTCTAGTTCTAGTGTGCTATGATTCTATGACCTTGCAACATGCACCTTCTGTTTCCTGATCTCAGTGCTCCGAACAACTCCCCTCCCTGCAATGAAGTTGTGACCTGCTGTGACCATGCAGCTCCGGTGGGTTGCAAGTTTCATGAGGCTGTGGAGTCGCTTTCTCTTGCTAATCACTCTACTCTGCATTCTTTCTTAACCTTATTTTCAGTGGTCAGAGATTGGCCCGTGCTCCAAAGCCAGCGTCCCAGGGGTCACATTGCATTGCACACTCACATCTAAACACCACTGCACTGCACTGACACACCTCAAAAGAGCAAGGGGGAAACTGTCTCCTGAACAAACTGGCAGGGGGTCAGCCAAAGTGCAAAGTGAGTTGTTTGGGGCTTGCTCTCTGTTGCTCGGCCAGGGAATTTTACACCCCAGTTTGGTTCAGCTCTGCCCACACGAGACTAGCTAACACTCAAATGAATCCTACCATGAGTCACAGGAACTGAAGACAACAAAACCTTGGTGGGCACCAGGTCTGGCCAGTATCCCCCACTTAACACCCTGCAACACAATGCAGCCAACAAAGTGATCACAACAGTACAGTAAATGTCACATGTGCCACGGGTCAGGGACACATGGGATGTTCCTGCCACTAGCTGTGAAGGGAAATCCTATCTGGACCATGCTGCACATTCTCCATCCAGCTGATAATCTCATCGACTCGCTGGGGCAGGCAGAATGGGGGAGAGCCTTGCCGGAACATTATCACATGGCTCCCTGCTTTGGGCGCCTCTTGAGCCAGCTTGCCAGGTTCACTATGTCAAGACTGACCATGCCTGGGGCACCCAGGGCAGCCCACTATGTGTCTGGGATGCTATTTTTGTGCTGGGTCCCTGGAGGTCTCACCACGCTGCTGACTTAGAGGCAGAGGTAAAGACATCTACCTCAATATCAGACATTCCTCTCCTGACTCCTGCTGAAGAGTTGTTACAGCCTGGCATCATAGTGCTTGAAATCTCCTCCTATAGCAGTGTGATGCCTGGGAGTCCCTCTGGTGCCTATTGAAGCTGACACTGGCATACTTCCAGGGCTGGGCTAATGCCCATAGGCACTGGTACCCACTGGTGTCTGCCAGAAGGTGCAGACCAGGTGTTCAGGTGGCTGCATGGCTCATCCCACTCAATATAGAATCACAGAATCCAAGGCTGGCAGAGACCTCCAGAGGCCTCGAGTCCAGCCCCCTGCCCAAAGCAGGACCAACCCCAACTCAGTCATCCCAGCCAGGGCTTTGTCGAGCTGAGATTTAAAAACCTCTAGCCACAACCCATTCTTGACATCGCAGACTAAGAACCCCTTTGCCCTGCATAGTGTCCTCAACAGCTGGTAATGGATAGCGACCTCTTTTCAACGCGCTTGTTCAGTAGCATTGGGGCAATGCAGGCCTCAGTTTACTTGAAGATTGTCTCACCACTACCGGGCTGCTGATCCACTCTGTGCTGGTTTCAATGGGTGCAATGATACAGCTGCTTTGCAGTTTTGCTAGTTTCTTCTTCACTGGCCACATCAGGACTAACAGAACTCAGCATTTCCATAGTCTCCTGGCTTGCATATGGGGAATCTATTCCTAACTCTCCTTGAAAGACATCTTCCTATTCTGTTGGAATGCTGGGCAGGACCCCCAGTGCTTGTCCTTCCCACGTGTGGATACCCTGATGCTGAACTGTGCCATGGCTTGCACTGCTTGCTGCCTACAGGTCTATGAGCCAGTTTCTATAAATGCCAGGTGACACCATCTTTTGTGGGTTTCTTATTGACAGCCTGCTTTTGCTCACTGACCTCAGAATGGTTTCACGGTACATCACCAGCCCAAGTCTAATATTGATGCCCATCAGTGTTGCTGGGATTATACGGCAGCTGGCTCCACAGTGCACCTGGATTTGAACTGGGTGTTGATTTAATAGCATGGCTGTGAATATGGCAGTTTAATGGCTAACAGCCTTCTTCTGCAGCACACATACGCTGAGTGTCTTTGGCTCTGCTAGAGTCACACCACAGACATCCTGCAGCTCATTGGAGGTCCCTGTCTCCTCCGTCACTGCATGCAATCCTGCATTTCTTTCCCTGTGGTAGCGGCTGCAAGGGGACGTAAAAGTGGTTTGTTTCCCAGACCCTTTGATTTGCACAGATCAGTCAGCCGGTCTCTGTCCAGCATCCTAGGTTCCTTTAGCTTGTGCGGTGCACTTGTTCTGCAGTAGTGGCTGTCACTGTTTGATCCATTCTCTGGACTGTCCAGCTGTCCTTGCTATTTGGAGGCATTTCTCCAGTGTTAGATCTGTTTCTCTCAACTGTCTTTCCTGCAAGCTGGATCTGTGTCCCACAAATGATCCTGTCTCTGACCAGGGGATCTTTAATGTTCCCAAAGTCACAAATTTAGCGTGGATACCAGAGTTCTCAGCTTTCAGATACAAGCATCTATTCCCTCTTCTGCTTCTTGGTTTCAGGAATTCACACGGTCTCTGTCCGCAGTCTCATTCTGTCTGGGATCACAATACTCATCAAGCTCCAATATCAGCAGTTGGAGTGTTTGGGGGCATTATTCCTGGCCACAGTGTCTCCTCAACATTTTCCACCAGTGAAAGAGTAAAAAAATGTTACCTTCATTTCCACACCTTCATTCCTCATGATCAGTTTTGGCTTCCACTGCTTCTGTGCTTGGGCATTTTGTGTCTGGAAATCCAGCATTCCTGCTGCTCTGAACTCCTTCATGATGCCTATTTGCTGTTTCCTGGTGCTGCTTTCTTTGCCGGTTAACCACACTCTTCAGAGCTATGGCTCTCACTAGACTGATGTTGCCACCACATTTCATTTACCACCACATACGCGAGGGGTTGCCCAACTGGCTCTTTATTGAAAGAATTCTTTAGAGAGGTGCTGTAACTGCAAGAAGCATTCCAGCCATGTGCACACAGACTGCCTTCCTGGTACCTCATCCAAGTGCTGTCCTCCTGCAGCCTGCGCTCCTTCTTCCCAGTTTCATACACATTGCTCCAATACCAGCTAAAGAAATAGCCCATAAATCCAAAGTGTCCTTGCATCATAGAGAGCTAAGCTGGAAGCAGTGGGGAATAGGCAAATTTAGCGTGGTATTTTCTGTGTTCTGACACAGCCTCTGTTCCCATGTTTCCCTGAAGCTATTCTGATACCTAGGGTAGTGCAAGGGTGGGCTGTAACTGGGCGTAAGGGGACAAGTACATTTCGTAATCAGAGCTGGCTGCAGGATTACTTCCTGAGGAAGAAGCTTGGGATGTTTCAGGCTGTGATCATTTTATGTCTCTGTAATGGTTTTGACAAGCTCGATGAAAAGGCAAGACCCTCAGCTGGTGTAATTCCATGCAGTGAAGTAAGTGGAGCTACGCTGATGTACACCTCCTGACAATCCAGCCTTCTGGCCTCAGACACACTGGTGACACAGCAGAATCTGGTTCAAGATATCATGACACTGGGGGGGAAGCACCCCACATTGACTGCATAGACATGGAGGAGAAATTCTATGTGATTGCAGCAGGAGATGGGTCTATGAATCTTTTTGGAGCGGACTGGGGCAAGAGGTAGTGAGAGAAGCTGGGGGATCAGGGCAGAGGCAACATGGACTGGTAACAGATTTCCACAGCTCAAGGACAGAACATGTTGGTTCTTTTGCAGAAGCTGCCAGGCTGTCCCGGAACTCCAGGAAACCTGGCTCTCCGTTCTTGGTAGGCCATCTTGATGCCAACTTGGAGCCAAGGGAACATGTCTGGCTCTGCAGAGAAGTGTTGGGATTTAATTCTGTGTTGGCTTTGTGGGAGGAACAGGTCGTCTGCTCCTCACAGTGCCTTACTAGCTTCGTCTGCTCGGAAACTCCAGAGCTCCCTGAGGAGGAGTCGGGACCCTCAGCACTGGCTCATCTTGCCAGTCCCTGGAGAGCACAGCAATTTCTAAGAGCCTCCCCCCCGCACACTTCTCTACATAGAGCCTCTCAGAGTCTGACTGGCATGAGTGATGGAAAGGGGAACTCTTCCATTTACTGCGTGGACTTACCCACAGCGCCATGATCCCCCTTCACCACCGAGTGTACACACATGAACCCCCATTCCCTCACACACCCTGCTCCAAATCCCCATTCCCTCATACACCCTGCCCCAAATCCCCATTCCCTCCCACAACCTGCCCCACGCCCCCATTCCCTACACAACCTGTCCACACACTCCCATTCCCTCACACCACAGGACCTATACCTCCTTCTGACACACCCCTACCTTCCCACAGCTCAGACTAAACCCCATTCCTTCCCATAACTTGGCCTATACCCTCTTCTTACACTGTATTTCCTTGCACAGCTTGTCCTAACCCTCTCCTTCCACACACCAGTTCTCTCCCTCCCCAAAGCTATTCCAGCAAAATGCTTTCTACTTGATGGACTGCAGCAGTTTGCACAGGGCAGCCCCATCAGCCCCCTCTCCCAGGGATCTCTGTGAGTATAATGTGATCAGCCACCTCATCAGAACAATTCTGGGCCCCTCTAGTCAGAGCAGAGCCCAGACAGGCAGGTGTCAAGAATGGGAAACCAATCCAGTGATCTCCTCGGTTGCCACAGGGCAAAAGGGATGATGGCTAATGGGACCAAAGAGTGCCACTCTTGGGGGCAGAAGATATTCACGGCTGTGGCAGATGTCACCCATGTCTGTGGGAACCTAACGCTGCAGGTTTCCGATACTACACCAGCGGAGCCATGTAGGGGGATCTCCTTGTCCTGCCCTGAGAATCCCAGGGAGGGGGAAGGGGCAGAGGAGAAAGGAAACCCATTTCACACAAGACCCTCTTCAGCACAGTCTCAGCACCCTCGGCAGCTGGGGAGCGGAGAGGGGCTATGACTTGCCCAAGCTCATAGGGACAGGTACAAGCTCCTCTCTCACCAACAGTCACTGGTCCATATCACCGCACCCACCTTCTCTCTCATACGTGGGGGCTGACACAGCTACCGCTGCTCTGAATACAAGGCCCAGCAATGAACCAGCAGCACAGACCTACCCCCCCCTCAAGCTGGAACCCAGGAGTCCTGGCTCTCACACCACATTCTCTGTTAGCCCCCACTGTGCCCATAAGTGGGGTCTCAGCAGTGCTAGCAACACACTGCTACATGGCTGTCCAGGGAGCTGGGGGGAGCAGGCTGTTTCAGGATATTTTCCTAACTGGCTAACAACAGGCTGCTTGTGCCCATCACTGTAGTGAGGTGCTCACGTCCTCTCGAGCTGCTCTCTCTAGCGTGCTTGTGACATCTGTTAACGCAGACACACAGAAGCTTAGTAGAAAATGGCCCTGTTACTTTACAGTCTCATAAAGGAACAGATCCCAGTTAGTGTTAAAGGGCACAGCTCTGGGGACTTCAATGAGGCTCTGCTGATTTACACCACGAGGGAAGGGGTCAGCCCAAACATCTCACTGTTAATTAACTATTCCTGATATTTTGCAGAAACATTTCCTCTTTTAATTTCATCCCATTGCTCTGAGTCGCAGCTCTGTGCACCCCCCTCTTCCTCGGGGGCCCGATTCCCTTTTACGGTACTGTAACCCAGGTGAGAACCGGGCTGTTGGTGTATAAATGAAGTTTGTGCTATTCCCCCATTGGCTGGTGGGAGCTCACTCTTTTAATTTGTCCCACAGCAATTAACCCTTCCTGCTCCCTCTTCACTAAACTCCTCCCTCTCCCAGCCCCGCTTACTGACATGTTTCCCATAGGTGTTAACAAGGACGTGCTCCAGCATGGGGCTGCGGTACTGCTGCAGGGAGGAACTGACACCGTCTTTGCTCTTCGGCGGTGAATTTGGGACTTTCGACAGAGCTTAGCCCTCACGCTGGCTCTCTGCGGGGGGGCCCCACCCAATACCCCTATCTGAACTGGGGGCAACTGCAATCGGGATCCAAATCCTGAGGCTAGAGTCTGCCAGCCAGAATCCCCTCCCAGAATTCTCTAGGCCAGTGGTTCTCAAACTTTCTGGCCCGGGGACCACCTGGCTCAATGTAAACAATTCTGCGGACCACAAGCTGTTAATGGAAACTCCCTGTTAATTACCTAATTACACCTGAGACATTTTGCTAGCGCTGCAGCTGGGGAGAATAGTGTAATTTCAATTATGAAACAGATTAAGTGTTTTAACTTTCTCATGTTCGTTTATCAAACTTAATTTTAAATAAAGTAAAATATTAATGTATGCCCAACACAAAAGGGTTCCATGTTTTCTGTATTAATGGCAGGGAGGGGACCCTTTTTCGAGTCAGGGCCACTGACCCACAGAACAATCAGTTGGGGACCACACAAGTGAGAAGCAAAAACCCCTCCAAACCCCCCACCTCTCACTGATGTGGCCCTAGCTAAGACACCTCACTGCTCCACAGAGGAAGGGGAACGGGCAGGAAGGACTGAGGGTCAGGGCTTCCCATAGGCCAGATTTGCTCTTCTGGGGTTCTGGAGTTGGTGGATTTTGTGGACCCCTTTAGGCTCTGGGGTGGGACAAAAATGAGGGGCAGGGCTGCCAGCGAGTGGGAGAGGGATGGGGGTGCAGGGAGGGTGCGAGCTCTGGGTGGGAGGTAGAGTGCAGAAGCAGGCTGGGAGTGGGGTGTCTGGCCAGGAGGGAGGGTGCAGGAGCAAGCTGGGAGTGCGGGGTCTCGGCGGGGGTGTGTGCAAGTGAGGGGGACTGGGACACGGGGGTTTAGGTATGGGGGGGGAACTGACTTGGCCTCACTTTCCCCTACTGCTCCCATTGCCCCCCGACAGCACGTCACTGCGCTGCCATTTCGGGGGGGGAGCCCCCCTCCTGCCCCACGCAGCCGCTCCAGCCTCGCGGGCGTAGATGAGGCGAGCGGGAAGAGACCCAGGAGGCCTTCTGGCCCCACTCCCTGCTCCAAGCAGAACCCTTGGGCACTGGAGCCCGAGAGCGGCGGGAACGGAACCTTTCCTGTGGGTCGGGCCCAGCCAGGGTGCAGGGTGGGGGCGCGCTGCGGTCCCGAGTAGCCCGGCTGGGAAAGCCCAGGGCCCGCGGCTCCACCGGCGTGGGTCAGTCCGCAAGTGCAGCGGTCAGTTCCCTCCCGCCTGCTGCATCTCCGAGGCTCACCCCCTTGCATCTCTGCAAACTCCCCGGCCCTGGACAAGCCTGCCATGTTGGGACCTGCT
The DNA here is from genome assembly GCA_032595735.1 of Pelochelys cantorii. Classification (NCBI taxonomy): domain Eukaryota; kingdom Metazoa; phylum Chordata; order Testudines; family Trionychidae; genus Pelochelys; species Pelochelys cantorii. The sequence continues at coordinate 16,450,454 of CM064353.1, forward strand.
CCTACCAAACGCACCAGATTTTGCACATAACCCGGTGCACCCCCCAACCACCGTCCCTTGCTACCTTTTTGGAAGAAGGAGGCTCCCCCAGGTTTAGACCCCCCAGCCAGCACGTGCAAAGGAATCCGAATGGCAAAGCAAAGGGAGCTGACACTTTCCAGCCCCCTGCTGAGCAAGATTTGCAAGCCCCAGGCAGCAGCTTGCCCGAGAACGGGGCAGCGAGATCATGCCCCGAGCTCGCCAGCTGCCCCGAGCACACGCAGCGCTCCTGCCCCCAGCTTTTGCCCCTGCATGGCCCAGCCAGCGCTGTAGCCCCCACCCCGTACCGTGTCCCTTGCTGAGCCGGTGGGAAGGATCTGAGCTGAGCCCTGCATCACCAGAGTGAAACCCACAGAGCAGTTAGGGAAATTCCCAACCCCCAGTGTCCCCTTGCCCATGTGACGAGGAACACCCCTACTGGGCTCCACTTGCAGCCTCTTCCTGTTTGAGCCCCTCTTCCCCCACCGCTCTAGGAGAGGGAAAATCCCCCCCCCACCCCTCTTCGCGTGCCCTCGGAGGGATGCAGGAGGGCTTGTGTGTGTGGGGGGGGGGCAGCTCTCGGCCATTGGGTGGCAAGTCCATGCTGTTCATTCTGCAACTTCCACTGTCTCCCAAATTTTCAAGGGCAGTATCACAGACACCACTGGAGCCAACTGACTCAAGAAAAACAATCTGCTGCTGCCTGCTTATTATCAGCAACTGGCCCCTCCAGCAGCGGCTCTCCTAGTGCAGATGGGATGCTTAGGGACCTTGACTGAGAGGTGAACAGCTCCTCAGGTGCATCCCTTGCTAGGCAGGCCAGAATTGCCAGGGGTTGCCCAGGTTGCAGGCAAAACATGGTTTTGCTCAAAACAGGCATTCGTCTTCCACGGATGTATTTAGGGTTTGACTATGAAATGCTTGTTTGCTGCCCCTTGCACTGATCACAGCACACTGCTGTATTCCATGCACAGAAAAATGTGTGCCCTGTGTTTCACGGCTTTGGAAATGTTCGCACTCACCTTGTGAACCCAGGCACAGAAATTGTCTGTTACCTGCTATTGAAACCCAATGGGCCATCACAGGAACATGGCAATTCACTCTGGTTAATGGCCATGGGTGGCGGGTAGCAGAGGCAGGGGAAGGCTACGCCTTCCAGCTCTCCTGTGCCTGGCTTCCCAATGATCCTGCACTTCGAGGTCAGGGGGGTGCTAGCCAAAACTGCAAGGGCTAGAGGCACAGGGCAAGGGCCAGCAGTCACAATGAGAGGGGCTGGGCTCCCGGGTGCAGAAGGGGTGTGGCCTCAGATGGAAGGGGTGGGCTGTGGGCTAGCCTCCCCAACCTAACAGTTCACCCACTGCCCCTATCTTGTGCAAGGAGTTCGTCCTGTGGACTTGGCAGCTGAGCGAAGGAGATAAACAAAGCCACAGGAACATTTTCCATCTCTCACTTTGCTGTTTGAGCTCTGATAGGGTCAGAGATCTAAACTAAGGTCAAGATCCCCAATGGTTCCCTCTGGGTCTGCCTGAAAGACACTTTGAATGGACAGGCCATTCCTACAGCTCTGTCACTTAGGATTTAGATGCAAACTCATTCGTATGATGTTTGCTGGCTTTAACCAGTCAATAACTATCTTGTTTCTTTTTCCTAGCTAATAGCCCTTTAGAGAGCTTATTACAGAATTGGCTACAGGCATTGTCTCTGGTATGAGAGCTAGGGAGCCAAGTGAGCTGGTGTAAGACTGGTCTCTTGGGTCTGGAAGCAACCTGAACGTTGTGTGATTTTTGGTGTAAGTTTATCTAAGTCCAGTTTGTCTGGATGACAAGATGTCTGCCTGATTCCAGGGTAATACTGGTATGGTAATCACTGGCTTGGGAGAACATACCACCAGTTTGGAGTGTCTGTCCTGTTTTCTGACAGGCTACCCTGGTCTCGGTCTGAGCCACTCCAGACATAGTGACAGTGGTTCAGTTTTCAGGTTCAGTAGTGGGGGCCTGAGAAGATAGAAAGCAGCAGGAGCTAGATCTATTTTTCCGCTGTGAAGTTCAGGCGGAGTGTTGGTTAGCTGGAAGGGCCCTGAATTGACTTTGGACATTGCAATGGGATTTCTCTGTAGCAAAACCATCATCATCACAAGCCAACACAGCATTACTGGGTGGTTCACTTGCCCTGAAACAGGCAGTGGTCCTGTCCCCATCTGAAGCCAGCTTGTTCAGCACCAGAAGCCTATTTGTTTAGGAAGGGAACCCGCGTCCCACTTACCCTCCTTTAATGTAGTCCAGGAAGGTGTACTCTGATTCCACAGTGAAGGAGAGCAGTGTCACCTTGGAAGCAAGAGACAGGGAAACGCATTACACTGAGACCAAGGCAGCAGGGATCACTGGTGCTGTGCTAAGTGCTGAAGAAAGGTGCTAGTGTGATGCCTTGGAGTCTCATGATTGCTCGTTAGCCCAAGGAATGAGCCAACTTCCCCTCGCTGCTCTCTGGCAAGGTGGGTTGTGCTGGGTTGGTTGCATATTTTCTGTCAAAACTATTTTTTAGTAGAAAGTTGGGTTTTTTGGTGAAAATATCAGAATTCCCTGAAAAAAATCTGTCTTCCTTGGCAACCCCCACCCCTCGGAAAGGGAAGTATTCTGAGTCTGAAGGGATGCTGTAGCACTTCATGAGAGTTTCAGTTCAGTCACTTCATGCGCCAGTCTTCTCAGCTGGACTACATCTCCCATGATGCGCCATGGCCAGAGGCTCCCTAGTAGGATGACCAGACAGGAAGTGTGAAAAATCAGGACAAGGGGTGGAGGATAATAGGTGCTTATATAAGCCAAAGCCCTAAATATCAGCACCATCCCTATTAATTCGGGACATCTGGTCATTCGGCTTCCAAGTAACACTTCCTTTCCCTAAGAGTGCAGACTGTGGTGCATCATGGGAGATGTATTCCAACCAGGAAGCCTGGCCCATAGAAGAGGATGGAGGCATGAGGTGCCCAAACTCTAACTAGGCAGTTTTCAGCCAAAATCTTTTGCAATTTCAATGGCTGGTTGTCACCATAGATCCTCCCCAACACCCCGTTTTGAACCTTGTATGCCTGAAGGGCCCATTTGTGGGTTGGTGGCTCAGCGGGAATCACAATTTTCTCTTTTTTGAAGGTCCCAATACCTGGGCTTTCCTATGATGTGTCTCATCTAAGATCTGACTGCAATCAGGCCTCCTTGGCATATACAATCAGAACAGAAACCTGTCCACAAGAAGCTGCTTGGTGACTGAGTGGTTCCACGTTTCTGGTGATGTGGCAGAAAATTCTGACCTTCCACATCAAAGCATAACATGGGGGAACAAAGTTGTTGGAGGAAAGAATGCCTCTGATTAGTTGGTTCTGTGGGCAATTTGCCATCCATGGACACTCATCTCCTGCCTTTCTGAACATCTTAAGTTCCAAAGAAAAAGAACATCACTTACTGTTCCCGAGTTAAGGTATTTCTTTTTCTTCATTTTCTTTTTGGGATTCACCACCTGACAGACGGAGGAAATGGAACAGGCTGAATATCCTGGGGTATGACGTGAAGCCTGCTTATGCAAGTGGTTCCCAAACTTTTCGGCATCACGCCCCCTTTTGGATTTTTGAGAAACCCTCATTCCCCCTCCCCCCTCCAAAATAGTAGCAAAACTTGTTGAGCAAAAAAAAAAAAGGAACTGACTGGGGCAGCAAAACTTGATGGCGGGGGGGCTGGGTCACCTCACGCCCAGCCCCTGGAATTTCTTCACGCCCCCCAGTTTGGGAACCCATGTGCTAGCACAAATGATCCCTCAGCAGTGGGGAGGGTGGAGGTCATCGCATAGACAGGACTCTTCATTTTTACCAGCGTGTCTGCTTCCTGCTCTATCTTACTGGAGAGTCCATAATCACAGCTGAACACAGCACTCCAGGTGAGGGGCACATGACCAATTGCTAGCATGTTCTCAGTGTTTTCTGTCTGTCTTCATCCATCGACTCAGATGTTCTGATATCAGGACAAGTCTCCAAAGTATCTTTATTTTTAGTCTGAGATATACCCCAGCCCTTTAAAAAAAAAAACCTCTCCCCAGCAAAGTAAAAACAACCCCTCTTGTCTCCAGTCTTTATACAGCAGGGATAAGGTGGGGGCAGAAAAGCCTAAAGCAAAAAATTCAACTCTACGCAAAGGTCTAGGTCTAGCTTGAGCAGCCCTGGGGATGCCCAGGAGCATTACTGTGGTTCTGTTACTAAAGGGAATGGTTAAGCCTGGTCCTTACATAGCAGCACTAAGCAAAAGCTGCTCGAGAGAGTTTGGTGCTGGCCCGCCAGTCACAACGGCATGAATTGGTGTAGCCTCCACTGAGCTCAGCTGAGTGTTGCTGTTCTACAGCAGCTGAGGATCAAGCCCCAGGGGAGCAGTCCCTGCCCCCCCCCGCCAAGGTTCAGCTCAAGCATTGGCACCACTTAAACTCCCCCCCGCAGGGTTTATGGAGGCTGTAAATGGTGCACAGGCCCCGTGCTGGCTCTGCAGAGGGGAATTCCACTCTCTAAGAGCACACATGGCCCCATTATCACGGGCTGAGCTCCTCACAGCCTTACCTCTGTTTACTTGTGAGGTAGGGCAGGACTGTCAAACCCATTTTACAGGTGGGGAACTAAGGCCCAGAAGGATGTGACTTGCCCAGCATCCCACACAGATTCCATAGAAGGGAAAGGGCTGTGAACCCGGTCTCCAGCTAGCAACCTCACCACTGGGCCAGCCTTCTTCAGGGCCAGACCGGCACTGTCCCTACTGCTAGACCCAGAGGCCAAGTGCTTGTGGTTTGGGGTCCCTCCATTTTTGAGCACCCAACTTGGAACCACCTTCCAGGGGCCTGACTTTCAACGGCTGGTGCTGGGCACTTTGACACCAGGTCCCTTTAAGACATCTCAAGCTGGGTGCCCAAAACCACTGGCCACTTTGAAAAGGCTTGGCCAGAAAGTCCACCCCTCAAATGTCCAAATTCGGCAGGACACAAATGCCCATGCTACTTTCCACAACCCCGCTGCTCCATAAGGGCCCAGGTCCTTCCATGCTTGGGGTGAGGGAAGTACCCAGATCTCCTGATTTTACTGCTCATCTGGCCCTCTCCTGCAAGTCCTGGTCTCCTCCTAGCCCACCAGCTCTCACTGGTGGCCAGGAACATGGCCTCTCCAGCAGCACATTCATGGTTTTGCTCTTGTCTCCAGAAGGAGCTAATCTGAAATCACTTTCCCCTGCCCTGCAGGACAATCCGTTTTGATACGGTCATGGGAATGTGTCTGGAACAAGAGACGTTAATGATTTAAACAAATTAAACACCCGTCTCCCCACTCCTTCCCTCGCTCCCGCTCCCCGCGCTTGCTGGGGGGAGCCTTGGAAGCCTGCAAAGGGACATGCTGGGACACTGGGAACGTGTCAGAGCCAGGGCGGCCATTCTGAAAGCTGCCCTAGAAACGTCACATCAGATGATATGAAAAGGGAGCTGCCACAGTTAAGGCCTGAGGAGCCCACAAAGCGCTTTGGGAGAGGGAAGGAAACCCAGCCTCAGAATGCAGGGGATTCAAAGCTATGGGGGCGCTGCTCAGGTTTGCTCCCTGTTGCACACGGGCTCTGCCATCTGCACAGGAGTTTTAATGATGGAGGCCCTCAGCCAATGAGCGATGCTGATTCCCAGCTTGGAGACTTGTTATTATCTGCCCTGAGCTCCGTGGCTCCACTTACACCCGTGCACAGCGTGGCCCTGGCTCAGCTGACATGAAATAGTCTCAGGTTTTACCAGCAAGCACTGGCGCCCGTCCCACCTGCCAGCGTGGCTCAGTGAACACTGGCCAGGCCCCACCAGGCAGAATTCATCCCACACAGGTTGCAGCACTGCTAACCCCAAGTGCACCGGCGACACCGCTCTGTTCTGGCCATGTGACATCGCCTGTGCTGCCAGGCTGTGACTGGCCAGTCCTCAGTTAGCACAAAGTGGCATTTCTGGGCTACAGCCCCTGGAGGGTGTAAATCGGCACAGTCCCATTGACTGCACTCTACGCCAGCTGGGCATCTGTCCCACAATGCCACCCTGGTGTCTAGCCTCTGCACCCCTCTCCTTTCCCATTGCACTCCTGCGCGCTCAGACTGCCCCCACCTTCGGGAAGGGTTGATCAGATGTCACAGCCAAGAAGCCATGACTAACATAAACATGGGGGCAGCCTAGAGTAACTTACAGATGGGCTTGTATCCACGGTAAAATCCCCGGAGAGCACCGACGCATCTGTATTATTTATTACTGGCGGGGCATGTCTAATAATTGGATTTTATACAGTAATTTCCATGCTCAGGGAGGCTTGACTCATCTTGATTTCTGAGCAGTTTCCTGCCAATGTCCTGAGTCCTGAGCACCTCCCTCCCTCTGTTCCAGCACTGAACCACCCCTACCTTCTGCTCTGCCAATGCCTTTACACCCAGTTCTGCTGGTTTATCTCAGTCCACTATTCCCGTCGCCAGGTCCCCACACAACTTTCTGATGCCCTTCCCCACGCCCTGGCAGCGCCTGCTGCTACGCTGGTCTTGGCCATGCCCTGGGCAGGGACTGTTTGGTAGTGTAATTAGTATTTGTAATTATCGTATTGCCTACAACCCCAGTGCGCTAGGTGCTGTACAAACAGAGAGCACAAAGACTGCCCCTTCCCTCTAGCCAAATGTTCTCAAGCGAGGGGAGGCCACCAGACTCACTTCCCTTGTGATGTAAGCATGCGGGGAATCCAGGCCTTCCAAGGCGAGCCGCCAATGTGTGACAGCAAACCGATTGGCACTGGAGATTTGCCAGGTTGTGTCAGCTGAAGATCTAGCTCAGGAGTCACTCCCGATTTACACTGCCTTTCAACACTGGTGCGCACATGGCAAATGGAAGGGGCGTGGCCCAGCACTGCAGAGGCCTGGCTGCCCAGAGCTTGGCTTGCCCTCTACATGGGTGCCCCATCTGTCACTCACCTCGTAGACGTTGAATTGGCTTTGCCCACGGGCCAGCTCCCGGTAGCTGGTTGTGAACTCCCCAATGAAGTCATGGCTGTGCAGGGAAAGAGAAGCTCTCTGAGAAATGTTCTGGAGATGGACTGTCACCTTTGGGGCGTGCACAGGTGTCAAGGGACAAGGACCACCTTCCCATACTGCTAAGTGGGGGCAGGGTCCTGGCCAGATGGAGAGGTCCTGGGGGAAACCACCATTGTCACGTTCCCTCAAGATCCTTTCCCCTTCTCGCTGTCTTTTTCTCACTCTTCCCGCTTTTCCTGTTGCTGCAAGGGGTCACTGACAAAGCATCTCTGCAAAAAGAATGTAATGGCTGCAGCACAGTGGCCCTGATCCTGCCCCAAGTGGAGTCACTGCAAAACCTTCACTGGCCTCAGCACATGGCCTGCTCTGGCAGAGTTGAGGTTTGCATTGGAGGCTGCACAGATCGAGTGAGTTCCCCTTACCTGCCATCGCGGTCCCAGTCGTACACCTCCACCTTGATGGTCCTGCAAGACAGAGAGCTGCAGTTACTGCTAGAGCCAGGGTGGGACAATTTCACTAAAGGGTAAATGCAATAATCCCTCTGTCCCACACACAGCACCTGGGCTAGCATCACCTTCTCTGGCTCTTCCCTCCAGGCTGCTGCAGGAGTCTACCCTTGTGCAGCTTGGAACAACCTTGTCTTCTCCACCGCCTGTTGGGTCTCCCTAAACACATTCCAAGTACCTGGTCTACGGCCTGTAGGTTCTTTATCCCGCTGCTGGTCTGTGCTATGTGTTGCTCCCCATCAGCCTTTTCCTCACGGATGCAACCAGCCCTTGCTTCCCAAGCCCTCTCTATATGAGAACAACTGTGCCTCACCAGAGGGCTAGATTAGCGGACCTGTGGAGGCCCTGTCTAGCTCTACATTTCTATGGTCTCTAGCCATTCCCATCACCTGTCTCCAGGCAGGGCAGGTATGGCAGCCTCCTTCCAGAGAGTGGCATTAGCATGGCTCAGCGCAGGACGTCCAGTGGAGCTTAGCACAACGTGACGATCACAGATTGAACCAGGGCCCTCCAGCCCTAAAGGCAGGAGGTGCTAGTTTGAGCGGACCTGGTCGTGACAGTCTCCACCCCTATGGATCAGCACAGAGGGTGCCTTCCAGCACACACTCACTCCCGAGGTTTACACAGGAAGCGGGGATTTCCTGGGTACATCCTGGGCATGCGCCTAGTGTGTCTCACCTCTGCACAGCCAGGCCAGCCGATGTGGACAGACATTGGTTTGAAGCCAATGGCTGCGCCCAGTGGGCGGGGAAAGGGTTAATACTCCAAGTGCTCTCTCCATCCTGGAAACAAAGTGAGGGGGTGGATTGCGTGTGTTGTCTCCATCTGTGACTGGCTTGGCCTTGGTGTCTATGTTTCCGTGGCAACTCAAGCTAAAAATACACCTCCAAAAATATGGTGGTGGGGGGAATACCCACGCAACAGTCAAAACAAACTAATTAAAGCTCCAGCGCAGGAGTCGGGAGGATAATTAAAAATCATTTTAATAATTTGTTTGGACATGCTTGGAAGCAAGCGAATGGGTTAAGTGTGTGGGGTGAAGCTGCCACACCACGGAGACCAGCTCCAGCAGGGCCCCAGAGGAAGGGCTAGGATTGTTCCCAGAGCCATCCGTCACCTGGTCAGGCCTTCCCCAGGGGCGGGGGGTGCTGGCTGGTGACCGGTGGAGTGACCTGAGAGCTCCAGGCAGAGTGGCCCTGGGCCAGGGGCAGTGGAGATCCCACCTCCATCTCCCACAGTGCCCAGTACCAGTACTTCAGAGAACCGTAGTGGACAGCTATGGAATAACGGGCCCATGGCTAGTAATTGCTTTGTGCCCTGACGCAGCTGGGCTTTGCCGAATGCAATCATCAGTTCCTTGCTTAGCGGGAATGGAGTCCAGCCAGTGCTGACTATGGATGCACAAGATACAGACGGAGGGAAAGGAGTGGTGAGAACAGTGATAGCCTAGTCAGCCTGGGGTGGGGGGGCCTCACTGTGTGCTTAGCAAACATTCAGCCGCAGCTAGGTAAATATTAGCATTACAGGGGAAACTGAGGCACAGAGTGGTGCTGTGATTTCCTGAAAGCTACCCAGCAAATCAGTGACAGAGCCTGGAATGGAAGCAGGGACCCTGACTTCCAATCCTTCCTGCTCTGCCCATTGAATCACAGCAGATTCACTGATTAATGAGCCATCGTCTCCATTAGAGATGGGCCCAGGTTCAAATGTCCCAAGAGTTGGGTCTCCTGCCATTAATTCTCACATTCTTACCAGGACAACATTGTAAATCTATTGGGCTACAATCCTTGACTGGTCCCGCCTTCTCACAACCGTCCCTGGGTCCCCCTCACCACGCAGGAAATAGGGCACAGCTGCTGCCCCATTGTACAGACAGGCCCCAGGCTCGACTCACAGAGGGATGTAAATGTCTAACTGCACCGCAGGCCTACATTGAATATTTTCGTGCTGAAGCTTTAACAAACCCACTGCTCAGCTCCCCACAGCCCTGGAGGTGCCTCAAGTTCTGAGGCGACGTTTCTATGGTTAAAAGTCCCTCAGGTGTCTGGATTTCAGCCGCTAAGCACATGCACGGCCGTGTAAGTCCAGAGCCAGTGGCACCAGGCCCCTGCAGAATCCCCTGCCTGTTCTGCCGTCAGGTGCGTCTCATGCTGCATTTTCTTGAAGCTGGGGAGGAGGGTGGGCAGGATAGCCCGAGCCACGGTTCCAGTCTGGCCGTTTGTGGCACCCTAGCATGAGCCAGCATCTGAAACTTGGTGCTGCAGCTTTGGAAATGCACCGTAGATGTGCCCTTAGGGCCCAAGCCAGTAGTTGTGCTCATAGCAAGGCAGGTAACTTGGATATTCCAGGCAAGAGTCCTAAGGCACCTGGCTCCAGAGGCAGTCTCATGCTGTGTGGAGAGTTAATCACCTATACCTGTGGAACAGCTTTAGTAGGTGAGACTGGGACAGGCCCCCTCCAGGATGCCCCATATCTGGTGATCAGGGACTCTGTGGAGCTGTGGGAGACCCTTTGTGGCCTGAGCCAGGAGCTGCACTCAGAGCAAGAGGTGTCACTTTGGACCCTCCTGGGCTGAGCTGAAAGCATTAGCACGCTCCCAGAGCCTCCAGACGCCATGCACAGAGTCCACTGCCCTCCACTGCTAAACTCCCCTCTGGGTTTGGGCATGAAGCCGCCTGCCAAGATGAGTGACGCCAAAGCGGCCCTGACATTGGGTTTAACACCATGCACGGACATCAGCCCCAGAGGTTTGCTGTCTCTAGTGCTGGCCGTAACAGCAGTACCATGCCCCAAGCAGCTGTCAGCACTGCGGATCCAGCAGGGGCCTCTCGCCTCTATTGTAGCACCTAGACCTAGACACTGGACAAGTCGGTCTATCAGCCTTTGTGAAAAGCTCTTCCCAGACTGGCTGGAAGCTGAAGGTGGGAGAGGATGATGAATAGGGAACTTCTGGGGGTGGAGCTGCATCAGAGATTGGCTGGGATGCAGGCAAGGGCCAGATTTACAAAGGATGGAAGCGTATCCCAAGGAGAAAGCAGCTCAGCTCTCTGCATTGTCAGGTGTCCAAATTCCTTTGTACATCAGGCCCTAAATGGGTTCTTCTAACTCTCTGAGGCAGCAGGCTCTTTATCCACCCAGCTTTAAGGGAGACCCTTAAAGGGAGAGGGAGGTCCTAGTGTGTGGGCTGAGCTGTCCTTCGGAGGAGCAGCTGAGATAAGAGACAAGGCTTGGACCAGGCTTTGTGCTATTTCCCTGGTAGTCAGGGGCGAAAGTAGGTACCGCTTCTCACAGGTACTGTCCTATCACACTCCAGGCCCCACAGCTCTTTCAACAGCTCCCTGCTGGCTTTCGCTGCAGCTCAGCCAGTTCTTGCCAGAGCTGCGCACCAGGCGCACCCCCTGACTGTCACCTGTCTGTAGTTCCCTCTGTGGACAGAAACAAGAAGAGGGCACGAGCAGTCCAGAGGGATGTGTCCCTGGTGACCTATGGAGAAAAACATCCAGGGTCCCAAAGTAAATGAAGTGAATGATTCCCAGTTCCCACCCAACTCGGCGAGTGAGCAGGACGGCTACCGATAGAGGAAGAGACAGATGGAAGACTACACTGGGTACAAAACAAGGAGACACATACCTCCCACACACATACACCCCTTCATGGCATTATTTACTTATATATTTATTACACATTAATTATAGAGTGTTGAATTGTGTGGAGGAAAGATGCAAAAAATCCTCCTCCAACAATACATGATGTCTAAATCTCCAGCATCTCTCTGGAGTTCCTGCACGGTGCGTGTATCATGCTGAAACATGTATGTGTCACACTGAGCATCTATCATCATATCTATGTTCCATCTGTCATGTATATGTCATGCCATATGCATGTCACACTTATCATGTAGGTCTTGACTCTCATGTATATGATGGATTTTTCATATCAGAGTATCATAAGGCATGTTATGCCATGTATATGTTGTCTCTATCACAACATCATATTATGTGACAAATCATATTCTGTACTCAGGCGTATGACACATGGATCACGTCTATGCTGCATTGCTCATATGATCATCCCGTATGACCCAGCATGGGATACATGTCTAACTACAGCTCTGCTGCAGCTGATGGCAATACCTTCCTTGCTCTATTGTTCTCTTGCTGCAGATCCACAACACCTTAACGAGCCATTTTCCGAACGAGCTAAAGTGCTGTGGGCTGTAACTGGCTAGACAGAGCCTTCCCTAGCAGACTGGCTTCAAGAGGCTCTTAAACTAGCTGGAGCCCATTCCAAAGGCGAATCCCAGAGGCTGTTGAGAATGAGACCTGGCTTCAGCCTTAGCTCCAGGGAGCTGGGGGGCTCCTTTGTTTTCACTTCCCCTACCACAGTTCAGCTCCTAAAGCCATCAGCCACACACTCGTAAGCTAATTAACCAGCATCGCCCCACCTGGAACTCTGGCAGAGGGCGTGACAGGTGTGTCCGGTGGATGGCTGAGATGCTGGGGATCTGTGTGTGTGTCTTGGGGGGTGGGAGGAGGACATGACAGCCAGGGCTCCTTAGCCCTGGAGGTGGGTGGTGTTTGGGAGCAGTGTCGGTCAGCTGCTGTGTCCATGTGTACACCAGTCCTGAGCAACAGATCCAGGCACATCACATCCTTAATAGTCATCACTTTTAATACAGCAGCTACTTTCATACAGCCATTGCCTGCAAATATTTTTCACAAGTGGGAGAAGGAAGGGGACAGATTCCTAGGAGATGCAGAGCGATAGCACAGCATGAAGAATAACAGAAACAGCTCCCCCAGTAATGAAACTGGGGTGCAAGCTGAGGATTCATGCACTGGTTTTCACACAGTTATCCTGGTGAGATCATAGAAGATCAGGGTTGGAAGAAACCTCAGGAGGTCAGCTAGTCCAAACCCTGCTAAAAGCAGGACCAACCCCAACTATAAACCATCCCAGCTAGAGCTTTGTCTAGCCAGACCTTAAAAACCTCTTCGGATGGAGATTCCACCCCCTCCCTAGGAAACCCACACCAGCGCTCCACCAGCCTCCCAGGGAAACAGGTTTCTCGATATCCAATCTAGACCTCCCCCATTGCTCCTCATTCTGTCAACTGCTGCCATTGAGAACATTAATCCTCTTTGGAACCATCTTTCAGGTAGCTGAAGGCTACTATCAAATCCCCCCTCACTCTTCTCTTCTGCCAACTAAACAAGCCCAAATCCCTCAGCCTCTCCTCGTAAGTCATGTGTTCCAGCTCCCTAATCATTTTGGTTGCCCTCCACTGGACTCTCTCTGATGTGTGCACATCCTTTCTGTAGCGGGGGGCCCAAAACTGGACACAATAATCCAGATGTGGTCTCACCAGTGCCGAATACAGGGGAATAATGATTTCCCTCAATCTGCTGGAAATGCTCTATTAATGCAGTCCAATAATCATTAGCCTTCTTGGCTACAAGGGCACACAGTTAACTTATATCCAGCTTCTCACTCATGTAATCCCCAGGCCCTTTTCTGCACAACTCCTGCCTAGCCAGTCAGCCCCCAGCCTGTAGCAGTGCTTGGGATTCTTTCATCCTGCACTTGTCCTTGTTGAACCTCATCGGAATTTTTTTGGCCCAATTCTCCAATTTGTTTAGGTCAGTCTGCACCCTATCCCTGCCCTCCCTGGGGCATTCTGCTTGGTACCAGCTGCCAACTAGATATTGAGACATTGATCACTACCCATTGAACCTGACAATCTTCTCAGTTTTCTATTCACCTTATAGTCCATTCATCCAAGCCATACTTCCTTAGCTTGCTGGCAAGAATATTATGGGAAACCATATCAAAAGCCTTGCTAAAGTCAAGGTATATCATGTCCACCACTGTTTCCATGTCCACAGAGTCAGTTGTGTCACCCTAAAAGGCAATCAGGCTGGTCAGTCATGACTGGCTCTTGGTGAATCCATGTTGACTGTTCCTGGTCACTGTCTGCTCCTCCAAGTTTTTTGAAATGGATTCCTTCAGGCCCTGCTCCATGATGTTTCCAAGGACTGAGGAGAGGCTGATCGGTCTTTAGTTTTCCAGATTCTTCTTCCTCCTTTTTTTAAAGATAGGTGCCACATTTGCCTTTCTCCAACCGTCTGGGATTTCCCGCTGACCACCACAAAGATACTGGCCAATGGCTCTGCAGTCATATCAGCCTGCTCCCTCCGCACCCTCAGATGCATTAGATCTGGTCCCATACACTTATGCACGTCCAGCTTTTCTAACTGTGCTGGCACAAGAGACCACCAAGGCCAGCAGCAGAGCAGACTGTGATGAAGAGGACTGGACAACGACCTGGCTCTTGAGGCAAAGAAGACACAATAACCAACTGTTTTGAAGGGTTATGCACCCTCCTGGTCACAGCTCGAGCTACCCCCGAAGTACCAGGAGTGAGCACAAGCCTGCCCCATGAGGACATGCTCCATAAGCCTCTGTAAAGGGGACCTTTTGCCTTTGTCTGAGCAGCCAGGGAGTGGGACTGGGTGGTCCCTGGGTCCCAGCCCGCATGGCAAACCCTCCCTTCCTGCAAGAGGAACAGGATGCGCATTGGCAGGGTGAGAGGTGTAGCCCCTAAATGCTGGCTCATCACAGCTTTGTGCAGTGGAGACTGGTCTGCCCAGGAGCGCCCACCACAGCTGTGACACCAGGGACTGAACACCAGGGCACTGTAGCAGTAATGTGCTGGGCACCGAGCCCCAGCCGCCATACATTAGCATCGCTCCACTGGAATCAATGGGCCAGACCCTTCACTGGTCTAAATCAGCCATAGCTCCTTGGAAGCCACTGGGCCAGATCCCAACTGGTGTAAATCAGCCGTAGTGTCACTGGAGCCAATAGGCCAGAGCCTCAGCAGGTGCCGATCTGCCCAGCACTGGAGGCCTCAATGGGCCAGAGCCTCATGTTCTGTGAGGCGTCTCGTTTGCAATCAGGCCTGCAAGGCTGCCAAGGGGAGCAGTGATACACGCCAGGCTGGCTGCAGAGGTACGGGATCCTTCCCTCCTTCTCCAACAGCCGGCAAGTGCTTTACAAAAGAGGCCAGTGTAATCTCCCTGCCCCCGCCCCACCTCTTCCCCAAAGCCCCACCCCCGCCACACCTCTTCCCCAGGAAAGTCCCCTCTTCAGCCTGTATGGGTGAACACGGCCAGGTGACAGCCTTATACTGAATGTACGAGTGTCAGGAAAAGACTGATCTCTATGTCCTGGTCCCAGTAATATGGCATTGGTCAGGTGTACAAAAATCATAACTCCAGAGGCTACTGTCACATCTTCTCGCATTGACCCCTTGAAAATCCAAACCCAGTAGTACACAATAGCCAGACAGCTATTGAATCAACTGGCAATCAATTGAGAATGAGGAAATCTACTGCTGGGGCTGTCGTGATCCAAGTGGCAAGGCCACCGATTCCCTCCTGCTGCAGAGGGCGGTGGTTCTTAAAACATGGAGGACATGGTGCAGAGCTTTGCCAAGCTGGGATTCCCCAGCTGCGGAGGGGTGACAGACAAAATGCATATCCCTAGCTGCCATGCTATCCCTTGCATCCACCATGGACGATAGCAGGTTCTCCTGGCTTATCATTTTCCAGGCCCTGTGTGCTCTCCTCTCACATTCAATGCAGATCTCCTCCAGAGCTGTGTTCTTCCACTCCCCCAATCACTCCCCGTCCATGTGGGTGGATTGCATCTGCTCCTTGAACATTTACTTCCTTGTCCGGTTTGGTCTGTGGATTGGCGCCCAACAGACAGCTGGAGTGCGCAGCAAGCTCCCTGCTGTTCCTACTGTAACAAAAAGTGAAGGGCAGACTTGTCAGGAGATACACTGCAGAGCATAAAACCCAATCTGCTAACATACAGTGAAGGCCTCTCTACAGACCATGGAGATGTGTTCTGTGCAAGGCCACGCTTAGGCTTTTAAGTGGCGACTATGCAGTAGGTACACAACAGAGTTCTTAGAGGGACAGCTGGACTCAGTGTGTTGGCAGGCATGGTAAGGGACATGCAGGCGGGGGGGGATCCAGGGTCTGGTTGTGTCAGCTGGGCAGGCTGGTGGCTCCTGTGGTTGCCCTCTGTGTCTGGCACAAGTGCTACTTTCCCATGCTGCAGGAGCCTAGGCAGAAGGAGGGATGGGGTCCAGTCATGCCAGCCGGGCTAGAGGTGGTGGTTCACGCAACTGCCCTCTGTGTCCAGCACACCCCGCTTCCCAGGAGAGTGCTACTTTCCCATCCTGCAGAAGGGAAATGAGGGAAGGGGGTGGGGGAACAGTGGTGAAGCCATGTCTCACTGGGGATGGGCAAGTGGAGGTAAGAAGCAGAGGCAGCAACTAATAGTTTCCCCTCCTTCATCCAGGCTGCCATGCGAGATATCAATCACTGAATCACATAGTGGTAGGGAGCTGATGCTGACCGAATGCAGCCAGAAACCTGGGCCTTATGCTGCAACGCTTTGTGCTGCAATGACAACAGACCACTTACTGCTGGCTTGGCGTGGGAAGGCGGCCTACCATGCAAGACGGAATAAGACTGGCCTCCACAGAAACCTTGTGAGTTCCTCTATGAGGGCGTCATGGAGATGTGCAGGGACGGTTCCCGTTTCATCTCCAGATACCTTAACAAGTAGTTCCAGGCCCCACATGTGTGTGGGCACAGAGAACACCACAGCTCACCAGCTCACACCCATTTTCCTTAACCCACTTGTACCAAGATAAAAAGTGTGAACTCACCCGAAGTGCCCTCCCCAGGACCAATGCCCAAATGTAGTGAGATGTCCTGGGAAGAGGATATTGTCTCCGAAGTGATAAAATGTTCTTGGCTCTTGGCAAAATTGGTTCCTGGTTGCCTGCTGACTATTCTCCCCCTCCTCCTCTTCTTCACCTATGCTTCCCCCTGCGCTGTGCCAGAGCATCTTGGGAGGAATCCAAGGTCTGGCTTGGGACGGTGGTTGGGTCCCCTCCAGGCTCGCATGCAGCTGGATGTAGAAGCAGCATGTTTCAGACCATCTGTCTGCCTCCTTTGCCTTTTGGTAGGACTGCCTCAGCTCCTTTATTTTAACATGGGCGGCACTGCTGGGCATCCCTCGTATGTCCTTTCTCCAACATTGGCCACTGTTGGCAGACAGGAGACTGGGCTAGATGGTCCTTTGATCTGACCCAGTCTGGCCGTTCTTATGCCCTTGGCAATCCTGGCATAAATGTCCACATTTCTTTTGCTGGTGCATAGCTCTGCAAGAACAGATTCTCTCCGCACACCAATGAGGTCCACGATCTCCTGCATGCTCCATGCAGGTACATGTCTGCGAACCTGGGTACTGGAACTCATGTAGCTCAGGGAACTTGAATTCATGGCCAGGTGCGCTCCCTGCTTTGAGGCATGCTCACCACTGCCCACACAGGAAATGAAATTCAAATTTTCCCAAGGCTTTTCCTGTTCACTGGGAGAGCAGCAGTGTTGCAAGTCCTGGCCAGAGCGGTCACAGTGCGGCACTGTGGGATGCCTTCCGGCGGCCAAGAACGTTGACTTTCCTACCGCAAGGTCTATACTCCTGCAAGGTTGAATTTAGCATTTCTTCTCATAAAAGCAAAAGTACCTAAATCAATGTAACCGCCTTAACGTCAACAGAACAGGCTTGGTAGCGTGGACTCATTGTTTAGAAAATCAACCTAATGCAGCTAAATTCTACCTAAACTCCTCGTGCAGACCTGGCTTAATTTAGGTTCCTCTGTTCTGGGGCAGATGGTCCTATGGCCATGGTCGCGGCTCAGCAAGGATGGGTCTGCAGCTACATGCCAGCCAGCTTCTGTTTGGCATCTAGCATCACCTCTATCTGCTTCAGGATTAATTGCCTTTAGCTTGAGATGCTTGCTAGACAAGGAAGGTTTTGCCTTTCTGCCAGTTTCTTAGTCTGAACTGTCATGATGTGCCAACAATGGAGCCTAGGAACCCTCCACCCGTTTTTATATCCAACCTTTTGTCATTTATCCTGGCTCTTTCACTGGCCTTTGTACCTGGAAAGGGCAGCTGTGGAGTACGAGGGCTGTGGTGTCAAACAGACCTGCCCAAAGGAACCGCTCCCCAAGGGGGTTACTAGCTTGCCTGAAATCCCACGTGTGAGAAAGGGGGATTTACAATGTGAAAAATGTGGAGGAGCCTGACAACAAGAGGTTCTCTTTCCTGTTTGGTTCAGAACCTGTGTGCCATGCCAGAGGGAACGTGGCTCTCCTGCCTAAGGAGGTTAAGGACTAGTCGACTAGTCGATTCCCCCCCTTGCTGCTTCTATCAGACAGAGGCAGCAAAGGGGGTGAAGCAGGGAAGAGAGGGTACTTCAAAGGGGCAGCACTGCACTGCTGATCCTGGGCTCTGTGTGGCACTGCCCCTTTGAAACGCCACCGCAGCATTTCAAAGCAGCAGTGCCATGTGGAGCCCAGGGGTGGCTGGGGACTCCCTAGCTGACCCCAGGCTCTCTGTGGCATTTCTGCGGAACCCAGAGGCAGCTGGAGAGTCCTCAGCTGATCCTGGGCTCCAGTGCGGCATTTCAAAGCATGCAGAGCCCAGGGTCAGCTGGGGAGTCCATAGCTAACCCTGGAATCCGTGCAGCATGTCCACGGAACCTGGGATCAGCTGGACTCCAGCACGGCATTTCAAAGTGGTAGCACAGCATGGAGCCCAGGGTCAGTGGGTGACTTTGAGTACCTACTGACCTCAGGCTCCATGAGGGCACTTCCACTTTGAAATGCACAAGAGCCCCCAGGGGTTTCATTTCAAAGGGTAAGCACCCTCGTGGAGCCCGGAGTCAGCGGGACTTCCCACTGGCCCCGGGCTGCACACAGAGTTCCGCATTCCTCCTTTGAAATGGACAAGAGCTCCAGCGGGGGCTCTCGTACGTTTCAAAGGCAGAATGCGTAAGTGCCTATCAACCAGTGGAAATTCCATCAGCTACTCCTCTAGTAACTTAGTCGTTAGTTAACATCCTTACTCCTGCCTGTTCTTGGAGAATGTGTCCACTGTGTTCTGCAAAGTCAAGCTCACCCCTCACAATGACTTTGCTTGGGCCTGCCCACAGAATTTGGTCTCTAATTGGTATGCCTGGTGGCCATTCATTCCCGTAACAGCTTCAGGCAGGGCTGTGATTTACTGGCCAGTGGGCTCATCTGGCAGGCAAGTGGCATCAGAAAATGTGCCCTCCCCAGTGACAGTCTCCCCGGATCACAGGGACATTCGGAGGGCCTTTGGCTTGTCGTTTGCAGGCTGCTCTGGCTGGGACGCTTTGGGGCTCTCTGGGCTCTGCTACATGGAGCAGCAACAGGATTTCAATTGCTCTGATTTCTTGGAAGCCCCCCAGTGGCCCCCGATCCTGTCCCCAGCAGCAGCACTGAGGGGAAAGCCTACCAGCCCCCAACCCTCTCCTGGAAGAAGCTGCAGAATGCAGGAGAATCCCCAGCACCTGGACCCCCCACTGTGGCCCTGAGACTGGAGCTCTCACTCCCTACTGTAGCCCTGGGGACATGGTGTGAAGATAGAGCTTCTCTTGCCTTGGGGTCACAGTGGGGGTGGCAGAAAGGACAAAAGGGACTTTGGGTAATGTCCTCTCTCATTTTTCCTACCCCGGGGCAGATGAATTTTCTTATGTGCACCAGTGTGAAGGGGATTTGTGACATAGAGGGGATGTGCGATACAGAGGGGATGTGAAGCATGGAGGGGACATACGGCATGGAGGGGATGTGTGGCACGGAGGGGACACGTGACATGGAGGGGACACGTGGCACAGAGGGGACATACAACACAGGGGGGCCTGCAGCACGGAGGGGATGTGCGATGTGGAGGGGACGTGTGAAAGGGAGGGAACATCCAACATGGAGGGGACGTGCAACACAGAGGGACATGCGACACGTAAGGGACGTGTGACACGGAAGGGACGTGTGACACAGGGGATGTGCAACATGGAGGGGATGTGGGACATGGAGGGGACATGTGACACGGAAGGGACGTGCAACACAGAGGGGATGTGCGACACAGAAGGGACGTGTGACACAGAGGGGATGTGTGACACGGAAGGGACGTGTGACACAGAGGGGACATGCAACACGGAGGGGATGTGCGACATGGAAGAAACATGCGACACGGGATGTGCAACATGGAGGGGATATGAGACATGGAGGGGATGTGCGACACGGAAGGGACATGTGACATGGAGGGGAGGTACAACATGGAAGGTATGTGCAACACAGAGGGGATGTGCGACACAGAAGGGACGTGTGACATGGAGGGGACGTGCAACACGGAAGGGACGTGTCACATGGGGGGGACATGCGACATGGAAGGGACATGTGACACGGAGGGGATGTACAACCAGGGCCGGCCCGAGCCATTTTGGTGCCCCGAGCCCGTCTCCAGGCACACGGCGCAGGCACGAGCCTGCCCCGGGCGCACGTCACATGCGCGAGTCTGCCCCCGGGCGCACGTCGCATGCGCGAGCCTGCCCCTGGGGCGCGCGGGCCTACCTGCGGGCGCATGGCACATGCGCGAGCCTGCCCCTGGGGTGTGCGGGCCCACCTCCGGGCGCACGGTGCATGCGCGAGCCCACCCCCGGGGGGTGCGGGTGGGCACACGGTGCATGCGCTGCCTGACCACCGCCGCTGGCGCGCAGCCCGGGGCCTCCCGGGAGGGCCGCACCTGGCTGTGCAGGGCCCCGCGGCCACGGGGGGAAGGGCACTGTGGGGGTTAACGCAGCCCCTGCCCCGGGCGGCCACTGCAGCCCGCCGGGAGCCGGGCGCCTGATGGCAGCTATAAGGGACGCCATGCGCCCCTTACAGCTGCCATCAGGCGCCCCCCATCGGTTGGCGCCCCGGGCAGCTGCCCAGCTCGCCCACCCCTTAGTCCAGCCCTGTGTACAACACAGAGGGTACGTGCAACACAAGAGGGGATGTGCGACACACAAGGGACGTGTGACATAGAAGGGATGTGCGACAGGGAAGGGACGTGTGACACGGAAGGGACATGCGACACGGAAGGGAATGTGCGACACATCACCTCCTGCAGCAGTCAAGGGATAGCTGCAGGCCTCTGAAAATCAGATTCTAGGTGTCTCACCCAGACACCCAGAGTTGCAGATGTTTCTCTCCATCAGTATCCAGCCCAGGCTAGGAAAGCTGATGATCCAACCAGCTGATCAAATTCAGTGATGAATCCTGGTCACATGCTACCAGACGCATGCTGCACCTATGCTAAGGAGAAGTGGATGCTTTTGAAAAATAGGTCTGAGGTTCACTGTGCCTCAGTTTACCCATCCTTTACAATGAATGCAACAAAATGTGCTGTGGAAAGGAGGAAATGAGACTTAATTCATGTTTCAAAAACGCTCTGAGGTGTACAAACAAATGGAAACAGAGAGGCTGTGCCACAGAAGAACGTGTCCTGTGAGTCCCAGCCCTGAGTCTTTTTTTGCTGCTCTCACGAATATTTTGTTATTAAATGTGGTTCTGTGGTAAAACCTCCCACATCCCTCAGAGAGAGAAATCCTGGCAGGTGATCATTCCTTGCAGGGGAGCAGTGGAAGGTGCTGGCAATCCCTGCTGCTGGGGAATGGAAGAGGGAGGGGAGCTATGGACACAGCAGACCTTTCCCAGAGGTTAGTAAACCCTCCAGCGATTTACACTGGGGCGGATCAAGGCTGCCAGTGACTAAAACCAGCCTTGTTTGCACTCAGGAGCAGAGGAATTTTTGCCATTTAATATCTGCTCGATTTATCATTTTCTTATTTAAGCAGCTGAGAGCAGAGCTCCATTGTGCTGGGGGCTGCACACACAGATGGCGACGGACGGATTTCCTCTGTGGCATTTACAATCTACCTAGACAAAGCAAACAATATTACACACTAATAGGGGACCTAAAGTGCAAAGGGATTAAGTGACTTGGTCGGAGTTGCCCAGTGAGTCGGTGGCAGAGAAGGCAATTGGCCACTCTCCCTCAGGATGCGAGACCAGCTTCCATTACACAGCTCTTGCACCAGACAGCTCACACTTTGCAGAAACAGCTGCCTTAGGCCAGTCCTGGAAATGTACGGGGGCCATGGGGCAGAGCATTTAATCAGAGGTAACTGTTAGTATTTGCACAGGGAAGACTGTAATTAACACTGGCTTTAACCCCCCCCCCCCCAACAGAGAGCCGTGCAGTGCATGCAGCATTATGCTTTCTTAATACCCCAGGCTGAGTGCAGAGTATGTCGCCTTGATTAATGGTACCTATTAGACTTCATTCTCTCCCTAATTGGCATCTTTGTGTACAGAGTGTCAGCGTGAAGGTGCCCTCATTAGCCTGATCAGTGCTCTTGTCTGTCACCTGTCACCCAGCCAGGCTCTCTGCTCCCTGGAACGGCGACTGACTTCCTCAGGACCGAAATAGAGGCACTAGCAGCGTTTCTGAGTAAAGCAAAGAAGCCACCTCCGGGGCCTGTCCACTTGTGTCCCTGCCGCCCACTGCCTCATCAATCATTCTCTGAGCACACTGCTGCTGCGGGGAGGCAGCTGTCTCTGGGGATGGCGGCCCCGTCCCTCACTCCAGTACTGCTGAGTTCAGCCAGGGGCAGACCAATCTAGAGCTGAGCATGCGGTGCGGGAGGATTTCAGACAAGGAGAGCCCCTTTGAAGTGCCTTGCTATGCTGACACGGTGAAGTATCCCTTTAGAGCTCCAGAATCTTTTGTACCGGTGCTGGCTTGGGCAGGAAAGTCTTCTCTTCCCGTTGCCCCTTATATGCAGAGTGTAGCACTTTGCTCTGTCAGACTATGGAGGCGTCTCTTCCGGAGGCAAGGAAAGATTAATAATATGAGGAGACATTAATGAGACTGGGTCTTTTCAGCTTGGAAAAGAGGCAACTACAAGGGCTATGACATCGTGACTGATGTGGAGACAGTGAATAAGGAAATGCTTTTTACTCCTTCTCCTAACACAAGCATTAGGGGTCAGCCAGTGAAATTAATAAGCAGCAGGTTTAAAACAAACAACAAGAAGTGTTTCTTCATACAATGCACATTTAACCTATGGAACTCCTTGCCAGAGGATGCTTTGAAGACCAGGACTTTAACATGCTTCAAAAAAGAGCTAGATACGTTCATGGAGGATAGGTCCATTAGCAGCTATTAGCTAGGATGGGTAGGAATGGTGTCCCTGGCCTCTGTCAGAAGCTGGGAATGGACAACAGGGGATGGATTTCTTGGTGATTATCCATTCTGTGCATTCCCTCTGGGGCACCTGGCTTTGACCACTGTCGGCAGACAGGATACTGGGCTAGATGGACTTGTGGTCTGACCCAGTCTGGCTGTTCTTATGTTCTTATAGAGAGCCCCAGCGCCGGAGTGACTTCCAACAGGCCTGGACAGGACACTACATCTGACAGAAACAATCCACGCTGGCTGGATGGGGGCATGGAGATAGACTAAAAGCCCTTGTGTGTTTTTTTTATCTCTAACAGCTACAATTCATGGCAGCCTCTAGTCCAGGTGGGTTGTGGCACCTCATGCAAACAGGCGACCTATCTGTGAACATGCTGAAGGGGATCTGGGCTTGTCCGAAGCCTTGCGGCTACTGCAGCTGCCAACAAGACTATGGAAGAGGGTACAGAGCAACCACTGACATTGTACAGCCACTGACACTGTATAGCTACTGACATTGTACACCTCTGGCCTGGCAGTCACTGTGGAGGGGGGAGCTGCGGAAACACCCTGGGGCCAGAGGTCCCCTTTGATGATCTAGGACATGCACAGTCTTACCCCCCAACACCCCTAGGCCAAAGCCAGCAGGGTGGGGCCGGGGGGAAAAAAGGGCTCCTACCTGTCATAGTCTCCATTGCAGAGGGCTCGCACGGGGATGGAGAAGGCCTGCCACACGGGGTTGAGTGTGTTCTTCACCACTTCTGTTTTATGGCAGATGGTGAAGCTGCGGGACAGGGAGGGGTGGATGGTTATCCAATCAAGCCATGAGCTGACCCTGAGAAACCTGGTGCCTTTCTGGGGATCTCTCTGACCACGTGGGGCCGTTCAACCCAGCTCCTTAGCCTGGGAGCCTTGCAAACGCTACCACCAAAGTGATGGTGGCAGGCAAATTCCCACAGAGCCTGTGGCCTTGTCCAGGGCCTGAGCCAAAGGCCAGGGAGGCTCCTCATGGTTCTAGCGGGCTTTGCAGTGCATCCGCAGCCCAGATGAGCATCCCCGCATCCTCGCTGCACAGGCCACAGCAGGGTCAGACTCATCTTGCTCCTGCATCCTTGGGCTTCAGCCCAAATACACAGACAGCATCTAGGGCTGAGAAAGGAGACCAGCCTACAGGGGCCAGTCAGCCTCTCGGGGCCTGATCCTGAGAGGTGCGGAGCACTCTTGACTTGCACCAAGTCACTGGAAGCTGTGGATGCTGGGTGCCCCTCGCTGTAGCCTCTAGGCACTGCTCAGACTCCGCAACCTCACACTCTGGCCCTACCCTCTGGGGAGCTCTCAGGGAGGGCAGGTCTCACTGTGCCATGCAGCAGGCCAGCTTACAGCACCCACCCTGGAGGTGAGCCACCCAGACATGGGTGTCCACAGGCTCAGGCTCAGGCTAAATGGGACGTAGCTCTGAGGCCCCATGCAATACGCTGATCAGCACGCTGAAGGGCGGCAGTCTGGGGGTAGTCGTGCGCCTGCAGCAGCTCTCCCCGGCCCTGTTTGGCTTTGATTTACAGAGATCAATGGGATGAATGTCTCCGTTCTGTTTGGCACACGGCTCATTAAGCGCTCCCATCCCCGCGGGAATTACAGCCGCGTTCTGCTCTCAGCTGCCGGATTCAGTCCAGGGATTGAAGAAGGGAGAACTCATTTCACACGATGCCTTGCAATGTGCTGCCAAGGGCAAGTGGGCTCCCCGCACCACTGCCTAGGGATACACTAGCCCCTGTGCCCAGTGGGGCCAGCCAGAGCAGATCAGAGCTGTCACATGCGTGTGAATGGCAGCTGGGGCAGGGCGGATGCATGTTGCATCCCACAGGTTTCTCTGGGCTGGGAACTGAGCGGGTGTTTACATGGGGCGCTCACACCCCTGAGCACTCCTGGACCCAGGCACAGTAGCGGGGTGTGGCCGACCTTGAGGGGCCCTGCTGGAGATTCTTGAGGTGCAGCAAGAAATCCAGGGGAATTCTGCCATTAGCCTTTGGCCCAGCCAAAGCAAGGCTGTCTGTCCCTGACTCCTCACAGCTTCAGGGTGCCGCGCACGGCACAGTGAGGCCCAATGGGACGGCTCCCGGGTGCTAGGTCAGGCCTGAAGGGGCCCGAGCCTTCCCACGGATCAGCGACCATGGTAGCAACAGCAGCAAACCCCTCCCCAGGCCTGGTTCCGCCAGGCCGGCCCTCAGCAGTGTGGCAGGCCCAGCTAGCCAGGAGGGGGCCTCCCCCTTCCCCTCCCCCGCCGGCCCAGCTAGCCAGGAGAGGGGCCTCCCCCTTCCCCTCCCCCGCCGGCCCAGCTAGCCAGGAGAGGGGCCTCCCCCTTCCCCTCCCCCGCCGGCCCAGCTAGCCAGGAGGGGGCCTTCCCCTTCCCCTCCCCCGCCGGCCCAGCTAGCCAGGAGGGGGCCTCCCCCTTCCCCTCCCCCGCCGGCCCAGCTAGCCAGGAGAGCTCCTCTCCCTCCCCCACTGCTCTCTGCTCTTTCCCCAGCCAGGCAGAGGGCTGGCAGCAAGCGGTGGGCCCTGGAGGGGCGAGGGGGCCCTGGCCGGGAGCACTGCGGATGTGAGCGCGGGGCTGGCACGTACGTTCCGTCCTCGTTGCTTCGGAAGAACACCATGAAGGGATCGGACTTCCCGAAGAAATCTTTCTTGTCCAGCTTGTTGGCACAGAACTGCATTGTGGCCACGTCCTGCGGGGGAGACGCACACACACGTCATGAGCGGCACTGGCCTTGGGGGTGCCACCAGCCCCCCGGGCTCAGGCAGCGCTGCCCCCCGCCCTCCCCCAGGGCGGTCAGGGAGAGAGATGCGGCCGGGGCCTCCGGGACAGGCGGGAGGGGGCCACGCACTGAGCTAACAGGAGCTGCAGGTTGTGACTGAGGGGTGTCAGCAGAACTGTGCCGAGGTGGGGAGCCCGGGGCTGGGCTAGCAGGACTGAGGGGCACCAGCAGAGCTGGGGGGCAGGGCTGGGCTTGTGAGTCTCTGCCAGACTGATCTGTGGGGAAGTTCTGTGTCAAGCCCACCTTTGCCTGCAGCCAGCGCGCTAGGGGTCCGCCAGCCCCACACCCACAGCCAGCGCGCTAGGGCTCCCCCAGCCCCACACCCGCAGCCAGCGCGCTAGGGCTCCCCCAGCCCCACACCCGCAGCCAGCGCGCTAGGGCTCCCCCAGCCCCACACCCACAGCCAGCACGCTAGGGCTCCCCCAGCCCCACACCCGCAGCCAGCGCGCTAGGGGTCCTCCAGCCCCACACCCGCAGCCAGCACGCTAGGGGTCCTCCAGCCCCACACCCGCAGCCAGCGCGCTAGGGGTCCTCCAGCCCCACACCCGCAGCCAGCGCGCTAGGGCTCCTCCAGCCCCACACCCGCAGCCAGCGTGCTAGGGCTCCCCCAGCCCCACACCCACAGCCAGCAAGCTAGGGCTCCCCCAGCCCCACACCCACAGCCAGCGCAGTAGGGCTCCTCCAGCCCCACACCCGCAGCCAGCACGCTAGGGTTCCCCCAGCCCCACACCCACAGCCAGCAAGCTAGGGCTCCCCCAGCCCCACACCCACAGCCAGCGCAGTAGGGCTCCTCCAGCCCCACACCCGCAGCCAGCACGCTAGGGGTCCGCCAGCCCCACACCCACAGCCAACGCGCTAGGGGTCCGCCAGCCCCACACCCACAGCCAGCACGCTAGGGGTCCGCCAGCCCCACACCCACAGCCAACGCGCTAGGGGTCCGCCAGCCCCACACCCACAGCCAGCGCAGTAGGGCTCCTCCAGCCCCACACCCGCAGCCAGCACGCTAGGGGTCCGCCAGCCCCACACCCACAGCCAATGCGCTAGGGGTCCGCCAGCCCCACACCCACAGCCAGCGCAGTAGGGCTCCTCCAGCCCCACACCCGCAGCCAGCGCACTAGGGCTCCCCCAGCCCCACACCCGCAGCCAGCAAGCTAGGGGTCTGCCAGCCCCACACCCGCAGCCAGCGCGCTAGGGCTCCCCCAGCCCCACACCCACAGCCAACGCGCTAGGGGTCCGCCAGCCCCACACCCACAGCCAGCGCGCTAGGGCTCCCCCAGCCCCACACCCACAGCCAGCGCGCTAGGGCTCCCCCAGCCCCACACCCGCAGCCAGCGCGCTAGGGCTCCCCCAGCCCCACACCCGCAGCCAGCACGCTAGGGGTCCGCCAGCCCCACACCCGCAGCCAGCGCGCTAGGGCTCCCCCAACCCCACACCCGCAGCCAGCGTGCTAGGGCTCCCCCAGCCCCACACCCGCAGCCAGCGTGCTAGGGCTCCCCCAGCTCGCTCTCTGCACAGTAACCACCTGGCGCTTCCCCCGCAGACCTCACCCGGAACTGGGTCAGACCCACCCTCCAATTAACTCTTTCAGAGCCCCCATCTCACCTGCTGACTTGCTGAAACCAGTGGACCAGGGGCCCCTCAGCTGGTGCCCGGGGAGGGGGGTCATGCTACCTGGTCATGTCAGCCGGGGCTCCTGCCCCGGAACTACTCCGATCCTGCCTGACACCTGCGTCTGTGCAGAGTAGCCACCTCATCCTGACGCAGAGGGAGGCTGGTTGGCTGGACAACAACGCACCCCAGCAAAGCTGGCGGCTGCGTCAGATTTAGGGCCTGGCTAGAGAACAGTGTCTGTGCCCCAAGCTGGGGCGTCAATCACAGTGTCCCCGCCTGCCACGCACTACCCAGTCCCTCTGACCCCGCCTGTTCCCAAGTGGGGCACTAGAGACTGGTGAGCAGGTGGCAGCAGGGGCTACACAGCCAGCGAGTGCATGGCAGGCTTGCACGCTGCCGACTGACACCCCGGCTGGCTGTGCAGTGTCTGTTCACCTAGGCTGGTCCTTAGATCAGACGCCTGTCCACTGAGCTCTCAGTGAGCCCCCTGAATGCAAGCTGCCCGCAGAGAGATCAGCTGTGCTGAATGGGCTAACTCTCTCCAGTCACTGCACCTATCTATCCCCATACACCCCCTCTTCTGTTCATCTGTCCTTTCATCCGTCCATCCATCCATTCCCATACACCCATCTGTCTGTATGTCTATCTACAGTCACAGCCACGCATGAAAAGCTGCAGTGAGGCAAGGGTGAGAGCGGGAGCTGGGTGAGGGAGCAGGGCTGTTCTGCGCAGAAGGGTGGACAATCTAGCCAGGGAAGAAGCAGCAAGGAAGAGGCAGCGTTGCATGGAGAGAAGTGGCCTTGCGTGCCCTAGTGGTGGGGAGAGTAGGAGGGGATGGATGCCCGGTGCACCAGCACGCCCTGATGGAGCAGGGGTGTGCTGAGCTGACTGTGTATTGGTGCCTGGGTGGGACCTGGGTATGGTCCGTATTAGGGATGTTAAGGACTAGTTGACTATCCGATAAGCAAATGCTTATCGGCTAGTCGATAGGCTAGTCGACTACTCACTCCCCCACTTGCTGCCTCTATCAGATAGAGGCAGCAAGTGGGGGGAGAAGAGGAGGGTACTTCAAAGCGGCAGTGCTGCACGGAGCATGAATGCCATGGGAAGCTCAGCGTTGGGCTCCTTGTGGCATTTCAAAGCGGCAGCGCCGCTTGGAGCCCAGGGTCAGCAGGGGACTGCCCAGCTGACCCTGGGCTCCGTGCAGTGCTGCTGCTCTGAAATGCCGCAGCAGCGTTTCAAAGGGGCAGCACCACCCTATCAACTAATTGACTAGTTGATGCAAAAATGCATCGACTATTCAATTAGTCAATTACACGATACTTAACATCCGTAGTCCATATCCTGCCCAGAGCTGTGCAAGGCGGGGGGGGGGGGGAGGTTTACACCAGCTGAGTATCTGACCCCAGTTTTGAGCCCTAACTCAAGTCATGAGTGTCGATGAGTCTGGTAGTCTCATCCTAGCCACCGTTTCTGTGCACCATAAACCTGTCCTCACCAGCACCTTTGTAAGGGAGGTGGGGGGTGGGGAACCCAGGGCTGGGATAGCAGGGACAGGACTGGGGGGCACTGGCAGGGCTAGAGGGAGCCCAGGGCTGGGATAGCAGGGACAGGACTGAGGGGCACCCGCAGGGCTAGAGGGAGCCCAGGGCTGGGATAGCAGGGACAGGACTGGGGGGCACCGGCAGGGCTAGAGGGAGCCCAGGGCTGGGATAGCAGGGACAGGACTGGGGGGCACCAGCAGGACTGGGGCTGGGTAGAGCAGGGCTGGGATAGCAGGGACAGGATTCAGGGGCACTGGCAGGGCTGGGTGTGGGGACCCAGGGCTGGGATAGCAGGGGTCAGGAAGGATTGAGGGGCACTGGCAGAACTTGGGGAAGCCCAGGGATAGGATAGCAGGGGTGTCAGGGCTGATCCCTGCTCTGGCACTCCAAGTGCAGAAAGTGGGGGCCCGCAAGAGACCTTAAAAATACCTTGCCTCTACAGGCTCTGCTTACAAAAGCTCCCCAGAGTCACAGATTTACTGACTTTGGGGGGTAGCTGAGTTCCTCCCCCTTTTTTTCTCTCCCCCTCCTTCCCTTATTTATTCTTGGATCTGGACTTCTAATACTCCATTCATCTGAAGAAGCGGGCTGCGCCCACAAAAGCTCATGATCCCATCTCCATGTTTTGTTAGTCTTTAAGATGCTACCAGACTATTTGTTGTTTTTTAAGTTTTTCCTGTGACAGACTAAGTTGGCTACCTCTCTGAAGCTTTTGACCATCAAGTGATTTACCTTAAAACCAGGGAGGAAACACTTGAATTCTCCCCCAAGGGTACCCCAAGCTCTTTTATCACGAGAGAGCTTGAAAAACAAGAGAAGAGAAAACCAAACTGCAGCTGACTTCTTAGTCTGAGGCATACAGACAGACCTGCTGTCACCTTCCAGGACACAAGAATCAAATCATCACCTTAAAAAGTGATTTTTATTACAAAACAAAAGATATACTTGATAAAGCACACTTGGTAGCTAGATGTTACAGAGCTACCAAGGAAAACAAGTTAAAGCACAGAGAAAATCTCTGGGAACAATTCTTAGATGGTGAATGGGGGACCCATTCTAAGGCATAGATTCACAAAGAGCAGTTCAAACCAAACCACAAAATAAAGAAAAATTACCCTGATCATGACTAGATTCCCTTTTCCCCTTTATTTACTCACGATCCCTTCTTGGTTCGGTCCACTTCCATGCCCCAAATTCCTTGGAGGCATGGTAGTCCAGCCTGGGTTTAATTCATTCTTTGTCTCGCAACTCCTGGTTTAACTCTCCCACCCAAAGAAAGCAGGCAGGGTATCTTACACAATTCAGATTTCAGCACTCTATCCCCATTGGTTCTTCTGGCTCCCTGCCAACAACCTTGCTAGCTACCTGAGTTTAACCCCTTAGTCACGGGGTGCTGGCCAGCCTCCTCCTATCCATCACAAGGGGTCAGGAAGGACTGAGGGGCACTGGCAGAGCCTGGGGAAGCCCAGGGCTGAGATAGCAGGGACAGGACTGAGAGGCAGCAGCGGGGCTGCGTGTGGGGAGCCCAGGGCTGGGATAGCAGGGGTCAGGAAGGACTGAGCGGCACTGGAAGAGCTCAGGGGAGCTCAGGGCTGGGATAGAGGGGTCAGGACTAAGGGGCAGCAGCAGGGCTGTGAGGGGAGAAGGGGGGAACACTTGCCTACCCCTTGCTTGCATTCTGCCCGTCTCTTAGCATATTATGTTCAGCCACAAATGTTTAGTAAGAGAACAAAGCAAGACAAGAAAACGCCCTGGCTGCACAATGCTCCTCACGCCCTCCCCCCCCGACTCCTGGCCCTTTCTCACCGAGATTACATGATGAAATATTAATGAGGAGTCATTATCCCTCCTCAGGCGGAGCATGGCTTCCTTCTGCAATGAGTGTTCCCAGCCTGGTTGTGCTCCCCGCAGCCTCTGCCCCGAGCTTCCAGCCGGCTCGGAGCCCACGCACGGGTCACCGGCTGGGGCCCAGCTGAGGCTCAGAGCGGGTGACTCCGCCTGTGTGCGTGGAAAGCAGCCACTGAGGGTCAAGCAGATGGGAGCAGGGGACAGACCAGGGCCTCTGCGATCCGTGCAGGGGGAGAGCAGGATCAGGCCAGTGCCGAGAGGGCAGCGCAGCGTGGGACAGCAGTGGGGGCAGCCACCAGGGAGTCTTCCTGCTCCCTTGGATCACACAGTGGCCTTGGGATCAGCCTGTGGGGTGGGCAAACCAACCTCAACCAAACGCCACATTCCCCAGAAGAGACAGACAAGCTTGGTTCACCATCCACAATGCTACTGCAGTCAGCACTGCGTGCGAGGGCAGAGCCCCCCTGCTACCTCCCCCCATAGCACAGCGCCCCTAGCACCGCCCTGGGGTCAGCACTGCCTGCGAGGGAAGAGCCCCCCTGCTACCTCCCCCCATAGCACAGCGCCCCTAGCACCGCCCTGGGGTCAGCATTGCGTGCGAGGGCAGAGCCCCCCTGCTACCTCCCCCCATAGCACAGCGCCCCTAGCACCGCCCTGGGCTCAGCACTGCCTGCGAGGGCAGAGCCCCCCTGCTACCTCCCCCCATAGCACAGCGCCCCTAGCACTGCCCTGGGGTCAGCACTGCGTGCGAGGGCAGAGCCCCCCTGCTATCCCCCCGCCCTCCATAGCATAGCGCCCCTAGCACCGCCCTGGGGTCAGCACTGCGTGCGAGGGCAGAGCCCCCCTGCTATCCCCCCGCCCTCCATAGCACAGCACCCCTAGCACCGCCCTGGGGTCAGCACTGCGTGCGAGGGCAGAGCCCCCTTGCTATCCCCTCGCCCTCCATAGCACAGCGCCCCTAGCACCGCCCTGGGGTCAGCACTCCGTGCGAGGGCAGAGCCCCCCTGCTATCCCCTCTCCCCCCATAGCACAGCGCCCCTAGCACCGCCCTGGGGTCAGCACTGCCTGCGAGGGCAGAGCCCCCCTGCTACCTCCCCCCATAGCACAGCGCCCCTAGCACCGCCCTGGGGTCAGCACTCCGTGCGAGGGCAGAGCCCCCCTGCTATCCCCTCTCCCCCCATAGCACAGCGCCCCTAGCACCGCCCTGGGGTCAGCACTCCGTGCGAGGGCAGAGCCCCCTTGCTATCCCCTCTCCCCCCATAGCACAGCGCCCCTAGCACCACCCTGGGGCCAGCACTGCTGGGTTTTCTGAGTCTCCCAGCAGCTGCCCGGCTGAGACCCACTGGCAGCACAGTGGCCACAACTCACCCGGCAGTTGCCCAGCTCCTCGGCCGACAGGATGATGGTGCCACATTTTTTCCCTGGAATCCCACTGCAGGAGAAAAGAGAGGACTTCTGAGCAGCCCAGGATACCCCCAGTCCTGGGTCAGCCCTGTCCTGAGAGGCCCCCGGCCCTAGACCCCGGATCCTCTTCTGCCCTGGGCTGGCCCTGTCCCAGGAGCCCCCTCATGCCACTCTATCAGCTTTCCTCCCCCCCCCGCCCCTTGGCTTCACTGCCCCAGCCATAGGCTTCCAGGCTCCATCACCTCCATGTGGCACCTGCTCCCCCTC
Source organism: Pelochelys cantorii (assembly GCA_032595735.1). Lineage (NCBI taxonomy): Eukaryota > Metazoa > Chordata > Testudines > Trionychidae > Pelochelys > Pelochelys cantorii. Next base: position 16,482,684 of record CM064353.1, read on the forward strand.
CCCTGCTCCATCACCCCTTCTCGCCTCTCTGCCTTCCCCTTCCTCCCGGGGCCCTCTGCCCCCTTCTGGGGGCTGCTGGTGCATTGCTGCCTGTGCTCTGGGTTCCACTGCAGGAGCGTTTCCTGGCACTGCCAGAGGGGATGGAGTCAAGCAGGCCGCTGATGCAATGAGTGTGACTTTTGGTGGTCCCTGCTGGCTGCCAAAGGACCTGTGCTTGGGGGGCTGTAATCCAGCGTGCTGTGTCCACGCATACCCTGCCTGCCAAGTTCCTCGGGAGCGAGCCCAGCAGGGTCTCGGGAGGACAGACCCCCTTCCCTGCCACCTGGCTTTGTCTGCACCAGGAGGCCCCTGAGCTCCCTGGGATGAGCTGCTCTTGCCCTGTGCACCGGCAACGCCACCCTGCTCTAGCCCCCCTGCCTGAGCTGGGCCCAGAACAGCGTCTCCAGCTGGGACTACACATCTCACTGCCAGGCTCCTGCCTCCCCTGCACTCGCCTGACGGGGGCCTGGACAGCCCCCTAGAAGCCAGTCTCCAGCCCCACTCCCCAGCTTGCCCAGGGCCCCCTGAGCAGCCAGTCCAGTGGCAACAACCCCCACACCAGGCTGCCATGCTCCTGGGGGCACCTGTTTTTAAGCTCAGTGGAGTCTGTCTCCATCCCCCTACGCCCATCTGACCGTCTGTCTGTCTGTCTATAGTCACAGCCGTGCATGAAAAGCTGCAGTGAGGCAAGGGTGAGAGCGGGAGCTGCGCGAGGGAGCAGGGCTGTTCTGTGCAGAAGGGTGGACAGTCCAGCCAGGGAAGAAGCAGCAAGGAAGAGGCAGCGTTGCATGGAGAGAAGTGGCCTTGCAGGCCCTAGTGGTGGGGGTGCAGGAGGGGATGGACACCCAGTGCACCAGCACGCCCTGATGGAGCAGGGGTGTGCTGAGCTGACTGTGCATTGGCCAGCATGTCTATTTGCATTGGACTCCTTGATTGAAAAGCCAGGAGGAATGAACTCAGAGGCCTGGGTTCTAGGCCTAGCTCTGCCACTGTCCTGCTGGCTGACCTTGGGTAAGTCACTGCACTGTAGTGTCTCAGTTTCCCCACCTTTGAGATGGGGCTGATAGGCCTGCCTTCCTGGAGTTAATTAGGTAACTGCTATCCAGAGCTTAGAGAGCTGGCAAAATGCCAAGCACTGGGCAGGAAGATTGCCATGGGACTTGACCATCCACCCAGAGGGGATGGAGTCAAGCAGGCTGCTGATGCAATGAGCGTGACTTTTGGTGGCCCCTGCTGGCTGCCAAAGGACAAGGGGAGCCAGTGTCAGACACAGGGGATGGTTCCCAGGTCGATTACGTGGCTAGGAGTGGCATTAGAAGAGGCTGGCGAATGGCTCAAATGCAGGAGCTGGCAGCTGGGACGTACTTGGAAGGAATTTCTGAGAGGCTCTAATGAGCATCCTAATCTAGGGGCTGATCGTTCACACCTGGCCTCCCGAGTGCCCCAATAACTGACCATAATCGGCACTGCTCCCTTGGCTCCCGCAGAGCTAGGCCACCGGACACCTGAGGGGACCTGATGCCAACGGAGGTCTGGTGGACTGACACCGCTGGGATTGGCCCATTGGTGCCAATGGAGCCAGGGATGATTTACAGGTGACTCACTTGCACTGGAGAGGACCCACGGGACATGATTTAGATGTTGGCATAGAGAGGATGCGTATTAAGTGTGCAGATGATCCCAAGCTGGGAGGGGTCGCAAGGGCTTTGGAGGAGAGAGTCATAATTCAAAATGATCTGGACAAACTAGAGAAATGGTCTGAGGTCAATAGGATGAAGTTTAATCAGGACAAATGCAAAGTGCTCCACTTAGGAAGGAACAATCCGTTTCTCACACATACAGAATGGGAAGCGACTGTCTAGGAAGGAGTCCTGTAGAAAGGGATCTAGGGGCCATAGTGGACCACAAGTTAAACATGAGTTAACAATGTGACACTGTTGCAAAAAAACCCAAACATGATTCTGGGATGCATTTACAGGAGTGTTGTGAGCAAGACACAAGAAGTCATTCTTCTGCTCTACTCTGCACTGATTAGGCCTCAACTAGAGTATTGTATCCAGTTCTGGGCACCACATTCAAGAAAGATGTGGAGAAATTGGAGAAGGTCCAGAGAAGAGCAACAAAAATGATTAAAGATCTAGAAAACACGACCTATGAGGGAAGATTGAAAGAATAGGGTTTATTTAATTTGGAAAGGAGAAGACTGAGAGGGGACAGGATAGCAGTTTTCAAGTATCTAAAAGGGTGTTACAAGGAGAGAGAAAAATTGTTCTCCTTGGCCTCTGAGATAGGACAAGAAGCAATGGGCTTAAACTGCAGCAAGGGAGGTTTAGGTTGGACATTAGGAAAAACTTACTGTCAGGGTGGTGAAACACTGGAATAAATTGCCAAGGGAGGTTGTGGAATCTCCATCTCTGGAGATATTTAAGAGGAGGTTAGACAGACAGGGATGGTCTAGATGGTGCTTGGTCCTGCTGTGAGGGCAGGGGACTGGACTCAATGACCTTCTGAGGTCCCTTCCAGTTCTATGATTCTATGACATGAGAAGTGGTACTTCAGGACTTGCCTGTACACTGGTGCTGGGAGCCTGCGTCACAAACCAGAGGAACTGGGGCTACTCATTGAGGAGCACAAGTTTAGTGTTAATGAAATCAGATGGGATAATTCCTATGACTGGCATGGGTTATGGTCAAAGGTTATAACCTAGTTAGGATGGATGGAGCGGGCAAAAGGGGCGGGGGAAGAAAAATGGCATTACCTTGTGATGCTACACCTCCATGTTTTATGGAAATATGTTTTTGAGGTGAATATGCATAACTTGAATATGCTTTAAGCAAAACAGGGCAAGTAACCTATCATCCAAGAGCCCATGTCCCCTGAATACATATCATCTATCTATGTGCATGTATCATATTCATATGTGAACTTAGAAATAGTAAGTGGAAACCTGTTTTACTAATTCTAGGTATTTTAGTGGTACTCAGGGCCGGCCTTAGGATTTACGGTGCCCTAGGCAGGATTATTAAACTGGTGCCCCTACGCCTGACTTGCTCTTAGCAACACAAACAGAAGCTGACAGCATTGGTGCCCCAGAGATACTGGTGCCTTAGGCAACTGCCTATTCTGCCTGTGGCTAAGGAAGGCCCTGATTATAAGGGGTAAATCACACGTCGGTATTCACTTTTTCCACAGGTTTGATGATTTTAAAGACCTTTATTGTATCCCTCCTGATATATTTTCCAAGCTGAAAAGTTCCAGCCTTTTGAATCTCTCCTCATAGTGAAGCTGTTCTATACCTCTAATGCAGCAGTGGAGAACCTTGCTTGGGTTGGGAGCCACTAACCCACAGAGATAGCAGTTGAAGACCACCCATAAGTGAGAAGAAAAAAACCACCCCACACAGCTTCAACTGATGCCCCACCCACAGCAGAAGCCTCTGGGGCTTGCCCAGCTATAGCTGCTCCTTCTTCCCATTTCTGAGCTCCCCACTTTGGGAAGGGGTTCTGGGGCTTGCCCAACTCTGGCCACTCCTTGCAGCGAAGACAATGGGGCGGTCTTCCCCTTCCCTCCCACTCCTGCAAGGGATTTCCCCTCCCCCGCTTCCCTTAGGTCCCCCATGCCTTCTTAACTGTTAAGGAGGCATTGCTGGCAGCCCGGGGCTGGGCTGCAAGATGCTTCTTGCTGCAGCCACCCTAAACAAGGAAGGCTATGTCTACACTCCCGGCTTCTTGCACAAGAACAGCCATTCTTCCGCAGAGCATCGACACTGCCCGCCTGCTCTTGCGCAAGGAAATTTACAGTACGGCGTGGTAAGAGAGGGAGCCTTGCGCAAGAGCTACACTCTTTTCTAACAGGTGTAAGCTCTCTTGTGCAAGAGGGCAGTGTGGACGTGCGGCAGGGATTTCTTGCGCAGAAAGCCCGATGGCTAAAATGGCCATCAGAGGTTTCTTGTGCAAGAGAGTGTCCACACTACCAAGGATGCTCTTGCGCAAAAGCACATCTCCCACATGGCAGCGTGGACGTTTTCTTGCACAAGAGTTCTTACACAAGAACCCTTGCACAAGAAGCCGCCAGTGTAGACATAGCCTAAGAGTTTCCTCCCATGAGCAGAATGAATTTTGTGTTGTGCACCAGTACTGAGTTCATGGGGCTTGTTTGGATGTGCCACTGTGGCACCCAAGTTATTAATAAATATTTTATAAACCTTTACCTTTTCTCTCTGCTGCCACATCTCCTCCCCTTGCTCCATCAGCTCCCCTGGTGCCTGCTGCCCCCCAGCTCCTCACCCTCCTCTGCTGTCCTGACTCCTGCCCTCAGCCCTCCTGCCCCCCTCCACCAGCCCTTCTCTCCTCCCTGTGCCCAATCCTCCAGTAGCCCCACTCTGATCATGTGAGCTACCCCTCCTCATCCCTTCTCCTAACACCTCCCTCTACACACCTGCCCTGCCTCTCTCCTCTGGTGCTGGTCCCACCCCTGCAGGTGTCTGCCCTTCTGCTTCACCCCCAGAATCCCCTGGCACCTGCACCTTCCCTTAGCCCTGCACCCTCCTGGTGCCTCCCCCTTCCCTCACTGCCCCTGTCCCCTTTGCCCTCTTTTTCCCTGATGCCCACCCCCTCACCACTCTCTGCCCCCGTTCCCCTCATGCCCCTCTGTGCCCTCACACGACTTGCTCCATCCCCACCTTTCTCACGCCCACCCCTTCTTTCAAGCCTTCTCCCAGCACCTCCCCCTCCCCCCTCTAGCCCCCAATGCCCTTACTCTCTCCTCTCCCAGCATCACCCTGTCCCCCCTCCCACTGACACCTCCCCTCCTGCCCTTTTCCTCATTGTCTGCACTTGGCCCCCTGCCATTTGTCTCCCCTCTACCCTGTGCCTTGGCGCCTTCCCCTTTCTTCCCCCTCTCCCCTCCCCCTCCGTACAAGCCCCTTCCTCTCCCACCCCTCCCTGTCTGCACAAGCTCCTTCCTCTCCCACCCCCTCCCCCTAGTTTTCCCCCTCCCCTACCTTCTGCCTGTCACTTTGCAGAGCTGGAGTCTGCGCTCGGGCCCCGGACTCCGAATCCGAAGCAAGGTCAAGCGGCGCAACGCGGCGCCGAGCAGTTTTAAAGTCCCAGGCTGTGACATCACGTCATGCCCAGGCGTCTCCCCGCTCACCTGCAAATGCCGTGCATGGGAGCAGCAGCGTGTGCCGGCGAGGGGGAGCCGCACTGAAAGCCGCGCATGGCAGGGATGGTCTGGGGCCGAGGGGGACGCTCGGGGGCTGGGGTGGGAGAACGCATGGGGGGCCAGCAGCTGGGGGCCAGGGACCGCTTCAGGCATAGCCGGGGGAGAGACCCAGCTCCAAATATTGCTGGAGCAGGGCTCCCACCGGCTCCGGTGCTTACCGTCCATCCCGGCAGAGTGGTGCCCCAGAAATAGTGGTGCCCTACGCAGCTGCGTACTCTGCATATGCCTAAGGATGGCCCTGGTGGTACTTAAGGAACTTAATGGCCCAGTGCTCAAGACAATGACCTGTAAATGGTTTTGATTTTCCTGTAAGCCCAAACTGTGGCTGGTCCTACAAAGACCTGTGGCCCTGCTTCCTGGTGTTGGAATCCATCTTGAATTTGGTATTTTTCCATGGGGATGGAGAGAATGGAACAGACTTCCCACCCTGGGGACATTCTATTTAAGTTAGTGGTCTCCAACCTTTTTAAGCACAAGATCTCTTTTTGAATTTAAGTTCAATCCAGGATCTACCTCACACCCAAATACCCTTGCCCTGAGTCCTTTGTGTCCCTTCTCCAAGTCCCTGCCCTTGCTCACTCCCCCATCCTCTCTCCCTTTCCCCAGGCAGAGGCAGAGGCTTGGGGCACTGGCTCTGGTCTTCGGCTAAGGGATTTGGAGTGTGAGAGGGGCTCTGAGCAGGTCCATGAGGTGAGTTGTTTTTAAAACTGGCTCCCCTGATGGACCAGCTTCCACCTGGCACCCTGCACTGCTGCCTCTGATACAGGAGCAGGAGAGGCAGCAGCGTGGAGTGGCAGGGGCCTGGGGCAGAGGCCTGGGTGCAGGAGGGGGTTCATGACTGGGGCAGGGGATCGGAGCTGGCTCCAGCTGGTCACTGCTTATCTCAAGTGGTTCCTGGGTGGTGGTGCAGTGGGGCTAAGGCAGGCTCCCCCCGCCTTGTAGCCTTGCACCACCCCCAAAAGCAGCCAGCAAACTCCCTCCATCCCAAGCCCTGTTGTGGCCCCCCACTCCGTTCTGTGGAGATAGAATACAGGGTGGGAGACGGGGCACCCCAACATCAGCGTCCCCTCCTCTCCCTTCCCTGCTCTGTACTGCAAGCAGGAGGCTCCCAGGGAGGGGCAGTTCCAAGGCAAAGGGTAGGAGATGCACAGCAGTGGGGGGAGGGGCACCGTACTGCGCTTGCTAGCCTCTTGGCCAAACCAGTCAGGATCACCTGTCAGAGGCTCCAAGATCTACCAGTAGATCCTGATCGACTGCTTGGTGACCACCGATTTAAGGGATGGGAAGTGATGGCGTCTTAGGAGCCCCCGACCCTGCACCCCATCCATAGGAAGATGTGACTCTCAGCCAGCCAGGAGAGTAGGGTTATTGGTTCCCAGAGAGACGGCTTGGCTTGGCTTAGAATCAATGTTAACACAGGAGCCAGAGCAGGGAGCCTTATTCCTCGGGGGGGGGGGGGCTTCACCCCCTTCCTTGGTCTAAAACATTCTCACTCATCCTAGCCCAGCCAAGACTAACTCACCTTCCCTCAGCCCCCCAGGCAGCTCTGCCTCCTGCATTGTTCTGCTCCCAGACCCAAGGGCTACATCTAGACTGGCATGATTTTGCGCAAATACTTTTAACGGAAAAGTTTTTCCGTTAAAAGTATTTGCGCAAAAGTGCGTCTAGATTGGCACGGATGCTTTTGTGAAAAGCGCTTTTGCGCAAAAGCATCCCTGGCCAATCTAGACGCGGTTTTGTGCAAGAAAGCCCCGATCGCCATTTTAGCCATCGGGGCTTTTTTGCGCAAAACAAATCTGAGCTATCTACACTGGCCCTTTTGCACAAAAGGACCTTTGCCCGAACGGGAGCGTCAAAGTATTTGCGCAAGAAGCACTGATTTCTTAGATTAGAACGTCAGTGCTCTTGCGCAAATTCAAGCGGCCAGTGTAGGCAGCTGGCAAGTTTTTGCGCAAAAGTGGCCGCTTTTGCGCAAAGTCATGCCAGTCTAGACGCAGCCAAGGTGTATCTCTTGTCACTTGGTCCCCAGGAAGTGAGATACTCACATACTTCCACTGTGAGTCATGCCTGGCCACTCCCCCCTCATGCAGAGAGAGCTGCAGGTGGGGGGGAACTGAGGTACACACACACACACACAATCACAATACAGCAGTGACTGTAACAGCACCCCCACTACGTCACAGAAGCAATCAATGATTGTCTTCAGCTACCTTTTGAAACTGCCACCCACCCTAAGAGAACACACACAAAGTTGTTAGACCCAAGCCAGAGAAAAGATCAGCTCTAACTTACCTAGGATGATTTGTAACAGTTTCTCTGATTAGGCTTATTAGGCTTAGCTGGCATGTTCTGTTTTATTTTGGATCCATAATTTGCTTTGATCTGTCTGTTTTCACTTGTGATCACCTACATCCTGCTGTTTGTACTTAATAAAACTCTTTTGTTTATTATCAAATGCAGCGTAAATAATTGTTACCAGGGAGGAGGAGGGAGGGGTAGAGAGCAACAGCTGTGCAGCTCTCTCTTTCACTGATAAAAGGGGTGATCAGTGCACACTGGGTGGCAGTCTGTGATCCAGCCCATTACACGAGGGATGTTAAATATCGGTTCATTGAATAGTTGAGTAACCTCAAGAATGCTCATTGGTTACTCGACTACTCTATAGCCCTGGGTGCGGGGCCAGCAGCCAGTGCCCTCCGGCCTCACTCCTGAGGGGCCCCTGCCACCCTGCACTGCTGCCATTGTATCAGAGGCAGCAGTGCAGGGTGCCAGGTGGGAGCTGGTCCTCGAGGGGAGCCAATTTTAAAACCAGCTCCCCTCGTGGACCGGCTGCCTGTCACCCTGTGCTGCTACCTCTGACAAAGGGCGGATCTGAGCTCCCAGCCCTGGAGCAAGTCGGAACCGAGCCGGGCTGCCTGCCTACCCGGCTTTTAAAACTTTAAATGCAGAGCCGCAGCGGGGTTAGGTCCCGGACCCGTTTCAAGCCAGGACTGATCCAGACTGCTGGCCAGCCTGCTAAAAAATGTACTGGCAAGAGGGTGGGAGGGGAAATGCATGTAGTCTATAGCATTAACCTATACGCTTTTGCTTATCGATTAATTGACTACACTATTACATCCCAACATCACACCCCTATTTCCCAGGCACTGATAATTTGCTAATACTAATGGTCAACATCCTAACAGATAAATCACTAGATGGCAGATTAGTTGGTGTCTGCTACCCCCAAATCACATTGGGAACAGGATGACCAGCTCCTCACACACAAATTTATTCTGTGTAGGGAAACGGGTGATCGTGGGGGACTTTAATCTGTGACGGGAGGTCTCCTGCTGTCCGTACTGAAACATCCTGGGAATTTCTAAACATTATAGATGACAATTTCCTAACTCAGAAAGTGCTGCAGCCCCCATGAGGGGATTCTATATTAGACCTTGTCCTAACAGATAAAAGAGGGACAGCTCACAGAACTAAAACTCAGTGCTAGCTTAGGCACAAGTAACCACGTCTGGCTCACATTTATAATGTGCAAGCAGACAGACCTAGCACAGTAATAGAGACACTTGGTGTGCTAATGGGCCAATTTTGCAAAGCGAAAACAATTACAAGACAAATCACCTAGGAAGATGAAGCCAATCAGAAAAATGTGAAAGATAAATGGGAATCATTTAAGCACATCTTCCTAGATACCCCTACAGCCACAAGTGAGGAAAAAGGCTGTACTTTATTAAACCAAACCTGGTTTGGAAGGGGAGTAAAGGCAGTGAAAGCAAAGGGAATGTGTGTAACACATGGAAGAAAAGGGAAGCTGATAGAAATGAGCAGAAGTCAGAAGTTAGGCACTGTATAGAATTGATAAGAAAAGTCATGATGGAGTGTGCACTGATGTTCCCTCTAATTTTTTCCATCCTTGTGCAGAATAAGTTTTGTTATGTGCACCAAAACATGTGTGGATGTGCACACCAGCAGAAACACTGTGGGCTCTCTGCTAATCAGTTGGGTGGCATTTGAATATCTCCTGGGCGGCTACCCAAGCCCTCAGCTTACAGCAGACACTGGTGCGCACCCCACACCAGCCCTGACAGGGTGTGATGGGGTGTACAAGCCCAACACTGAACTAACAGGGTTTAGCCAGGTTACCCTGGCTGAAGGAGCCCTGCCCGGCATGCTCAGACTGTAGCCCAGGTATAAAAGCTTGGGGAGAGGCTCAGTCTGGGCTGGCTGCCGGAGGAGAAGGACCTCAGGCTGGAGCTCCTGAACAGCAGCAGCCAGCCCCCTGAGGGAAGAACAGCGGAGGCTCCAACACCAGTTGGGACTAACCACTGCAGACCATCAGGGAAGTGTGGCCCCCGAGGAGTCAGATGATCCAGCTGCCTTGTGGGAAGTGGCCCAGGGAGGGTGCAGGAGCGGCCTCTCCCACCCAGAGATCCTTGGCGTGTTTCAGTTGGATTCCCCGCAGAGGGCGTAGCGGACTGTTCTGCCACTTACAGGGCAGGGCAGGGACCTGGTGGAGTGGGATGGGCCTGGGTTCCCCTATCGGGGCACAGCCCCCACCCCCGTGACTTTGCTCATTGGGCCGTCCAGCCCAGCCTTAAAGGGCCAGTGATTGACTTTGATATTGACTCTGGTCATTGGGCCTACAAGTGACTTTTGATTTATGGACTCCGGCCATTGGGACATCCAGCCCTGCTTTAAAGGGCCGGCGATGAACTTTGTTGTACTGCCTCTGGCGATTAGGCCATCCAGCCCTGAGGGGAGGGGCCAGACTCCGGGTGGTTTACCGGTTACATGGGGCGTGCCATGGGCTCAGATAGCCCAGAGACAAGGGACCCTATCTCCTGGAGAGGGGGAAGGAAGGACTGCCCCGCGACACAGGGTTACCAGGGCCAGAGACACTGGCTAGGTTAGCTCACCTCACTTGACAGTAGGAGGTCCAGTGTTAACTGAGAGAGCCCAGCTGAGGAAGGGTTGTTTAATGACGAAGACATGGGATGTCAGGCCTAATGGTTAGATGCCAGTGCCAAGCCCCAGGTCAGAGCCAGAAACAACACGTGGGGTAAGGCATAGAAGCAGGGACTGGAGTATGGCAGGACCCAAAAGCAGGCAGGACTCAGGAGTCGAGTAAGTGGGAGGGGTCTCTAGCAGCATTCAACCAATAAGTCCTTCATTAGTTCAAACAACTTGCTGCACCTCATCCTGATTTAGACAGAGCTCCTCAGCCAATTGGAGTTGCTGTTTGTTCCCCCAATCAGGAGCTTTGGGGTGGGACCCTTTGCAAGCTAGCACCTTACTGATTCCTTTCTGCAGTGGGTCAGGCGAGCTGCTGGGTGGCCGTTGAGTCCTGTTCACAACTTAGGGCCTCATGGGCCTGGATTCAAGGCATGTGATCCAGCCCCTCAAACCCCTCCCCTAGGGAGCCTGCCGGATGGTCACGTGCCTGGTTTTCAGGGACGAAGTTGACTAGTCAGGAGTGTGGCTGTGCCACCAGTTCCCAGGAGCACTCTTCAGGGTTGTACCCTTCCCAGCCCCCCCAGAGCAGTGTCCCCCCGCTGGATGCTGGCGTGGAGGCTCTGAGGGACAGCAGACTCACACTGGTGGAGGGCAGGGCTGGGAGCAGTGAGGGAACAGGTCCAGAAGGGGAGGCGTCAGAAGTGGTGAATTCAGAGAGAACAGGGCAAGCTGAGCTCAAAGGTGACAGGATTAATTTGCTGGCAAATTCAGGAGGGGCCAAGGAACCGGTGATCTATTTCTGAGATGGCCTGTCTGTGGGTAGGTATTTTGTTGACAGCCAGACCTACTCGCTACTGCCAAGGTGGGCCCCTCCTGTTTGTAGCAATACTTAGCACCCTCTGGGGCACTTCTAGGGCATCTTGGATTTGGCTTCTTTTGTCTCCAGCTAGAACTCCTGGGCTGCAGCTTTGGGCAGAACCAGGGTTGGAATTCTGCAATGGCATGAGCACCCACCTCTCATGAGTGCCCCCTCTCTGGTCAGCTGCTTTTTCAGAACATTTTGTCAGCTCAGCACTCCGGCTGAATCGTGTACACTGTGCCTCTTTCCAGGGCATACAGTCTCTGGCTTGTGCTCACAGCCCTGGTATGGGACCACAGCACCATGGCTTCCACATCAAGGCCCTGCCTTCTTTAACAGAACAAGTGGGGCCCATTTCTGTACCCTCAGATGGTGTCCTTTCAGCAGCCCCCAAGGGCTCAATCTTCAAACAGAACAGCAGGGCCCATCATGGTACCCTCACTTAGCCTGGCTAGGTTCTGGGCGCAGCCTGCCCATACTGCCACAATGGCGCACATCCGAACAGCGCATATAACCTAATATTGGTGCACAAGCCAAAACTCACTCTGCTCATGGTTGGAAAATCTTAGCGGGAACACTGACACATACCCCCCTTTACATAGGTTATCCTGCCTCAGATATAGGTTCTTTACTCATGGCTTCCTGCTCCTCTGGTGGGATCTAATAAATCAAGACTGATCTTTTGAGGGAGGTCAGATCTTGGTGGGGAGCTATATCCACAAAGGTGTGAGGTATGAGAATGTACAAGGTTTTCAGGTTCGTCATTTGGATGAGTGTGAGCTGATTAGGCCTCAGTTGGAGTACTGTGTCCAGTTCTGGGCACCACATTTCAGGAAAGATGTGGAGAAATTGGAGAAGGTCCAGAGAAGAGCTTTGGGCAGAACCAGGGTTGGAATCCTGCAATGGCATAAGCACCCACCTCTCATGAGTGCTCTCTCAAGAATAATTAAAGGTCTATAGAGCATGACCTATGAAGGAAGACTGAAAGAATTGGGCTTGTTAAGTTTGGAAAGGAGAAGACTGAGAGGGGACATGATAGCGGTCTTCGGGTATCTAAAAGGGTGTCACAAGAAGGAGGGAGAAAAATTGTTCTCCTTGGCCTCTGAGGATAGGACAAGAAGCAATGGGCTTAAACTGCCCAAGGGAGGCTTAGGTTGGACATTAGGAAAAACTTCCTAACTGGCAGGGTGGTTAAACACTGGCATATGTTGCCTAGGGAGGCTGTGGAATCCCCATCCTTAGAGATATTTAAGAGCGGGTTAGATAGACATCAATCAGGGATGGTCAGCAGTGGTCACCAACCAGTACACTGGGATCTACCAGTAGATCTTGGAGCCTCTGGCAGGGGATCCTGACAGGTTTGGCCAGGAAGCTATCAAGTGCTGGCACTTCAGATGCCTCTTCACCCACTGTCATGCTGCTCCTGCCCTCTGCCTTGGACCTGCCCCCCCATGGAGCCTCCTGCTTGCTGTGCAGGGTGTGGGAGGGAGAAGAGGGGGTGCTGATGTCAGGTGTCCCTCCTCCCCCCACTCCTGTACCCTATCTCCACAGTGAGAAGCGGATGGAGGGAGCTTGGCAATGCAAATCTGTCATTCTCACAAACACACACTGTCCTTCCCCCTCACCTCCTGGCCCAACATGTACATGGGGGGGTTGTTACTTTACTGCTGGCAAAGTGGGTTAGTTTTAGTTTTGGACTGGTCTGTGCATTTCATCATTTTCATTTCATTTCTCTCCTATGCTTAAATGGAATTCTTTGAGCGTGAGTTCTGAAATGTCATGCCTCAAGTAAATATCCCTGTGGCAATTGTGCTCCTGGAGGTGGCTGGCATGTCCCTGCAGCCTGAGAGAGGCAGAGCAGGGGGTCTCCACATGCTGTGCTTGGCTGCAGACACCGCTCCTGCAGCTCCCAGTGATCAATAATGGAGAACTGTGGTCAGTGGAAGCTGTGGGGTTGGGGCCACTAGATGAAGGGCAGCACATGGAGCCAGTGTTGTACTTGCCAGCTGCTTTTGGGAATGGTGCAGTGAGGGCAGGAGTGAGCCTGCCACCCCACCCCTGGGACAGCTGTCTGGCCACTCCCAAGGTGGGGATAGAACTTGAGCCCACCACCCTGTGCTCCCTAGGTGGGTACCCTATCCCCTAGGCTACTCTGGAACCTACCCCACCTCCTGCCTTCAGAGGGTCCCTTACCCTGTGTTGGCTGTCTGGTTGCTCCCAGGGTAGGTGGAAGGGGGACAGGTCTTGAGCTGCTGCAGGGGGTCAGGCTTCAATGAACCACCCTATGCTCCCCAGGCAAATGCCCTATCCCCTAAGCCACTCCCACCTCCTGAGGGTCCCTTGTCCTGCTTTCCTAATGCAGGAGCCAAGTCCATTCCTGGGGCAACCAGTGTTAGCTACCCAGTTGCTGCCTGAGTGGGATTGAGCCTGCCACCCTGTGCTCCAAAGGCTGATGCCCTATCCCTGAGTTCACTGGAGATTCCACTCCAGCTCCCTAACTTCAGCAGGTCCCTTATCCTGCCTTCCTAATGCAGGAGCTAGCTCCATCCCTAGGGCAGCCTGTGTTGGCTGTCTGACTGCTCCCAAGATGGGTGGAGTGGGGGGAGGGACTTGAGCTCCCAACCCTGCGCTCCCCAGGCAAATCCCCTAGGCCACTCCGAACCCACCCACCCCACCTCCCTAACCTTCAGGGTATCCCCTCCCACACTCCAAACCCCTTGGCCCAAGACCAGAGCCTGTACCCCAACCCCCTACCCCAGCCTGGTGAAAGGGAGTGAGATTCGGGGAGGAAGGGGGATGGAGTGAGCAGGATGAGGCCTTGGAGAAGGGGTGGGGCAGGGCCTCAGAGAAGGGGGGGAAGGAAGCCGGGCAAGGGTATTTGGGTTTGAGGTAAATCTTACATTGCACTGACATTGAAAGAGTGATCTTGTGGTTAAAAAGGTTGGAGACCACTGGACTAGATGGTACTGGGTCCTGCCGTGAGGGCAGGGGACTGGACTCGATGACCTCTCAAGGTCCCTTCCAGTTCTAGTGTTCTAGGATTCTATGATTTGTCCATCTAGGACAAAACAGCAGCCTTGCTATTGCTGGTTTCTGGGTGATAAGAGATTATGAAATGAAACTGTGCAAACAATAAGGTCCACAGACATTGGCTGATGGCCATGGCCGTATGCAGCTATTCAAGGTTCTTACCGTCAGTGTGCACTGGGCTCTTTTAGACAGTGGTGCCACTCTTCAAAGTGGTCTGAATTGCCAGGAGCTCTCTGCCCCAAATGCCATAGCTTTGATTTCCAGGTGGGAGTTTCCTGGAAGATGCTCAGAGGTAGTAGATGTGGAGGACCATGCCTTCGAGAACACAACTCCAGTGCCACCACCCTGGACTGCCTTTACGTTGCACGGGCCCCTTTTGATACTGGCAGGAGAGAGCAATTCTGCAGGACGCTGATCAAAGGCTCTAACTAGTTAAATCTCATTTTGTGCCTTGGCCTTTCTAATTTTGTCTCTACATATTTGTGTTACTTGTTTACATTCATCCTCTGTAATCTGCCCTAGTTTCTACCTATTGTAGCTCTCTCTCTTTCTTGTTTGTTTTTGTTCTGTTCTGGCATTTCAGATCAATGAAGATCACCTGGTTAACACAGGGTGGCCTCTTGCCATACTCCCTGTCTTTCCTATGCAGCTGGATAGTTTGCTTTTGTGCCCTTAATAATGTCTCTGAAAAAGGGCCAACTGTCTTGAACTGTTTTTCCCCTTAGACTTCCTTCCCATGGGATCTTAACCTATCAACTCCCTGAGTTGGCCACCTTTAAATCCATTATCCTTATTGTGTTGTTTTCCCTTCAAACATTCCCTCCCACCATCCTTTAGGCTCAAGAACTCGACCATTTCACGATTACTTTCTCCCAGCTGCCTTCAGCTTTCAACAGGTTGCTCCCTATTTGTCAAAATGAAATCTAGCACAGCCTCTCCCCAGCAGAGGAGAGCAGGGCTCCTTCCAAGTGGCGCGCCTGCGTGGGCACACACCAAGAGTGTGAGGCCCATGCAGTGGCTGCGCAGCTGTCAGGGCGGGGCTGGGACTCACTGTGTAGTGGGCAGCTGCCACGCCGCAGCCCTGGCCCCAGCTTCAGCCCTTCCGCTCCAGAGCCGTGTGGCGGGCAGTGGCTGCACTGACTCAGCGCTGGGCACAAGACGTGACAGCTTCCTGCCCCTGCCTGGGGATCTGCAGCCCCAGCCCCACATGGAGGGGCCTGGCTGTGCCCTGCTCCACCTCACCTCGTTAATCTGGCCACAGAGCTCCTCAGGGACGTGGGTCTCTTCTGAGCCCAGACTCAGAAAAGGAGGCAGTGAAGGGAGGTGCCTTTCCCAAGGTCACCATGAATCTGGCAGGGAATAGAACCCAGGCAGCCTGACTCCCCTCAGCCCAGCATCACAAGGCAGGTTGGAACAGACAGACCCCGTAAGTGCTAGCAGAGTCCACCCCAGCAGAATCCAAGCCAAAGGACCTGGCAAACCCTGGGCATCAAGTGTGGTCAGGACTAGGGAGCGTGGCTCAATTTCTGGTCAGGCTGACCCCCTGGTGTGGGACCAAAGAGGACCCTGTGGGGAGGCTGTCCCTGGAGCACTGAGTGGGGGTCAGCTGGACTTGCCCATTCAACCCTCTTTCTGCTGCTGCATGGGGTGGGGGCACAGCAAACGAATCGTGCCTTCCTACGGCAGCTGTCAGGGAGCAAAGGCTCCTGGCCATCGGGGAGATGCAGGCATCCAACTATTAGAGGAGATGGGGGTAGTGGGAGGGACTAGCTGACCTCCGGAGGTCTCCTCCCACCTTCATCGTCTACGGTTCTACAGCCAGAAACACTGAAGTGCCTTAGGAACACAAGTCCCGCTGCCTTTCACATCCCTTCTGAAAAGAGACCCGTCACACTTAGGCTGGCTAGAGGGTGTTGGCATGACTAGAGCCCCGTCCAGAAAAGACCGAAAATCTGGGCCAGGTGTCGCAGGGCTTGCTCCCACCCCTTCTGTGGACGTATGACTAGAGCCCTGTCCAGAAAAGACCAGAACTCGGGGCCAGGCGTCGCAGGGCTTGCTCCCACCCCTATTGTGGACGTATGACTAGAGCCCCGTCCAGAAAAGACCAGAACTCGGGGCCAGGCGTCGCAGGGCTTGCTCCCACCCCTATTGTGGACGTATGACTAGAGCCCCGTCCAGAAAAGACCAGAACTCGGGGCCAGGCGTCGCAGGGCTTGCTCCCACCCCTATTGCGGACGTATGACTAGAGCCCCGTCCAGAAAAGACCAGAACTCGGGGCCAGGCATCGCAGGGCTTGCTCCCACCCCTATTGTGGACGTATGACTAGAGCCCCATCCAGAAAAGACCAGAACTCGGGGCCAGGCGTCGCAGGGCTTGCTCCCACCCCTTCTGTGGACGTATGACTAGAGCCCCGTCCAGAAAAGACCAGAACTCGGGGCCAGGCGTCGCAGGGCTTGCTCCCACCCCTATTGCGGACGTATGACTAGAGCCCCGTCCAGAAAAGACCAGAACTCGGGGCCAGGCGTCGCAGGGCTTGCTCCCACCCCTATTGTGGACGTATGACTAGAGCCCCGTCCAGAAAAGACCAGAACTCGGGGCCAGGCGTCGCAGGGCTTGCTCCCACCCCTTCTGTGGACGTATGACTAGAGCCCCGTCCAGAAAAGACCAGAACTCGGGGCCAGGCGTCGCAGGGCTTGCTCCCACCCCTTCTGTGGACGTATGACTAGAGCCCCGTCCAGAAAAGACCAGAACTCGGGGCCAGGCGTCGCAGGGCTTGCTCCCACCCCTTCTGTGGATGTATGACTAGAGCCCCGTCCAGAAAAGACCAGAACTTGGGGCCAGGCGTCGCAGGGCTTGCTCCCACCCCTATTGCGGACGTATGACTAGAGCCCCGTCCAGAAAAGACCAGAACTCGGGGCCAGGCGTCGCAGGGCTTGCTCCCACCCCTATTGCGGACGTATGACTAGAGCCCCGTCCAGAAAAGACCAGAACTCGGGGCCAGGCGTCGCAGGGCTTGCTCCCACCCCTATTGCGGACGTATGACTAGAGCCCCGTCCAGAAAAGACCAGAACTCGGGGCCAGGCGTCGCAGGGCTTGCTCCCACCCATATTGTGGACGTATGACTAGAGCCCCGTCCAGAAAAGACCAGAACTCGGGGCCAGGCGTCGCAGGGCTTGCTCCCACCCCTTCTGTGGACGTATGACTAGAGCCCCGTCCAGAAAAGACCAGAACTTGGGGCCAGGCGTCGCAGGGCTTGCTCCCACCCCTATTGCGGACGTATGACTAGAGCCCCGTCCAGAAAAGACCAGAACTCGGGGCCAGGCGTCGCAGGGCTTGCTCCCACCCCTATTGCGGACGTATGACTAGAGCCCCGTCCAGAAAAGACCAGAACTCGGGGCCAGGCGTCGCAGGGCTTGCTCCCACCCCTTCTGTGGACGTATGACTAGAGCCCCGTCCAGAAAAGACCAGAACTCGGGGCCAGGCGTCGCAGGGCTTGCTCCCACCCCTATTGCGGACGTATGACTAGAGCCCCGTCCAGAAAAGACCAGAACTCGGGGCCAGGCGTCGCAGGGCTTGCTCCCACCCCTTCTGTGGACGTATGACTAGAGCCCCGTCCAGAAAAGACCAGAACTCGGGGCCAGGCGTCGCAGGGCTTGCTCCCACCCCTATTGCGGACGTATGACTAGAGCCCCGTCCAGAAAAGACCAGAACTCGGGGCCAGGCGTCGCAGGGCTTGCTCCCACCCCTATTGCGGACGTATGACTAGAGCCCCGTCCAGAAAAGACCAGAACTCGGGGCCAGGCGTCGCAGGGCTTGCTCCCACCCCTTCTGTGGACGTATGACTAGAGCCCCGTCCAGAAAAGACCAGAACTCGGGGCCAGGCGTCGCAGGGCTTGCTCCCACCCCTTCTGTGGACGTATGACTAGAGCCCCGTCCAGAAAAGACCAGAACTTGGGGCCAGGCGTCGCAGGGCTTGCTCCCACCCCTATTGCGGACGTATGACTAGAGCCCCGTCCAGAAAAGACCAGAACTCGGGGCCAGGCGTCGCAGGGCTCAGCCCATTATTGCGGACGTAAGGTCCGGCCTCTTGTGGTGCTGTTAATAACAGGCCCCACTGAGTTAACTGGGAGATTTGAACTCAGGACATCAGTGAGGCTGATTGTGCAGGAGCTGGGCTTGCTTCCGTGAAATGACCAGGCCTGGCACCTTGGAGCAGCAACGGACCCATACATCTCTTCTGTGCCCAGCCACTGGGAGGGGCACTCTCACACTGGGCTAGCACAGGTCTCCTTGGCACTGCATGGCTCCCTGCTTAGGGCTGGCAACAGGTGTCAGGCTGAGAGTGCAGGAAACTGCTGGTCTTTAGCCAAAGGTCTGGGGCATCACACACGCACACACGCACTGCCAGTGCGGATCCCAGGGAAGCTGTGACTCACCCATTGGAGACGGACGGTGTGGGCTTCCCCGTTCTGGAATGTAACGTGAACGCTCCCATCCTGCCAGGAAACAGAGAGAGGGAGGTTAGCTTGGACCAGGCTCCCTGTGAACATACACTGCCTGGGGCTATAACCTCTGGCCAGTGCTCCCCAGCCCGGCCCATGGGTCCACAAAATATCTGCTGGGGACAAGGAGGAGGGAACCCAGTGTGACAAGCACAGCCAGGCACATCTGGCCAGACCCCCCCGCCCATGTCACCGAAGGACGTGGCAATCTCTGCTGAAAGTGGAGTTCTGGCGCGTAGATGGAGCAGCTGGTTCCAGAGCTGGGGAAGAGAAAGGCGCCGCTTGCGGCAGGTGGGCCCTGGGAGGCCAATGAGGGCAAAGCACCAAACAGGGGCCCTCAGGACTGAGCGAAGCACCCTGATAACGCAGAGACAAGGCTCTGGGGCTACAGCAGAAGGGGAAATGGCCCCAAGCACTGTCCATTACAGAGCAGACTCTGCCAGAGGAGGCAGCTCGGGGTCTCCGCGTGCTACGGACGAGCGCAGGGTGAGAAACGCCTTACTCAGAATAGGCCCCTCGGTATGCGTGGGCCCAGGGCTACAGCTCCCTTTGCCTTTCACCAGTGGCCAGACCTGCTCTGCGCTTTTCTGGCCCGAGGCTGGTTTCAATATCAACATAAGAGCAGCCAGACTGGGTCAGACCAATGGTCCATCCAGCCCAGTGTCCGGTCTGCCAACAGTGGCCAATGCCAGATGCCCCAGAGGAAGGGAACACAACAGGTAATCCTCACATGATCCCTCCCCTTTCACACACTTCCAGACAGAAGGTAGGAACACCATTCTTACCCATCCTGGCTAATAGTCATTGATGGACCTAACCTCCATGAATCTAGCTCGCTCTTTTTTGAACCCTGTTCAAGTCCTAGCCTTCACCACATCCTCTGGCAAGGAGTTCCACAGGTTGACTGTGCGCTGAGTGAAGAAAAACTTCCTTGTGTTTGTTTTGAACCTGCTGCCTATTCATTTCATTTGGTGACTCTTAGGGTGTGTCTAAACGACATGGCTCCGTCAACAGAGCCATGTAGATTAAGCAGGACGGCAAAGGGAAATGAAGCGGCGATTTAAATAATTGCCGCTTCATTTAAATCAAAATGGCCGCCGCGCTGTGCCAATCTGCTGATTGTTGGCACAGCGCGGCAGTCTAGACGGTGATCTGCCGACCCCAGAACCCTTTGTCAGAAACGAGGCTTACAGGATCTGCCAATTATTTAAATCGCCGCTTCATTTCCCTTTTTCGAGTAAACTAATCTACATGGCTCCGTTGATGGAGCCATGTAGTTTAGACGTACCATACCCTTATTTCTTATATTGTGGGAATAAGTAAATAACTTTTCCTTATTCACTTTTTCCACACCAGTCATGATTTTATAGACCTCTGTCATATCCCCCCTTAGTCTCCTCTTTTCTAAGCTGAAAAGTCCAAGTCTTTTTAATCTCTCTTCATATGGAACCTGTTCCAAACCCCCAATCATTTTTGTTGCCCTTTTCTGAACCTTTTCCAATGCCCATATATCTTTTTTGAGATGAGGTGACCACATCTGCATGCATTAGCTAGGCTGATGGCTCCGGCCAGGTGCCCTCTAGGAGAGCAGGGGCATCTGTGGTGGGACGATAATGCCAGGCCATGCAGGCATCTTGGCAGTGCAGGCCACAGCTTGGCTGACAGTAGGAAAGGGCCCAGTGGCTGCTCCCCTGCACCACGCCAGGTTGGCTAGGATCTAAGCCCATGTGCCCGACCATGCCACAGCAGGGACCCAAAGGCTCATTCAGGGAATCCTAGACAGGCTGCTAGATGGTCCCAGGGACACGCTACCCCAGTGGCAGACCCCTGGCACTGGGGTCCCTTCCTAGGCTAGCATGGGCAACTCTCTTGGGCTGACATGAAGCCTGGCTCAGGGGCTGCCTTGTGGGCATGGCCTTTACCATAGAGCTTCACAGCTATGGCAGCATCTCCATGTCCTCAGTGAGCCAGTCCCAAACCAGCACCCTCCTTCAGCTGCCCTCTTGCTGCCAGCCCCAAAATCCCCCCTCCTGGGTCACTTCGCCTGACTGCCTAGGCTGGCCAGGCACCCGGTGCTCGACCGGAACGCTGGTTTGGAAAGGGGCCCTGGTGGCGCTGGTTGGCACTGCTGACCGGCTGACAGCACAGTGGGGCTGAGACAGACTCCCTAACCTCCCTGGCACCACATGGCTTCCAGAAGCAGCCACCAGGTCCCTGTGGCCCCAGGGGCAGAAAATTCTGCACACTGCCCTCATGTCCCTGCATCTCCCATTGGTTGTAGTTCCTGGCCAATGAGTACTGTAGACCTGGCACTTGGGGGAGGGAGCAGCACATAGAGTCTGGTTCCGCAGCTCCCATTGGCTAAGGGATGCTGCTGCAAAGGATTCTGGGGCACATGCAGAGAACTAAATGCCGCCATGTGGGGAGGACTGTTGGGCAGGATCCAGCGGAGGGTGAGAACAGCGCTGCAGAGCCAGAGCAGAGATGCCGGGAAGCTTGGCACTGAGCCAAGGGCTTGGCCAGGCAGCAAGGATGGAGAATGGTGCCTTGTGGAGCTGCCCCCACCCCATCTCTGTGGCGCTCTGCTCCCTGTCCATGGACACTCACTGACTGAGCTCAGCTTGGGCGACAGGGGAGATAAGACCACACAAGCAGGTGGTAGAATCTCTGCATGTGCCAGGATGAAACTCCTCGGGACCTTGGCCAGCTCACCAGCCTGTCCCCAGCATCGGCCAACTGCTGTGGCAGGTGCCAGACCTCCTACACTGAGGCTGGGGGGCTGGGTACTGGACATGGGAAAAGCCCCCTCCCAGTCCTCACCATAAAGCTCACAGTGGCCTTGCAGTGAAGCGACCTGGAGTTTGGCCAACCTTTGTCCTCCATCGTCCCCCGACTCACACTGCCCACAAGCCCCCAGGCAGTGCCAAAGCTGCAGGACAGAGCACTGGCACCTGCTGCTCATGCCAGCCTGGAGCCTTGGCAGGCTGCGCGTCGCCCGTCATCCAGAGGAGCCAGCCTGCTCCTGGGTGTCTAGCACACTGTGCAGCTTCACTTGAGCCCTCCCAGGCTGCCCTTGGGCAGAGCAGGGCAGGTCAGAAGTGGTGCGAAGAGGTGCACACCACGGCTCAAAGGGAGCTGCACCCCCTTCCGCCAGGTGAAACGCTCGCCCGGGAAGTGCAAAGGGCTGGCTTGCCCCACCTCCAGAAAGCCACAGGGCCAGATCTGCAGCCTATGGAAGACAATAGAGCTTTGCTGATTGACACCAAGAGCTCAAAGCCCTTTTAAACCATTAATGAATGAATCCCATGGGAACCAGGCCAGCAGCATCCCCATTTCACAGACTGGAGAAACTGAGGCACAGAACAGGACAGTGACTTGCCCACAGACCCAGGATAAGTCAGTGGCAGAACAGGAATTTGAACCCAGATGCCCTTGGCATTAGCCATCAGACCATTCTTCCCCACATGGATCATCCAGGCTGAACCAGACCCTTCACAGCTCTCCCCACCCTCTCTAGGGTCAGCTCATCTCGGCCTCCTCCCTCCAGCCTTTAGGGTGTGATTGATGGGCCTCTCCAGTGACCCACCGTGCAAAGGGAGTGAAGTTCACACAGCGTCCCAACAACCCGTTATGGCAAATGGTGAGGGGAAAGGGGCAGGAAGCAAGACAGAGACCGAGTTCGTCCTGCCAGAAAGGCTGCCGCTATAACCCCTGGGTTGTGTTAGGAATGTGCTGGGTGCACCTGAGAAGTGCTGGGACTGGAAATCAATGGGCCCAAATTGGTGTGTTGGAAATGAGGCTTAACTGGTGGACGAAATACAGACGGGCTGAGCTATTTTGCCTATCACTCCTTTGGAGCCCTCAAAGGAACCCTTCAGGAAAGCTGGCTCCTGCCATGCTGGCAGACTGCAAGATGAGACACAACCGTCATCATGGACACCCACCCTCCAGTGACCCCTGATCTTCTCCAGCATAACCCTGAGAGACGTCCTAAGCAGGGAACCCAGAGGACACCTCCACCGGCTCTGTCTAAATTCCACCCCCCATCTGAAATGTGAGATATGGCCATCCCCACCACCATGTGATCTTTTCCCCCCCCCCGTCTGCTCTTTTCGGTATCTCTGCTTTTGCCTCTGTCTAATAAGAGCCTGGCTCAATTGTCTATGACTGTACAGGACAGCTGTGAGCCCAGGGCCAGAAAGCAGGTACATGCAGTACCCCAAACAGCCCAAGGCTGGTACAGATTGCCTGGGTTTCCAGTACTGTCACTGTGAGTAACAGTCAAGCCCTGAGACAGAAGCTGTTTTCTCTCCTGGCTCTTCTGTTCCCCCTCACTGTGCCTGTGTGTTCTGTTGGGGTTGTGTGATGTCAGCTCTAGCCCAATTCAGTTAAGTTCTCTTTGCCTGCAGGGCTGTGATTACCAACACTGATACCACCTCCGACTATGCCTACACTGCACTTTCATTGGTCAAACTTTCATCGGTCAGGGATGTGGGAAAAAAAAGTTTTACCAACAAAAAGTGCCAGGGAGACGCTCTACCATGGACAATGCTGTGCCTTCCACTGGGGGTGGTTTGATTTTGTCGGCAGGAGAGCTCTTTCCTGCCAGCCAAGAGAAGCTACACAGTGTGCCTTACAGCTGGGCTGCCCTCTGGCGTGCGTGCAGACAGCCGTTATGTCAGACTTGGGGAGAGGGCATGGCCAGGCTGCTGCAATGCAACCCTCCTTCATATCACCAAGGCTTCAACTAGTTTCCCTGCCATTCTGTCTCATTATGAAAGTGTTAAAGAGGCACTGAGCAGGCTGTCACTGTGCACCACTCTAACACTCATGTAACACTGTAGGGTCACGGTCAAGCCTGTGACTCTTTAGGTCCATTTATTCCATCCCCGCCCCCAGCCTCTCCCTGCTTTCCTCACTCCTCTCTTCCTTGGCACCAGGCCACTGCTCCAGAGACAGTGAGTAATTCCCTTCCCGTGCTCACATTGTTACCTGGCAGGTATTTATAGCCACTTCCTCCCCCCACCCAGCCCTTTCTGGGCTGTATACATTTAGCCCCCAGAGCCCTCACTACACCTAGAATCATGGTCCAACCCGCTGCCCAAAGCAGGACCAATCCCAATGATATCATCCCAGCCAGGGCTTTGTCAAGCCAAGACTTAAAAACCTCTAGGGATGGAGATTCCACCCCCTCCCTAGGGAACCCATCCCAGGGCTTCCCCCCCTCCTAGGGAAATCGCTTTTCCTACTATCCAACCTAGACCTCCCCCACTGTAGCTTGAGACCATTGCTCCTTGTTCTGCCATCAGCTATCTTGTTTCCACCAGGCAACCTTTCACATAGGAGGGAAACATTTTAACTAGTACGCTGCAGAAACCCACATGGCTCACTTGCAGCTCACGGGAGGGATGAGAATGTCCAGATTCTTAGACCGCCCCACCCCACAGGTGTGCTGCAGCTTGTGGCGAGACCTTGAAATGAGCAAACCCTCAGCCCCGCCCTCCAAACACACAAACACTGGTGTGCCCTGCTGCCCAGGTGCCTTAGGTTTGTGGTTTAATACTGAGCCACTGGCAATGGCTTGTAAGAGGCCCAGCCAATGTGCCACACTGCAAGGAAGCACTTGGTACGTGCCTGCCAACAGCTCCAGGCCGTCGGGGTCCTCTCACTGTGCACAGTGGATGCTCAGAGCCAATGGTGCTCAAAGCTACCAGACAGCGAGTCCGGGGGCCATGAGCTAAGAGGCACGGGAGCCAGCTGCAGGTCTGAGAGAGGAGTGTGGTCTGTTGCAGGAGAGCAGAAGCAGGTGTTGGATCTAATGAGCTGTCAGCAGCTCTGCTCTGACATCAAACCCTTTGCCCTCGGCAGGCACTGGGCCCTGCTGGACGCTTTGGCAGGTTCCACTTCTAAGGACCTGGTGGGATCATTAAGGATGCCAATGTACCTGCACCCCACACAACCCTGCTGCCTCAGGGGCCAGTCCTGCCTCCAGGAGCTCCCCTGCAGGATGCACTGTGGATGCTACCTGAAATGTGGAGAGTTTTATTTATGTCAGAGACATGAATTCCCCAAGGAGACTCTGGTGATAAATGGCTGCCGAGCGAGGGAATCCGACTAATCCAAGAGGAGCACGTGGAACATCGATTGTGGAGTTGGACAGGGAGGGGCATTAAATATAGGTGTCTGAAAGGCAAATACATCCAAGGAGCTGTGAGAGCCGCTGGAGTGAGCCTGGCTGGGGCGGATATTAACAAGCCATCTGTCTTTGAAACGTGACTGTTCTAGTGACCACAACTGAACAGAAGGAGAAATCCAGAAGCTGGTTGGATCTGGACAGAGTGAATTCAATGCTGGTGCAGGTACCATCCTGACAGCCCCAGCCTGGGCACGGCTTGGTGCAGCTTCCTCCCCAGATGTCCCCCACACCCTCCCTGGCAGGGACAAGTGGGGAGACTGTCACCCGCTTAGCCAGGAAAGAAGCTAATGCATGTCTGAGACCCAGCAAACTCATTTCTTGCAGGGGCCACCACACAGCCACTGGCCGGCAATGACGTGCTGTCATGCCTGATCCGAGTTGCATGTAAGTGAGAACCTTCAGTGGCAGACTCAGTCCCACTGCCAATTAGCTGAGCCAGCCATTCCCACCCTAGGCCTGCAGCCCCACCAGCTGCGTGCCCTGCATGTGCCACACTGGGGGCCCCGCCTCCAGTGCTGTAAGCCAGAGGCAGGGACTCCGCCACACCAGGCATAGGGGTGAGAGGCATCAGCCTGCCTGGCTCCAAGGGGAGGCCACAGGCGAGGTGACACGGTGCCAGGCCATGCCAGGGCGAGGGTGTGTGGTTCCAGACAGCAGTGGATGGAGAGGAGAAGGCTCACACAGTGACACCATCCTGAGCTATGCCAGGCAAGGAGAGCCACAGTGTGTGGGAGTGGATAGGAAGGGGATGTCATGTCCTGGAGCCCTTCCCTCTGGACTCCTGATTGGAGCAGCCTGCTCCCCAGAAAATCCAGCCCTGCCTTGACCCCGCACTTGGGAGCATGCAGTGTGGAGCTGATGCCTAACAAGCGTCTGGTTCTGAGTCTCAGAGCTCTGCTGTGTGGCGCTGCCCCATGCCCCACAAGAGAACAGGCACTCAAAACAAGGAGGCCAATTATGTTCTGCAGCCTTTCAGGAACCTACTGGCTGCAGACAGCTGCCCCCAGAAGCCGCCGCCAAAAGCACATCCCAGCAGGCGTGAAAGGAAAGCAATCTCCAGCTAATCCGCAGTCAGGGCCTTTGAGCTCTCCCGGCACCTGCAGCAGGTTCAAAGACCTACTGCCACCTCCTGGAGATGCAGGCCGAGCTTGTGACCTGCCTGCTCTGCTCTGTGCCCTTTGAGCAGCAGTGTCTGGAGGGAAACTGGCTCCTGCAGCAGGAGAGCCAGCACCATCCTGGAGGGGCTGCTCTGGGAGTGCTGGCCCACGCCCAGTCAGGCCAGAGACTCCACCCATCGGGGATGTCAGACTTAGCGCAGAAAAAAAATCATATTTCTGCCACTACCATGGGACTGCTCAGGCATCAGGGCGTGTGCCTGTGTCCCACGGTGAAACATGGCAGGTATGGTAAAGCTGGCCACAAGGGGAAGTGGCCATGTTCTCTTCTCACTTTGGCGATTGGCACAGGGGTTTCTGGACTAGATCCTGACAGTCTAACTTGCTAGCCTTGAACACGCCATTTCAGATTCTGCCCAATGGGGTCTTGAAACCACCATATTGGCAGACCTGAAACCACCATGTTCCAATCCACGTGAGAGGGAGACACCTGGAAACGGCCATGGTCAAATTCCACTTGGTGAGCACAACCTTGAAAATGCCATATTTATATTGTGCTTGGCAGGAGACAGAAACGGACCTGGTCAGACTTGCTCAGGGAGACCTTCACACTGCTATGTTCAGATTCTGCTCGAAGGGAGCTTGAAACCTCCATGATCAGATTCCAGCCCTAGGAACCCTGACACCACCCAAATCTGAAGTGATTCTGCCTGGTTTTTAAGAAGTTCAGTCAAAGCTGCTGATGCCCAGAGAGACAGAAGCCTTTCATTCCCCTTCTCACTCAACTCGCTGCAGACCCCCTTGAATCACATGGAGCACCCAGATGTCACATCACTCACCTGCTCTGCACACGGAGCACGGGCTAGCGTGGCTCTCTGCACTGGAACCGGGGAAATGCTCGCTACCTGACAGCCACCACGCTGGACCTGATTCAGTTAACCGGGAAGCATCAGCCTTTCCGGCCAATGCTTACCAGTCACAGTTAACCAGCAGGGACTGGAGTAGCCCCCTGCCAGAGCTGCACCACGGCTGAGGGGGCTAAATGATGCTAGCGGCCGTGCAGCCGTTCTTTCTGCCTCACCCTGCTGCCCCAAACTGTTCGCATTAGCACTTTGTCCATCCTTGGAGTTTGATCCACCAGAAGGTCCCTGTAGGATTGGGGGGGGGGGAGGGGAGCTGGAAGCAGCAGGGGCATTGCAAAATGGGAATCACTCCTCTCCAGTGAACACAGACCCCACTCACCCAAATGGCAGCAGCACAGATGAGCTCAGCCCCATTGCGATCAGTGACCAGCCTTAGGGGCTACATGGATTTAGTCCCTCTCAGGACCTGGTCAGTCCCAGTCAGTGCAGTATTTGAGCAGGTCACAATCTTTACCCGGCCCCACGCTGTGCCCCTGTTCTCCCCGGTGCAGATCCAGCATACACACACTTAGGGGATGTCTCCATTTCAGCTGGGAGGTGGGTCTGCCAGCTGGTGTAGACGTGCCCAGGCCAGCTCTGTTGGAGCCCTGTGCAGGCAGCAGCACAGGCAAACTGCAATCCCAGCTGATCCTGTATGCGGGCAGCTGGCTGCAGCAACCCTGCTATTTTCGGGTGGGGGCATGAGCAGGCCAAATGGAGACTGACCCTACGTGACTTGCCCAAGGTCACAGTCTAGTGCTGAGCAGGGAATAGGACCCAGGTCTCCCATAGGCCTAGGGTCCAACCATCAGCCTCCCCTTCCCTGCACAGCCAGGAGCAGGAAAGGGCTTCATGGTGTCATGGAGCCCTATGGGGGGTTCCAGTAGGACAGGGGAAGAGACATCAGCAGGCTAACAGCCAGTGTCATGCGCACCCACCATGCACAGCTAGCGTCTCAGGCCTCCTGACAGCCAGAGCTCTCCCTCCTACGCTGGGATGACCAGCCCCCATTTCACAGCCTCTGCCTCAGCTCAGCAAGGCCCTGCTCCACCTGGGCCTGAGAGCCCAGCTCCACGATACTGATGCTGTGCAGGGCGGGCAAGTCCCCAGGGAGAATGGCTGCACAGGCACTCGCAGTGGGGAGTTGGGTATTTCCCAGCATAGATAAGGAAGGTCTGAAAAGTGTCTTAAAAGAATTTCCTGATTGGTTTACACATTAGAAATTCAGGTCTCATCTGTTGTGCAAGCTTTTGCTGGAGCTCTCTGGATGGCTGGAAAGCCAGCAGTTTTACGGCTTCGCAGGTGCCAAGGAGGTGAAAACTTGGCCCCTGAGAGGAAAGAGATAGTGGTCAGACTGTCCAAAGCACTTGAGGGGGGGTGTTAATGGGCATTTAACACAAAGGCCTGAGAAATACTTGGGAGAAAAGTGATCTTTGGTCATGCCTTGGCACCTATGCTGCTTTGGTTTTGGGTTCCCAACTCACCACTCTGGGTCCTCCAAGAAACCTCCAGCAGGAGCAGGCAAACCAGACTTCACATACCCAAGATTTCAAAGGGGAAAAAAACAAACCCCTCAAATCACCCCCCTTCCAGGTCTCCTTTCTCCATCAGGAGCAGTAAGCAGCATATGCCAATTTCTCCCCCTGTGAAGGTCAGCTTTAAACACCTGAGTCCTGAACAGTGCCTGAAGATGCCCAGAAATCCTAGACATGGGTTGCCAT
Source organism: Pelochelys cantorii (assembly GCA_032595735.1). Taxonomy (NCBI): domain Eukaryota; kingdom Metazoa; phylum Chordata; order Testudines; family Trionychidae; genus Pelochelys; species Pelochelys cantorii. The sequence continues at coordinate 16,511,221 of CM064353.1, forward strand.
GGTGACCCTTGGAGGTCATTATCCCCAAAGAGATGCCTAGCAACAGATTGCTGGCTGTTCGTGCCATCGCACCTCCCACCCCTGTTCTAGTGTATGAATTTGTATGTCACTCATGCAGGGTGCTGTTCCCCATGTACAGCTGGGAGCGGAGGTGCAGCCAGGCTAATGACTTATATAGGGAGTGTCTGGTGGAGCAGGCACTAGAACTAGGCCCTATTCCCCTCGTACTCACTCCTTGTAACCCAGGAGTAACCCCTCTGGGCCTGATTCCCCTTGCACTCACCTGGTGTAGCCCTGAAGTAACCACACTAGGCTCAATTCCCCACATACTTACCTGATGTAACCCAGGAGTAATCCCAATGGGTCCAATTACCCTTGCACTTACCCACTGTAACCTAGGAGTCACCTCACTGGGCCCGATTCCCCTCATACTCACTGGTGTAACCCAGAAGTAACCCCACTGGGCCCAATTCTCCTCATACTCACTGGTGTAACCCAGGAGTCACCCCACTGGGCCCGATTCCCCTCATGCTCACTGGTGTAACCCGGGAGTAACCCCACTGGGCCCGATTCCCCTCATACTCACTGGTGTAACCCAGGAGTAACCCCACTGGGCCCGATTCCCCTCATACTCACTGGTGTAACCCAGGGGTAACCCCATGTAGTAAGATGAGTCTGAAATATAAGCCCAGGCTTGGTGTTAGACCTGAGGCTTAGGCAACAATGGTCAAGATTTTGCTCATTTAAAACAAAGCTAAGATGTGAGCAAGAGGCAGGCCCCCGCTCGCGGAACTTAGCACGAACAGGGCTGAGAGTGTAAAATACTAATTGGTAAGAGGCACAGATGTAGAACAGTAATTGGTACTAGGTACCAGCTGTAAAACAGTAATTGGCACTGGGCATAGGCTGAAAGCACATTCCAGAAGGATGGTAACAACAGCTTGCTAACAAGGATCGTGGTACCCACACTCCCCACAGATAGCAGGGACATATGACTCAGGTTCAGGAAAGGGTCTAAAGTGGCAGCATGATGGACAGAGAGGTTTTGATCGAACCACCAGGTGCAGCGTGAGGGTGGTATCTAAGTAACGTCAGAAGGTGGCAACATGACACGTCAGGAATGATGTGTAGCTTGCATGTACCTGTATATAAAGTTGTGCTGCAGGAGCTGTCTTTGTCTGGGCTAGGGGGCAGTGGGACCTTCCACTGGCTGAGCTGGTCCATTGTCAGGGGGTACATATGTATAGGGTTCTACAGTCAACTATGACTGTAGTTCATGTGACAATAAACCAGGCTGGGCACCTACAATCCTTATCTGATTGTGTGAGTTTTGGGGGCTGCTGTGTTGACTACTTGCACAAAGTCAACACAACACACAGGAAGTGCACACAGCATGCAACTGAACCATTATCATCACTGAGAGAGCAGGACACCTGTCAGGACACCACAACAGTGACTCCTGATTACAATGCACCCAATTCCCCTCACACTCACCCAGTGTAACCCAAGAGTAACCCCTCTAGGCCCGATTCCCCTTGCATTCACCCAGTGTAACCCAGGAGTAAGCTACTGGGCCTGATTCTCCTCTCACATACCCAGTGTAACTCAGGAGTAACCCACTGGGCCCGACTCCCCTCGCAGTCACCCGGTGTGACTCCCACAGTGCTCACCCCCATGTAAATCAGGAGTGACACAACTAAGCCGCCTTCCTTGTTAATCCCTGGAGCTCAAGCCTCAATAGGTTTGCACCCTTCACCCAGCGCGTTCCCAGCACTCACGTCAGTGGCTTCTCCAAGCGACTTCCTGATGAGCCGACGATCTCTCCCAGCGTGCAGAAGGCCTGGCCCAGGAAATCCTGGTGGGACAACAAACCCTGATGATTACCCAGATTCCTCATCCTTCCTGGGCTAGGATTCTCCACCCACACCCCTCAACACTTAGGCCCTGCTGGCAGCCTTAGCTGGTGCAGAGCAAGCCGCTCAGTGTCCGTTGGGAGGCCTGCCTAGGACAAGGCTCCTGCTGTCTCAAAGGGCGTGTTCCAGGTACAATTCCAGGAGGAGACGGATGGGGAAATATTGTGCATTCAGCACCTAGGGAAACTGGTTTCTTTGCATGGCAATATTTTGGGGGGAGCACTGTGGGTTTTCATGTGGGAGACAGCAAGAAGTTCAAGCTGGGAACGCGGGATGTCCCGCTCCCCAGGATGGGCATGGTACCTCCTGCCCACCACTGGGTGTGACGTTATTGGATTCTGATATGAACATGCAAAGCGTTGTTGCAACCACTGTTATATGTTTGCACCAAATCTTGTACAAAGGGGGCCAAGTGCAGTGGCTATAGAAAGCTGATAATTTCCTGATTCTGTTTATACTGCTCATATGCAGGTATGATCTTTGTGTCTGAAGTTGAGTACTGGCTCTGTACTTGCGTTTCAGGTGTTTGCGTGTGGGAGATTAGCAACAGGCTTTGCCCACCTATTGCGAAAGGCAAACGAACAGCAGCACTGCACTGACAACGCGCCTCAGCTGGTGCCATAAGAACGGCCGTACCGGGTCAGACCAAAGGTCCATCTAGCCCAGTATCCTGTCTGCCAACAGTGGCCAACACCAGGTACCCCGGAGGGGATGGACCGAAGACAATGACCAAGCCGTTTGTCTCGTGCCATCCCTCTCCAGCCTCTGACAAACAGAGGCCAGGGACACCATTCCTACCCCCTGGCTAATAGCCTTTTATGGACCTAACCTCCATGAAATTATCTAGCTTCTCTTTAAACTCTGTTATAGTTCTAGCCTTCACAGCCTCCTCCGGCGAGGAGTTCCACAGATTGACTACACGCTGTGTGAAGAAGAACTTTCTTTTATTAGTTTTAAACCTGCTACCCATTAACTTCATTTGGTGTCCTCTAGTTCTTCTGTTATGGGAACTAATAAATCACTTTTCTTTATGCACCCTCTCCACACCACTCATGATTTTATAGACCTCTATCATATCCCCCCTCAGTCTCCTCTTTTCTAAACTGAAAAGTCCCAGTCATTTTAACCTCTCTTCATATGGGACCCATTCCAAACCCCTAATCATTTTAGTTGCCCTTTTCTGAACCCTTTCCAAGGCCAAAATATCTTTTTTGAGGTGAGGAGACCACATCTGTACACAGTATTCAAGATGTGGGCGTACCATAGTTTTATACAGGGGCAGTAAGATATTCTGGGTCTTATTTTCTATCCCTTTCTTAATAATTCCTAGCATCCTATTTGCCTTTTTGACGGCCGCTGCACACTGTGTGGAAGTTTTCAGGAAACTATCCACGATAACTCCAAGATCTCTTTCCTGATTTGTTGTAGCCAAATTAGCCCCCATCATACTGTACGTATAGTTGGGGTTATTTTTCCCGATGTGCATTACTTTACACTTATCCACATTAAATTTCATTTGCCATTTTGTTGCCCAATCACTCAGTTTGGTGAGATCTTCTTGGAGTCCCTCACAGTCTGCTTCTGTCTTGACTATCCTAAACAGTTTGGTATCATCCACAAACTTTACCACCTCACTGCTTACCCCTTTCTCCAGATCATTTATGCCAATCTGCATCCAAGGAACTTTGCTGTGAACATTCAGACCAGCGTGTAAGCAATGGCAGCTAAGGACAGGTCATGCCTGCTCAGGTGACTTGCTCATGTGACGAACTCCATTTCACACAGTGAGAACAATGGATTCCCTCCACATGGGCAAGGCTATAAAGAGGGCCCTGGGAGTTCCTCCATCTCAGTGACTGAAGGTCCATCCTAACAAAGGGTGTATTCCAGAGACTTATAAAACAGCAGATGAATCTGTTTCTGGTACAAGCCTGCACCAGGAACTTTGTAACTGGTGTTTGTAATTTGACCGTCCTCCCTCTAGATTCTAAAGGACTGGCCCAGCATGCTCTTTTGGGTAAGATCTGAGGTATACATTGACCTGGGAATGTGGCTGGTCCTTTGGGATCAGGAGAACCCGTTTGGAGTTGGTGAGATTGGCTTTCAGAACCTCTCACCTGTATAAGGAGTGGTGCTGGTGATGACACAGGAGAACTGGAGTCTGAGGGAATTGCTTGTATGGTTTCTGGTTAGCCAGTGTGGCAAACAGAAGTGCTCTTGGTGACTGGCTTGGTGTCCTATAGTGGAAGACCCCCAGTCTTGGGCTGTACGTAGCCCCGTCTGTAAGCAATTTGCCTTCATTTGACCCTCTCAGCGATGCCCCCAGAAACCCACAATATTACACTAGGGAATCTGTGTCACAAAGCTCTGTGGTTGGGATTTTCCATTGATGTTACCAGCATTGGCCCTCAGATCTCAGTGTAAACGTACAGATGAGATGGGCCTGAATCCACATCCACAGGCTTCTAGCTGGGATCTGAACTCTCCCTCTGGCCCCTACTAGCATGATAGGCTGCAACCACCCTCTAGCACTAGGTGGGCATGTCTAAGGACCCTGTGCCAGGCAATGGGACAGATACACAGCTTGCCCGGACTGGGGCCCGGGGCTGGACAAGTGCAGGGCACAGAGGTGGAGAGGCTCACATGCGGGGGCAGGGAATATGTTCGTACTCACATGCTTTGAGAGGTCAGGGCTTTTGGAATCCACATCGTACCTGCAGAGAGAGAGGAGAAACCACATGACGATGGCCATAGTGCATCTCGCGTGGCAGGGCCCAGCACTCCTGTCACCACCAGGGCAGTGCACGACCTCCTGCTGGGGGGCAGGGCCTAGGAACCTGGGTCTCCCATGTCCCACGGGAGTGCCCCAGCCTCACAGCTATGGGCAAGTCTGAGGCTCACTCTCTAGGGAGTGGATTAGGAGATCTGACTGTGAGACACACGGGGATGCTGCCCCCAAGCACGAGGCCAGCCCACCACTGAGGTGTCACACAGACTGTCACAACAGGCTCTGACCCCCACCCAGCGCTGGCCCCTCGGCCCCACTCTGCTGATTCCACAGGGGCTGTTCCTGCACTTTGCTCCCAGCGCAGAGGGCTGTCCAGGCGGGGAGAGGTTAGCTGTGTCTAGTGCTGTGGCTGGGAGGGTGGATGGGGAGGCACTGGGGGTACGTCTAGACTACAGGCTTCTGGCGACAGAGCCACATAGATTAGGCTACCCGGCATAGGAAAATGAAGCGGCAATTTAAATAATCGCCGCTTCATTTAAATTTAAATGGCTGCCGCGCTGAGCCGATCAGCTGTTTGTCGGCTCAGCGCTTGTAGTCTGGACGCTCCGCCGTCAACATCAAAGGCCTTTGTCGACCTCCCCGGTGTGCCTCGTGGGATGAGGTTTACCGGGGAGGTCGACAAAGGCCTTTGATGTTGACGGCGGAGCGTCCAGACTACAAGCGCTGAGCCGACAAACAGCTGATCGGCTCAGCGCGGCAGCCATTTAAATTTAAATGAAGCGGCGATTAGAATCATAGAATCATAGAACCACAGAGCTGGAAGAGACCTCAGAAGGTCATCAAGTCCAGCCCCCTGCTCTAGGCAGGACCAATCCCAACTAAATCAACCCAGCCAGGGCTTGGTCAAGCTGAGACTTAAACACCTCTAGGGATGGAGACTCCACTACTTCCCTAGGTAACCCATCCCAGTGCTTCACCACTCTCCTAGTGAAATAGTTTTTCCTAATATCCAACTAGACCTCTCCCACCACAACTTGAGACCATTGCTCCTTGTTCTGCATCCGTCACTACTGAGAACAGCCTTTCTCCAGCCTCTTTGGAACCTCCCTTCAGGAAGTTGAAGGCTGCTACCAAATCCCCCCTCACTCTTCTCTTCTGCAGACTAAACAGACCCAAATCCCTCAGCCTCTCCTCATAAGTCATGTGCTCCAGCCCCCTAATCATTTTGGTTGCCCTCCACTGGACCTTCTCCAATGCGTCCACATCCTTTTTGTAGTGGGGGGCCCAGAACTCCAGATGTGGCCTCACCAGAGCTGAATAAAGGGGAATAATGACATCTCTGGATCTGCTGGAAATGCTCCTCTTAATGCAACCTAATATGCCATTAGCCTTCTTGGCTACAAGGGCACACTGTTGACTCATATCCAGCTCCTCATCCATTGTAACCCCCAGGTCCTTTTCTGCAGAACTACTACTTAGCTGGTTGGTCCCCAGCCTGTAACAATGCTTGGGATTCTTCCGTCCCAAGTGCAGGACTCTGCACTTGTCCTTGTTGAACTTCATCAGATTTCTTGTGGCCCAATCCTCCAATTTGTCTAAGTCACTCTGGACCCTATCTCTGCCCTCGAGCGTATCTACCTCTCCCCCTAGCTTAGTGTCATCTGCAAACTTGCTGAGGGTGCAATCCATCCCCTCATCCAGGTCATTAATAAAGATATTGAACAAAACTGGTCCTAGAACCGAACCTTGGGGCACTCTGCTAGAAACCAACTGCCATCCTGACATCGATTATTTAAATCGCCGCTTCATTTTCCTATGCCGAGTAGCCTAATCTCTGTCGTCAGAGGCATGTAGTCTAGACATACCCTGGGACTGAAGTGCTGAAGTGGGGATGGCACAGCGGCTGTGTTCTGGGGGTAACTCAGATGGGGCCAAAGGAATGTCGATGGGTTGGATGCCACCGTGGCTCCCACCCATGCCCCTGTTGCCCGAGGGCACCCCCGGAGCTCTGAGCTGAGCGGGACTGAGTCCATCCCTTCTTGCTGCTCTTCCCCTCCATCCTGGTACACACTGCGCTGCCACTGGAAGCTCTCATGAGCACAGGGGTGCCTATTGTTATTGTAGGGTCTCTCACAAGCACCGGTGTGTAACTGTAGGGTCCCTCAGGAGCACATTCTCGCTGGTTAGTCACAGGTCCTGCAGGCCCTGCGTCCCACTGAATCCTGGTGGGATTTACGCACCTGAGCAAAGCCCAGCCAGGCTCTCCAAGGCTGACTTGCTGTCGGGGGGGGTCTGTGCCCAAATTGGATTATTACTGTCAGGTCTTCCCTGAGCTGCAGCATTTGCCATTTTCCCCCCAGAGGCATCTGTCCCACCCCAGGCTCTGTGGCCAGCCCCAGCCTGGGCACTCACAGGTCAAAGCGCAGGTTCTGTTTCTCTTCGAAGAAGTAGTCGAGGATGAACTTGCGCACGAAGTCGGGGTTCAGGGTGTTGTCGATGACCTCGGTCCTGCCAAACTGCAGGGAGAGAGGGATGCTGGTGAGCAGGGGCACTTGGGGAGCGGAGTCGGGGGCCCCAGGTCCAGACTTTGCTGGGCCCCATGAGGCTAGGCCTGAGACAGAGCTGGCAGCTGCCCACCCCTCTAATTCTCCAGGGCCAGGTGAGGGCGGCCCACAGCAGGACAAGAGGAACCCAGGGAGAGGGCAGATACCCCTTTGTGTCTCCTGCTGCTGCTTTCTGGCTCAGTGGGGCTGGTGCAGATAGCTGCCCGGGCACAAAGCCCAAGTGGGGAGAGCTCAGGAGGCTTTGTGATCAAGGCCCCAGGCACAGCAGTCATGCAGCTGCTAACCCCGGAGCACAGAGCGGGCTGCACGGCTCTCCCACGAGCCAGAGCAAATCAACGTCTTCTGGGGACGAGAAAAGCCTGTGACAGGCATGGGGGCAAGTGCTGCTGGTGCTAAGGGGTCCTGGCTGCTGGATGGGGTCTGCGTCTGGAGCCATCCCAGAGAGAAGCCAGAGCCAGCGCCAGCGCCAGCGCCAGAGCCAGCAGGGCCATGAATGAAAGAGAAAATGACACCAGAGGCATGATCTGGAATTGCGAGAGATGCCGATGCCCCTCACTCCCGACCCACAGCCCCATTATACCAGCCCTGAGTTCCCCCCACAGCTCCACCAAACAGCTCCACCAGCACCCCTCCTCCCACACACAGCCCCCCGCACCCCCCACGCAGCTCCCCCCGCACACAGCCCCCCGCTCCCCCCAACGCAGCTCCACCAGCACCCCTCCCCGCACACAGCCCCCCGTTCCCCCCGCGCCCCTCCCCCACACACAGCCCCCCGTTCCCCCACGCAGCTCCACCAGCGCCCCTCCCCTCACACACAGCCCCCCGCTCTCCCCACGCAGCTCCACCAGCGCCCCTCCCCCCACACACAGCCCCCCGCTCTCCCCACGCAGCTCCACCAGCGCCCCTCCCCCCACACACAGCCCCATTCCCCCACAGCTCCACCAGCGCCCCTCCCCTCACACAGCCCCCTGCTCCCCCACACAGCTCCGCCAGCGCCCCTCCCCCCACACAGCCACCTACTCCCCCACACACAGCTCCACCAGCGCCCCTCCCCCCACAGCTCCACCAGTGCCCCCCACACACACAGCCCCCTGCTCCCCCACACAGCTCCACCAGCGCCCCTCCCCAGACACGCAGCTCCCCACCTGCAGCCCCCTGTTATATCAGCTCTGAGCTCCCCCCCCACACACACAGCTCCACCAATGCCCTTCACTCCCCACCCGCAGCCCCCTCCTAGCCCAGCTCTGAGCTCCCCTCACACACTGCTCTTTTGGTGTCCCTCAGCGGGTGCTAGAATTCAAGACCTTAAAGTTCATGTCCCATGTGATCTGAAGTGGGGTTCAGCGCAGCTCTGCAGAGGGGAGATGCAGCAGCACACTGAACAGGAGGAACCTCAGGGTGTTCTCAGGCGCCCTGGGCTGTGGGACCCAGATGTGCATGCAGCAGTGGCCCAAATGCAGGCTGCGGACACAGTGCATGTGAGCTGGTGGGCTTGGGGGGCACAGAGATATCAGGGATTCATTGAGCAGCTGCAAGTGAGGCCAGGTCCCGTGTACATACATGAATGAGAGGGCATCCCCACCCCAAAGAGCTTGCAGGGAGAGGGGGATGCTGGTGAGGGGAAAGGGAAACAGACCCAGAGTGGGGAAACAGCCAAGGTCCTACAGCAGGTCAGTGGCAGAGCCAGGAATGGCCCCCCCAACTGAATTCCCACCCTGACAAACTCAATGGTAAACCTCCCAGCACAGCCAGGATTTCACCCCAGGGCTCCGGGCGCCGAACCCAGCATGGCTTGTCCAGATTCTGCTGTCACCTGTTTCAGGCAGTGGGGCTTTCCCCCGGGCCCAGCCCCACAAGGGGAGTGACTAGAGCTGGCCCCAGGGCTTTCCCTTTTGATGCTGCCTCCGCCAGGGCGTTCACTCCTGCTCGGGTGTTTCCCAGCTCCGCAGGCTGCACAGGCGCTGGCAAAGGTTAATGGGATTCCCCCCCAGCCAGGGGCTCATGCAGAGTCTGTTTGCGGAGCCTGCTCTTCAATATCCCGCAAGCTCTTGGCTAACAATCCAGAACCCCCACTCCGCTTCCGCACATCGATTCCCAGTCTCTTGGGAAGTGGAGGGGTTGGCACCTCTGAGGCATCTGAGCGCAGCGAAGGCTGCTCCAGCAGATACCGGCTGTGCAAACACTGTGATGACCTCCACAAATCCTTCCGGGGGCGGGGATGGTCAAGGTGATACTGCAGATGCCCCAGTTCCTGAGTGGGATACTGTGACGACGTGTCGGGGTCCCCCGACTCCTGCACCCCCGTAGTGGCACGAACAGGCTCCACCAGCCAGTAGAATAGAGGGAGTTTATTGCTTCTCCAGGATACAGCACAGCACAGATGTAATCTGGTTACAGGGCCAAGCCTAGGATGCCTCAGCTCCTCTTGGGATGGGGGAGACTGGGCCCCTAAATCCCAGCCCCCCTTTGCTCAGGCTGCTTCCTCCATGAATCCAGACAGAAACTAACTCTTCCTTCCAGCCCTGCCCCCAGCCAGGGCTCCACTCCCCTCCTTCCCATTGCTCCACTCCCTGGGGGGTAACTGGTCGGACCAGTTGAGAGACCCCCTTGCATAATGACTCATCCCCTGTCCTGCTGGGCCCTGCTACAAACAGCCGCCAGCGGGGGCCACTCACAGCCCACCGCCCAGCATAGCAACCAGCAAGGTACCAGCACTACATCACACCTGTCCCCCCGAGAGCGAGCTGAGTGGGGCCACTCTGCTGGTGGCCTGGGGAAGTTCGGGCCCCTCGCTACGGGACAGCGCGTCGGCGATGATGTTGGCGCTCCCCTTGACGTAGATCACTTCCACGTCGTAGTCCTGCAGGAGCAGGCTCCACCGCAGCAGCTTGGCGTTGGTCCCCTTCCTCTGGTGCAGCCAGGTCGGTGAGACCAGGCTTGTCGGAGAACAGCTGCTGGCGGGAGCCTGCTGGGCCGGGGTGAGCTGGTCCGAGAGGGAAACTGACTCCAGCAAAGAGTCCTCTCTGGTCCCAGGGAACAGGCCGACCAGGGGATCCTCCCCGGGCTTACACACGGCCAGCACCAAGTTCTCCCTGTCCCAGTACGGCTTCATCAAGTTAACATGATACACCCGCTGGCCGCGTGTCCGGCCCCTTAGCTCCACCACGTAGTTCACCTCGTTCAGCTGCTTAACAACCTTGAAGGGGCCGTCCCAAGCGGCTTGCAGCTTATTCTTCCACACAGGGATTAGGACCATCACCTGGTCCCCGGTAGCGTAGGCGTGGGCCCGTGCATTGCGGTCGTACCAGACCTTCTGCTTCCTCTGGGCCCTGCTCAGGTTCTCTCTGGCCAGGCCCATGAGCTCGGCAAGTCATTCCCGGAACGTCAGGACATAGTCCACGACCGGCTTCCCCTCCGGGGAGACCTTCCCCTCCCACTCGTCTCTCAGTAAGTCCAGGGGGCCCCTCACTCGCCTCCCACATAACAGCTCGAACGGTGAGAACCCCGTGGACTCCTGGGGCACCCCCCTGTACGCAAACAGCAGGTGGGGTAGGTACTTGTCCCAGTCCTGCGGGTGTTTGTGCATAAAGGTCCTTAGCATCTGCTTCAGAGTCCCATTGAACCTCTCCACCAACCCGTTGGTCTGGGGATGATACGCCGAGGCCCAGGTGTGCTGGACCCCACACTTCTCCCACAAGCACCGGAGCAGGGCCGACATGAAGTTGGATCCCTGGTCCGTGAGAACCTCCTGGGGGAACCCCACCCTGCTGAAAATGGCCAGCAGTGTGTCTGCCACCGTGTCTGCCTCAATAGAGGGTAGGGCCATGGCCTCGGGTAGCGGGTGGCAAAGTCCACCACCACCAGGATGTATTTCTTCCCTGTCCGGGTCGCTCTGTTGAAAGGCCCCACAATATCCATCGCCACCTTCTGGAAAGGCTCCTCTATGATGGGCAGGGGTCTCAACGCAGCTTTCCTCCTGTCTTGGGCCTTCCCCACCCGCTGGCAGGAGTCGCAGGACTGGCAGTACCGCGGCACGGCCGCAAATATCCCCGGCCAGGAGAAGTGTTGGAGCAGCCTCAGCCGCGTGCGCCGGATCCCCCGGTGTCCCGAGAACGGGATGTCATGGGCCAGGTACAGCAGCTTACGGCGATACCTTTGGGGGACCACCAGCTGCCGCTGGAGCCCCCACTCCCCTACCTTCCCGGGGGGAAGCCATTCCCGGTACAGAAATCCCCTCTCCCACCGGAACTTCTCCTGGCAATCTCCCCCCAGGGGTTGAGCTGCGCCCAGGTCGGCCCGGTCCCTCAGGGCCTGCAAGGAGGGATCCGCCCGCACCTCCGCCTGGAATTCAGCCACTGGGGCTGGGACAGGGGCGTGTTCCCCCCACTGCCTCGGTCCGACTCCATGTCTGCTGGGACGGGGTCCTGGGCCCCCTGTTGGGGAACCTCCTCGAGTTCCGGGGTGCCAGCCCCTCGCTGGCTCTGGCTACGGGTGGTGACCAGGGTCCTGTGGGGTCCGTCTGGCCACTCCTCTAGGTCACCCCCCATCAGCACCTCCGTGGGCAAGTGCGGGTGCACCCCCACTTCCTTGGGGCCCTCCTTGGACTCCCATTTCAGATGCACCCTGGCTATAGGCACCTTAAATGGGGACCCATCTATGCCCTTCAGGGTCAGCTGAGTGTGGGGTAGTACCCGGTCTGGGGCCACTATGTCGGGTCGGGCCAGCATCACCTCCGCCCCCGTGTCCCAGAAACCAGTCACCTTCCTACCATCCACCTCCAGGGGTATGAGGCAGTCGCTCCGCAGGGGCCGTCCTGCCCCCACCCGGTACACGGAGAAATCCGCCTCCCGAGGGTCAGACCTCCCAGGGGAGGTGCACTGAGCATCCTTCCCCCCACTCTGAGCTGAGGTTTGCCTGCCAGCCCCTGCCTCTGGGGCAGCCTGCCCTTCCTCCAGCCCCTGCCAGTTAACCCTGGAAAGTCCCAGGTCATGGGACCTGTTCTTGTGCCTGGTGCAATGAGCCCTCTTATGGCCTCGTTGCCCACAGCGATGGCAGGTTAGGTTCTGTGGGCCCTTTTGGGTCAGCTCTGCCCGGGTCCTGGCTGGTTTTCTGGGGCACTGATGAGTGGTCCTGGTCCCTGGGGCTCGCCTCGGAGGTGCCTCTCTCCGTCGCTCAGCCGAGAACCGGTCTCTGCGCAATTCCCTTTCTCGCCGGGACTCCCGTTCACACCCGGACCGGCTCTCTGTGAACTCGTCCGCCAGCCTCCCAGCTTCCCGGGGGTTCTCCGGACTTCGGTCCTTGAGCCACAGCCTCAGGTTGGGTGTGCATGCTTCAGAGAACTGCTCCATCATGACCAGCTTGAGCAGGTCCTCTGCGGTCTGGGCTCCGACTCCAGACACCCACTTGCGGCAGTATCGCACCAGGCGGGAGGCCATATCCACATAGGTCTCCCGTGGCTCCTTCTGCACCCCCCGGAACTTCTTCCTGTACATCTCGGGGGTGAGCCCGAACTTGTGCAGCAGGGCCTCCTTGACTTGGTTGTAATCCCCTGGCTGTAGGTCCTCCAGCTGATTGAGCACCCCGGCAGCCTCCTGGTTCAGTGCGGAGATGAGCTCCTGTAGCCAGTCAGCTGGGGGGACCCGTTGCAGTCCACAGGCCCTCTCAAAGGAGCTGAGGAACCCGTCTATGTCACCCACGTCCTTCAATTGGGCCACCACGAGCTTCTCCAAGCGTCTGGCCGCCCTGGGCCCTTGGGGCCCGTCTGCACTCGGTGCAGCTGGGGCCCTGCCGCTTCTCCGCTCTGCCATGGCCAGCTCATGCTGTCGCTGCTCTCTACGGTCCTGGACTTCCAACTCCTTCATCTGCAGCTGGATCTCCAGCCGCCGCAGCTCCGCTGGGCTGGCTCCTGCCCTTGATGGGCTACGGCTTGCAGGGCTCCCCGGGGAAGCTGTCCCATCTCTCCGGCGGGCTCCAGTGCTCCACCCCCTCTCAGAGCCTGACATGCTCCCGGGGGGGGGCTGGCTGCTCCCCATGGGGACAAGATTCTGGCCCCGTGACTGGTCATTCTCCTCCAGCCGGGCAATCAGCTGGGCCTTGGTTGCGTTCCGCACAGGTAAGGTGATACTGAAAATGCCCCAGTTCCTGAGTGGGATATATGCTGGGCCAGCTCCTTAGCTGGTGTAAACTGACATAGCTCCACCACCTCCCAAAGCGCTATGTACGTTTACACCCACCGGGGACCCGGGCTATCGACCCTTCCCTGGCCATGTGGGCAGGTGCAGTATCACTAAGCCAACCTTACTGATGGGGAAACTGAGGCAGAGAACGGACCACCAATTTGTTCAAAGTCACCCACGGAGTGAGTGGCAGAGGGGAGGCAGGATGTGGGGGTGCCACGATCTGGCAGCAAAGGCTTGAACAGAAATGCCATCAGGATAAATCAAGAAACCTGAATACTGAACATGAAATCCAATGGACCTACAGGAGAGGACTGCACTACATTTTTATTCGTAGCTTAGAAATGGTGCAGTGTTTGAATAGCACAAAGGAGATGGACGGATGGACAGACAGATGCTAAAATCACCTGTGAGTATACAAACCTAGCCTGCCCTGTTTTCAAGGTTTCCCTGCTTCCTGCATTTCTCCCCAAGGGCCAATCAGTTTTATGCCTTTTCTCTAGCCAGGTTCACTTTGGTTTCTCCTCCCTGGCCAGCCCTTCCCTAGGTCCCCATTCTGTGCCCAGTCTGCAGATGGAGACCCCGCCAGACAATAACAGCCATCCCACACTTGCACCAGTGTGCAGAGCACTTCCCAGCAGGTACCACGCAGGAGCCCATTCAGCCTCATCCTTCCTGAGGACATGTGGTTCACAGGACATGTGGTTCACTTCACACAGCACATGGTCGGCCTGTGGAACTCCTTGCCAGAGGGAGTTGTGAAGACCAGGACTTGAACAGGGTTCAAGAAAGAACTAGATAAATTCATGGAGGTTAGGTCCATCGATGGCTATTAGCCATGGTGGGTAGGAACGGTGTTGCTAGCAGCTGTCAGAGGCCGGGAATGAATGACAGGAGAGGGATTGCATGATGGTTCACTGAGCTGTTCACTCCCTCTGGGGCACCTGGCATTGGCCACTGTTGGCAGACAGGACACTGGGCTAGATGGACCTTTGGTCTGACCCAGTCTAGCCGTTCTTCTGCAGGTTGTGACCCCCACAAGGAGCCACTGTGACCCGCTCCTCTGACCTCCTGCACCACCTCCCAGGGATTCCTGCGTATGGTCCAGAGCCTGCAGCTGAGCCAGGGCCGAGCTTTGAGATATACCTGATCTCTATCTAAAAAACTTGCATGGTGACTCCCACCTCAGCCTGTTGGTAAACTGATCCAACCACTAATCTTCCCTTAGTTCTAGTCTAAATGTGTCTAGCTTCCACATGCAGTCCTCAGCTCTTGGCAGGCGAGCTGGTAATGTAATAACAGCAGAGAGCACTGCTGGTACGCTAGTCCTTCAGAGGGGTAAACTGAGGCAAAGAATCTCCACTCTAGTGCAAGGCAGAGACTGAGCTAAGAGTTTCCTAGAACCCTTCCCAGCTGCAGCCACTGGGGCAGAGCACAGTGAGAGCAGATGGATGGGGAGAGGCGCCCCAGAGCCACATCTGGCTTGGAGAACACTGATGTCCGGTTAGTTTTCAAACCAACCTGAATGGAACTGGAAAGAAAAAATAGATGTTTCCCCAGCAGTACACCCTTTCTCCCAGAAAGCTTTGTTAACCCTTCCTTGGTGCTCACCCAGGTTAGCTTTTAAAAGCTTTTTAGAAGAGAGAGCTGTGCAGTGGGATCACCAAAATGCCAGGTCAGTGATGAAGAACTACTGACTCACTCCAGGGAAGCATCTGACCCCATCTGCTGGCGCCTTGCTGAGCACACCCAAGCAAAAACAAGAGCTGGCTTGCTCCAGATCTCTGCTCCCATCTCACGCAAGCAGCCCACCCTGCTGCTGCCAGATGTGCCTGGCCTATACAGACCCATGCCAGACAGAGTGGGGGGGAAGGGTTAGGTTGGATATTAGGAAAAACTATTTCCCCAGGAGGGTGGAGAAGCACTGGGATGGGTTCCCTAGGGAGGGGGTGGAATCTCCATCCCTAGAGGTGTTTAGGTCCCGGCGTGACACACCCCTGTTTGGGATGATTGAGTTGATTTGGTCCTGCTTTGGGCAGGGGGCTGGACTCGGTGACCCCTGAGGTCTCTGCCAGCCCCGGGATTCTAAGATTCTAGAGAACTGATGGCCACGCCGTGGCACTGGAGGACAAGGCGACAGGCTAGAAATTCAGAAGGGAATGACCCTGACCAGAGGGACTGCACTGGGCAGAAACTGGAGGGGGGGGGAGGAGTGTTTCCTCCCCTGTTCAGAGTGTGAGGAAAGTAAGAAGTCGGCCATCAACTCCCAAGCCAGAGAACGAAAGAGGTAGTGCAGGTCACCCACGGATCAGTGGCAATCTGCCACCCAACGAGAAAGCACCAGGGATTTCCTGTCAGGACCCATTGCTTGCATGAAGCACCATCCTGCACAGCAGCATGGTAACAAATCCACAGCCACCCAGCCCTGCCATAGAAGCCCTTCCCAAAGAGCACAGGCCCTTCTTACTTGGGTTAAAGCACGCTCTCCCTCTATAGGTTGCAGTGTAGGGCTTATGACACACAACTGAGAAGAATTGATTCCACTCACTAGAGGGATATGTGTGGTACACACTCTCCAGATCTTCACACTCTTTAAACTTTGCCAACACTTGCATCCCTTGTTCCACCAATAACGTGTTGAATCGTGCGAGGGAAATAAATATACGTGTTGCTTGTATACTGTCTCTTCCTCTAGAACTCAGTACAGCCAGGTAAGCCTGTGCCACTGATTAACTTCACCCTAGCGGCTTTTATTCTTTCATTGTGGTCTCATCATGTTCTCGCTATCAGCCAAGGAGCCTCTGTATTATCAGAAATATTTATACTCTGTTGATTGAAGACGATGCCAAACACAATATCCAATTAAGGTTCATTTTCATGGAATTGGAAGCGCTTGCCAGACAATTTGAACTTTATCAGCTGACTCATTCTCCAGCAACGTCTGTTCCACTTTGGGAACGACACAGCGCACTCACTAGTGGCTGCCACAGACATAAGCCAGCAGCTGTGGGTCGCTGCTGACCTAGTGCCTGCTTTGCACAACTGAGGTCATGAGTTCAGGTCCTGGTAAAGGGAGGCAGTGAAGTGTAGTGGTTAGGGACAGTGCTAGGAGACAGGAAATGCTGACCTGCTGTGTAACCTGGGCACTGCCCCTCGCTGTGCACCAGACTGTATGTGAGGGATACAGCCCACAGGGAGGGGCTGGGCTCGTATGAAGTAGTGCTACAGGCCTGGCACTCAGAGTGGAGACACACACGGCTCAATTCCTTGCAGCCATTCACTGGGTCCCTGATCTCTCACTGAAATTCAAGGGGCTTCCGTGGTGTGGCTCACAGGGCTCTTGAATCTGTTCCTACAGAAGGTTGGGCCAAAGGACACCACATGCCCCCCCCTGGTAACAGGGGCACTGGAACAAACAATGCCCCACTCCCAAGAGGGGGTGAGGCTAAATTAACCCTTGGCAAGTGCTTGGCCATCCTTAGCTGAAGGGTGGAGGTGTCAGCAGAGTCTGAGGTGGGGGGAACCCCTCTGCAGAGGAGTCAGAACGAGGGCAACACACTGATGGACATGGGTGGAGCAGGGGTCTCCTGGCCTTATGACTTCCCAGGGAGGACAGAGCATACACTGCTGAGCTGTTTGCGGGTGGGCCCTGGAGATATCCCTTCCCTTTGCAGCGGAGACGTGCTCCAAACATACAGCCCGATGCTCTGCTGGTGTTACACTGACTTTCCCCAGGCAGGGATCTTGCTCCAATGCAGCTACACCCATTTACCCAGGCTGGAGATCTGGGCCAATGACACCGGTGCAGCTCCAGCTGATTCGTGAGCTAGGGCTCGTGCCTCCCTGAATGTGAAACCATTTTGGCAGAACCCAGTAAGTGTGCTTTAATCACCTAAGGCATCCTCGCGTGGCCACCTTTCGCCCTCTGGCCAGCGGAACAGCTGGTGTGTTCGACATATTGTCTGTGGGACACCCCATCGGTGGGGCCCTGGAAACACAGCGGTTGTTGTTACCACTTGGCAGCACTGCCCCATGTCTGTGTGCCTGTTCCCTTTCACTCTCCTAGGAGCCTCCCTGTGCCATCCCTACCCCCATTTCCCTCTAGCAGGCAGGCTCCGTGGCCCAGAGGGATTGCCAATATTTTCACAGAGGAGGAGATTAGTGGGGGTGAGGCAAAGTGCTCAGCCTCCCTTGGGTACCTGCGAGCACCTGGCCAAGAACACAACTCTGGTCACCGGTGCTGAGGGGCAGTGGGTGGGGCCCGGGAGCTCTGGATACTGTTCCTGGCTCTCCCTTGCTCTGTTGCAGAACCTGAAACAAGCCCAGAGGCCAGGTCACTGATCCAGAGCGTTCTGGGTCGCTTGGTAAGCTGGGCACAAGCAAACACTGTGTTTTAACACTGCCAAATGTAAACATCCCCATCCTGGAAAAAACTCTGCAGCGAGGGGGAGGATGTCTTGGGAAGCAGGGACTCAAACTTGAGGAGGGAGGATGGACAATCAGCTGGACACAAGCTCCCAGAGCGGTGCAGGGACCAAAAAACAAATCTTCCTGGGGAGCAGAGAGGTTCTTTCCCCTCTGCACGTGGCACTGGGGTGACGTTGCTGGGATCTGGTGCTCACAATGCAGGAAGGATGGTGATAAATTGGGGAGGGGTCAGAGAAGAGGCTCAAGAATGATCAAAGGGTTGGGAACCCTGCCTTTGAGTGAGAGACTCGAAAGCTTCATCTCGAGCTAACAAAGAGGAGATTGAGGTCACAGTCGGTAAGTACCTGATGGGGGCTTGTCATTCAAGCAGAGGACGGTTGAACATGATCCAGTGGGTGGGAGTTGAAAGCTATGAAAATTCAGACAGAAAATAAGGGGCAATTTTTTAAGAGGAAGGGTAATTAACTGCTGGAAGGATTTCCCTAGGGGTGTGGTAGATTCTCCGCCACAGCAAAGCTGTCAATCAGCATGGGGTGTATACCTAAACATTTTGCTCAGAGGATTATGTGGGGGCAGCTCTGGACTGTACTATGTAGGGGGGTCACCATGGTGCCAGCTGGCGTTGGCAAGTATGTAAGTCTCCCTCTGTCTGCCATCCCCCTGCAGGCTGCTCACTCCTTGGGGCTGGGCTATCCCACCAAGTCAGCAGTGCAACAGGGCTACTGGAACACTAACAGGCAGCACGGTGGGCATTGCAACAGTGCTCGGAAGCCACAGACAGAGCTTAGCTAGAGGAAATTGCCGACACAGCTAGAATCACATGGCTAAATCTCCGCCGAAGAAGCATGTCTGCACAGTGTTACACTGGCAAAGCTGGGACCATACATTTCCCCCTGTCAACGAGCCCTAAGGCACAATGACCTGAGACAGGTCGGGGAGGATCCCAGGTAAATGCAAGACCCTTTGATCCAGCATTGGCTTGGTGTCAGTGAATCGTTGCAGGAGCCGCAATGGGGTGGGGCAGGGAAGCTCCTCCTCCTAGTGTGTGTGGAGCAAGACAAAATTTTTCACCTGAAACTTTTGGTCACCAAAAACAGGTTGAGCAAAGCAGTCTGTAAATTTGTCGTGATTCCACCAAATCGTTTCATTTGAAAAAAAAATCAAGAGACAAAACGGTTACACTTTGTGATTCAGATCAACTCTCATTTCATAATTCTCTGCAATTTTCCTTTAAAAATATCTCAAAGCACATGTTCCACTCCAAACAATTCTTTCTCTTACTGCCTGGCTCGTTGAAAATGTTCACCCATTTTCATTATCTCAGCCCCCAGCAATTGTTTTTCTACTTTTCAAGGCGAACAGCAAACTGAAAAATCCATTTTTTGCCCAACTCTAATTGTGATCAATTTAGCGTGACATGGGGTTCTGGTCTGCAGGGGCCTTGCACTCAGCACGCACAAAATGAACTCAGCAAAATCTGCTCTCATCATTTTTTAGAAATCCCAAAGGTTATTCTTGCTCTCTCATCAGAGTACCCCCTTCTTACGCACTCCAGCAAGGCAGCAATTAACCAGAAGCATCATTGCACCAGTGATGGGAAGCCTGTGAAACAACAAACCATACTGACAGTGGCTGCCTTTGCTTTCTGAGGTACAATTTCTTGGACCAGATTCTCAGCTGCTGTAAAATCCAGGTACCTCTGCTGGAGTCAATGAACCTAGGCCAGTTCCTCCCAGGTGAGGATCTGGACCAATGTGCATGGGCCCTGGGCTGAAGTCACTTTGTAAAGATACCAAACACCACAAGAACGAGTATGGCATATAAACAAACAGATGGGTGAGTGGATGGCTGGGAGGGTACATCTAGGAAGGGATGGATGGGGATGGAGGTACGGTGGAGAGATGGACAGCTGGGAGGAGTATGTCCAGGAAGGGAAGGATGAAGAGATGGATGGGTGTGGGGGATGGCAGAGAGATGGATGGCTGGGAGGGTGCATTTAGGAAGAGATGGATGGGTGCATCAGACTCATAGAATACTGGAACTGGAAGGGACCTTGAGAGGCCCCCACAGCAGGACCAAGTACCATCTAGATCGGGGTGGGCAATAATTTTTGTAGGGATGGAGCCAGGAGGCTTCCCGTGACCCCCGCCCACAGACCCTAATTAGCCAGGGGGCATCGTGAAATCTAGAGAGAACCACCAGCTGTTTTGAACCCTCTAGGTGCCATGCGCTCTTGGTGGCAGGAGGAGACTTCGCATGCTCGCCCTGCCCCCAGGCCAGTCAGGACCTGGGGGCGGGGGAGCACATGAAGTCTTTACCCCCTATTCTGCCTGGGGCGTGTGACGTGTAGAGAGAACTGCCAGCTGTTCTGAACAGCTCACAGTTCCCTCTGGTGCTGCACTCCCCTGGAGGGGGAAGGAGACTTCACACACTCCCCCGGTCCCCAGGTCTCGATTGGCCTGGGGGCAGGGCAGCTGCAGGCTAAGGAATTCGGGTGCAGGAGGGCCTGTGAGATCGGGGAGGGAGTTTGAGTGAAGGAGGCAGTGTGACCTGGGGCACAGGATTGGGGTGAACAGGATTACAGTGCAGGGATTGGGGTTGTGACCTAGGGCAGGGTACTGGGGTGCAGAAGGGGGTGCAGCGATGTGGGCTGTGACCTAGGTCAGGAGCAGACTGTGATCTGGGGCAGGAGATTGGGGGGCAGGTCTGGGAGGGGATATGGGCTCAGGAGGGGGCAGAGGGTTTGGGTTATGTGGGGTAGCAGGACAGAAGTGGGGAAGGCAGAACTGTGAGCAGGGGGGAGGAAGGGCCTGGGGTGCCAGAGGCAGGCTCTGGCTGGGAGACTTACCAGTGAGACCCCTGGCCAGCAGCCCAGCACATTTCTCAGGAGCCTACCCCACCCCCGCGCAGGCTGCAGGGGCCGTGCTCTCTGTGAATAAGAGCCTGAGGGGAAGAGGGAGGGGTGCTTCGCACACTGCCTGGTCTTCAAACAAGCAGCTCCCATTGGCCAAAAAGCAGCCAATGGGATTGTGCTGGGGGCAGGAGCAGCATGTGAAGCACCACTCCCCAACCCCCCTGCTCACAGTTGGTGGAACACAAACAGCCCAGCAGCTGCTTTTCCAAGCAGTGTGGGGGGACAGGGCAAGCCGGGGAGTCTGCCCAAGGCTCCCTGCTGCATCCATGGGCCAGATCCACTGGCTTGGCGAGATGGAGCCAGTCCGCAGAAGGTGTTTTTCCCTGGCCTGAACTAGCGCATCCCTGGCAGGCGTCTGTCCGACCTGCTCATAACTATCCCCAGGGATGGAGACTCCGCAACCTCCCCGGGCAACTTATTCCAGTGTTTCACCACCCGGACAGGCAGGAATTGTTTCCTGATGTCCAACCTAAACCTCCCTTGCTGCAGTTCAAGCCCACTGCTTCTTGTCCTGCCCTCAGAGGCCACGGAGAACAATTTTTCTCCCTCCTCCTTATAACACCCTTTTAGGTACTTGAAAGCTATGATGTCCCCTCTCAGTCTTCTCTCTTCCAAACTAAACAAGCCCAATTTTATTAGTCTTCCCTGATAGCTCATTTTTTCTAGACCTTTAATCATTTTTGTTATTCTTCTCTGGACCTTCTCCAATTTTTTCCACATCTTCCTTGAAATGAGGTGCCCAGAAATGGACACAATATTTCAGTTGAGGCCTAATCAGCGCAGAGTGGAATGGTAGGGATGTTAAAAAATGTGTAAACGTGTAACTGCTAAAATGTTTAGTGGTTACATGTTTACACGCAGCGGAGGCAGGCAGCTCTGTGGGAGCCAGTATGCTCAGGGAGCCGGCTTTCAAGCTGGCTCCCCATGGGCACCAGCTCCTGCCTCCCCCCCCCCAAGCTTGCTACCTCTGATACAGAGGCAGAAAGGCGAGGGTACGTGTAATTGCTAAGATTAACCTATAAGCCTGGGCTTATCGGTTAATTGTGTAAACAAATACATGCTATAGAGCAGAATGACTTCCCGTGTCTTTCTCACAACACTCCTGTTAATGCATCCCAGAATCATGTTTGCTTTTTTTGCAACAGTGTCATACTGTTGACTCATTTAGCTTGTGATCCACTATGACCCCTAGATCCCTTTCTGCAGGACTCCTTCCTAGACAATCACTTCCCATTCTTTATGTGTAAAACTGATTGTTCCTTCCTAAATGCAGTACTTTGCATTTGCCCTTATTCAGTTTCATCCTATTTACCACTCCAGTTTGTCCAGATCATTTTGAATTATGACCCTATCCTCCAAAGCACTTGCAACCCCTCCCGGCTTGGCATCATCTGCACACTTTATAAGCATCCTCGCTATATCATTATTTAAATTATTGATGAAGATATTGAACAGAACCGTCCCAAAACTGACCTCTGCAGAACCCCCCTTGTTATGCCCTTCAAGCATGACTGTGAACCATTGACAACTACTTTCTGAGAATGCTTATACTGCAGAAAGGGATCAAGGGGTCATGCACTCACCTTGTATTAGCCCCATCTACGTTGTATTTCCCTAGTTTATTGATGAGAAGTAATGTGAGATCATATCAAATGCTTTACTTAAGTCTCGGTATACCACATCTACTGCTTCCCCCTTATCTACAAAGCTTGTTATCCTATCAAAGAAAGCTATCCGACTGGTTCAATATGATTTGTTCTTTACAAATCCATGCTGGCTGTAACCTATCACCTTATTAGCTGGCTAGATTGTCGGACCCAATGGGTAGTGATCAATAGCTCGATGTTCGGTTGGTGGTTGGTTTCAAGTGGAATGCCCCAAAGATCGGTTCTAGGACCGGTTTTGTCCAATATCTTTATTAATGACTTGGATGAGGGGATGGATTGCTCCTTCAGCAAGTTCCCAGATGACACTAAGCAAGGGGGAGAGAGAGATACATTTGCTGACAGGGATAGGGTCCAGTGTGACCTAGACAAATTAGAGGTTTGGGCCAAAAGAAATCTGATGAGGTTCAACAAGGACAAGTGCAGAGTCCTGCACTTGGGATGGAAGAATCCCAAGCATTGTTACAGGCTGGGGACCAACTGGCTAAGTAGCAGTTCAGCAGAAAAGAACCTGGGGGTTACAGTGGATGAGAAGCCGGATATGAGTCAACAGGGCACCCTTGTAGCCAAGAAGGCTAATGGCAAATTAGGGTGCATTAGGAGGAGCATTGCCAGCAGATCTAGAGAAGTGATTATTCCCCTTTATTCGGCACTGGTGACGCCACATCTGGAGTACTGCATCCAGTTCTGAGCCCCCCACTGCAGAAGGGATGTGGATGCATTGGAGAGGGTCCAGCAGAGGGCAACCAAAATAATTCGGGGGCTGGAGCACATGACCTACAAGGAGAGGCTGAGGGATTTGGGCTTATTTAGTCTGCAAAAGAGAAGAGTGAGGAGGGATTTGATAGTAGCCTTCAACTTCCTGAAGGGAGGTTCCAAAGAGGCTGGAGAGAGGCTGTTCTCAGTAGTGACAGATGGCAGAACGAGGAACAATGGTCTCAAGTTACAGTAGGGGAGGTGTAGGTTGGATATTAGGTAAAACTATTTCCTGAGGAGGGTGGGGAAGCACTGGGCTGGGTTCCTTAGGGAGGTGGTGGAATCTCCATCTCTCGAGGTTTTTTAGTTCTGGCTTGACAAAGCCCTGGCTAGGATGATTGAGTTGGGTTGGTCCTGCTTTGGGCAGGAGGCTGAACTCAATGACTCCTGAGATCTCTTCCAGCCCTAGGATTCTATGATTCTATGAGTGTAACAGGGTAGATAGGTCTAATTAGGTTCATGTCACAACCCAGCCCCAAAACAAGTATAAATGTCACTCTTCTGTGTTATCTGTAACAGGGGGATCTGTATAACTCTGAACAGTTGCCTGTGTGTAACCTAATGTGCTCCAACACTGCCACCTTTTAAGTGAAAGCTGTGCCTATGGGCTCAGAAGACAGTGGCCCCATTTTGGTGCCAAGGCTAGCTATGGGAGTGGCAATGGGAAATTCAGAGAGAGTATAAAAGTCAATGGTAAAAGTTGTTTCGGGCAAATTATAGCCTCTGACATCACCCTTGTTAAAGCAGATCTTGTCAAAGAGGGAGATTACTTGCCAGATCAGAGTGTGACTATTATAATCCTCTATGAGTCTGCTGTGAGTGGGCTCGATCCACCCAGCGCAGAATGGTGCTAAACATGAAGTTATAGCTGGGGTACAGAGGTTATTGCCTAAGGATCTTTTGATTGGGGAGGACACTAAAGCTTTGTTCAGTCAAATTAGTGTCAGGAACCAGGCACAGGAAAGGAATGACCCTAAGCCTGTGTCTGCTAAGGGCAGTAATGTTGGCAATGGAGGGTTTCCCCAGATGTTTGTCTGGGGAAGATAGCTCTCTGTGCAGAAAAGCAGTACATTTATGAAAGAAGTTTCTTAATGACTGTTTAATGTCTCAGAAGTGAATCTGGAATTACATCAAGCAGTAATAAGGAAAATGTTTCTCTAGAGCAGATTAAAGTTGATGGTCAGGTTGAAACTAATTTCCTAATTGAGAAAAGGGTAAAGTTTGTGAGGGTGATGGATTGTGGGCTAATGAATCCTTTCAAAGTGAACTTGAACAAGGTAAAAATGATTCGTTTGAGGTAGCTCAGTGTGCAATTTATCTGCTGGGCTAGGCAATTTGTCCATGGAGGAAAATGCCTCAATTTCCACGAGAGTCTCTGATATCGGCCATGGGTGCTGGGACAAAGGAGAGGATGTCTCCAATTGTTTGTCTGTGTTAAACTGCAGCAGCAGGCATGTGGCAGAAAAGTTTCTTTCCAGTTCTTTGTCTGTGGAGCAGGCAGAAGATGCTTCTCAGCCCATGATGGTTGAGGACAACACAATTGTCTCAGAGGTGGTTCTGGATACAACTCAAACCTAGGAAGGGAATGGTCACTAAGCGGATGACACTAAACTAGGGGGAGAGGTAGATACATTGGAGGGCAGGGATAGACTCCAGAGTGACTTAGACAAATTGGAGGATTGGGCCACAAGAAATCTGATGAGGTTCAACAAGGACAAGTGCAGAGTCCTGCACTTGGGACGGAAGAATCCCAAGCATTGTTACAGGCTGGGGACCAACCAGCTAAGTAGTAGTTCTGTAGAAAAGGACCTGGGGATTACAGTGGATGAGAAGCTGGATATGAGTCAACAGTGTGCCCTTGTAGCCAAGAAGGCTAATGGCATATTAGGTTGCATTAAGAGGAGCATTGCTAGTAGATCTAGAGATGTGATTATTCCTCTTTATTCAGCTCTGGTGGGCCACATCTGGAGTATTGTGTCCAGTTCTGGGTCCCCCACTACAAAAAGGATCTGGGCATTGGAGAGGGTCCAGCGGAGGGCGACCAAAATGATTAGGGGGCTGGAGCTTCTGACCTACGAGGAGAGGCTGAGGGAGTTGGGTCTATTTAGTCTGCAGAAAAGAAGAGTGAGGGGGGATTTGATAGCAGCCTTCAACTTCCTTAAGGTAGGTTCCAAAGAGGATGGAGAAAGGCTGTTCACAGTAGTGATGGATGGCAGAACAAGGAACAATCGTCTCAAGTTGCGGCGGGAGAGGTCCAGGTTGGATATTAGGAAAAACTATTTCATTAGGAGTGTGGTGAACAACTGGAATGGGTTACCTAGGGAAGTAGTGGAGTCTCTATCCCTAGAGGTGTTTAAGTCTCAGCTTGACAAAGCCCTGGCTGGGTTGATTTAATTGGGATTGGTCCTGCCTTGGGCAGGGGGCTGGGCTTCTGAGGTCTCTTCCAGCTCTATGGTTCTATGATTCTATGGTCCTAAGCTGGGGAGAATGGCACCGTAACTAGGTTGCATCCACTTGGTGTCATGACAGAACCCCAGAGACCAAACAGTTCTGGTGCTTGTATTTTGCCAGTTGCTAGTGCGTTGCTGGGTACGAATGTAGCAACTGTCTGGTCAGGGTGATACAAGGAGAGCAGAAAGATTTAATTGTGGTACCCGCTGACAGTGTGGAAACTCGTAACAAGGAGGAAATGATTCCTACCTTAGTGCATGTTGAGTCTGGTAACTTGAAGGGTGTCTGTAGGGGAAGCTGTAAAGGGAAGGAGTGCTGACCTTTTACCTAGCAAGTCTGTCTATCTGTTTGCCAGAAAGGGAGTGTGATGTAATGGGGGTGCTGTCTGTCTTGTAACGCAGTGTTTCCAACTGACTGTGTTGCTATGTGTGATTCCCAATGACTCACTCCACATGTGTATTGGCCATAGACACTAAAGTCCCAGGCTGAGCAGATAAGAAGGCAGAGAGACACAAAAGAAGAGAGGCGAGAACCGTCCCCAGGCTGGGGGGCAGGGTTAGTCTCAGCTGGGCTAGGTTGAGTGATGATGTTTGAGACCAAGGAAAGGGGGCGTTTAGGGCCCATGAGCCCTTTCCCCCGCTCCAGAGGAATAAGGCTGTCTGCTCTCGGTGCGTGAGCTAACACCAATTCTATGCCACTCTATATCTCTGAGAAGCAATAAAACCTTCTACTCTACTGGCTGGTGGAGAGTCACATCTGGCTGCGGACGGGGGTGCAGGGTCGGGGGCTCTCTGATGCGT
The DNA here is from genome assembly GCA_032595735.1 of Pelochelys cantorii. Classification (NCBI taxonomy): domain Eukaryota; kingdom Metazoa; phylum Chordata; order Testudines; family Trionychidae; genus Pelochelys; species Pelochelys cantorii. The sequence continues at coordinate 16,537,615 of CM064353.1, forward strand.
CGTCACAGGGGGTTGTATGAAAATCTGCTTGAGGGGCCAGGGATGATTCTGTTCAGAAGGGGAACTCAGGAGGAGTTGGTTGTGGCTCAGCAGAGCGATGTTTCATTAGTGCCAGGTGAAGGTGAATTCTTACCTAAACAAGCTCCGTCCTAAGGAAAGGAATCTGCACGGCAATTTTTGCAAGCAGTCTGCTGTACCTGAAGGATGTGGAAGTGATTAAATTAAGGGAGATTAGGATGAATTTCTGTCTGTAGAAGGCAGCAGTTTGTTGGTGGAGAGATTTGTTTTGGTTCCTAACAGCTAGAATGTTTCTGTTAAAAATGACTCCACTGACTTTGCTTGGGAAAGATCCAGTGTGGACAGATTTGAGCTGGTTTCAGATGTACTGAAAGTTGTTTCAGATGGAATGAAAATGGTCAGGGAATTTAAACAGCCCTGTGATGACCAAGTGGCTGTGTTTGACCAGCTTACTGGGAATGCAATGTTGGGACAGGAATGTCTCCATGTTGATTCTGTGGGGGTACGTCTATACTGCACACTTATTTTGAAATAAGCTATTCTGGAAGAAATACTCCGAAATAGCTTATTTCGAAACAGCACATCTACACTACAGGGAAGCCTCAAAATTAGTCCGAAGCAGGCTCCCCTATTGTGGACGTGCTACTTTTAGAGCCCCAGGAGGCACTGGGGAGTAATTAGTTTGAATGGCCCTGAGGAGGAGATATTTCAAAACAGCAGCAGTGGAGCGTCCACACTACAGCTATTTCGAAACAGCTATCTTGGAATAGGCATTATTCCTCGTGGAATGAGGTTTACAGAAGTCAGAATAAGCTGTCCGTTATTTCGAAATAAATTTGAAATAACAGAATTGCTATATAGATGCTCGCATTATTATTTCGAAATAACCGTGCTGTGTGGATACACCCTAAATGAGCAGGATGTGTCTCAGGGTCCGAAGGCAGACTGGGTAGCTGAGTGTTCAGAGCAGAACAGCTGTGCAGTTAATGTCTCAAGAATGCAGGGAGATGACAGGTCCCATCTCTCGACACTCTGGATAAGTCTTGAAACTTGGTGGAATGAGGACACCAGAGTACAAAATATATCTGAAGGACAGAACAGGCTGTGCTGCTGGAGGAGTGGCACTATATGTGAAAGAAAATGTAGAAGTAAAAATCTTAAATGAACCAAAATGTTCCATAGAATCTTTATGGGTAGTAATTCCATGTTCTAATAATAAGAATATAGCAGTAGGGGTATATTATCGACCACCTGATCAGGACAGTGATAGTGATTATGAAATGCTAAGGGAGATTAGAGAGGCTATCAAAATGCAAAACGCAACAATTGTAGGGGATTTCAACTACCCCCATAATGACGGTACACTGGGTCACCTCAGGACAGGATGCAGAGATAAAATTTCTTGATACCTTAAATGACTGCTTCTTGGAGCAGCTGGTTCTGGAACCCACAAGAGAAGAGGCAATTCTTGATTTAGTCCTAAGTGGAGCACAGGATCTGGTCCAAGAGGCAAATATGATTGGTCCGCTTGGAAATGGTGACCATAATGTAATAAAATTTAATTTCCCAGTGGTAGGAAAAACACCTCAGCAGCCCAACACTGTGGCATTTAATTTCTGAAAGGGGAACTATACAAAAATGAGGAGGTTAGTTAAACAGAAATTAAAAGGCACAGTGACAAAAGTAAAATCCCTGCAAGCTGCATGGAAACTTTTCAAAGACACCATAGTAGAGACCCAACTTAAATGTATACCTCAAATTAAAAAACACAGTAAGAAAACCAAAAAAGTGCCACCATGGCTTAACAACCAAGTAAAAGCAGTGAGAGATAAAAAGGCATTGTTTAAAAAGCGGAAATTAAATCCTAGTGAGGAAAATAGAAAGGAGCATAAACTTTGTCAAATTAAGTGTAAAAATATAATAAGAAAAGCCAAAAAGGAATTTGAAGAACAGCTAGCCAAAAACTCAAAAAGTAATAGCAAAATGTTTTTTAAGCACATCACAAGCAGGAAGCCTGCTAAACAAACAGTGGGGCTTCTGGATGATCAAGATGCCAAAGAACAACTCAAAGACAAAGAAACTAAATTAATTCTTTGCTTCAGTTTTCATGGCTGAGGATGTTAGAGAGATTCCCAAACCTGCGCCATTCTTTTTAGGTGACAAATCTGTGGAATTGTCCCAGATTGAGGTGTCATTAGAGGAGGTTTTGGAACAAATGAGTAACTAGTGACCAGGACCAGATGGCATTCACCCAAGAGTTCTGAAAGAACTCAAATGTGAAACTGTGGAACTACTAACTGTGGCTTGTAACCTATCCTTTTAAATCAGCTTCTGTACCGAATGACTGGAAGATAGCTAACATGATGCCAATATTTAAAAAGGGCTCCAGAGGTGATCCTGGCAATTACAGACCAGTACGTCTAACGTCAGTACTGGGAAAATTAGTTGAAACTATAGTAAAGAATAAAATTGTCAGACACATAGATGAACATAATTTGTTGGGGAAGTCAACATGGTTTCTGTAAAGGGAAATTGTGCCTTACTAATCTACTAGAGTTCTTTGAGGGGGTCCACAAACATGTGGACAAGGGGGATCCAGTGGCTATAGTGTACTTAGATTTCCAGAAAACCTTTGATAAGGTCCCTCTCCAAAGGCTCTTAAGTAAAGTAAGTTGTCACGGGATAAGAGGGAAGGTCCTCTCATGGATTGATAACTGGTTAAAAGACAGGAAACAGAGTAGGAATAAATGGTAGGTTTTCAGAATGGAGAGCGGCAACTAGTGGTGTCCCCCAAGGGTCCATACTGGGACCAATCCTATTCAACCTTTTTATAAATGATCTGGAAAAAGGAGTAAACAGTGAGGTGGCAAAATTTGCAGATAATACTAAACTGCTCAAGATAGTTAAAACCAAAGCAGACTATGAAGAGCTTTAGAAAGATCTCACAAAAGTAAGTGATTGGACAACAAAATGGCAAATGAAATTTAATGTTGATAAATGTAAAGTAATGCACATTGGAAAAAATAATCCCAACTATACATACAATATGGTGGGGGACTAATTTAGCTATAACTACTCAAGAGAGAAAGCTTGGAGTCATTGTGGATGGTTCTCTGAAAACATTCACTCAATGTGCAACGGAGGTCAAAAAAGCAAACACAATGTTAGGAATCATTAAAAAAGGGATAGAGAATAAGACAGAGAATTACCTCTATATAAAAACATAGTACACCCACATCTTGAATACTGAGTACAGATGTGTGGTCGCCTCATCTCAAAAAAGATATATTGGCATTGGAAAAGGTTCAAAAAAGGGCAACAAAAATGATTAGGGGTTTGGAACAGGTCCCATATGAAGAGAGATTAAAAAAACTGGGACTTTTTAGCTTAGAAAAGAGGAGACTAAGGGGGGATATGATAGAGGTCTATAAAACCATTAAGATACTCATATTTCACAATTAGTGCCTGTAACTAGCCCTGGAACTTTTCACAAGAGAAAAGACAATCCAGACCTATTTTGTGGTATGAAAAGGGAAATTGAGGCACACTACCATATTACTTTCATACCAAAATTCCTATACTACCGATAACATGAATATCTACACTGACTTTATGTTAATTGGATTGCAAACATTTGCCAGAGCCTGTCCCAGGTTATAAAAGTATCCTCCATCTTTATCTTCACTCCTGCCTCCTCTCATAGAATCATAGGGCTGGAAGAGACCTCAGGAGGTCATCAAGTCCAGCCGCTTGCCCAAAGCAGGACCAATCCCAAATAAATCAACCCAGCCAGGGCTTTGTCAAGCTGAGACTTAAAAACCTCTAGGGATGGAGATTCCACCACCTCCCTAGGGAACCCATCCCAGTGCTTCACCACTCTCCTAGTGAAATAGTTTTTCCTAATATCCAACCTAGACCTCCCCCTCTGTAACTTGAGACCATTGCTCCTTGTTCTGCCACCCATCACTACCGAGAACAGCCTCTCTCCAGCCTCTTTGGAACCTCCCTTCCGGAAGTTGAAGGCTGCTCTCAAATCCCCGCTCACTCTTCTCTTCTGCAGACTAAATAAACCCAACTCCCTCAGCCTCTCCTCGTAGGTCATGTGCTCCAGGAGCACCTTTGCTAAGGACAGAGGGACCAGGAGGATTCACGGACCCATCCTAACACAGGATGTACTCCAGAGACTTTTAAGCTAGCAGTTTGTAACATCTCTGCTAAGAGCCTGCATCAAGAACTTGGGGATTGATAAGTATCAGAGGGGTAGCCATGTTAGTCTGAATCTGCAAGAACAACGAGAAGTCCTGTGGCACCTTATAGACTAATAGATTTATTGGAGCATAAGCTTTCATGGGCAAAGACCCACTTTGTCAGATGCATGTGACGAAGTGGGTCTTTGCCCACGAAAGCTTATGCTCCAATAAATCTGTTCGTCTATAAGGTACCACAGGACTTCTCGTTGACCTTGGGGATTGATGTATGTGATGTGCTTTCTTTAACAAACTTACTCTTACTTTTTCTTTCTTTTAGTAATAAACCTTTCAGATTTTAAAGGACTGGCCCAGTACGTTCTTTTGGGTAAGATCTGAGGTACACATTGACCTGGGACTGTGGCTGGTCCTTTAGGACTGGGACAACCTGTTTAGAGTTGGTGAGATTGGTTTTCACAACCTCTCACTTGTGTAAGGTGTGGTGCTGGTTGTGGTACAGGTAAAGCTGGAGTGTCTAAGAGGATTTTCTCGTGCAACTTCTTGCTGGCTAGATTGGCAGCTGAAGTGCTTTGTGTGACTGGTTGGGTGCCTTATAGAGGAAGACCCTTGTCTTGGGCTGTAAGTAACCCTCTCTAAGCAATTCACCCTGATTTTCAGACCAACCTGGTATATTACATACACATGCCGCACGCCTGCTCCAGCAAGCAGCTCTTTGCACACCACCCCATCCACAGGCTGACTCGGTCCAGTCTTGAATGCTCCATCAGTTGGGAAGTCAGTCAGAAGTGATGTGCTCCTTCTCGTCTCTCCTGCGACACCCAGCTCAGATGCCTGCTGGCCTCCCTGCTGAGGCTGGCTGCACTGGCCAGAGCCTCCGCGAGTGTAACCAACACCGCTCCCAAACTCTATCACCGTGATGCCCATGCAGAGCCACTGCACGCAAGTGCGCTCCCTGGATGCCCTCGATGCCCAGGCTGGAGCCCCGAGCTGCACTGTGTGTCACTAGAGCAAAGGCGTCCCGGCACGACTCTGCTGGCTTCGCAGTGGGGAGGGGTTAGCCCAAGACCAGGAGCACTGCTGGTCTGGTTTGCACTGTTGACCCACCCAAGGGCTGGCCTGAGTTGCCATAGTCCACCCTCAGGAGACTCTGGCAAGAGTTTCATCTGAGCCAGTTGAGACCTTTATGGGGCAGGATGTGGGGGCAGGGAATCCTGTCCCCTCCCCGCATCCTTCCCATTGCATTCCTCCAGACTTCCCTTATTCCTTTTGCTGAATGTTTTGTCCTTTTCTGGGGCCCTTTCGTGAGGCTCTCAAAGCGCTTTGCAGATGATCCCAGGTCAGCAGCAGGAATCTCCTTTTGCACTGAGCACATTCCGGTGATGAGACACACTCAGGGTCACAGCAAATCAACAGCAGAACCGGGAATGGAGCCAGGGGCCTGAAGCTCTCACCACACAATTGCCTCGCCCACCCTGCACCTCATCAGGCCCCACTTCTCCCACCAAAATAGGGAAAACAGCCCCATTCTTACCTCCCGCCATTGCTTGGTCTCTATGCCCTGGGTGTACAGCACACACACTGCGGAGAGAGAGAACAAAAAGTGGGTTAACGTGGGCAGAGTTGAACTGACATGTTCCTCTCCTCGGGGCGAAGGGACCAGCACACTGTAGTCTTCCAGAGGGCAGGACCCTAAAATCACGGCTGCGATTTGGAAGTAAAAAACTGGTCACTTGAGAGGGTCTCTCTGGCCTCCCCCCATCTGACACCTCCTCACTGACCAGCATTAGCTGCACTGTAACTAGCTCCTAGTTTGCTCCCACCCAGACCAGAGCCACATCACATTACAGGCTCTACTAAGAGAGATTCCCCACCCCAAAGAGACGAGACAGACAGAGGGTGGGTGGGGAAACTGAGGCACGGAGAAAGGAAATGACGACCAAGGACTTCCAGCTGCTCAGACTGGGGCAGAAATAGCAGCCTGAGTCCCAGACCAATGCCCTGCCCAAGGGGCCACGGGGGTGCTCCCCTAGCACACACGTTACTGCACACAGTGTTTTCACTGTGCCCTGCTTGGACACACCTGAGATGCCTGCTGCCCTCCTGTCCCACAGATCAGCACCAGGGAGGCTGAGCTGAGGCTAAGCTGCCTAATGCAGATGCTTCTGAAATGGTTTCAACACAGGCCAGGTCATCCCGCACCTGGCAGGGCATCACCCAGAGGCCTGGGCAGAGTCCCCATGCCAGGCTGCCAGATGCTCAGAGCAGGGACTCACTGTGCCATTAAGGAAGCCTGGAATCCACTGGCAATACCCAACACATGAGGGCCAGAACCTGGAGACCTCTGCTCCAAGGAGGGGAGAGGCCTCCTGCAGCAGGCCTAGTAGGAGCTGTGCTGAGTTTACCCAGGTCGCAGAGTCCTTGCCCAGCTCAGGCTGCTTTGTGGCTACTACATGGAGCGGCAGTGGAAAGGCCAACCAGGAATTATTCTGAGTCATGGCAGCAGGAAATCTCTGAGCCCAGCACAGCCCAGCCTAGGGAACTCCAGCCAACACTCCCCAGCTCCCTCCTCAGGAGAGCGGATGATGGGGCTGGCTCGCATGGTCTCACCTGCCCCTCCTTCAGCCTGAGTATCGCTGGGGAAAGGGCAGACAGCCATGAAGCAGCTCCTGGCTGGCTCCAAGGGTGCCAGGACCTACAGAGCTTCAAACCTAGAACATGGCATGTCCAGGGAATGGGGGTTCACACTTCACGGAGGAGGCTTTGCACTGTGAACTACATCCCCCGACTGCCCAGGGCAAACCCAGCTGGGGTGAAGGGTGCCTTGTCTCTGAAGCCCCCAAGCCTATATGAAGAAAGAATAAAAAGGCTGGGACTTTTCAGTTTAGAAAAGAAGAGACTAAGGGGGACTAATAGAAGAGACTAATAGAAGTTGATAAAATCATGACTGGTGTGGAAAAAGTGAATAAGGAAAAGGTATTTACTTGTTCCTATAACAGAAGAACTAGGGGGTCACCAATGAAATTAACAGGTAGCAGGTTTAAAACAATCAAAAGGAAGTGTTTCTTCATGCAGTGCACAGTCAACTTCTGGAATTCCTTGCCAGAGGAGGTTGTGAAGACCAGGACTTCAATAAGGTTCAAAAAAGAACTAGCTAAATTCATGGAGGTTAGGTCCATCAATGGCTATAAGCCAGGATGGGTAGGGATGGTGTCCCTAGCCTCTGTTTGTCAGAGGCTGGAAATGGATGACAGGAGAGGGATTGCATGATTATTTCCAGTTCTGTTTATTCCCTCAGGGGCACCGGGCATTGGCCACTGTGGGCAGACAGGACACTGGGCCAGATGGACCTTTGGGCTGACCCAGTGTGGCCGTTCCTATGGTCTAAGCCCTTTCTGTTCAGGGGTTAGTTCAGGGCTCAGCATCCCCAGCAGGGAACAAACAGGCAGCATGGGACATAATCTTGCAGGCCTGGCAAACACGCAGTGACTGAAGGAGGATGTTCAGGGTGACATTTATAAGTAGCCAAAGATCACTTCATTAGCGCCCCAGGCCCCCCACTCAATGGCTCTCTGGGCTTGGCCCAGGAGACAACAGCTGTGTAGTAAGACACCGCCTCTGACCACACTGCACTGGTGAGCAGGGCAGAAACAGGGCAGCCCACTCAGAGGAACCTCCAAGTCAGGGCCCTGCCCTGCTGGTCCCAGCTAGCCAGGGAATGGGGAGCTGTGTGACAGGTGCTAATACACTGGCAGACCAGGCGCCAGCTCATGCCAAGGGCCCCGTGACTTTGTGGACATGGACAGATCCAAAGCTGGGACCAGCCCGCCCATCTGGGTGTTAGTGTGCAAAGGGTACTAGATTTGTATGGGCTTGTTCAGTGCCCGGAGTGTGAGTGCTTGGAAGTGGCCGCCAGCAGTGTTCCCTGTAAGCTGAGCCCTTGGGCGGCCGCCCAGGATAGAGTCAAGAGCCACCCAGCTGACTAGCAGAAAGCCCACAGCCAGCAGCCTGTGTTTCTATTGGTCCATACATGCCTCAGTGCACAAAACAACATGAATTCTGCCCATGGATGGAAAACATTAGAGGGAATCCTGGCTGCTGGTGTTACTCTCTCCCACACATCGGTATTCCCTATTGCCTGGTGACACTGTTGTACTGTGAGCCGCTGTGCTGGTGGGACCCATAAGCAGGAACAGGGCCGGATTAAGGGGGGGCTAGCCGGGCAGCTGCCTGGGGCGTCAACATATGGGGGGCGCCTGATGGCAGCTGTAAGGGGCGCCGTGCGCCTGATGTAAGGGGCGCCGGGGGGCGGGGCCACGCATGCGTCGCGTGCCCACTGTCCGGGGCGCAGGAATGGCTCGAGCCGGCCCTGAGCAGGAGAGACGGCCGCCAGTGTGAAGGGCTTGCCCCACCGGAGAGCTCTATCGATGCCAGATAGACTACTGTGAGCTGTCGAAAAGGGCGAAAGATGCTGGCAGGTCTGCCCTCGCCCTGAACACAGGTCATGCAAGTGGATTCCTCCCATTGGCTGAGTTTGCAGCTCTGAGCTCATGGGAGGAGGAGGAGAAAACACCCCAGAGGAAGGAACTGGATCCTTGTGCTGCTTGGACTCAGGGGTAGGGGGCAGAAGGTTGGGGGAGCAAGAGACCCCAGAAGCCTCAAAGGACGCATAGAACTTGTTCATTATAGAAGCTTCTATTCCACAAATAAGTTACAACCTTAAACTGCGGAAAGTCTCTCCATGCACCTGCTTTCACCTTGCGGCTGCTCCCTCTGCCTGCTCCTGGCTAACCAATCTGCAGTCTGAGGCAGGTTTGGCTGCAATTGTCTTGGAGGTAAATCGAGGGGGCAACTGACCTGGGGTAGGTGCCTGGTCTGTTGGGAGTGGCCACTGCTGCGGAGTGAGGGAGCAGCTCTCGAGGCCAATCGGCATGCCCACGGGCCAGGCTCCTGGGGCCAGAGGCATTCAACCCTGATACTTGGCGCTGAAATCAGCCAACAGGCTGTGTGCTCTGAGGCTGGTACATGGGCTCTCGCATCACTCAAGCAACTGGTTTCAGTCACGAGGAACCAGATGGAGACCCAGCCAACTTGTCTCACACAGGGACCGCCAAACCGTCCCTTCTGGCCTGGATGGGTGACCCAGCCCCCAACTCTGAGCCATCCAATGCCCCCTGCCCCCTCCCCAGATAACAGCTCCAGTGCAGCCTCATGTGTGCATGCCATGACTCTCCGGCATACTTCCCCCAAGGGTCTGCTTCCACAGACCCACTCCTGGACGCCAGCCAGGCCCACGGGTTGCTATCGAGCTAACCCAAGGGGATTCATGGCTAATTTCACACCCAGAATTGGGCTGGGCAATAGCAGAGGAGAGTGAGATTTGAGAGGCACTCGCAGCAAAGAGCCATTTGGAAACAAGTCCAGGAGCTGTGGGCTGGAGTCTAATGCTATTTACTGAATGGAGCGGATGCTTACTAGGCAATTTCCACCCGGGCCTCCCACAGGGCATTCGGCTGGGTTAGCGTATTTCATCACAGGCCTATGCTTATCTTAGTGGCGCGTCACAAAGCAGCACCAGCTGATCACACTCTGCACTCAGTGTGCTTTAAAACTGGGGGGGGGGGGTCCCAGTACAGTAAGCCAAGTGCCCCATGTCACTCCACCCCGCATGGCACCCAACACAGGCTGAGGTCCCAAACATCTGCCCTTCATCTGGGCTTTTGCTGGGTTCCAATTTTGCACAACTACTCCTCATCTCATCTGGCAAAGAGCCACCACGAGATCCCTGCCCCCCTCCCTGCTCCTCTGCTCCCCATAGAGTCTTCCTGTTGGTGCCCCAACCTCCAGGGCTGAGACGCATTGCCCCCGAAGGCCTGCACTGAGTGTCCCTTTGGGGGGTGCTCTGGGGCTGCCTGGCCTGGAGGGGATGTTCCTACAGCTTTGCACCTCCCTTTCCAGGAAGGTTTCCTCCCCGCTGTGGGCTGACTTATCCCACTTGGCCATTGCTTGCCCTGACCCTAGTGCTGCACACAAACCAATGTGTGCAAGCCTCTGGCTCCACCCCAGCTACCAACAGGGAGCAGCAGGGACAGAGACCCTTCCTTGACAGCCTGCCCCTCAGACCTAAGTCTGCAGCCCCTGGAGGTGGAGGAGGGTTAGAGAAGCCCCCACGTTTGAGAATCCCAAGCTCCAACCCTCTGAGTGCCCCACATGTATTCCAGCCTCCCCCCACCAGGGTCAATAGCAGTTGCATAGAAGACCCCCAGCCTCCCTGGCTCCCTTAGCACATCACCACTGGAATGTGGGGAGTGAGACCTAGTGGTCAGAGCAGGAGGCAGGCCACAGCAGTGTCCCAGACAGGTTAGAGGGCAAAACCGAGAGTTGAGTGAGCACAGAGACAAACTCCCAGCAGCAGTAGGGACTGAAAGGCAGCGTGGGGCCAATGGAGTGGGAAGCTCTGGACAGCAGCCAGGTGGATCTGTCATAGGGATGACTTGCTGAGCCCCTGTGGTGGCTAAGGGGGGGTCGTGGGGGCTACAGAGTCTGGGCCCAGCACTCTGCCAATCAGACCCCAGCACTGGGGCCTCTGGCTCTCACCAGCTCCTGGACCCCAGAAAACAGGCTAGACCCTGCAAGCTCCATAGCACCCCAGCTCCAGCCACCACAGCCCTGCCACTTACTTGGGTCAGACTTGGAGAAGGTGTCCTTGTCCAAGAGGTGCCTAGAACGAAGCAGAAGAGAACAGGTTACGGTGAGGCTCCAGCTGCGCCAGCCAAACAGCTCCCCACTGCTTGGAGACTGGCTCTGGGCATGAGCAACATCTGGTCCCTAGCTCCCTCCCACTGCCAGCCTCCTGTAAACTCCTGGCCCTTCAGCCCCTGCCTCCTGCTCCTCTTCCTCCCTCTGTCAACACACCTTGGGTCCAGTGCACAGAAACCCCAGCCCTGAGCTCTGCCAGTGCCCCTCAGCCCCTGCCCTGAGCCCCCCAACACACCTAGCTCTGCCACTGCCCCTCAGCGCCCGCCCTGAGCTCCCCAACACACCTAGCTCTGCCACTGCCCCTCAGCGCCCGCCCTGAGCTCCCCAACACACCTAGCTCTGCCAGTGCCCCTCAGTCGTGTCCAGGAGAGGGTGGAGGTGCAGGTCTGGGAGGTCGGAAGGGGGCGGGGGGACGGGGGCAATGGTTTGGGGCTCAGAGCTCCCAGGGAAGGACAGGTGGCTCTGCGTGGCCCTGCCACTTCCATTCGCCATGATTCCGAGCCGATGGGAGCAGTGTGGTTGGAGCCTGCTGGCGAGCGCCATTAGCAGCAACATGCACAGCTCCAGCCCGGGTGGGGGAAGAGAGAACAACAGCGTGCAGAGCGGACGCATGCAGGGGCTTTAGTGGCTGCAGCCCAGGACCCCGGGCTAATAGGGGCCTGGACTGCAGCCCCTAAGCCTCTTTCATAATCTGGCCTTCATCCTGACCCCCCCAGGCCTGGACATCCCCATAGGGCTGTGCCACTGCACGGAATACATGCAATGTCAAACACTCGTGCAGACTGTCTCTCTACCAGCAAACTGCGGAGCTCAGACTGACCAAAAGCTTCACGGCAGGACCAACAGTAACTGTTGTTTACTGGGTTGTTGTAGATTTAGATCTTATTGTTGTTATAGTAACTGAGTTAGATTACTAGGGGTCAGCCCAGCCAGTATGGGCTAGTTCTAGTTAGTTCTGTGTTATGGAACAAATGGACACTTGCAGCTGCTTCCAGCTCTCTGTGTTTCAAGTGATTTCCTTGTAGACTCTGTAACTCCAGACAGTATAACAAAGTGGCAACGAGGGTGGGAGGCCTGCGCTGCCTCCAGCAAAAGAAGTAGTAGAAGTCAATGTAAGAAAACAAACCTTTTTGCTGTTCTGGAAGGTGGGGTGAGAACTGACTGCTACACTGACAGTGCAAACTAAAACTAAAATCAGTGAAGCCCAGAGGAGAGGAGAGGAGAGGAGGAGTGCAGAAGCATGGCTACACTTACAGGGCCAGTAGGACCTTTTGAGGAGACTATAGAGTAATGTCATGTATATACTGAGTGTTCTGAACTTTTTGTTATTGCAAATTACATTGAGGGAGAAAAGAAGGTGCCAATATTCTTAAGCGTTGTAGGGGCTAAGACCAACTCTCTGCTACACAGTTTGCTGCTCCCTATTAAGCCAGAGACCAAATCTAACAGTGACACTGTGGAAATCCTGGGGTCACATTATGCTCCCAAACCATTGGTAATTGCAGAAAGGTCTAGGTTCCACAACAGAGACCAAAAAGAAAGTGAAACAACTGTACAGTTTGTAGCAAATTGGAAAAAGCTTGCGGAACACGGTGAATTTAAGGAGATGTTAAATGATGTGACAGGTTAGTGTGTGGCCTGCGCAGTGAAGCTATATGGAAGCACCTATTAACAGAGGCTCAGCTCACCCTACTGTTGATATTGCAGTCTCCATGGAACTGGCCACACGGGAGGCGCAATATCTCAGTGCACCCTCTAGGGTGCATAAAGTGTCCCAAGAACCTACCCACAAAACAGTGGAGAGCCAGGAATGTTACCGCTGTGGTAAGCTGAGTCACCAGGCATCAGAATACTAGTGCAAGGACCTAGTGTGTCAACAGTGTGGGGAAAAAAGACACATTGAGCGTGCCTGCAAACCAAAGAAAATAAGGCCTATGGTCTGGCAAACCAAAAAGGAAAATCTGCATACCCTCGAGGAGACTCAGGATGATCAAGGTGACACCCCATCTGAAGAAGCAGCGTCTTGCTATGTTTTGTCTTTGGCAGAGGGCTCCCATGAATACGGAGTAACCCCATTGTTGGGCAGCAAACCTGTATGCATGGAACTGGACAGCGGTGCAGCAGTTTCATTGGTCTCAGACAGTATGTATAAGCTAAAGCATCTTCTGCTTAAGGCGACAAAGTTCGTTCTGAAGACACATACAGGAGAAGCAGTACCCCTCTTGGGCACTACTGAGGTTAAGGTGGCACTCAATGGACAGACTGCAGAATTGCCACTGTTTGTGGTGAAAGGCCATTACCCAGCCTTAATGGGTAGACCATGGCTTAGGAAGATCCTGCTGAACTGGGCAGAAGTGCACCAGATGACTAAAGAAGAAACAGGTCTGACCGATGTATTAAAGAAACATGCTGCTGTTTTTGGAGAGGATCTGGGAAGTATGAGGGGAATCACCATGAAACTGAACATTAAACCTGGCAGCCAACCAAAATATCTGAAGGCCAAAACTGTGCCAGATGACATCAGGCCAAAAGTTGAAGCAGACCTGGAGCACCTAGTCAAAAATGGAGTCCTAATACCAATTACCCATAGTCCATGGGCAACTCCAATAGTTCCAATATTGAAAAAAGATGGTTCCATTCAGATTTGCGGCGATTTTAAGGTCACTGTTAACCCAGTGTTGTGTGCAGAGCAATACCCTCTTCCCTGCATCCATGAATTCTTTGTGGGCCTGGCTGGGGGACAAAAGTTCAGCAAGATTGATCTGAATCAAGCATATTTACAGATGCATGCTGACGAGAAGTCCCAAGAGCTGTTGATTATTGTGACGCAAAAAGGGCTTTATCATTACTGTTGTTTACCCTTCAGAATAACTTCTGCCTCAGCTTTGTTCCACAAGGCTATGGACCAGATTTTGTGCGGCTTGCCAGGAGTCCAGTGCTATCTTGATGACATCCTGGTCATGAGCAGGAATGAGGAGGATCACCTTAAGAACTTAGAGGCTACCTTACTGGAAGAGTATGGTCTATGAGTCCACAAAGACAAATGTTCATTCTTTCAGCCCTCTGTTGAATATTTGGGACACATCACTGATGCTACTAGCCTTTGTAAGTCCCCTTCAAAAGTTGAGGTTATTGTGGAGGCTCCACCCACTCAAAATGTTAGTCAGCTTCACACATTTCTAGAACTATTAAACTATTATAGAAAATGTATTTCACATTTCGCCACATTGTTAAACCCACTTCATGAGCTCCTTGGCCAGAACAAGGCCTGGAAGTGGACTGAAGCCTGTGATGTTGCATTTAACAAAGCTAAACTCGGAGGTCCTGACGCATTTTGATCCATCCTTACCTTTACAGTTGGCCTGTGATGTCTCCCTGTATGGAATTGGAAGTGGTCTTGTCACACATTATGACTTCGGGAGAAGAGAAAACAATTGCTTTTGCTTCACGCACCTTAAGTAAGGCAGAAACGAATTATGCACAAATCAAGCATGAAGCATTGGAAATCGTTTTCAAGATTCGGAAATTTCACCAGTACCAGTTTGGATGGAAGTTTACACTTCTCACTGACCATCAACCTCTCACTGCAATTTTTGGTCCACACACAGGCATTCCACCATTGGCTGCTAGTTGTATGCAATGATCAGCCTTGTGGCTTTCGGGACACACACATGAGATCAGATATCGGAAATCCACTATGCATGGCAATGCAGATGGTCTCTCTAGGCAGCCTTGGCCAGTCAAACATCAAGATATTGGCCAGAAGGAAATCTTCTACTTTGAATAGGTAGAGAACATGCCTATCACTGCTGCACAAGTTAAGAGAGCAACTCGTGTGGACTCAGAACTGTCCCAACTTATGGACCTAGTGATGCCTGGAACATCTCTAGGGAACTCTCAGGCCTCACCTGTCCTTGTTCCCTACATGTCCAGGAGGACAGAGTTATCGATCCATTCTAGGTGCTTGTTGTGGGGAATGCATGTCATTATTCCAAAGATACTGAGACAACAGATGTTAGAACAGCTGCATTCAGGTCACTGTGGAATGGCGCGCATGAAAGAAATTGCACAAAGCTATTTTGTATTGGCCTGGCTTGGACAGTGCCACAGAAGAGAAGGCAAGCACTTGTATCTCATGCCAGGGTATGAAGAATGCACCTCAGTTGGCACCTTCAGTTCACCCTTGAGACTGGCCTGAGAAACTGTAGCAACGTATTCATGTTGATTTTGCTGGCCCATTTGAAGGTAGCATGTTCTTGGTAGATGCCCATTCCAAATGGCAAGAAGTCTCTATGATGCCATCCACTACTGCTGAGAGTACTATCCAAAAACTACAGGGAATCGTTTGTCGTTCTGGTCTTCAAGAACAACTTGTGAGCAACAACGGTCTACAGTTTCTCTCTCAGGAGTTTGGAAACTGTATGAAAGCAAATGGGATACATCACATCACTTCAGCACTGTATCACCCATCCACCAATCAAATGCCTGAAAGGGTTGTGCAGACAATGAAACAAGCTTCGAAATCAGCTAGAGGACATTCGCTCATGCAAAAGCATCTTGACACCTTCTTACTATCCTACAGATATACACCTCGTGCTACAACCAAAACGTCCCCGGCTTCTCTAATAATGGGACATGAGCTGTGCACTTGCTTTGAACTGCTGAAACCTTATGAACCATGACAAACTGCACAACATCAACAGCAAGGTCAAGTCATCAGGCGCATCCAGAGCAAGAGACCAAACCTTTAGTCCTGGAGAGCTGGTTTTGGCTCGGAACTATGCTCCTGGAGCTGAATGGGTCCCTGCCACTGTCATCGCTCAAACAGGACCAGTTTCCTATATTGTGCGGACTGCAGAGGATCTCGTCTGGCGGCGGCATGTAGATCAGTTGTTGCCAGGTTATGCCTGCCCCCAGGACACATCTCCAGTTGAGCTGCCCGACCTCACCACTACCGGTGAGCTACTGAGTCAAGAGTCACCTGTTTCTGACTCTCCTCCATCACCGCCTGCGGCAAACACAATCTCCCTTCCTGAGTGGGCTGAGATGACAGCCTCACCTGTTCACTCTTCAAGTCACGAGCCCATTGTCAGGCCCGCATTTGACATAACGCCTTTGGGTGCAAGAACACCAGACGACCGCTGTAATCCCTTGTTTAGTGTTTGTTTTATTAAAGGAATGTTCTTATTAAGTGGGGGAGGAACATATTGTGTATTGGGTTGTTGAAGAAATAGATCTTGTTTTTGTTACAGTAACTAAGTTAGGGGTCAGACCAGCTGGTTTGGGCTGGTTCTAGTTAGTTCTATATTATGGAACAAATGGACACTTGCAGCTGCTTCCAGCTCTGTGTTTCAAGTGATTTCCTTCTAAACTCTAACTCCAAACAGCACAACAGTAACAGCACTGAAGAGGTGCCTCTTTGGTGGAGAAGGAGCACGGCTCCATCTGGCACCTTCCACCAGCACCAGCCACATGGACATCCAAGGAAATGGTCCTGCACACAGGAGCTGTGTTTGCCAGCAAGATAAGCCAGCCCCAGCTGGTGTAAAGCAGCACAGACCATGCAAGTGAGAGGAGCTGACTCACACCCTCTGCGCATGGGCCCATATTTTGCAGCAGGTACAGGTTATAAAAGCAGGTGATGCCAGCCCGCCCTAGATCAGTGTATTTTCTGCCTGAATCTGTCTTTGCACAGCATTCCACAGCAGGTGCAAACAGAACCAGCAAAGCCACGTCGAGCCCCTTTCCCCCCTAGGGCAGAAGCTGAGCTCTGAGCGCTGCACCATGTCAGGAACAGGACTGGCTGGGATGTGACTAGAATACAAGGCAGAATCGTTACCAGTGAAGAGAGGGAATAGCCCAAGTGGGTTTCAATCTTTGCTAATGCAGAAGAAGCAAAGCATTGAATCCCAGAATCACAGAATCCAAAGGTTGGAAGAGAGTCCAACCCGCTGCCAAAGTAGGACCAACCCCAACAAAATCAACCCAGCCAGGGCTTTGCCAAGCCAGGACTTCAAAACCTCTAGGGATGGAGATTCCACCCCCTCCCTAGGTAATCCATCCCACTGCTTCACCACCCTCCTAGGGAAATAGTTTTTCTTCATATCCAACCTAGACCTCCTCCACTGTAACTTGAGACCATTGCTCCTTGTTCTGCCATCCCTCACTACTGAGAACAGCCTCTCTCCAGCCTCTTTGGAACCCCCCCTCAGGTAGCTGAAGGCTGCTATCAAATCCCCCCTCACTCTTCTCTTCTGCAGAATAACAGTCCAAATCCCTCAGCTTCTCCTTGTAAGTCACGTGCTCCAGACCCCTAATCATTTTTGTTGCCCTCCACTGGACCCTCCAATGCATCCACATCCCTTCTGAAATGGGGGTCCAGAAAGGACACAATACTCTACATGTGGCCTCACTAGTGCCAAATAAAGGGGAATAATGACTTCTCTAGATCTGCTGGCAATGCTCCTCCTAATGCACCCTAATATGCCATTAGCCGTCTTGGCTACAAGGGCACACTGTTGACTCATATCCAGCTTCTTATCCACTCTAACCCCCAGGTCCTTTTCTGCAGAACTGCTGCTTAGCCAGTCGGTCCCCAGCCTGTAACAATGCTTGGGATTCTTCCGTCCCAAGAACAGGACTCTACACTTGTCCTTGTTGAACCTCGTCAGATTTCTTTTGGTCCAATTTTCCAATTTGTCTAGGTCACTCTGAACCCTCCTGAGTTCTCTTCCAGCCCTATGATTCTATGAACCCTATTCCTGCCCTCCAGCGTATCTACCTCCCCCCCAGCTTAGTGTCATGCGGGAGTTTGCTGAGGGTGCAATCCATCTCCTCATCCAGGTCATTAATAAAAATGCTGAACAAAACCGACCCCAGAACCGACCCTTGGGGCACTCCACTAGAAATCGACCGCCAACCTGACACTGAGTCACTGACCACTACCTATTGAGCCCAACAATCTAGCCATCTTTCCAGCCACCTTACAGTCCATTTATCCAATCCATACTTCCTTAACTTGCTGGCAAGAATACTGTGGGAGACCGTAACAAAAGCCTTGCTAAAGTCAAGGTATGTCACATCCACTGACTTCCCCATGTCCACAGAGCCAGTTACCTCATCATAGAAGGCAATCAGATCGGTCAGGCACGACTTGCCCTTGGTGAATCTGTGTTGATAGTTCCTGATCACTTTCCCCTCTTCCAAGTACTTCAAAATGGATTCCTGGAGGATCCTCTCCATGATTTTTCCAGGGACTGAGGTGAGGCTGACTGGTCTGTAGCTCCCTGGATTCTCCTTCTTCCCTTTTTAAAATGTGGGCACTACATTTGCCTTTTTCCAGTCATCTGGGACCTCCCCTGATCGCCACAATTTTTCAAAGATAATGGCCAAAGGCGCTATAATCACATCAGCCAACTCCCTCAGCCCCCTTGGATGCATTAGATCCGGCTCCATGGATTGGTGTGTGTCCAGCTTTTCTAAATAGTTCTTAACCTGTTCTTTCTCCACCGTGGGCTGCTCACTCCTCCCCACACTGTGTTGCCTAGCACAGCAGTCTGGGAGTTGACCTAGTCTGTGAATACAGAGGCAGAAAAAGCCTTGAGTACTTCAGCTTTCCCCACATCATCTGTCCCTAGGTTACCACCCTCATCTAGTAGGGGCCCCACACGCTCCCTGATCACTCTCTTATTGCTAACGTGCCCGTAGAAACCTTTCTTGTGACCCCAAAGCAGCCCCAGGCTTTCCAGAGCTTCGCCTCTGGGGAACCTGGAGCATTCGGAAACAACAGGGCTCTACCAAAAAGGGCATGGGGGTGCTGCCGGGAAGGCAGGAGTCCTGGGTCCTAGTCCCTGCTCTGCTGCTCCCTCAGTCTGTTGTCTGAGGCCAGTTGCTGTTGAGTGCAACAACTGTCATGACAACAGAAAGACTGATTCTTCTATTGATAAGCCATGCATTTCCCTTCGCTGCAGGCAGACTGCCAACCAAAACAATGGGCCAGCCCCTCTCGGAGAGCCTGCAGGCGCAGCGCTCTGGTCGAGAACTTACACTCAGTTACACAAATGTAAACCAGGAGTGAATCCGCCAGGAAGATCTCAATGGTCTTACTCTGGATTCACACCTCTTGGACAGTTTTATTGGCTCACCAGCGTAAATCACAAGCAACCCCACTGGGGTCTGAGACTTCTCCCATTCCCCTGGCGTAAATCAGGAGTGACTTTGGGCAGTGAAGGAACCCTAAAGTAAGGAGAGAGTTCAGGCTCTCAGCCATTGCTTATGCTGCCTCCCAGAGGATGTAGCCCCTTAGCAGCAGTGCATACAGCAGCACTCCACGTGGCCTCCAACACTTGGCACAGGGGACGTTCAGCATCTGTCCCTGTTGTCCAGCCACCCAGCACTCCCTGGGGCTGCTGGAAACCAGCCCAGGAGCAAGCACCAGACAATGAATGGCCAGGATGGGGGGCACTGACAAGGGATGTGCCACATGCCATGGTCAAGGCTCAGTACAGCAGATCTGGCAAAGCACCTGGCATGGCAGGGGTTAAAGAAAGGAGCACACCCCTTCCCTTCCCTCCAGTAGCTGAGTGCTACCCCTCCTCCCATCCTGCCCCTGGCTGATGGCAGAGCCTCTGGCACAGGGCTGGTGGGTCAGTTCTGCCACTGCCCAGATGGGAGACCTGCCCACGAGCTGCACTGCCCATTTGGCCTGGTGATCAGGAGTGGAGCCATGCCTGCAGCACAGTGATCACCCGCGGCTTCCCCACACACACCAGTGTATCGCCCAGGTTAAGTGACGAAAGAGAGCCAGGTGGGTAGCCAAAAGTCACCTACTACAGGACAGGTTCAATAAGGAAAGTAACAGATCACCACTGGCCATCACCTACAGCCCCATCTAAAGCCTCTCTAGTACATCATCAAGGAACTACAACCTACCCTGGAAGATGATCCCTTACTCTCACAGACCTTGGGAGGCAGGACAGCCCCAACCTGAAGCAAATACCTGCAATTACACAACACACCACAGAAACACTAACGCAGGAACCAATCCCTGCTGCCAACTCTGTCTTCTAATCTGCTCAAGCAGCACCATCATAGGACCTAACCACATCATTGGGGCTCATTCACCTGCCCATTTACTAATGTGATATCGCTATCATGTGCCTGCAATGCCCCTCTGCCATGTTCATTAGACAAACCTAAACTGTCTATGCAAAAGGGTAAATGGACA
Source organism: Pelochelys cantorii (assembly GCA_032595735.1). Lineage (NCBI taxonomy): Eukaryota > Metazoa > Chordata > Testudines > Trionychidae > Pelochelys > Pelochelys cantorii. The sequence continues at coordinate 16,557,823 of CM064353.1, forward strand.
CAAATCAGACATTGAGACTATTGGTTGTACCTCCCTTAACCAAGACTCTCTGGTCCAGCAACATCCATGGTCTGGCAGGACCACAGAGTCCAGGTATAGGGAGGCCTCCCCAGAGGGGCAGTAGCACAGGGGGAGGGGGCGGGGACTCACCCGGGAGCCCCATGGGGGGGGGAGAACCACAGCAGGGAGATCTGGCCCCAGCAACTGGGCAGTACCAGGAGGCCGGCCCCAGCCACGCAGCTCTCGCCCCAGTGACAGGCAGGAAGCTCCAACTCGGCTGCACAGCTCTGACCCTGGCAGCAGCCAGGAAGCTCCAACCCCAGCAGCAGCAGGGCCAGCGGGAGCTGGGGAGGGGTACAGAGGTTCAACCTGTACTAACATTCAAAAACCAGTAGGGGGGGCATTTCAACCTCCCTGGACACTCAGTAAGACTTCAGAGTTGCCAAGGATCTGTACCGGGACCAGTGCACCTTAACGTAGTCATAAATGAATTCGAAAAGGGGGTGAGCAGCGAGAGCGCAGAATTTGCAGAGGATACACAGTTATTCAAGCTAGTTAAGTCCCAAGTTGAATGAGAACAAATTACAAAGAGATCTCACGAACCTGGACAACAAAATGACAAATGAAATTCAGCACTGACGAGCATAAAGAATCAGAGGGGTAACTGAATTAGTCTGCAACAGGAAAAAATGTTCTGTTAGTCTTTAAAGTGCTACTAGACTGTTGTTTTTTAAGCATAAAGTAATTCGCTTTGGAATAAATAATCCCAACTATATATATAAAATGATGGGGTCTAAATGTGCCACTTAAGAAAGATCTTGGAGTCATTGTGGATAGTTCATAGAATCACAGAAGATCAGGGTTGGAAGAGATCTTAGGTCATCGAGTCCAACCCCCTGTTCAAAGCAGATCAATCCCAACTAAATCATCCCAGCCAGGGCTTTGTCAAACTCGGCCTTAAAAAACTGTTCTCTGAAAACATCCACTCGTGCAGCAGTAGGGAAAAAAGCAAACAATGTTAGGAGCGGGATAGATAAAACAGTAAATATAATGCCACTGCAGAAATCCATGGTACACCCACACTTTGAACAGTGCGTGCAGATCTGGTTGCTCTCTCTCAGAAAAGATATATTAGAACTGGAAAAGGCAGAGAGAAGAGCAACAAAAAGGAGTGGGGTTACGGAACTAGTTCCATATGAGGTGAGATTAACTAGATTGGGACTGTTCTGCTTCAAATAGAGATGGCTAAGGGGAGATTTGACACAGGTCTGTAAATCATGACAGTGGTGGAGAAAGTGACTAGAGAACTGTTATTTATCCCTGTACGTAATACAAGAACCAGGGGTCACCAGATGAAAGTAATAGCAGCAGGTTCAAAACAAACAAAAGGAAGTATTTCGTCACACAATGCACAGTCAATCTGTGGAACTCCTTGCCAGAGGATGTTGTAAAGGCCTAAATTCTAACAGGGTTCAAAAAAACTGGAGAAGTTCCTGGAGGAAAGGTTCATCGATGGCTATTAACTGAGCAGGTCAGGGATGCAACCCCTCACTCTCGGTGTCCCCAAACCTCCAACTGCCAGAAGCTGGGACAAACTCACTCAAGAATTGGCCCATTCTGTTCATTCCCTCTGAAGCATCTGGCACTGGTCCCTGTCAGAAGACAAGAGACTGGGCTAAATGAACATTGGTCAGGCCCAGTTTGGCCATTCTTATGTGTGTGTCTTTGTGGGTGCACACATGTGAAATAACAGCATGTTGCATTGTGGCAATTGTTTCTGACTTGCAAAAATGTTCTCTGGTCCCTGAGAAGGCAAGAAGGGAATTATGGGCAGCTCTTGCATGGCAGCTGGGCCATCGTGCCTGCTCTTTGGGGACAGGAAAGTTATGGTTTTGATACCACAAAGTGACAGCCAACCACACTGCACCCAGGCATTGGAATTTATTATTGCACAACCTTCCACAGTGGGCTTGCCTGTTGCTCCTCTGGGGTACAAACTTTGGCAGTGAGGAGCAGTCCGCACACCTTTTAGAAACACCCCCCACCCCAGATGCTGCCCTGTGCGAGGCTCTCTTTTGAGTCAGGGCAGAGCCAAGTGCCCTGCGGTGGGTTAGCAGCCATTGTAGGGCTGCAAGAGACCTCTACTATGAGACAGAACAATGAGGCCACAAATTGAATGGCTTGAAAACTCTCCCCAGTCACACCTTTGCCGGAGGAGCCCTTGCCACTGGGCCTTATACTCTTTTTAGAAAAGCTAGACATATACAAACCCATGGGTCCGGATTTAATGAATCCAAGAGTGCTGAGGGAGTTGGCAAATGTCATTGCAGAGCCTCTGGACATTATCTTTGAAAAATCCTGGAGATCGGGAGAGATCCCGGATGACTGAAAAAAGGCAAATGTGGTGCCCATCTTTAAAAAAGGGAAGGCGGACGATCCAGGGAACTACACACCAGTCAGCCTTACCTCAGTCCCCAGAAAAATCATGGAGGGGATCCTCAAGGAATCCATTTTGAAACACTTGGAAGAGGGGAAAGTGATCAGGAAGAGTCAACATGGATTCACCAAGAGCCAGTCATGCCTGACCAATCTGATTAGCTTCTATGATGTGGTAACTGGCTCTGTGGATATGGGGAAGTTGGTGGATGTGATATACCTTGACTTTAGCAAAGCTTTTGATACGGTCTCCAACAATATTCTTGCCAGCAAGTTAAGGAAGCATGGATTGGATAAATGGACTGCAAGGTGGATAGAAAGCTGGCTAGATTGTCAGGCCCGAGTGATCAATGGCTCAATGTCTGTATGGCAGTCAGTTTCAAGTGGAGTGCCCCAAGGATCAGTTCTAGGACTGGTTTTATTCAACATCTTCATTAATGACCTGGATGAGGGGATGGATTGCTCCTTCAGCAAGTTCGCAGATGACACTAAGCTAGGGGGAGAGGTAGATACGTTGGAGGGCAGGGATAGGGTCCAGAGTGACCTAGACAGATTAGAGGATTGGGCCAAAAGAAATCTGATGAGGTTCAACAAGGACAAGCGTAGAGTCCTGCACTTGGGACGGAAGAATCCCAAGTACTGTTATAGGCTGGAGACCGAATGGCTAAGTAGCAGTTCTGCAGAAAAGGACCTGGGGATTACAGTGGATGAGAAGCTGGATATGAGTCAACAGTGTGCCCTTGTAGCCAAGACGGCTAATGACATATTAGGGTGCATTAGGAGGAGCATTGCCAGCAGATCTAGAGAAGTCATTATTCCCCTTTATTCGGCACTAGTGAGGCCACATCAGGAATATTGCATTCAATTCTGCCCCCTCCCGCCCCCCCACTACAGAAAGGATGTGGACGCACTGGAGAGGGTCCAGCGGAGGGCAACCAAAATGATTAGGGGGCTGGGTCACTTGACCTATGAGGAGAGGCTGAGGGATTTGGGCTTATTTACTCTGCAGAAGAGAAGAGTGAGGGGGGATTTGAGAGCAGCCTTCAACTTCCTGAAGGGAGGTTCCAAAGAGGATGGAGAGAGGCTGTTCTCAGTAGTCACGGATGGCAGAACAAGGAGCAATGGTCTCAAGTTACAGTGGGGGAGATCTTGGCTGGATATTAGGAAAAACTATTTCCCTAGGAGGGTGGGAAAGCACTGGGATGGGGTCCCTAGGGAGGTAGTGGACTCTCCATCTCTAGAGGTTTTTAAGTCTCGGCTTGACAAAGCCCTGGCTGGGATGATTGAGTTGGCGTTGGTCCTGTTTTGGGCAGGGGCTGGACTCAATGATCTCCTGAGGTCTCTTCCAGCCCTAGGATTCTATGCCCAGGAGGTCAGTTTCATTATGCACATTTTACAGGTGGGGAAACTCAGGCACAGTGACTGGCCCAAGGTCACCAGTAGCTCAGAGCTAGGAGAAACCTAGATCTCCCGACTACCACTCCAGCATGCTGGGCACGAGACATGCGGCTGCCACTGCTCTGAGCGAATGGAGCATTAGCTATACTGTTGTTCTCACCCCAGGTCCTGCTTAGCACTGTGTGGATCCCAATGCCGCATGGAAATGCTGAAGGGTTAATTCATGGCAGAATTTGGCCCCAACAGTTTTTGATGGGTGTTTTATAATTACATCCCCATTAGTGCCACAGAAACCCCTCCTGCAGACCAGTGTGGGGTCAGTGGGGGCACAGCCAGGACTTCCTGGGTTTTCTCTCTTCGATTCTGCTGTCCCCTCCTAGCCTCACGCCCACCCCACCAACCCGCTCCACGGCAGCCGCCCAGCCTTCGCCGAGATTCCAGGGCCTGACACGAAGCTCACGGGAGCCAGCAGGCGACAGAGGAGAGTTAATGAGAGCCCAGCGGTTTACCACCCTGTAAGCGGAACACAGTGACCAGACTTGGCAATTGGCTGGAGACAGCATAGAAACCGCCTCCAGACTGGGGCTCGGCGGCACGAGCTGGTGGTTTGAGGTGAGAGACGCCCTCTTGCCAAACCAGGCTGCTGAGTTTCGAAAGGGGAGACCGGCCCCCATTGAATGGCTGGAGGCTGAGGAAACACGTGCGGTGCTCTGTGCATGCCCTAGGCCAGTGCTGCGGGGCTCCCCGCCCCTTAAGGAGAGCTGGGTGCAGCCATTCCTGTGACAGATCCACTACCTCCTAGCTGGGATGGATCCAGCTGATCATCAAAGCCAGCAATTGGCTCTGATGGGAAGAGCCTCCAGGAAGGCCCTGGGTCCAGTGAAGAGCTACAGGAAGCAGGCTGGCTCCTGCCTAAGGCAGGATCTGACCCCAGGCAGAGGGCATGTAGGGTGAGACTCTGGGAATAGGCAGGTCCCTGATGTGCTGCACTGGTGTGTGGCAGAAATACAGCTGAAGCCCTGAAGAAAGGGCCTGTCCCAGTCTGAGACTGGGCTGGGGGTCTCGCCCTCTGCCAAGCTCCCTCTCCCCTCTTCATTCCTTCGCCCACCACACAGAGAGCCTCACTGGAGCATTAAAGAGGCTGGGGGCAGGAGAGAGCAGGACTCCAGGGTTTATTTCCTGCTGCAGCTGAAAGAGACTTTGGGCAAGTTATCGGGGGGGAGGGGCACTGCTCAGCATTTACATCACCCTTCCCACGCCGGCCCGGGCCAGGCATAGCTGCCGATCCCACCAGCCAACCAATTCGGTGAGGAATCCTGGTTACGTGCCACCTGAAGCCCAAGGCACAGTCTGTACCTGCTAGCTACACATGTGGGGTGGGGCAGGACAATGCAGTAAGACCTCACCCGATAGCCCCATAGAGGTTAGGGGGGAGCCCCCAGGCCGTTCAGAGCACACTGTGTGATTGTTACACAGAACTGCATCCCCAGCTGCTCTGCGCTGGCACAGCCCCAAGGATGCACCAGCAGGGGCAATTTACGCTAGAGAGCCCCTGCTCTTGAACTGCATTTACATTCATTTGCAGATTATTTGTTATCGGAGCAGGGGGGAAGGGCCTGGGAGTCAGAACTCCTGGGTTCCTTTCTAGCTCTTCTCTGCCACTGACTTGCTATGTGCTCTCGGGCAACTCGCTTCACTTCTCTGTGCCTTAATTTCCCCATCTGTAAAAAGAGGCAGTGTGACCCTGCCTCCCAGACACTTGTAAAGCACATAGGGCAGCTGCAGTATTAGCCAGCCTTAAGGCCAGCAGGGACCATTGTGATCACCTGCTCTGAGCTGCTGTGGCCTAGCCCAGTGTGAGCCCAGGAGCTGCCCCAGCACCTAACGTGAAGACAGGAATTGATCTGGGTGTTGCTGTTGGCTCTGGCTGGGAACATTCGGGACGCTGGAGGGGAGAGGAGCAGGCCCCTCTTCAGGCTGTCCCCAGCCAGGAGCTTCCCTCTTTCTGGAGCCGTCTCTCACTGGAGACCCCCTACTGAAGGGTGATGGTGTCTGCACAGCGACTGTCAGGCCCTCAGGCCTCGTTAACAAGATGCCGAGAAGTTCTTTGGTCTGACTTCTCCGCGCTGGAGTTTCCCACCGTGTCTCTTAATTAGCCCTGACAGATTTCAGGAGGTTTTCTCATTAGCGTGAGAGCTCATTCTGTCAGCAGTTGATCCTCCCATCGACCAGGCCTGGGAGCCATTCCAGCTCAGAGCCAGCTGTACTTACGTAGCCCTGGGAGTTTTCCTTCTACCCGGAGGACCTACAAAGGCATCCAGCTAAGATCAGCTGAGCAAGAAGGACTAGAGGTGTGGGGGTTTGATTGCATGTTTTGTACTGTTTGCTCTGATCCACACACCGGGAAGTGATGTCTAGTGGCTACAGCAGGGATCCCAGCTCTATTCCCTGAGAAGGAACGTTACGCACAAAATCCTGACCAGACTCCTACTCAGCAAATTGCTATCCTTTCCTGTGATTTCTCTTAAACGGGTAGGCAGCAGTCATTCACTGCCTGCTTGGACTGTTACTGTCAGCTGTTCAACAGCCCCTGTGCTTCTGCTCTGCCCTCAAAGTAGCTGCATTTCATGGGAGCCAGGGAACCTTGCAGTCACTCACAAGGCAAAAGAAGATGCAGATGAGCTTCCAGTAAGCAGCCCATGAGTCCGCTAGTGCCTCCCAGACCTTCAGCTCCAGCAGTAGCATTAATATTCTAGATCCACAGGCCCCAAGTGTGATCCCTGCAGGCGCACAGTTACCGATAGCTATTCCAATGCAGTTCAGAACTAGGCTGCCCGGCCTTGCCTGTGCCTAGGCGAGTGGGGAAGCCCCTAGCACCACTAAGGAAGGGTGGTTTTACTCTAATGTATCTAAGCCCCTGGCTCGGAGGGGTGCTCGGGGCTGCAGTGACTATGGGGGTCTAGCAATACGAGAGCTGGGGGTGGGGGCAGCACAGGCAGGGGGAGCAATGGACACTGGGCTAGGGGAGGCTGGGTGGGTCTAGAATTGTCTGGGGAGAGTGGGGAAACCTGGCCCAGCAGCAGTGCAGCAGGCAGCTGAGTTGTGACCATGGGGGGTGCTTAGCAGAGAGGAGATCCTAGAGGTAGATAGGGCCATGAAGGCAGCTGTGCCCATGTCCAACAGTCTGGAGGGGGCTCTGGCGACTTGGGGGCCCCTGTGAGCAGACAGGTGATTGGCACAAGGGGGAGTGGGCAGAGCAGAGGACCTAGGGTTGCATCAGGGGAAAGACCCCAAGAGGGCTCTTATCTGGGACAAGCTCCTCCAGGGCTCCCCAGCTGGGGGGAGCGGTTTGCTGATGGCTCCACCCTGCCCCTCCTCCTCACTTGTGAGATGCATGAGATCAGCCCAGGAGCAAGTCCCAGAACGTGGCGAGCAGCCCCCAGGCCTCCGATGATATGTTAGCTGGGATCGGCCCATTCATTACACATGGGCAGGGCAGGGAACGAAGGCCCAGCGAGTCAGTTGCATCTTCCCCACTTCCCCTTGGGAGGCCTGATCTGATGGAAATGCCCACCTCAGCCCAGGCCACCGGGCCAATCAGCCCCCTGCACCAGCTGAGGTGCCCTGGGATGAGCACCAGGCTCTTTGCACCCAGCACAGCTCAGCTGTGGGCACAGTGCTGCCGCGACTCCCCTTCCTTGGCTGTTCCTAAGCTCAGCGAGGGACCCCAAAGTTCTATGCCAGCAGCCAGCTGAGCCCCAGAGCCAGGGCTGTGGAGATGCCCCAATGGGACTGTGCAGTACCTGTGCTGCAGTCCCAGAGCTGCTGCCCTCGTCCCCGGAGCCCAGAGACCTTTCTCTATTTGTGCCACTACAGCAGCCGCCCCAGGCTCCACGCTGCATGCCCCCAGCGTAGGGGAGAGCCCCGCCCAAGGGGCTAACAGTGGAAACAGACCGACGCGCCCGGCGGAGCTGGCGTCCAGCAGCCATGCAAGCAAGCGCCCGTGGTCAGCCAGCGATTCCCAGGCAGAGCCGGGAATTGAGCCCCAGCGCCCGGCACTGCTCATCTTGCCAGTGGCGGGTCCATTCCTCCCCCCACCATTGCTGATCCCAGCGGCGTGCCAGGCTTCTGCCAGGCACATCCCTGTAAGGGCCTGCCCCTCCCCAACCCTGTAGCCTCCAGGGCTTGCCCTCGCTCAGCTCAACCAAGCCCAGATCCCTCGAGCTGCTGAGCCAGTCACCTGTGGCCAAATAGGGAAGAATCTGGGAGCCGGCACCACGGTCTCTTCACCCAACTGGCCCATCAGCCCTGGGCAAGAGAGGACAAGATTCCTCAGTGCAGCCTCCCCTTATCTGGGGTGCTCCAAAAATACTCCTCACACCCAGCCGCCTACCCGGCGCACGGCAGCAGCCAGACGTGGTGCCCAGCTCCAGTCATTCTTCACGTCAGCCGAGCACAGATAAGTCCCCCTCCCCGTGCCTCTTAGCAGCATACTGACACGTCACAGCCTCACCGGCCTCTTCCTCAGGACCTGGTCCTGAGCGTGCTGTGCACACCTGCAGGCCATGCCCTTAATGCACACAGGGACATACCCTTTGGGAACTTTTGGCTACTCAAAGCAGATGATGTCGCAGCGACACGGGGCGCAAGCGGAGGAATGAAGACACGGGGGCATGGTGTAGTGTGCTCTCCGCCCAGCCGCGAGCTCCCTGGGGGCAGGACACTGGCGGGAGCCAGGCAGGAGTGCAGGCTGCAGGGGCCTATCAGTCAGAAGGGATGCCAGGAATAGCCCTGCAGCAGAGACCACAGGGAGGCTCTGGCCTAGCCCAGCACAGCTGGCAGGAGGCAATGGAGGCTCTAGCACAGGAGGAACATCAGAGTTCTGGCGTGGGCCAGCCACGGACGGGGGGCTTAGAGCTTTGGTCGGGGGGGACTCTCTGTGCTGCAGCCGCTGTCTCGCTGTGAGGAAGGAGGAAGGAGGTCTGCATGGAGGGAGCCACCACTTGAAGGATCCACACACCCCAGGACCAGCGTGAGCCAAGACAAGTCCTGGAGAACGCAGGGGTTCTGAGAGCACAGGATCTGCAGGAGAGAGCCCAAGCCCCAACAAGCCACCTGCCTGCCTTGGCCATCGGGGACAGTTCACATGGGACCTAATACTGGGAGGTCTTTTCTGTCTCTGATGTAGGATGCTAGGAGTCAGGCCAAGGAAAGCTCTTAGCAGTGACCTCCGGTCCCAAAATCCGCCGGGCAAGGGGAGGAGAGGGCCTGCAGGGCGCCATCCAGGAACACTGGCCCAAAGGGACTCCCAGCCCTGGCTGTGAGGGAAGTGCCAGCCTCTCCCAGCAGGGGGTGATCTCTTACTGTCTGGACAAAGTAGGGTTCCAATGGAGCAAACACCACTACAATTTGGGGCCGGGGGAGGGGGCATTTTTTGTTTTTCTCCCAAGAGTCAGGTTGATTGGGGTAGTTTCCCTTCCCAGCAAGCAGCTGGGAAGGGAAACTCAGAGGCAATTGCGGGGGGAGGGAGGGGCGGGTGAGAATCCATCAGGTCCTTCACAGAAGAGAAACCAAATCAAATCTCAAACAGGAAAAATCCACTTGACACCACAGTTTCTTGGCTCCCTTCCCTTTTTCTTTTTGAAAGTCAAGTTGTACAGCTCCAGACAAAGCCCCTTCTCCTTCTGATCCCACAGTGCCCATATGAGGGGGACTCAGGGTTAATTCCTTTGCTGGTTACAATGGCTAAGCAGTCATCAGTCACCCCCAGAGGAACTCAAAGACTCCTAAGACACAGCAGGAAAAACTACTGGCCAGGTACTCAGCTGGTGTAAATCGGTGTGGCCACCTGTCACCCATGTACACAGACTGCCAGCTTCCACCCTCACACCGGTTACACCAATAACACTCCAGTGACGTCTACCGAGCGTCTCTTGATTTATCCTAGAGTAAGTGAGCTCAGAACCAGACCTGTGACCTGGCTCTGCTGGCAAGGAGTAACTCCACAGCTACAGGCGGGAAAGGGGGAGGGAGAAGGGACGTATTTGCCATCATAAGTGTGCTCAGAATCTGAAATTCTGCTCAAGCCCCTCCCCCCCCCCGCCCCCAGCCCACATTTAATGGAATCACTCATCCCAAACACGTCTTCAGAAGTCACTCTAGGTGAATTGCGGCACTGTGATATAATTACAGGCAGGGTTAGAACAAGAGTCCAACTTCTGCAGAGCAGAAAGAATTGACTTTAATTTGATTTTTGTATCTTTTCCCCTTCTTGGACCAAAAATCCTAAACTAAAACAACTCTGCGCCCATGCCCCGTTACACAAGGTATGCACCCCATGGATGCTAAGGAGCAAATAACCTGCCTCGACCTCGACCCCGACCCCAAGCAGCTCCTCCCATCCAGCAATGACCCCTGAGCCACAAATGACGCACAGAATCACAGAATCCTGGGGCTGGAAGAGATCTCAGGAGACCATCAAGTCTAGCCCCCTGCCCAAAGTAAGACCAACCCCAACTCAATCATCCCAGCCAGGGCTTTGCCAAGCCAGGACTTAAAAACCTCTAGAGATGGAGATTCCACCCCCTCCCTAGGTAACCCATTCCAGTGCTTCCCCCCCCCCCACTGAAATAGTTTTTCCTAATATCAAACCTAAACCGCCCACACTGCAACTTAAGACCATTGCGCCTTGTTCTGCCATCTGTCACTACTGAGAACAGCCTTTCTCCATCCTCTTTGGAACCCCCCCCTTCAGGTAGTTGAAGACTGCTATCAAATCCCCCTTCACTCTTCTCTTCTGCAGAGTAAATAAGCCCAAATCCCTCAGCCTCTCCTCTTAAGTCATGTGTTCCAGCCCCCTAATCATTTTTGTTACTTTCACTGGACTTTCTCCAATGCATCCACATCTTTTCTATAATGGGGGGCCCAGAATTGGATGCAATACTCCACGTGGCCTCACTAGTGCCGAATAAAGGGGAATAATCACGCCTAGATCTGCTGGCAATGTGCTTCCTAATGCACCCTAATATACCATCAGCCTTCTTGGCTACAAGGACTCTCTGTGGACTCAGATCCAGCTCCTCATCCACTGTAATCCCCAGGTCCTTTTCTGCCGAACTGCTGCTTAGCCATTCAGTCCCCAGCCAGTAACAATGCTTGGGATTCTTCTGTCCCAAGTGCAGGACTCTGCACTTGTCCTTGTTGAACCTCATTAGATTTCTTTTGGCCCAATCCTCTAATCTGTCTAGGTCACTCTGGACCCTCTCTCTGCCCTCCAGCGTATCTATCTTTTCCCCTAGCTTAGTGTCACCTGCAAACTTGCTGAGGGTGCTATCCATCCCCTCATCCAGATCATTAATAAAGATGTTGAACAAAACCAGCCCCAGAACCAACCCTTGGGGCACTCTGCTTGATATCGACCGCCACCCAGACATCAAGCCATTGATCACTATCCATTGAGCCCGACAATCTAGTCAGTTTTCTAGCCGCCTTACAGTCCATTTATCCAATCCATACTTCCTTAACTTGCTAGCAAGAATACTGTGGGAGACCGTAACAAAAACTTTGCTCAAGTCAAGGTATATCACATCCACTGACTTTCCCATATCCACAGAGCTAGTTCCCACATCATAGAAGCTAATCAGATTGGTCAGGCATGACTTGCCCTTGGTGAATCCATGTTGATAGTTCCTGATCACTTTCCTCTCTTTCAAGTGCCTCAGAATGGATTCCTGGAGGATCCTCTCCATGATTTTTGTAGGGACTAAGGTAAGGCTGACTGGTGTGTAGTTCCCTGGATTGTCCTTCTTCCCTTTTTTAAATATGGGCACCACATTTGCCTTTTTCCAATTGTCTGGGACCTCCCTGATCTCCACGAGTTTTCAAATATAATGGCCAAAGGCTCTGCAAAGAAAGCCACCAAGTCCTTCAGCCCCCTTGGATGCATTAGATCTGGCTCCATGGATTGGTGTGTGTCCAGCTTTTCTAAATAGTTCTTAACCTGTTCTTTCTCCACGGTGGGCTGCTCACTCCTCCCCATACTGTGTTGCCTAGCACAGTAGTCTGGGAGCTGACCTAGTCCGTGAATACAGAGGCAAAGAAAGCCTTGAGTACTTCAGCTTTCCCCACATCATCTGTCACTAGGTTACCTCCCTCATTCAGCACCTTAGGCTACGTCTAGACTGCAAGCCTCTTTCGAAAGAGGCTTTTTCGAAAGATACTTTTGAAAAAGCCTCTTTAGAAAAAGAGAGTCTATAATACAACCAATACTTTCGAAAAAACAAGATGCTTTTTCGAAAGAGAGCACCCAGGCAGTCTGCATGCTCTCTTTCAAAAAAGGACAGTTTGCATTACATAGAGCCTTTTTTCGAAAGCGCACTTTCAAAAAAAAGCATTATTCCTCGTAAAACGAGGTTTTCTGTGGTCGAAAAAACTGCTGCGTTCTTTCAATTTACTTTCAAAAGAACGTGGCAGCAGTCTAGACGCAGGGGAAGTTTTTTCGAAAAAAGGCCATTTTTTTCGAAAAAACCCTGTAGTCTAGAGACTACCAAAAAATATAGATAGTATCATGAGCTTTTGTGGGCACAACCCACTTCTTCAGATGAATGGCGTTAAGGGGTCCAGTTTCCAAATAAATCAAGAGAGGGGCTGGGGAGCGGGAAGAGAAGGAAAAAGAAGGGAAAAAAGGGGGTAAATTGTCAATTAGAATATCCTCTAATTGACAATTTTCCCCCTTTTTTTCCTTCTCTTCTCACCCCCTCCCCCTTGATTTATTTGGAAACTGGACCCCTTAACTCCATTCATCTGAAGAAGTGGGTTGTGCCCACGAAAGCTCATGATCCTATCGACATGTTTTGGTAGTTTCGAAGGTGCTGCTAGACCAGGCCTACACAACATACGGCCCGAGGGCTGCATGCGGCCCGCAGGGGCTCACTGTGCGGGCCGTGCCGACTACGGGCGGCGTGGCCCCATCCGATCCGCCGGCCAGGCGGAGGAGCGGAGCGCTGCCAGGGAGAGGGAAGTGCGGCGATTCTCGCTGCTGGGCTGCCTGCATGCAGCTCCGGCGCGAGGAGGTAGGGCGCGAGCCAGAGGGCAGGACGCCGGCAGATGCTAGGACGCTGGCGTGACGTGGTATCGTGACGTCACGGCCAGCGACGGCCGGATTAAAAAAGGCTCCGGCAGCCCTGCAAATTGGAAGGCAGAAGCCAGGTAGGGGAGGGGAAGGGGCTTGTGCTGAGGGGAGCAGGTCAGGAGAAAGGGGAAGGCACCAAGGGGCAGGGTGCAGGAGAGACAAATGCCAGGGGGCCAAGTGGAGACACGTGTTTGTTTTGTTCTTTTTGCTTGACAAAAATTTTTAGCCCGCGTGTTCGGTATTTTTTGGGAGAGCATCCCGACTTGCAGCCCGCAGCTGTTTTCTTTGGAGTAATATGGCCCTCGCCGCTTTCCGAGTTGTTCAGGCCTGTGCTAGACTATTCATTATTTTTTAATTTTTTTCAGTTACAGACGAACATGCTACCCCTCATTCAGTAAGGGCCCCACACCCTGCCTGATCACCCTCTTGTTGCTAACATGCCTATAGAAACCTTTCTTGTTACCCTTCACATCCCTCGCTAGCTGCAATTCCAATTGTGCTTTGGCCTTCCTGATTACACCCCTGCATGCTTGAATAATATATTTATTTCCTAGTCATCTGTCCAAGTTTCCACTTCTTGTGAGCTTCCTTTTTTTGTTTAAGCTTGCCAAGAATTTCACTGCTAAGCCAAGCTGGTCACCAGCCACATTTGCTTTTCTTACTGCTCATCAGGATGGTTTGTTCCGGTGCCTTCAATAAGGCTTCTTTGAAATACTGCCAGCTGTCCTGGACTCCTTTCCCCCTCATGTTACATCCCAGGGAATCCTGCCCATCAGTTCTCTGAGGGAATCAGAGTCTGATTTTCTGAAGTCCAGGGTGTATATTTTGCTGCTCTCCTTTCTTCCTTTGGTCAGATCCTGAACTCGTCCATCTCATGATCACTGCTGCCTAGGTTGCCACCCACATCTACTTCCCCTACTAATTCCTCCCTGTTTGTAAGCAGCAGGTCAAGCTGCACATGGCCCATGGTTGGTTCCTTCAACACGTGTACCAGGAAGTTGTCCCCAACATTCTCCAAAAACTTCCTGGATTGTGCATCCCAGGAGAAAGCTGCCAACTGAGTCGTCTTCTGCTCCCTGTTGAGATTCCAGCTGAGGGAACAAAGCCTGAGCTGAGGCCATGTCCAGCTGCTGAGCAAAAATGGGAGTAGGGCTGGCAGACACTGACTCTTTTCCCGGCTGTTCCCAGCCTAGCCTGAAGCTCTTTCACACATTCTCAAGCTGAGGCAGGGCTGGGTCCCAAGCCTCCCGAACTCTGAGACGATTCCAGCTCAGCCAGCCTGAACCCATTTGGATCTCTGAGCGCAGGGGAGATCCGGGATGGAGGGGTGCATTTTGGAGGAGCTGTAGTTCTGCTGGGGATGGGGCCTGACATGGGCCGAGATCTCCAAAGTAGACTAGTTGACTAGTCAATTCCTTCCCCCCTACACCCCCCCCCCCCGGCTTGCTGCCTCTATAAGATAAAGGCAGCAAAAGGGGGGGGGGAAGAGGAGGTACTTCAAAGCGGCAGCGCCACACAGCTGATCCCAGGATCAGCTGTACATGCCGCGCGTGGAGCCCAGGGTCAGCTGGGGAGTCCCCAGTGGATCCTGGGCTCCAGTGCGGCATTTCTGTGGAACCTGGGATCAGCTGGGGTGTCCCCAGCTGACCCCAGGTTCTGGGGAAATGCCACGTAGAACCCACAGTCAGCTGACCCCGGGCTCCATGCTGCGCCGCCGCTTTGAAATGCGCAAGAGTCCCCTCTGGGGCTCCTGTACATTTCAAAGAAGGAATGCGGAAGTGTCTATCGACTAGTCGAGTAGTCAAAGGAAATTCCATCGACTGCTCGACTAGTCAATTAACCGTTACTTAACATCCTTAGTCCAGGCTCCGTGGCCACTCTGCTGGGACTCTTCTGCCCATTAGCAACTGGACTGAGACCTGCCAACAAGATGCTGGATGGCATCAGCTTCCACCCACATCAGCGTGTGCTGGACTCAAGCCTGTCACCTGGGATCTTCCTCTCAGTCCCTGGCCCCACAGATCCACAACTGCTGTCAGTTCATGGAGCGACACTAGTTCGTGCAGCCGGAGGCTTTGCCCAGTTAAATGATTCAGCTTAGCAAAACCCTCTCTCTGCATGGGGTGCTGGCTCCCAAAACAGCCGGCTTGCTTTCTACTGCTCCTCAGCTGTGATTTGTCATTAAAATATATTAGCTCAGGGCATCATATAGTGTGGATTGGAATTTATAGTCACCACAGAGCTCTGGCAACCTGCATTTAACTGCATCCCTGAAATAGCCTTTCCCTCCTCCCTGCAAGCAGGCGCTCTCAGAGGCTCCCCGGCAGCCTAGGAACACAAGTTTTATCACCTGTCAGCGGGTCTCAAGCTCCTATGTCAAGGCATTTGGGAAACAAACCCACCTCTGCAGCTCGAAGCAGCAATGACTAAGAGCCTTGCCTGCTCTCCCCTGTCCCGGTGTTCCCCAGACAGGCCCTCCCCCTCCCCACAGCTCCTGCTGCATTACTGGTCACAGGCTGGTCTGCTCAAAGTCACCACCACTGCCTGCCTCCTTGACCCCTTCCACTTTCCCCTAGGACACACCTAGCCTATCCCTGCAGAGTGCACCTGGGCCAGGCCCCTACAGCCTGCTCCAGACCAGCCCTGTTAGCACAGGGGCAGCAGCAGTGTCAGACAGTCTAGGTGTACACACGGGGCAGCTCAGGACTGACTGGGCTCCTGTGAAAGGCTATCAGCCCATTCCTGTGTCCAGTTCCAGCCCCGCCAGCCCGCCTCCCAGGGGAGAGCAGCAGAAGCACTCCCTTGTCCAACCTCCTGCTGAAGCCACCTCCTCTTGCATCTGTGCTCGGAGCAGGGTAAACATGCAGCTGTCCTGTGCCATGGTGGAGCACAGGTGAAGAAACCCTTGGAAATCCTAGCCATAATCTGTTCTGCTCAGATGCCAAGGATGGACTGGTGCATGCCAAAACAGCTGCCATTCATAACTGAGCGCACTGATGAAATTAATCCCATGATCCAGAGTGAAGCGGGAGAGACCCCAATGGTATCTGCACAGCCCTAGGGGTTGAGTGACCAGCACAAAGGTTTAGCCTGTAGGAGACCTGGGCCTTTTGCCACTAAAAGGACCAGATCCTCAGGTGTTGTCAACTGAAGTCAGGGTGTTACACCCCTTTGTAGCAGTGAAGACCCAGCCCTCACTATGTGACCTCAGTCAAGTCCTTTCACCATGGTGTGCCTCAGTTCCCCCCATCTTTGTCACTGGGGTACCAATGGTAGCCTGCTGGGAGAATGCTGCTGTACAAGTGGAAGGATTTCCTGTAAACCCAGTCAAGGCAAACAGGGAGGCAGTTACATGTATTATGTAAGCAAAGGGGACAAGTGAGCAGAACTCAGCGGTTTGAGCTGGCACACAGCACACCCTCAGTTAGGAGCCAGTATTTCCCATGGACACATTCTGCTTTAATGGGGAAACCTGCTTCCAACGCAACGTGCATTAAAAGAAAAACTAGTTATGTGGGAGAGCTGCTCTCTGATTGGGCAAAGCCGACAACACGCCTGTCCCGCCTGCACCAACTCACCAACCCTCTAGCAGCACGGGGACAGCTAATCCATCATGTGTGACTGTGAGTGGGGCAAGAAAGAGCCCTGATGAATGTATTCAGAGCCCCAATTAATCCCTCTTTAAACCATTCCAATCTGGCAGAGTGTCTAGTGCTGATTGTTGCTAAGAAATGGAAAGGGCAGCAGCAAATGAGCCACTGTCATAGACAAACTGCAAAGACAGACTGGAAACTAAGGGACAGCTGACATGCATGGGGGAAGGGGAGTGAGGGCTACGCCTTTGCTTGACTTCCTGAGGATGGATAAAGATAGCCTGAAAGGTCTGCATCTGTCTGTCTCTGTCAAGGTGGGGGTGTCTGGATGGATGGTCTTTTTTTTTTTTTAAGTGATCTTTCCCCTGCTCGTTTTTTACATTAGAAATTCAAGTCTTGTCTACCCTGTTTTTCCTGGATGTCTCTATGGACAACCAGAGAGCTGGCAGAATTAAGCCATCAAAGGTACCACTGAGAGGATGAAGGGATTTTAACTCAGGATACTGCAAACTCTTTGGGTATGTCTTTTGTTCATTCCTGGTTAACTCAAAGGCCTCGCACACACTGGGGAGGGAAGATCTCTCAAGCAAGTAGGGAAAACAAGCTTTTTAAAAAGTTCCTCTCCACGGAAGGTCAGCCAAGAATCCTGCTCCAGCCACCCCAGCTAATCACACTTAAGATGGACTCAGCACAGAAATGCACTGAAATATTCATTTAAAGATGTTTGCCTCCCTCAGTGGGCCTGGATGGGACCTCACATCCTTTCCTGGTTCACTGAGCCAGGTGCCTGGGATGCCACCGAGCGGTGCCCCAACACTGCCTGGGGTGTGAACATGGCCCTTGCCTGGCAACAAGCTCCGAAGGGTGACTCCGTGGCCAGAGGTGTGAAGGCAGGCGAGGAGCAGGCTGCTGTTTCCCTGGAGCCCATCACAGAGGCAGGCTGACAGCTAGAGCCATGTTGCTGGCACAGCCTGTGCCAGCTACTCCACACCTCTTCCACACCACAGCAACAGCACACTACCAAACCTGGGTCCCTGCACAGCTCTGCCGATACTCCTCCCTCCCGACCCACAGAGCTCCCTGCTACTCCCAGCCCTTCCAGTGCCCCTCACTCCCTACTGCAACCCCCTGCCACTCCAGCCTGGCACCCCCCAGCTTGGCCAGTGCCCCTCCATCCTGACCAACACCCAACCAAGAACACCTCTTGCTTTTCCAGTCCTTTGTCCCCACAGCAATAGCTCTGTCAGCGTCCTTCCTCTTGACTCACAGCCTCCTGTTGTACCGGCCCTGGACTCCCCACACCAAAAGCTCATGACAACTCCCCTGCTTTTCCAGCCCTGAGCCTGGCCCCCCCAGCAAAGCCCATGTGGCTATTTCCCCAGCAGGCTCATGTCCACACTCAGCAGACATCGAACCTGGGTTCCAGAGGCAGAGCTAAACGGGGAGGGGGACTGCCGCTCCCCCACAGCCCTGAGGAGTATCCAGGTACCTTTTTCAACAGGAATTTTCACTCGGGATTGATTGTGGTCAGGCCAGACCTGAATGGTGCTTGACCCTGTGTGCCAAGCTACGACCCCCAGCGTGGGGAATGGGGCCCTGCCCCAGGGGACAGGAACAAGTACTGTCTAATGAGTGTAGACCTCATTGCAGTCCCCACCAATGACCCTTTGGTCCCCGAGTTGCAAAACCCAGCTCTGCCACCATGGGGTTCAATCACATCTGTAGCAAGCAGCAGCAAAAACCTCCAGGCTCATTAACAATGTCTCTGCCCCTTGACACACATAACGCCTGGAAGACAGTGTTATTTAGTGGCTAGAACACCAGGCCGAGACTCAGGAGACCTGGTTCTAACCATAGCTGGGTGACTTTGAGCAAGTCACTTCATCTCCCTGTGCCACAGTTTCTCTGTATGTAAAATGGGGAGGACGATATTAATCCCCTTTGTAAACCACCTGGAGATCCAGGGATGGAAAACACTAGGCAAGAGCTCAGCCTTGTGTGCATCGATGGGACCATGACATGCACCAGCTGTGTTTTCACCGAGTATGGGAACAGAGTTGTTTGCCTTGTGAGGACGGGATCCAGGGTGCAGTTTGACCCAGCCCTCAGCCAGAGCGGGGAAGGGTTTCTTTTGCCCATGAACAGCTTTCAGGAAAAGTTTTTTTTTCATTTTTGCCAATTTTTTCTTCGAAAGCTTGTGGGTATTTTGTCAACAAATTCAAAACAGGATTTCTTTTTCTCTTTTTGAGAGCTGAAAATTTAAGCTTCCTTTACCAGTCGCCTCACCCCAATTTGGGGTTTTGCTGACCCCCCCCCCCAAAAAATGAAACAAAATCCGATTCCCTTTGCAGGTTTTCCTTTCCTTGTAAAGGACACAACCCACCAAACATAACTTGGACAGAACATTTCTGGCCAGTCTAAGCCAGGGACCTGGGTCTCAAATCCCCTCTGTAGCTCTTGATCACTAAGCCCTGCAAACCTAACTCCCAGCACTGCTGGCATCTCCCCACTGCAGCCCAGAGCAAAATCTCAGTGCTGGAACGCAAAGAATGAACAGACTCCCTATCACCTCCCCAGGGCTTTGCATCTTCAAAGTGCTTTTTGGACATCAGTGAATTACTCTTCACAGCACCCCTGCAAGGCAGGAACTAGCCACACCACCCTTAGGGAGAGAGCAGAAATGGAGGCACAGAGAAGACCTTGCTGGGACTCATCCAGGCCACACAAGAAATCAGTGTCAGAGCTAATAATAGAATCCAGAAGCCCTGAGAGAGGGGATGGGGGGGAAGGGAGATGGATGTGGCAGACCAACCAACCAATAGATGCAGCATATGGGGATACAGATCACAAAACCAGCACTGTGCCCTTCCAGGTATGGGTCAGCTGAGCCTTGCTCCACACTCGGTCTTGCAGGAGCTGGAGCCATCCTGATGCTGCTCACAAGGGATGGCTCAGGGCAGGCATTGGCAGAATAGCCACCCATGTAGGTTAGCAGGTGCCCCTCACCGCAGCCTGGCTTCTCTCCACCTGGCAATGCCTGACACACCCATGCCTAGGCAACCTCCACAGGGAGAAAAACAACCAGTGGGAAACACCTGCTGTGGGTGCTTGTAATGAAATATCAGAACTTGCGAAGAAGCCTCAGGAGGAAAAGCTCTTTCCATGCCACAGGGATAAGGGGAGCTGGGTGTGGCTGGCCCAGATCCTTGCTTGGGGAATCATAGCAGTCCCAAAGCCAATGGAGCAGTGCTTGTTTACACCCACAATGACCTGCCTCACTCATTCTCTCCACAACACACATTTTTCCTTCTTTAACAGAAAGCAGCAAAGGAAAACAAGGCTGGGCTCCCTTTCTTACGACGCAGGAGGGATAAAAGCTGCTCTGTGAGTGCATAACACTCAGGGGACCCAGGCTCAGAACACAGCCCAGCAGGTAAGGCTCCCCACTTACTCCCTGCATGCCAAGTATGAGATTAAAGGCAGTGGGGCCAGACTGCCCTCTCTGCTCATTGGTGTAAATCACAAACAACTGGGCCCAGTTCTCTCATTTGCCCCAATGTCAATCAGAATCTACAGTGGCGTTACACCAGCTGACATAAATCCAAAGTAACTCCACTGCTCTGGATTTACACCCGTGTTTGAGTGAGACTGGAAACTGGCCCATACATCAGCAGGCACCTCACACAGACACAGATCCGCTGGCACATGGTGCACTTTGCCCAGAGGACCATTTGGGGCCCCACCTCTCCCTCACCCCTGTGGGAGGGGGCTGGGGCTGAAATCTCCAGGAGGGGTTCCCTTGTGATGTCCCCTCCTGGCAGCCCCACCCCCACAAGGAGAGCATTCCCAGGGTGCACTGTCTTTGCTGGAAGGGGTCGCAGGGAGTCAGTGGGAAGGGACCTAAATCACTTTAAAAACCTGGCCCATGTGCCTCCTGCCCAGCACAGGGCAGTGCACTCCCCCCCCCTCTCCTGCCAAGCCTCCAACTCCTCCTTTGGGGGGAGCTGAGCCCCGCCACATGTGCAAGTCTCTGCACAAAGCACTCAGGAGCAACCGGGGAGGAATCAGTTGACCGAGTAAGGACTGCAGGGTGGGATGTGTACTTAAGCCCCCACTCCAGTCACACCACCCGATCTAGGCCAACTCAGGGATCTGGACTGCAATCCAGGTGACTGCTCCTCCCGCAAAGGAACTCCTTCTATTCCCTGCCTTGGAAGGTGGGAGTGGAACACCCTGGGGTGCCTGACCCCTCTGTAGCCAGCCTGCTGGGTATGCTCACCAGGTGCCTGGAGGAAGCAAACACGGAGGGGGGGGGCACAATGTCCGGGCATAGGGGGGTGCAGCTCTTCTAGAGCAATGGATTCAACTCTGACAGCTGCACTCCGGAACAACCATTTCCCCCAGCCGGGGCTGGCTGGCATCAGGGCAACCAACCCAGGACTGCCATGTGCGGAGGAACCCCAAGCTACGCACTCCTCAGGCACAACACACACACACACACAGACACAACCAGCTACATGCACTCACACACAGAGGCACACAACCAGCGACACACACACACAGTAAGACACATACAGACACACAACCAGCGACACGCACTCACACACAGAGGCACACAACCAGCGACACAAACCCATAGTGAGACACACACAGAGACACACAACCAGACAGAAACACAGTGCCACACACACACACACACAACCAGCGACACAAACCCATAGTGAGACACACAACCAGAGACAGAAACACAGTGCCCCCACACACACACACAACCAGCGACACAAACCCATAGTGAGACATACACAGAGACACACAACCAGAGACAGAAACACAGTGCCCCCCCACACACACACAACCAGCGACACAAACCCATAGTGAGACACACACAGAGACACACAACCAGAGACAGAAACACAGTGCCACACACACACACACACACACACACACAACCAGCGACACAAACCCATAGTGAGACACACACAGACACACAACCAGACAGAAACACAGTGCCCCACACACACACACACACACACACAACCAGCGACACAAACCCATAGTGAGACACACACAGACACACAACCAGAGACAGAAACAGTGCCCCCCCCCACACACACACAACCAGCGACACAAACCCATAGTGAGACACACAACCAGAGACAGAAACACAGTGCCCCCCCCCACACACACACAACCAGCGACACAAACCCATAGTGAGACACACACAGAGACACACAACCAGAGACAGAAACACAGTGCCCCCACACACACACACACACAACCAGCGACACAAACCCATAGTGAGACACACACAGAGACACACAACCAGAGACAGAAACACAGTGCCCCCCCCCACACACACACACACAACCAGCGACACAAACCCATAGTGAGACACACAACCAGAGACAGAAACACAGTGCCCCCCCCCACACACACACAACCAGCGACACAAACCCATAGTGAGACACACACAGAGACACACAACCAGAGACAGAAACACAGTGCCCCCCCCCACACACACAACCAGCGACACAAACCCAGTGAGACACACAACCAGAGACAGAAACACAGTGCCCCCCCCACACACACACACAACCAGCGACACAAACCCATAGTGAGACACACACAGAGACACACAACCAGAGACAGAAACACAGTGCCCCCCCCCCCCACACACACACACACACAACCAGCGACACAAACGCACAGCGGGACACACACGTGCCCGGCGCCTGCCGGGAGCAGTGGCCCTGGAGCCCCCGGCACCAGGCGCGCCGAGAGCCAGGAACCGAAGTGCCCCCGCTAGGGCGGCTCCTGCCCCGGGCCAGGCGACTCGCAGCCCGGCTCAGACCCCGCGCCCCAGGCCGGCGGCAGCGCCCATCCCCGCGGCGGCGGGGCTGCCCGTACCTGCAGGACACGGTGAGCTCCACCTTGGTGGCCGGGATGCTGCCCGCGAGGGGGTCGAAGTCGCTCACCGAGGCCATGTCGCTCCCCTTGTCCATCGTCTCCTCCATGGGCGCCAGCCCCGGAGCCTCCGGCTCACAGCGCGGGCTCGGCGGGGCGCTCGCAGCCGGGCATGGCCAGCGCCGGGCGCAGCCCGCTCCTCGCTCCGCCTGCACCAGTGCCCGGCCGGCCAGAGCGCGGCGCTGCAGCTGCCGAGCCAGGCTCCGCCCCGGGGCGCTGCCCCCCAGCCCGCCCGGAGCGCGGGGGGCTGGGAAGTGTGGGTGCGAGTGCGCGCGCGAGCCTTGCGGGGCTGCCTCTCCTGGGGCGCGTGTGCGCCCCCCGCGGGGTCTCTGAGGACACCGGGCCAGGCCTGTGGTCGTGCTGCCTGGGCTGTGCCTTGCTCCGGTCCCGTGCACACGCGTGGGGGCCCTGTGCCAGTGGCTGTGTGCAGCAGTGTGTACAGCTGGGTGTGTTGTAGTGGTGTGCCCGGTGCGGGTCTCTATGGCTGGGGGTGTGGCGTGGCCTGGAAATGTCGTTTTGTGGTGTGTAAGTGGCATGACACTGGGTGTGTGTTTGGTGGCTGCTTGCCAGGGGTGTGTGATGTCAATGGGGAGGGTGGATGTGGCTGTGTGTGTTTGCCAGAGGTATGTTATATATGAGGGAGGAGTTGGCTGTGTATATGTCACATCTGTTGTGTGTCTGTGCTTGTGCTGAGAGACGGGAAGCAAGGTGTGTTAAACCAGCCCATCAGAGAACAGGGTCCTGCCTCCCACTCCCCCATCCCCCACCCCAATCTAGGGGAGCAGCATCAAACACATTCCTCATGCAGGGCCTGTAAACTGAGGGTGCCCCTGAACTCAGGCTCCCTAGAGCTGCCCTCTGACAAGCCACCCCAGGGACTGCTAGAAACAGCCAAGAGAGCCCAGCAAATCTCCCCGCTGAGTCAAACCCCAGCATATGAATCACTGGGGCAGGCAGCTGCACCTGCTTTCCTGAGTTGCCCATGCTGGTGCAAGTAGGGCTGGGGCAGCTAACATCCCAGTAATGCTAATCGAGTACGTGGCAGGGGAGTGGGCCAAACTCAGCTGGTGGAAGTAGCTATAACCCCAGATATACAGTGGAGCAACACTGAATTACATCAGCTGAGGTTCTCGTCCACTGATTTCATGGAACAACTCCATGGTGGGGCTGGCACCTGCTGTCGAGGAGGCTTCCTCACACTGGGGTGTCTGGGCCAGCCCCTAAAAGCACTTGCTCCCCCGAGTAGCATTCAGAGTCAGTGAGGCTGTTCCCATAAGGGAGGAATTTGCAGCTGTGTTTTCTAAAGGCAATAACATTTTGTGGGCCTGACCCTGCATAGCCTTATGCCAGTAGTCCTGTTGGCCTGATTCTCCTCTCATTGTGGTGTAACACCATTGATTTCAGTGCTGTAACTCCTGATTTACACCTGGGGTGAGAGAGCTGGACCCAGTGGAACCATTCACAGGGGGAAGGGGCTGCAGGATCAGGTACCATGTGGTTTGATGTACCTTATACATCAATCAAACACCCTATGAAATTCTAGGATATTTAAGGTGTTTGATTCCTTTGCCTGAGAAGAAGCATTGCTGAGAACAGCAGTAGCATCTCTCTCTGGTTCACAGAAGCTCAGTTTCTCTGTATACCACCAGATGTCACAACAACCAGCCTATCCTGGGGGGCCAGTTTGGCTGAGCAGGTTGCAAGAGTGGGGAAAGTTGTAAATAACAATCTCTTGGATGGAAGGTAGCTGAGTCCAGAGTGCTCCACCTGGCAGCTGAACACAACGCTGTGTCAGGCAGACACAAGTATGTCTGTAAATAGATGGGCTGGAGTGAGCACCATGACATGAGAGTTTCCAATAGCAGAAAATCTTCTAGCCCCAAACCTGCTGGTGTCTAAATTCCTCTTTGGGGTGAGTGGGAGTCTCTGTGGCCACAGTCCAGGCCTGTCACTGGCATGGTCTTGTTCACACGTACACATGGAGGGAAAGAAAATTACAAACCAAGTATGGCAGGGTGTTGCCCTGCCCTGGCCCTTTAAGGGGCCAAGGAGCTGGAGGGAGGAGAGCCCAGCTGAGGGCTAGAAAAACAGTTCCTGGGAGGAGAGAGAGAGATACCTGCCTGCTGCTCTGGAGGAGAGAGCAGTTAAGACCTGACAGCCAGGGAAGAAGGAGGCTCCCTGCAGGAGGCTGGATGGGGGATGCTCAGGCAGGAGGAACTTAGGCTATATGGCCTGAGGCCCAGTGCTGCATAGGAGGCAGTCATGAAGGGCCAGGGCAAGCAATGGAGGCAGCCCTAAAGGGCCAGGCTGCATAGGAGGCAGCCACAGCTGCATAGGAGGTGGCTGAGCCAGGGAAGCCCCAGGCCATAAGTCCGGGAGGCAACCGGGCAGGCAGAGGCGTGCCTGTGGCCAGGGAGTAGGGGCCTGGAGATCCTGTGGCCTGCCCAGAGGGGCTGGTGGGGGGCCTGAGGCCAGGAGGGGAGTTAGGAGTCCCCAAGGAGAAGAACTGGGGGTCCCCAAGTGTCAGGAGGACCCTGGGGGAGAAGTGGACCATAACAATGTGGACTATCCTTCCTGGAAGGGGGGTGTGGAGCAGCCGAGGAGTGGTCACTGCCGGAGGGCAGTGCCCTGAAGCCACCACCACACCCAAACGGGGTGTGTCCGAGCAGCCAGCTACTTCTCCCAACCGGCTACCCTGGAGAGAAGAGCCGGGCGAAAAGGGAAAAAAAAGTGAGCAACCTGCTACACAAGGTTAAAGACGCTCAAAGGTAGAAGATGGAAAGGTTGGCGCTCAGATAAGGCAAACAGCAGAAAGTCTGATTAATAACAGTAATAATAAGGCTCTTCTGTCTGATAAGTGTCTGGAGAAGATGGTATGATAAGTAGAGCCCTGAGTGAATACAAAATTGTTATTTGCATCTTCATCTGTAAAAATGATCCACAAATCTGCATCCCCATCTGTGGATGCGGATACCCACAGAAATAAAGCAGATATTTGCAGGATTCTAGATACAAAATGTGTATCCATGTTATGGATGTAATAGTGTAATCAATTAACTGATTAAGCAATAAGCAAAAGCTTATTGGTTAATGCTATAGAGTACACACATTTCCCCCACCAGTAAATATTTTAGCAGGGAGGCTAGCAGCCTTGCTCAGTCCCAGCTTGCACTGGGTCCGGGACCTACCTCTGCTATGGCTCTGCATTTAAAGTGTATTAGGAGCCAGGCAGGCAACCAGCCCAGTTCAGTTCCAGCTTGGGCCGGGTCCAGGAGCTCAGAACCTCCCCAGACAGGGGCTGCTGCTACCTCTGTATCAGAAGCAGCAGTGCAAGGTGACAGGCAGCCGGTCTGCGAGGGGAGCTGGTTTTTAAACTGACTCCCATTGCGGACCAGCTTCCACCTGGCACTCCACACTGCTGCCTCTGTATCAGGTAGCAGCTCAGGGTGGCAGGGGTGCTCCTTGGGAGTGAGGCCAGAGTGCACTGGTTGCCAGCCCCACCCCTGGGTACTATAGACTAGTTGAGTAACCAATAAGAATTCATAAAGTTAATTGACTAATCAATTAACTGATATTTAACATCCCTAATCCACATCTGTATCCACAAAACTGATCTGTGGGTGCAGATACCTGGGGATATAAAGAGCAAGAAGCCGCCAGTGTAGACAAAGCCCAGGTGGGGAGGGCTCCGAGTTACTATAGTGAGTTCTTTCCCAAGTGTCCACCTTCTGGGTCTTGCCTATGTGCTCAGGGTCTAACTGATCACCAGATTTGGAGTTGAGAAGGAATTTCCCCAGGTCAGACTGGCAGAGACCATGGGGGGAGGGGGTTCACCTTCCTCTGCAGCAGGGAGCAAGGAGCACTTGCAGATTTAGTGGTGGATTCTCTGTCACTTGAAGTATTTAAATCATGATCTGAGGACTTCAGTAAGTCAGCCTTAGATCACGGGTCCATGACAGGAGTGGGTAGGCGAGGATGGTGGGGGGGGGGGCAGAGTTAAGGTTGTTTTTGACATTTTCTGAATGGGAATGTTATAAGGACCAGGCTTTTCCAAAATGAGCAGTGAATTTGTATGCCTCGGTTTGGGGTGTCCATCTTGGGAAATGCCCTAAGGGGTGGTCTTAATGAAAGTGTTGATCACTTGCCCTCAGGATCAGAGCCCTTTAAGGCATCTGAGGTTGGGCACCCAAAATTCTAGTCACTTCTGCAAATCATGGGAGCAGATCCTCAGCTGGTGTAAACTGGAGCCAAGACAATTTTCACCAATTAATGACCTACCCCATGCCATAGCCTCCTGACTTTCAAATGATATCTTACCCTCGAACAAACTGCCTCACTTTCCTCCAGTTTTGCTTCCACAACCACTCGGCTCTAACAATATCGTTTGAATGTAGCAAACAGCTAGTTGCCACCTTGCCAATGTTTTTGTCTGGAAATGTCCTAAAACTAAAACTGCTCAAATGTTATTTCAGTTTCTTCCTGATGCAGCTTCCAGAATAGGTTGTGACGCAGGTTGTCCAAGCCAGCTTGATTCCAGCAGAGGCAGACTGGTCAGAGAAGGTGCCACTGGGAGCCTTGTGTCAGCTCCCACCATCTCTGCTGGGGACAGCTCAGCTGCTGGAAGTGCTCTTCCTCCGAGTTTATAAGTTTCACAGCTTGCTAGCACCATAGCATCCTCGTGGAAGAGGAGACAGAGGGCTCCTTTGCCCTGGCTATTAAAGAGGTTTATTATGGAGGCTGCTGGACACAGACTGGCCCTGTGGTTCTTTCCGCTCACTAGCTTCTGGGCTGAGCTAGCGATGGGTCAGGGCCAGGTTGGGCTGGGCAAAGCCCCAGCTCCACCAGATGTAGAAGCACAGAGTGGCTTTGGGTCCCTGGGCACCCTCACCAAACACACACATCCATTCCTGCATTCAACACAGGGACAGGGTGGCCAAGACCCCAAGCCAGCATGCCCCGGAGCAGAGCTCAGCACTTTGGAGCCTGACTTCACTCAAACAGATGGGAGTAAGGGGCCAAATACTTCTGAGGATTGGGGCCTGAGTTCCCCCCCAGGGCCTGATCCTGAGCGCACTGAAGTCCCTGGGATTCCTTTGGTTGACTCCGGTGAGATCAGTGGAAGCTCTTGGACCTACTTCTCCCTTGGCTGGACTGGGCCCTCTGCGGCTGTGTCATTGTCCCTCTGCACAGCCCTGTGTCCCTATGTGGCAGTGCGTCGGGGTCCCCTGACTCCTGCACCCCCGTAATGGCACGGACAGACTCCACCAGCCAGTAGAATAGAGGGAGTTTATTGCTTCTCCAGGATACAGCACAGCACAGATGTCATCTGGTTACAGGAACCGGGCGTAGGATGCCTCAGCCCCCCTTGAGATGGGGGATGCTGGGCCCCTAAATTCCAGCCCCTCTGGGCCCTAGGCTGTCTCCTCCATGAACCCAGACAGAAAACTAACTTCCTCAATTCCAGCCCTGCCCCCAGCCAGGTCTGGCCTTGCCCCCTTCCTTCCCATTGTTCCGCTCCATGGGAGATACCTGTCTGAGGAGTTTCGAAGCCCCCTCGCATAATGACTCATCCCCTGCCCTGCTGGGCCGTGCTGCAGCCAGCAGCCAGTGGAGGTCACTGACAACCCACTGCCCAGCATAGCAACCAGCAAGGTACCCCCACTACGTCACACCCTACACCACCGCAGAGCAGCTACGGCCTAGCTCTGCCTTGCAGCTGCACAACGAGGCCAGGCTACAAATGTGAACCAGACGGGAGACTCCTCCGTCTAAGCTACGTCTCACCCAGCAGCGGGGCTCATTGTTTGCATCAATTTTTAGGCCGTTTTAAAAATATCCCCTTCTCCTGAGAGAGGATTTGGCAACATTTTTCAATGAGACGTTTAAAATCACACTCATCAATTTTTAAAAAAACTCTAAATCTCACTCATTCAGTCTGTCAGCTTGACAGCCCCAGATGCTATATTTAAAATCGCTCCCTTTACCTGCGTGGCTGATGATAACCCCGGGCTGCATCGGAACGGAAATCAGCTCTAAAACCCCATTTGCTTCTCATCTGGTTTCACTCCTCTTCGCCTGGGGAATCAGAGCAGTGAGAGCATGTTTGCACCTGCTCCATTTCCATTCAGCTATGCTCCCTGGGACAGGGGAATGTGGGGGCAGGCAGTTCCCCTCTCTGCAGACATAGGTACATCTGTCTACCTCTAATAGCTCTATGGGGCCAGCAGTGTCTGAGCACCTTACATTCTTTGCTGTATTTTCTGCACAACACTCCTGTGAGGTGGCCAGTCCTTTATACCTGTTCTATAGATGGGGACACTGAGACACTTGCCCATGGTCACAAAGCAGAGAACTGAACCCAAGTCTCCAGCTAGCACCCAAACCACAGGTCCAGCTATCTTCTCTGTATTATTATGATTTCGGAACATCAGACCAGGGTCTGTCTAGTCCAGTCTCCTATCTCCAAGCTGCTTCTGAGAGAGATGCAAGAAATCGCCTAAGGGACAGTTGTGGAATAGCCTGGCTACAGGTTAGACCAGGGGTGGGAAATAATTTTTGCAGGGGAGCACTTAATTAATTTGCGATGCAGTCACAGGCCAGCTCCACCCCCGGAAGGAGAGGAGCCTGGGGAGAAAGGGGAGGGGCTGAGGACTAGCCTCCCCCCAGAGTTATATGAGGCCAGAGGCTTTGAATTAAAAACACAGCAAAGGGCTCACAGCCCTGCCTCTACCATGTTGCCTGGCAGCTGCTCGAGGTTGTTGCAGCTATTTAAAAGGCTCATGGATCTGGCCCCTGCCAGGGTAGCATCACAACCATGAGACGGGAGCCATTTAAATAGGATCCTGCTGCTTGAGCCACTGCTTGGAAATTTGGTGGCCTGGGCACCAAATAGAAAGTGGCCAGATGCAGTCTGCAGGCTGGACCAAAGTGTTAGGCAAGCTGGATCCGGTCCCCAGGCTGCATCTTGCCCAGCCCTGGGTTAGACACAGAAGTTGAACGGCAAAAAAACAGTATCTGGTCAATTTATTCCTGCTCCCCTCAGCATGTGCCTGCTTTGTGCCATAAGGCAGGACGGCCTCAGTCTCTTTCTGGTGTTTAAAGGCCCATTCATCTCAGCCTTGCAAACATGCCACCTCAGTAAGCAACAGGACTACTTGCTGTTGTGCAAAGTTGCGTATGTGTGTACGTACTTGGACTTAGCACGAATACACAATTCTTCTGGCATCCTGATCAGTTCTTGGGGACAGACCCTCAGCTGGTGCAAACTAGCAGTGGAGTCAACAGAGCTGTTGATTCCAGTGCTAGTTTTGTTTTGTTTTGTTTTGTTCCCGTCAGTGAAAAGACAATGACCTCAACAACACCTTGTGGCAATGAGTTCCACGAGCTAACAGGGTTTTATTTGATTGCTTTTATATCTTATTGCCTTTCAGTTTCACAGAATGTCAAAATCCAGTTCCACTGGAGGGTATTCCTGGCTGCCATGAAGCAGGTCTTTGATATACAGGCAGTCACTGCTGGACACAGACAGGCCCTGTGGTTGGCTCCACTCACTGGCTCCCGGCCTGAGCTGGTAATGGTAAGGGCTGGTCTGGGCAAAGCCCCAGCTCCACCGGGATGCTAACACTTGGATATGCTAACCATACTTCTACCGGAGTAAATGGAGTGAGCAATTCAGACCTTTTTTGGAGTGAAATAGCTAGAGACAATAGAAATCACCATCCATGGCGCTGGACCCCACAGTAAAGATCAATCAAAAGCTAAACTGTGTAGGCAGAGGGATCCCCTGATTGCAAATGCAGAGTGGATGGTTTGGCAAGTGGGCAAGTGTGTGTATTAGAAGGAAAAAGCCTCCACACAGGGAGAGAAAAAGTGGTGAGTATGGTTCTGAGCAGGGTCAGAGACAGGACTCCTGAGAGCATGGAGTGACTAGAGAGACAGACTTAGAAATTATGAGCAGGAAAATTGCCCACTCTTGGTTGCTCCAGCAGGGAAACAGGATTTTGTGGGCATTCTTGTAAATATACAGGATCGCGTCCAAGACATAACTGACTCCATTGTGAATTTCTTCTCCTAAAGGAAACAGTCTTGCAAGCATAGGGAGCTGGAACTAGGATGCTGGAGGGCTGCTGCACCCCCTAGCCTGAAGTGGTTTCCATTATGTCCCTTTGGTTCAATAGCTCTCCGCAGTCCCCTATACAAATTGTTCCAGCATCCCTGCTTGCAAAACCCCCAATATTGGCTAAACTGCTCCAACTCCAGAAGGTAGTAATATTATTATCATGTTATAAAAAGTATTATTCACTATTGATTATTAAATGGAAAATTTTCTATCTACAGTAGGGCTTTGCAATGCCTTAGAAAAATATAATAGAGACTTAACTTTGGGGGCTAAAGAAAGGTGATAATATTGCTTTAATCCCATGTGCTAAAAATAAAATAGAGATGAACTTACTATTTTTTTGCTGGCGACTTCCCCAGTTCACATGCGGAACTGCACAGCTAATAACATCTGAAGCCTTGGCATAATTTGCATGAAAAAGCACAGTTAGCACCTATTCATACCTCATGAGGGTAGCAACACATTGCTCCCAAGCCGCCTCCACCCCCAGAAACGGTGAGTTCAATGAGATTTAACTCTGAAAATGTCTGTGAAAAGAGCAGTTAGTGTCCAAGCTGTCAAGCCCATTTGCCTCCAAGTTTTTTTTCTACTGGCTAGCCTGTGCCTAATGTCTAGTCCCTTCGAATTTCTCCTTGGCAAATGCAGGAGATGTTAAACAAAAAAGCCCTGCACGATGTAATTAGCATTGGGGTTTAAAATTAAACAGAGGGAGGTTTATTAAAATAATCCATTAAAGATGAGAGCAATTATTCCCTGCAAGCCATGGAGGCTTAAAGGGTTACAATGTACAACGCAGGCACGAATAACCACTGGGGCAGCAAGAGAAAAAAGAAATGGAAACTCTGGCTGAGACGCGTGTCCTACATCAGCTTAGCCAGTTTGAAGCCTGGTTTGGCTGGCTGGTGTGGGGTTAGATTTGGTTTCTTTTTTAAAATGTCGGGGGCATGTTGAGGCTCATGGCCCTACAGTGTATTGGCTGAATACTTTCTGCCATGGGATGTATCCAGTGCCTGGTCCCATTGGATCTGAGCGCCTTGCAACCATCACGCATTCTGCCCCCCCCCTCTTCTCAGCTCAGGAGGCTGGGCAGCGCTAGCCCCACCACACAGCTGGGGAGTGAAGTTCCAGAGGGATTAGGGCCCATCCACGCTACAACTTGTGGTGATGTTTCAGCCTCGCTGTGCACTGTCTACACAGGAATTTGTCTCTGGCCAGTGTAATGTCTGTGACAGTGATACAACAGCACTTTCCCGAATGCCACAGAGCCCCAGCACAGGAAGCCAGGCCCACGTTAGACCTGGCTGAAGGGGGTTAAACGGAGTTTGGCTACTAGTATGGCCGATGAGCCCGAGGCGTGTAACTCATGAGCACCGGAGACACCAGCACCACGTACACAAGGCTAGGCCTGAGGTAACAGAAAGACAGCCTGGCTGAGTGGGCACCAGGTGCAGCAGAGAATTAGTTTGTCCCATTTATTGTAAAGAAATGGGAGAAATGAGCAAAGGGAGACAGAAAGGGGCCCTGTCTTTCATCTTCTCTTAACCGGGCCAGGGGCAGGATAAGACAAGCCCCAATCCCCCTCCCCCATCTGATGCTAGCTCAGGTCTGATAACCAGCCAGGCCATCACTTGTTTTGGTGGATAAAAGGCAAGGCTTTCCCGTCCCCCGAGCCACGCCAGGGAGGAAAGGGGATGCCGGAACCAGGACAACACAGGCTGAGCAGCTGCACTTGAAAAGGAAGGACTTTGCCCAGGATGACTTTGACCCTGCTGTATTACCTTTGTCAAACCTAACATTCCTCCAGCAGCTATCCCACAACGCCCCTCACCGCAACAGTGGCCGCTCTTCTCTCAACTGGAACCCACTGCCCGGGGGTCCCAGCCACCGGAAGCCCAACCGCCCACCTGGAGACTCCCGTGTGGTTTGAAAGGCCTTTTCCTGCTTGCCCACTGTGGTGAGCAGCCAGAACCTCTCTACTGTGAGCATCTCTTCCCGCACTGGCTCCATGCACACGGAGCTAGACACGCTTGGCCCGCAGGCAATGGAGCCATGCAAGCCAGGTGTGACATAGTGCGGATTGTGTTCACTGGTTGCTTTGTTGTGCTGTGTGTGATTCCTACTGTCCTGTGCTGCTCTGAAGTGACTCTGTGTGTGTGTGTGTAGTGC
The DNA here is from genome assembly GCA_032595735.1 of Pelochelys cantorii. NCBI lineage: Eukaryota > Metazoa > Chordata > Testudines > Trionychidae > Pelochelys > Pelochelys cantorii. The sequence continues at coordinate 16,590,629 of CM064353.1, forward strand.
CCACTGGGGGATGGGGTCTCAGGGTGAGAACTCCTGAAGGAAGGCACATAGGGAATGGCCCAGGCCCACATGTCACCTGACCCTAGGGGGGGAGATGAAACCAGTGATAGATAACACCTGGGGCCCTGGAAGCAGGACAAAAGAGGGGGTGCAGCTGCCTAGACAGCTGGGACCAGTTGCTGGGGGTGTGAGTTAGTTTTTCGGCTGGCTTGGGGGGCTGGGCAGAGGCCCAGAGCCTTGGCTCTGAGCCCCCCAGTCTCCAAGATGGATTGTACTGACTGCCCCCGGTTCCTGTAACAAGAAGTCTGTGCTACGCTGTGTCCCTGTCAACAACTGACCCTTCTGTTCTACCTGCTGGCTGAGAGTCACGTCTGACTGCGGATGGGGGTGCAGGGCCCAGGGACTCCCCCACACCCCGTGACACGAGGTAAGGAACAGCCGAGGAAATACAGCCGTCTGTGTAAAGGATGCAAAGGGGATGCCAGATCCAGGACACCACAGGCTGAGCAGCTGCGTGGAAAAGGAAGGACTTTCCCCAGGATGCCTGTCAGACAAGAATGGGCAGCAGCAAACCAAGATCTGCCACTTCTACAAGGAGTAGCAGGTATTTGGCATGGGCTTCCCCTGCCGACAGAGAATCAGGGACAGTTTGCAGTAGCGGAAAAGGGGGAGGCACAAAGCACATGGTGAACCAGGAGCTCTGAGCAAGGCCAGTCTGCCTAGGTGCGCACAATTCCTTCTCAGCACCTGTTCACCTTTCTCTAGCCTGCCCCCCTCTGTAGTGCGCCCAGCCCAGCTAGAGAACAAAGGCCTTGCGGTGCCTTGGCAGTGCACTGGCCCTGAACGAGGGAGCAGCAGGTGGCGGAGGAGATTTTGCCACGCTGCTCTGCAGGGCATTTGGTGGCACCGTTGCTCAAAACAAGCTTGCAGCACATTGGCCCGGGTGGCCTAAGAACACCCGCAGCAGCTGGGTTCTGTGTGCCCAGAGCACCCGCAGGTGTGAGATCAGCAGGTGTCACCCCTGCCTAGGGACGCTTTCCCTTGACTCAGACTTGGCGCCTGTCCGAACCTTCCGCATGCCCCCAGCCAGGGCGGCACTCTCTCAGGGGGTGGCAGAGCTCACATGGCATCTGCCAGCTCTGAGCACACGTGTTCCTGGGCAGACGGTGCGAGAGCTCTGAAACAAGCTTTCTCTGTCCTTAGTGACTGGCCGTCCTGGGTTGCGTCTGGCTCTTTGCATCCACTGCCGCTCATCGGGCTCCCTGCCTGTCTGGCCCAGGGCAGCCAAAGGAAAAAGCAGCCGTGGGGGGGGATTGTGGCAGCTCTGGCAATTCCCTGCAGTGCCAGGGGATCTAGTGAGTGTCTGTGCCATGGTGGGCCAGGGATCATCTGTAATTCCAAGGGGAGGGGCCCGCCTGCCGCAGCTCAGAGCGGGGGGGTGATTGCATCAATTCTCTGAGGCTGTCACACGGCACCCGCCCCTGTGGAGGTTTCCCAGACTGGCTCAGACTAGTCTCTGGAGACCAGCACACAAAGAAAGGACGTCTGGCTAAATAGCCTGCGTGGACGCTGGCTTTCTGATCCAGCAAAGGCCCAGACGCTCCAGGCCTTCCTGGGGAAGGTTGGAAGGACTTGCCCTGTCTGGAGGCTTGGTGGGACCCGAGACGGTTCTGAACTTGGGACCACAGAAAGGCCCAGGTGGGGTCGGCGGAAGGCTGATTGCTGGTAGCATCGTAGCTTCTGTGCAGCTTTGCGTGCGTTCTCTGTAATGCTCACAGCTTCCAAATAAATGTGCTTGCTAGGAGAGGGCTGCCCTGCTGGGGATTTCTAGTGTAGGCTGGGAACTGTGCAGCCAGGAGGGGCAGTCCAAGAGAGAGCCTGGAGCCTTAGCTGGGTGTAGGGTTACCAGATGGGTTTCAAAAAAATACTGGACACACGTGATCTCAGAATGGGAGTGGGGGGGACTGGCTGGGAGGGGAGCGGGGCTGGGCGGGAGGGGATCGGGGGTAGCAGGGCTGGCTGGGGGAGATCGGGGGGGGGGAGCAGGGCTGGCCAGGAGGAGGCTGGGGGGAGCAGGGCTGGCTGGGAGAGATCGGGGTGGGGGACCAGCCAGCGGGGAGTAGGGCTGGCCGGGAGGGAGTCAGGGGGAATGGGGCTGGCCGGGGAGGAACCAGCCAGTGAGGAGCAGGGCTGACCTGGGCGCATGCAGATCTTGGGGTGCTGCCCATCCCACACGCGGTCCCAGCGGAGCCCGCAAGCAAATCCGGCCCCGGGGATTCCATCCCGACCCCAGCCCCAGCCCCACCCCCCTCCTCTCTACTGCATAGCTGCGTACTGCCTGGCTGGTAGACACGCTCACATTGTGTACATCAGTACACAACTACGTACTGATACTCCTGATAATAATAAAACTTACTTAATTAGAAAATACCGGACACTTATATGTCCGGTATTTTCTCAATTTGTTTCCCGGACAGAAAGGTCAAATACCGGACTGTCTGGTTCAAAATCAGACACCTGGCAACTTTAGCTGGGTAGCCTTGCTAGATCACAGAGGGTGCAGGTGCCCTGTACCGTGACAGGCTTGGTCTGCAAGATCCTCTATTTCTCTACAGCTACTGCTCTAAACACAGAGATCAGCAGGGCCCCATGTTCGCAACCTTAGAGAAGGACGAAGACTGGGCAGAGCTGGAGCTTCAGGAGAAGCAAAGAGACCGAGAGGTGCAGTGGAAGCGCACCAGGACCTTGTGAGTTTGCTCCGGCAACACACCCCGAGGTTGCAGAGCATTATCGAGCTCCATGGCCGAAGACCCTGGACACAGCAACCTTTCCAATCCATGGAAAGCTCCATGGTCACTGCTCCCTAGCACCATGGCATGAGCCCATACCCCTGCCAAGCCGAGCCAGGGGACAGCAAGAACCCTGACCACACTGCACCAACCGGAGAGCCATGGGCTCTGCCACCATACGCTCCCCGTTTTCTCCTGCAGCTGCATCGTTACAGTGTATGTGTGATGCATGCACTGTAAATAGGTTCTGTTTGCTTGGCTGTTAGTTGGGTCTTTAAAGTATTGGTTTCCCTCTTGCAGTGTCGCTGCAATGTTTTTCCCTTGTGTATCTGCACTTTAACTGTTGCCTGTTTCTTTGTGCACAGTCAAGTTCTGGTCTTGGAACTTCAGAGGATATCTATTAGTTCACATTGGGACTGGGATTAGTTCACATCCCAGATTGGGGTGCAAAGTCAGGGAGGGGTATGGGTGCAGGAGAGGATTCTGACCTAGAGGATAGGCATAGGAGGGGATGCAAGGTCTGGGAGGGAGTTGTGACCTGGGGCAGGTGAGGACCTTGGTGCAGAGAATTTGGGTGGTGACTGGGGTAGGAAGGGGATGGGGTGCCAGAGGCAGGGTCTGTCCGGGAGGTGCTTACTTAGGCGGGTCCCGGCGGGCTACAGGCCAGATCCAAAGGGTTGGTGGGCTGGATCCAGCCCGTGGGCCGTATTTTGCCCGGCCGTCCTAGTAGCTCTATTGACTGCAGTGAATTTATTCCTGATTTACACCTTTGTTGCTCACATCAGAGTCTGGGCCCAGACTTTCGCCCCTGCATGCACTGATCCCAGTCACTCCCTAGCACCTGAAGGATGGGGCGGGTTGGAGTCAGTGCTACACCCAACCCCCGCCTCCATCCGTGCCATGAGCTGCAGCTGTGACCCCCTGTGCTCTGGTCCCATTCCCCTGGGGCCTCGTCGCCCAGTGCCAGCCTCTGCTCCAAGCTGCTCCTGCCGCTGCTGTTGGCTGTGGCACTGATGCTGCTTGCGCAGGGAAGTGGCTCTCCCAGGGCTCAGCACCCTGGGTAGGGTCAGGATCTCAGGGGAGCTCAGTTCCCATTCGTGCACCACACTAAGGGCCACATTTCCAATGGGCTGCTGGCCCTTGTGGGGCCTCCATGGGAACTGAGCCCCAGGGCCCTGCTGCCTGAGCGAACTCCTCTGCTCAGCTAGCCAAGGGCAGAACAGGCTCCTCCACCCCACAGTGTGGCCCAGACGCCACTAGAGGGGCAGAGCACCACGCTGAAGGGCGCAGATTACCTGGCCTCGGGGGCATAAAGGGGCCAGGCTGGCCCCAGACACCACCATCCAGATGAAATACTGTGTGGATAGCGCAGGGCACATAAGAAAGCAGGAACTGCCACCGGGATGAGCCTGGGATACAGCCCAGCCTGCTGTCTCTCCCGCAGCCAGCACCAGCTGCTTGAGAAGCAGATGCAAGGAACCCTCACCCCCTTCCCGGACATATGCTCCCGCATGGACAATCATGGAACAGTCTGCCCAGAAGTTACTACCTGGCCTCCAGCAGCTAGACAATGGCTTCAGACCTGACGTTTGAGAATTTATACCCCTTCCCAAACAATTTCCTTTCTGGTTTGGGATCCGGTTGTTGTCCAGGGAAATGCCTGACTGACAGCAATGGATTCAGGACTGCCACTCAACCAACAGCTTGCACAGGTTTCCCATTTGCTTAGCTAAAGCCCAAGGTCACAATTTCCTATAAACGTAGCCATTTATTCATGAGCATAAAACTGGAAAAATAAGTAAGAAACTACAGAGAGCCAAGAGAGAAAAAGGAATGTAACATTGGTTGTTAAATCTTAGTGAGAAGTAATGAATCACATCAGAAGAAATCAAGGTTTTATCACAAAGTAGCAAATTTATGCTAATTTTCTGCTGCTCCTGAGGAGACAATTTTGGGAGCAATGTGCGACTATTGATCCTTAGTACACATGCTAATCAATCTGCTAATCTCATGTTACACCAGTCAGAAATGATGGGTCTGTCGAGGAGAGTTCAACCAAATGTAATTCTAAAATTAGACATTTAGAAACGTAATTAGTTAATTAGCAAAATGTCAATTCAATTGCAAGTTGCCTTTCCAGATAATGATAATTCATATTAAAACTTAATCCTTTCCCACACATACACAAATACCACAAATTAACCCCAGATATGCAGGAGCTAATTATTCAAAGCTGCTTCCCAGTTCTCTTGAAATTCACCAATCTCTAACCTCAGATCTTAGTTTTCTGTAAGATTTTAAATTACTGTAGCCAGCCACAGCAAACTCTTTAGCTTCTAATTCATAGCTCAATAGGTCAGGCTTCTGGCTCCTGTGTGATAAATAGCTTTCTGTGAGGTTTCACAAATAGGAAGTATCTGAAAGCCTGTCCACTCCAGCACTGGCACTCCTTTTCAGCTCTTCCCAGCCTGCGTAAGTAGTTTCCTGTTAGAAACAGCGCTGGGCTGGATTCCAGCCTCTGCCCTCCTCACCGCACTCTGGTTTACAATTTTTGCAGGCATTAGGGGTTAAACTTGTTTGTAAAACACAGGCCACGCTGTGGGCAGACTCTCAGTGCAGGTAAAGCGGTGGAACTCCATTGATCCGGTTAGGATCCACTGAGGACCTGGCTTAACACTTTAAACCGTTTATACCTTGGAAACAGACCCAGTGAAGCGTATTTAACCTAGAACCTCCGAGCGGGCGCGGGGAAGCGTGTGACGACCAGGGCTTCTGTTACTTAGCCAGGGGAACTGGTGGGGAGAGCAAATGAGGCTCACTTTACGTCTGGTCTCCAGAGGGAAGCAGCATCCTCCGTTCAGCCTGTGCGGTCGAATTGCTGCTGTTACTCATACTCCAGTGGCAGTGAGAAGTCCCAGTGGAGCCCAGGGCCCAGCATGTGGGTGCTGCACAGAGTAAGTGACAGGCTCTGGCCAGAGGAGTTTAATCAGAAGTGACAACAGTTGGGCAGTTGGTGTACTGAGGCCCCTGTCAATCATGCTGCACAATACTGTCTCCTTGTTCCCTGGGGCTACCCTCTCCCAGCTGTCTGTCTGTGCCCAGCTGTTGTCTCTGCTCTTACATGGTAAGGGCCTTGTGTTCCGGGCTGCAAAGTGCCCAGTGCAATGGTCTGCCCCGGGCCAACACTAGGCTCCTGGGCACAAGCAGCAAGGTAAATACGGTGCCCATCTCCCTCTTGCTGATTGGGAACAGGAGAGAGCCAGGAGCTGCCCAAGGTCAGAGAGCAGGTCAAAGGCAGGACCTGAATTCAGATCTTCCCAGCCCGGGTCAATTGCTTTGACTCCCAGCATTCAGTGGGGCAGTCACTCTGCTCCAGAGGGGGAAAAGGGCTAAAACCAGCCCTGGCATGGGGCTGTCTGGGGAGCCAGTAGGAGGTGAGCTACAGTCAGCCAGTCGGGACTCAGCTAGGCAGGGCAGACAGTAGGTGGGGGAAGAAGGGCTGCCTGTAGCGAGCGCTCCACACTTAGACCTGGGCATCCCTGGCCCTTTGTGGCCTCAGTCCATCCAGTGGCAGCGACGCGCCTGGCGAATGAGGCTGTCTGCTCCTCCCATGCCCTGCTCCGCAGCAGAGTGGCGCAGAACTTTGAAATGACACGCACTCGCGCCTGCCTCTGGCCCCACTTCAATCTGCTGGAACAGGAGCCCCAGCCCTAGGGAGCCATTCCCGGTGCTAGGTGCTGCATGGACACAGAGGGTCCTTGCAGGGCTGTTCGAACACCATTCTCTGGGTCTGACCTGTGAAACACAGAGCCCCCTCCCAATGCCTCGAGGCTCTTGCAGCTCTTCCGGCTGTGAAGTTCCCCAGCCCTTCTTCCCCCACCTACTGTCTGCCCTGCTGGTTCCGACTCAGAGCTGGGGGCAGGGGCCAGGCAGGGGCTGTCCTTGGCTGCGGTTTGTGCAGGCCTGGCAGGCTGAGGCCCTGATCTCAGCTGGAGTGTCTGGCAATACACACGGGTTAACAGTGCAATAGCAGGCACCTAGTCTCCTGCTGGTGGGCACCTCCACAGCACAGCTCCTCTCTTCAGCCCATCTGCTATCCAGCTCCCTGGCCTCCCCAGACTGTTCAAACACAAGCTATGGGTATGGGGCGGGGGGCTGGCAGGGGAGGCCTGTCTGCAGCAGGGCAATGGGGTGCAGGTCAGGCAGGAGACAGTGTGAGAGAGATGCTGGGGGAACTCTGCAATCAGAGGCCAAGTGCAAGCCTGTTTCTAGCCCACTCTCAATGCTTGAGGGGCCTGGATAGAGCTGGACGCATTGCTCAGCTGAAGCAGGCATCTTCCTCTCAGTCTGGGATTAAATGCTGAGGAATAGCACCAGCTCCACAGCCCAGGGCGTGAGGCCTCTCTCTGTCAGGCTGTGGCAGGCTACGTGTCCATCTGCACTGCCACGGGGGCGGGGGCCATTCGCATACTTGTGCCCATACTAGCTGCACTTTAGCTCGCTTGGTAACTGCAGCTTCAGGGCCAGCTACCTACATGCCTGGGCAGGGGCCAAGACATGTACTGCACCATCTCTGCGTCTATCTTCAGAGTCCAGACGTCCCTGCCAGGGAGCAGCCCAATGCCCCATGGACTCGGGCAGGCTGGGCTGAGGTTGGGAGCTGTTTTCCCGGCCCCCTATGGACTCAAGCCAGGAGGTCAGTGCTGTCCCTGTGCCACAGGGCTACTTGGCTGCACAGCCATTCGGCCCCAGTGTGGGCGAAGGCAGCAGCCACACTGGGGAATGCTGCCAGCGCAGGGAAGCTTGGCGCTCTGCAGTCGCTCCGGCAGGGCTGGCCTGGCCTGAACTCGCACAGATCGGCTCCCTGGGAGATGAGGGTTGGGGGCATCTTGCCCCCGCTGCTCCTGGCCTCAGCTCTGGCCCAGGGCTCTGCAGTCCACTGATGGCGTCTGCATTCCCCGTGGGTCTGTGGTGGGTGGGTCAGACCATGTGGGGTGCTCAGACCCAGCCAGACGGTGCCTCTGTCCTTTGTGCAGAATTGAGGACCTCCCTCCCTGACAGTCACCAGCGCCTGCAGACTGAGCCCTGTCAGAGGCTGGCAGGCGTGTGCTGAGCTGCACAAGGGGAGCCCCTCAGCAGAGACATGCTGAGCCCACTGCGTCTTCCCAGACTCTGGGCCCCCCAGCAGACAGCTGATGAATGGCCTGGGACATGCCCTGTCCCAGGTGCTGCTGGCGCCGTGGTCTCATATACCTTCCTCAGTGCCCTCAGCCAGGCTGACCTGGCTCTCTGCTCCCTCCAGTACCTTTACCCAGGAGAATGAAGCGAGGGGCTGTGGCCAGCGGCCGAGAGAGGAATACAGAGGAGGGACATGGGGCTGGGCTGGACTGGGCTCCCTTTCTTGCGGGGAGGAGCCCCAGGAAGCCCAGCTGTGCAGTGTGACGCTCTCTCTGATCTCTGCTCATAGACAGCCTGAGCGAGCTTCCCCCATCCAGTCCAGACCAGGCCTGGCCAGTGTTGCCCGCTCCCCACCTTCACTGAGCCTGGCACTGCCACACCAGTCACCACAGCACGCGGCTCGTGCCATCCCTCTGCAGCTTGGGGCCAGCTTTCAAGTGCTCCTGCCCAGCCACAGCTCCTCCCAGCTTACCCCCGGCAGGAGGGAAGCGGCAGCTGCTCTCCTCTGGCAGCCCAGGGGCAGGTTGTTGGGACCAGTGTCTGCTGCGGCAAGACTGGAGGGGTTCAAAGGCAGAGCGCTGGGCAATGTGACGCTGTGTACTCGCCGGTACCGCCATGTCCAAAGGGAGGCAGGGATGAAAGGGGTCGGATCGCATGCTCACCACAGGGGTCAGGAAGGAAAACTCCCCTCAGACAACACTGCGCAGTTGGCCCACTGCACAGTGAGGCTTTTTGGTCCTTCCTCTGAAGCAGCAGCTCTCACCCACTGCCAGAGGGGACCGAAGGCCCATCGGGGTTCTGTGTGGGGCCCTTGAGACGTTTTGTTTATCGTTGTCCACGCGCAAGGTTGCCAGGTTCTGCTGGTTTCCATGCACATCGGTTTTTTTCCTACCGGGGTTACTAAAGTGCCATGCACAGGAAGTGAGGCGGGTGCTGATTGGACACACCACTGACAGTGAGAGCCGTGCGCTCCCTCTGCAGCCAATCAGAGCACTGCTACAGTTCAGTCGACACACCCTGCAAATCCTAGGGACTCAAGCACAGTCAGCAAAACTACCCTGTCCCGGGAGACCATCTTGATTGCAATAATCTTGTTCCTCACTGAGGTGGAGGAGGCGGCTCATGCAGCCCACTCGCTAGCCTAAGTTGCCCATCACTGATCTAGGCATTCCAGTCCTGCACACAGGCACACACACCCTGTGCATACACATGTTCTTTGTATGCACAGGGTATCACACTGTGCATGCACATACACAACTGTTGTGCACATACCTAGTGTGTGCACACTGTACCATGCATGTATGCTACACACATGCATATACTTCATGAATAGTGCCCTTGCCTTGTATGCACAGCCACAAACAGTGAGTGCATTTACTACATGCACAATGCACACATACGACATACACACACTGCACACCATACATACTACTCACATTGACAGACACACATATACCTGCTACACACATGCAAACCCACTGCATGCACATATAAACACAGGGACTCCCAACTCAGACGCGCTGCACGTGTATAAAAGTAGCGCGGTTTTGGTACCCTATTTCCCTGTAACTAGGTCTATTGTTGGTTCATGAACTGCTGCCTCGTTCCAGGAATAACCTAATTAAACCTCAGCCCACACTCCACACATGGGCAAACATGCGTCTTTAACTGCTCGCTCCCAGTTTAGTGTTTATTGCGAAGATCACTCATTCCTGGGCACCTCCACCACAGCATCCCGCTCCCACAGGGCAGGAGAGCCAGGGCTGGCCACCCACACACCCGAAAGGATGATAGTTCCCATCATCTGTTCTTTTGGTGCCCATCCACGTATGGACACTTCTGTTTCAGATAAAGAGGGTCCTGTTTCCACTGAACTTACATCAGTAAAGAATCGAATCCAGCTCCTAGACACTATGACACAGACACTAAAGAACAGTAATAAACAGACACAGGAGACACATAGACGTGCACTGAGTTAAAGCTATTGCCGTGCTGATTTGTGTATAAATTTGCCCAGAGAGGTGAGTCTGTTCTGTGCTGAGGAGGGGGCGCTGAGGTACTGCAGAGCTTCCAATCACACTGCCAGGCCAGGCTCAGCGATGTGCCCCAGCACCCGGCAGGGCCGGCCCACAACATTTTGGCACCTGAGGCGGGGAGCTCAAACGACGCTCCCATGTCCTCTCGCTGCACCAGCAGCAGACACAATTTTCTACACTCTGGGTCCTAGTGGTGCCCCCCCCACACCACTGAGCGGCTGCCTCAGTTTGCCTCATGGTAAGGCCAGTCCTGGCACCTGGGCACTGATCCAGCGGTGCCAGGCAGCCCAAAAGTGCTGGCCATGTTACTCAAACAGCTGCAGAGCCTTGTCCTAAGCATGATGCAGGAGGGGCTGCAGAAGAATGGTGATTTGGCTGTGAAAACCCACTGGACCTTTTACAACATCCCAGCCCCATTTCACTGGCCTTTGGTGTGGTGAAAATGCCTTCCCTTGAGGCCAAAAGCTGAGCAGAGATGCCTGCCAGCCTTGATTGCGGTCTGGCATGCGATCTAGTGCCGTGTGGAGCCAGCTGGACTGGGAGTAGCAGGCCTGGCGCTGCATTGCCCGACTGGAAGAGCAGCCCTCTGGCTGCGCTGTGGAAATGAAGGTGTGACAGCTGCGACCTTGGCTAACTCCAGGGCCTGAGCTATGGCTGTCTGGCATTACCGAGCATGGACTGCTACCACTTGAGCTCAATATCCCCTCTGTACATCTGTATCAGCCTCACGCCCCCTGTGGATCGGGCACAGCAGGGCCCTCCAGCACACACTCGCCAGAGGAGACAGTTACTTAAGGCATCAGTGAGTCACCCCTTCGTCTCTGCTGTAAGCAGCAGCCGTGCGTTAGCAGAGCCTGATGGACAAGAGGACCCAAGAGCCCTGCACCTGTTGGCGGCTCTGTGAATACAAGAGCCACACTCCCGCCAGTGGGTAGGGAGCGACTGCTCGCTCGGGGGACGGGCTTTTCCCCTTTCTCTCATGGGACACACGGGCCCAGTCAGCCCCTGGGCACCTGTGTTACCTTCAGCTGAGCCCGCCCCCAGCACTTGCTATGGGGACAGTCGGCAGCAGCCACCACAGGCCACCTGACACCACTCAGCACTTGGCTTGCTGGGAATTTCTGAGGAGGCGGCGGAGTCAGTGGGAGTCTTGAGGAAACTGGGCAGGGTCAAAGACAGGAGCCTGCCCCAGGGCAGATTCAAGGGGAGGAGCAAGGCCAGCAAACATCCACTTGAGGCCTAATGGTCACGTCACCTTAGGCATTTGAAATGTAAAATGTGTCAAACCCACATAAGCCCGAAAGCACAGGTCTGAACAGGAGAGGGATCTCCCCAAGTTGTGTGGGGTTGTGTATTTCCACGTACGCAGCCTCCCAGCATGGCAACACCTTTCCTTGGCACATTGCTCTGTGGGGCTGTCTAGCTCCAGCTCTGTTGCCTCGCCTCTCTCAGTCTCAGGGACAGCAGCCGGGCTGGATTACCCAATAGGCAGACTAAGCACGTGCTTAGGGCACCAGCAAAGCAGGGGCACCAAAAAAAATGAGATTTTACGGGATAGTATTGTTTTTATTTTGAATTACATATGGGGGGGCACCATCATCTTTTCAGTGCTTAGGGCCTCTAAAGGTCTTAATCCGGCCCTGGACAGCAGGGTCCCTGCGCTGGGGCTGTAACTATCCCTTTGGCACGTCTTTCCGCAGGCAGTCAAGGACCAAGCAAACACACACATTGCTAGGGGGATAAAACCAAATCTTGTCATCCACTTAAGTGAGAGGGGAACCCCAGAGCTCACCAGCAGGACGATTGCTAGGACCTGTCTCATTGCTGACCTGCTCATCTCTAGGCCCTTTGGATTTGCCCCTGTCAAGGCTATGCCCCACTCTGGCACTTTGGGTGCAGAAGGTTGGGGCCCACAAGAGACTTTAAAATACCCTGCCACTCAAGGCTTCTGTTTAAAACTCCCCAAGGCCACAGATTCCCTGGCCTTGGGTGGGTCACTGCCAGCACTCAAATGCAAAAACCCCCTTGAGAACCCAGGAACCTTGGGAATTTCTTCCTGTGGGTACCCTCAAACTCTTTAACCCACCCTCAAGAAGGAGCTTGAAAATAAACTGTAATTTCTAATAGCTGAACTTTTGGCCTTGGGCACATGCACACAGAGCCTCCTGCTTTCTAGGACACAGGAATCAGATCATAGCCTTAAAAAAGGTGATTTTATTAACAAAACAAAGAAGACATACCTGGTAAAGCATACTTGGTTGCTAGGTGTTACAGAGCAGCTGAAAAAAGAGCAGATTATATGCATAGGAAATTGCTTCCCTGGGATTCAGTTTAAAAGTTACAGTGCCTGGGGGTACTTGGGCACAATATAGAGGAGTTTTACAAACCAAAACCTAAAGGAAATAACTTGATAGTTTCTAACTAAGCATTCCCTGTTTACTCACATATCAGTTGTTCCAAGGTTTCATTTTTCCTTAGGTATGGCTATCACTGGAAATCCCATGCCTTGTTCCTGGCTTAACTCTTCTCTCCCAGTTCCTGCTCTACCACACATATGACTGCCGCTCTTTCAAAAACTCACACTCTCTTTTCATTGTCTCTCCTGGCTCCCTACCAACACTTCCTGGAGACCCACTGCCTCTTACAGGCAATTTAGTGAACTGAATGGCTGGGATATCCAGAAAAGGGCAATACCCTTCCATTCATCACAATACAGGGTTATCTACAACTACAGGGTCTTAAGATCAGCTAGTCTATAACTTATCTACAGGAGTCTTCAGCTCTGTTGGTTTCAAAGCAAAGTTTCTCTGTGAATGTCAACAGCTGCTACTTGTGCCACTTGCGAGGCACTGCATGGATTATGTTCTTTATATCCTGACCCAGTGGCAGGTTCTATTTGACTTTCTACTTCACACTGCAGGAGTTGACCAGGAAGTTTACGAAATAATAGTTGCTGCTGCTCAGGATCTCTGGAGGCATTTTCTTTTCCCTTCCTAAAACCAGATTGTCTTTGGCTTTCATGTTCAGGTATTGGCCAGTATGAGAATAATAGAGTAGGCAGGTGAGGCCTAAATGAAGCATATTTCTGTGCTGCTTAATTTCCCCTTCAGTTGTGGGTGTAACCCTAAAAAAGAGTGGGGTTTTGGTGCAAACTCTAGCAGAGCTAGGCAGAGCTAGAGAGGAGCTGGCTGGGGAGAGCGCTGGGGGGCTGGAGAGAGGCCAGAGCAGGCAGACCTCTTAGCGTCCCATCTATGGAAACAAGTTGCATTTCCCAACAGCAGCCCTGTCAGCCCGAAGCATGCCCAGTGCCTGCATTCCCTGTGGGGTGGGCAAGAAACTCCTACTTTGAGCAGTCACTGCTGGGCATGCTCAGTGCTGTGTGATTGCAGGACTTGTGAGCATTGGGCACTTGGGAGCCCCCTAAAAATGGGGGCTAATGGCTGGGGGAAGGCCCATGCAACAGCATCAACACTGAGGCAGTGCAGGGGCCCTTGCCTTGGTGACAGACTCGTACTTGTGAGGGTGGGGTATAACTCTTGCTTGCTTTGGTTCAAAAGTCTCAGAGGGGAGCTGTGTTAGTCTGTAAGGGTATGTCTACGCTGCAGCGTTTTTCCAGAATAACGGCTGTTATGCTGGAAAAACAATACTTGCGTCCACACTGCAATTGCGACAAAAAGTCAAAATAACAGAGGGCTGTGTCCGACGGCAGTAAACTTCTTTCTATGAGGAAGAATGCCTTTTCCAAAAAAGCTTTTGGAAAAAGGTGTGTGTGGACATGGAAGAGGGAGCGCTGTCGAAAAAAGAGGCCTCCAGGAAATAACACAGGTGCCCCGCGGGCCACTCTGTCCACACTCATCACAACTCTATAGTTCCTGTCTCCTGGCAGCTCTTAAAGCCACAAGCACCCAGGACAAGGATTGTGGCAGGAAGCCAGCCCTGGGAGCTGCACCTCACCACGCTGCTGCCACTGCCACACTTCTCAGCACCCATGGCCCAGCCTCAAGCCCCCTGAGAGCTCACTGACCCTCTCAGGGAGCATGCCCAGGGCGCCAGGACCACAAAAAGGCATGCAACGTCATGGTCTAGGGCAGAGATCCTTGCCCTCCTGGAGGTCTGGGGTGAGGAGGAGACCTTGCAGGATCTCCGCTCCAGAAGAAGGAACGTGGACATCAATGGGGGCCCCACCCCACAAGGGGCCACCACTCCAGGAGCCTTGAGCAGGTCCGGAGTAAGGTTAAGGAGCTCCGGCAGGGCTATGCCAGGGTCAGGGAGCGCAGCTCTCACTTCAGGGCAGAACAACACTCCTGCCCCTACTTTAACGAGCTCCACCACATCCTGGGGCGGCGGGGCAGCCCCTTCTCCACCCTGGTTGTGGACTTGAGGCTGGAGACCCCCGTTGTTGCCTGCCCAGGGGTCCCAGAGGAGGAGGATGCCGAGCTGGACAAAGAGGAAGAGACGGCCAGCATCATCACCCTCAGCCTGGAGCCAGCACCCCAGGGCCTGGATGTCTCCCAGGCATCTCCGAGGCTGGGGAGGGATCATCAGGTGAGTGCTCTAAGGTTTTCACACACACAGGGTGGGGGTGGTGGGTTCTGAGGGGCTGGGGTGCGATCGTCGCTCGGCCTGGCCCTCGCACTGCAGTCCCTGCACATGGATGCACATGCAGCACCAGTCTGCGCCATAGCCCCACAAGGCAGCTCCAGAGCACCCCGGGCTCTTGCTCACAAGCTCTGGGGAGGCCACACACACATCTGACCCCTAGAGGGGGACACCCTCCCACCAGCAGCCACCACTGGAAGCAGGCTGGGGACAAGGCCTGCACTCAGACTGAGGGGTGCCACACACAGCACGCAGGCATGCCTGCATGCTCGAGGCACCACCCGCTCTTGAGGACAGTGCTGCCAGGTACAGGTGTGTGCACGGCCCCAGTGGAAGCCCAGGCTGCTCCAGGCCCCTCTCCTGCCCCTGGGATCCCAGTGTGGATCAACACTTCCCTGGCCTGCTTGTCCATAGGATCGGGGGTGGGGTGGGAAGCACCATCCTGTGCCCCGAGGACTGTTGCTCGCAGCTCAAGAAGGAGGGCAAGTCCTCAGGGACAGTGTCTGCATGGATGACTGACCAGCTCTCCCTCTTTATTCTCCACAGCTGGACCAGCCATGACAGAGGGACGATCACCAGCAGGTGAGCCAGCAGCCCAACCCCAGGGAGCCGGAAGCACCAGAGGGTCCAGGAGGACCTTATAAGGGAGCACATGGGTATCCTCTGGGACATGCAACAAACCCAGGCCCAGAAGGTCCGGGATGATGCCCAATGGCAGGCCCGAGCTGGTGCAGCAGGGCCGCAACATGTGCGCCACCTTCCAGGAGATGATCATAGAATCATAGAACCATAGAGCTGAAAGAGACCTCAGGAGGTCATCAAGTCCAGCCCCCTGCCCAAGGCAGGACCAATCCCAATTAGATCAACCCAGCCAGGGCTTTGTCAAGCCGAGACTTAAATACCTCTAGGGATGGAGACTCCACTACTTCCCTAGGGAACCCATTCCAGTGCTTCACCATTCTCCTAGTGAAATAGTTTTTCCTAATATCCAACCTGGCCCTCTCCCACCACAACTTGAGACCATTGCTCCTTGTTCTGCCATCCCTCACTACTGAGAACAGCCTTTCTCCATCCTCTTTGGAACCTCCCTTGAGGTAGTTGAAGGCTGCTATCAAATCCCCCCTCACTCTTCTCTTCTGCAGACTCAACAGACCCAACTCCCTCAGCCTCTCCTCGTAGGTCATATGCTCCAGCCCCCTAATCATTTTGGTTGCCCTCCGCTGGACCCTCTCCTTTCTGTAGTGGGGGGCCCAGAACTGGACACAGTACTCCAGATGTGGCCTCACCAGAGCCGAATAAAGGGGAATAATCACATCTCTGGATCTGCTGGCAATGCTCCTCTTAATGCAACCTAATATGCCATTAGCCTTCTTGGCTACAAGGGCACACTGTTGACTCATATCCAGCTTCTCATCCACTGTAACCCCCAGGTCCTTTTCTGCAGAACTACTACTTAGCTGGTTGGTCCCCAGCCTGTAACAATGCTTGGGATTCTTCCGTCCCAGGTGCAGGACTCTGCACTTGTCCTTGTTGAACCTCATCAGATTTCTTGTGGCCCAATCCTCCAATTTGTCTAAGTCACTCTGGACTCTATCCCTGCCCTCCAGCGTATCTACCTCTCCCCTTAGCTTAGTGTCATCTGCAAACTTGCTGAGGGTGCAATCCATCCCTTCATCCAGGTCATTAATAAAGATATTGAACAAAACCGGTCCCAGAACCGAACCTTGGGGCACTCCGCTAGAAACCGACCGCCATCCTGACATCGAGCTGTTGATCACTACCCGCTGGGCCCAGCCTTCTAGCCAGCTTTCTATCCATCTTACCATCCATTTATCCAATCCACATTCCCTTAACTTGCTGGCAAGAATGTTGTGGGAGACCGTATCACCTCCACTGACTTGCCCATGTCCACAGAGCCAGTTAGCCAGCGTACCCAGCTCCTGTCCCTGCTCCTGTTCCTGCCCCTGCTCCCTGTTACCACATTTGCCCAATACTCTGGGGTTGCTCATTTATCAGGGTTACTCTTAGGGAACTGGGGGGAGGTTAACAATTCTATCAGGGTGCTGCTTGTGCTACTTGTGCTCTCATATGGGGCTGAAGTCTCCCTGCTGCCAATTCCCCCTCCCACTGGAGCTCTCCTGCAGGAACTAGGTTCCTCAGGACGGGGTTCTTCCCACCTTAGCAACACACGGACACTCACACCCGCTGACAGAGCACGTCTGACAGGACTGGGTAATCAGCACTCACACGCTGACCCCTCCTATGTCCCTGGACTCAGCAGGCTGGGTTTAACAGCAATGCCACACTGCACCCTCATGAGCCTTTGGACTCAGTGGGCTGGATTAAACAGCACTTTAAGCTGCCATCCTCATACACCCCCAGGTTCAGCACCCCCTATCCCCACTTTCACACCACAGACATTCACTGGTAAACCACACGATGCACAAACCCCACAAGATTTTGGGCACTACAGGGCTCTTTAGCTTGGGTAGAAGAAGCCTTGTTGCAGAGCGAATGGGGAAGCCAAAACAACACCCCTTGAGGAAGAGTGAGTGAAAGAGAAAGAAGCAACCAGCTTAACAATGAAAGTTATTAATTATATATATAGGGAGCCAAACACACAAAACAAACAGTTACAATATTAACTCTAAATTGAAACTGATTACAAATGTTAGGGCTAGCTAACCATATAACAGTTTACATAGGGCAGAGTCAGGAGGCTAGGCTTAGAAAGTGGTAGTTGGGGGGGGGGGGCGGGAGAGAGAGAGAGAGACATCACCACTCTGTGGAGCTTGCACTGATCGGGGTTCCCAGATGGTGATGGTAGCCGGGGGTCCAGAGGGCAGGAGACAAGCAGAGCAGAGCCCCCAGCATGATCAGACAGGAGATGGAGAAGTCTCAATGGAACTGATGCAGTTTAAATCCAGGTATCAGAACAGTTTTTCTTGGGCAAGAGTAGGAGTTTTTATAGGGCTAGGACAATAGTTCAGAGAGCGACAATAGAGGCTGATCACCCCTGGCTATGGGTGATGTTCCTTGAAGGAGCTCACAAAGCAACTAGGCAGTTTCAGTATTTTGGATGTCAATAGGATCATTACTAGAATCGGTCTGATAATGACTAATTTGGGTGTGAGCAGGCCTGGGTTCATTAGCATCTGGAGTAGAGATTTCCCATCAGGCAGTGCTTCTCTGTTTTCAGTATCCCATAGTTCAGTGTGGTTCCTGCTTTGGAAGAGCTGGTCTCCATTCTGTATGCTAATGAGATGTCCCTCTGTTCTATCTTCAATGCAGATGAGGCTGGGGTGTTTCCTTAATTAGTTTAGGTGTGTTTTCCCTGACCTTTTCATTGCTTTGTCTGATTCTGGCAGAGGCCTGGGGGAGGGGGATGGTTTTCCATGAGTGTCACTCCCTGGCTCCCCAAGAGCACAGGGCTGGTACCCATGGGCGGCGAGTTATATGGGCTCGTGGTGCCCAGGCTCCACCAATAGTCAGAGCCGGGGGCCCTGCTCCAGCAATATTTGGAGCTGGGTCTCTCCCCCGGCCCTGCCTGGAGCGGGCCCCGGCCCCCACCTGCCGGCGCATCCTCCCTCCCTCCCTGGCCCCCACGGATGCCACGGCAAGCTGCCGCGGCGGGCCGGCCCCCCCGCATCCTTGTGGCGCATGCGCACACTGCGTGCCAGACAGGGGTGATGGGACGCGAAGCCCTCGCCCCTGGGCGGACGCTGCAGCGAGCAGGCACGGCGGGCTGGCCCCCCCGCACCCTTGCGGCGCATGCGCACACTGCGTGCCAGACAGGGGTGATGGGACGCGAAGCCCTCGCCCCTGGGCGGACGCTGCAGCGAGCAGGCACGGCGGGCCAGCCCCACCCCCACAGCCTTGCGGCGCATGCTCACGCCACGCGCCGGGTATTTTAAATGCTGGCGGCGCGGCAGGCAAAGGTGAGGGGGGTCTACCTGGGGCCTGGGCGGTGAGCTCAGGGAAGCGCCCACCCTCCTGCAGCAGCCGGGACCCGGCAGGCAACCCCGCGGGGTGGACGCCCAGACTCCGCAGCCCCAGAAGGAACGGGCAGCGAACGCCAGAGCGGGCTATACCCCCTCAACAGACAGTGGGGCGGCAGGGCCTGATCACAGACTCCAGCCCCGCAAACTGGAAGGCAGAAGGTAGGAGAGGGGGAAAAATAGGGGGAAGGGGGCAGGAGAGGAAGGGGCTTGTGCGGAGGGGGAGGGGGAAAAAAGGGGAAGGCACCAAGGGACAGGGGTAGAGGAGAGACAAATGTTAGGGGGCCAAGTGCAGACAATGAGGGAAAGGTCAGGAGGGGAGGTGTCAGTGGGAGGGGGGACAGGGTGATGCTGGGAGAGGAGAGGGGAAGGGCATTGGGGGCTAGCGGGGGAGGGGGAGGTGCTGGGAGAAGGCTTGAAAGAAGGGGTGGGCATGAGAAAGGTGGGGATGGAGCAAGTCATGTGTGAGGGCACAGAGCGGCAGGAGGGGAACGGGGGCAGAGAGTGGTGAGGGGGTGGGCATCAGGAGGGTGCAGGGCTAAGGGAAGGTGCAGGTGCCAGGGGATTCTGGGGTGAAGCAGAAGGGCAGACACCTGCATGGGAGGGACCAGCACCAGAGGAGAGAGGCAGGGCAGGTGTGTAGAGGGAGGTGTTAGGAGAGGGGATGAGGAGGGGTAGCTCACATGATCAGAGTGGGGCTACTGGAGGAGTGGGCACAGGGAGGAGAGAAGGGCTGGTGGAGGGGGGCAGTGGAGGGGGGCAGGTCTCAGGAGGGCTGAGGGCAGTGAGAAGGGCAGGAGTCAGGACAGCAGAGGAGGTTGAGGAGTTGGGGGGCAGCAGGCACCAGGGGAGCTGATGGAGCAAGGGGAGGAGATATGGCAGCAGAGGGAAAAGGTAGAGGTTTATAAGATATTTATTAATAACTTGGGTGGCACATGCAAACAAGCCACATGAACGGCTGTACTTGCGCAAGAAGCCGCGAGTGTAGACATAGCCTTAGAGGAAACACATTTCCCCCAGCCTCTCTGCCCCCGAGTTAATGTCACACACATTGGGTTAATGCAACTGCAGGATAGTTGCATAAGGGGGGTTTGTGGGGGCCAAACCAATCCCTGTTGGTAGGAGGATGGTGGGAAAAGCCCTTTGAGAGGGGTGACATGACACCTTTTACTTCTGGTCATGTGTCCATCTTGCCCCGAGTGTGTTACCTCCAGAGGCCTGGCTAATGGGGGAGGGCAGGGGGCGTGACTAATGGGGGCAGGGGGCTTGGCTAATGGGGCACCACCAAAAATTATACAAACCTGCCGCCCATGCTGGTAGGTAACATCTACCTGCCATGCCTGACCCCACTCCAGCCCCTCTTCCCCCCCCCACAACCTATCTCCCTGTTGTCCCTGGCACCCCCACCCCAAGGTCGCCGAGGTCCCCAGACCCAAGGCAGAACTTCCAGCTGCACCTTGCACTACTCCCAGCCCCAACTCTGAGACCCCTCCTCCCCAGTTTCTTTTATTATAAAAAAAACCCAAAGATTTTTGATTTAACACAAAGGCTACGTCTACACTGGCGTGATCTTGCGCAAAAACTCTTTAGCGCAAGAGTTCTTGCATTAAAGTAGTTGCGTAAGAGAGCGTTAAAGAGTTGTGTAAGAGGCCAGTGCCTGTGCTTTTGCGCAAGAGCATCCATGCCAGTGTAGACGCGCTCTTGCGCAAGAAGCTCTGATGGCCGTTTTAGCCATCGGGCTTTCTTGCACAAGAAATTCATGTTGCCTGTCTACACTGGCCTCTTGCGCAAGAACAGTTGCGCAAAAGGGCTTCTTCCTGAGCGGGAGCATCAGAGTTCTGGCGCAAGAAGCCCTGATTGCATACATGAGAACATCAGTGTGCTTGCGCAAGAACACACGGCCAGTGTAGACAGGCAGCAAGTTTTTGCGCAAGAGCGGCCGCTTTTGCACGAGATCGCGCCAGTGTAGACACAGCCTAAACTGTTGTATTTGAGTGTATAGGGATGGGGGGGAAGAGAGGGGTTGTTGTAGGAAAGACAGAGAAGGGCAAGGCACAGGCCCCTAGTAGGGAGGCCCTAGGGAGAGTTACTGGGGTCCTTGAGAGAAACTCTCCGGCTGTGTCTACACTGGCCGCGTGTTCTTGCGCAAGTACACTGACATTCTCATGTATGAAATCAGGGCTTCTTGCACCAGAACTCTGATGCTCCAGCTCAGGAAGAAGCCCTCTTGCGCAAGAGGCCAGCGTAGACAGGCAGCCAAGAGATTTTGCGCAAGAGCCATCCAAACGGAAAAAAGCCCTAGTGACCGCTTGGATGCTCCGTATGCGCAGGCACCTCTCCGGACTTCCTGGTAAGCCCCCTTAAAGGCACATGCAGCCTGCAGAGGCCACGTGGCAGAAGCACCTCTGACAACAAGCTTTGCTGTGCGGCTCTGCTCTCAGCCACAGACCACCCAGGATGGCCGCTCCAGGGGGGGAGCAGCAACCCGCAACCCCCCAGCGCAGGAGGCCCCAAGGGGCACAAAGCGGCACACCCCTTCCTGGTACCCAGGGGAGATCGAGGCCCTCCTGGACCTCTGGGCCGAGGAAGAGGCCCTCCACCACCCACGGTCCCATCAGAGGAATGCGGACATCTTCCGCCACATGGCCCAGGAGCTCTCTGACCAGGGCCATCCAGCCCGGACCCTCGAACAGGTCCAGGCTAAAGTCAAGGAGCTGCGCTTGGGCTGTGTCCAGGCCAGTGAGGGCCAGGGGGCAGGAGCTGAGAGCTGCCCCCATTACCAGCGGCTCCACGGCATCCTCAGAGAAGCGGCACCCCAGGGACTCTCGGTGCCAGTTGACACCAGCAGGCGCCCCCCCGTCACCAGGCCCAGTGAGGCGGGGGACAAGGCAGAGCTGCCCACTGGGTCGGAGGACGACGAGGAGGACCAGGGGAGCAGTGTCACCCTCCACGTGGAAGTCCTGTCAGGCAGCCCGGACGTCTCCCGTGCGTCATTGGAGGCCGGGGAAGGATCCACTGGTGAATGTTGCACTTTGCACTCACAAGGGTGGGGGGGAGCCAGGAGCCCAGCGGGGTGGGGTGGGGGAGGGAGCATCACTCAGGCAGCGTGAGCTGCACGCTGTGTACCAGTATGCAGCACGGGCAACCACGTGCAGCCTGGTGACTGAGCGGCATGTGGCCGCGGCAAGCAGCTCCAGGGCACGCGCTGCTTGCACACATCCGGACCGGGGGGAAGGGTGGATGCCGGCTGGAACCAGCCAGGGCCCCAGGCCAGAGCCCACACCTCCCAAAGGGTGCAGCACACAGACAGCACACTGTTCATGCCTGGCTGTGTGACACAGCCAGCTGCTCCTGGGAAAACTGGTGAGCCCCTCGCCTGCTCCCGGTGCCTTGGCTGGCCCTCCAAGGGAAGTCCCCACTGCGGCCACACATGTCCCTGGGCTACGTGTGTGAGGGCTAGCGGGAGGGGGAGCGGGGAAGCTCTCGGCCCAGCCCTAGGGCCACCTGAATTTTGCTGCAAGGATGGTACACTCCCCAGTCACCCCTGGTTCCATCCAGGAGACATCCATGTGATGGGGATCTGAGAGCCCAGACCACGTCTGCCATATGTGCTCCCAGGCACTGTGTGGGGATTCATCTTGGTCCCTGTCAAACACCATTGATTAGCCCAAAGCCCCACAGCCTCCCCCAGCAGGGAGTTCCACAGGTTAACACAACACATGCCCCGCCCCGCCCCCCCAAGGGGCCAGGACACAGACTGGTGGTTACAATACGTGGAGGAGCACCCTACTCTGGGGGCGGTCCTGTATGCAAACATACAAAACAGGGGGGAAAACCACAGTACTGTGGTGTCACCTGGGCTCAGGGGTGGAGGGCATGGGGTGTGGGGATAGTGGCCAGGCTACCTGACTGACCCATCCTTTCCTCTGGTCCCTGCAGGAGAGGGGGACCCTCCAGCCCTGCGTCAGTGGCAGCACCCCCAACCGCCCAGGCACCAAGCCGGCGGGTCCGGCAGCGGGACCAACTCCTCCGGCGGCACATACAGGCCGTCGAGAGGATTGAGGCGGCCATCACACACCGGGTGGATGCAGACATGGAGTGGCGCCAGCAGGCCTGGGGCTGCTTCCAGGCTCAGTGTGAGCACATTTGCGATGCCATCACTGCACACATCGGGCACGCTGTGCATTATGGCATGGCATTGCCCCGTGCACCTGCCAATCCCTCCCATGCCAATGCCCATGCCCCCCCTCCTGCTGCCCCTCCTGCTCCCGCCATGCCCCCTCCTGATGCACCCCATCCTGCCCACCTCCCCCGATGCGGCCTGAACCACATGTAGTGGTCCGCTCCTGCAGAGGCGCTCGCAGGGGCCACCCCTCCCAGCAGTAGCTCCCTCCTCCCCCTCCCAGTTCAGAGCCCCCGCCCTCCTCCCACCCGACGTCCCCATTGTAAATAAAAAGTTAAAGACGTTGTTTAAAAAAAAAAAAAACGTGTGTTGTTTATTGGGAGGTAAGGGGAGAGGAGGAGGGGAAGGGTTGGGGATGGGAGGGAGATGTAAAGGGAGACAGAGGCGACCCTACTGTGGGGCCTGGGAGAACATCTCCGTCAGGGCCTCCTGTATGTGCACCCCATCATGATGCGCCTGGCGGATGGCAGCTGTGCGGGGCTGCTCGAAGGCCTGGCCCTCGCCTGCCATCCATGCCAGGAGGAAGGCCTCCCCCTTCCACTCCACAATGTTGTGGCGCACACAGCATGCAGCCACTACCTCGGGGATGTTCTGCTCACCCATCTCAAGACGGGTGAGCAAACAGTGAAAGCAGGCTTTCAGATGGCTGAAGGCGCACTCCACCTGGTTGCAGGCCCGGTTGTGGTGGTCGTTAAACCATGCCCGGTCATGGTCTGTCTGCCCCATGTAGGGCCGCATTAACCAGGGCAGCAGGGGGTAGGCCGCGTCCCCCACAATACATGTGGGCATGGGCACATCCCCAACAGTAAATTCCCGCTGGGGGAAGAAAGTGCCCACCTCCAGCCTGCCAAACAGGCTGGAGTTTTGGAGAAGGCGGGCGTCGTGTGCCCTGCCGGACCAGCCCGCATAAATGTCCGTGAAGCGGCCATGGTAGTCCACGAGGGCCTGGAGCACGATGGAGAAGTACCCCTTGCAGTTTATGAAATGGGCTGGTCGATGCTCTGGGGCACGGACGGGGATGTGGGTTGCATCCAGGGCTCCCCCGCAGTTGGGGAACCCCAGGGCAGTGAAGCCGGCCAACGTTGCGTCCATGTCCCGCAGGCGGATGACTCGCTGGAGCAGGACGTCGTTGATGGCATGGACGACCTGTAGAAGGGTGCACAGAAACACAGGGGAACGCATCACATAAGGCAGGGTGAGTGCGTACTCCCTTGGGGGGTTCCCAGCCCCCCCCTCCGTGATGCCCTCTGTCCTCACACACACACACACACACACCAGGGCCCCCTCGCCCCACGGGCCACCCCCCCCCCCACCAGCAGGCCTGTGCAAGGGAGGGACGGCCCAAACCTCTGGGTGACGGGGCATTCCCCATCGCCCCAGCCTGGAGTCTTGCCTGCCCCTGGGCATGGAGTGCAGCACCCTCCCCCCCCCCCCCCGACTTACCTGCATGACGACAGCACCGACGATGGATCTGCCCACCCCAAACTGGTGTGCCACCGATTGGTAGCTGTCCGGGGTGGCCAGCTTCCAGAGTGCAATGACAATCCTTTTGTCCACAGGGATGGGTGCCCGCAGCCGGGTGGTGCTTCTCTGGAGCACAGGGGTGAGCCAGGCACATAGCTCCAGAAACGTCTGCTTTCGCATCCGAAAGTTCTGGAGCCATTGCTGGTCGTCCCATTGCCCCAGGACCAGCTGGTCCCACCACTTGGTACTGGTATCCAGTCTCCAAAAGGGCCTCTCCACGGTGGGGTGGGGATGCCACAGGGACGCCACCGCCTCCATGGTGAGGGAGTCCAGAGTGACCTGAGCCTCGAGGTCCTGGACAATGAGTGCAGCAGCATAGAGCAGCAGCTGCAGGCACTCCAAAATGGCCGGAAGGGGCCAGAACAGGCATAAGGCCACCCCTGGCTCCATGACACAACAAAAAAGCTGAGGTCAAAAAAAAAAAATCAGCAAATGGCACTAAGGCACAAGCTGTGGTGTCCAACAAGGCAGAGGGCAACCACAACTAGAACTGCTACAGCTGTCAGTCCCTGCAAGAGGTACTAAAGCACGCAGCAGGAGAGAAACGGTTGTCCAAGGAGATCCCTTTAAGCATGTGTCTCAAAGGAACTCCAGCCACCGCCCCCGGAAAGGGCTTGTGCCCTTTTGCGCTCTCCAAAATGGTTCCGGGCTCCTGCTTTTGCGCAACAGCGTCCTGCCAATGTAGACGTTCTCTTGCGCAAAAGCGCATCGCTCTGACAATGAGTCCCAGCCAATATAGACGCTCTCTTGCGCAACTACTTTTAGTGCAAGAGTTCTTGCGCTAAAGAGTTTTTGCACAAGATCGCACCAATGTAGACGTAGCCTCCCTCAGGGCATCCCGGATGCACACCCCCAGTTGATGGGCCTGGCAGATGGTAGCTGTGCATGGCTGCTCAAAGGTCCTTCCCTCCCGGCTGACCTCTGCTCCCTATCCCGGAAAGAAGGCCTCCCCCTTGCTCTCCACAACATTGTGGAGAACACGACAGGCCAAGATCACCTCAGGGATGTGGGGGAGCACAACATCAAGGTGGGTCAGAAGGCACCTGAACCTCACCTTCAAGCATCCAAAGGCGCATTAGGCCTGGATGTGGGCCCTGTCCAGGCAGGCACTGAAACTATCCCTGCTTGAGTCCAGGTGGCTCGTGTAGGGCTTCATCAGCCATGGCATGAGGAGGTAGGCCGCATCCCCCCTGATGCGTAGTGGCATCGGCATATCCCTGACCCTGAAATCATGCTGGGGGAAGAATGTGCCAGCCTCCAGCTTCTGGTACAGGCTGGAGTTTCTGAAGATGTGGGTGTTGTGCGCCCTCCCCAACCACCTGACAAAAATGTCTGAAAACTGTCCACAGTTGACCAGGGCCCACAGGGTCATCAAAAAAATAGCCCTTGCGGTTAATGTACTGGATGGCTCGATGTTCTGGGGCCTGGATTGGGATGTGGGTTCCATAAATGCTCCCTCCCCCCCCCCCGCAGTTGGGGAAGCCCAGGGCGTCCAGGTCTCCCAGACAGATGACCCTGTGCAGCAGGACGGAGTTGATGGCCCTCACCACCCGCAGAAGGAGACAAACACACAAAACAGAGAATCAAAGGGGATGCCTGAGCCCTTGGGATGTCCCCACCTCCCCCCGTCAAGCACCCCAGGAGCCACCCCCTATGAAGCCACCCCCCCTTTGCAGGGATTGCAGAACCCCCCCCCGGGATGGGGGTTCCCCCCCAGCCCCTGCACCTTCAACCCCCCCTTTCCCTAGCGTCCCTCTTTCCAGTACTCCCCCCCCCCCCGCTCCAGGGACTGCAGCCTGAGAGTGCCTTACCTACATGAGGAGGACCCTGACAGTGGATTTTCCCATGCCAAACTGGTTGCCCACGGACCGGTAGCTGTCTGGGATGACGCGCTTCCAGATGGTGATGGTGATGGTGATCTGCTTCTCCAGGGGGATGGCAGGTCACATCTGGGTGTCCCATCGATGGAAGGCAGGGGCTAGCCAGGCACACAGCTCCATGAAGGTTGCCTTCCTCGTGTGGAAGTTTTGAGCCCACTGCTGGTTGTCCCACCGCTCATCACCAGCCAGTCCCACCAGTCGGAACTGGTGTCCAGCCTCCAAAAACATCTCTCCACCGTGGTGTGCGGTCGTAAGGGCCTTGCTCCCACACACCGGCAGAAGGTCTCGATGATGAACTCGGTGCCAAGCTCCTGCAGGACCATGAAGGCAGCCTGCAGAAACTGCTGCAGAAACTGCAGCATGGCCATGTGGGGCCATCACATGCCCAGAGGCAGCTCCAGCTCCATGGCAAGGAGTGTGCTGTAGTGTCCCAAAGCTGGGCAACCAGAGCACGCACTGCAAATGCCTTGCTGTCCCTCAGAGAGGCAGGCAAGCAAGCAGCAGAAGCTGAGAAACGGCTGTCCAGGGTGGTCCCTGTAAGCACGCGTCTCAGATAGCCTTAGGCAACAGCACCTGGAAGCAACTTCTGACCTAATGCCCTGCCTGCACTGGTTCTGGGTGGCCTTAAATGCGAGAGAGCGTCCAATCCATGTAGACGGTGTCTTTCGAAATAGCACATCGCCATTTCATTGCGCTTTTTGTGTGTGGACGCTCTCTTTCGAAATAAGCTTTTCCAAAAGATCTCTTCCGGAAAAGCTTATTCTGAAAGAAGTTTGCAACCTAGATGTAGCCTCACTGAAAAAACATAAAAAACAGTGAATGGTCCTGCAGCACTTTGGACACTAACAAAAAATGTAGATGGTAGCTTGTGGTTTTGTTGGGTGCCTTCCTCCAGCTGGTATCTCCCCGTGTCCTCCTTTAACTACGGCGTCCTCTTCAGGACACGGCCCTCCGGCAGTGCCCACTCCAGTCTCTCTGCACCTCCTTCGGGGGGGGGGGGGAGGGGAGGCGGGAAATGATGTTTACTCCACTGCACATTCCAGGGTTCTCCCTTCTCCCAGGGACCCCCAGTTCTTCTCCCAGGGAACACCCAGTTCCCCTGTACCCACCTTGCCTCAGTGACCCACTGCCAGTCTTCATCTAGCCAGGGGTAGACTGTAGTCTGTAACGGCCACTCATCACTGGCAAAGGGGTGTGGACCTGCTGCCCCTGCCTCCCATGGCTGCCTCCCATGGCCACAGTAGCTTCAGGCCTTGCAGCCTGGGGCTTACTTGGCCAGAGCCTTCCCAGCTCTGCCTTCCTTCCCCCAGCACTGCTCTACCTCTAGGAAGCCTCCTGCTTCCCCGGCAGTCAGGTCCCTATTGCTCTCTGTCCAGAATAGGGTTGCCAGATGGTTTCAACAAAAATACAGGACACACTTGACATTACATCACAATCTACATTGCATCTTATTTAGAAAATACCGGACACTTCTATTTTCTCAATTTGTTTCCTGCACAGAAAGCTCAAAACTGGATACCTGGTAACCCTAACCCAGAGCAGCAGTCAATTCTCTCTCCCCCCCAGGAGTCCTTCTTTATACAGCCCCCAGCTGAGCCCTCAGTGGCAGAGCTGCCTCAGCTGGGGCTTCACACTCAGCCCTCACTCAAGGCTGGCATTTTGCCTGTAAAGGGCCAGAGCAGGGCAAATGCCCTGTCACAGGGCACAACCCACTTCTTCAGATCAATGGAGTAAGGCAGGGCTACTCAACATGTGGCCCGTGGGCTGCATGTGGCCCATGGCCTGTTTGTCTGTGGCCCATAATGCAGTTTGGGTTTACGCGGGGCTCAGCACGTGGCCCGCGGGTGGGCGCCAAAACAAAAAAGTGGTCAATGTAATGGTCTTCTGTTGAGATGCGTTTTAGTAGTTAAATTCCTGAACTGTCATTGCTCATTAAGGGTACGTCTAGACTACATGCCTCTGGCAACAGAGGCATGTAGATTAGGCTACCCGGCATAGGAAAATGAAGCGGCGATTTAAATAATCGCCGCTTCATTTAAATTTAGATGGCTGCCGCGCTGAGCCGATCAGCTGTTTGTCGGCTCAGCGCGGTAATCTGGATGCTCCGCGGTCGACATCAAAGGCATTTGTTGACCTCCCAGGTAAACCTCATCCCAGGAGGCATACCTGGGAGGTTGACAAACGCCTTTGATGTCGACCACAGAGTGTCCAGACTACCGCGCTGAGCCGACAAACAGCTGATCGGCTCAGCGCAGCAGCCATTTAAATTTAAATGAAGCAGCGATTATTTAAATCGCTGCTTCATTTTCCTATGCCGGGTAGCCTAATCTACATGCCTCTGTCCCCAGAGGCATGTAGTCTAGACGTACCCTAAAAGTGCTGTCATATGGGTGGAAATCGGGTAACTATTGCATTTTATTAATATCAGCAACACTGACTTAAATGTGCTGTGTAATCTTGCCTTAATCTTTATATTCATGCCCATCAGGGTGAAACAAGCTATTTGCAATATATATTTGCATGTATATGCAACTACATTTAAGTTGTGGCCATGGGCATGTGCTGAGAGTATCATTGTGGCTCCCAGGGCTTCCAAAGTTGAGTAGCCGTGGTGTAAGGGGTCCAGGGTACAAATAAATAGCTGAGAAAGAGAGAGAATGGGAAGGGAAATAGAAGGGGGAAAAAGGAAAAAAATATTGTCAATTACACTGTCCGTGCTAAATAAGGCTGATAGAGTGGGCTGTACGTACCCAGTGCTTAGCGTTTTATGTTATTAGTGTGTGGAATGTAGCTGCCCATCCCAGTCAGGTCTTTGTTCAAACCGTGATCACAGGTGTCAAACTTGTAAATGAAACCAAGTTTTGCAGGTTCTCTCTCCAGCTGGTTTCTGAAATTGCTTTGTCACAGTGTATTCACTTTTCCATCCATTAGTGAGTGCCCCGGCAGGTTACAATGCTCCCATGAACCAATATGCACCAGGGTTGAGCACCAGGCCCATGCTTCAGGCTCTTTCTTTCTCCTACAGGGCCTTGGCTGGAACCCAGAGGAGAGGGGCTCTTGGGCTCCCTGTTAGGCCCTGCATACTGGGAAGGCTGCCCGAGTCACGGAGAAGTGGCGCAGCCAGGAGGGTGGGCACGGGGACTGTCTGAGATGGCTTGTGTGGAGAGGCTTGGAAAGCTGTGACACCAGGGGCAGGTGAACAGCAGAGCTAGAACTGCTCGAAGGGGCTGCCAGTGCATGACACAGCCATTAATGTACTCGAGGCACATTGTCGAGTCCCCCTCAGTCTGCTCTTCTCAGGACTCAACCGGCCCCATTTTTAACCTGGCCTCATAGTTGGGTTTTCTAAACCTTTAGCCGCTCTCCTCTGGATTCTCCCATTTGGCTACCTCTTTCCTAAAGGGCAGCCCCCAGAACTGGACATGGCTCCAGCTGGAGCCTCACCAGACTAAGAAGAAGGGACAATCTCTTAGCATGACGCTCCCATTGTTACAGCCCAGAATGAGGTCAGCCTTTTTCACAACTGCATCTCACTGTGGACTCACATTCAGTTCGTGATCCACTCTAACCCCAGGCTCTTGTCAGCAGGGCCACTTCTCCCCCAGTTTGTACTTGTGCATGCGATTGTTCCCTTCCAACATGTAGCCTGTTGCACTTGTCTGTACTGAATTTCAACTTGCAGAATTCAGGCCAATTCTCCAATGCCAAGGTTATTTTGAAGTCTCCTCCTGTCCTCTGAAGTTCTCCCAGCCTCTTCCAGCTGGGTGTTACTCACAGACATGATAAGCACGCTCTCCACTCCATTATGCAAGTAATTAATGCACATCCAGAACAGTCCCAGACCCAGGAGTGACCCTGCGGGACCCCACTGATGCCATTGATAGCTACTGTCTGTGCAGTCTTTCAACCAGTTGTGCACCCACCTGACAGTAATTCCTACATTTCCCTAGTTGGCTTGTGAGAAGTGCTGTCATGTCATATGCACTGGAATGGTTTTCAGAGAAAATTAGCTTGGCAGCACTAATGTGCTAACCACTGAAGACGTAGTCTTAATATTCATGTACTCCTTTAGAATGTCTATTTATGCTCCATTAGCTGTGATCATACCAAGCCTTGAATGTCTTGTTACTTCTCTTGTCAATAAATAACAAAGCTGGAGATGTAAATCAGAAGCAAGACGTGCTCCAAGCAGAGCCCCTCCACAGCTGTTTTAATTAAGTCGTGAGGCATCCGGACACCTAGGGAGGCAACAGTGCGTGGGCCCAGAGGCAGAAATGGAGGTGCCTAGTGAACTCCTGCCCTGACGAGTTACTTGCCAAGTGAGCTTCGGTGCCCAGAGGGTCCCCAGGGAGTTTTGTGGGATTGCAGCGCAGCTAACATGGGGACCTCGGTGCCGAAATCTTAATGCAGAATTAGAGGAGGGTGATGTACACATGCCCTGTAACAAAAAGCCTTCCTTAACTCTGCTCCCCAAGACAGAGCCACCTGAGACCCAGCATTTTATCTTCTGAATGCTGTGGCCAAATGGGGCTGGGACCCAACTGAACAGGGTGTCTGGCCAGGGGAAGGGGGCAGGAGCAGACTTGGGGGGAAGGGTGTCTGCCAGTAGGGAGGGTGCAGGATCAGACTGAAGGGCAGAGTGTCTGCCAGGAGGGAGGGTGCAGGAGTAGGCTGGGGGCAGGATGTCTGGCAGGGGGGAGGGTGCAGGAGTGGGTTGGGGACAGGGGAGGGGGCAGGATGAGGGAAGGGAGCAGCAGCATGCTAGGGGCAGGGTGTCTGGCCAAGAGGAAGGGGGCAGGTGTGGGCTGAGGGTGCAGTGTGGGAGGGAGTCTGTGAGGTGCTGGAGGTGCAGGGTCTGGGCATGAGGAGCAGTGGGGGCACTTTCTTCTTTTTGTGCTGCGGCTGCTCCCAGGCACCGGAGGCTTTCCCCACTGCTTCAGTGGGGAAGCCGCTGCTGCTGCCTGCCTCGGGCCAGGCTCTCGGGCTGTCACCTCTCTGCATGGCACTCCAGCCTGGCCCCCCACCCCACAAGATTAGAACACCGGGGTGGCCTCCTGGGTGGGGAGGAGAAAGCCCTGAGGCTCTGCGCCAGATCTGGCTTGTGGGCCAGCGTACATGCTGCTGTGGGGAGGGGAGCTGTGCATGCGCGCACCTCCCTACAAGCCACATCCAGCGTGGAGCCTCGGGGCTTCCCCTGCCCACCCCCTGCAGGCAGCTGGCACTGGAGCTATAATCTAGCGGGGAGGGGGAGCCACTAGGCTGCTGTGCCAGGCAGGGGAGTCAGGCAGCAGCGGTTAGTGTTGGGGCCCCAGACCAGGGTTGTTAACTTTAAATTAATGAATTAATCAAACAGTCAATGGGATTTCCATCGACTATTTGACTAGGCGCCTGCACCTGCTGGGCTCTTCCTACAGTTCAAGAGCGGAAGCCCCGCAGGGAACACAGGGCCAGCGGGGAACTCCCTGCTGGCCCCACACTCCCGGCATGCCTGAGCCTTTGATGTGTACAAGAGCCCCTATGGGGGGCTCCAGTTCAAATGGAAGCTCCGCAGGGAGCATGGGGCCAGTCCCCCATTGGCCCCGCGCTCCCTGTGGGGCTTCTGCTTTTGAACTGTACAAGAGCCCCAGCGGGCTCAAAGCAGAATCGCAGCAGAAGTGGCATGAGCGGAGACTGCTTCAGCCCCCACTCACACCATTTCCCACTGAGTCTCTACCTCCCCTGCCCCCCCGCAGAGACAGTGCTGGGGGGAACCAGCTTTTAAGCCGGCTCCCCCCAGCACTGGCTCCTGCTCCCCTCCTTACTGCCTCTCTTTGATAGAGGCAGCAAGGGGGGAAGCGACTAGGTGCTTACATCCCTCCCCTGGACCCAGAAGTAGAAGTGGAGTGGAGGTGGCTGCTACTGCCACCCTCTGGCCCTTCTTCAGGGGAGCCAGGGGCCAGCAGGGAGCCCAGGGCATCCCCCAAGGAGGAGCCAGGGGGAGCTCAGAGCCATGGCCGCTGCTTCCCCTTCTGAGTCTGTGGAGGTTGGGGGGCGGGGTGATGCACAGAGACGTGATGACATCACTCTGTCGTCCCACAGGACATTTTTTCTAATAGAGAGAGAAAAAAGGCTTGAAACACGCCTGCCTGCTCATG
The DNA here is from genome assembly GCA_032595735.1 of Pelochelys cantorii. Lineage (NCBI taxonomy): Eukaryota > Metazoa > Chordata > Testudines > Trionychidae > Pelochelys > Pelochelys cantorii. The sequence continues at coordinate 16,622,950 of CM064353.1, forward strand.
TGTTGTCAGCACCCCCAATGGCCCAAAAAGCTCAGCTCCCATGTAGACACCGGGAGAACAGCCGGATGGCCAGGAGAGCCCTGTACCTCACATGCCAGGCTCACTTGAAAACCCAGCCACGTCATGTGGTGCCTAGATGGGAGCTGAGCAATTTGGACAACATAGCCCACAGAGCACAAGATATCCAGCACCAGCAGCCCCAGGGCTGTGTCTAGGCTGGCCAGTTTTTCCGCAAAAGCAGTTGCTTTTGCGCAAAAACTTGACAGCTGTCTACACTGGCCGCTTGAATTTGCGCAAGAGCACTGACGTTCTAATGTAAGAAATCAGTGCTTCTTGCGCAAATACTTTGACGCTCCCATTTTAGCCATCGGGGCTTTTTTGCGCAAAACAAATCTGAGCTGTCTACACTGGCCCTTTTGCACAAAAGCTTTTGCACAAAAGGACTTTTGCCCGAACGGGAGTGTCAAAGTATTTGCGCAAGAAGCACTGATTTCTTACATTAGAACGTCAGTGCTTTTGTGCAAATTCAAGCGGCCAGTGTAGACAGCTGTCAAGTTTTTGCGCAAAAGCAGCTGCTTTTGCGGAAAAACTTGCCAGTCTAGACACAGCCCCACCTGCTATCCTGTGAGCCACTCCAGCTGTCCCACGAACTGCCCTGCTCTGCCAGCCGTCTCGATCCACGCCCCTGGCCACCAGCTGGTTGTTCCTGCAGCTGTTCCACTGGCTGCCTGCTGCCACTCCTACCGGCTGCCCACCGGTCATCCCTGCCAGCCACTCTGCTGGCCGCCTGCGCCCGCCGGTCGTTCCTGCAAATTGCTCTGCTAGCCATCCCACAAACTACTGAGCTAGTAGCTCAGCAGTATAGCTTCAGGTGCCCCACAGCTATTTCAGCCCTTCAGCTTATAGTAGAGGAACCTCAGTGCCAGTACACTATTAGTTCACAGTGAAGTCAGCTCAGTAGCTTGCAACTAGACTACTAATGGAATCCAAATTAGCTCCAATATTCTATAGTGGAGAGAAGAGATGATACAATTGGTGTTTTTTAGGCCCTCGGACAGGGCTACCCCACCACCAAGTACAAATACCTGTCCCCAGCTTCTCTGAGCTTGACTGGGTTTGGAACCCATGCCCCTTGTCTAGCGAGTGCTACTTAGTTTATGGCGAATCCCTCTGTCCTAAAACAGTTCCACTATTCCACTGTCCTTGATTCACATAATCAGGGTAACACCACTTTATCCCCCCTGCCTCAATAACAGAGAGACTGGGGATCCCACAATGGCCAGAGTGACCATTTGGGCTGCTGTGAGCACATACTAGGCGGGGTGGGTGTGCCTATGCAAACGAGATCAGCCCCTGAAGTCTTTTTGCACCACTTGCCACAATTCACCACCAGATGACAGGGTAGAACTTATCCTGACCCTGCTTACAGATGGGCACTGTATTTGCCCTTTTTGGCTACGTCTACACTGGCAGCTTCTGGCGCAAGAACTCTTTTGTGGAAGAGTTCTTGTGCAAAAACTGTTCCAGAAAAGAGCGTCTACACTGGCATGTGCTTTTGCGCAAGAGCATCCATGCCAGTGTAGACGCTCTCTTGTGCAAGAAAGCTCTGATGGCCATTTTAACCATAGGGCTTTCTTGCGCAAGAAATTCATGTTGCCTGTCTACACTGGCCTCTTCTGGAAGAGCTCTTGTGCAAGAGGGCTTATTCCTGAATGGGAGTGTCATAGTTCTTTCACAAGAAGCCCTGATTTTATACATCAGAACGTCAGTTTACTTGCGCAAGAACAGACGGCCAGTGTAGACAGGCAGCAAGTTTTTGCGCAAGAGCAGTCGCTTTGGCACAAGATTGCGCCAGTGTACACACAGCCTTCCAGTCTTCTGGAATCTCCCCTGTCTTCCATGACTTTCCAGAGATGATAGCTAATGGCTCAGATACCTCCTCTATCAGCTCCTTGAGTATTCTAGGATGCATTTCATCAGGCCAGATGATTTGAAGACATCTAACTACTCTAAGTAATTTTTAACTTGTTCTTTTCCTATTTTAACTTCTGAACCTACCTAGTTTTCACTGTCATTCACTATGTTAGGTGTCTAATAGCCACCAACTGTCTTGGTGAAAACTGACACAAAGAAGGCTGCATCTAGACTGGCATGATTTTCCGCAAATGCTTTTAACGGAAAAGTTTTCCATTAAAAGCATTTGTGGAAAAGAGCGTCTAGATTGGCATGGACACTTTTCCGCAAAAGCACTTTTTGCGGAAAAGCATCCCTGGCCAATCTAGGCGTGCTTTTGCGCAAGAAAGCCCCGATCGCCATTTTAGCCATCGGGACTTTTTTGCGCAAAACAATACCACGTTGTCTACACTGGCCCTTTTGCGCAAAAGCTTTGCGCAAAAAGGACTTTTGCCCAAACGGGAACAGCATAGTATTTCCGCAAGAACACTGACGATCATACATGAGATCATCAGTGTTCTTGCGGAAATTCAAGCGGCCAGTGTAGACAGCTGGCAAGTTTTTCCGGAAAAGCAGCTGATTTTCCGGAAAAACTTACCAGTCTAGACACAGCCGAAGTGTTTAAGCAACTCTACTATTTCCACGTGTTCTGTTTTTCCCTTTTAATTGAGCAATGGGCTTGCCCTGTCCTTGATCTTCCTCTTACTTCTAATATATTTGTAGAATGTCTTTTTGTTACCCTGTGTGTCCCTAGCTAAACTGAGCTTGTTTTGTGACTTTGCTTTTCTAATTTTGCCCCTATATACTTATGTTATTTGCTTATATTCATCCTTGGTACTTTGACCTAGTTTTATAGGACTCCTTTTTGATTTTTAGATCATTCAGGATTTTCTGGTTAAGGTGGTCTCTTGCCAGACTGCCTATCTTTTCTGTGCCATGGAATAGTTTGCTCTTGTGCCCTTAATAATGTCCCTTTGAAAAACTGCCACCTCTTTTCATTTGTTTTCCTTTTAATCTTGCTTCCCATGGGACCTACTTCACAGTTTCTACTTCTTGAAATCCATTGTCTTTATTTTGCTGTTCTCCCTTCTACCATTCCTTAGAATCAGGAACGCTGTCTTTTTATGGTCACTTTCACCCAAGCTGCCTTCCACTTCCAAATTCTCAACCAGTTCCTGGCTATGTGTTAAAATCAAATCTACAGATACATCCCCAGCACTTCATGCTCGAGGGCTGCGATGCCACTTTTTTCCTGCACAGTCCTAGTGTCCTGGCCAGGGACAAAGCATTCATAAGGCATTCATGGTCATGGCAACCCCCATGAGAAACACAAACCAGAGAGAAAAAAACAATATTTGGCTCCTGAGAACTTGTCAGGGAAATAAATGTGAGTTCCCTGCTCCTGCGGGACAGACATACAAGCAGTGCTGGAGTTGCCCCCAGGGCACAGCAAAAGGGACTGATCCTCCATGGATGTTTGAGCCAACACGGGCTGGACGTGTAGCAGGCAATGGGACCCTTCACATCTGGCGCAGGACTGTTATTCCTATTCCCAGGGAACATCCACAGGGCCCACTCAGGATCGGGCCCCATTGTGCAAGGGGCTGTGCACACATCTATAACAAGGACAGTCACTGCAGCCAAGAGCTTACCACACTTGTGCACATGGGCACTCTGCACCAGCTTAATACAAATCAGTTTTAAAACTGATGCAGTAAAACTTGTTTCAGAGGGGATTTGGCTGGCTTAGCTTCACCCTATTTGCAATTGACTTAAAGAAAAGCAGACTCAGCCACTCTGATCCAGAAGCAGATCATCTTCATAGTGAGGCTGCAGTGGTTTAAATTCTGTGGATTCAAATTCTCCCCACAGGTTCAGCCAAAGCAGCTGTCCTGTGTGGACAAGACCATGCCTATGTGGCTCTGAGCGTGAGAGGCAGCATCTGCACTTCTCTATATCTGAGAAACTTGTGTCAGACTTCAAAAAATGGTGAAAATAGCCCCCTCTTTTAGCTAGAGGAAGGCAGAGGGCTTCCCATGCAGTGCCCCATCTCCAGCTGGGGGGGAGCCCCCTCACTCTCCCCCCCCCAGCTGAACAGCATGGCTGCTCCATTTGGGCAAGGAATTGAAGCTAAGGCTACGTCTACACAGCTTTCTTCTTCCGCAAAAGCCTATGCAAATGAAGCGTGGATTAGCATATTGCCACACCTCATTTGCATAATTAATTAGGAGCCGTTTTTGCTCAAGAGCCATTCTTCCTTGTGCAAGAAGAATGGCTCTTGCGCAAAACGGTTCCTAATTAATTATGCAAATGAAGTGTGGCAATATGCTAATTCACACTTCATTTTCATAGGCTTTTGCGGAAGAAGGAAGCTGTGTAGACGTAGCGCATGTGTGCAGAGTGCTGGAGAGGAGAGAACCGGCACATGGGCACTCCTGAGACCTGGCCAGGATGTTCCACACACCATCTGATTCTTCTGTCACTGTCGCTTCAGTTCCAGGCGTGTGCACCCGAGATGCAGGGGACAGGTTATTCCTCTGCAGATTTTGGCAGGCGCCCCCCTCGGGCGCGGGCCCCAGAAGAGAGGCACCCGCTCAGAGATGGGAAAGGTGTGGAGAAATGGACACAGCTCTGCCCGAGGCTGGGACCTGACCCTTCTGGCGGCAGTGAAGGAGGAATGTTGATCACAGCATCATTCTTCTGCACAGGGCCAGATATTTTGCTCCAGCAGCCAAGCAATTTATCTGGGGATCACATGAGCTCTTAGCAAGCGCTGCACAACTGAGCTGGGCTCATGCTTAGATGGGACACTTCCAAGTAGCAATGGGGCCCTGAGGAAAGCAGAGCTGGTGATTCAATTGCTGGTGCTCTGGTCCTCTGGCTCCATGCTATCAGGGTGGCTGGGGCTGTCCTGCGGGGAGCCTGCTTTCAGGAGCTGTTATGCAACCGGCTGAAATCAGGGCTCTCTTGTGCTTCCTGCCTCACACACATGCAAGCACCCATCCAAACCATGCTCACGAGAGCCGGGTGTCCTGGCCAAGCATCCAGTCATATTCCTCCTCCCTCAGTTCCCTCCGCCACCGCAGCTGGACACATTCAATCCGGGTTCTCCGTGGCTTGTCTCCAAAGGCTGCAGTATTCATTTGGGCAGCTGAACATCTGCCGTGCTCCACCCCAGAGGCAGCTGCAGGGAGAAGTGTTCCCTGTGTAGTATTTGCAAATCTTGAGAGAGAATCCTTCAGGATGGAAGGGTTCAGAGACCTCAGAGGCAGTGGGGCGAGCATTTTGGGAGCCCAACAGGACTTGTGTGTGGTCAGTCGATCTCCAGCAAAGCTGTGTGCTCCAGCTGCTTGTTATTACCAGTATTTTAGTTACAGCCACAGCCAGAGGCCCCACTGGGATCAGGCCCCACTGTGCTAGGCACGAGGCACCCACACAGCAAGAGACAGCCACAGCTCTGGAGAGAGAACTGTCTGCTTAGGTGACCAGTGGGAGGAAGAGAGAATCAGTATCCATGGTGAGCCCCCACTGCAGGGACAGGGGATGGAAAGTGACCTCTCTCCTGGAGATTGCCCATCAGAAAGGAAGGCCCCAAATCCAGCCCTTTACCAGAGGCGAGTGGAGGCACAGAGCTAGGAGGGCTAGATCCATACAGGAGAGGGGCTCATTGCTACAATCCCAACTTTACACAGCCCCAAGCCAGGGGTTCTATACAGTCGATGGGAGTAGTTCCAGCTGGCTTCACACCCAAGTCCTTTCTCACAAAGTGTTGATCAATAAATGCTGCACTAGTCTCTCTCTCTCTCTCTCATAGAATCATAGAACCCTAGAACTGGAAGGGACCTCGAGAGGTCATTGAGCCCAGTCCCCGGCCCTCATGGCAGGACCAAGCACCATCTAGACCATCCCTGACAGGTGTCTGTCCAACCTGATCTTAAATATCCCATGATGGAGATTCCACAACCTCTCTAGGCAATTTATTCCAGTGTTTTACCACCCTGACAGGTAGGAAGTTTTTCCTGATGTCCAACCTAAACCTCCCTTGCTGCAATTTAAGCCCATTGCTTCTTGTCCTATCCTCAGAGGCCAAGGAGAACAATATTCCCCCCGTCTCCCTGTGGCACCATTTTAGATACTTGAAAACCACTGTCATGTCCCTTCTCAATCTTCTCCTTTCCAAACTAAACAAGCCCAATTCTTTCAGTCTTCCCTCATAGCTCATGTTTTCTAGACCCTTAATAATTTTTGTTGCTTTTCTCTGGACCTTCTCCAATTTCTCCACATCTTTCTTGAAATAGTACTCCAGCTGAGGCCTAATCAGCGCACAGCAGAGCGGAAGAATGACTTCTCATGTCTTGCTCACAACACGCCTGTTAATGCATCCCAGAATCATGTTTGCTTTTTTTTGCACACCGTTGATTCATATTTAGCTTGTGGTCCACTATGGCCCCTAGATCTCTTTCTACAGGACTCCTTCCTAGACAGTCGCTTCCCATTCTGTATGTGTGAGAAACGGATTGTTCCTTCCTAAGTGGAGCACTTTGCATTTGTCCTGATTAAACTTCATCCTATTGACTCAGACCATTTCTCTAGTTTGTCCAGATCATTTTGAATTATGACTCTCTCCTCCACAGCCCTTGCGACCCCTCCCAGCTTGGGATCATCTGCAAACTTAATATGTGTCCTCTCTATGTCAATATCTAAATCGCTGATGAAGTTATGGAACAGAACTGGTCCCCAAGCAGACCCCAACGGAACCCCATATGTTCTGCTCTTCCAGCATGAAGGTGACTCTCATCAACATGACTCTCATCAACATGTAAGATTCATGTCCTTCCTATGTGCACATGCATTAAGCTCACAATATCTCTGCAACATTCTATCTCCCTTCCTAGCATCACAGTGTCTTTCTACCAACCTGTTCACTTGTGCTGAGTACCCTGGGACACCTTGTGAGACTGAACACGAGAAATGTGTCAAAGACAAAATACATGAGGAGGGTCCTTCACAGGCCAGGACCAGGATATGAATGCTAGTACTGGGACAAACGGGGTGTGTGTGTTGGATTTTAGTGAGGTGTAAAGAGTTTTGTTATCTTTAAAATCACCCTATAAATACTCCTAGCTGAAAGGGGCAACTCTGGAAGCAAGCCTTCCTTGTAAGGTGGATTCAACAAGGCAGCAAGACAGGGCCCCATGGAAATAGGTATCATGTTGCCTTTTTTCTGCACTATCCTTTTACTGACGTCGAGCTATAAGTGGCTAATGCTGGCGAATTGGTCTCTTGAGGATATTCTATAACAAATCAAAGTACAGTAAAGCAGCCAGCTGTCCAATTTGCCAACACAAAGAATGAAGGAGGTAGCAACAGCTCCCTGCACCTGAGAGCCTCCCGCTCAGACGCCTCACCCGGACACGGGGTCAGACCTCAAATCCCCATTCTCCCTGGTGTGAGTCAGGGCCTGGAACACAGGTCTCTCCCCACCCAGAGGATGCCCTCATTATGGTGTCGGAGCCCTTCTCCCTGTCCCTACTGCCCAGTGACTATTCAATTCAACATGCAAAGTGGAACAGCTCCCACAGGAGAGAGTCAGAGTCCCAGAGACTCCCCCCAGTGCAGGGCCCAGACCTCTCATGGACCCCACAGATCTAGGCACAGGGAGGGGATATCTGGGCTGGACTGACAGGACGCAGGGAAGGGGAAGGGATATTTGGGCTGGACTGACAGGATGTAGGGCGGGAAGGAGAAAGTCAAATGCTGCCCAGCTAATTAGCAGAGAGCCCACAGCTAGGTTTGTGTTTTATGGTGCACATAAAAATGTATTCCACTCGAGGATGGAAAAGATTAGAGGGACCATTGCCCCATATCCTGCTAGCCCACTTGAGATAGCCCCTTCCCCTCCTCCATCCTGCCATGCTAGCCCAGATATCCCCTTCCTCTGCCCTGTTCTGCCATCCCATCCCAGGCAAGATATCTCCTCCTCTCCCCATGTCTTGCCTGACCATCCCAGATGTCCACTCCCCCCATCCTGCCAGCCCAGTCCAGATATCCTTTCCCCTCCCTATGGCCTGTCAGCTCAGCCCAGATATCCCCTTCCCCCTCATCCTGCCAGCCTTAGAATCTTAGGGTTGGAAGAGACCTCAGGAGGTAATTAGTTCAACCTCCTGCCCAAAACAGGACCAACCCCAACTCGATCATCCCAGCCAAGTCTTTGTCAAGCCAGGATTTAAACACCTCTAGGGATGGAGATTCCACCCTGTCCCTAAGGAACCCATTCCAGTGCTTCCCTACCCTCCAGGGAAATAATTTTTCATACTATCCATCCTAGACCTCCCCTGCTGCAACTTCAAACCATTGCTCTTCATTCTGTCACCTGCCACCACTGAGAACAGCCTCTCTCCATCCTCTTTGACGTGCCCCCTCAGGTAGTTGAAGGCTGCAAATCCCCCCTCACTCTTCTCTTCTGTAGATTAAATAAACCCAAATCCCTCAGCCTCTCCTCATGTGTCGTGCTCCAGCTCCCGAATCATTTTGGTTGCCCTCCACTGGACCCTCTCCAATGTATCCACATCCTGTCTGTAATGGGGGGGTGGGGAGCCCAGAATTGGACGCAGTACTGCAAATGGCCTGACCCTTTTAGATACTTGAAAACCGCTATCATGTCCCTTCTCAGACTTCTCTTTTCCAAACTAAACAAACCCAGTTCTTTCAGTCTTCCCTCATTGGTCATATTTTCTAGCCCTTTAATCATTTTTACCCACATCTTTCCTGGAATATGGCACCCTGACCTGGCCCCAATACTCCAGCTGAGGTCTGTTCAGCACAGAGTAGCAGAAGAATTACTTCTTGTGTCTTTCTCATAACGCTCCTGTTAATGCAGCTCAGGATGATGCGGTGGGGTTTTTAGGCTTGGATTTTTTGTTTCTTTGTTTTGTTTTGCAAGTGTCACACTGTTGACTCATATTTAGTTTGTGGTTCACTCTAATCCCTAGATCCATTCCGTATGTGTGAAACGGATTGTTCCTTCCTAAGTGGAGCACTTTGCATTTGTCCTTATTGATCTTCACCTTGTTTACCTCGGACCATTTCTCCAGTTTGTCCTTGGAAGGTGCCAGGATGAAGGTCCTGGTGGTGATGGGGAAGGCAATGGTGGCTCTTCCGGTTGCTCTAGAGGGGATGGTATGAGTGCATGGGCATATAAATGTACATTCCTTCTCTATCTTGTGAAGTTGGGGTGTTTGTGATGCTGCCCAAAGAATTAATAAATTGTATTGGTAAATACACAAGAGTGCCTACAGTGTGTGTTGCAACTGTGCACATGAGGGTTCCCAACCACAGAATAATTTAAATACTGATCCTAAAGAGGGTAACTGGAAGTTGATGAACAATCAGGCAACAAAGGACAGCTAAACTCTGGCCCCTGCTCCCAGGCAGCCTGTGGGATCTCCGTCACTGGAGTGTTTTCAGCCCAGGTTGGACAACCCCCTGCCAGGGATAATAGGGTTACCTGGCCCTGTCTCGATGCAGGGGCTGGACTAGCTGGCTCTCAAGGACTGTCCCAGCCCCACAGTGCTGGTCCCACAGCGGCTCACAGGCATTTATCCTCCTTTGGCATGAGAGCCCCAGCTGGTAGGTGCGCTCGGTGGCCCATTCCGTTGCAAGGGGATGTGGATTGCAACTGCTTTAAACACTAAGGAAAGGGGAACACCACACAGGAGTGTAAAGGGTTTGTTTATTCAGTTACAGCAGGAAAGGAGGGGATCTCACTCCTACACTCAACCACACTGACAGTCCCAGGCAGGATGATAAGGCGAGCAGAAGGCAGTTCATGTTGTTTGATCTTCCCAAGTTGACTCCTACGCTGGTCCGCTGGCCAGGCGTTCTGGGAGGCTCCACTTGATGGTCAACCAACCATGTGTCTGTGCCTCTCTCCTTTAAGGATCAGCCACATGCAGCCTCTGAGTCTCTGGGCCTCTCGGGGCGTGTGCACTGTTGTTTACTCCTGCTGTGTACCTCTCTGGTGTCCACCTCAGACACTCTTCTGCGCTCACTCAGGGAAGGGATGGGGCTTAACAGATCACACCTGAACAGTTTGGGGAACCAAATACCATCACTAACAGGTGAGAAAGAGAACAATGTCCATTTTAACTCTCCCCTTTGCCTCCAACACATCCAAGCTGCAGCCCCCAGGGAGGAGGTGGTGCCCACCCACAGGGTCACAGGGTTCAGGCCTCACCTGGGACATGGGAGCCCCAGCGGGGGAGCGAGGCATGGAGCTGTGTGCTCTGTGCCCTCAGGGAGCAGCTAGTCTGAGGGGTGGGCGCCATTGTGCTGTGGACAGCTATTGGGAGAGGGCTTGGAGCGCGGCACTGGGCTCGGGGTCTCCCAGCCGAGCAGCTGCTTCTCCTCCAGCCCTTTTGTGTGGGGCGAGGCAGGCACCTCACGTGCCCCCACACGAAATGCCTGAGGCCCTGCGCTGTGCACTGCTGGGTTGCTAAGCAGAATGAGGGGCAGGCTCAGCTCCCCGCACGGCACCGGCTGCCTACAGGCTGGCTGAGGGGGCTCCCTGCCAGACATTCTGTGCTGTGGAGCCCAGGCTGAGGCGCCATGCTCTGCCATGGTGCCTGCCTCAGTCTGTGGGTCACAGGGTCATTCTGTGCTTTTCTAGGCATCGCTGCAAGGCCGACGTCCTAAGGCCGAAGCTCTTGCTGTGCTTTATCCAGGAGCACACTCTCCGTGCCTGAACCTGTGTCTTCACTCAGCCTCTCCAGTGTCTCCTTTCCCTGGTCTCTCTCACCACCACCCCTTCTGCTCAAGGCAAAGCTCGGCTGCCTCCCCCCATGCACAGTTCAGGGTCCTGCCTGGCCCACCTATGTGCTGCTGCTGCTTCTTCACAGAGGAGCTTCGCTGTTCCTTCCATTTGACTAGACCCACCGCTTCACTGACATGGCATCCAGTCTACAGAATTATACACTGGAATCAATTGCCTAGGGGGGTTGTGGAATCTCAATCCCTGGAGATATTTCAGAGCAGGTTGGACAGACACCATCTAGGGATGGTCTAGACAGTGCTGGGTCCTGCCGTGAGGGCAGGGGACTGGACTCGATGACCTCTCGAGGGCCCTTCCAGTTCTAGGGGTCTATGATTATTAACGATAGCATGCAAACACCTCAGCTGGCCTCTGTCTAGCCCATCTCTTGCTACACCCCCTTATCCTTTCACCACATCCCCCCAAAGAGATGCCAGCCTCAGCACTGTGATGCCCATTCAGAGCTTGCATTACAAACTGATAACATAATTTTCAGAGAGGGAGACGTGTGAGTCTGTTTCAGCAAAAACAACAAGGAGTCCGGTGGCACCTTAAAGACTAACAAATTTATTATGGCATAAGCTTTTGAGAGTTACAGCTCACTTCCTCAGATGTGGTTAGGTCCTATGATGGTGTCACTAGGGTAGATATGTGGAAAGAGCATAAGAACGGCCAGACTGCGTCAGACCAAAGGTCCATCCAGCGCAGTGTCCTGTCTGCTGACAGTGGCCAATGCCCCAGAGGGAGGGATCACAACAGGGAATCCTCACGTGATCCCTCCTCTGTCATCCATCTCCAGACTAACAGAGGCTAGGGATGCCATTCCTACCCATCCTGGCTAATAGCTCTTTTATTAACCCTGCTACAGTCCTGGCCTTCACCACATCCTCTGGAGTTGGCAACAGGGTTTGTTACAGGGAGTCTAAGCCATCGTGTATGATTGTATCCTCCAAGCTCAGTCCATTAAAACTCCCCGAGGAAATATATTTGAAATGAATCCATGACAGATGGACATTGCCTGTGCACAAAGGCTGCTCTGCTCTTTAAACCCCCATCGTTCTGCACTGCTGGGTCAGATGGAAACCAGCACGATGCCTGTAACTGAAGGAATCGGTGAAGGAAAGGGAAGATTTGCCACTTGGAATAGCTTGCCCACCACATTAGGCAGATGCTGGTGGCTGGCACTGTAGATGAGCATGAGGGTATATACTCAATACCGATCTGTGCGCTCTCTGCTCCGGGCAAGATCAGGGCCCCATTGAAGCCAATGGCAAAACTGCCATTGACTTTGTAAGAGCAGCAAGGCTCTGCCCCAGCTCTGTGTCTACACACAACAAATTGCCCGCTGGGGAGAGGCTCCCATCCGCGAGCTTCCCTCCAAAACCTCCAGGCTTAGAAACTGACTTTTTTGTTAAAATAAAGCCTGGGAGTCTCCACAGTCACCTGGTCACAGAACCCCTCCCCCATGCTATGAAAACAGTGAGTAGTCCTGTGGCACCTTGGAGACTAAGAAAGGTTTAGGACCATGTGCTTTCATGGGTAAACCCTACTTCTTCAGATGCGGTGGAGTGGAAATAACAGTATCCAAGATACATATAACAGCACAAGCAATTACCCATCAATTGTAAGACCTGTGTTAATGAAGCTAATTAAATGGGCTGGATGTGTCCCATTCATAGCTTTTGCTGTGAAAATGCAAATGTCAAAGGCAGGGGAATTTGGCTTTGTAGAGAGTTAACCAATTAATATCTTTATTCAAGCCCAGGTGCAAGGGCAGACCCTTGAGCCCATGCAGAGTCCCAGCAAAATGCAGCCAGGTGCCTGTGCGCAGTGCCCTGTAAAAACCCCTGCCCTGTAAGATGCCCTGTAGAACCCCTGCCCCAAGCCAGGCGCCCAGCCTCCCTGCTCACTGGTACCGGAGTGGGATGCTGCCTGAGCCAGCCTAGAGGAAATGCAGAGGGAGGGTGGCCGAAGGCCTGCACCTAAAGGGAACCAGGGGACTGAAGTCCAAGGGATATAATGGGACTCGCGGCCCCAGCCCATCTCCTGAAGCCAGGCTGCAGCAGGGAGACGTCCCTGGGCCAGCGAGAGTGAACAAGTCTGTGCCCCATGCACCTGGCACTTCTCCTGAGCGTGGGGGAGTCAGGGGTAGGCCCCGCACCATGAAATATTCCAGGAAAGGGGAACACCCTCCGCAAGGCACAGGGAGAGCCCTGGGGTTGGGGCCCTTGCCTGGGATGTAAGTGACTTGGGTTCATGGCCCAGATCAGGCAGAGGGATTTGAAGCTTGGTCTTGGATGTGCTAGGTGCCTGCTCTAATCTGGGGGCAACAGGGAAGCTTGGTTTCATACCAATCCACTGAACCTTGCTTCCAGGTTGGGCAAGATGGTGACTCTGCCTGGCTTGCCAGTGCTGCTAGCTGAGAACTGAGTGTGGTGCTGGCCTGAGGCAGCCGTGCAGGCAATGCTGTGGATGGAAAGCAGATGCCTGCAAGGCAGGGACCAAGCGGGGAACTCGGAGCTGAATTTGTGACTTAGGTCCCCGAAGGAACCGTCAGTGCCCAGCTCAGGCCTACAAGGCCCAGCTGTGAGTCACTACAACACACAGGCTCTTTCTGGATCCAGCCCTAAGGTGAACAGAGCCAGGGGGAATGGAGACTCTCACCCAGCGCTGTCAAGTCCAAGGGCTGGACCCTCGTCCCTCTCACTATGTCTGGCAGCACGTCTCGCCAGACACCCCAATTTACCTCAGTGTCACTGGCCACCTCGCCAGGTCTAAGGGAAGCTGGTTGGTTTAACCTGAGAAATCCCCCGGGGCAGCATGTTAACCACCCCTACATCCCTGTGTAGCCAGCACTAGGTCGGCGATAGAATTCGGCTGCTCTCGCCGACCTCTTAGCCAGGACAGTCCCGGCGCTTGGGCAAAAGTGGGCATTTGTCTTGTCTGTTCTTGCCAAGCCGACCAAGAGCAAGAGGAGAGGGGACAAGTGTCCAGTGTTGTGGCACAAGAGAGGGTGGAGGAATGTGCTGGGGAGGAGTGGCAGTGCCAGCCAGGCATAGGGTGGCAGGCAGGGCTCAGGCAGGCTTGAGGTGAACAATGGTGCCAGCTCTACCTGGGGAGCGGGGAGGATTGGCCTAGCCCTTTTGGGAAATGCAGTTACCCTGCCTTTCGGGGAAGCGGATTAACTAGGGCGATGGGACAGGAGAACCCCCCGCCCCATCAGTGCTGGCCGTGTGCATGGGGCAATGCTGTGGCATAGACAAGGCCTGGGTGCAGCGCAGGGATCGCCAGGGCAGGGTCTGCCAGCTCTGCAGCAGATTGCCTGCTTTGCAATGCAGCCGTGGAGGCTTTTGTGCTGAACTGCTCTCCACTGGCCTGTGGAGCCTCCTGTTTGCTTCCCAGCCTGCTGTCTGCATGGGGAGGGCCCGGGTTTTATTTTCCTGGAGCTGTGCTTTTGGGCACTGGGTCCTGCTCAGAGAAAGGCGCCTTTCGAAGGCCTGGTGTAGCAGAGTGCGCCACTGCACTGTACTTGGTTTCTGGGGATAATCTGCAACTGGAAGCGCACAGAAAAATAATTACATTTACTATAAGATGCTGTAACAGCTTAAGCCAATAAGAGGTAATTACACGGTGATTTTCACATCGTTACAGAGCAATTTGGAGGCTACTGCAATGTATAAGAAAGACCCTGATTGCACAAGCATCACTGAGCAAGGAGAAATATTGCACTTCAGTGCCACTCAACAAAGCAACTAGCTGGCTCAGCGGCTCGGGGCTGTCAGACCCAGGTCTGTTGTGGGCCAGGGTGCTAGCCATGTGAGGGATGCTGTTGCCCTCTGGTGGCCTCCAGGCTGCCTGCATGACCAGAGTTCGGAGGGTCTCAGAGCAGTGACCCGCACAACCACCTGAGAGTGTGAAAAAAGTCTGGGGAACATGGCAGCAATCAGGCAGTGGGACCCTGTTGCTATCAGTAGGGCCCCCCGCAGCCACAGTCCAGTTTTCTGAATTTCACAGTATTTCATGAGTGTCTGGTCTCTAAGGGTATGTCTAGACTACAGGGCTCCGCCGACAGAGCCATGTAGATGAGTTTACTAGACATAGGAAAATGAAGCGGCGATTTAAATAATCGCCACTTCATTTACATCAAAATGGCCGCCACGCTGTGCCGATCAGCTGTTTGGCGGCACAGCGGGGCAGTCTGGACGCGCCGCAGTCGACAAGGGAAGCCTTTGTCGACCGCTCCGGTAAACCTCATTTCACATAGACATACCCTAAGGCAAAACAAGGCACAGCCTACCCAAAACTGGAACTGCGCTGTCCCCGCCCCTCCCCTCCCCTCCTCGCCCCTCTCTCTCCAACGGCCACGTGGGGCTGCTGTGGGATTCGGGCGGGGTCCAGGGTGGCTGGAAAGGGAGAGTAGCAGGGAGCCACTTCAGCAGCCAGCCCTGAGCCTGCCTGGGACAGACAAGGCTCCAGTTAGAGTCACAAGCAGAGTTCCCACTCAGAGCTGGCCCAAGCTACCGCCCGGGGCGCCCCATTGTAGGGGGCGCCGCGTGGGGCTGCCGCGCATGCGCTGGGCGCCTGGGGGCGGGGCCGCACATTCGCCGCACTCCCGGGGATGGCGCCACGCTCCCGGGGCCCAGGGCGCACGAATGGCTTGGGCCGGCCCTGTTCCCGCTAAGCCGGCTGACTGGGCGGGGCTGATTATGCACCTGTGATGCTCTGGGCACAAGGCTCTCCCTGTTGTTTTGCAGCCTGCCCTTCCATTCATCTCACGGCTCCAGGCCATTGCAAGCCCCGGGCTGCAGGTTTCTGTTCCTGCTCAGCCCCTCACCCCATCCCCCAGAATGGGCTTCCTCCTTGCTGCCCCCCTTCTCCTCCTTTGCACTCTCCTGGCTCGGGTGGCTCCCCCTTTCCTAGTGTATGGAGTGGGGGTGGGTTTGGTTTTGCTTTCCCAGCCTAAATGCTACTGAGCCTGCTGCTGGGAACTCTTCTCCCCTTGCCCTCAACCCAAATACACCGTCTCCTCATAGTCCCTCTCCCCCTTGTAGTGTGTGGGGGTGGGGGGCATTGCCTAGCCCAGTGAGCCCTGGCGTGGGAATAAGGGAAGGGGGGTGAGGAGGTGGGGAGAAGGAATGGGGAGTTAGGGGAATGAAGAGGGGGGTAGAGAAGAAAAGGGGGTGAGGAAACAGGGTGGGGCAGGAGTCCAGCATGCGGTGTCCGCTCAGCAGCAGCTGGGGCTCTCTGGTTAAGCAGGCCCATCTAACCCTCACCCTGACAACCCTGCTCCCCTAAACCTGGACTCATCCAACCAGCTCCCCACATCCCCAGCCCACTGAGCCCCAGCAAACTGCACCTGGACCCCCTATCCTATGAAGTCCCATTTCCCCAGCACCTGGACCCCACCTCCCCTCGACTTCTACACTGAGCTCAACCAGAACCCCCCACTGAACCTCTGTGCATCCAGATCTCCCACTAAGCCGCCCACACCCAAACTGCTCTGCACCCGGATCCCCACAATAACCCTTCCACACTTGGGTCATGCTGGGATGAGCCTGCCCAGCCACACCTGGTACGCCTGGCAGAGAGGGGCAGGGCCAGCCCTTACACTGTCAGGGTCAAGTGCAGCCTCCCTGCCGAGTTCCTGTACTGGGGGAAGCTGGAGTTTCAAGTGATCTCCCCACCTCAATGCAGCCAGTGGCTGTGCTCCTCTCTGCTAGAAATGTGAAGATGAGGGGTTTTCTCAATGGTTTTCCTGTCACAGAGTGCCAGTGTGACATTGGACCCTCATTGCAGGCTTGGTCTCAAGGGGAGTTTTTCCATTGATTTAAAAAACAAACAGTGGATAAAGAACATAATTATCCGGTGCCTCAGTTTCTCCAGCTGAAAAAAGGGAGAATAATAATACTTGCCTGCCTCACAGGAGTTTGTATAAATTCATTAGTTTTAGTTAGCTGTTTTGATGTCATCAGATGGAAAGTGCAATTTTGCAAAGTGTATTTTACAATTTCAAAATCTTTCTGCATTATTCATGCAGTAGCCACTGCTCCTGGATTGCAGGAGAATTTCAATTTGGGACTTTATGGAATGATTCCTCCTCTCGTGTGATGGTGGAATAATTTTCCCAAATTTAGTGCTGTTAATTGGGTACCTTCTGCATGTCTGGCAGATGGTACAAAACATGCTCCATTTTGTTGAGAAAGAAATTGCAGAAAAGTGGGGGTTTTTTCAAAAATAATTTGCCTGGGTTCAGGGATTTGGCTGGAATTGGACAAGCATGCAGTGAGCTGGGACACAGGGGCTATGTCTACACTGGCGGGTTATTGCACAAGAACGGCCGTTCTTCTGCAGAGCATCCACACTGCCCACCCGCTCTTGTGCAAGAAGATTTACAGTAAAGTGTGGTAGGAGAGGGCTTCTTGCGCAAGAGCTACGCTGTTTCCTAACAGGTGTAAGCTCGCTTGCACAAGAGCTCTTGCACAAGAGGGCAGTGTGGATGCGCGGCAGGGGTTTCTTGCGCAAGAGCTACGCTGTTTCCTAACAGGTGTAAGCTCTCTTGCACAAGAGCTCTTGCACAAGAGGGCAGTGTGGATGCGCGGCAGGGGTTTCTTGCGCAAGAGCTACGCTGTTTCCTAACAGGTGTAAGCTCTCTTGCACAAGAGCTCTTGCACAAGAGGGCAGTGTGGATGCGCGGCAGGGGTTTCTTGCGCAAGAGCTATGCTGTTTCCTAACAGGTGTAAGCTCTCTTGCACAAGAGCTCTTCCACAAGAGGGCAGTGTGGACGCACGGCAGGGGTTTCTTGCTCAAGAAAGCCCTATGGCTAAAATGGCCATCAGAGCTTTCTTGCGCAAGAGAGCGTCCACACTGCCATGGATGCGCTTGCGCAAAATCTCATCTCGTACATGGCAGTGTGGACGTGTTCTTGTGCAAGACTTCTTGCACAAGAACCCTTGCGCGAGATGTTCTTGCACAAGAAGTTGCCAGTGTAGACATAGCCAGGATGTGCAGAGAAGAGAGACAGTGGGAAGGGGCGGGGCCTGGGCAGGGAAGGGGGTGGGCTTGGGCTAGGAGGAGGCGGGGCCTAGGGTGGAAAGTTACTGCCTCCCCGAATGGAAGCTTCACCAACCGCCCATGCAGCATTTCAAATATCTGGGATGTCCTGGGTTCAGATATTGCCCAGGGAGAGGGAGCAAGGCATGTCTGTGTACTTAACCACGTAAAGCCCTCATATCAGCATTTCTCAGACTTGGCGTCCCGCCCTAAGTGGCCATTTTCTCCCATCGCTTCTGTGGTGCTGTCAGAGCTGGGCGGCTGGAGAGCAGTGGCCTGGATGCCCAGCTCTGGAGGCAGAGCCCGACCAGCTGCAGCAGGCCCCAGTTTGAGGTGTGTTTTTAATACAGTCTGAGGTAAAGCACATTAAAAACCAGATTTCACAGTCCATGATGTCTTTTCACAACCGCAGTAGGGCCCCATGTATCAGCCTCCACGGGGGCTGGATGAGGCCGAGTGGCCTGGGTAGGCGATGGATGGTGATGAACAGGAGGAGGGAAGGAGAGACTTAAATAACCCCAGCTCTGACCTCAACATGGGGGGAACTCTGCAATCAGCAGGCCTCTGAGTGCAGGGGAGGGGGCTCCTGGAAGGGGTGGGGGTGGAGGCGGGGGGGGGCAGCCAGGCCTCCGTGTCACGCAGAGCATGCCACCACCTGCCAGGCTTCAGAGCTACCCAGAGATACTCCAGCAGCGATTTAAAGGGCCTGCAGCAGCAGCTGGGAGCCCCGGCCCCCTTGGCCCCCAGTCAGCGGGCCTCTCGCAAGCCACCTGGATCTGAAATGAGGAGAGGTTGTTACCCTGGAGCCATCTCTGCTTTGTTCAGCGAGGGGCTCAAAAGGCTGTTTGCTGATTGCACCTTCCCCTCTGCCTTGCTGGCTGGTTAGTGCAACAGGGACAGTCCCCTGCCTGCAGGCAACCTGGGCCTGGTTGCATGTCCCAGCAGCTGCCTGGCAAGCTCTCTGGCCCCTGAGCTCCCTGCACCTGGGTGCCAGGCCCTGCCCTTTGCAGTGGGCTAAGAAGGCCAGGCTGGGTGTGGGAAATGGGTCAGACACCCTGCTTTAGGGCTGCTGGGAGAACTGGCAATGGGGGCAGTGGATTCTAGACCAACCCTTCAAAGGGGTGTGTGGTTCAGCAGTCAGAGCAGGTGGGGCTTGGATCCAGGCCTCCTGGGTTCTGTTCCTAGCTTAGGGAAAAGCCTGGCCTGGTGTCCTGAGCAAGGACTGGAAGCCAGGCTTCCCCCAGAGCCCACTTTTGCCTCTGTCCCTGGGAACATCCCCATCACAGAGCCACATCTAAGCAGCCCTGGGGGTGATCTCCCTGGTTGCCCATTTGATGAGTTGCCGGTGATTCCCTTGCTGCTGACGTCACTCAGCCCGGCACAGAGCCTCAGACTCCAACTGCGTCTGTCATGCCAGTGACCGAGGGTGGCTGCAGCCAAAGCCTACAGGGGCCGAGCCCTGCCAGGCTGTGCTCACAGAGCGGCCCCTGCTAATGCTGGCTGCTGCTCTGAGCCCCAGCCAAGCTACCCCGAGCAGGATGCTCACGCTAGGTGGGGAGGTGCACAGCCTCCCCACAGGGCCCAGTCCTGCTTGGTGCCCCTGTGCCCTGCCATCTTCCAGTGCCACAGAAGGAGGGGGCAGGGGCACACTGCACCTCCCCTCCAGATACAGCCTGGGAAGCTGGGCAGCAGGAGCCTATTCACCTACCTGCAGAGACCTGGGTTCGACTCCCCGCTTTTCAGCCGAGGGCTCCATGGGCCAGAGCTGCAGGCTGTCCCCGGGGCTTGTCATGAGATGAGGTCAGGGCTGAGGATCCCAGGGGCAGAGAGGCAGCTGGCTCTGCTTAGACCCGAGGACCCAATCAATGGGAGAGAAGTGTCTGAGATATGGATGGAACAGTCTAGGCGATTAACTGATTCATCGCTAAGCCAACACATATTGGTTAATGCTGTAGACTACATGTGAAAATTCCCCCCAGCAGCATATTTTTTAGCAGGCTGGCCAGCAGCCTGGGACCCACCTCCACTGCGGCTCTGCATTTAAAGTGTTTTAGGAGCCAGGGACCCACCTCCACTGCGGCTCTGCATTTAAAGTGTTTTAGGAGCCAGGCAGGCAGGCAAGTTGGCTGAGCTCCAGCTCGCGCCGGGTCCAGGAGCTCAGAACCTCCCCAGACAGGGGCTGCTGCCACCCCACGCTGCTGCCCCTGTATCAGAGGCGGCAGTGCAGGGTGACAGGCAGCCGGTCTGCGCGGGGAGCTGGTTTTTAAACTGACTCCCCTCTCAGATCAGAGGCGGCAGCAGGGGGCTCCTTGGGAGTGAGGCCGGAGCGCACTGGCTGCCGGCCCCGCCCCCGGGGACTATAGAATTCAGGAGGTTAATCGACTATTCAAGGAACTGATATGAACACCCCTAGCGTGAGAAGCCCTGTGGAGACGTGCTCTGTGCGCTGCAGCTGGCCTTGTGGAGCGGGGCCCAGCCCCAGCAGGACGCACTCAGCACTGTGCAGCACCGGTCTCCCAGGAGCAGAGTCCGTCCAGATAAGGAGATTAACCCAGGGCCTGCTTCCCTCTTGCCCAGACAATTGCAGGCTGCAGGCCCCTCTGTGCAGAGCCCTTTGCACCCAGCTTCTAGGGCAAATCCTCGCTCTGCTGGGGCGAGCCAGGGCGGCTGGGCTGAGTCACGTCGATTTGCATGGGCTGGTCTGTCATTAACAACTGACTCAGACACAGACGGATGCGGAGACGCTGCCTGGCTCCCAGGCAGAGGAAGCAGAGCTGCAATGGTGGCCATTATTCTTTACCCCGCCGTCGTGCTGTGCTACTTCTACCAGGTGTGCTGGGGCAGCCAACGGGACCAGTTGGTCTTGGACTCCAGGGCATCTTTCAATGTCTTCTGCCTCTTTGCCATTGTCCAGCCCATCTGCCTGGCCGTGGGAGGCTACGCCAGCATGCTGGTGTATTGCTTTGCAGCCCTGCTCTCCTACGCCCTGCTGCCCAGGACAGAGCGCAGCAGAGATGCTGGGCAGACCAGGCACCAGGACAGGAAGGCCAAAAGAGCCTGAGGCTGACCTGCAGCCGCGCCATGGTCAGGGACTCGGGTGGAACCATTGCCCTCCGCTACTGCCTCTGCACCTGTGGGGCAGCTCTTCTGTGCAAGTGGGTCCTTCCCTCCCCTGCTAGCTCCAGGACACCAGCCCATGCCCAGGAAGAGGAGTAGGAGTTGCCTCTGCACATGGATCGTGTGTGCAGCCAGGTGTGTTACGGGAGAGGGTGGGGGCGCAGTGACTATGCCTGCCTCTGACATTGGCCGTTATTGGACACAGCCGCCGGAGATGCCTGCGTCCCACAAGTGGCACCGCAGACAGGCTTAGAACCCTGCCAGCTGCTGTCCAGCCCATGGGTGCCCAGTCTCTGCTGGTGGCTGGGCAGAGCTGCCTAAGGCTTGACACCTACCCCTGCAGCAAGCTCTGTCCCACGGGATGCTCCGCACTGGGGGGTGCAGCCAGAAGCAGCCAGGCCCTGTGCCCGGTTTCAAGCCAGACAGACCCAGTTTCCTAAGTTGTTCCTGTCTGGTGCTGAGATAAAACCAAACATTGCTTTTGCTGGTACTATTGGGCCCCATTGCACAGCATGTGCTTCTCTGGCCCCCTGGTGTATGAGACCGGCCTGCCAGGGGCGGGGTCAAGCTGTTCCAGTGAGGCTCCATCGGCGGTCCCCTCTCCGGCAGGGGTGCTCAGAGCTTGGCCAAGAGCAGATGGGGGATCAGATGTACTGGAGCTCTCCTCCACTCTGTGTGGGAGACCCAGGCTCAGACCCCTGCTCTGCCTGTCTTTGCCGGGACTGCCCCCAGACATCCCCCGGGGCATCCCCTACCTTCAGGAACTTGAACTTGACTCACCCCCTTGCCAGGGGTTGCTTGTACCACCCATCTGCAGAGCCACTGGCCCCAGGAACACATCCACAGCAGAACAGAGGGAGGCAGGGTCCTCTCCTGGAGCTGGCAGAGCAGGGCTTTGAACCCAGCTGGCTGCCCTCAGGCCAGGACTCTGACAGGCTGATCCGGCACAGGTAGTCTGGCTCAGCCGGTTCTTCACTGTTCTGGGTTCCCAGATCTCCCACACGTTGCACTTGGTGTCTGTGTGCCTGGCTGGGACAACTGGGACCCTAGGAGCTGGGAAGGGTCTCATATGACAGTTTCTGGGGCACCACTGAGAGGGTCAGATCAGGGCAAATTGCTTAGGAATAGGGCTACTTATAGCAAGACTGGGGGCCCTTCCCTATAAGGCACCAAGCCAGTCACACAGAGCACTTCTGTTTGCCACACTGGTCAGCAAGAAGTCACACAAGAAAATCCCTCGGACACCCCAGCGTTCCCTGTGCCACCACCAGCACCGCTCCTTATGCAGGTGAGAGGTTATAAACCCATCTCACCTCTCCGAACAGAGTCTTCTGATCCCAAAGGCCCAGCCACAGTCCCAGGTCAATTTATACCTTCGATCTTACCCAAAAGAGCACGCTGGGCCAGTCCTTTCGAATCTAAAACCTAAAGGTTTATAAAAGAAAAGAAAGAAAGAAAAGGCAGAGAGTGGAATGGTTAAAGAAATGACTTTACTTATTACACCAATCATAAAGTTCCTGGTGCAGGCTCTTAGCAGAGATGGAATAAATGGCTATTTTAAGCCTCTGGAATTCACCCTGTGTTAGGATGGGCCCTTTGTTCATAGAAAAGATGCTTCTGAAGCAATGAGCTGGAGTGAAGACAAAGCTGGAGGATCCCTTGGGCCTTTTTATACTCTTGCTCACGAGGAGGGAATCCCTTTCTCGCTGTGTGAAGGAACCTCCCAAAATGGAGTTTGTCACATGAGCAGATCGCCTCTTTATGTCCTTTTTAGGCAAATGGCCAGGGGCTACAGGTTTGACTGCAGGTTTGCAGCAGAATTCCTCTGAGTTGTATTGGCAACACTTAGGCTATGTCTACACTGGCGAGTTGTTGCGCCAGAAATATGCAAATGAGGCTAAGCGTGGAATATCGCCGAGCCTCATTTGCATACCTAATGAGCCACCATTTTTCCAGAAGAGGCTCTTGCACCAGAAGGAGTGTCTATACTGCCCCTTCTTGCGCAATGCCGCTACGCTGATTATTTTCAGGAATAACAGCATTGTGCAATAGGGCTTTTCTTGAGCAAGAAGGGGCAGTGTAGACGCTCCTTCTGGCACAAGAGCCTCGTCTGGAAAAATGGTGGCTCATTAGGTATGCAAATGAGGCTTGGCGATATTCCACGCTTAGCCTCATTTGCATATTTCTGGCGCAAGAACCCACCAGTGTAGACAGAGCATTAAAGTTCACTTGTTCATCAAGTACCTTCACAATAGATGGGCCACACCTGTTGCTATCTCCCAGAAGCAAATACTTGAAATTCCAGTACATAGCCAATACTTACACTTTTAAATACAAAAATCATACATGCATGTGGATAGTAGAAAGAGACTCAGCGAAGCATCAGCTTTCAGTAGACGCTTCCCTTGGCCCATTTTGCACAGAGAATTTGGGGCAATACACAACGGTGGGTGCAACAACGTTCTGCTTGTTCATATTAAAATCCAGTAACGTCACAGCAGGCAAAGCCAGGTCCCCTCGGTGACTCGCATTCAGGTAGCAGCAACTTATGCAAGGTTTGTGCCAGGAGTGGCAGGAGGGGCAGCCTGTGCTCTGGGGGCTGGGCTGGGTGAGGCCCTTTGTTCACCCAGCTTTGCAGGGCAAGTCAAACCTGCCCCTGGCTGGTGTCATGGGCTGCTGCACCCCCTAAAGCGGCAGGATTAGCGCTCTAGGCGTTCCCAGCCTCTGCCGGAGCCCCACTTCTGGCCACCAGAGCTGAGGGTGACAGACGTGCCGCCAAAGCACTGAGAAGTGTGCCAGGGACCCAAAGGCCCCGTACCCAGTGGGGTGGGAGGAGGAGGAATTCTCCTGTGAGTTCATGGACCTTTTTCTCAGAAGCAAATTGCTCAGTAATGAGCCACGCTGCAGCTGAGTGTGGCCCCGGCTGCTCACGCCAGTCCCTCCCTCTCCACAGGGCCTGGGCACATTCGGGCAGCTACAGATGGACATCATTGCTCAGGAATCTCTGGGGCTCTGAGAGTCTGCACGAGCGCAGGATTGGGCACCTCGGACCAGTCCCATAGGCCTTTCTCCTTCCTGTCTGGGACCAACCTTGGTTCTATCCAGCCTCTGCCTGGTACAGCCAGGGACAGACCCAGAACTACTGGGGCCTGGTCCTTGAGCTGGATCCCTGGCCACTACTGTAACCTGACTAATAAACACTGTTCCCTAATTCTGTGGGCATTGAGATGTCCTTCCATTGTAAAACATAGGACGTGGGTTTGCGGCCATGCGTGTAGCCTCCCCCACAGAATGAAGGCTCTGGTTTGGGGGTCATGTGTGTACCCCTAGTGAGGAGCCAGGTGGCAGGGACAGCTCGGTGGATGCAGCAGTGGGGTGAAGCTCATGTGCAGGAAGGCGAGAAGCAGTCACACACATTGGGGTGGGCCGTTATTGCTACATTATGCAAACGCAGATCAGCGGGGGGAGCTGGCGGGGCTGCAGCAGGAGAAGTAATGTGGCATTTGATGATTCATGCATTATTAATTGGATTAAATGAAAACATTCAGTCTCTGGTCCAGCTGTTCTGCAGGCTACAGGATAGGGAGTGAAAGGTCAACCAGTAAGCATGCCCTTTACTGGCATGCTTACCTGGTAATCAGCAGGGGGGCTCAGCCTGGCCTGGCCAGAAGCCCCTGCCTGTGCTGGGTACCCAGTCCTTGCAGGCAGCCAGCTGAGAGCATAGGCAGTTCTGCCTTCTCTTGCCTGTGTTACCCATTGCCCATGACAGTGATGTTGCACCTATACACACCTGCTGGGGGTCTGGCCCTGTGAACCTTGTCCTGACCTGCGGCTGCAGACACTGACAGCAATAAGTGGTGGAATGGAATTTGATTCTAATGGTGAAAGAGTCCTACAACCACTGGCTGTCAACATCTGCTCTCCATTGGGGCAACAGACCCCCACTGGGTAGGGACCAGGCTTTGGGAGCCCAAGAACTGAGCCATTGTTCAGGGCAGCAAGCTTGAGAGAGAGAGAGACCAGCTCAGTTGGCTCTGCTCTGGGGAGGAGCAGGCGTGTTGCAGGTCCCTGCCCACAGAGAGCCCAATCCTGGCTCACAGGCCATGGACTATGGAGTGGGGACCCAGCCAGCGGCTGACTGAGGCCAGGTCAGGCAGGCCAGGGTTGGCAGCCATGAGCCAGCAAGTGGGGAATTTTTCCACCAGCGAGTCCTCCGCAAAGGCACCTGATCTCCCTGCAGGAAATCATTGGCCTCTTCTTGGCAACTAGCCTCAAGTGTGCCCCTGGTGACCTTTCTCCTGCTGCCACACTCCTGGCATTCCCAGTCCTTGGAACCCCCTGCCTACTGCTGGCTAGGACCCTTCCCCTACCTGCCCCATCACCAGAGGATCTTGACACACTCAGCCAGGCTCTCCTGTCAACCCCGCTTTACAACAGTGTTAGGTGAGTCTCTCCTGATTCACTCCAGGGCCAGGGAGATGGGAATTGGGCTCAGAGCTCTTTTCCAATCCATACTTTGAATTAGCACTAAGTCACCCAGAATGGTGGCAGCAGAGTAAACAAGCGGGCTGGTGACCGACTGGCACTGGTCACAGCTGTCCCACACAGGAGCATAAGCCTGGCCCATCGCCACTTCCCAAACCTCCCAAATTCCACACATGAAGAATCAGCTACATGCAGACTCAGCTCCCAGCCAGATGTGGTATTTGAAGTCCTTTGCTTGTGTTCTCCCTATTATTTAATTGAACCAGTGCCTAAAATAGCTCCAACAATTACTCCAGCTAATGGCTGTTCTGTTTACCAAAAGCCTTTCTTCTCCCTAGCCTTTGTCTGTAGGGTGATTGACTTGCTGCAGGTCTCTGCTGGAGTGGGGAAGGAAATTGCTGAGGGAGGCAGGAGGAGCTGGACCTAAGTGGGAGCAAGGGGTGAATGGAGAACAAGAACATTTGGACGGAGTATCACATCTAACAGCAAGAGCTGACTTTCACCGGGGGGCGGAAATTGGCCACTCTCGAGAGGGGATGACTCACGAGAGCCCCATATCACCAGATGGTGAGAGCTGGAATGGAGCAGATACTGTGGGGAACAACCCTGCGCTGACTGCTCACTGGATGACATGACATGGGCTGGGACCAGGCTCTGCAGTGCAGTAGAGAGACAGATGGTCAACCTGTTATATTCCTAGGGGTGTCACCCCCCAGGATTGTCCCGGAGTCTCCAGGAACTAAACATTGATCTTTAATTAAAGGCTCTCTCATGTGATGACATCTGCAGCAATTCATCCAGTAGCTTTCCACCTCCGCACAGTGGGTTGGTCACCTACAAGTGTGAAAGTGGGGGCAACAGCAGGACTTTGCACCCAAGCCACTGGGAATCCTGTGGGACTGGGGAGGTTTGGGTCATGTTCTGCTCCCTTGGCCCCAACCTGTCATTGGGGTTAAATTCAACACCAGAAGAAATCAGTTCTCAGGCTCTGTTTTGGATATTGCTAACATTCCATGAGACCAGCCATCCGGAGCCCAAAATGGTGGCAATCTGGCTGGGACAGCCTGGGAGATATTAGTGCTTGACCCTTCCTGGCACAACCCATCACACTCAAGCCTTGGCCTCACCCAAAACTGGCCTGGATGCCCCTTCCTTGGCCCAGCTGGTGTTCACCAGGGAAAATTCCCTGTGAAGGAGCATATTAAAACTGACGTTCAGTCTGCCAACCCACAAAAGTGCTGAGATCAGGCCGAAATCTGTGGTGATGCTTCACTTTGAATTCACATTATGCATCTGGATTTACACTGTGGCTGCCTGGGTCTAAAGCAGGGAGTTTGGATTTTGACTTTTAAATTCCCCTTTCCAGCCTCAGCCAGCTTTGCATTGCTGTGCAATGCCTGTGTGCCTTGAGAACAACAGCTGCGATTCCCCAGAGGCAGCTGCGTTTTGATGGTGGGTGAAACAATTTCTATATTTAATCTGTAAAGTAAGAATCTGTTTTCAGAGCCTTCTGGATGAAAGGAGCTATCTACAGGTAATTCATTATCTTGATTCTTATTATCCCTAGCTGAATGTCCTGCCTTTTGCAGAGCTGAGCAGAGACAGGAGTTTAATTTTTCTTCTGCGCAATTGAATTTGGCATATTTTTAAGATGGTATTTAAAGATGCCCTGACTGTCATGAGGCAAAGATTTACAGGCAGGGATGTAAGAACTGAAATTTCTATTGAATCACTCAAGGAATCTCAAAGCTCTTTGTAAGTGAATTCAGGTTCACTAGTACCCAGGGAGAGAGCTTGGTCTAATTAACCCCATATTACAGATAGGGAAACTGAGGCACAGCAAGTGCCCTACTGCATCTATGAGAGAAGAGGAAAGGGTATGCTGGTTCCCTCCACTAACTGCTACACCCCATTTCCCTCTTAAGCTGGATACAGAACCCTGAAGTAGATTTCAATGGAAAAGTTCAACCAAAATATTTGTGTTGGAATGTGCTGATTTGTTGAATGTGTAGAAACAGTTTGATATTAGGGTAGCCAACTTTCTGATTGCAGCAAACTGACACCCTTGCCCCTGCCCTGCCCCGCCCCAATTTGTTGTTGATAATCAGCCATCGTTCCCAGAGAGAGACACTTCCAAAAGTGAAGAGGGTCAGTCTCTGCCCAATCCTCAGCTGGTGTTAGTCAGCATTGCTCTGTAAAGCTCAAGACATTTCACACCAGTATCTGGTACTTTTGTTAACATTACTTTTTCTGCAAGGGCCTGGGAACAGCTGGGAGGAAAGAACTCTGTTCAAGTGTGACCAAGCTGCCACTCACCTCTGTGTTCTTCCCGACAGCAAAAAGGGAGAAGACGTGAGAGCACTGATGGCTCAGAAGCAAATGAACCATTTCTAAGTGTGCAAAGACCTTTCAGCTGTTTTGTAAGTTATAAAGAGAAAAGGCAGGACGTGAACTCCCATGACCACAGTTACAGAGCCTGAGCCAGCTGTCAGGGGCAGTGTGGGTGTTTAATTGTATGTAGACATACCCAGCCTGGCAGAAAGGAAGTGCTATTAGTCCCAGATGGGGAACTAAGTCACAGAGCGCCTGAAAGCCAGACCCCAGGTAATCACTAGAGTGAACAGCTAGATTGTCAAAAGAATCCTGCACAGGGGAGGAGAAACAAAGTCGCAGGGTAATTGGTGGCACAGAGAGCAGCAGCCCCAAGCCTCCTAATCTAGTACCTGAACCAATAGGCCACACAGGTGCCCCTGAAGCAGCCTGTCCCCTGCTCTAGAGCTGGGGGTAGAGTCCAGCCGGTCTAATGCCCAGCCTTCTACTCTAACTACAACGCCCTATCTTTGGAGCACCAGAAATCACCCCCCTGCCATGTATGGTGCTTCCCTTTTCTGGGCAGACCCCTTCACAGGCTGACTCGTTCCATGCCTTTGGGGGGGCTGTTTTAGGGAAGGAAATAATGCTCTGTGGCAGAAATCAGGTCGGCCCCATGCTGACCTGCACTAGCCGTGTAACGCAGGCGCCTGGGAAGGGGAAAGTGGAGTATAATAGTGAAAATGTTGCTACTCTTAGGCTGTGTCTAGACTGGCGCAATCTTGCGCCAGAGCTATGCAAATGAGGCTCAGCGTGGAATATCGCCAAGCCTCATTTGCATAACTAATGAGCCGCCATTTTGCAGAAGAGGCTCTTGCGCAAGACGGAGCTGTCTACACTGCCCCCTCTTGCGCAAAGCCATTATGCCTGAAAATAGTCAGCATAACGGCTTTGCACAAGAGGGTTTTTCTTGCGCAAGAAGGGGCAGTGTAGACAGCTCCGTCTTGCGCAAGAGCCTCTTCCACAAAAATGGCGGCTCATTAGTTATGCAAATGAGGCTCGGCAATATTCCATACTGAGCCTCATTTGCATAGCTCTGGCGCAAGATTGCGCCAGTCTAGACACAGCCTTAGTGACAGGAACTCAGAAGAGAGAACAAAGCTTGGAAGAGCAGCTGCTTCACATTGTTTATTTGCCCCTATCGGGGTGGCACTTGCCTCCCGCAAGTGCCCCCGTTTGGCCAGGTGCATGTACCTGTACTGCCCTCAGTCTTCAGCCTTTTCAGCTGAGTCTCACAGCCTTGTGTGAAATCCCAACCGCCTTGGGGTATATACTTTACCCGGGCCCAGCCCAGTGCCCCTTGTAATCTCAGTTTATTTTCTCACTCAGGAGCAAGTGGCATCTCCAGGGCCTCTCCTCCTGGAGATCATTTTTTGCCCTTAACTCAGGGCTTTACCTCAATTCATCTTAGTTTCACAATAGCTCTCCACTGGGAGCAGCCCATTGTGCCTGCCAGCCACACCTGATCTTCTCCCTTCCACATATGGGCTGCAGCTGAGCTGCTGTGAGTCCTTCAGCTCCTTTTATAGGCCTTTCTGACCCCTGATTGGCTGGTTCCTGCACAGCCACTCTAGCCCTCTGGAGGACTTGTCAACAGCCTTTTTCTGGGTCAGCCTGTGGCAGGAGCACAGGGCCTCTGGCAGGGAGCCTCAAGGCCTGGTCCACCTCATCACAATGCCACACAGCTCGCAAGAGATCCCCTGGAGAGGTGGGAGCTGTGGCACAGCTAGGATGTGGGGGAGCCCTGACTCATGGTACATAGGCAACAGCAGTAGAGAGGGGCAAATCCCACAGCTGGGGTAAGCTGGGGCAGAGGAGGAGGGGGCTGTCAGTGCCTGTAGAGATCTTGGTAGTTGGTGAAGTTGTCAGGGTCCAGCCAAAGTTTTCAACACAGGCCATTCACACAATCGCAGAGCTGGGTGGACCTGAGAGTGCCCCTGGCTCAGAGACCACTTGAACCCTTCTCATCAGGCAGCAGGGCAGCTGGACTGGGGGAATTCCCTAACCACTGGGAAAGGCTCTAAGGGAGTCACCACCACCTACTCCAGTGTGGTGTTGGGTGTGTGTGACGAATCCAACCCAATGGGGCGGAGAACACTGGCCTACCCGGGGTGAGGACCATATGAAGCTAGTGCGAGACAGGTGCAGAGCCAAGCAGCCACTGGGCCTTGGGCTTTTTCTAGGGCTTTCCAGGGCCAGATTTTTGGAACCTCACCCTCTGAAAAACCAGGCCCCGTACAGGCAGGGGCTCCCTAGTGCATAGAGCACTGGAGTGGGATGAAGAACATGGGATCTGTTACTGGCTCTACTGCTGGGCAAGATCTGTTACTGTTGTGTTCTTCAGTTTCCTCACCTGTAAACCAATACTGACCTCCTTTGCAAAGCAGCAGGAAGTGACAGATGACAACCCCCCCGCTAGGAGCTGAGTACCCACAGCCACAAGCAGGCGTTTCCTTGCCATTATGTCATGTCACTGAGTTCGTTGCCCTTACTAACTGATTTCAGCCACTGAGAACTGCTGAACCCCATGAAATCTCAGATGCCAGCTCTAGGGATGTAAGTGAGTAGTCGAGTACATGCTTACCCGATAAGCCTAAGCTATTGGTTAATCTTCTCGACTACTGGCATTTCCCCCCTTGCTGCCTCTGATACAGTGCTGCCCCCCAATGCTGTTGCCTCTAGCTGGGGCCCCCTGAGAACAGAGGCTGCTCCATGGGAGGCAGAGCAGCCTCTGTTTGCAGGGAGCTTGGACTCCCACAGACACGGGCTGCTGCCAGCCTACAGAGGCAGCAGCTTGGGGCGGCAAGCAGCCAGTTTTTGAGAGGAGCTCTTTTTTAAACTGACTCCCCTCGTGGACCGGCTCCCACCTGGCACCCCGCACTGTGATACAGAGGCAGCAGTGAGGGGTTGCAGGGGGCTCCCTGGGAGTGGGGCCAGGAGCGCAGTGGCTACCACCCCTGCCCCCAGGGACTAAGAATAGTAGAGTAATGGCAAAGATTTCATGCAGTTACTTGACTATTCAATTAACCGATAGCTAACATCCCTAGCCAGTTCTGAGCTGCTGCTGTCTGCCACCCTGCTCCCGGATCATCCTTTGGCAGGGCAGCGTATGCTGCTGAGCAAGTGATTCCCCCATGCCCAGGGGTGGCAGGCGATGTACTGCTCCAATCTGCTTAGGGACCTTCCCTGCTCCCGCAGTTGAATTGGTCTCCCTATAAAAGCCACTGTGGCTCCCTGCAGTCTCTGCCGGTGCTGCTCCCATGTTTGCAGAACCAGCCCTGTGATCAGCCAGTTGGTGTCACGTAGCCTTGTGCAGTGGGTGTTTGTATGACCCCAGGCCCAGGAGCTGTAAGGTAGTTAGCACCAGCCCCCTCTCCTGATTGCCAGGCTCCGAGTTGGGTTAGGGTCCCAAAGGCATTCAGGATAACAGGGTCATGAGCTGGCAGGTGTCTGTGTCTGTGTCAACACTGCCTCTGGTGGTCACGGGCTGAATGGCCCAACCGAGTGTCAGGCTCCCTGGACTAGATCCACAAAGGGAACTTGAGCTCCGCGGTGCAATGCCTGGAAATAAGCAGCAGAACGGCTCTTGCACAAAAGCCCCTTGTGCAAAAATGGTGGCTCATTAAGTATGCAAAAGAGGTACAGCAATATTCATCACTGCACCTCATTTGCATATGTTCTTGCACAAGAGAGCGCAATGTAGACATAGCCTGTATGTTTGTAACTGCAAGTCTGTAATTTAAAATAAATAAGAAAACTGAGTGCCCTAAAAATTAAACTTCCATAGCAAATTGAACAGAGGAATTATTGGGGGTCATGTGTGTTAGTTACTCTTCTTAGCTTGCTCTCACTTGGTGTTTCCTGCTCTCTCACACATGGCAGTCCAAAGAGTCCCACCTCACACTCAGTCCAAAGGGAGGCCCATGTCAATTTGCTGTACCCTGCACCAAAAGCAGCTCTGGCTGATCCATTAGTTCTTGTGCCAAGGGGTCAAACTGACTACTCAGCATCAGATGTGCTCACTAGCAAGGAACCTACATGAAGAAATGAGTCTTGACTCAAGGCGAGTTATTTTAACTCCCTCCTGACAATCTGAATGCTAACGTGTGAGGCAAAGCAGGGAAAGGAAACATACGTGGGACTAATGATCTGCAACATGTTGATCATAAAAGGAAGCATGTGCAGTGGCACTGAGGGTGAGAGGAACAACAATTGGGAATTGTGATCCTTGGCTTACATCTCTGGGAGAGAGCTTGTTCTATTGGCTGGAGCAGAGGACTGAGTCAGGGAGCATGATCGAGCAATTAGAGCAAGAATGGGGCATCAGAATTCCTGGATTCTATTCCCAACACTGCTGCTGATTCCCTAGGAGATTTAAGCTTTGTTTCTTGTTTTACCCACCTCTAAAATGGGCATAATTACATTTGTCTGACAAAACTGCTGCAAGGCTTAATTAGAAAAAGTTTTTAAAGCACTTTCATACCCATGAACAAAAAGTCCTAGATGCCTGCTAAGCATTGTTGGGTCTATCAAAGGAAGATTTAAAAATAATGCACCACTGAAAGGAATCATCTACAATTACTGCAATAGTAATCCAGTTCTTCATAGGAACCTTTCAAGTCAGGGTGCCCTGATGCATGTTAAGGGGAATATAACAATATTTACATTTTCAAAGATTCCGTGATGGAGGCTGCCAGGGGGAATGGTTCCTTTTCTGGCATTACAGTATATTAATGCTTTGTTATTCAGTCTCAGCCACCGGAGTAGGCCCCGGCCCCTCCCCCCCACCACATGGCAGGCCCTAGCCCCCCTGCCACACAGCGGTCCCAGCCCCTCATCAGAGTAGGCCCCTCCCCCCACTGGAGCAGGCCCCGGCCCCCCACCGGACCAGGCCCCGGCCCCCCACCAAAGCAGCCACCTCCAGCACCACTCACCTTCCAGTAGGAAGGCAAGTGCTGCTGCACAGCTCTGCAAAGGAGGTGCACGGCCACGCAGGCATGCACCTTACAGGGAACTATGGTGACTGTGCCAGGAGGGCTTTGTGTTCCCCCTGTTCCCTGAGGCTCTGCTGGACATGGAGCCGGGCCCACCCCTGCGGCTCTTACTAGCTGTGTGCGAGAAGGGGGCTGGGAGCTGCAGGGCAGCTTCAACCCCCTGCAGCAGCAGCAGCAGCAGCAGCAGCAGCAGCAGCAGCAGCAGCATCAGGAGAGACGGGACCAGTCAGGATGCCTGTGCCATGGCTCCAGCCAGAGGAGCAGCTACTCCGCCCTGCCCAGCTCTGGCTTTCTGCCTCCAGACCAGCCAGGAGCAAGGAGAGAGCAGGCATGGGTCTGTTCCTGGGACTGCCCCGCACTTCCACTGAAGTTTGTGTGTGGTGAGGGGGGCCACAACATCCTCAGTGCTGCCCAACTCTGCCAATGGGCTCACAGGCTTCTGCTGCATGGGGAGCACTGGGAATCCAGGACTCATCCCTGCCACTCCCAGCTTCAGGGAGGTGGGGGTCGGGACTACAGCCCCTTAGCTCTTGTTTTCTGCCCTGCAGGGGTTTCCGGGGCTTGTGGCTTCAGCTGATGGGGGGTGGGGGAGAGAAGAGAGTGTGGGGGATCGGGGCTGAAACCCCAGGGGTAAGGGGCATGCTGGGGATTGGAGCTGCTATCCAGTTGGGGAGAGGTGTGCCCCATGACTCAGGGCTTCAGCCTCAAGGCTCTGGGAATTCAGTGTGGGAGGGGCCCCAGGGATCAAGATTTCAAGCCCTGCAGCAGGTGCTGAGGATCGTGGATTCAGTCCCACAGCCTGAAAGGACTGGCAGACCTCCCACCTTTGGAAGCCCTGCTTTAGGATGTCCACGGGGAAGGCTGACATAAACCTCTGACTCACCCCCCACACCCTGACCCCTCTATCACACACAGACTGCCTCTCCTAGGCTATGTCTACACTACGTGCCTCTTGTGGAAGAGCAAATGCAATGCTCGTTTGCGTATGTCACACTCATTTGCATGTCCTCTTCCTTTCCCTTTTGCGCAAAAGGAAAAAGAGGATATGCAAATGAGAGCATGACATATGCAAATGAGTGCTCCATTTGCATTTGCTCTTCCGCAAGAGGCTTGTAGTGTAGACACGGCACTACTGGCCTCTGCACCCTGCCTGAGCGCGCTACTTGCCAGCCACAGACAGCAGGCTGCCGTGGCTGCACTGACCACGAGTGACCAGCAGGGGGCGTGCCAGAGCTGAAAATACAAGACAATTCACCCGTTTTTTAAAAAAGTCAGGACGGCTCCAACAGTGTTTAAATACAGGGCTGTCCCAGTACCTCTAGGTATCCCAGCTCAGGCTATGAGCCACTGCTCCATGTGGTACAGGAGCAGAGAGTTGTGATGCATTCACATCCTCTGGGGTAGTGTTGCTAATCTGGTATTTTGAAGACTGTGCTGGAATTGCAAGCTATCATGTAAGCGCCATGGATGCTTCCTGGCCCTGTTTGCAGGCTCAGGATGGGCTGAGTTGGGCCTGATGCCTTCGGGAGCAGCCTGCTTTGTCTCTGTTTGGGTCCTGTGTGTTATCATTCACAATTCCAGGGTGCATGCTCTTGTCACAGTGCAACCTTCCAACCACTGCATTTTTTTATTTCACTTCTGCGTGTGCAAATGTAACACCTCCTCCCCTCACCACTCCTGTGGCCAGCCCTCGCCTGTCCTAACTTGCACAGCTCCATCTCTGTGGAATTCCACTCTGGCTGGCAGAAAACTCCTGATTGGCTGTAACCCCCACTGCCCACTTTCCATGGAAAGAGCAGCCAATCAGAGCTGCTGCAGGAGGCAGGCCAGGCTCTACCCTCCACCCCCGATGACATCGTTTCCACAGGTGAGCAGGTAGAAAGCTCAGCCACTCAGAGCAGTCTTGCTCCCTCACCCCTCCCTTGCCATGAGATCTCTCAGCTCCCTGCTCCTCCACCCTTCCCATGAGCTATGGGTCAGTCTCTGCATCCCCCGGCAGGGGAAAAGGAGCTGGCGCTACAGATGGGGGAGGGGACACAATGAATGAGACAGGGTGGGGAAAAACTGGTGACTCTGCAGCATCAGGCAGCAGTGGGACAAGGGAGATCCCCTTATGCTGTGCAGCAGGGAGCTGGGGCCACTTGTTGCCCTGACACCCAGCATAGGGAGGGTGGTTCATTAATGCAAGTACAGGGTAAAATTGCTCACTTCTGGGGCTGGTCACCTGGGGCTACATGATCCCAACTGCCTGCCAAGGCTACACTTCCCAGCATGCTCTGCTCCAGCATGGTCCCTCTGAAGGCTGCAGTTTGTAGAATGCTCTGCTCCACCATGGTGCCTATGGAATCTACAAGTCCCAGCATTTTCTGCTCCATCAACCCAAAACAATCTCACCACAGGTCAGCTGGGGCTTGCTATTATGGCACACAAAGAACTGCTGCCCCCCCCCAAGTTACGATTGAGCTAGTTGAGCTGTGAGGGCTGCAGACGTAGTCCCTGGGCAAGTTTCCCAGATGTCCACCCTGGGCCCTTTGGCTTTGTCCCACTCTCCTTTGCAGTGCTGTCCCCTGGGCCCCTGCAGCCCTCCCCTCCAGCACAGCAGCTGTGGAGTGATGCCAGCCCATAGTGGACGTAGTTGAGATTGGCCCTACACCCCGCTATTTGTGAGCCACACCCAGGGGCTTTGCTTGCAAAGGGCTCCATAAACAGCTTCTCAGATTTCCAGCCGTTGGCTCATTTCCCAGCTCCTTGAGTGGCCTGGAGACCCACTCCCAGGGCAGTCTTCTCAGCCCTGCCCTGCACAGACCCCTCATCACATCCCCTGGGCCACTTGACTGAGCCTACCGAGAGAGGAGTTGCTCAGTGTCACTGCAGTCTAACTTAGGAGACTTGTCTCATTTTTCAGGTGTAGGTGAGCAGGAATGTAAGCTCCAGTCACTTTCATTTAGGCATTAGGGATGTTAAAATTAGACTAGTCAACTAACTGAATAGTTGATGGAATTTCCATCAATTAGTTGATAAAGGAGCTTACACTTTGAAATGTGGCAAGAGCCCACCTCACGGTATTCCGCCTTTGAAATGTACAAGAGCCCCAGCGGGAACCCTCCTCTTCTCCCCACTGGGCCACTCCATCCCTTGGGCCACTTGACTGAGCCTGCAGAGAGAGGAGTTGCTCAATGTCACTGCAGTCTCACTTAGGAGACTTGTCTCATTTTTCAGGTGTAGGCGAGCAGGCGGGGAGGCGCCTTGCTGCCTCTTTCTGATGGAGACAACAAGTAGGGGAAAGTGACTAGTCAACTACCCAATAAGCTTTTGCTTATCAGATAAGCGACTAGTCGCTTACATCCCTATTAGGCATATGTAAAAATTTTCTACCGGCTCACCTAAAACAGTTTAATTCACTGATGACAGTTAATCCCTTTGTTCCTTTAATAAAGCATGAAGCTGAAAGCGTGAAACACGTTTGGATAAGAGAAGTTTATGTATCCAAAACATGTAATGTTGATTTAATAAAAATAATTATGTTGATTATGTCCTTTTGTGTATTTAATTAAATCCCAATTAACACCCTAATGCAGCTTGACACAAATTATAAGCAATAACTCGTTCACCACTTTAACCTACTAAACATGTAAACTTAATAAGGATCTGAAAATATTAAGATATATAATTATTTAAGTGTATAGTTCCAGCATACCCTCCTAGGTAGCAAAACGATGTACTACATCTAGCGTCAAGGCTCAATCAGCATGTTTTAATGGTTATATCAATCAGTGAGAATGCCCCTTTCTTCAGAAAATAGCAGAAGGACAAATGGCAATGATTATCGTCATGATTTAAATTAAGGCTTTCCACTTGGTGATTTAAATCAAGCCAGCTTTCTGCAGAGCCGGGGCTAGAAGTACTGTGAAACTCTGCAGCGACTGGATGGCTGTGTTGCAGCCAGGAAGGCTGCTGAGTGGAGTGCAGATCTTCCACTTTTGGCCAATAAGGACACGGAGGCTGAATGGGCATCCAGTTGCATGTTAGGCTGCAGTGCCTAGTGTGCAGTCCCAATGATGGGTCACTGCTAAGGGAAAGGTGCCCAGCCATCTCAGCCTGAACTCAGTGGGTAGCTGTGACAAGAGTAGACTAATTGAGCTGCACCGCAGACTGCCTGTACCTCACTCCACACCGCAAGAAGAGATCACCTCCTTGCTTAGTTGCCTCCTTACACCTGCACAGACTCTTGAAGCAGGCAGATCCACCCAGCTGTACAGAGCCCATTAAATTCTGAGGGCCCAAAACTGTAGGTGGCCAGCTAGCAGCACCAAATCCACCAGGTGTCCTAAGGAAAGTTCAGTGCAACAACTGCTCTGACAAGCTCTACTGCAATAGGACTGGAGCAAGCCAGAGAGATTTTCTTCCTTGCCAAGCATAGACAGTGCTTTGAAGGCAGGCAAGTGAGCACAGGACCTCAAAGCTTCTTTGGGGCACCCTCTAGAATTCAATGGCCCCTTCAGGGAATCCCATATTCAAAGGCCCCTGCAGGGAACCCTATACATATGCAGGGTACTACAAGTGGGTGGAGAGATTTCTTCTGAAAGAATCGCCTTTGCACACTCAGTGAAACCAGACTCCTTTCCCCCTAGTTAGCATTTCCAGGGTCAGAGATCATAGCAGCAGTGAACTTGACTCAATGTATTGCAAGAGCAGTCCCCATGAAACAAAAACCAATCATTGTTTGCTTACCTGCCTGTCTTCAGGAGACTGTTGCTAGAGAACTTCTATCAATCAGAGGCCCTGGAAGCTATTACAATTTCCCCAGCAGATAAGTACACTGTAGGGGAGGCTTTCAGTGGCATCTGAGGCAGACCCTGAAGACATTACATCAGTGGGAATGTTCTTTCACTGTAAAAGAAGTTGTATGCAAGAGACACAGGCCCACTGACACTGTGAAGTCCTGCCCCACATCAGCAACCATATTCTCTTACAGAATGCATTTCAGATTAAGAAAATCCATGTATTACAAAGAGTATACAAGAGCAGGCCGATCTCACATGCACGCACACGCCTGTCACCATACAAGTCTCCTGTGACAAGATGCTTTA
The DNA here is from genome assembly GCA_032595735.1 of Pelochelys cantorii. Taxonomy (NCBI): domain Eukaryota; kingdom Metazoa; phylum Chordata; order Testudines; family Trionychidae; genus Pelochelys; species Pelochelys cantorii. The sequence continues at coordinate 16,660,818 of CM064353.1, forward strand.
AGAGGGGAATGAATTAAATTTCACAGAAACTCAATTCTGAGAGATGATACAGCATCCCCATCCTAGAGGCAGGGAAGATGTGGCTCCAGAAAGGTGTGGCTTCTCCTTACAAGTTCATTCTAAAAATGAATGACATTTAAGGTAGCCCCACCTGCTGTAGTAGGCTCTTGGGTGCTGGGGAAGAAGTTCCTGCTCCCGCACTCTGAGCTCAGTTTGCACTAAAGTATGGGGGACATGATTAAAGTGCCAGACAATTAACATGGCCTTTGGGCTGCCTTGTGTAATAAGACAGAGGTGGGGATTGCCCAGCTAGGAGAGAGTGTTAAAGGGGATGCTGTCAAATCGGCTAGGCCCAACGTTTACCGACAAAGGAGGGCACAGGCTGTTAAAACTGTCAGGATTAGAATCTTTCGTACCTTGGTATGCCAACTCCCTCCCCTTCAAAGGAGAGGGGGCTACAACCCTGGTTTTGCTCCTCTCCTGCAGAGACACAAGAGCCACCCTGCACACTGGATTGCTGTGCAGTTACGAACATGGAAGGCATGCAGGGCATCTGCTCTGTGTGGCCTTTGCATGAGACTGTTCCCTTCCCACACAGAACAGAGCAGAGAGCAAAGGGGTGACCCGGTGGGTACTTGCATCTTGGGTACACCAAGCAGAACAGGGTTCAGCAGGGGTAATTTCAGGCCAGGAGGCTTTGACAAGAGACTTTCCCCAGCATGGCAAGAGGCAGCTCAAAAGGAACAGCACTGCTAGTACCCTCCAGAAAGATTTAGCTCCTGGGCAGCTGTAGACATTTTAAAATCTACTTTGCTTTAAAAAAAAGAAAATTCTGCCTGAAAGTAGGCAAACGTGGTTTCAAAGTAGGTAAATGTTGGGCCTAAGCCGCTGGCCAATCCAATGGGAGATACAGGTTTAACATGCTGGAGTGCCAACAGAGGAACTGCAGACTTCTCGACTCTGGTCTAACCCGATGGGTAAGCCTTCAGAATCTTCACATCATCTGCTGGGCGATCCTGGGCATTTGTCTCCACCATGCCCACTCTGTTCACCATCCCGATCCCTTGGCAAACACGGCCAAAGATAGTGTGCTTCCCATCCAGCCACTGGGTTGGTGCCAAGGTAATAAAGAACTGACTGCCATTCGTGTCTGGGCCTGCATTAGCCATTGCAAGGATTCCTGCACCTTTGTAAAAAAGAACACGAGTTAGTAACCTGCCCTTAAAGTGCATGTGAAGCCAGTTAAAACCAAACCAAATAAAAAAAACAAAACAAAACAAAACAGATCAGTCTCTTCCTAAGCCAATTACTTCTAGTAGGAACCAAGGATCCAGTCATGTGGCTTAATTACCAGGATCAAATCAAACATGAATTTAAATACAGCAAATAGATTCTTGGTTACTCTCTACTCAAATGAAACATCCTTCGTGGGCTCAGTTAGGATAATTTTGAGGACATGAGATTCACGTACTGTGATTTGTTTCCATAAAGACGCCAGTGCATTGTCACTCCAGTATAAACAGAAGAGGCCCAGGAGCCCTTGCATTTGAGGTCTCTAAGAGCTGAATTATACTGTAAGAATAGTATAGCCACTGCTGGCTCTAGGGGCAGGCAAACTGAGCCCATGCCCTGGGCACCGTAGCCAGGGGTCTCCACTAGGGATGTTAAATTGTGTTTAATCAGCTAATTGAGTGGTCGATGGAATTTCCATCAACTACTTGATTAGTCGATAACACGGGGCAACTGCAGAGCCACCGTGGGGTTAGAGCCTGGCCCTGGGAGCTAACCCCGCTGTGGCTCTGCCTTTTAAATGTATTAAGAGCTGCCAGGCTCTTAATACATTTAAAAAGCAGAGGTACAGCCCGGGGGACCCAGCGCAAGCCGGGACAGCTGAGTCCCAAGCTCGCGTTCAGTCCCACCCACTGCACCTCTGCCTCCCCTGCAGAGACAGCTCTGAGGGGAACTGGCTTTTAAGCCAGCTCCCCTGGCACTGGCTCCTGCCCCCCCCTTGCTGCCCCTCTCTGATAGAGGCAACATGGGGGTGGAGGGTGACTAATCGAGTGACTACTCAACTACCTGGTAAACATATGCTTATTGGGAGTCAATTAGTTATTTATATCCCTAGTCTCCACCAGGGCCATCCTTAGGATTTATGGGGCCCTACACAGTACTATTCAACTGGTACCCCTACGGCAACAGGGGCAATTTTTTAGAGATGTGAATTTATAATCATCAGCAACACACCAATGAAATATTTTAAAAGAAATTTTAACCATTGGAATGGCTCTTTCGCAGGGTCAGTGTTCTGCTCATCTGGCAGGCTTTTTCACTTTTAAGTTAACTAGATCCTCTCCAGAGGAAGGAAAGCAACAGAACAGAAACAGGAAAAGGCAGGTTGGTGAACATTAAGACCCAGTGGTGCTTCAAATTTTCAGGGTGCCTATGCAGCTGCATATTTTGCATATGAGTAAGGATGGCTCTGGCCACCACAAGGGGCTTGGATTTCTCACTGTCTGCAACACAGACTGCCCTCTGGCCCTTCCCTGAGCTGGCTTCTTCTTGCCCTGACCCCTCTGCCCACTCGCTACTCAGCCAGCCTGGCCCAGCTGCCTGGGGAGCCTGGAGCTGCAGGGGTGAGTCCTTCCCTGTCTTCAGCTGCTCGGTCTTCAGTAGGGGTGGGGCCCCATGGGGCCAACTGCGGCCAGAAGTGTTGCATGTGAGTGAGCAGAGGGAGCCAGGCCAGACAGGTGGGAGTCAGGCAAGGCTGGGAACAGGGTGGGGGTGGAGTACCTGGAGGCTAAGAAGAGAGGGGGGAGCTGAGCTGTGGAGTAGAGCCAGGCACAGGACTTCAGGGAGTGGGGAGGGGGACTGGGGATGGGGAAGAGAAGGTCTGGGAAGGGAAAAGAGTGGGTACCGGGGTAATTTTCTCGCTCAGTGTGTTAGCAGTGAATGAATGTGCTAGAGCCTCACAGGGAGCAGGCTGTTACCCCTGGGGGAGAGCAGCTGTTCTGAGCTGCCCCACACTGCACCTCTTCCCTCTTCTGCCTTCCTGCCAGACACAGCCCTGCAGGCAACTCCCTTCAATCTCTGTGTCTTCTTTTCATTCTGCCACCCCCTGCTCTGAAGTTTAAACCCAGATGCTAAGGATCCCCTTTGGACTTTTTCCTTTCCTTCCTCCCCCAGCACAAATCAGCAGTAGATGGGGGCTTAGAGGAGGGAGACACACATGCACAGCCTGGCTGGGAAGGAGGGAAAGTTAAAAAAAAAAAGGGGGTTGCTCCAGCCCATGATTAATACCATGCCTATATCAACAGGAAACAGACACTAAAAGAAAGAAAATAAAAAAGGGAAGGGAGGAAATGTACCGGCACAAAAAAAGCAGAAATTGGGGGCTGCAGAATGTAAGGGAGGGAGGGATCCCTTAGCCGAGAAGGAAGACTGACTTGCTATTGACAAGCCTGGAATAGCTGAAAACTTATTTAGGGAAAAGTGACATGATTTTTTTTCCCTTGTGGATCTAATTATCTCCAGGGTTGTCTCTTTAGTTGGAAGCTTCAGGGGGTAGCTGAGTTAGTCTATACTGGATAAACTAAAAAAAAAACAAAAAAACAAAAAAACAACAGTGGTCTGGTAGCACTTTACAGACTAACAAAACATGTAGATGGTATCATGAGCTTTCATAGCCCACTTCTTCAGATGACTGGAGTTTTGAATGTGAAGACCCAAAATAAATAGGGGAGAAGGGAGAGGAGGGGAAGGAGAAGAAAAAGGAGGGGGGGCAGGAAACAAGGAGCAGAGGGTATGAAAATATCAAAGGGAAAAACAAGTAGGCAGAACTGGCAATCCGTAAGCACCTGAAGATTGGATAGTTAAAAAGAAGCAGATAAGGATCAAAGGACAGCAGTAGATAGGAAGGGTACAAACGCAAGAATCTACACAGACAAAGAGCTGTTTAACAACATTCAATAAAGGTGCAATGTCCCAGCCATCCCTCATCTCGATTGAGGCCATCAGCATGAGAATTGAACTTGTGGATGAATAGTAATTCCAACACCTCTCTGTGTATTTGACTTGTAGAATTGGTTTGTGATAAGACAGCCACCTGGAGATCTTTTAAAGAGTGATTAGGTAGACTGAGGTGCTCTCCAACAGGTTTCTGTATATTCCCTTTACGTATATCTGATTTGTGTCCATTGATTCTTTCCCTTAGGGACTCTCCAGTTTGTCTAATATATATAGCAGTGGGGCACTGCTGGCATAGATCAAATTACTGGATGTGCAATTGAATGATCCTCTGATTTGGTAGCTTATGTTGTTGGCTCCACTAAAGAATTCACTTGTATAGATATGTGGGCAGTGTTGGCACCTCAGCTGATTGCAGGGCTGGGTTCCTGGATGTTTATGATGTGGTTGTGTGGCATGGTTACCAGAAAGAATTCATTTCAGGTTGGGGGGTTGTCAGTAAGCGAGAATAGGCTTTTCCCCAAAGGCCTCAGAGTGAGGGATCATTTTTCAAGACAGGTTGCAGATTGTGTATAATGCGTTGGAGGGGTTTGAGTTGTGGACTGTAGGTAACGACAAGTGGAATTCTGTTATTCTCCCTTTTGGGTCTGTCTTGAAGTAGTTCATGTCTGGGTACTTTTTGGCTCTGTCAATCTGTTTTTTCACTTCTCCAGGTGGGTATTTCAGTTTTAGAAATGCTCTATAAAGATCCTGTAGGTGTTTGTCTCTGTCTGTGGGATCGGAGCGAATCTGGTTTATCTTAGGGCTTGGCTGTATAGAATAGATTGAGAAATGTTTCTGGGATGGAAGCTGGAGGCATGAAGGTAAGTGTAGCGGTCGGTGGGTTTCTGCTATAGGATGGTGGAAATTTGTCCATTATTTAATTGTACAGTAGTGTCCAGGAACTGGATTTCTCGTGTGGACTGGTCCAGGCTGAGTTTGATGGTGGGGTGCAAGTTGTTGAAATCCAGTTGGAAGCATTTTGAATGAGGGAGAGTTCTAAACAGTGCAGAGCTGGATGTGATTTTAAAATCCCCTTCAAGAACGCAGCACATTCCTCTTCACCCATGGGAAAGACCTTTAAAAACTACCTTAAATAACCCAAAACAAGAGCCACTGTCCAAATGAGGCTTGCCTGGCTTATGGCTCCTGCTTGCACAGTTGAAACTGTATCCTGAATCATACCAGTACCATCCCATTGAGCTGTGCATGGCAACGAGGTGTGTGAATTGAGGCAGAAAAAAAATCTGTACATCCTAAGCACCTCTGTACTTTTCAGGCAAAGAAAGAAATGTTCTATTTTATGGAGAATGAAAGGCCGTTTGGGAGGTGATGGCCCAGAGAGGTGTAAAGCAAGGGCCTAGATAAGGGCTGGACTCAGCCACTGGCATCTGCTATATTTTTTGCCATTCAGATTGATTTGGGGCAATGTCTGATATCCACATCATGTAAAACCTCCCAGCGGCAGGTTGCCATGCACACAGTGGTATCTCACTGCCAAGCCCCTAACCTAGCAGGGGAGGGGAAGGCTGCAGCATGATCTCCACCTCCATGCTTGCCACTGCCATACTGGAACCTCCATGTTTATTTAGTAACAAATAATATTTGCAGAATTATTAATTTTGTGCACAATATTTTAAGTTTTGGTGCTGAATGCCCTCAGGAATATAGGGTACTGGGCAGCTGTGGGACCGGGAGGGGGGCACTGAACAGCTGTGGGGCCTGGTGATGGGAGGGCACTGGACATTGGAAGCTGTAGGAGAGGCCACTGGGCATGGGAGTTGCTGGGCATAAAGGGGTGGGAGGTACTGGGCAGGGAGGCAATGTGGCAGGCACACTGGCAGCACAATGCCAGGGCACAGGTGAAAGTGACGTGCAGGGGTCAGTGGTGAAGGTGGCACTGTGCACAGGTAGGGACAAAATGCAGGGATTGGAAGCACAGTGAGTTAGGGTACATGAGTTAGTGGCAAAGCCGGCACAGGATGGGGATAAAATGGTTGGGGAGCCCATGGAGACCAAGGAAAATGGGGGGGCACCATGTCAGGAGGGGCAGGGGTGCCAAAATACAAGTTTGCCCAGGGTGCCATTTTCCCTAAGGCTGGCCATGAGTTTGCCTGTATTACACAAGTCTGCACCCCTGGCTAAGTTCAGAACATATTGTTTGTAACAACTCCGCTGACCTTTACCTTAATTCACAGAAATAATTTCAAGGAGGCAAACATATCATTCAGCCCTTGGGATCCCTTGCAAGTAGCAAACAGGGCAGTAGCCAACAGGGGAGTTTGCCTGGAAAATGTCCGAGAGAAGCTCAGGTAAATGTGGCTTTTGGGGGACTGCCTGGTGAGCTGGTGGGGTGAGTATCAAAGTGTTTGTCTGTCTGTGAACATTTGTTTGACTGTGTATTTGACAGTTTGAAAAGAGCGGCAGTTTGAAAAGTGTGAATTGGGAGTGCTTTGTTCCAGGTGGGCCTTCCTGGGCTGACTGGATTAGAGGCAAGGCTTTGAGCCGGCCTAGACAGCAGACTTATAAAAAGGCAGCCAGAGAGAATGCAGTGAGCAGTGAACAGGGCAGCAGCCAACAGAGGAGTTTGCCTGGGAAATGTCCTGGGGAAGCCCCATAGTGTTTGGTCTTTTTCTTGAATTTTGTTTCTCTCCTGCCCTTCAAGGAGGCATTTAAAAACATCTGAGGAATCTCTCAGAAGGCAGGCAGGTATGGATAGTGATAGGTCTGCTGTTACCTGCACAGCATGTGCTATGTTTGTCTTCCTCCCGAAAGATAGAAGGGATTTCATCTGCACTAAATGCAAGCTGGTCGCTAGGGAGGGGGTGGACTCTCCATCCCTAGAGGTATTTAAGTCTCGGCTTCACAAAGCCCTGGCTGGGATGATTTAGTTGGGGTTGATCCTATTATGGGCAGGGGGCTGGACTTGATGACCTCCTGAGGTCTCTTCCAGCCCTATGATTCTGTCTGCAATTTAGCACAAGCTGTTCTGCTGTACTTAGACCACTGATTAACTATCTTTAGGAAGAGACTACTTAGCTGAAAACAGGATAGCTGCAGCATCATTTTGCAGGTTTCAGGGTCACAGCTCCTCAATTCCATTTGTTAAATAAACAATGACATGGTAGCTCTCTTCCTTCATCTGCATGGGACCCTAGTCAGTTAATTTTTCACTTCCTGACTACAATCTCTTTAATGCTTCACTTGTCATTAAGAGCTACCAAGCCTGCAGCATTCACTCCACCCATACTCCCAATGACTTCTGTATAAGGACTGTGGGACTGAGCCGTAAACTGGTGCTCTGCCCAACCTGCAAGGTTAACACAACACAAATACCCACACAAGTCCATCAAATGGCACTTACCTGTAAATTTTAGTTCTGGATGAAGTTCATCTTCAAACTGCTTCCCATAGATGGATGCACCCCCTCTGCCTGCCCATTGGAGAAAAGCAGATATGCCAATACAGAAAGCCCTGGCAGACATTCAGGGCCACTCTCATTGTAGGGATTGTCACATGAAAGTCATATGAGGGTCCTGCAGCTTAGCAGGCTTAGGATGGAAGTTTCCATCCCTGCTGTACCCAGCTTAGCATAGCCTGGGACCCTGCAAGCCCAAACAGCAGCTGGGCTTTATCAGCTCTAACCTGTGCCTTGAGCTGGGAAACTACTGAGCAGTAAACAAGTTTGACCTCGGTCTCAGCCCATAAGAGTGATAAGAATGGTGCTGAGCCAGGGACGTGCACATCCAGTAAACAGTTAAAGTATAAAACCTGCCCGCCCCTCTGTGAGTTCCACCAGAGACCTTTTCCCTTGGAAGGTGCCCTGGGTCCCCTAGCTGGAGCCACAACCACTGCGGCCTGGTGCAAGGTGACCGGAATGGAACTCCCCACAGACCTGAAGGGGCGTAAGCATTTCCAAGTGCCTGTTGCTCATTTATATGTATTGCTTTGCCTATGCTAATTATTTGGATTAGTTTGCAGTAGTTGTGTATTTGCCAGTATTAAGCCTGTAATAGTAGTGACGTAGTGAAATTAATAAAAGCAACTATCTATCCCTAATCGACTCTGTCTTGAAGCAAATCCACAATCCTGTTGGGCCCTGCCCCTGTGAGTTGTCAGGGATGTAAGCAGCTAGTTGACTACCCAATAAGGATAAGCTTATCAGATAGCTGAGTAGTCATTCAACTAGTGACTTTCCCCCCTTTGCTGCCTCTAGCAGAGAAAGGCAGCTGGGGGACAGTGGGAGAGCAGGAGCCAGTGCTTGGGGGAGTGGCTTAAAAGTCGGTTCCCCCCAGCACTGTCTCCGCAGCCGGCAGGGGAGGCAGAGGCATCCCTACCTCTGCGCCTCTCTCTTTGAAATCTACAAGAACCACCAGGTGTCTCTTGTACATTTCAAAGAGAGAGGGACCTAAGCAATGCTGCTGCCCTCTTCCTTTGAAATGTACAAGAGCTACTGGCGGCCCTTGTACATTTCAAAGGGAGAAGTGCAGCAGGATAGGAGTGCCCCCTTTATTGACTAATTGATGGAAATTCCATCGACTACTCAATTAGTTGATTAATCAAAATTTAACATTCCTATCTCATTGTCATACAAGTGTCAGCTAATAACCTAGGAAATGAGGTATGCTCAGTTCTACTGGTGACATGTGGTGCTCAGTAATAATGACTAGGAACACAGACATATAAATTACCAGCCAGCATAGGAACTTTAGCATGGCCACCGACTAAAAACGTAAGAATGGCCAGACTGCGTCAGACCAACACAGTCTGTTGAGCCCAGTATCCTTTCTGCCTACAGTGGCCAATACCAGATACCCCAGAGGGAGGGAACACAACAGGTAATCTTCATGTGATCCCTCCCCTGTCACCCATTTCCAGACACCTAGAGGCTAGAGACACCATTCCTATTCATCCTGGCTAATAGCCATTGATGGACCTAACCACCATGAATCTATCTAGCTCTTTTTCAATCTCTGTTAAAGTTCTAGCCTTCACCACTGTGGCGGCACGTTGGGGTCGCCTGACTCCTGCACCCCCGTAATGGCACGGACAGACTCCACCAGCCAGCAGAATAGAGGGAGTTTATTGCTTCTCCAGGATACAGCACAGCACAGATGTCATCTGGTTACGGGAACTGGGCCTAGGATGCCTCAGGCCCGCCCCCCCCCCCGAGATGGGGGAGACTGGGCCCCTAAATTCCAGCCCCTCTTTGCTCAGGCTGCTTCCTCCATGATTCCAGACAGAAAACTAACTCTTCCTTCCAGCCCTGCCCCCAGCCGGGGCTGGCCTCACCCCCTTCCTTTCCATTGTTCCGCTCCATGGGAGATACCTGTCTGACCAGTTTTGAAGCCCCCTTGCATAATGACTCATCCCCTGCCCTGCTGGGCCCTGCTACAGACAGCAGCCAGCGGAGGTCACTGACAACCCACTGCCCAGCATAGCAACCAGCAAGGTACCCCCCACTACGTCACAGTTCTCCCCCCTCCGAGAGCGAACTGAGCAGGGTCACTCCGCTCGTGACCTGGGGAAGTTCGGGTCCTCTGTGTGGGAACCCACCCTGGGGACATGGGTGCTCCCCTTGACTTGGGCCGGCCACGGCGAGGCCCCACATGAATTGGCTTCCCTCTGTACACTCACTGCACCGCTCCGGGGGGACTGGCACAGGCCTGTCCTCTGTGGTCGCCTCCACCCTTGCACTGGCCTTGATCTCTGGCCAGGGTCTCTCGGGCCGGGGCCACGAGCTCAGCGAGCTTTTCCCGGAAAGCCAGGACGTCTTCCACCCCCGACGCTCCATCCAGGGAGGTCTTCCCCTCCCATAACTCTCTCAGCAAGCCCAGGGGCTCCTCTATACGGGGTAGGGGCCCCCGAGCAGCTTTCCTCCTGTCTTGGGCCTTCCTGACCCTCTGGCAGGAGTTGCAGGACCGGCAGTACCGCTGCACGGCTGCAAATATCCCCGGCCAGTAGAAGTGTTGGAGCAGCCTCAGCCGGGTGCTCCGGATCCCTTTGCGGGCCACCGGGGGGACGTCGTGGGCCAGATACAGCAGCTTGTGGCGATACTTTTAGGGGACGACCAGCTGCCGCTGGACCCCCCATGCCCTCACCTTCCTGGGGGGAAGCCATTCCCAGAACAGGAATCCCCTCTCCCACAGGAATCTCTCCTGGCTGCCTCTCCCCAGGGGCTGAGCTGCACGGAGGCCAGCCTGGTTCCTCAGCTTCTGCAAGGAGGGGTCTGCCTGCACCACAGCCTGGAATTCAGCTGCTGGAGCAGGGATCGGGACCTGTTTCCTGCCCTTGTCTAGGTCCGGAGTCCCAGCTTGGTCCGGGGCCAGCACGCGCCTCCCACAGAGCAGGGAAGCCCATGCTGCATGCCCCTCCAGGGCTGACACCCCTCCCCCCCCGGAGGAAGAAGTCCCGTCGCGCGCCTCCTCCGGGGCCGGCGTGAGCCTCCCGCGGAGCAGGGAAGCCCCCGTCGCACGCCCCCTCCAGGCCCGACTGCCCCCTCCCGCAGAGAAGGGAAGTCCCAGCACGCGCCTCTGGGGACTCCCTCGGTAAGTTCCCGGCATGCCACAGACCTGGGGCAAGGAAGCAGCCAGCGCATTTCCAGAACCCCCGGGAGTGACGCACAGCTGCAGTGCTTCCGTCCACCCCGCGGGAAGCTGCCACTACCTCCATTGTCGCTGGATGTAGGTAGTGGGGCTTCTTGGGGGTGGGGAGAAATGGGGGACCCGGAATGCCTTGTGATCGACTGGTTGAGGTCTCGCGATCGACCAGTTGATCGCGATCAACGGGTTGGTGACCACGGCACTACCACGGCAGCCTAAAGTATAGACATACCATGATGTGGTTGAGGTCACACAAGTAAACTTAATGGGAGCAGGGAGTTAGTTGAACATGGATTTCTCCAAATCCCATATTAGCATCCTAAACACTAGGCCAGTGGTCACCAACCAGTAGATCGCGATCTACTGGTAGATCTTGGAGCCTTCTGACAGGTGATCCTGGCAGGTTTGGTCGGGAGGCTGTCAAATGCTAGCACTTCATCTGCCCCTCTCAGCACTGCTGTGCTGCTCCTGCCTTTGCCTTGGAGCTGCCCCCAGTCCCAGTAGCCTCTTGCTTGTTGTGCAGGGCACAAGAAGAAGAGGAGGAGGTGCTGATGTCAGGATGCACCTCCCTCCACCCTGTACCCCTTCTCCACAGAGCAGAGAGGGGGCAGGGATGGAGAGAGTTTACTGGCTGCTTTTGGGAGTGATGCAAGGCCAGGGGAGGGGTGAGACTGCCTTAGCCCCCTGCACCACCACCAAGAAGCCATCTGTGGTAAACAGCACCCAGCTGGAGCCTGCATTCCAAACCCTGGCCCCCGTCCTGAACCTCAAACCCCTGCCCTAACCCTGAGTCCCCCTGCACCCAAACTCCCTCCCAGAGCCTGCACCTCAGCTCCCTGCCTCAGACTCAGCTCAGAACCCCTGCCACACTCCTAATCCTTTAGCCCAATATCAGAGCCCACATCCCCCTCCCTCGCACCCCAACCCTCTACCTCCAGCCTGACAAAAGTGAGAGGGTGGGGGAGGGAGGAGTGAGCAGGGGCAGGAAGGAGGCGGGGAAGAGTGTTGGGTTTAAGGCGGAACCTGGATTGCACTTACCCTCAGAAACATGATCTCACGCTTGAAAAGGTAGGAGACCCCTGCGCTAGGCCACCATCCCTCGGACTTCCCCCACCCCGGGACAGCTGGGCCTGGGTACCACGGGCAAGGACACCCGCTGGAGCGGGGCGCTCCACCGCATCCGGGGATCCCGTACTCGCTGGGCTGAGGTCTGCGCGCGCTCCCCGACTCCAGCGCACCCGCGCCCGCGGAGAGAGGGGCCGGGGCTGCCCAGCTGCTGCCCTACCTGTTCCCGTGGGGTCCCCCCCCTGGATCATGAAGTCCTTGATGATCCTGTGGAACTTGGTGCCGTTGTAGTAGCCCCGCCGGGCCAGCTCGGCGAAGTTCTTGCAGGCCCTGGGCGCGTGTTTCCAGTACAGCTCCAGGACAACGGTGCCCATGCTGCAGGGGAGAGACCACAGGTCAGCGGCGCCACTGCGCTGCGGCGAACCGGACCACGCGCGGAGCCCCCCCCCCCCCCCGAGGACGCTGCCCCCCCGGGCTCTGCCCCCGGCGCGAACCGAGCCCCGCGGCGCCTTACGTGGTCTCCATGGAGACGGCGGGCGGCTGCCAGGAGTCGGGAGGCACCGCAGCCATGTTACTTGCACACCGGAACACCCCGCTCAGAGCGCAGCGCTCTGTGATGTACTTCCGTCGTCTCAGCCAACCGCCTCCCGCCTCTCGTGGGACAGGGCGGGGCCTCCTGGCGGCCGAGCGGCCAATGAGCGCTCGGGTCTGAAACAGCCCGGGGGGGGGGAGGAGGGGGGAGAGGCACCAATCAGCGCGCTGGGCGGCAACGTTGTTATTGTGACGTACAGGAGGGAGAATTCGAATTTAGCCACGCCCCTTCCATGCGGCTGTGTTGGCTGCGGGGAAGCGGCGCCTCGGGAAGGGCGGACGGAGGGTGAGTGATGGGGCGGGGGCAGCGGTGGGGGCGGTTGGGGTAGGGTGGGAGTGCGGGGGAGGCTTGGAGCACATAGGGGATGGAGGGGCAAGAGCATTGTAGTGGGGCCATGGGGTTGGGCACACAGGAGACTTGGAATGGGGGCCAGGGTGTGTTTGGGTTGGAGTGGGGGCTGGGGCGTGTAGGAGGGATAGAGGTGCGGGGTAGGGCTCGCCCCAGCAGCAGGCAAGACCAGGATGGTTGGAATGACCCACCAATGCACCCAGGTTAATACCCTGCAATGGGCCAAGAGTCCAGGTCTCCCCATTGACCCTTAGTTTTGTATGATGTTGCCTATGGCAAAGTGGAGGGAGGGGTTATTGTTACCCTCCCCCTCTTTTCCTCCAGCTCAGCCGGGAGGCTGGGCCCAAGCCTTGGATGCTGGAACTAATTGGAGATGCACAGACTTGGCCCCTGTTTTTCCAAAAGGTGTGGAGGGACTTTTAATTTCCACGGGGGCAGGCAGAGGGGAGGTTTCAAATGTCCCTGCGCTCAAGCACAGGGACACCAGAATTGACACCCACTCTGATAGTGGAGAAGAGCATGATAATTGCCCTGTGGAAGCTTGCAACACCAGACAGTTACCAGTCCGTTGGGAATCGGTCTGGAGTGGGGAAACCTACGATGGGGGCTGCTGTTATTCAAGTAGCTAAGGCAAACAATGCCCTTCTGCTACAGAGGTAGTGACTCTGGGAAACATGTGGATGGCTTTGCTGCAGTGCGGATCCCTAACTGCAGTGGGGTGATAGAGGGAATGCGCATCCCCATCTTGGCCCCCAACCACATTGTCAAGGAGTAAATAAACAGCAAGGTGCTATAGGCGATGGGGTATCACAGGGGCCATTTCACTGACATCATCGTGGGGTGGTTGGGAATTGTGCATGACATGTGCATCTTGAGGAACTCCTGCCTATTCAGAAAGCTGCAAGTTGGAACTTTTTTCCCAGACTGGAAAATTAGAATCAGAGAGGTGGAAATGGCAATATTGATCCTTGGTGACCCAACCTACGCCTTGCTTCCATGGCTTATGAAGCCATATATGGGCAACCTGGACCTCAGTAAGGAGCAGTATAACTACAGGCTGAGCAAGTGTAGAAGAGTGGTTGAATGTGCTTTTGGGCATTTAAAGGAAAGGTTTAGTAGTCTACTGACTAGGTTAAACCTTGACAAATGCAACATTCCCTTTATGGTGGCAGCCTGCTGTGTGCTTCATAATATTTTTGAGAGCAAGGGAGAAAGTCATCTGGCAGGGTAGGGATGTAATAGTGTAGTCTATTAACTGATAAGCAAGAGCGTATAGGTTAATGCTATAGACTACACACATTCCCCTCCCACCCCTTGCCAGTAAATTTTTTTTTTAGCAGGCTGGCCAGCAGCCTAGCTCAGTTCTGGTTTGCGACAGGTCTGGGCAGCAGCGCAGGGCAACAGGCAGCTCATTCGCAAGGGGAGCTTGTTTTTAAACTGGCTCCCCTCGTGGACCAGCTCATCCCTGGCACCCTGCGTTGCTGCCTCTGATACAGAAGCAGCAGCACTGTGTGGCAGGGGGCTCCTTGGGAGTGAGACGGGAGCTATAGAATAGTCGACTAACCGATAAGAATTCATGAGGTTACTCCACTATTCAATTAACTGATATTTAACATCCCTAGTAGGGGGCTGAGGCAGAGTGCCTAGCCAGAGATTTTGAGTGGCCAGACACCAGGGTAATAAGGAGGGCAAAGCATGGAGCAGTGCAATGAATGGCTAGTTTTATGAGACATGCACATTGCTGTCAACGAAGTGCCCTTGCATTCAGTGTGTTTGCCTGTAACCTCCTACCCCCCCCCCCCCCCCCCCGCAATACAAGCAATAAAGAAACTGTTGTTCAGTTTATGCTCCTTTATATTTTCCTGTGTTTATTTATGGGTAAACCGAGGCACTGAGTTGTGACGTGACCTTCCTCGGGTCTAACTTGGAATCAGCCACAAAAGCAGGAAGACTTTATTTTAAATAAAGGGTGGTGGTGGTGGTGGTGTGTTTTAACTAGATCAGTGACTTTTTTGACAGTTTAAAAAAATCAAGGTCTATTTTATTTCCTTATTTGAAGGATTGTTTGCAGACACTGAATGGGGTCAGTTCCCAATTATCCACTCTGAACACAAATCCGGGCTTTTTGTTGTGAATCCCTCCAATCAGGGGCATCTTATGCAGCTTGTCCATTAGCAACCAGCCAGAAGCTGCTTGGGAGGTTACTGGAAATCGGCTAACCCAGAGCAGAACTGGAAAACCAATGTAGTAAGATGCAGCAAATGGTGGAGAAGGGATTAATGTGTGAGTGAAGCTAGCACGTCTTGGCCAAGGGAGGAATAAATGTTTTATCTCTTCTTAGAAAGGGAATCCCTCACTTCTCAAGGCTAAGCTGATTTGTAAAGAGAGAGCTTTGTAGCAAGAAGAAGGGGCATGAAAGAACAGAAAGCCAGCTGGGGAATAGCTGTTTTTTGTGGTTCTTTTGTGGTTCTTAAGGTGGAAATATTTAGTGTTGAGATGATGGGGGTGTGACGTAGTGGGGGGCTGTCTGCTCTGTAACCCGGGGTTCCCCTGCGCTGTGATGTGTGATTCCCACTGACTCACCCACATGTGGATTGGCCCAAACACCCTAGTCCCAGCTTGAGCAGTTAGCAAAACTCTTCCCAGGGGGAGAGACAAAGGAAGGGAGGCAGAGACGAACACCTGGCTGGGGGGCAGGGCCTGGGAGCGAGGCAGTTTCTGGCTGGGAAACATGAAGGGAACAGACTAAGCTGAGGGTTGAGGGGGCGATGGACCCCTAACCCAAGGGGTCTGAGGCATTCTGGCCCTGACTCCTGTAACCACATCACGTCTATGCTGTGCTGTATCCTGGAGAAGCAATAAACCGTCTCTGTTCTACTGGCTGGCGGAGTCTGTTCTGGCTGCTACAAGGGTGCAGGATCGGGGGGTCCATGACCCGCCGTCGCAGGGGGATATCTGAGTATCCTGCTCGGAGACACAGACCCGGAATGACCGTGTGGAGAGATGCTGTTCCCACAGCGCGCAAGCCTTTGGGAAGTAGATATGCTAGTGCTGGCAGCTGGAAAGGAAATAAGAACTATCTGTGAATTATAATTGCCTCAAGTTTGTGTCCTAGAGCAGTGTTTCTCAACCAGTGGTATGAGTATCCTAGGGATACTTAAGAGAAGTCTGGAAGGTACATCAACACCACTGAAACTTGGAGACAACTGAATTTTTGTGTTAAGTTTCACAGCGTCTTACTATTTTTGGACTTTTTACACCCAAACATTTCATCGCTCAGCTGACTACGATTAAGTTGTTTAAACAAATGTGGTGTAATGGTGAAAAAAATTTTGTGTGTCTGAAAACTAAGTCCTGGGGGTACTTTTTTGAAAAAGGGGTACTTTATACAAAAAGTTTGAGAAACACTGTCCTAGAGCATGGTTCACGGTTCCCTTCTGAGTAGAGATGTGAATGGTTAACCAGTCAGCATCACCCTTAATGGACAATGCTTACTGATTATGGTTAACTGAGGGGGCTGGAGCAGCTGCCTGCCTGCAGCAGGCAGGGGCTGCTTCAGCTTGCCTCCTGTTTAATCAGTTAATTGGTTAAAATTCATGTTTAACTGGTTAACTAATTAAATGGGATTTTACATCTCTACTTCCGAGTCTCCCTTCCCCCAACTTCTGTAAAAGCTCCGGAGCCCAGCTGTCACAGACACTGGTTTTCTGCATAGAGAAACCAGGGCTGGTGTTAGGAGGTAGCGAGCAGGACAACTTCCCAGGCGCCCCCCCCCGCCCCCCCACAGGGGGTACCACAAAGCTAAATTGCTCACACTTCAACCCTGGGTGGCAGGACTCAGGGCACTGGAGCCAGGGCCATGCCATAGGGCTTTGGCTTTCTGATCTGGGCCCCAGTGATTCTAACGCTGCTCCTGCTTCATGGACTCCCCCCCCCCCCCCCACAAGGGCTTTGGACCCCTATTTCAGAACTCCTGTCCCAAAGCATATTGTGTAACCACTGTCCCAGCGCAGGGTAGGCTAAACTGTGACTTACCCCCACTCCCTTCAAACTGCACCACTCTGCTTTGAGAGCAGCGATTGCCACTGGTTAGAAAGGTGCTAATATAAACATAACTCTAACTCCATGTACCTAGGGCGGGGTTGGCAGCGTACGGCACGTGTGCCATAAGTGGCACGCAAGATGACTTTGTGTGGCATGTGCAGCATGGTGTAGGGGCTGGGCAGCCCGGCACGCGGAGCGAGCATTATGACCCTGCACTGGGCTCTGTGTCCCTGGGACATGCAGCTCCCAGGAGCTAAGGGGTTATCACCCCTCTGCTGCTCCCCCCCCCGTCCCCCCCCCGGAGGAGGCGGGGCTGGGGCTGCTCTGCAGGTCGGGGTGGCGCAGGCGGGTCACGTGCTGCTGCTGCCTCTGTGTGGTGCTAGGGCCCAAACTAAGCCACAGCTGCTCCCTGTGAGCAGGGAGACCCTTCCCCAGCACCCCGTTGCACCCGGCCAGGGGCTGGAAACAGCCCTGGGCAGTCCCAAGCAGAGGGCTGGGCTGGGGAGGGAAGTGACTCTGCTCCTGGGTCCAGAGTCCATTCTGCCACCTGTATCTTCAGAAAGAGGGTGTTTAGGCTCTGAGCTTCCATTGGAATAATTGGGGGGGGGGGTGTGCCTAAATACCTTGATATATTTGTAGACCTGGGCCTACGTCCTCAAAGCAGATCTTTGATTGTGGTGAATGAGACAGCACCTAGGGACTCCGCTGTCGGCCTTGGGGTCCCAGTCACCAGGGTCTCTGAAGCTGCCTCTAGCTGTACTCCAGCCTGGGATGGTGAAAGGCGTGGACAGAGTAAGGCAGGGCGTGGACAGCTCAGTACCCCCACCCTAACAACTGATCCTACACATTGGTGAGTTGAAATTGGTCAAAGGAATCCAACACAGACTACAATTGCAAAGTTCTTGGTTTGGGCTTGAAGTAGTGACGGAACAAACTGGCTTAAGTCAAGTCTCTTGTTCCTTCAGAACACTCTGAGATTGTGAAGAGCTGCCAAATGGACTGCAGATTGCTCTCCAGTCGACTCTGTACCATGCCCTGGATGAAAAGAGTAAGGGAAGTTGATGGAAGAGTTTCCTCTGTCGACCTCCCTCCACCCCCCCCACCCATCATGTACCTGGAGGTGTGTAGCTTAAGTCAGTGTTAGAATGTTCCCATTGGTATATATCCACAGTCCAGAGCTGATGTAGAGAAGATGGAACAGGAAAGAAGCAAATAAGGTGATGTTTTCAGGGCCTCTTATATCTTCTGCCATGTGGAGGGAATCCCATTGTTCTTGCTGAGACAAACTACAGTCCACAAGATGGAGCTTCTCACAAGAGCAGTCAGATGGGAAATCATCTGTCCATGCATGACTTGGTTTTTTATAGATAGAAGCTATTGCTCACATGCTAGTGTGAATGTTTCCAAAAGGGTCTTCGGATGTGGATTGGCCTCTCCCAAGGTCTCTTCTGAGTCAGTGCTTCTTGATGGGCCATTCAGCTTAAATAATCCCTTCACAATAAGCTGGCCAAATGCTTCACTGGTGCTACTAGGATTCAAATACATTGGTTCGCAAGTACATAAACGTGGTCATCACTTTGATTATGCTATTTATATGCATGTATCATTTTTGTCCTCAAACAAGCAAACCATCACTGCTTCATAAGTATTGGAAGGGTAGCCAGCTTAATCTATCTGCAGAAACAATGAGTTCTGTGGCACCTTAAAGACTAACAGATTTATTTGGGCATAAGCTCTTCAGACATTTTACATGCCACACTGGGTATAAGATTTGTTGTGCATATATATATAAATAAACAGTGGCTGTAGTCTGGTTGTGTATAATCAATATCACAGTCCTCCAGCAGCTGTCCCATTCCCTGGTCACACTTGGCCAATGAAGGGGTCAATGCATATCTAATGAGCTTTCCTATAAGCGTTCAGACTATCATAGGACCATGGTGTCCACCTGCAAAGATCTGAGTCGTGCATGGATTGGTGATTTTTCTCATGTGACTGGACACCATCTTGTTGCTATACTTTCTTACAGCAAGAACAATGGGAGTCCTGCCACATGGGAGAAGATATAAAAGGCCCTGGGAATTCCACCATTTTACCTGATTTCTGCTCCAGCTTCTTTCCTGCTCAAGCTGCTGGACTCTCACCAATGGAATGTTCTAACAAAGGGACCGAGATCCTTCCAATGACTTGGAAGTGACCAGAGTCTTGACTTGAGCCAGTAATTTATTCCATTGCTGCTACAAGCCTGAACCAAGAACTTCGCAATTGTTGTTTGCATTTGATTCTTTCCTTTAACAATTTTAACTTTCTTTTATGAATAAACATTTGGATTTCCGATGCTAAAGGATTGGCAACAGCATGATTTGGGGCCAGACCTGAAGTATGTATTTATATTGAGCTGGGCATGTGACTGGTCCTTTGGGATCAGAAAAACCTTTTATTGGATGAGACTGGTATGAGGAATGGTGCTGTTGGTGGTGCAGGGGCACTGGAGTGTCTGAGGTAACTGCTTATATGCCGCCTTAGCCGGCATGGCATGACAGAAGTGTTCTTTTGGGGCCCCTTGTGAGTCAGGGCTGGGTAACCTTTTTTGGGTTGGGGGCCACTGGCCCTCAGAAACATAGTCAGGGGCCACACACAAGTGAGAAGCCAAAAAGAAAAACCCCTCACAGACGTGGCCCCGACTGAGAAGCAAAAAACACTCCCCACGTTCCCCTTGCGTTCAAGAGCTATGGGGGGCAGGATAGCAGATTTTGTGTGCTCCAGGCCTGTAGCAGGGGGAGGGAGGCTGGAGCACCAGCGCAGGCTGCCCAATGCTGAGGGGGTGGAGCCCTGAGCCTCGGGGCCAGATCCAGGCAAGCCAAGGGCTGCATCTGGCCCCCAGGCCTTAGGTTCCCCACCCCCGTTGTAAGTGAAGGGTCCCCAGTTTTGGGCTGTAGCACTAACAGGAGCCCTCAGGAGTGTGTGGCCAGCTAAACCCACCGGCGCTTGTGGGAAATATTCAGTGCCACTGCCTGAAAGCCATGTCCATGGAATAGGATCTTAAACTCCTGCCCCGCCAGGTTGCTGAGTCAGGGTATATCTACACTGCAGCGCTATTTCGAATTAGCTTAATTCAAAATAACGCATCTATACACACAATCTATTTCGAAATAGCACGTCCACACTGGGTGGACCCTGAACCGAAGTTAAGGCTGGCCGGAACTAGTGCTGGCAGGGCATCAGGTTAGGACTTAGTGTGTGGGGCTGCTACCTGAGGCTAACTGAGCTCTGTGCTTAAAAGGGACCCGACCCCCACCCCGGACAGACAGTTCTCAGGGTTCCCCACTTGCTTGTCTACCTCGATGAGGGACAGCAAAGCAGTCCTGTCCTGGAGTGCCCTGAGTGCCCACATTCGGCACATCACAGCACTCGGCCACATGGAGCCAGAGCTGCCCCGGGCACGCTGGTGTGTCTTGTGGGGTCGTTGCCATCAGCCCAGCTGCAGTTGCTGCAGGCTGCCATCTGGGGGGGGTCCATCGGGGGGCTGTCAGGATCCAGGAGGCCCTGCGGGAGAGCGTCCACCCCGAGGAGCCCTCAGAGCCACCCCAGTCCTCCCTACCGGGGGCTCGTGCCCCACTGCTCCCTCACCTCCTTCCACTTACCCCTCCCTAGCCTCCCTTCCTGATGTCAAATAAAAGACACGTATGTTCAAAAATAGAAACTGGGTTTATTGAACGAAACTGGGGGGGATGAACCTCTGGGGAGACTGGGAAAAGGAGGTGGGAGAGGGGAGGGGGAAACCTGGGAGGAGGGAGCTGGAAGGGGGAAGCCAGGGGAAGAAGGGGGAGGGGAAGCTCAGGGCCCAGGGTTGGGGGTCTCGCCGGGTCAACTTGATTTTCATGCAAACCTGATCCTGGGTTCGCATGTGGCCTTTGGTGGCCAGGCTGGCAGCTATCCTGCCCTAGACGGCTGCGTTCCTCCGTCTAGTGTGGAGATCATGGACGTTGGGGGCATCCTTCCCCCCCCCCCCCCCAACCTGAATAAGGTCCATGATCTCCACCCTCCCGTCAGGCTCCTGGGAGCTGGCAGACTGCTCCTGGGGAGCGGTGGAGGGCTGGCTGCCAGTGGCTTGCTGGCTCATGTTTTGGGGCCACTGGGTCAGGGGCAGTGACTGCTGGCTCTGGGCTGGCAGGCTTGGAGCTGGCACAGGCACTGCGGCCAGGGTCTACCCCTTTAATGGTTCCGGGGCTGGGGGAGAGGAGAGTAAGTTTTCCTGGTTGTACCCAGAGTGGCCACCAGGGCTCCCTGGGAAGGGCTGGAGCCCCCCCTATTTTGAATTAAGTGTCTACACAGCACTTAATTCGAAATAGCTATTTCGAATTTGGCATTACTCCTTGTAGAATGAGGTTTACCAAATTCGAATTAAGCGCTCCGCTATTTTGAATTAAATTCGAAATAGTGGTTTGCATGTATAGACGCTATTGAAGTTAATTCGAAATAAGGGCTGTTATTTTGAATTAACTTTGCAGTGTAGACATACCCTCACGCTCCCCATGGCTGGGGCTGGCCAAAGCCAAAGTGCCAGGGCATTTCTTGTTAAAAGCGTTTCTAGGACTAAGGGACGAGTTGAGAAGCTTCGCTGTCTGCCCCCAGATCCCTCAGCAGGAAGAGAAAAGGGGTCATATGTACTGCAATGTCCTGTAACCAAAGGGTCTGGAGGGCTAGCGTGGCAGCCGGTCTGGAGAAGGAAAGAGCAGATGGGAGAGAGACTAAGGAGACGGAGACGCACTGGGACCTAAATGCAGCAGACCCTGCTTGATCTGCAGGTCCAAAAATCTGATTTCCCCCCCCCCCCCCTTGCAGTCCTCTGAGCACTCCCTGGTGGCATCGCCGGCTGAGTTCCTGCCCCTCCCATTTCATGCCATGGGACAGCCAGGAGAACCACAGCTCCATGTACGCTGGCCTGTGAGAGCCATGGCTGGGGTGCGTGTAGCACTGATGGGGCAGAGATGTTTGTCCAGTTGCAAAGTCCTGTTGTGACTTTGTGTAATGTTTGCATTGCTTTCCTGCAGGGTTTTGCATGTTTTTGCTGCACAAATTGCTATTTTTAGAGAGTAAAATTGTGTCTAGGTTGGCAGTAGCCAGTAATCCAAGCGCCCGGTGCTCGTAAACATGCACTGTTCCAGCAGCACCTGCACCTCGAGCACAGCACACCTCCGTGGCTCTTCCAAAGCCTTTCAGTGCTTTCCCCCCCACGCTGCTCATTTGCAATGGCCACTCCCCTGCCCTGGCAGCAGCTTCCCCTGCGACCTCCCAGCTATTATTCGGGACCCAACAGGCAGCTAGAACTAGGGATGTAAATAGCTGTTAAAATAGTTAACTGGTGAAATGATTAAAATATGCTGTTTAATTAGCACAGGCCGGCTGGGGCTGGGGCCCTGCCTGCCCCCCATGGGCTGCTCCAGCAGGGGTAGGGCCCTGCCTGCTGGCCCAGCACAGATGGGGCTGGGGTCCTGCAGGCTTGATGCTGCCCTGCCTGCTGCCCCAACATGGTCTAGCTAGCTGGCCTGATGCAGCCAGGGCTGCTCTGGCCCTCCAGCTGGCTACCCAGGAAGCGTTCTGGGAAGCCTAATGCTTCCCAGGTAACCGGGTAACCTTTTTCAGCCCTAGCTAGAGCCACTGCGAACCTTTACTGCTGAGCTGTCCTGTAGTGAGCAAACCCTGCTCATGGCTGTTCTGCCTCCAGGAGCCTTGCACCAACTCAGTTGGCAGCTCTTGGGATGCCGGGTGGGCAGGAGAGTTCCCCAGAGTCACTGTTGGCATTTCAGTACCACCAGTGAATCTGCCAGCCCCTGCACGCAGCTCTCTGAACAGTCCCATGTTCTTAAAGGTGCAAGCACCGTGCACTGACCAGCCTGCACAGATGTCAGAAGCATCCATGGTGATCCACCAAGCTCGCAATGCCATAGAAAAGTAGCCCTTCAGCAGATGGACTGTAGGCCACCTACTGCCCCACTGCCTCTGGGAGTCCCATTTCTGCAAATCCATCCCCTCCTGCCTGAATGCTGCCCGCAGTCACTGTCCTGCATCACAGGAGACTACTAATGGCTCTGCTCGCTTGCATGACAACCACCCCCACTGGATTTTCCACCTCCCAAATGATTTCCCACTGCCTCGGTGCTCTGGCATGCCAGCTGCCAGCGGACGATTGCCACTTGCTTTGCCACTGTCAGTGCAGCCCTCATTCCAGATTTGAGCTCCGCACATGGATCCAGGGATGGGGGGGGCCCTGTGCATCTGAAGGTTCTGCAGCCCCCACTGCATTACAGTGGAGTGTCATCCCTCTGCCTGCTTCTCATGCCCAGGAGCAGCACTCCATCTGCTGCCACCCCCAGAACGCCCCAGCAGCCTTGAACTGACTTTCCTTATTTCCCACCACAAACTGTCCTTAGAGAAATCCTCATGTTGCTTATTAAAGATGGGCTAATCATGCAGCCTGTGTTTTCAGTGCTCACAAGAGAGGTGCAGAGCAGGGCGGGCCCATGCTGGTGCCAGAGATTGTCGACACCGAGAAGTGCTGTGCGGGGCTGTGGGATTTAACAGTGGTGAAGCTTATGGGCTGCAGACAGCATTGGGAGATGGGGAAAGTTGGATGCTGGGAACTTGGTGCTGAGCTCCTCTGCAGCATAGTGATAATCTCTGAGGCTCACACCAGGCAGCAGAGCATGGCTGGTACCCAGGGCTCTGCCCTTTCCATTGGCACGAGCACTCCTGCTCAGTGAACTGAGCACCGGTACAAGCAACCAGCATGTGTGTCATTGATGAGACTTGTGTTAGCCACAGTCTGTGTTGCAGACATGGCTTGAATCTGCCACTGCTTCTGTGCCTCTGCGGCTGCTCAAAGCTTCCCCAAGTGAAATGGACAAGTGTCAGTTCCCTGCCTGCTACTCCGATTTGGCTTGAGGCAGGGTGCGGGGGTAAGAGGTGCCTGACGACAACACTAGCAGGACCGGCAGTAAGAAGCCCTGCAATGGCCGCTTGAACAAGCGGGAGTCAGGCACTCATGCCTGAAGATGTGGGGCTACAGTGGCTGGGAGCAATGCCAGTTAACCAACCTTTCCAGATATTTAGATGCTGGATAACTAAACTTTTACTGTACTTCTTCACACAACACACAGTCAACCTGTGGAACTCCTTCTTGGAAGATGTTGTGAAGGCCAGGACTTTAGCGGGATTTAAAAACAAACTAGATAGGTACATGGAGCACAGGTCCATCAATGATTAGCCAGGCTGGGCAGGGGTGAAGTCCTTAGCCTCTTTGTCAGAAGCTGGGAATGGGTGACAGGGGAGGGATCGCTTGATAATTACCTTTTCTGTTCATTCCCTCTGGGGCACCTGACTTTGACCACTGTCAGAAGGTCCGGCCCAGTATGGCCATTCTTATGTTCACTGTTTGTCCCAATCTGGGACTAGGGGCACCTGTGTTGAATTCCCCACCCTGCCATAGATTCCCTGTGGGACCCTGGGCAAGCCCCTTGTCTCTGTGGGCCTCTGTGCAATAGGACTGCCGTCCCTGCCTCCTCGGGGTGTTGGGAGGGGTTGTGTGCTATGCTGTGGATGCTTAGATGCTGGGGGCAGAGGGAAACTGAGGATTGTGGAGGTGCTAAGTGTGTTAGTGGAGGGAAAATGTCCCAGTTTGCTCAGCCTGCGTGTGTTTGCCGCGGCTGGGAACGTTGTGGGTGTTAAGAAAGGTGCTGATGCACTTATGGAAAATGAGCGCTGCAAGCTGCGTGCTGAGCAGTGCGGGGGTGGACTGAGGAGCTGGCACTAGCTTGGCTCCCAGTTTACGTGGGGCTTCCCGGCAAAGGGGGGAACCAAGTGCTGGGAAAGACCCAGTGAGACCCGCTGTACTGCAAAGAGGAAGTAGGTGCAGCGTGAGGGACCTGGCAACCGCCTCAAGTGCAGTCATGAGACCAGGGCTGGGCCCTTTGCAGCTCGCCAGTAATCGTAGGGATGGAGTTGGGCCGTACGGGTCTGATCTCTCCTGGTTGCAGTGGAGGGATACAGGGGGAGCAGGTGTGAGTCACATCTCCAGGGTTCTGTTCCCTTTGGTTTGCACGTGGGTGGCAGACTAACCTGGTGGAAACTTGCTTTGAAACGCTTGATCTTCTGAAACCTAAAATAGTGTTGTCCTGGCCCTTTAATTGGGAGCTTTCAAAGCACTTTCCAAACAATCATTGAGAGGATGGATTAATGTCGTAGCGTTGTTGATCTTCATATCATCTCTTTTGCATGAAGGAAACAGGCTCAGATAGTGGCAGTGTCTTGCCTAAATTGCCCAGCACGTCGTGGGCAGAGCTGGGAATGAAACCCACAAGTCCTGATTTCCCAGTTCCTTGCTTTAAAGGGGCAGTATCAATTTGAAATCTAGTCAATTAAATGCAAAAAGTTAAAAGTGCTTCCAGCCCTGCTCTGTTTTTGTGGCTTTACTACTTGGTGGTTTAAGTGATTTAGCGCCTCTGTTGCGGCCTGAAGGCTCCCACTGCAAGCGAAACTGATTAAAGCCCTGCCCCAACATACATCTGTGCCAGGTAACAACTCCATGCCCATGACATGAGAACAGCCAAGTTGTGCGTGTCTTTAAACAGCTGCAGGGCCTGCCTAGGCCAACAATGCTACACACACAGGGCAGGCAAATGTCCAGTTCTTAGGGATATAAGAGACTAGTCTACTACCCGATAAGCCTAGGCCTTGACTACTCGCATTCCCCCTTGAGATGTTAAATGTCGATTCATCAGCTAATCGGGAAGTCAATGGAATTTCTGCGGCTCTTGTACATTTCAAAGGGAGAGGCACAGCAGGGAACCTGCAGAAGCAAGGACGCAAGGGGTCCCCCGCTGCTGCGTCTCTCCCTTTAAATGTTCAAGACTACCTGGGGCTCTTGTACATTTCAAAGGGAGAGGCGCGGGGTCCCCACTGTGCCTCTGCCTCCCTTGTTCCCCCCCCCCCCACGCTTGGAGCCTCTTGTTAGAGGCAGCAGGGTGGGGGGAGAGTGACTAGTCACTTGCGTCCCAAATTCTCTAACACACATCCTGCCTCTGTATGCAGGGGGGGAGCAGGAGCTGGTGCTGGGGGGAGCCGGCTTAAAAGCTGGTTCCTCCCCCAGCACCATCTCGGTGGGCTGCTGGACCCAGCATGAGCCGGGACTGAGCAATCCCAGCTCAGTCCTGGCTCGTGCCGGGCCTGAGACCTACCGTCGCTGCAGTAGCCAGGCTGCTACATTTAAACTGCAGATCCACGGGGAGTTAACTTCCCTTATTGACTAATTGTATGGTTGACAGAATTTGTATCGACAACACAATTAGCAAATTGCCTGCTTCTTAACGGCCCTGGTTGTTCTGTTTAACTTTCCGGGTAAAGGGCGCTCTTGCTACAGCCGCAGGTGAAGAACGTTTCTGGTGGCAGTGATTATTCCTTTGATAGGGGTTGTTTGACCTCAGCACCTCCCTGCCTTCTTTGGATCCATGTTACTGCTGATCCAAGCTGAGGCCAAGCCTGTCTGCAGTACAGACACTCCTTGCCTTTTATGTAGGGCAGGGTTGTAGCTCTAATTCCCCTTTTGCATCTTTCTCTTTCAGATACTCCATGGTCCACCTTGATGCTCTCTGGAAAATGGAGCTGGCAGAAGGAGGTAGGGGCCGGAACATGCCTGGCAAAGTGGCTTGCTTCCCGGAGTGCTAGCAAAGCCACTGACACTCACCTCCTTGCTCTCTGGGGCTTCTCACTACCCAGTCCTGCTGGGCCAGCTCACCTGGTCTCCCCCAGCCAAGGCACAGAGCTGAGACCACCGCCACCCTGAGGAGCAATATAGATGCTGAAACTGCATTTTCCTTAGAGCTGAAGAGTTTTGGGCCCAGTTTCCTGGGAACCACTCCCTAAATGGGATCAGAACCCCAAGTGAATCATTCTGGCAAGCCCCCTTTAACAATGAAAGGAGGATGTAGACACTGATTGCTCCCCCAGGTAACAATAGTGCAAATAGCACTGGGCTTGATAGTAAGTAAAAGTGACCTTAAGTACAAACAGTAGGATTAAATGGTTGCAAGTGAAAACAGGCAGAGCAAAGTGAATTACAAATTTAAAATAATAGAAAATGCATCGCTAGTTCTAACACCCTAAAATCTATTACAAACGCACCCTAAAACTGTTCTTATTTTATCTAAACCTCCAAGCCAGGGAAGAACTTTTTTCCCTAGGGTCTCTGGTTATCCTCTTGGGTGTGTCCTGCCAGCCAAAGACCAAGACCCTGTAAACTTTGTATCTTAAATACCTTTCCTTTTAGGCGGAAATTCTGTGTTTCACATTCTCACCTTCCATGGAAAATTACCTGGTTAGGCCTTACCAGTTGGCGTGGTCACATGTCTTCCTAAAACCAACCACTGTTTAGCCTTAAAAGACAAAGGAAGCTGTTTAAAGGTGATCACCCTTGACAGCTTTCATTTGCACATTTAAAACCATAAACCAGTGGTCTCCAACCTTTCTAACCACAAGACACTTTTTCAGTTTAAGTGCAATGTAAGATCTACCCCAAACCCAAATACCCTTGCCTGGCTTCCTTCCCCCGCTTCTCTGAGGCCCTGTCCCTGCTCCAGCCCTTTGCCGAGGCCCCACCCTACTCACTCCATCCTCACTCACTTGCACCAGGCTGGGGTAGGGGGTTGGGGTGCAGGCTCTGGTCTTGGTCCAAGGGGTTTGGCATGTGGGAGAGGCTCTGAGATTAGCCCAGGGTGGGAGATTGGGGTCCCGGAGGGGTTTCAGGGTGCAAGCTCTGGGAAGGAGTTTGGGTGCAGGGGGACCATGTCTGGGGCAAGAGGTTGGGTGTAGGAGGTGGTTCGGGGCTGGGACAGGGGTTCAGGAAGCAGGCTCTGGCTGGGCACCGTTTAACTGAGACGGCTTCCAGGTGGCGGAGCAGTGGGGTTAAGGCAGGCTTGCCCTGGCCCTGCACCACTCCTGAAAGCAGCTGGCACGTACAGCAGTGGCTCCATGGCGCCATGTGCTGCCCCTCACCTACAGGCACTGAGCCCACAGTTTCTAGGGGCCACGGTTCCCCGTTATTGATCCATGGGAGCTGCAGGAGCAGTGTCCGCAGCCAAGCACAGCATGTGGAGACCCCCTGCTCTGCCTTTCTCAGGGGCTGCAGGGACATGCCAGCCACCTCCAGGACCACAACTGCCACAGGGATAATGACTCCAGCCACAACAGGTTGGGCGTTTCAGAACTCACTGCTCAAAGAATTCCACTTAAGCATAAGAGAGAAATGAAAATGATGAAATGCACAGACCAGTCCAAAACCCAAACTAACCCACTCTGCCAGCAGTACAAGTAGTAACAACAACCCATGTGTGTGTTGGGTCAGGAGATGAGAGGGAAGGACAGTGTGTGTTTGTGAGAGTGACAGAGATTTGCATTGCCAAGCTCTCTCCATCCCCTTCTCGCTGTGTGGGGACAGGGTACAGAAGTGGGGGGAGGAAGGACACCCTCACATTAGCCCCCCCGTTTCTCCCTCCCACGCCCTGCACAGTGAGCAGGAGGCTCCCAGGGGACAGCTCCAAGGCAGAGGGCAGGAGCAGCATGACACTGGGTGGAGGGGCAACTGAAGTGCCAGCTCTTGATAGCTTCCAAACCAGTCAGGATCACCTGTCGGAGGCTCCAAGATCTACTGGTAGATCCCCATCTACTGGTGGGTGACCACTGCCATAAACCATTCTATACCCCAGATTTCTAACTTTACATACAAGAATGATGCATACATCAAAATCAGATACACAGATCCAGCAGACTGGCATTAAGATTGATATGTTACATGAGGTATTTTGTCCAAAGCATCTTTGAGTTACGCATATTGGTAGCCATACGTCAATTTCATAAAGCGTGGGGGGCAGGGCATCACACAATGGTCAGCCCAGCCCAGTGTCCTGTCTTCCAACAGTGGCCAGTGCCAGGTGCCTCAGAGGGGATGTATAGAACAGGGTAATTATTGAGTGATCCAGACAGCTTTGGGCAATCAGGGTGAGGGACCCCAGAGCAAGGAGTTGTGTCCCAGACCATCCTGGCCAATAGCCACGAGCTCCTCAAACTCCTTTTGTGGACCAAGCTTATAGTCGTGGTCTTCACAACCTCCCCTGACAACAAGTACCACACTTGGATTGTGTTGTGGGGAAATACTTTTGTTTGTTTTAAGCCTGCTGCATATTAATTTAATTGGGTGACCCCTGGTTCTTCTGTTATGTGGAGGAGTGAGTAACATTTTCTTACTCACGTTCTTCACAGTAGTCAGGGTTTTATAGACCTCGCTCAGATCCCTCTGTACGTGTCTCTTTTCCAAGCTAAGAAATCCCAGGCTTTTTAACCTCCCGTGTGGACGTTGCTGCTCTCTGCACCTTTGCAGTTCTAATGTGTGTTTCTGAGATGGGGTGGCCCGGCCTGCGTGCACGGCTCAGAGTGTGGGCTTAGCATGTGTCTCTGTGGTGGCGCTGCCTTATTCTCTGCCCCGCTCCCAATGGCTCCTCCCGTGCGGTTTGCTTTTCGGACTGCTGCTGCACAGTGAGTGGCTCTTTTCAGCCATCTAGCTACAGTGGCTCCCAAGATCTCTTGAGTGCTAGCTGCCCCTTCAGATTCCATCGTTTGATATGGATAGCTGGGACGATGGTTTCCAACGTTCATTGCTTTGCATTATTAACATTGCATTTCAGAGGCCATTTTGTTTTCCCTCCAGTTGATGAGATCACAGTCAGCTTTGAACTAGTAATTATGTATTCTCTGCCATGGCTTTACCACCTTACTCCTTACCCCTTTCTGTGGATCATTTCTGGATCTGTTGAATAGGGTTGGTCCCAGAACAGGACCTGGAGGCACCCCTGCATTCTGAAAACTGACCATTTATTCCTACCCTTTGTTTCCTGTCTTTTAACCAGTTACCAATCCATGAGAGGACCTTCCCTCTGATCCCATGACAGCTCACTTAACTTAAGAGCTTTTGGTGAGGGACCTTGTCAAGGGCTTTCTGGAAATCTAAGTACACTATATCCACTGGATCCCCTTTGGCTAGATGTTTTTGACCCTCCCATCAAGTGAATTCTAGTAGAACGGTGAGGTATGATTTCCCTTTACAGAACCCAGGTTGACTCTTTCCCTAACATCTCTGTGTCTAATTCAGCTCTTTGCTATAGTTTCAACCTGTTAACAATAATGGGTTGATGCTGCTTTCCAGGTATAACATTGATCACAGATGAGCAGTTTGACTTTGGCCTGTCTTCTCCATCAGACAGGTAAGACTAAAGGGCCAGACCCTCTGCTGATGTCAGTCACGCTCATTTCAGTGAAGCCAGCAGCTGAAGATGAAGCTTCCTGCCTGCGCACTGAAGGGTCCTCCCAGGGTTCTGATCCCGTCCATGGTGCTGAGTGGAAGCCCGCCTGGGCGAGCAGGGATGTTAGATGGATATTGCATCGTTGAATAGTCGTGTAACCACATCCCATTTTGGCAGTTACACAACTATTCGATAGTCCCTGGAGGCAGCTAGTACACTCTTGCCCCACTCCCGGGGAGCCCCCTGCAGAGGGCAGCAGTGCGGGGTGGCAGGTGGGAGCTGATCCACGAGGGAAGACAGTTTAAACTAAGGGTGTTAACTAGCAGTTAATTGACTTGTCGAGCAGTTGATGGAATTTCTGTCGACTAGTCGATAGGCACTTCCGCATTCCTCCTTTGAAATATGCAAGAGCCCCCGCGGAAATGCCGTGCTGGAGCCCGGGATCAGCTGTGCGGTGCTGCCACTTTCAAGTACGCCCCCCCCCCCCCTTTGTTGCCTCTATCTGATAGAGACAGGAAGGGGGGGGAATCGACTAGTCGACTGACTATCCTGTAACCAAATGCTTATCGGATAATCAACTAGTCGACTAGTCCTTAACATCCCTAGTTTAAAAACCAGCTCCCCTTGTGGACCAGCTGCCAGTTCACGCTGCTGCCTCTGATACAGAAGCAGCAGTGCGGGGTGGCAGCAGCCCCTGTCCGTGGGGGGGGGTCTGAGCTTCCTGCAGACAGGCTGTTTCTCTGTCCATGGCGAGCCCGGGCCCACCGTAGACAGAGGCTGTTTTGTGGCAGCCTCCTCTGCTCTCACCTCTGTGCTGCTGCCTCCTACAGAAGCAGCAGCATGGGGCAGGTGGGTCTATGGTGCCAGCATTTGCAGAGAGCTGGTTCGCCACGTGTATCTGCTCCTGCCTGCCCCCCTCACCCTCTGCACTGCTGCCTATTAGAGGCAGCAGGCCAGGGAGTGGGGGGCAGGCACCGGCTCCCACCTCCCCTTGCCCACGCTTCTTGGTTAATCGTACAGTCATCTCTGCGTTGACATCCCTAGGGGAGAGCCAAGCTCGCGCACAGTTCCATGTCTCCCGCCTCGCTGCATGTGTGCCAGGCATTGGGACTTGTGGCTCTGGGACCTGTCATGGGAGGGACTTGTGTGCTTCAGCCTTAGCTTGCCCCGTCCCTTGTGCCACTGCCAGACATGGTGAGCTTGAGCCACCAGCATCCCTCACGGCCAGCTGCTCTCCTGGGCTCTGACCCTGCCAAATCAGATCCTCGTGGGGCCGCTGTGGGCAAACTGTTACTGGTGCTACTGCAGAGCCATAAAGCCACCAGGTCAAGTCCCAGAAGGTTTGCTCCTGCCAGGTGGCTCAGCCAGCTTCCACCGGGCTCCAGTGAGTAACCGAGATGCAGCTGGAGAGAGATGAGATGGGCCCTGCGCCGGCTGCAGCATGAGCCTGCAGTGCTGGGCACTCACCTGTCTGAGCACTGGTAACTGTGCTTTGTCCCCACAGCCGGGAGGAGGCGCCCACCGAGCAGGAGCAGGCCCAGCTCGTGGCGCACAGGCTCGACCTGCACGGGCTGCAGCAGGAGGGCGCAGGCTGGAGCAGAGACAGCCTGGCCCGCTGGAGCCCGCTGAGTGCTGAGAAGCTGGAGGAGATCATGCAGGAAGCCAACCAGCTGGCCGTGCAGCTGGAGAGGTGCAGCCTGCGGGAGAAGGAGAAGGCCAGTGCCGGGCTGCTGGAGGACTCGGCACTGAGTCCAGCGGGCGAGCCTCTTGCACCCGTGCGGCTCTTGCACAAGGAGCGGGCGAGCCCACGGAGCCCCCGGCGCGAGACCTTTGTGGTGAAGAACAGCCCGGTCAGGGCTCTCCTGCCCACCGTGGAGCCAGGGATGCGCCTCACCCCAGGGAGAAGCCCCTCCCTGTGCACCAGGGCGGCGCCAACACCCCCCCACCTCCGACACAAGCTGGGCAGTCGCTCCGCCGGCAGCGATCGGCTCCATAAGAAACCCGCCCCCAGCAAGGCGCCTGCAGTGTCCCCCACAAAGAGACCACAGAGCAGCAAAAAGGTAGCTGGGCTGCTGAGAGGCCTGCACAAGACTCTACCTTCCAGGGCCAGCTCTAGGAGGTAGGGGGTAGTCTGGAATCCGGGCCCCCCTGTCTTTCAGCTGGAAGGGGGAAGGAGCATTTTCCTCTAACCCCTGAATCTCCTGATGTGCTGCAGCTACTCCATCCACCCTGCTGGGGCCTGATCAGTGTTCCCTGTAAGCTGAGTGCGTGAGCAGCCACCCAGGAGAGATTCAAATGCTGCCCTGCTGATTAGCAGAGCGCCAGTGGTGCTCACAGCCGCCAGCATATGTTTCTAGCGGTGGTGCACATCTTCGTACACCTTGGTGCATATAAAATGTATTCTGCACATGGATAGAAAAAAAATTAGAGGAAACATTGGTCCTGATGCCTCCCTGCTGTGCACAGCACTCATGTCAAGGCCCAGTGCCTGTAAATCCCTTTCCTGCCCACACTTCCAAGTAGCAGCCATGAAACAGACCAGAGGTGTCTACTTTCAGACTGCAGTTGCCAGCCAAGCTCTCTGAGCAGCAGCAGAGGTGGCAGCCCAGTCTGTCTGCAGACTCAGGCAGGCAGCACTGCACCTAGGCCCTGCCAGGGAGCGTAAATCAAACTCTTCTTCAGCAAACAGAAACTCAAATGCTGCCTAAGGGGCTGGCTTTAGCCCAGCCCTTCTCTGGGGGAGGCTTCCTATATGTCCAGGGCAAGCCAGGGTCCCTATCTCAGCTTTCCCTCCTGTAGATGAAAGCAGCCACTGGCATGAGATGCCCATCTCTCGTGCCCTCAGGAGGTGGCTGCCTCTCTGTGGCCCATAAACTGACTCCACCTGTTATCCTATGTCAGTTTTAAGACTGGTGAGCTTTGGGGTTCTGATCTCCATGGAGAATCAGGTGGGCTGGGCTCCGTTTTTCAGCAGGGCCCTCACTGTGACCTCACTTCACCCTCTCTGCACTAGCTGAGCCACCACGACCTGCCCCACAGCCGAGGACCGATGGGCCCCAGGCCATCTCCTACCCGGCCCCGCCCTGCAGAGAAGCCCTCCTCTCCCCGCAGGAGAGCAGAGCCCCAACAGGAACCAAGTGCAGGTAACCGCTTCTGAGCAGACAGCTGAGCCTAAGGACACCTCCCCACCCCCCACCTGCTCCCTTTGCCGTCTTCAGGGCACCCCAGACAGCAGTGTGCGCTCTGGGTCTGCACCCCCTGTGCTGGGTGCTGCACCGGATAGCACACTGGGCAGCATGATCTCTGCCTGCACCCACGGGGACTGCTGCTTCCCTGCCCCTCTGCCTTTGGAGGCAGGATTGAAGATCCTGAAGCATAGGCAGCCCAGGCAATCTGTGCTCCCAGCCCAGGCTGTGTCCCTGAATGGCCCCTTTGCTGGATCTGCGCTGTGCGTTTGCAGGTCCCTAGCTCCCCGCCAGAGCCAGCTCTCAGGTGAGGGGTTCTCGCCCCCCTACCCCCTTCCCCTGCCGGGGCCTTCTTTCAGCAGGGAGCCAGCGCCCCCTAGTGCCCTGCTCTAGGAGGAGCCTCCCTCTGGTGCAGAGAAGAAAACCAGATGGGTTTTTATGTTTGGAAAATAATTGTGGGCCGGCTGGCCTCCTCCATAGACAAGCTCCAGAGAAGTGCTGCTAATCCAGTCTGCTGAGCCATCAGGACCAGGAACCAGGTCTTTCCAGCAGCCCAACAAATCAGCCCTGGATGTCGCTGGCCTCTGCACAGTAGCTGATTTGAACCTGGGACCTCTGGAGCTTAGTGCAGGAGCCACTACAGCTTGAGCGATAAAGGCAGCTGGCTCCCAGCTTAGGTTGTAGAGCTCCCTTGCTCTTCTCTCTCGCTGTAAGTGGCTTAATGTCCCTACATGGGACAGTGACCCCACACTAGGTGTGTGGGTTACATTGGCAGTTGTTGGCAGCCAGGTTTCGTGGCTCTCCCAGAGGTGAGGATCTGCCAGGCCTCATGGTGACCTTGGCTTGTGGCTGCAGAGGAGGGAAGGGGCATGCAGAACTGGGCCCCAGTCATTGTTCCCTGCAGCCACTGGGGAGAGTGGCTGCCCCAGTGAGGAGCTGAGAGCAGGAGTTGCAACGGCAGGATCAGGGCAAATGTGTTCAGGCCTTAAAGGCCCCTCGGCCAGCAGTCCATTCTCAGGGAGATGTGTGTGTGGAGCCCAGCTCAGGGCCCGTAGCTGGGGACAGTAACAGCAGGGCCACAGGTAGCTGCAGGGAGGGGGGCTAGGGAAGAGTAATGGTAGAGCTGGGGGAGTGAGGACCAGCTGAGCCCCCGGGGGATTAGAGTGGGGTGATGGTGGGGCCCACCATTAGGGCTGTCTAGAGACCTGCCTGAACTCAGCTCTAACAGCTCTTTTCCTTCAGGCCAGGCAAAGGCCTGTGGGGGCGGCGCTCCCCAGCTTCCAGCCAGCGCACAGCCTGCCCATGGGACACGTGCCTCCCAGGCCCTGAGCCACCGCCTGGTGCCCAGTGCCATCCCCCAGCCAGCTGGCCACATCGCCGCCCGGAGCAGGTCTGGAGCGCCCAGGAGGCCCAGCCAGCTGCAGCCTGCAGGCCACAGCTCAGCCGGCAGGAGAGGGCTGCCGAGCGCAGCCGGGCAGAGAGGTGAGAGCTTGGTGGGCGCAGGCAAAGTGCATTGCTCACTGGGCACGGGAGCTGTGCAGCCCCATCTCACAGGGCCACGTGAGGGCAGGCTGGGTTTCAGTTGGGCCACAGCAGCTCTTCCCTGGGTAGTTAGTGTCTCCCCATAGATGCCTCCAAGCCAACCCGGTGGCCTGGCCCCTCTCCTTGTGCAGCTGGAGCTGCTTGCAGACTGGAACAGGCAGGGGAGCATGGGCCTCCCCAGCTGGAACTGTCTGGGCACACACGGCTCTCGCTCCGCTCTCCCTCCCCACTGCAAGGGAAGGGTCCATGTTGGTGGCTCGTCCCAGAAGCCCGCAGGGTTCTGCTCCGTGGCCCTGGAGTTGGATCTCTGGAGCAGTGACTCTACCCGCCAGTGTTGCACTGCTACCTACTGCCAGGTTTGCACAAAGCTTTTCCCCCTCCTGGCCCCTTGGGCCCTGTGCCGCCGGGGTCGGGTGAGTGTGCTCAGCAGTATCCTCTGTCCTTGTGCCCTCGGGGCTCAGACACTCCGGCTGTGCTGTGCTGTGCGTCCTGCTGACTTTTTCCTTTGCCCCCAGGCCCCCAGCGGACAGCCCCTTCAGGCAGCAGGCTGCAGCCACCCCGGAAGGTGACCTTGCCCAGCTCTCCGAAGTAAAGCTCTCTTGGTGCATGAGCTGTATGGGAGCAGCCCCGCCAGTTCCTTCCTAAACAGCATGGACACATCAGGAGTGAAGCTGCCTTGACTATGGGGCAGCCCCACCGCCCTGTGCCCAGCCCTGTGTAGCAGCCACCTTGCTGCAGGATTCCTGGGACAGGAGCTGCCCATCACTGGCCATCTTGTGCATTAACCCCATAGCCTCTTTCCTCCTCGGGCCTGGGGCTCCCCTTTAGAAATCACTTGAGCTTTGGCACAGGACCTGCAGCAGGACTGGACAGTGACTCTCTAGAAAACCTGGATCCATGTCATCTCAGCACATGGGCTTTAGGCTTTAATCCTCCTGCCTCAGTATCTGCCCATATCTGCTAACCCCATATCCATGCAGCCTGCCCCACTCTGCTTCCTGCTGTGACACTGAACTGGACCAAAACAGTTTGAGACCAGATGCTCCGAGACCCTGATCCTCCTTGTGCTGGCAGAACCTTCTACCCATGGGCTGTTGTTTTGCTGTGCCTAGACATCCCCCAGCAGCATGTACCTGCTTGAAAGGTGCAGGAGAACTGCTAGGCTGGCAACCTGAACTGCCCGGTTTGTGAGCCTCCAGAGGGAAGGCTTTTTGGTGTTTAGAGTGAGAAATGTCCTGCATATGGACGGAGCAGGTTGCTGGATCATACTGGCTTTGCCTGGTCCACCAGGACAGGTGCACCAGTTGGGGCTTAGCAGTTCTGGACAGAGTGGGCCAGGAAAAGGGGCTTCCCTGGAAGATCCAGATCCAGTCTGATTCTGAAAGGTGGCTGCAGTGCCATGGGGGAATTGTAGTTCAGGTGCCTTATGCTGCTGTCTGTCAAGGTTGGGCTCCTTCGTCACACTGCATCTCCCATGGTGCACCCTGGGAAGGGGAGCTGGTGCCTCCTAGTCTCTGCACCAAGCTCCCTGCTTGGATTCCAGCTCTGCTCTGGCCCTGTGCCATGATGTAGATGCCCACAGGCCACCCCCAAAGGCCTTATTGAGAGGGGAGGCCATGGAGCATGATGGGAAAATATCTCCAGCTGGCAAATGTACAGAGAAGGGCACCAAAAGCGAGTTGCTTCCGCCAGGGAAAGCAAAATGCCTGGGACGGTCCCACTTGGACAAGAGACACGTTGGGGGGGCAAGAAGGCATGGCAGAGGGGGGGAAGAATGAACAGGGAAGTGTTATTTTCCCTGCACATAATGTCATTGAGTGATCTCTGGTTCTCGTGTTGCCAGGCTAGGTTGAAAAACCTAGCCAAAAGAAGCATCTCTTCACACAACACCCAGCCAGCCTGTGGCACTCTGCCAGGAGCTGTTGTGAGCGCCAAAAATATGCAAGCGTCCAACATAAAGCTGAGAAGTTCTTGGAGGGTAGGCCCAGCAAGATGCGGAGGGACCCACACTCTGTCTCCCTAACCCTCTTGAAAATTGTCCAGTTCTGATCACTCTGAGCCTGTCACCCCATTGCTGGGAGACAGGGCACTGGGCGAGCTGGCCCTTTGGTTTCGCTCAACCTGGCCTTTATGTTCTTAGCCTTGCCAAGCAGCCCAGGCAAGAGAAACAAATGGGAGCATGAAACATCTGAACTACAGCCCCCATGAGGCACTGCAGCTGCATGTCAGAACCACTCCAGCTTCTGGGCGTGCGGCTTTTCAACAAAAACTGGAAAATCTTTGGACATTAGAGGTGCCTCAAACTTCCTTCAGGTGAAAACCACACTGGCAGGAGGCTGGCGGAGTGGTGGTAAGGCCCTGGGCAGCTGCCCCTGCTGTCAACCCTGGGGCAGGCCCTGGCACAGGGCCCATGGGCTCTGAGCAGCCAGTCCCGGTGGGCAAATGAGGGGTTCCCGCAGCAGCCCTGGCTCCTGCCGTGCAGTTGAACCACAACCTGCCAGTCTGGCTTCGGGCTGAGCCAAGAGCCCAGATGGGCTCTGGTGCTTTGGGTGCCTTCCCCTGGCCCAGTCAGCAGCACAGTGGGGATGGTCCTGTGTCCGAGGGGGCCAGGCAGGCTGCATGGCAGGGCACCAGGCTCTGGGGGAGGGAGAATGCCAGCAGCAGCCCAACACAAAGGGAGAAGACCGGCTGTTTGAAAAACACCTCTCCCTCATGTTCAGCTGGAGGGGTCACACCCCTGTCCTATCCACAAGTGCTGGCATGAAATGCTGTGAACCCAGCCCCCTAGGAGTGCTCTGTCAGGAGTGGTGTGAAAAGCGGCCTTCTGTACTCTGCATGGGCGGTGAAACTCTAGCCCATGTGGAAGGGGTTGGCTCTCTTCAGTACATTCTCTTTTTAGACAAACCTGGTGGCTGTTGGTCTCCTGCTAGGCTGGGGGGTGCACAATGCTGGGGAGAGGCCAGGAGTCAAGCAGGCCCCAGCAAGCAGAGGCCTGTCCCCTGCCAGCCTGTTATGGGTGCGGGGTCCCTTTCCCTTGTTGGGTAACCCTCTGCAGGTCCTATGGCCAGCAGGGCAAAGTGGCCCACAAATCAGGGCTCAGCTGCAGCCCAGTTCCCAGGCAGGGCACCACAAACCCAGCATGGAACCAGCCACAGACTGGGCCTGAACCCCTCCTCCCCCCCCCCCCCACACCTCTGGGCACAGCCAAGATCAGCACTCCGGCAAAGTGAGGCAGGTGCATAACACCCTGGCCTGTGGTGGGGCCTGGCCAGTCCTATGGCACAGGGCAGTGCCCCCTTATGAGGTAAGCAGGCTGCCCAGGTCTGGGTGCTTATAGCCAGCAGTCAGGCCCTGCTGAACTTGGGCCCAACCCATGCCACAGCAGCTGGTATCAAGCAATGTGCCCCGGGGTCAGTCCTGAGGTCAATTTTGTTCAACATCTTCATTAGTGATTTGGATGGTGGGTTAATTTGTACCCTCAGCAAATTAATGGATGACATTAAGCTAGGGGGAGAGGTAGATATGCTGGAGGGCAGAGATAGGGTCCAGAGTGATCTAAACAAATTGGAGGATTGGGCCAAAAGAAATCTGATGAGGTTCAGCAAGGACAAGTGCAGAGTCCTGCACTGGGGATGGAAGAATCCCAAGCATTGGTACAGGCTGGGGACTGACTGGCTAAGCCATTTGGCAGAAAAGGGCCTGGGGATTCCAGTGGATGAGAAGCTGGGTAGGAGTCAACAGCGTGCTTTTGGAGCCAAGAAGGCTGATGGCATATTAAGCTGCATTAGTAGGAGCATTGCCAGCAGATCTAGGGAAATGATTCCCCTTTATTCACCACTGGTGAGGCCACATCTGGTCTACATTGGCGCGATCTTGCGCAAAAGCGGCTGCTTTTTGCGCAAAAACTTGCTACCTGTCTACACTGGCCCCGAGTTCTTGCGCAAGTAAACTGACGTTCTAATGTATGAAATCAGTGCTTCTTGCGCAAAAACTCTGATACTCCCGCTCAGGAAGAAGCCCTCTTGCGCAACTGTTCTTGCGCAAGAGGCCAGTGTAGACAGGCAACATGAATTTCTTGCGCAAGAAAGCCCTATGGTTAAAATGGCCATCAAAGCTTTCTTGCACAAAAGAGCGTCTACACTGGCATGGATGCTCTTGTGCAAAAGCACATCTCTTGCGCAAAAGCATATGCCAGTGTAGACGCTCTCTTCTGAAAGAGTTTTTGCACAAGAACTCTTCTGCAAAAGAGTTCTTGTGCGAGATCATGCCAGTGTAGACGTAGCCCTGGAGTATTGCGTCCAGTTTTGGGCCTCCCCCTCCCCCCATTACAGAAAGGATGTGGACACGCTGGAGAGTTCAGAGGGCAACAAAGATGATATGGGGACTGCAGCACATGGCCTACAAGGAGAGGCTGAGGGATTTGAGTAGTTTAGTCTATAGAAGGGTGAGGGGGATCTTGATAGCAACCTTCAAGCCAGGCTGTTCTCAGTGGTGACAGAATGAGGAGTGATGATCTCAAGTTACAGTGGGGGAGGTCTAGGTTGGAGATTAGGAAAAACTATTTTCCTAGGAGGGTGGGGAAGCACTGGGATGGGTTCCCTAGGGAGGGGGGTGGAATCTCCACAACTGTAGGCATTTCCAAAGCCCAGCTTGACTTAGGTGGGGTTGGTCCTGCTTTGAGCAGGGGTTGGACTAGATAACTCCTGAGGTCTCTTTCCACCCTAATCTGTGATTGTAGCTGGCTGGTCAAACCCATTGAGGAGCAAGTGAGATTTTTCCACCTCTTCCCCATAGGTGTGTGGCCCTGCAATAAGTGATTCTGCCAACCCCCATTAGTGGGACCATGCCCCTTCTGAGACCCCCAACCAAGAGCTGCCTGGGGTGGCTGCTTGGCCCTTCAGTGCCAGCCATGGATGCATTCTCACCAGGAGCTGCCAGCAACCTGACACCACAGCAAATGCCTAGCAGCTTTGGGGGGCCTACTGTGCTGTGTGGGGCAGAAGGGCTGTGAGCCTGCCCACAGCAACTTGCACCCTCTGGGCCACCTCCTCCCCAGGCTGTGGTGCACCCAACGCCCCAGGGAAATGAGGCACAATCAGGCTGGGTCTTTAAATAAAAAAAGCGTCCAGCAGGCGCCATCAAATTAACAATTACACCAGCATCAATAGCAGAACCAGGACACCCCACCCCACCCCCCCCCCCCGCAGCACAAAAGCTGCACTCCAGGCCTCTACACAGAAAAATGCATGTTCCAAAAGTCCTGGGGCTGGGTCAGGCCGGGCCAGTGCAGTAGCTGAGCGGGTTGGGGTCTAGGTGTGGCAGGGCCCTGGCCTGGTGGCACGAGAGCCCCTCGCTCACACAGTCCCCATTGATGTGTGTAGCAAGTGCTGTACAAAATAATGGCAACTGTGCCAGGACACCCACAGGGATCTTGCCTGCCCACCACTTCTGGTGCTGCCAATGGGGGCCCAGCTGCCCTCCCAGCATAGCCAGCACTAAGGGCTTGAGCCTATAGCAGCTTTGGGGCATCTCTCTTGCCCCTGGGGCAGTGCGGGTGCCACCCAGAGTGGGTGCAGAACATGGCTGCCCCAACCCCCTGGGTGCCATGTGATGCCGCCCAGCCATGCTGGAGGCCAGGGCAAAATGGGCTGCGGCACCAGGCCAGCTCGAGATGCAGACAAGCTCAGCCATGGACTGGGGCCAGCCCAGCCCCTCCCCACATTCCCACATGTAGTCATGTGCAGGAGGCCCATGGTGAGAGCCCTGGAGTCTGGGCCAGGGGCACTTGGTCCTCTGCCAGGCAGCTCAGTCCTGGATGGTTTTAAGGCTGCAAAGGGAATGCCCCCAGCAGGGCAGTGGGATCACTCCAGGCCTTGGGGGGGGGGGGCAATAGGGGCAACCAGCAGCAATTGAGTTAATGCTCATCCTTCAGCAGCCACCGTGCCCACTGCTCAGGTCCATTAGCAGCGCCACATGGTGCCATCTGTCCGGCGAGCCGTGTGCAGAGCAGTGGTCAGCAGGGTGCTCAGCGCATTAGCCAGAAGCCCAGTGCAGCTCTTCCCGTCCAGCCGTGGTGCTGGCCCTGCCCTGCTCAGTGCCAGCCCGCAGTGGTCTGCACTGAGCACAAAAACCTGAGGGGTGGAGAAGGCACATTGGGTCCTCCTGCGCCTTGTTGAAGGGCCTGTGGGGGGGCACCTGGCAGAAGCATGGGATGGTGCTGCTTGTGCCCTCAGTGGCAGGCCCCACTGTCTGGCAGCTGGTCCCTGGGATGTCGGGTCCCCGTCAGCTGGTGGTTGATCCCTGGGGCAGGGGCCCACTCAGATGGCAGTCTCATCGCTCCTGCTCAGTGACACACCGAGAAGGGGGGGAACAAACACACGGATGTATGGTCATGAGCACACAAGCCCTGCAGCTGGGCTGGGCCCCCAGCAGGCTGGCCAGGTGGGCGGCAGAGCCATGTTAATGGAGGAAATTAAAGAACAGAAATCTGGGTGGTTGGAGGTGGGAGACAGAGGAGAGAAGGTGGTTAGTGCAAGAGTGGTGAAGGAAGCAGAGGAGTTAGAGCAGGACAGCGCCCCAGCAGACCACCCCCCCACCACCACCTCCCCACAGCCCCAGACTCCCGGCTCAGAGCCCTGGGTCAAGCCCCAGGCCAGCTGCTCATTCTCAGCACGTGATCATGGAACTAGGGGACTCACCCTGGCGGGGGGTGGGATCCAGGCCCAGAATGTGGACAGAGCCCTGGTGGACCAAGGCAAGGGGGGGGATGCCAGCTCCTGTGCCAATGAGGCTGATGCTGGTGCCAGGGAAGGGAAGGAGAGGCTGTAGTGACAAGGGAGCATCTCATTGGGGCACAGGGCCTTGCCAGGAGGGGGGCAGGGCATGATGGGAATGTGGCCTGCCCTGGTGCTGCCAGACACTCCTCAGGCAGCAGACTCAGTCGTGGGCACCTACTCGGAGCCAGAGGAGTCCTCATCCACTGTGCCGGCCTTGATGCTCATGGTGATGGGCGTCACCCCATTGAGCTGCTCCTGCAGTGTCTGGCGGGGCCGTGGCAGCACCCTGCCCCCCTGGCTCCCCTCGCTGCCTGTTGAGGAGCCACGTGACGCCACCATGCCCGGGGAGGGGGCAGACAGCTCACTGGCCATATGCCGAAGGCTGCTCTCGCTGATAGGGGGGAGGCTCTTCTTCTTCAGGATCCCTGCAGGGGGAGAGGCAGGGTGGTGAGGCAAGAGGAGGGCCCAGGCAGCTTGGAGTAGCTGGGAGAGAAAGGGTGGGGGCCAGGGTCAGCGCTGTGCAGCCGGTGCAGGGGGTGAAGGGCACCTTCCCAGGTACTTCCCTGGGCCTGGTGCCACACTGCAGACAGGAGTCACCCCGCAGGAGCAGAGCCGGCCCATCCAGCCTGGCCTCCCAGACCCTGCAGCTGGTGTGCAGGGCTGCAGCATGGGTCGGCCTGGCCTGGCAGGGAGCCTTGTGACCATTGGGGCCATGTGATGGAGCTGCCACCGTGAGGCCAGGACCACTAGGTTCTGTGGTGAATGCAAGGAAGCTCTGAGACCCCTGGAGCGCCCCCGCACCCGCCTCTGGGGAGGCAGGCCTGCTCTGCCCAGCTCCCTCCCACCCACTAGCGCTGGGATCTCCACGTACCTTTCTGAGGCTGGGCGGCAGGATGGGGCAGTGACATCAGCATATTCTTGTCCAGGGCATCCCCATTCTCCCTGACTGTCTCCTCTGGATGGCCCAGCCGCACCTGCCCTGTGGCTGGCTCCACCCTCAGCTTCTCGGGACCCGCATGCCCATCGCTCTCACTGGCCGTGGTCATGAACTCCCCGGGCCAGTAGGGCTTGCCATGGCTTGCCAGGTTCTCTGCTGCAGGAGAGCACAGGGAGCTGAGCCGGGGACTCCCTGGCTGTCTACACTGGCGGGTTCTTGCACAAGAATACGTCCACACTGCCATGTGCTTTTGCGCAAAAGCACATGGCAGTTTGGACGCTCTCTTGCGCAAGAAAGCTCTGATGGCCATTTTAGCCATAGGGCTTTCTTGCGCAAGAAACCCCTGCCGCATAGCCACACTGCCCTCTTGCGCAAGAGCTTACACTTGTTAGAAAAGAG
The DNA here is from genome assembly GCA_032595735.1 of Pelochelys cantorii. Lineage (NCBI taxonomy): Eukaryota > Metazoa > Chordata > Testudines > Trionychidae > Pelochelys > Pelochelys cantorii. The sequence continues at coordinate 16,703,659 of CM064353.1, forward strand.
CGGAGCTCTTGCACGAGAAGCCCTCTCTTCCCATGCCGTACTATAAATCTTCTTGTGCAGGCAGTGTGGACGCGCTGTGGAAGAACGGCTGTTCTTGTGCAAGAGCCCGCCAGTGTAGATATAGCCCTGAGTCCCACCTCCCCACCACCCAGGGCTGCTCCTGCTCACCACAGGCAGGCACTACGGGTGGGGCAGGTGCCCAGTGTGGGGCAAGAGAATACAGGTATCTGGTGGAGGGGAGGGGAGAAGAGGGGAGGGCAGGCACCTGGCAGGCAGCAGGGCAGGGGAGGCCAGGTGCCTGGTATGTGACAGGAGCCTCTCACAGCTGCAATATCCCTGCCCCAAGGTTACTGGAAAGCCAGGGCAGGGGTGCGCTTCCCAGCCAGCCCAGAACGGGGCTCCCAGGTGCTGACCCACCAACCCTGGCCTTACCTCTGGGCATGCTGTGTGGCGGCAGCTTCTCACTGGAGAGGCCCAGCAGGTTGTCCCAGCAGGGTCCGCCCGGGAACTCCTCTTCGCTCTCTGAGGAGTGGGTGGAGGCATAGGACCCGCTCTGGTCGTCCTCCAGGGACAGGTCACTGTCTGAGTCTGTGTCGTGCTCTGGGGCAGGGACACAGAGGATTCAGCACAGTGCCAGGAGCACTGACCCAGCAGGGCCACCTCTCCACACCGGGCCCCTCCCAGCCAGGGGGAAGACCCTGGAGCCAGGTCCAGACACACCAGTTCAGCCCCCAAGCTGAGGGGGCCCCCAGTGTGGCAACTGCCCACCCTGTGGCGCCTGGCAGTGGGTAGCACCCCTCACCATTCGGCTGATCCGTGGCCTCCAGGAAGCGGGAACTGGGATCCGTCTGCCCGCTGAGCACCTGGCAGCTCTTCTGCCCAGACTCCTCCCTGCAAAACAGCCAGGACACTAGAGCCATGCAGGGTCTGGCCACACAGGGCCCTGAGCCCTGCGGCTGGGGGAGGGAAGCCCTTGGCTGCACTGCCCCACTGGCACGCCTGGCAGTACCTGAGCACAAAGGGCATGTAGCTGTGCTGGCTCTTGCCCGAGTGGACGGTGCTGTGCAGGGAGCCCGTGGATGCCCCAAAGGGCATGTGGTAAAGCCGGCCAGCCACGTATGTGTTGTTGCAGCTGTAGGCCTGGATTTGGGGAACAGAAAACGGGGGGGGCTATGGTGAGCCACTACTTCTTCTGACACTTCCCACTCAGCCTGCTGCTCTTCCCCGACACCTCTGCCCTAGGGTCCCCCATCTCTGCTGGTGCCCCTCAGTCCCGACCCGCAGCCCCTGCTCGTCCAGCCCTGGGGGTCCCCCATCTCTGCCAGTGCCCCTCAGTCCCGACCCGCAGCCCCTGCTCATCCAGCCCTGGGGGTCCCCCATCTCTGCCGGTGCCCCTCAGTCCCGACCCGCAGCCCCTGCTCGTCCAGCCCTGGGGGTCCCCCATCTCTGCCAGTGCCCCTCAGTCCCAACCCGCAGCCCCTGCTCGTCCAGCCCTGGGGGTCCCCCATCTCTGCCGGTGCCCCTCAGTCCCGACCCGCAGCCCCAGCTAACTCAGCCCTAGGACTTTGTGACATTATTGAATTCTGAGCTGAACGCTGCTGTGACCATTTTTATGTTTGCACCAAAGGGGCAAGTGTTGTATGTCTTGTACAAAGGGGGCCAAGTGCAGTGGCTATAGAAAGCTGATAATTTCCTGATTCTGTTTATACTGCTCGTATGCAGGTATGATCTTTGTGTCTGAAGTTAAGTATTAGCTCTGTACTCAGGCCTGTACATGGGGGGGAAGGGTCCCCCAAATAAGTGTGCTCCGGCCGGCTGGGGAAAGGCAGGAGTGGCATGCTGCCCCAGCCTCCCGCCTGCATGCTCTGCCCAGCTGGGGGAAGGCTGGGGCTGAGTTCCCCTCTTCCTGGGGGACCATAGGGGGGTATAGTCATACCCTTGCAGTCCACATTTACAAAAAAAGCATGTCCACAGAAATCCCTGCACACAGGCCTGGTACTCAGGAGCAGCATGAGGCGGGCTGCGGCAGCCGGCGCCCCAGGCAGAACGCGTGATTGGTGCCCCTGCCTGCATGGCCGTCAATGGGGTGACGTCATCATCGGGCGCCGTTGAAGGCAGTGCCCTAGGCGATGGCCAAGTCGGCCTATAGTCACGGGCCGCCCCTGCTGGTACATGCGTTTCAGGTGTTTGCGTGTGGGAGATTAGCAACAGGCTTTGCCCACCTATTGCGAAAGGCAAACGAACAGCAGCACTGCACTGACAACGCGCCTCAGCTGGTGCCAGTCTGCATCCGAGGAACTTTGCTGTGAACATTCAGACCAGCGTGTACGCAATGGCAGCTAAGGACAGGTCATGCCTGCTCAGGTGACTTGCTCATGTGACGAACTCCATTTCACACAGTGAGAACAATGGATTCCCTCCACATGGGCAAGGCTATAAAGAGGGCCCTGCGAGTTCCTCCATCTCAGTGACTGAAGGTCCATCCTAACAAAGGGTGGCTGACTTGAGGTGGCTGTTTATTCCACCTCTGCTACAGGCCGGCACCAGGAGCTGGTGTATATAATTTATTTCCTTTAGCAATTTCACTCTCAACCTTTAGACGCTAAAAGAAAGCAAAGCACTGACCCAGCGTGCTCTTCTGGGTAAGAGCTGAAGTATGCATTGACCTGGGAAAGTGGCTGTTTGGAGGGCTGAGATTGATTTCAGAACCTCTCATCTGCGTAAGGAGCGGTGCTGGTGGTGGCACAGGAGAACTGGAGTGCCTGGGAATTGCTTGGGAGACTTCTTGCTGGCCAGTGTGGTGAAGAGAAGTGCTCTTGGTGACTGGCTCGGTGCCTTATGGAGGTGGAGCCCTAGTCTTAGGCTGTAATTAGCCCTGCCTAAGTAATTCACCCTGATTCGACCTCTCAGCAGTGCCCCCAGATACCTGTTTATATTACAAGCTCCCCACACACTTCTGCCAATGTCCCTCACTCCCGACCCAAAAGACCCTGCTCGCCCAGCTGGAGGCTCCCCCCAACTCTGCTGGTACCCCGTAGGGATGTAAAAGGTTAACCAGTTACCCGGTAAGCATTAGGGTTACCAGCATGCTTACAGGTTAACCAGCCCTGCCCAAAACCCACCAGCAATCAGGACTCCAGCTGTGGCATGCCGAGTCAGAGCAGCCCCCGCTGTGCTGGCAAGCAGGATCCTTGAGCCCTGCCCCACCCATGCTCTGCTCTTCCAGGGGTTGACCAATGTAACTGTAATCATTTAACCAGTTAAATGCCCACTGGTGACTCCAGCTGTGGTTCAGGGAGGCTGCCGGGCCAGGCACTCACCGTAGTCAGGGTGGATTTGGTGGTGAGCGCAGGGTCTGTGCTGTGCTGCTTGCTGCAGCTGAACTGCAGAGCCTTCCTCACGTCCTTGTTGAAGACGATGCAAGTGAAAAAGATGAAGGGGCCCTGAGGGAAGGCCAAAGGCAGGTCAGAGCCCAGCTGGCTGTGGGGGCGGGGGGGCACAGATGGAGCCAGGGTGGGGTCCATGAGCCAGGCTTCCTGCTGCAGGGTGCTGGCTCTGGGGGCATGGTGTGAGGCCAGCTTGCCGCCAAGCTGGGCACATGGGAAATGTGGCCTGGCCAGCTCTTGGCTATGGGGCCTCACAGATAGAGGGGGCCAGCCCTGCCCCATGGCCCCCTCTATCTAGGCTCAGCCCCTGGGCGCATGTGAGGAAAGGCCCTGCCCTCACCCTGCCATACCTGGAGGCAGTTGAAGCCCGCAAAGAGGTAGTGGAAGAGGATGGCGTCGCTGTTGACAGAGAGCAGGGCCAGCAGCCATGTGGCACTGACCAGCAGCAGCACCAGGAAAGCTGCCCGCAGCCCCAACCTGCACCAGGAAGAAGGGTAAGGCCAGGCCAGAGACAGGGACCGCTCCCCAGACCGTACCAACCCCTCCCCACCTGCCTGTGCTGCTCACTCCCCCTGTGCCTATCCCTCCTACATTTGCCCATGCTGACCCCTCCCCACTCATGCTCACACCAGCCTCTCCCTGCGCTGGCCCCCCACCCACCCTCCCTCACTAGCTATAGACCTGACACAACACAGCCTCCCCGCCCCCCAATGTCCCACCCCCACCCTTCAGCATATGCTCAGGAGGCAGGGCTCATTCTCCCAGCACAACTGCTGCCCTGAAAAACATCCCCAGGCTCCCTGCCCCCTGGAGCAGGCCAGGTGGCACCTCCTGCTCCGTCTTGCCAGCAGGGCACTGGATGGTCAGACTCACACGGGGCCCTTCTTCTCGAAGCCCCGCTCCTGGGCCAGGCAGGCAGCTTTGGTGGCCAGGATGTGGAGGAAGACGCTGGTCTGTGGGGGAGAGGGTGAGTCAGCAATGGGAGGCAGTCCCCTCCCCCCAGCCTGCCCATGTGGGCATAGCACAGAGACCAACATGCCCTGGCAGGACCCCAGCCCAACACCCCCAGCCCAGGCAGAAAGGGGCTGTGTCTAGGGGACAGGGGGCTGTGCAGGCACAAGCCACACAGAGCAGTTCTTGGGCCACAGCCCTGGTCAGACTGGGCTGGGCCAATTCCCAAGAACCCACAGAGGAGCTCAGGCCCTGAAGTATGCCAGGAGGAGTCTGGAGGTCAGCAGGCCTGCATGGCCCAGGCCCTCCCTTCATGGCTACCCCTAGCAGGGGACCTCAGCAAGGAACCTGAAGCACTGAGCGGCAAAGGGGCTTGTCCAAGGTCAAACAGAAAATCAGTGGCAGGACAGGGAAGAGCACCAAGGAGTCCTGGCTCGCAGCCCCCTTGCTCTAACCATTAGACCACACTTCCTCCCCAAGCAGGGATAGAACCCAGTGGTCCTGACTCCTAGCCCACCCCCTCTCTGCTCTAACCCAAGACCATGCTGCTGTTGGTCTTGCTGCCCTTTGATCCTCCCGATGTCTTTCCAGCCCTGTGCACTAGTCAGCCTCCGAGAGCCCCGTTGCTCCATACTCACCGAGACAGCGGCAGCGATGGGCCCAGCAAAGCTCCAAACCAGCGTGTCATAGATGGAGAGCCAGCAGAAATCAGGGTTCCCATAGCCCTCGGGGTCCAGCCCCACGGCCAGCCCTGGGAAGAGAGAGCTACACAGCTCACTGTGTTCCACACTAGCAAGGTTCAGAGGAGCCAGCAATCCATAACCCTCTGTGCCACTGGCAGCCCAGGCCCGTGTCTCCACTGAACGGTGATCAGCCCAGCCCCTGCGGTGCCCAAGTTAAACCCTGCAGCAAAAGGGTGAGGATGTGCTTGGGACTGGCTGCCAGTGTTAATCACACCCAGAACACCTGTATCCCTAGTTGCATGGTGACGTCGTGGTGTGCGCCTCTGTGCCAGTGGGACCTGCCAGCCAGGAGGGGAGGGCTGGGCCCCAAAGCACGTGTGACGCCCTAGGGGAGCAGGAGCCGCAGCAGGGAGGCTCACCTGTGATGAAGGCTGGCACACCCCAGCCCAGCATGTAGTAGAAGCGCATGGGGCTGTGGTCGATGTCCCGCACCTCGGTCAGCATGCGGTAGAGGTGCAGCGCCTCCAGCAGGAGCCAGGAGAAGGTGCACATGTAGAAGAAGTGCAGCAGGATGGCAATGACCGTACAGGCAAACTGTGGGGAGGGCAGGGCGTTAGGGGAGCCAGCACAGCTGGGGAAAGGCCTCTTGGGGTGTCCCGGTTACTGTGTACCCCACAGGCTCTGGGGTTGACCCCAGCTGGGAGCATGCATGCTGCAGGGCCTCATGACAGCCCCACTGGGGCTCCATGCACAGGGCCCAGCCTCGCCCAGCTGCACAAGGGTCGCTCAGTGCCCTGCCCATGTAGCACGCCACGGGGAGTCCCTCCCTGCCCCCCCACAGGCTCACGGGAGCGTCGGCCTGGTTGATGCCCAGCAGGAAGACGAGCTTGGCGAGGAAGAGGGCGGAGGCGGCGTTCCTGCGGATGCTGTGCTGGTTAGCATGCAGGCTTCGCAGGCCGGCCAGCACCAGGAAGGTGAGCAGGAGGCTGCCCAGGGTCACAGCCACGCAGGCGTAGGTGATGGTCTGCAGCGGCAGGATCTCCCCGTTCTGTGGGGCAAAGGGGGTCTCATTGGGCAGGGCCAGCCACTGCAGGCCCCGCGCCCCAACCATAGCCCCGTCCTCTCACACTGGTGATCCTCCCCCTCACCCATGGTCCCACTCCCCGGGAGGCGCCCCCCTTTCACCCTGCGGCTTTGCTCATGGCTCCGCCCCTGTGTAAGTGGGTTCCCCCCTTTCCTCACACTGTGATCCTGTGCCTGTGGCTCCACTTCCTGGTTGGGGCCCCACCCCACCCACCCACTCACCTCTCTCCTAGAGACGTCCATCAGCACGGCGAAGCTGGTCATGTGGCCACACTGGCAGGTGACGTGGCTTTGGTTCCTGAAGAGCAGCTCGCAGCCCCGGGCTGACCAGCCGCCTGCCCCACCAGGCCTGTGGAGCATGACAGCCAGAGTTGGGGGGGCTCTGGGCTCGCAGGCCCTGTCAACCCCAGGACCCCGAACAACCCCTCCTCCGTAGGCTGGCGGAGGGATACTCACAGCATGGAGTGGTTCCAGAAAACACAGATGGGCTTGGAGCGCTCCTCTGTCTCCAGCAGCCGGAACTGCACCGTGACAGGCGTGTCCAGAGCCCGCGGCGCCCGGTGCTGCTCGTCGTGCACACTCAGGCTCACTACTGGCGTGTTGATGACAGGCCGCTTGGGCACCCTGCGGGAACAGCCTGTGCAGTCGGGACCCAGCACCAGCATCCCACGCACCTTGGCTGCAGCAACTGGACCTGGATGCACTGCACCTCCGCTGCCACCTGCCCCCCTTCCCCATCACCTGGCTCCCGCTCCTCCACACCCTCCCCCTGCCACCTGCTCCTCACACCTGTACCCCAACTCCCCCACTGCCTGCTCCCCACACCTCCGCCTCCTCACTACATGCCCCCCCATGCCTCTGCTCCCGCACCACTGCCTACCCTTCGTGCCTCTGCCCCTCACTCCCTGCCCCTGCACCCTGCCCCTCACTCCCTGCCCCTGCACCCTGCCCCTGCACCACTGCCCCTCACTCCCTGCCCCTGCACCCTGCCCCTCACTCCCTGCCCCTGCCCCTCACTCCCTGCCCCTGCACCTCTGCCCCTCACCACTGCCTGCCCCCTGTGCAGTACTGCCTCTCCCATGCTGCCTGCCCTCCACACTTCCACCCTCACCACTGCCTGCCCTTCACACCTCTGCCCCCCACTATCTGCCCCTGCATCTCTGCCCCCCTCACTATCTGCCCCTTTGCACCTCTGCCCCTCATTACCTGCCTCTGCCCCCCCATCACTGCCTGCCCCTGTGCCTCTGCCTCTAAAGTGCTGCCTGCCCTCCGCACCTCTGCCCCCCCCACTGCTGCCTGCCCTCTGCCCCCCTTCTCCACTACCTGTCTCTGCACCTCTGCCCTCCACTACTGCCCTCCACCCTGTGCCTCTTCCTCTCCAGAGCTCCCTGCCCTCCACCCCCTGCCTGCCCTCTGCACCTCTGCCACAGCTACCTGCAACAGGAGATGGGGGGAAGGGAGAGCAAGTTCACCTGGGGCCCCCCCAAGGCAGGGCCATGGGCCATCATCTGGGAGTAAACAGGGATCTTTACTGCCTCCCAGAGCCTCCCAGCACCCCTCCCCAGCGCCATATGTACCGCAGGCTCCGCCTGTCCGTATCGTACTGCTCCGGAAGCAGCCCTGCCAGTGTGTGGTAGATAATGACACTGGCCACAGCCTGGTCCTTGCTCAAGTCCGGGTGCCTCTTATGCCGGGTCACCAGTGCCAGCTCCTCCTCCACCGAGCTGGAGAGTTGCTTGGCACTGCCCAGGGGGGGCTCTGGAGGGAGGACAAGGGTGAGTGACAGCTGAGCCAGACCTCAGTCCTGTGAGGGCCCCGGACCTGCCGTACTGTGTGCCCTGCAAACAGGCCGGTGCCAGCCAAGAGTGCCAGGCTATGTTATGTTCCTCTTGGGGCTGCAGTGGGTCCCAGCCCAGGGCTCCACCCAGCTCTGCTTGTGCTCCTGCAGCCCCTGCTAGCCTACCATTCCCCCCGCCCCCACTGCCAGTGCCCCTCATTCCCAACCAACAGCCCCTGCTAGCCCAGTCCTGGGCTCCATCCCTTCCCAGCCTTCCCTCAGTCCTGAACTCCCTGCTGGTGGGCACTGCCATTGACTCACGTTTGTCCCTGGGGGCCTGGAAGACGGTTTCAGGCAGGATGACGGTGGTTTCCAGGTCCACAGGCTTCTCACCCCGCAGCGCTTCGTAACGTGGCAGCTTGGCACCTGCGAAGTTCACCTTGTCCAGCCGCACCACGGAGATGACTGGCAGAGAGACCCCTCATGAGGGAGTGGGCCTGCCGAGTGCACAGCCTGCCCCCGCATCGAGCTCACCTACTACACACACTGACCCCCCAACTCAGCCCATTCACACCCTGAATGCACGGCTACAGTGTTCGGATTCTGCCTGGACCTCAAGTCCAGGCACTGCCCACCCCTGACGCCAGATGCTAGCCCATGGCCTCGATTCTGGGAGTCCTGGTGGTACTGAGTGCCAGCAACACCCACTGGCCTTCCCCAGATTGAAGCTGCTCAGGTGGATAAGGCTGTGTAGCTAAACACTGCCTGGCCCCTGGCTGGACTCCTCACACTCTAGCCCCATGGCCCTTGTGGCTCCTGGGCACAGCAGCTTGTGTCCCTGCAGAGCCAACGCCAGGCGACCATTGACGCATGGGCCACAGGAGGTGCTGAGAGTAGAGATGTCAATGGTTAACCAGTGTCCTGGCTGGGCCGAAATAGCCCCACCCACAGCAGCCCCCCACGGTAAGTCCTGCCAGGCCAGAGCAGCCCACCCAGTTGGAGCAGCCCCCCGCCTCATTTAAGCCGTTAAACAAAATGTCTAACTGGTTAACTGATTAAATGGGATTTTACATCCCTAGAGCCCACAAGCTCCAGGGCCAGATGGGCCCCAGGGCTAAGGATGTTAAATTGTGGTTATTTGGCTACTCATGTCGTTGATACAATTTGTAATGACTACACCATTAGTCAATAAGGGTTGCTCTGCAGTTGGAGCGAGGTAGCTCCAGGAGCTGGCTCGAGCCAGAACCGAGCAGTCCTGGCTTGTACCGGTTCCGGGAGCCACTTGTGCTACAGGTCTGCATTTCAAATGTAGCAAGAACCGCTGGGCTCTTACTGCATGGAAAATGCAGAGGCGCAGTGTCCCAGACCGGTGCGAACCGGGACTGCTCGGTCCCAGCTCACACTGAGTCCAGCAGCTCCTGTTTGCAGTGGCCAGTCTCACAGAGGCAGTGAGCAAGGGGTGGGGAGCGAGTAGTCGACTACTCGCTAACATCCCTACCCAGGGCATGGAGCTGTAACAGCCAGTTGGTCTACAGGGATCACAAACACGCCCAACCCGGGAGCCCCAAAGAACTGGGTCCGAGGCTGGTTCTATTTGTCCCTGAGCAGCCAGGGATGGGGGAGTCCCAGGTAACCGCTCCTGTCCACACCAGAGACAGGCAGGGTGGGGCTGGGCTGATCTGTGCCCTTGTTCTGCCCCATGGCTGGGTATCAATGCCCAGGAACAGCACAAGGGGCAGTGGAGTCAGCTCACCCAGTTCCATGTTTCTCAACCCCCACTCTGGTCTCTCTCAGCTCTGCTCCCAACGAGTGCACTGCTGGCCAGTCTCCCTTACACAGGGGTCTCAGTTCCTGCTCTCACCAGCATTATCAGGAGCGGGCTGGTCCTCTACAGTGAGCCCCCCAAGATAGCCGCCGGCCCCACTGCATGTGGGCACAGCTAGGTCCACTCAGTGATAGTGTAACCCAAGGCTACTCAACTTTGGAAGCCCCGGGGACCACAGTGATACTCACAGCACTTGCCAAGGGCCACAACTTAAGTGTGGTTGCATATATATGCAAATAATATATGCTAATAGCTTATTTCACACTGATGGGCATGAATATAAAGATTAAGGCAAGACTACACAACACGCAGGCCCCGTTTAAGGCAGTTCTGCTGATATTAATATAAAGCAATATTTACCCGATTTCCACCCATATGACAGCACTTTTAATGAGCAATGACAGTCCAGGAATTTAACGACTAAAATGCATCTCAACAGAAGTCCGTTACATTGACTCGCCGTTGAGGAGCGTGTTCCCAGTGGAGGCCGTTCAAAGGATCCCACCCACAGGCCGCGTGTTGAGCCCCACATAAAACTGCACCGCGGCCCGCAAACAAACGGGCCATGGGCCGCATGTGGCCTGTGGGATGCGTGTTGAATAGCCCTGGTGTAACCCAGGCACTTAATAGGGAGCTATCTCTTTGAGACCCCTGTTGGGGAGGTAGGCGTGAGTTGAGTGTTACTGTTGCTGGGATGATTCAACATTCCCCCCAGAAGCTTCTGGTATGTAAATATTGCATTTATTAATATCAGCAGAACTGACTTAAATGGGGTCTGCGTATAGTGTAGCTTGGGGCCAGACTTCATGAGCAAGCAGGCAGAGCAGATGCTTTTCTAAGGCCTGGGTGAGCTGAAAGAAGCTGAGCCAGGAGCAGAGCACTGGCTGCTGTTCCTCACTCTGCAGCACTTTGCAGCAGGTAGTGATGTTGTTAACCCTCGTCCAGGGATCACAGGCAATGCTGCTGAGAGCTAGGAGAACCTGGGAGGGGAAATAACGTCTGTTAACTGTCTGCTTTAAATGCTGTTTTGATTTTAGCCAACCTGTTCTAGTCAGTGGGATTCTTCAGCTCTTCTGTAAATGTTGCAATGGGGAAAGAGTCATTCCTGTTTTGTTATTCTCAGTTTTTGTATTTTCTTGTGACAGGGTTTTCTTTAAGCCTGTTCACTTGTGAGTTAACTGACTAGTTAATCAGTAAACTGACTGTCTAGGAGTGATCCACAGCAGAGGAAGAGTCTGCCTGGACTCCAAGGGAGGATTCCCTACAAGCAAGCGGAGAGATGGTCCAGACTCAGCATATGGTGCAGATTTGATGATCAGAGGCACAAACTGAGACTTTGGTGAACTAAATCTGAGCTTTTGGGATCTCTCAGTCTTGTCTTAATTGTGTTTGTGTGGACTGAACTGTCCAAATTTCACTTATAGTTTTCTCTTTACTTCTGTTTACTGTAACTATGGTCATTATCTGTGGGTTATAAAATAGCTGTGTTCTGCTGAAAGAATTAGATTATTTGTTTCTTCATAAGATTTTATAAAGTTATTGAATTAAATTAATTTCTTTAGTTTCTTTTGGAACTTGAATGTGGGGAGGCTGACACTGGGCAGTCCTTGCTGATATTCCTTACAGATAGGGTTGCCAGATGGTTGAAACAAAAATACCGAACACCCCCCCGCCCCCAAAAGAAAACCACCAGGGCTGCGTCTAGACTGAGATGTCCGGTATTCTCTGAATTTTTCCCCGGCCAGGAGTCGACACTGGAGAAGGGCAGTGAAGTCTAGCCCACCCAAGGTTACAATAGCCCCTCCTCAAGGTGTGGGTGTGGTGCACCTCCCCCACTTGGTGTCCAGGCGTGAGTGTAGTGCTCCTCCCTCTGATGCCCAAGCCCCTCCCCCATGCTGTGGCCACACCCCTCTCTCTGCACTAGGCCTCTCTCCCCAGCACCCAGGCCCCTCCCAGTGTTCCCTCTAGGCCAGGGCTACTCAACACATGGGCCGCATGTGGCCCCACAGCCCGTTTGTTTGCAGCCCAGGGTGCAGTTTGGGTTTACGTGGGGCTCAACACGTGGCCCTCGGATGAGATCCTTTGAATGTAGCCTCCACTGGGAACAGGCTCCACAACGGCGAGGCCTCTCCCAGGTGGGGTGAGCACTGAAAGACACAAGCGGCCGGGCTGGCTGGAACTGACGGGTACAGGGTGTCGGCGTTTCTAGGTGCTGGGAGCGCCTGGGCATTGTGGGAAGTGCTTTGTATTCATGCCTATCAGTGTGAAAGGAGCTATTTGCATATATATTTGCATGTACATGCAACCACACTTAAGCTGCGGCCCTCAGCATGTGCTGCGAGTTTCACTGTGGCCACCAGGGCTTCCAAAGTTGAGTAGCCCAGCTTCACAGGTGCCTGATCAGCCCCACCCAGTCAGCCAGCTCCATGCAGGGAGCCGGGAGCCTGTGGCTGGGAGGGGCAGCTTCGAGGGAGCACTGGCCCCTCCCACACGTGCCCAGGTATGAGTGCGATGCTCCTCACCGATGTTGGGCGTGACAATGGTGAAGGGGCTCAGGTAGGTCTGGCGCAGGTTCCGGGCCAGGGTACTGGCGTAATCCTCGTAGCGCTTCAGCAGCCAGGCCGTGCCGCCCTCTGTCTGCTGGATCAGCTCCCAGTGGCGCTTGTTGCTGGGCTCCAGCAGGGCACTGCCCACCCGCAGCAGGTTCTGCAGGGGGGCACCATGAGCACCGGCGTGGGGCCCTACCGGGCTGGCAGGCACCCCAGGGGGTGGGTCCGGAGCACAGCCTGGCTAGGCACAGCAGCAGGCTTGTTGCCAGGGGACCGAGTGTCAGGGTCCCACTTTGCTGGAGCTGAGCCAGGGCTACAGTTTGAATCTCAGTGGGGCCATGTTGGTGCCTAGCACCGTGGGGGCAGGGAGTCTGGGGTCCCACCTGACCCATGGGACCCAACGGATCCCAGAGACCCAGCCAACCCTGCCCAAGCTGGGATGCCCACCCAAACTTTGAGACTTGTTTCACCTCAGGAGACCCACCAGACCCTGTGGGACCTGCCCTGCCCCATCTCCCCAGCCAGGGAGGGAACTGCCCACTCCAGGCTGTACCAAGCAACACTTGATTCCTAAGTCCTTCCCAGCAGCCCCTGCACCTGCCGCCTGCCATGCTCAGCCTGTGCCCTATAAGGCATCACTGAGCTGCCCAGACACCCTCTGCCTGTCTCCCAGGGCAGCCCACACAGGCCTGGAAATGCCAGGTCAGACCCACAGGGCAGCCTGAAACAGGCCTGGCAGTTCCAGGTCAGAACCCAAGTAATAGTGCCCAGATCTTTTTCCTAGGTCCCCGTGCCAGCTGCTTTGCTCAGGGTCAGCCTCAAGCTCTCCCAATACGGCACTTGCATAGCCGCAGCAGGGGTGCATCCTCTGATCACAGCAAGGCCTCCATGCCAGGAGCGGGAGCCACAAGCTGGACAATGCCAGCTGAAAGCCCTGTGCCTGTGGGCAGGGCTTCCCCACCCCATCCAAAGCCTGTCTCCTGACCCCCCCGTCACCTCAGTGAAGTGGATGTCCTGTGTGGCAGCCAGGCCAAAGCCCTGCTGTTGGCTCTCATGCTGCAGGAGGTGTGCGCAGAGCTGGTATGCCACCCGCACGTCGCTGCCAAAGTAGCTGCTTGTGTGCTGGGTGGCATTGTGCAGCTGCAGGGCCGCCCACTGCGCCAGCCCCGGGTCCAGGAGGGATTCATTCCGTAGCAGCCGCTCAACCTGCATCAGACAAGGCAGCCATTAGTGCCAGGTGCTGGGGGGCACGAGAGCCTCAGACTGACCATGGCCCCAAAGCTCAGGGCTGGGCCACTAGAGGGTACAGAGGCAGAGGACCCCAGACTGAACGCAACTGGGAGGGCTCAGAGCTGGAGCACTGGGGAGCGAGGGGAGTCCCAGACCACAGCATGTGGCACTCAGCACCAGGCACTAGGAGGGGCACAGAGGCAGGGGACCCCAGACCGAATGCAGCCTTGGGGGCTCAGGGCTGGGCCATCAGGGGCCTCAGATTGAACATGGCCTGGGGAGCTCAGGGCCAGGCACCTGGGAGGCCGGGGAGTCCCAGACCAAAGGCAGCGTGAGCTAGGGAGGGGGTTTCCTCAGGGCAGGGGATCAGCTGCATTTGGAGCCCAGCTCTCATCGGACCCTAGGGAGAGGGCTGATTGGCTGTCTTATCCACTGCCCGGCCTCCTGAGGAAGTGCAGCCTATCAGGGCTGCTGCAGGAAGCTGCAGAGCTCCCAGCACTGCCACTGCTCCAATGTGCGGAGCTAAATACCCCAGGGAGTCGGGTCCCCCACGAATGCCTGGGTGGCTCCTCACCCCTCCCTCCCCCGCACACTCTACCAGGGCAGAGCCCAAGGGGGGGTGAAGAGCTGGCCTAGAGAGGAGCCTCCAGCACCCCAGCCTGGGAGAGGGGGTGAAGCATGAAGGGGCAGGGCGAGGGCTGGCACCATGGGGAGCCAGGCACCACCCAGAGCACAGCATGGCCTCATCCTGCAGCCATGATGTCTGGGGCTGCCAGGACCAGGAATGCCGCTCCCAGCATGCACTGCTCCATCACACCCCAGGCCTCTCCTCTCCTCTCTGTAACAATACGGCTTTTCTGTAGCCACGTTGGAAGGCCTGTGCTAGGCCTGAACCAAAGCCGCCTTCTGCAGCCAGACTGAAGAGCAGCAGCCATTCCTGTAAGGCCTGGAGTCACATACGCACATTCCATCTGAATTGTATCACAAAGTGTCACACCAGGCTGTGAGGAGGGGACTTTGCCCTGATCGCCCCCCCCCACTGTCACCAGATAAAGAAAACTGAAGTCACCCCATTCTGTCTGGCAAGAAACTGCTTCTCAATAGAGGATGTTGTGGAATCCTCGTTCTATGACACTTTCCTATTGTTTGTGTGATCTCTGGCTGGTTTGCAACTGTTTCTGTCTGTTGTATAATTAATTTTGCTAGGTGTAAATCAATTAAGGTGGTGGGGTATGATTGGTTAGGTAATTTTGTTATGACTGGTTAGTAAAATTATACTAAAATAATTGGTTAAGGTCGAGCTAAGCAAGACTCAGGTTTCATTATATAAACTGGGGTCCAAGAAGGAGAAGAAGAAGAAGAAGAAGATCAGAAGTAACAGAAGGAAGAAAAGGCTGGAAGAGGACCAGGAGGAGGGGGAAGACCTGGAAAGAAGAACTCACCTCCGAGACACAGCCTAAGACCAGAGAGACTGATATTGCCTGGCCAACAGGGGAAGTCTGCCTGCACCCGGATTGGTGAGCATGACACTGTGTTCTTAGCATGTGTATTCTGCTTGTTTGGGAATTGTCAATAAATAGAGGATAAGGATATTAGTGTGTGAGGCTCTTTCAGTGGCTAAAGATCCTGCCAACCCGCAGGAAGTTACACCCTGAGCCCTAGAAACTGGGTAAAGGTGTGTGTCCCTACAGTGTGGAAGGGATAGAGAAATTTGTGTGGGCAACATCTCCTCTCCTCTCCAGGCAAAGCAGTGAATGCTGGGGGCCCCCAGAGCCCTGGCCAGGATGGTGGGAGCCCCCGCAGGGTGTTGGCAGGGTTGGGTCTGGCTCCCCAGCTCTGTGGGCACTAGGGATGTTAAGGACTAGTCGACTATCCGATAAGCAAATGTTTATCGGATAGTCAACACGATAGTCGACTAATTGCTCTCCCACCTTGCTGCCTCTATCAGATAGAGGCAGCAAGGGGGACAAAGAGAGGGTACTTCAAAGCGGCAGCGCCCCACGGAGCCCAGGGTCAGCTGCTCCATGCAGCGCTGCCCTATCGACTAATCGAATAGTCGATGCAAAAAAATGAAACAACTATTTGATTAGTCAGTTACACGATACTTAACATCCTTAGAGGGCGCTGGGCAGATACCACTTACCAGGCTCCGGAGCTGGGCAAAGGGCAGCGAGGTGCAGTTGAAGAGGTTGGGAGCCAGCCAGCCCTTGTGCTCGTCACAGTGCCGCACTGCAGTGCCTGCGGGCAGAGAGCACGGGTCACTGCAGCACCCCTGCCTAGCCCCTGCCAGCGCTGTTGGGCCAGTCAGTGCCATCCCATACCCTGGCCCCTGGCAACAGTGGCATGAGGGCATGCTGGGGGCAGACTGAGCACCACGCCCTGCAGCGGCACATAGTTACCAAAGGATCCTCTGGGGCAGGGCGACGCGGCGGGCAGCCCAAAGCGAGTGCGGGGCCACCAGATGTTGGCTTCGATGGCACGGGGGCAGCTGTCGTAATTCACTGCACGGCAAAGAGGCAAATCAGAGTGAGAGCTTAGCGCTGGGGCAGCCCCAGCCAGCAGCGTATTGAAGGGAGCCCTGGTTGGGGGCACAGGTTTGCAGGACAGCCCTAGTTGAGGTGTTGCTATCACCACCTTGGCATAGTGCTCCCTGGGGGGTAGGCAGTCAGCAGGAGCCAGGGATAACAAGGGATGAGAGGAGGACATCACCCGAGGCCGTGGGCCACATCCTGGCCATGACCTTGACAGATGGTGGCCCAGGAACCCCTTTGCTAGCATAGGAGCAAGGGAGGGGCAGGGTGCCCACAGCTCAAGGGCTACAGTCCCTTCAGCCCCCTGCTTATACTGACAGCTCCACCCTCCAATCCATGGGTAGCTCCACCTCACCTATATGAGCCCACCTCATAGATTCATTTATTTCCAGGTGAGAGGCCGGGCTCCCCATTCTTTCCCCAGTTGCAGCGCTATGTCCTGGACACATCCCCACTAACATCCTGAGTGGTGCTGGGCCCCACAGCACCTGGGGGCCATGTCCAGGCTCATCCTGGGGATTGTGCTCCACCTCACCAGGGGCCAGGCCCCACTCTGCTCAGGGGGCTGGACTGACCTTCGCAGCCATTGGCGGTGACCTCAGCAAACGGGTTATCACAGTGGTCGCAGCGCCGCCCAATGACCCCTGGCTTACACTGGCACTGCCCTGTCTCGGGGTCGCAGAGCCGCGCCAGGGAGCCCGTGGGGTAGCAGTCACATAGCAGGCAGGAGTCGCTGGCCAGCGGGCGGTAGTGATTCTCCTTGGGGGCAGAACAGAGGATATTAGCCCTGGAGGGCAGCTGGCAGCCCAGGGGCCACAGCAAGGCCAGATCCCCCTGCTGACCCTTGTGGGAGGGGAGTGAAGGCTGAAGCTGTTGGCAGGGCCCAGTCAGTGCCATGGAAGGAGAGGCATTGACTTGCTGAGACCGGCCAAACTCTGCTCATGCATGGACCACCACACCGCAGCAAGCACTGACCCCAGCCTTGTCCCACTGCCAGCTCCTCAGCTATTCCATGGGGCATGTACCACCATAGCCAAGCAGCCCAGGCCTACCCACCCACCTGAGTCTGCAGAGGGCAAAAAAATCCCACAGTGCACCTGGGCCCTAAACTGCCTTGCGCGAACCACTGGCCCCCAGTGCAGCTGGGCTCAAGCAGAACCTGCTCACAGGCAGGGCCCTCACTATGGCCCCTGCTGCAGCCCTACTGGGGACCCAGCATGGGGTAGGAAGATAGGGCCCAGAGCCAAGCAGGGAAGCAGGGGTCAGGCAGTACAGCTAGGGGGGCTGATTGGAGGGGCAGAGGGAGCTGAAGGCCCTGGAGCTGAGCCCTGGGTCACTGGCACCCTCCAACAACTGTGTCTTCCCCCACTGGCTGGGCACCCCCCAATCCACCAGCAGTGGTATCTCCTCCCAGTTGGTCTGGGCACCCCCCAATTCACCTACAGTGGTATCCCCCAGCTAGTCTGGGCACCCCCTAACCCTCTGTAGAGGAATCTCTCCCCAGCTGGCCCAGGCACCCCCTGAGTCCCTCTGCAGTTTGGCTGGGCACCCCCCATACCCCTGCAGTGGTATCTCCCCACTCACCCTGCAGCGGCACTCCCCACTGGTTTTGTTGCAGTCAGGGTCGAAGCCTTTGCCAACATCACAGTTGCAGGGGCCACACATGGGATGCCCCCACCATCCCCGTGGGCACGGCTGGTCAATCCTGTGAAGAGCAGCCCCCTGGTTCATTACACATTGACACTGCACTGCTGCCCTTGGCTTGGCACCCAGCACTCACCCACCTGTTCTGCACCTCCCCCCGAACACTCACTCTCCGGCACACACACTGCATATGCACAGTGCCTGCAATGTGCCTGACACACACTCCCTGCCCCTACACTACACAGACACCTGCACTGCACACACACACTTATGGTGCGCATGAACACACACAAGTCACTGTGTTGCTGCACTGCATGGCATGCACACACTGCACACTCACTATGCACACCTGCTGTATACACCTGCACCACACATACACACTCACACTGACTGCATATACCTGCATGGTGAGCAAACTGGGAATGCACACTCACATGGACTGTGTGCACGTGAGGAAGTGGGAAGTTTTGGGAGGTTGAAAGGGGGCTTGCATGCAGAGGGGGCATCCAGTGTCCCTGGATGTTAATGGTTTAACATGGCAAGGGGAGAGGGAGTTTGCTGTTGCAGAGAATAGCACAGAATTGGAGCCCCAGCGACTGGTGACCAGCAGGCACAGCTCAGAGGACACAACCGGTTCTGGCCAGAGGGAAGACAGTGGGCTGGAGAGAGGAGACCTGCTCAGCTGGTTCCAGGCAGGAGAGAACAATGGATGGAAGAGAGGACAGGCAAAGAAGAGAGGGGGCCAGGCGACCCTGGTTACCTGGATAGAAGACAATGGACAGGGGAGGGGCAGCTGCACTGAAGTGGATTCTCTGAGAAGAGGCTGCTGCACTGGAGAGGGGGGTCCTGCTCAGGATGGATAGCCCGAGGGTGGGCACGACCTGTGAGCCGTGACAACGTGGTATCAGAGGATGGTCGGAGGTTCACCCTGTAAACCAGTGTTTCTCAACCTTTTTTTATAAATTACTCCCAGTACCTACAGTTTTCAGACACACAATTTTTTTTTCTACCGTTGCAACACATTTGTTTAAACAATTTAATTGTAGTCGGGCGGGCGATGAAATTTTTGGGTGTAAAAAGTACAAAAATAATAAAATGCTGTAAAACTTACAACAAAAATTCCGTTTTCTCCAAATTTCAGTTGTGTTGACATACTCCCCAGACTTCTCTCAACTACCCCTAAGGGTACTTGTACCACTGGTTGAGAAACGCTGCTGTAGACTGTTGGCTGCGGCAGAGGCGCTTTGCAGTCAGCGGCTGCCAGCGATAAACGAAGGTACTGAAGGAACCAGCGGCGAAATGGCCTGTGCCCAGCTCCGAAAGAGCGACCTGGCATGTCTGTGTAGAGAGAGAGGGCTGAGGGTGGGGAGCCTCACTAGAGAGCAGCCGATGGCAGTGATCAACGGCTCGATGTCAGGTTGGTGGTCAGCCCCAAGGATCGGATCTAGGGCCAGTATTGTTCAACATCTTTATTAATGACGTGGATGAGGGGATGGATTACACCCTCAGCAAGTTCGCAGATGACACTAAGCTAGGGGGAGAGGTAGATACGTTGGAGGACAGAGATAGGGTCCAGAGTGACCTGGACAGAGTAGAGGATTGGGCCAAAAGAAACCTGATGAAGTTCAACAAGGACAAGTGTAGAGTCCTGCACTTGGGACGGAAGAATCCCAAGCATTGCTACAGCCTGGGGACTGAATGGCTAAGTAGCAGTTTGGCAGAAAAGGACCTGGGTGTTATAGTGGATGAGAAGCTGGATATGAGTCAACAGTGTGCCCTTGTAGCCAAGACGGCTAATGGAATATTAGGGTGCATTAGGAGGAGCATTGCCAGCAGATCTAGAGATGTGATTATTCCCCTTTATTCAGCACTGGTGAGGCCACATCTGGAATACTGCATCCAGTTCTGGGCCCCCCACTACAAAAAGGATGTGGACGCATTGGAGAGAGTCCAGCGGAGGGCGACCAAAATGATTAGGGGGCTGGAGCACATGACCTATGAGGAGAGGCTGAGGGATTTGGGCTTATTTAGTCTGCAGAGAGAAGAGTGAGGGGGGATTTGATAGCAGCCTTCAACTTCCTGAAGGGGGGGTTCCAAAGAGGATGGAGAAAGGCTGTTCTCAGTGGTGGCAGATGGCAGAACAAGGAGCAATGGTCTCAAGTTACAGTGGGGGAGGTCTAGGTTGGATATTACTATTTCCCTAGGAGGGTGGGGAAGCACTGGAATGGGTTCCTTAGGGAGGTGGTGGAATCTCCATCCCTAGAGGTTTTTAAGTCCTGGCTTGACAAGCCCTGACTGGGATGATTGAGTTGGGGTTTGTCCTGCTTTGGGCAGGGGGCTGGATTCGACGACCTCCTGAGGTCTCTTCCAGCCCTGGGATTCTATGATTCTATGGCTCAGTTTGTGGAGAATGACCCATCAGAGCTACAGGCTCCAGGTCCCAGCGGGGCTCCCGGGATGCCCAGAGTAAGGATGTTAAGGACTAGTCGACAGGATAATCAACTAGCCGCTTCCCCCCCCCCCCCCCACCCTTCCTTCCTCTATCAGACAGAAGCAGCAAGAGGAGGGAAAGGCAGGGGTACTTCAAAGCGGCAGTGCCGCACGGAGCCCAGGGTGCTGAGCTCCACGCAGCAGAGCTGCTTTGAAATACTGTGGCAGCATTTCAAAGGGGCGGCACTGCACTGCTGATCCCGGGCTCAGTGCAGCACTGCCCCTTTGAAACGCTGCTGCAGGTTTTTCAAAGTAGTAGTGCTGTGTGGAGCCCGGGGTCAGCTGGGGAGTTCCAAGATGATCCTGGGCTCCAAGCTGCTTAGAAATGCCGCATGGAGCCCAGGGTCAGCTGGGGAGTTCCCAGATGATCCTGGGCTGCCCCCAGCATTTCAAAGCGGCAGCGCTGCACTGAGCCTGAGGTCAGCTGGGAAGTCCTCTGGGCTCCACACGTGTGCTTCCACTTTGAAATGCCCAAGAGTCCCCAGCGGGGCCCCAGACTGCTGGGGACTCTTGTGCATTTCAAAACTAGCAGACCGCATGGAGCCCAGGGTCAGCTGGAGTCCCGAGCTGACCCCGGGCTCAGTGCAGCGCTGCCGCTTTGAAATGCTGGGGGGAGCCCAGGATCAGTGTGTGCCAGCTTTGAAATGTACAAGAGTCCCCAGCGGGGGCTCTTGTGCATTTCAAAGTGGAAGCGCAGCATGGAGCCCAGGGTCAGTGCAGGCCTCTGAGTCCCCTGCTGATCCCAGGCTCCATGCGGATGCTTCTGCTTTGAAATGCACAAAAGCCCCAGTGAGCTCTTGTGCATTTCAAAGCGGAAGCACCCGCATGGAGCCCAGAGTCAGCAGGACTTCCCGCTGGCCCTGGGCTCCACTTGGCGTTCCAACTGTGAAATGCACAAGAGCTCCCGTTGGGGCTCTTATACATTTCAAAGGCGGAACACGGAAGTGCCTGTCAACTAGTTAAGTTAATTTACTAGTCAAATAGTCGATGGAATTTCCATCAACTACTTGACTAGTAAATTAACCACTAGTTAACATCCCGAGCCCAGAGAGCCAGGGAGTAGCTGGGGGGGGGGGGCAGTCAGTATAGCAGCCAGGGACTCCCCACTCCCCAGTAAGCACAGGGGAGCCCCAAGCCGGGTTCTCCCTGGGGGAGCGGCGGAGGCTGGAGCTGGAGCTGAAAGTGAAGCAGCTGGAGCTGGAGGAGCAGAGGCTGGTGAACAGGCAGAGAGAGTGAGAGGACCATGTCCAACAGCGGAAGCATGAGCTGGAGCTGGAGGAGAATCAGGCCAAGAGGGCCTGCCCGGGGGCAAGTGGGGACCCCTGTTTAGGGAGGGGAGGTGATATGGATGCCTTCCTCACAGCCTTTGAGAAGGCTTGTGATCTGCACCAGATCAACCCTGCAGACAGGCTCCGTAGTCTTACCCCCCTGTGAGGGCCCAAGGCCAAAACACATTTGGCCAAGTGGATGGGACTGAGACCAGGGACTATGAAACAGGCCTGGCTGCTGAAGTCTGAGCTGACTTCTGAGGCGTACCAGACATGGTTCCAGGGTGTACGCAAGTCCTCAGGTGCCACCTGCAAGGGGGTAACAAACCTGCTGGGGGAATATCTCCACAAGTGGGGGAAGGGGGCTGGAGCCACCACTGCCGAGGACGTGTACAACCTGGTGGGGCTGGAGCAGTTCTATGACATTTGCCCTCCAGACCGCAAGGTGTGGTTGGCCAACCAGCAGCCCAAAGACTTGCACAGTGCGGGGACACTGGCAGATGAGTTTGTGGCAGGCGGGAATCCCACATCAGGGTCTCAGAAGGGGAGTCACTTGGAGACCCCTCGAAGGTCGGACTCCAGGAAGCCCAGCACAGGGGGGCCCCAGAGTGCCACGCCAGGCCAACCCCCACCATGGGACTTGAGGGACCTGAAATGCAACTTCTGTGGCCAAAAAGGACACAAGGTGGTGCAATGCCAGAGGGTGAAGGAAATGGCAGCCAGGCAGAGCCTTATGAGCATCATTTGGCTGGGAGCTCAGTCTGAGCACCACTGGCCCAGGGTTGCAGGTGACTGGGCTATGCTGAGGGGAGGGGACCGGCAGGGCAGGCCACCTGGGGAGGGTGTAGTGCCAGGCCCGGAGCAGCCATACTCAATCCACAGGTGAGTGTGGGACAAGTCCCGGGGAACAATTGTCACGGTATCCCCATTGAGGTGGGGGGAAGGAGTGTCTAGGGTTCTGGGACATGGGTGCAGAGGTGACACTGACACAGCCTGAGGTGGTGGGCCCAGACCAGCTGGTGCCCGATGCCAGATGGAGATGCACAGGTATCCCTCCTTGGAGAAGTTGAGGGCTCTGGCCGGCCAGAGCAGTGCAGGGTTCCTAGGGGAGGACTGCAGGGAGAAGTTCCTGTGGGAGAAGGGATTCCTGTACTGGGAATGGACCAGCCCAGGGCAAATGGAATCTGTGAGGTGAGGAGGCAGCTGGTAGTGCCCAGAGGTACCGCCACAGGCTACGATAAGAACATAAGAACATAAGAATGGCCATACTGGGTCAGACCAAAGGTCCATCGAGCCCAGCATCCCATCTGCCGACGGTGGCCAATGCCAGGTGCCCCAGAGAAGGAGAACAGAAGACAATGATCAAGTGATTTATCTCCTGCCATCCATCTCCTGCCCTTGTTATGAAGGCTAGGGCACCATACTTTATCCCTGGCTAATAGCCATTTATGGACCTAACCTGCAAAAATTTATCAAGCTCTTTTTTAAACCCTAATAGAGTCCGATATCCCCTCAAGGTGTCTGGCACACCAGGCAGAGGCTGCTGCAGAATTTTTACTGGTCTAGGGTCTTTGACGCTATTCACCAGCACTGCCAGAGGGTGGGGAAAGCCCAGGATAAGTGTAAAGCAGCTTTGAGGCCCTGCCCATCATAGAGGAGCCTTTCCCAAAGGTGGTGATGGATATAGTGGGCCCCCTCAGCAGGGCAACCTGGACAGGGAAGAAATACATCCTGGGGGTGGTGAATTTCGCTACTCGTTACCCCGAGGCCATGGCTCTGTTCTCTATTGAGGCAGACGCGCTGCTGACCATTTTCAGCAAGGTAGGATTCCCCAAGGACGTCCTTACAGAACAGGGATCCAATGTCATGTCATCCCTGCTCCAGTACTTGTGGGAGAAGTGTGGGGTCCAGCACACCTGGGCCTCAGAATATCACCCCCAGTCCAACAGGCTGGTGGAGAGGTTCAATAGGACACTAAAGCAAATGCTGAAAAACCTTTATGCACCAGCACGCACAGAACTGGGACAAGTATTTACCCCACTTGCTGTTTGCCTACTGGAAAGTGCCCCAGGAATCCATGGGGTTCTCTCCGTTTGAATTGCTGTACAGAAGAAGAGTGAGGTGGATCTGATGAGGGCTGACTGGGAGGACTTCTCCTCCAGACAGTGAGTCAGTGCTGGAGAATGTACTGACCTTCCAGGAAAAGCTCGCTGAGCTCATGAGCCTAGCCAGGGAGAACCTAGCCCAAGCACAGAGGAGGGAGAAGGCCTGATACGACTGCCCTGCGCGTGCCCACTCCTACGTCATCGGGGACCAAATGATGCTCCTCATCCCCATGGGGACGAACAAGCAGCAGGCGGCCTGGGGCGGCCCCTTTAAAGTCGTCAGACAAGTAAATGAGGTGAGCTACGTAGTGGAACTGTCCAACCAGCACAGCCTGCAGGTGTACCAAGTCAGCATGATGAAGCTGTATCAGGACAAGGAGAAGTTGGTGCTGGCCGCATGTGGACAGTGGGAGGAGAAGGGGGAGGATCCCCTGCTGGGTCTCCTCCCAGAGGCTGAGGCTGGCATCTCACTGGTGTCAATTTTCCTCTCTGACCAGCTAATCACAGCCCAGCAAGCAGAGATCAGAGAGGTGCTGCATTCCTACCAACAGCTGTTCTCCTCCCAGCCTGGGCTCACTAACCTGGCTGTGCAATGGGTGGAGATGGGAGCCCATCCTCCCATCCGGTGCACCCCATTCAGGGTCACTGGGAAATCAGCCCAGGACCTGGAAAAGGAGGCTGGGGACATGCTGGCTCTAGGGGTGATCCAACCCTCCTCCAGCCCCTTGGGCTTCCCCAGTGGTGCTGGCTCTCAAGAACAACGGGACAATCTGGTTCTATGTACACTACTGGAAACTCAATGCCATCACCGTGTCCGATGCCTACCCTATGCCCACGACTGATGAGATCCTAGACAAGTTAGGGGAGCCCAATTCCTCACTGCTATGGATCTCACCAAAGGGTACTTACTGGCTGGTGCCCTTGGATCCGGAGGCCAGGGTGAAGTTGGCCTTCACCACCCCAATAGGCTCTTTGAGTTTCTGGTCCTGCTTTTGGCCTTAAGGGGGGCCCCTGCCACCTTCAGCACCTGGTGGCTAAGTTACTGAGGGGGCTGGAGAACTTTACTGTGGCTTATATTGACGATACCTGTGTCTTTAGCCAGACCTGGGAGAACCACGTGTTCCAGGTGAAGAGGGTACTGAGCCGTCTCCAGGATGCCAGACTGACCGTAAAAGCCGGGAGGTGCAGGAAGTGTCGTATCTGGGCCACAAGGTGGGAAATGGCCGGCTGAAGCTGGAGCCACACTAAAAAGCAGGTCCAGGCTTTCGTTGGGATGGCTGGGTACTAAGGGAAGTTTGTGCCCCATTTTAGCGCCCTGGCCGCCCCCCCGACAGAGCTGTGTAGGAAAGGCAAGCCCAACAAGGTGGTCTGGCCCGAGCAGTGCCAGAGGGCTCTCTGCACACTGAAAGAGGCCCTCATCCAAGGCCCAGTGCTGGTCAACCCGGACTTTAAGCAAAGCTTTCCTGGTGTTTACCGACACCTCAGACGGGCTGGGCACAGGGCTGATGCAAACTGACTCTAATGGGGAGAGACGCCCCATAGTGTACTTGAGCAAGAAGCTGCTGGCCCAGGAGCAGCACTACACAGCCATAGAGAAAGATGCCTGGTTGCTATACTGGAGTGGGCTCCCCGAGAAGGGGCTACCACACTGGAGTGGGAGTACTGTCCAAGCACCACATGGGCCAAATGTGGGCACGGCCTATGAGCTGTGACAGTGCACCAGCACTATACATGCACACATGCCTCCTAAATCTACTATTAAGCTGTACAGTGTACACATACATATTCACTGAGTATACCTGCACGG
Organism: Pelochelys cantorii; assembly: GCA_032595735.1. Taxonomy (NCBI): domain Eukaryota; kingdom Metazoa; phylum Chordata; order Testudines; family Trionychidae; genus Pelochelys; species Pelochelys cantorii. The sequence goes on from CM064353.1 coordinate 16,728,988, forward strand.
AGTGCGTACACACGCACACACACATACACACAGAGCACACCTGCATGGTGCTCTCTCTCTCTCTTTCTCTCTCTCACACACACCCACCCACTGCATACAGTTGCACAGCATATTCACAAAGCATATACCTGCACTGCATGCACACTCACTGCCTATGCCTTCACTGTGCATATACACATACTGCACAAGCACATGCTCCCTGCATGCGCTTGCCCTGAAGATACCTCCCCATGTAGACCATGTGCATACACTGGTACTGTGCACACCCAAAATATACCTGTCCTGCAGACAGCCTCCTCGTACACCATGTACACACACTGGTACCATGCACACCCAAAATATACCTGTCCCGCAGACAGCCTCCTCGTACACCATGTACACACACTGGTACCGTGCACACCCAAAATATACCTGTCCCGCAGACAGCCTCCTCGTACACCATGTACACACACTGGTACCGTGCACACCCAAAATATACCTGTCCCGCAGACAGCCTCCTCGTACACCATGTACACACACTGGTACCATGCACACCCAAAATATACCTGTCCCGCAGACAGCCTCCTCGTACACCATGTACACACACTGGTACCGTGCACACCCAAAATATACCTGTCCCGCAGACAGCCTCCTCGTACACCATGTACACACACTGGTACTGTGCACACCCAAAATATACCTGTCCCGCAGACAGCCTCCTCGTACACCATGTACACACACTGGTACTGTGCATACACAAAGTTACACCTGTCCTGCAGCCACACACACACACGTACACTGTGTGTACACACTGGTACTGTGTACACCTGTCCTGTAGACATACACCCCAGTATCTCACTTGTTTTCACAGTAGGGACCAAAGTAGCTGGAAGGACATTCGCAGGTATAACCATGTGGGGCGCTGGGCTTGCGAGTGCACATGGCCTGGTGCTCACAGGGGTTGAGGGTGCACACATGGGCACAACTGTCTCCATAGTAACCTGAGGCAAGAAGAAGGAGATGCCTGGGAATTCAGTGTCCCAGTGCCCCAGCTAGATCCTCCATCAGCTGCCCTCCTTGCCAGCTAAGAATGAGTCACACTCAGAGTGTGTGGCAGCTGGGGGCTTAGGCAAGGGGAATGGGTGCTGGAAGCCGAGTGGTCACTGGCCTGGGCTCCCCACAGCGCCCCAGTCTGGCTAGGATGTGCCACAGTGTAGGACAGGGACCTCCAGACCACCCTGTGCTCTCTGGGAAGGCACCGCCAGACAGGGGACGCTGCTCCCCCCACCCAGCTCTTGGCCCCTCACCTGGGTCACAGCTGCAGGAGAAGCTGTCCCAATCGTCATTGCAGTAGCTGTTGGCTGGGCAGGGGCTGGAGTCACAGGGATCAGGGACACTACAGCCGTGCTCCACGTTCAGCCGCTCAGCCTGGTTCACATTCAGGGCCACGGCACTGGCTGATGTCTCGCCGATCCGCACCCCCTTCCAGGGCACAAGGCAGCCCTGGTGAGCCTGGCATTGGCCCCACCCTTCTCTGCCCCCCTCACAATGGGCAGGGAGCCCCCTCGAGAAAGGGCCTTGACACCCCCCCCAAGAATGGGCCCAAAGCCCCCCCAGAGAAAAGCTGTGAGCCTGTCCAGAGACTATGCCCAAACTCCCGCCCCCCAAGAATGGGTCTGGAGCTCCCCACACGCAAACCCTGATGGGGGCTGGGTTCCCCCTCAGTCCTCTCGTGTTTACATTTTTTCATGCGCTGCCACAGACCCAGCAGCAGGGATGGAAACTGCCCTGGCCCCCCCCCAGTCTGACAGACAGGCTGCAGCTGCCAGGACTGGCCACGAGAGGGCACCAGAATCTCACCCTATGGCTCCGGGTTGGCACGTGCTAGTTGTCAGAGGGGGCAGAAATGGGGTGGCCCTGAGGGGAGATCTGACACTGGTGCTGCCATTACCTGCCCCTAGGTGTCAAATACCAGCCAGACAAGCCCATCCCCCAAGCTGGGACCCAGACAAGGCTCCGAACACCTGATACCTGCATGCAGCCGCGGAATCCCTGCTGCACCGCGCCCCCCGCGCCCGCCACACCGCCCACGCTGAGGTTCTGCAGCTTCAGCCCTTGCAGCGCACTGCTGACGTCCCCCAACACCTGCCAGAGAGACCAGTGAGCACTGGGCCTGGCAGAGCTGGAGGGAGCCTACGGCTGGGCTAGCGGGGCTGCAGGCCGGGAGGGAGGGGCACTGGCACAGTTGGGGGGGCTCAGGGCTGAGCTAGCAGGGCTGCAGGCCGGGAGGGAGGGGCACTGGCACAGTTGGGAGGGGCTCAGGGCTGGGCTAGCGGGGCTGCAGGCTGGGAGGGAGGGGCACTGGCACAATTGGGGGGGGGCTCAGGGCTGGGCTAACGGGGCTGCAGGCCGGGAGGGAGGGGCACTGGCACAGTTGCTGGGGGCTCAGGGCTGGGCTAGCAGGGCTGCAGGCCGGGAGGGAGGGGCACTGGCACAGTTGCTGGGGGCTCAGGGCTGGGCTAGCGGGGCTGCAGGCCGGGAGGGAGGGGCACTGGCACAGTTGGGAGGGGCTCAGGGCTGGGCTAGCGGGGCTGCAGGCTGGGAGGGAGGGGCACTGGCACAGTTGGGAGGGGCTCAGGGCTGGGCTAGCGGGGCTGCAGGCTGGGAGGGAGGGGCACTGGCACAGTTGGGAGGGGCTCAGGGCTGGGCTAGCAGGGCTGCAGGCCGGGAGGGAGGGGCACTGGCACAGTTGGGGGGGCTCAGGGCTGGGCTAGCGGGGCTGCAGGCTGGGAGGGAGGGGCACTGGCACAATTGGGGGGGGGCTCAGGGCTGGGCTAACGGGGCTGCAGGCCGGGAGGGAGGGGCACTGGCACAGTTGCTAGGGGCTCAGGGCTGGGCTAGCGGGGCTGCAGGCTGGGAGGGAGGGGCACTGGCACAGTTGGGAGGGGCTCAGGGCTGGGCTAGCGGGGCTGCAGGCTGGGAGGGAGGGGCACTGGCACAGTTGGGAGGGGCTCAGGGCTGGGCTAGCGGGGCTGCAGGCCGGGAGGGAGGGGCACTGGCACAGTTGGGGTGGCTCAGGGCTGGGCTAGCAGGGCTGCAGGCTGGGAGGGAGGGGCACTGGCACAGTTGGGGTGGCTCAGGGCTGGGCTAGCAGGGCTGCAGGCCAAGTGTGAGGGGCACCAGAGGACCCCAGGTCTGGGAGGCAGGATCAGGACTAGTAGGGATGGGGGGGCAGCGCAGGTTGGGATGGCAAGGGGCTGCAGTTGGGACTGAGGGGCACCAGTGGAGCAGGTCTCTTGCTTTTAGCCCCATTCTGTTAATGGCCCCCAAATTCAGTCCATATGTGAAGAAACAGACACAAGGTTGAAAAGAAACAGTGACAAACAGCCCCCCATGCCTTGCCAGGCCCCCCATCCTGCTCCCTACACACCCCATATGCCTCACCCCCAATCCTGCCCCTGTGCCATGTAGGCCCTACAACCTTCCCCACACTTCACTCAGCCCCTCTTCTGCTCCCTTTGTTCCCTTCTCCTGCCCAGACCCCTGTCCCTCCCCAGTGCCTGGCAACCCCAGTCCTGCTCTGCAGCTCCATGCCCCTGTCCGTGCCTGCCACCCTTGCACCTGGTGTTGGCCGTAGTCGAGGGCCAGGACAGCCACGCCCCCAGCCTCTGTGCTGTCTCGCCCAGGCCGCAGCTCCAGCTGCAAGTGATGCCAGTCGCCGTCGTTCACCTTCGCCTGGTGCAGCTGGAGCGTCCAGCCAGGGCTGCCAGGCCGGGAGACGCTCGTCATCACGTGCCCCTCGCTCAGCTGGGAGAGAGGGGGTGGTGAGAGGGGCTGGAGCAGCAGGGAGCATGGAGCAGGGTAAGTGTTAGGGCAGGGCAGTGAGGGGAGGTGGCTGTGAGCAGGGAAGTGGGGGGGGGCAGGGCAGTGAGGGGAGGTGGCTGTGAGCAGGGAAGCGGGGGGGGCAGGGCAGTGAGGGGAGGTGGCTGTGAGCAGGGAAGCGGGGTGGGGGGGCGTGGCTGTGAGCAGGGAAGCGGGGGGGGCGGGGCAGTGAGGGGAGGTGGCTGTGAGCAGGGAAGCGGGGGGGCGGGGCAGTGAGGGGAGGTGGCTGTGAGCAGGGAAGTGGGGGGGGCAGTGAGGGGAGGTGGCTGTGAGCAGGGAAGCGGGGGGGGCAGGGCAGTGAGGGGAGGTGGCTGTGAGCAGGGAAGCGGGGGGGGCAGGGCAGTGAGGGGAGGTGGCTGTGAGCAGGGAAGCGGGGTGGGGGGGCGTGGCTGTGAGCAGGGAAGCAGGGGGGCGGGGCAGTGAGGGGAGGTGGCTGTGAGCAGGGAAGTGGGGGGGGCAGTGAGGGGAGGTGGCTGTGAGCAGGGAAGCGGGGGGGGCGGGGCAGTGAGGGGAGGTGGCTGTGAGCAGGGAAATGGGGGGTGGGAGGGCGGGGCAGTGAGGGGAGATGGCTGTGAGCAGGGAAATGGGGGGTGGGAGGGCGGGGCAGTGAGGGGAGGTGGCTGTGAGCAGGGAAATGGGGGGTGGGAGGGCGGGGCAGTGAGGGGAGGTGGCTGTGAGCAGGGAAGTGGGGGGGGGCGGGGCAGTGAGGGGAGGTGGCTGTGAGCAGGGAAGCGGGGGGGCGGGGCAGTGAGGGGAGGTGGCTGTGAGCAGGGAAGTGGGGGGAGCAGTGAGGGGAGGTGGCTGTGAGCAGGGAAGCGGGGGGGGACAGTGAGGGGAGGTGGCTGTGAGCAGGGAAGCGGGGGGGGCAGGGCAGTGAGGGGAGGTGGCTGTGAGCAGGGAAGTGGGGGGGGCAGTGAGGGGAGGTGGCTGTGAGCAGGGAAGCGGGGGGGGCAGGGCAGTGAGGGGCGGTGGCTGTGAGCAGGGAAGCGGGGGGGGGGCAGTGAGGGGAGGTGGCTGTGAGCAGGGAAGCGGGGGGGCAGGGCAGTGAGGGGCGGTGGCTGTGAGCAGGGAAGCGGGGGGGGGACAGTGAGGGGAGGTGGCTGTGAGCAGGGAAATGGGGGTGGGGGGGCGGGGCAGTGAGGGGAGATGGCTGTGAGCAGGGAAATGGGGAGTGGGGGGGCGGGGCAGTGAGGGGAGATGGCTGTGAGCAGGGAAGCGGGGGGGGACAGTGAGGGGAGGTGGCTGTGAGCAGGGAAGCGGGGGGGGCGGGGCAGTGAGGGGAGGTGGCTGTGAGCAGGGAAGCGGGGGGGGGCAGTGAGGGGACCATTCTGGGGCCCCTGCTCTTGGGATATACCAGCTGGGGGTGCTTGAGGGCACCCCAGCATTGCCAGAAGGTGGGTGCTGGGATGCTGGGCAGAAGTTCTGGGGCCTGGGAACGTCTTCCTGATTTTACTGCTCTCACCCCAGGGCCATGCCCTGTCCCCGCCTCTCACAGCCCACATTGGGCCCATGCAGGGCGCCCCCACCCTGTAGCACCAGCCCAGGCAAGGAGGGCTTGTCACTGCCCAGAGCCCCCTGCCCAGGACACCATGCCAGGAATAGGACCCATTCTCACCAGGGCGGTAAGGAGGTTGTGCTCGTGCACCCCCTACCCTCTGATACCCACAGGGAGTCCCTGGGCAATGCCCCCTCTGCCCACATGGCACCTACCTGCTGGACAATGCCCCTTCCCCCCACATGGCCCACTTGCTGGGCAATGCCCCCTCTCCCTATGTGGGACCCCATGCCAGGCAACGGCCCCTCCCCCATGCATCCACCAGCCAGGCGATTGCTCCCTGTGCCTACGTGGCACCCACCTGCAGGGTGATGGTGGAGAGCTGCCCAGCAAAGGCCCGCAGGAGGATGCTGTTGGCTTGCCGGGTGCGGAACATGAGCCCAATGTGCCAGGGCAACGTGATGGTGAGGGCTGGGTTACTCCAAGCCACAAGGCTGCTGCCCAGGAACCGCTGGGGATTTGCCATTTCTGCCAGAGACAGTAGCTGAGTCTGGGGCCCTGAGCGGCACAGGGCCCCCCAACAGGGATCCGCCACCGCCACTGCCCCCCAAAGGGCTGTGCAGGCACCCTGGGGACCAGCACTCAGGCAGTGGCATGTGGCTGTGTTCCTACTGTTCCCCTACCTAGCTTTGTCCTAGAGTCACCTGCCTGGCCCTCTGAAGCCCCCCCCCCCGACCTGGTCCCCAAATGTCCGGCTTGGACTCCCAGCCTAGACCTTCAAGCCTCCTGCCTGGCCCCTGGAGCTCCCAGCCTGGCCCCCATATCTAGCCCCCTCATCAGAGCCCTCTGCCTGGCCCCCCCAGAACCTCCCTGGACTCCCCAGTCCTGCTTGACGCAGAGATCCCTACCTTGCCTGCAGTTCTTGCCCCCGAAGCCCAGGGGGCACTCACAGCTGAATGTGTCCCACTGGTTGACACAGGTGCCCCCATTGTGGCAGGTGTTGCTGTCACAGACGTTCTTCTTGGCAGAGCAGCCTGCGGAGACAAGAGCCAGGCTGAGCCCCGGCTCAGGTTGGGGCACTGTCATGATGGCAGCCGGCTGTGCCCAGCACCTGTCCTGCCTGCCTGTCACCCCTGGCCCGACCCACCCACACCGTCCTGTGAGCAAAGTCCTGCTCAGCAGAGCCCCCTCTGCTGCACACTGCACACCAGCCACAGCCCCCCCAGCTCCTGTCTCAGAGCTCTCAGCACAGCCCCCCCAGCTCCTGTCTCAGAGCCCTCAGCACAGCCCCCCCAGCTCCTGTCTCAGAGCCCCTCAGCACAGCCCCCCCAGCTCCTGTCTCAGAGCCCCTCAGCACAGCCCCCCCAGCTCCTGTCTCAGAGCCCTCAGCACAGCCCCCCCAGCTCCTGTCTCAGAGCCCCTCAGCACAGCCCCCCCAGCTCCTGTCTCAGAGCCCTCAGCACAGCCCCCCCAGCTCCTGTCTCAGAGCCCTCAGCACAGCCCCCCCAGCTCCTGTCTCAGAGCCCTCAGCACAGCCCCCCCAGCTCCTCTCTCAGAGCTCCTGTCTCAGAGCCCCTCAGCACAGCCCCCCCAGCTCCTGTCTCAGAGCCCCTCAGCACAGCCCCCCCAGCTCCTGTCTCAGAGCCCTCAGCACAGCCCCCCCAGCTCCTCTCTCAGAGCTCCTGTCTCAGAGCCCCTCAGCACAGCCCCCCCAGCTCCTGTCTCAGAGCCCCTCAGCACAGCCCCCCCAGCTCCTGTCTCAGAGCCCTCAGCACAGCCCCCCCAGCTCCTGTCTCAGAGCCCCTCAGCACAGCCCCCCCAGCTCCTGTCTCAGAGCCCCTCAGCACAGCCCCCCCAGCTCCTGTCTCAGAGCCCTCAGCACAGCCCCCCAGCTCCTGTCTCAGAGCCCCTCAGCACAGCCCCCCCAGCTCCTGTCTCAGAGCCCTCAGCACAGCCCCCCCAGCTCCTGTCTCAGAGCCCCTCAGCACAGCCCCCCCAGCTCCTGTCTCAGAGCCCCTCAGCACAGCCCCCTCAGCTCCTGTCTCAGAGCCCTCAGCACAGCCCCCCCAGCTCCTGTCTCAGAGCCCTCAGCACAGCCCCCCCAGCTCCTGTCTCAGAGCTCCTGTCTCAGAGCCCCTCAGCACAGCCCCCCCAGCTCCTGTCTCAGAGCCCTCAGCACAGCCCCCCCAGCTCCTGTCTCAGAGCCCCTCAGCACAGCCCCCCCAGCTCCTGTCTCAGAGCCCCTCAGCACAGCCCCCCCAGCTCCTATCTCAGCCACCCAGCACAGCCCCCCCAGCTCCTATCTCAATCACCCAGCACACACCAGGCACGGTGCCGTTGTTGGAGATGAAGTCAGCCATGTCCAGCTGTCGGTTATCAATCATCAGGTTTCGCATGCAGCCCACAAACTGCCGGCTACGCACGGGGAAGTTCTCCGGCAGGTCGGGAACCCCGCCTAGAAGCAGGGGACCAGTCAAATCCAGGGACCTGGGTCATGCAAACAGATTCACAGTGAGACATGGCCATGGGGTGGGAGATTCTTCCCCATTCGCTATCCAGAACCAAGGACCAGAAAAGCCTCTATTGCTCCCTGCGGGTGGGGAGCGAGGGGCACTGGCAGAGACGGGGAGCAGGGCCGGGCTGGCAGGGGCTGCGGGTGGGGAGCGAGGGGCACCGGCAGAGACGGGGAGCAGGGCCGGGCTGGCAGGGGCTGCGGGTGGGGAGCCAGGGGCACCGGCAGAGACGGGGAGCAGGGCCGGGCTGGCAGGGGCTGCAGGTGGGGAGTGAGGGGCACCGGCAGAGACGGGGAGCAGGGCCGGGTTGGCAGGGGCTGCGGGTGGGGAGTGAGGGGCACCGGCAGAGACGGGGAGCAGGGCCGGGTTGGCAGGGGCTGCGGGTGGGGAGTGAGGGGCACCGGCAGAGACGGGGAGCAGGGCCGGGCTGGCAGGGGCTGCGGGTGGGGAGCGAGGGGCACCGGCAGAGACGGGGAGCAGGGCCGGGCTGGCAGGGGCTGCGGGTGGGGAGCCAGGGGCACCGGCAGAGACGGGGAGCAGGGCCGGGCTGGCAGGGGCTGCGGGTGGGGAGCCAGGGGCACCGGCAGAGACGGGGAGCAGGGCCGGGCTGGCAGGGGCTGCGGGTGGGGAGCCAGGGGCACCGGCAGAGACGGGGAGCAGGGCCGGGCTGGCAGGGGCTGCGGGTGGGGAGCCAGGGGCACCGGCAGAGATGGGGAGTAGGGCCGGGCTGGCAGGGGCTGCGGGTGGGGAGTGAGGGGCACTTCAGAGCGGTGCAGAGGCTGCCTGGTTTTAGCCTCTCATTTCTGGTAGTCCCACACTGACCCGCCTGTCTGCCTGGGAGGCTCCAGCAAGTCTTACTTCTTGGTGCCCGACTGCATCCCCTGTGCGGAGCAGGAATAGTTCCCCAGCAACTCCCCAAACTTCAGGGCCATGGCCGTGTCGCAGTCATCCACCGTTACTGTGGCCACCTTCTGCTCCGAGGGCCCCTGTGGCACCCCTGACTTGCCAATAAGAGGCTGTGGAGAGAGTGAGAGCTGAGGGTACAGCAGGTGGCTGTGGCAGGGCAGAGCCCCACACTGACACCCCAGACCCAAGGGATTTGGTACCAGATAGGTCTTTGCTACCATACCATCACTGGAGCAGCCAGCAGTCTCCTCCTCAGAGGGACCACACCCCAGAGCAGAGGGGTCCCCAGCTTGCCTGAGACCCAGGTCTTAGGCATGTGGGGACAGGGAGACCAGCTGACCCAGCAGCTCCCAGCAGAGCTGCTTCACCATCACCTGCACGGCCATCTCACGGCCTGACATCATCCTGAGCCGGCTGTCAGCCCAGCCAGGCCAGGGGCCCATGGGAAGCTGGCCCTGCCATGGCCCGGGGCAATCAGGCTGCAGGACTCTGGCAAACGGTGAACTACAGCCAATGGGAGCTGCGAGGCTCCGTGGCTGCGGAGCTGATAAGTAAAAAACCAGAGTGGCCGGGTAGCAGCTTTCTCGGAGTGGTTCCATGGACCATTTGAGAAACACTATCCTAGACTAAGAAAAAGGCAAACATAGTGCCCACCTTAAAAAAAGGGATGAAGGAGAATCCGAGGAGCAAAAGACCAATCAGTCTCACCTCAGTTCCTGAAAAAATCATAGAGCAAGGACTCAAGGAATCAAGTTTGAATCACTTGGAGGAGGAGGTGATCAGGAAAAGTCAATATGGATTCACCAAAGGCCTGACCAATCTGATTGCCTTCTAGGACAAGGTAACTGGCTCTGTGGCTATGGGAAAGGCAGTGATCGTGGTGTACCTTGACTTTAGCAAAACTGTTGATCCTTGCCAGCAAGTTAAGGAAATATGGATTGAATGGACTGTAAGGTGGCTAGAAAGCTTGCTAGATTGTCGAGCTCAATGGGTAGTGATCAACGGCTCAATATCTGGTTGGTGGTCAGTTTCAAGTGGAGTGCCCCAAGCAGGGCCGGCTTTAGGAAGTGCAGGGCCCAATTCGAACAATTTTGACGGGGCCCTGCAGCAATTTTGGTTGAGCAAAAAAAAAAAAAAATACACTGCACACAACAGTTTCAACAGGGGGCCCAGAAATTTTTTTGGTTGAGCAAAAAAAAAAAAATGTACACAAAAAATCCCCAGCTACCTCCCCCGCAAAGCCCGGGAGGTAGCTAACCCCCACCCACCCCCCCACCCACCCCTCCCACGGCACAGGGAAACCCTGAGCTCAACTCACACCTCCTGCAGCGCAGGCAGCCGCCGCACTCTTCCTCCGGGGCCAACGCCCCCTCCCGCAGCGTGCCCGGCACACTTCCAGGCAGGGGCGGCAGGTTTGTATAATTTTTGGTGGTGCCCCATTAGCCACACCCCCTAACCCCCATTAACCATGCCCCCTGACCCCCATTAGCAACGCCTCTGGAGGTAACACACTCGGGGCAAGATGGACACATGACCAGAAGTAAAAGGTGTCATGTCACCCCTCTCGAAGGGCTTTTCCCACCCTCCTCCTACCAACAGGGATTAGTTTGGCCCCCACCAAACCCCCCTCATGCAACTAGCCTGCAGTTGCATTAACCCAATGTGTGTGACATTAACTCGAGGGCAGAGAGCCTGGGGGAAGTGTTCCCTCTAAGGCCATGTCTACACTCGCAGCTTCTTGCGCAAGTACAGCCGTTCTTGTGCAAGAACCCACAGAGCAGCCACACTGCCCGCCTGCTCTTGCGCAAGGAAATTTACAGTACGGCGTGGTAAGAGAGGGTGCCTTGCGCAAGAGCTACGCTCTTTTCTAAGGGTATGTCTACACTACCACCCTAGTTCGAACTAGGGTGGTTAATGTAGGCATTCGAAGTTGCAAATGAAGCCCGGGATTTAAATATCCCGGGCTTCATTTGCATCTTGCCGGGCGGGCGCCATTTTTAAATCCCCTTAGGTCGAACTCCGTGCCCGCGGCTACATGCGGCACGGAGTAGGTAGTTCGAATTAGGATCTCTAATTCGAACTACCGCTACTCCTCGTGGAATGAGGTGTACTGGTAGTTCGAATTAGAGATCCTAACCCGAACTACCTACTCCGTGCCGCGTGTAGCCGCGGGCACGGAGTTCGACCTAAGGGGATTTAAAAATGGCGCCCGCCCGGCAAGATGCAAATGAAGCCCGGGATATTTAAATCCCGGGCTTCATTTGCAACTTCGAATGCCTACATTAACCACCCTAGTTCGAACTAGGGTCGTAGTGTAGACATACCCTAACAGGTGTAAGCTCTTGCACAAGAGGGCAGTGTGGACGCTCGGCAGGGAATTCTTGCGCAAGAAACCTCTATGGCTAAAATGGCCATCGGAGCTTTCTTGGGCAAGAGAGCGTCCACGCTGCCATGGATGCTCTTGTGCAAAAGCTCATCTCACACATGGCAGTGTGGACGTGTTCTTGCGCAAGACTTCTTGCACAAGCACCCTTGCGCAAGATGTTCTTGCACAAGAAGCCGCCAGTGTAGACATAGCCTAAGAGTTTCCTCCCATGAGCAGAATGGATTTTGTGTTGTGCACCAGTACTGTGCTTGTTTGGATGTGCCACTGTGGCACCCAAGTTATTTATAAATATTTTATAAACCTTTACCTTCTCTCTCTGCTGCCATGTCTCCTCCCCTTGCTCCATCAGCTCCCCTGGTGCCTGCTGCCCCCCAACTCCTCACCCTCCTCTGCTGTCCTGACTCCTGCCCTCAGCCCTCCTGCAACCTGCCCCCCTTCACCAGCCCTTCTCTGCCCCCTGTGCCGATTCCTCCAGTAGCCCCACTCTGATCATGTGAGCTACCCCTCCTCACCCCCTCTCCTAACACCTCCCTCTACACACCTGCCCTGCCTCTCTCCTCTGGTTCTGGTCCCTCCCATGCAGGTGTCTGCCCTTCTGCTTCACCCCAGAATCCCCTGGCACCTGCACCTTCCCTTAGCCCTGCACCCTCCTGGTGCCTCCCCCTTCCCTCACTGCCCCTGCCCCCTTTGCCCTCTTTTTCCCTGATGCCACCCCCTCACCACTCTCTGCCCCCGTTCCCCTCCTGCCCCTCTGTGCCCTCACACATGACTTGCTCCATCCCCACCTTTCTCACACCCACCCCTTCTTTCTCAAGCCTTCTCCCAGCACCTCCCCCTCCCCCCTCTAGCCCCCAATGCCCTTACTCTCTCCCCTCCCACTCACACCTCCCCTCCTGCCCTTTTCCTCATTGTCTGCACTTGGCCCCCTAGCATTTGTTTCTCCTCCACCCTGTCCCTTGGTACCTTCTCCTTTCTTCCCCTCCCCCTCTGCACAAGCCCCTTCCTCCCCCTCCTCCTCCCCTTACCTTTCCCCTTACGTTACCTTCTGCCTTCCACTTTGTGGGGCTGGAGTCTGCGCTCGGGCCCCACAAGTCCCCGGATGCCGAACCCGGAGCAAGGCCGCGCAGCACAACGTGGCGCTGAGCAGTTTTAAAGTCCCGGGATGTGATGTCATGTCATGCCCAGGCGTATCCCCGCTCACCTGGGAACGCCACGCATCGTAGCAGCAGCTGGCAGCGCGCGCCGACAACAGGGAACTGGACTTAAAGCAGGGACGAGTTGGGGCTGGGGGGGGGACGCTCTGAGGCCGGGGTGGGAGGACGCGCGGGGGGGGCCGGGGCCTGCTCCAGGCAGGGCCAGGGGAGAGACCCAGCTCCACATATTGGTGGAGCAGGGCTCCCAGCTCTGCTGCCCACACTTCCAGGTTCAGGGCGCGGGGCCCCTTTAGGTGCGGGGCCCGATTCAGGGGAATCGGAGGAATCGGCCTAAGGCCGGCCCTGGCCCCAAGGGTCGGTTCTGGGCCCAGTTCTGTTCAACATCTTTATTAATGACCTGAATGAGTGGATGGATTGAGCTTAGTTTGCAGGTGACACTAAGCTGGGGGAGAGGTATATATGCTGGGGGGCAGGGATAGGGTCCAGAGAGACCTAGACAAATTGGAGGATTGGGCCACAAGAAATCTAATGAGGTTTAACAAGGACAAGTGCAGAGTCCTACAAAGAAGAATCCCATGTACTGCAGTAGGCTAGGGAATCCATTGACTAAGCAGCAGTTCTGCAGAAAAGGACCTGGGGGTTACGGTGGATGAGAAGCTGGATATGAGTCAGCAGGGTGCCCTTGTAGCCAAGAAGGCTAATGGCATATTAGGTTGCATTAGGAGGAGCATTGCCAGCAGATCCAGAGATGTCATTATTCCCCTTTATTCGGCTCTGGGGAGGCCACATCTGGAGTATTGCGTCCAGTTCTGGGGCCCCCACTACAGAAAGGACGTGGACGCATTGGACAGGGTCCAGCAGAAGGCAATGAAAATTATGAGGGGGCTGGAGCACATGACTTACAAGGAGCAGCTGAGGGATTTGGGCTTATTTAGTCTGCAGAAGAGAAGAGTGAGGGGGGGATTTGAGAGCAGCCTTCAACTCCCTGAAGGGGGTTACAAAGAGGCTGGAGAGAGGCTGTTCTCAGTAGTGACGGATGGCAGAACAAGGAGCAATGGTCTCAAGTTACAGCGGGGGAGGTCTAGGTTGGATATTAGGAAAAACTATTTCCTAGGAGTGTGGGGAAGTGCCGGGATGAGTTCCCTTGGGAGGAAGAGTGCTGACCAGCACCCGGTGACTAAGGGGTTAACTCAGATACCTAGCAAAGGTGTTGGCTAGGGAGCCAGGAGAACCAATCGAGGGATGTTAAATATCGGTTAATTGAATAGTCAATTAACCTCATGAATTCTTATCAGTTAGTCGACTATTCTATAGTTCCCAGGGGTGCGGCCAGCAGCCAGTGTGCTCCAGCCCTATTCCCGGGGAGCCCACTGCCACCCTGCATTGCTGCCTCTCTACCAGAGCTGGTCCACGAGGGGAGCCAGTTTAAAAACCAGCCATCCTGCCATCCTGCACTGCAGCAGCCCCTGTCAGAGGGTGGGGTCTGAAATCCCAGACCAGGCGCAAACCTGCCCGCCTGGCTCCCGGCAGGAGCTCTTGTGCATTTCAAAGCGGCAATGCAGCATGGAGCCCGGGGTCAACGGGGGACCCCCACTGACTTCGGGCTCCATGCTGAACTGTCAATTTGAAATGCCACATGGAGCTGGGGTCAGCTGGGGACTCCCCAGCTGACTCCGGGTTTCACGCATGGCAGCGCTGCACAGCTGATCCCAGGCTCAGCTGTGCAGCGCTGCTACTTCAGAGTATCCCCTCTGCCTCCATTTGCTGCTTCTATCTGATAGAAGCATCAAGGTGAGGGAAATCGAGTAGTCAACTAGTCCTTAACATCCCTACTTTAAATGCAGAGCTGCAGCAGGAGTAGGTCCCAGACCTGGTGCAAGCCAGGACTGAGCCATGCTGCTAGCCAGCCTGCTAAAAAAATTACTGCCGGAAGGGGAATGCATGTAGTCTACAGCATTAATGGATAAGCTTTTGCTTATTGGTTAATCGGTTAATCAACTAGACTGTTACATCCCCAGTTGAAATTTGAATTGGATATAGTTCCCTGCCTGTTTTCTTTGAGTGAGAGAGTTAAACCAGGAGTTGAGAGACATAGAATGATTTAAAAACAGGCAGGACCACCATGTCCCCCACAGAATTCAGAGCATGGGAGCAGACTGAACAAAGAGAAAATCAGAAGAGAGTACTAGTAATTTTTCTTTATTTTGTGGTTTGGTTTGAACTGCTCTGTGCGAATCTATGCCTTCCCTCCCCATTTACTACCATCTAAGCATTGTGCCAAGACTTTTCTGTTTTTTAATTTGTTTTCCTTGGTTGCTCTGTAACATCTAGCAACCTTATTGGCAACTGGTCAACCCCTCACCCCCGGACAGGAGGGCAAGAAGTAGGAGGGTAGGAAGGAGCAAAGCTGGCTGTGAGTCCCCTGGACGAGAGCAAGGACAGACAGAGCCTGAGCAAGGGAATTTGGCTGGGCTTTGGGCTCACAGCAGACCAAAGCTTCCCTCTGTTCTGCGCCACCCTCAGGCCTTGCTCTGCTATGCCCAGCAGATGGCTTATCCTAGCTGAGCAGCCATGACTCCAGCAGGAGGCTGCCTCAGGGCACAGCTGCATGGGTCATGCTGGACCACACCAGCATAGATGTCCTCCTGAGGAAGGAGCAGTTCATCTGCCTCCCCACAGGGTAGCCAACCTCCTCCAGCAACCTGGCACCATCTGCACTGGACTCAGGTGTTTGCACCACATAACTCAAGGGTTCACACTGCACCCACAGATGTCCCAAATGCCCTGCCTTGCTGGTGCTGCCCCGCTCACCTTGTTGTAGTACTGCAGCCGGACTGTGTGCCACTGCCCGTCGCTCACGCCACCTGGCACGGACGGCGACACCGTGGTGGTTGACTCGCCTGGGGGGAGAAGGAAGACACTGGTTACCATGGGGCCCAGGAGAGTGGAGGACTCACAGCTGGCGTGGGCAGGGGATCCGAGAGCTCGGAGGATGGGGCTCAGGGTCTGGGGGCACAGGGGTCTGCATTCTGGGGAGCCAGAGGGAGGAGAGGCAGGGTTAGGACACCTGAGAGCAGGGCAGCTGGGGTGAGGGGTGAGGGCTGGTGTGCTGAGGGAAGCCAGGCCTGGAGCCGGGAGGGAAAGGGGGATTCAGGCCCAGGGCTGTGGAGATCTGAGGGAAGCCATGCCCGAGATTGAGGGGGGCAAAGGGGAGCTAAGCCTGGGACTGAGGGGAGCTGAGAGGAGCCAGACCAGGCCGAAGGGAACAAAGGGGAATTGGGCCCGGGGATGAGGGGGACAAAGGGGAGCCAGGTCTGGTGTCGAAGGGCCCAAAGGGGCAAGTGGAGCTGGACCCCAGGCTGAGGAGAGCTACAGGGACCCGGGACCAGGGGGGCAAAAGGGAGCTGGCCTGAGGGCACTGAGTGGGCTGGGGCAGAGTGGGGCAAAAGGGAGCCAGGCCAGGCCAGGCCCTACCTGCTGAGAAGGTGAGCTGGATCTGCTCATGGACAATCTCCAAGGCCACGAAGTCGTGCTTCTCATTGAAGCGCCCGTTGTACAGGAGCAGCCCGTTCCGCTCCTTGGTGGCGAACCTGCCCAAGGAGGAGACATGAGCCACATCACCCCCCCAGCACACTCTGGAGACCCTGCCCTCATACCCCACCCCCAGCACAGCGAACCCAACCTCCCAGAGCCAGGCAGGAGTCAACTGTTTTGTGTCAAGGTTCAAATTTCTTGGTCAAGGACTTGTCATGTCCAGCCTCCATCGACAGTAATAAAATATCAATAATAGGTTCTGTTCAAACGCATCTGGCTGTCCACCCTTGGCCACCGTCGCCAATTGACTAGCCCTGGACAAGAGCATGACCAGAAGAGGCACCTTGGCCTGTGGGGGGTGCGGACAGATGGCAAGCCTTGGGAGAATTAAGGCATATGACAGGGCAAAGTTAGGGTAAGCATCAGCGCAGAGATAAGGTGGGTGTCAGGCAGAGTTAAGGCAAGCAATTGGGCAGAGTTAAGGGGGCATTGAGCCAGCATTAAGGTGGTGTTGGGCCAGAGTTAAGGGAGCATCAAGACATAGTTAAGGGGGTGTTGTAGAAGTATTAAAGGGGGCACTGAGACAGAGTTAAGATGGGCACTGAACCAGATTTAAGGGGGCTTTAGGGCAAAGATAAAGGGGCACTGGGGTATCATTAAGGGGGCACTGGGACAGAGTTAAGGAGAGCATCCAGGCAGATTTAAGGGGGCATTGGGGAAGAATTAAGGGGGCAGAAGTGCAGAATTAAGGGGCAGAAGGGCAGAGTTAAGGTGATGGAACACACTTCCCTCTCAGTGAACCATGAATTCCAGGATGTGTCATGGCAATTCCATCTTTGGTCTCACCACAGCAATCAGAGTACAAAGGGGGCCATGGGCCTGGCTCCTTGCATCCTCTGATGACATTATTATATGTCAGAGGATATGTCATTCGATGACATATCATATGTGACATGATATGAGGAAGTATGGGAGTTTGGGGGGGCTCAAAGGGAGGTTGCATGCAAAGGGGGCACTCAGTGTTCCTGGGTGTTACTGGTTTAATGTGGTAAGGGGAGAGGGAGTTGTTGTTGCAGAGAACAGCACAGAACTGGAGACAGCAGCAATTGGTGACCTGGTGACTGGCAGACCCAGCTCGGATGGCAGCATCCAGGCAGAATTAAGGGGTTATCAGGGCAGAAGGGCAGAGTTAAGGTGGACAGGCAGAGAAGAGAGGGGCCCAGGCGACCCTGGTTACCGGGATAGAAGATGTGGACAGGCAAGGAGCTGCTATAGGGGATACTGGAGGCTCAGCTGGAAGAAGGGGGCTTCTGAACAGGGCAGGGGGAGAGCAGGCAGAGCCCACCTGGCTGCAAGGGAGATTCAGACTTGCTGGACTGAGGGAGGCCAGGACTACAAGCCTGAGAGATCCTTTGCTGCGTTCAAAGCTCAATAAACCCTTGACCATGACACATGTTCTCTGTTTGCATCCAATCCTGTACAAAGTGGGCCAAGGGAGAAGTGGATGTAAGGCTCATGGTTTGCTGGCTAGAGTTGTGGTATTTGTGAGCGCGTATCATTGCAGTACTTGAAGATATGAACGTGTCTGCATTTCAAATGTTAGCTCCTGCAGTAACACAAACAGAGGAGCGAGCCAGCGCGCCTAGGAAAGGCTATTCAGGTTGATTGGGCCACCAAGGAACAGTCAATGGGCAATAAAGCATGAGAGGCACCAACTCCACTGAATGGACTTTTCTGTAAACCTTCAGTCTGGAATGTAGGCCTTGGTGTCCACCTGCAAAGAACAGGTGCATGCATGAACAGGTGCCTTGCCCACGTGACTCCAAACACCATCTTGGGACATACTTTTACACAGCGAGAACAACGGGATTCCCTTCACATGGCGGCCCCTGAAATTCCTCCAGTAGTGCTTTTCACCTCTGGAGGATCTTTATTATGGGGATTTATTATGAAGATTTGTTATAGTGATTCTCTATAGCCTAGTAAAGAGGAGAGATTAGAAGTTGATAATGTATGGGCAGGAGCTGATGAAAAGAGTCCCAGACAGTTAAAGAGTGGCACATTATATAAGTGCTTGCATACAGATCCTAGAAACTCAAAAAAAGGATTGCTGACCATTTAACAGCAGATGTACTCCAGAGACTTGACTTAATCCAGCAGATTATTCCATCAGTCCTACCAACCTGTACCCAGAACTTTGCATTTGGTGTATGTATTTGATTCCTTTAGCAATTTTAACCCTTTCTTTCTTTCTTTCTTTCTTTCTTTCTTTATAAATAAATCATTAGATTTTAGATTCTAAAGGATTGGCCATCAGCCAAGATCTGAGTTATATGTTGACCTGGGAATGTGGCTGCTCCTTTAGGATCAGAAGAAATTTTTTATTTGGTGAGACTGGTTTTCATAAATTCTCATTTGGTGGCGGTACTGGTGGTGGCACAAGAAAATGAGAATGTCTGAGGGAACTGCTTGTGTGACGTTATTAGACGGGGAGATGAATATACAAATCATTGTTGCAACCACTGTTATATAATTGCACCAAATCTTGTACTAAGTGGGCCAAGTGAGGTGTCTACTGAAAGCTGATGCTTTGTTGATTCTGTTGATAGTGATCATATGCAGGTATTGTTTTTGTATTTGAAGCTGAGTATTGGCGCTGTACTTGTACTGGGAGATCAGCAGGAGGCTTGGCTAACCTGTTGTGAAAGGGCAGCCAGTCAAGTGAAGAGCAGCACTGGGCTGACAATGCACCTCAGGTGGTGCCACTCCACATCTGATGAGCTTTGCTGTGAATGTTCAGACCAGCAGGTAAGCGATGGCTGCTGCCTGAAAAGGACTGAGTCATGCCTGGACAGGTGACTTGCTCATGTGACAGACTCCATCACGGGACATAATTTCACACAGTGAGAACAATGGGATTCCCTCCTAATGGGCAAGGGTGTAAAGAAGGCCATGAGGACGCCCCCATTTTTGTCTTCAATTACCTCTGAAGGATCTCTGCTATGAACTAAAGCCTAAGGATTGATGACCCATCCTCACAGAGGGTGTATTCCAGAGACTTGTTGTAAGACAGTGGATTATTCCATCCCTGCTACAAGCCCGCACCAAGAACTTTGCAAATGGCATGTTGTAATTTGATTCCTTTTAATAATTTGAACTCTCATCCTTTCCTTCTTTTATTAATAAACCTTTAATTTTAGATTCTAAAGGACTGGCCCAGCATGCTCTTTTGGGTAAGATCTGAGGTATACATTGACCTGGGAATGTGGCTGGTCCTTTGGGATCAGGAGAACCCGTTTGGAGTTGGTGAGATTGGCTTTCATAACCTCTCACCTGTATAAGGAGTGGTGCTGGTGATGACACAGGAGAACCGGAGTCTGAGGGAATTGCTTGTATGGTTTCTGGTTAGCCAGTGTGGCAAACAGAAGTGCTCTTGGTGACTGGCTTGGTGTCCTATAGTGGAAGACCCCCAGTCTTGGGCTGTAAGTAGCCCCGTTGCCAAGCAATTTGCTCTGAATTAACCCTCTCAGCAGTGTCCCCCAGAACACCTGTGTTACACCCCCAGTCAGTGACCAGAGAGGTGGCAAGGGACCTGCAGAGTAGCTGACCTGCATGTGTGGGGAGATACTGGGCAAGGCCCAGGGCTCAGATCATGGCAGCCTCACCTCCCTGAGGCCCAAGGACTCTGGGGCTATGTCTACACTCGCAGCTTCTTGAGCTAGAAATATGCAAATGAGGCTAAGTGTGGAATATTGCGGAGCCTCATTTGCATACCTAATGAGCCGCCATTTTGCAGAAGAGGCCTTGCGCTAGAAGGAGCTGTCTACACTGCCCCTTCTTGAGCAAGAAAACCCCTCTTGCGCAAAGCCGTTATGCTGATTATTTTCAGGAATAACAGCGTTGTGCAAGAGGGGTTTTCTTGCTCAAGAAGGGGCAGTGTAGACAGCTCCTTCTAGCGCAAGAGCCTCTTCCGCAAAAATGGTGGCTCATTAGGTATGCAAATGAGGCTTGGCAACATTCCACACTTAGCCTCATTTGCATATTTCTGGGGCAAGAAGCCGTGAGTGTAGACATAGCCTGGGAGCTCAGGGGCCGCTGGGCTGGCTCTGTGGCTTCCTCAGCCCCATGGCTGCCAGGGAAAATGATTATAATCAGACTGGGACAGCAGGGGGCTCTGGGTCAGGACTGCGGGGCCAGTAACCACAGTACAAGCAAGGTACCAGTGACACAGGGAAAGGCAGGCGAGAAGCCCGGGAGGCCAAATGTAGCTTGCTGGGGAAGGACTGAGAGCTGGGGGAGCTGGGAGCACTGGGGGATACTGGGGTCTGGGAAGGGCTGAGGATGCTGGCAGGCATCGGAGGCACTGAGGAGGCTGGAGGCTGCTCCCTGGCAGCTCTAGAAGAGAATGTCCCTCTGCAAATGGCAGGCAAGGCTGGGGGGGGCATTGCCCTCATGGCCCCCCCGGCTAGTGCCCCCCAGCATTGCCCTGCCTGCTGGGACACAAGGAACAAGAAGGGGCTCAGCAGGAAGCTCATAGATCAATTCCAGCCCAAGTTCATGAGCCCAAGTCAAAGCTTCTCTTGCCTGCTGCAGACATTGGGACCCTGGTGGCTGTCTGCCGCTGTGGGGCCCAGTTACAAATGGTGTTACAGGTGCTGGGGCAGCACCTCAGGACCCCGTGCTGCACCAGCATAAGCCATGCCCTGACTAGACGCAGCCTCACTGGGGAAACTGAGGCATGGAGAGAGGCTGTGACTTGCCCAAAGACACCCAGCAGAGCAGTCAGATGTCCTGAGTTCAGCACTCTGTCCCTGCCCCCTCCAGTGCATGCAGCATGCTGCCAAGTGCTGCTCCGTCGGACCTGAGCCATGTCCAGCACTGGGCAGTGGGCAGGTGCCCACCAGCCTTGCCCAGCCAGGATCTTCCCCTTGGCCCCCAGTGCTGACTGAAGCACTCCCCGCCAGCTATTTGCCAGGCTGTGGGGCTGCGGGAGGGGCTGTCATCCCGCCCAGTCTGAATACCAGGCTCTGCCCCAGCCCACTTGCGAGGCACAACTCGTTACCCACTGTCAGTGTGCAGCAGCCCCCCGCAGGGGGACAGCCCCAGCCACTCCAGGCCCAGCCCTGCCACAGCTCGCAGCCCAGGACAAAGGGCCCCGACTGCCCTGCAGGGAGCTGTGGCGGCTCCAGCCCTTTGTGCTGGCTGACAATGGCTGGAGCTGGTGGGATTATGGGGAGGGGGCCAGGCCCATTGATGAGAGTTGTGATCTCATCAGAGCTCCTCAGGATAATCCCCTCCCGTCCCCACACTCCGCCTCAGATGGGTGGGGCGGCCCGGGCGGGGGCACTGCGCTCCACCCAAGGCCTGAGGCAGGGGCGCCAACTGTTCCAGTCCCAGCCTTGGGGGATCTTCCAAGGTGCCAGGCCTGGGCAAGGGCTGCTGAGGAGCCTGCAGGAAGGTGCCAGGGCACAGGCACCCCACCCCCTCCCGTCACCTCCAGCCGGACAGGCCCTGCAGTGAGCAGAGGGGCTCCCGGATAAGTGTCTTGCTAGCAAACAACGGGCTCATTCTGGAGTAGGATAAGGGGCTTGGCGGGGGGAGGAGAATGCCCCCGGCCAGTGCCCCCCAGCACTCCCATGAGGGCAATGCCCCCCCCCGGCTAGTGCCCCCCAGCACTCCCATGAGGACAATGCCCCCCCCTGGCTAGTGGCTCCCCCAGCACTCCCATGAGGACAATGCCCCCCCCGGCCAGTGGCTCCCCCAGCACTCCCATGAGGACAATGCCCCCCCCGGCGAGTGCCCCCCCGGCACTCCCATGAGGACAATGCCCCCCCCCCAGCTAGTGCCCCCCAGCACTCCCATGAGGGCAATGCCCCCCCGGCACTCCCATGAGGGCAATGCCCCCCCGGCACTCCCATGAGGACAATGCCCCCCCCCAGCTAGTGCCCCCCAGCACTCCCATGAGGGCAATGCCCCCCCTGGCTAGTGCCCCCCCGACTCTCCCATGAGGGCAATGCCCCCGCCCAGCTAGTGCCCCCCCAGCACTCCCATGAGGGCAATGCCCCCCCAGCTAGTGCCCCCCTGGCACTCCCATGAGGGCAATGCCCCCCCGGCACTCCCATGAGGGCAATGCCCCCCCGGCTAGCGCCCCCCCGGCACTCCCATGAGGGCAATGCCCCCCTGGCTAGCGCCCCCCCGGCACTCCCATGAGGGCAATGCCCCCCCCGGCTAGTGCCCCCCCAGCACTCCCATGAGGGCAATGCCCCCCCCAGCTAGTGCCCCCCCAGCACTCCCATGAGGGCAATGCCCCCCCCCCGGCTAGTGGCTCCCCCAGCACTCCCATGAGGACAATGCCCCCCCCGGCCAGTGGCTCCCCCAGCACTCCCATGAGGGCAATGCCCCCCCCCGGCTAGTGCCCCCCAGCACTCCCATGAGGACAATGCCCCCCCCCGGCTAGTGGCTCCCCCAGCACTCCCATGAGGACAATGCCCCACCCGGCCAGTGGCTCCCCCAGCACTCCCATGAGGACAATGCCCCCCCCGGCGAGTGCCCCCCCGGCACTCCCATGAGGACAATGCCCCCCCCCCAGCTAGTGCCCCCCAGCACTCCCATGAGGGCAATGCCCCCCCTGGCTAGTGCCCCCCCGGCACTCCCATGAGGGCAATGCCCCCCCGGCACTCCCATGAGGGCAATGCCCCCCCGGCTAGTGCCCCCCCGACTCTCCCATGAGGGCAATGCCCCCGCCCAGCTAGTGCCCCCCCAGCACTCCCATGAGGGCAATGCCCCCCCCAGCTAGTGCCCCCCCAGCACTCCCATGAGGGCAATGCCCCCCCCCCGGCTAGTGCCCCCCAGCACTCCCATGAGGGCAATGCCCCCCCGGGTAGTGCCCCCCCGTCACTCCCATGAGGGCAATGCCCCCCCCGGCCAGTGCCCCCCCGGCACTCCCATGAGGGCAATGCCCCCCCGGCTAGCGCCCCCCAGCACTCCCATGAGGGCAATGCCCCCCCGGGTAGTGCCCCCCCGTCACTCCCATGAGGGCAATGCCCCCCCCGGCCAGTGCCCCCCCGGCACTCCCATGAGGGCAATGCCCCCCCGGCTAGCGCCCCCCCGGCACTCCCATGAGGGCAATGCCCCCCCGGCCAGTGCCCCCCCAGCACTCCCATGAGGGCAATGCCCCCCCAGCTAGCGCCCCCCCGGCACTCCCATGAGGGCAATGCCCCCCCAGGCCAGTGCCCCCCCAGCACTCCCATGAGGGCAATGCCCCCGCCCAGCTAGTGCCCCCCCAGCACTCCCATGAGGGCAATGCCCCCCCCGGCTAGTGCCCCCCCGGCACTCCCATGAGGGCAATGCCCCCCCGGGTACTGCCCCTCCGGCACTCCCATGAGGGCAATGCCCCCCCGGCCAGTGCCCCACCGGCACTCCCATGAGGACAATGCCCCCCCGGCTAGCGCCCCCCCGGCACTCCCATGAGGGCAATGCCCCCCCTGGCTAGTGCCCCCCCGGCACTCCCATGAGGGCAATGCCCCCCCGGGTACTGCCCCTCCGGCACTCCCATGAGGGCAATGCCCCCCCGGCTAGCGCCCCCCCGGCACTCCCATGAGGGCAATGCCCCCCTGGCTAGCGCCCCCCCGGCACTCCCATGAGGGCAATGCCCCCCCCCGGCTAGTGCCCCCCCAGCACTCCCATGAGGGCAATGCCCCCCCCAGCTAGTGCCCCCCCAGCACTCCCATGAGGGCAATGCCCCCCCCCCGGCTAGTGGCTCCCCCAGCACTCCCATGAGGACAATGCCCCCCCCGGCCAGTGGCTCCCCCAGCACTCCCATGAGGGCAATGCCCCCCCCCGGCTAGTGCCCCCCAGCACTCCCATGAGGACAATGCCCCCCCCCGGCTAGTGGCTCCCCCAGCACTCCCATGAGGACAATGCCCCACCCGGCCAGTGGCTCCCCCAGCACTCCCATGAGGACAATGCCCCCCCCGGCGAGTGCCCCCCCGGCACTCCCATGAGGACAATGCCCCCCCCCCAGCTAGTGCCCCCCAGCACTCCCATGAGGGCAATGCCCCCCCTGGCTAGTGCCCCCCCGGCACTCCCATGAGGGCAATGCCCCCCCGGCACTCCCATGAGGGCAATGCCCCCCCGGCTAGTGCCCCCCCGACTCTCCCATGAGGGCAATGCCCCCGCCCAGCTAGTGTCCCCCCAGCACTCCCATGAGGGCAATGCCCCCCCCAGCTAGTGCCCCCCCAGCACTCCCATGAGGGCAATGCCCCCCCCCCCGGCTAGTGCCCCCCAGCACTCCCATGAGGGCAATGCCCCCCCGGGTAGTGCCCCCCCGTCACTCCCATGAGGGCAATGCCCCCCCCGGCCAGTGCCCCCCCGGCACTCCCATGAGGGCAATGCCCCCCCCCGGCTAGCGCCCCCCAGCACTCCCATGAGGGCAATGCCCCCCCGGGTAGTGCCCCCCCGTCACTCCCATGAGGGCAATGCCCCCCCCGGCCAGTGCCCCCCCGGCACTCCCATGAGGGCAATGCCCCCCCGGCTAGCGCCCCCCCGGCACTCCCATGAGGGCAATGCCCCCCCGGCCAGTGCCCCCCCAGCACTCCCATGAGGGCAATGCCCCCCCAGCTAGCGCCCCCCCGGCACTCCCATGAGGGCAATGCCCCCCCAGGCCAGTGCCCCCCCAGCACTCCCATGAGGGCAATGCCCCCGCCCAGCTAGTGCCCCCCCAGCACTCCCATGAGGGCAATGCCCCCCCGGCTAGTGCCCCCCCGGCACTCCCATGAGGGCAATGCCCCCCCGGGTACTGCCCCTCCGGCACTCCCATGAGGGCAATGCCCCCCCGGCCAGTGCCCCACCGGCACTCCCATGAGGACAATGCCCCCCCGGCTAGCGCCCCCCTGGCACTCCCATGAGGGCAATGCCCCCCCCGGCCAGTGCCCCCCCAGCACTCCCATGAGGGCAATGCCCCCCCGGCTAGCGCCCCCCCGGCACTCCCATGAGGGCGATGCCCCCCCCGGCCAGTGCCCCCCCAGCACTCCCATGAGGGCAATGCCCCCGCCCAGCTAGTGCCCCCCCAGCACTCCCATGAGGGCAATGCCCCCCCCGGCTAGTGCCCCCCCGGCACTCCCATGAGGGCAATGCCCCCCCCGGCCAGTGCCCCCCGGCACTCACGTGAGGGCAATGCCCCCCCCCCGGCCAGTGCCCCTCGGCACTCACGTGAGGGCAATGCCCCCCCGGCCAGTGTCCCCCCGGCACTCCCATGAGGGCAATGCCCCCCCGGGTACTGCCCCCCCGGCACTCCCATGAGGGCAATGCCCCCCCGGCCAGTGCCCCCACCGGCACTCCCATGAGGGCAATGCCCCCCCCCGGCCAGTGCCCCCCTGGCACTCCCATGAGGGCAATGCCCCCCCCAGGTACTGCCCCCCCAGCACTCCCATGAGGGCAATGCCCCCCCGGCCAGTGCCCCCCCGGCACTCCCATGAGGACAATGCCCCCCCCGGCCAGTGCCCCCCGGCACTCACGTGAGGACGATGGTGAAGTGGAAGCGCTGACGCAGCCCTCTGACAGTGAGGAAGGAGCGGGCGGGGAAGCTGCGGGTGCCCATCTCGCAGAACGGCTTCTCGTAGCCTCCCGAGGGGCAGTCGCACTTGAAGCCGCCCACCAGCAGGTTGGTGCATGTGCCTCCATTCTTGCAGACACCGGGCATGCAGCGGCCCAGGCGGGTGTTCACCTCACAGTGCTCTCCTGCAGGTAGGGTGGCCGTCAGGACCTTGCCAGCACCACACCACCCCCCACCCCAGAGCACATGCTGCTGGGCCCCAGTTGGCACTGGGACAGGGCACGGCACCTGACAGCACCCCTGCCTGAGCTCTCCCCATTCCCCTCCCAAAGGCCCCACTAGCCCAAGCCCCGCTGAGCCACTCCATGGCCAGCCAGCAGGCGCCAGTTCCCCACTGCCCAGCACCAGGTCAGGGGCATTGTGCTTGGGGGGTTTCTGACCCTGCGGGGCATGTGCTCCAGACCCCACTCACAGCCAGGCTCTCTCTGACCTAGCTCCCTGGGCTGGCAGCACCGGCCGGGGGTTGTCCTGCATAGCTAGGGGCTCCACTGGCTGTCTGGCAAAGGCCCTGGGGTGCATGCCTGGCTGGAGCCCAAAGGCAGGAGCAGGACACCGGCTGCATGGCTGGAGTGAAGCCCTCCAGCTGTGGGGAAGGATGTCAGGAAAGGGGAGCTGCGGGAGCAGGGGGCACGGTGAGTTACAAACAGTGTGGGATGTGCAATCCTTGGGATGTGCAGGACACAGGTGGGACCTGGAGAGCTGGGGATGGGGCAAGCCGGGGGTAGGGCAAAGCCTGTGGCCCGGGGACAAGACAGCCCCTGGCGGGGAGGGGAACAGGGAGGCAGTGTGGCCTGCAGCACTGGTCTGCATTGAGAAGAGCTGGATTCTGTTCCTGCCTTTGCTGGGAGATGTTGGGAGACCCCCCTTGTGCCTCAGTTCTCCAGCCAGGGCTAAGGCCCTGACCATCAGAGCACTGCAGCTGGAAAGCATCATGACCCCTTCTACAGATCATAGACCTGGCCTGCTGGAAGGGGGCCCGCTGCCTTTTAGCATGGCCTCCGAGAGACGCCCTTGCCCTGCTGCATTATTCCAAGCCCCCCTTAGCTCCAGCTTTCCAACTTCCGGTGCAGGCTGGCATCTCCCTCTTGGCTCTGCCCCTTCCCCCCCAGCTTGTTCAGCAGCAGGGGGAAATCTGGAGTGTGGCTCTGGGTTTCTTCCCCACTGAAAGTAAAAGTGGCACACCAGGGAGACTGGGCACCTACAGCTCCCACAGCAGCCTTGGCTCCCTCTCTGCATCTGCCTCTTGGGGACCCAAACTACTGGGTTGGGATGAAGCCAACAATTGGGGTCACCAAGGGGCAGGTGTCTGGGGGCAGCCAGACACACGCGCCCCTCCCCCATCTTCTTATTGCCAGATTTACTCCTCCTCATCCTGTTCAGCCCCATCCCCCATCAGCCCCCACTGCCGCTCCCATCCCTGGTCCCAGGAGGATTTAGGGAAGGAAGGTTTATTTCCAGCCCTTCCCCTAGTGAACAGATTCAAAGTCCAGGGAAACTGTCGCTCTTCCCAGCCTGCAGAGAGGGAGCCAGGTCTGGCATGGAAGCTGTATGAGCCCCCCCCAGGCCCAGCTGCTCCCCCAGACCAGGCCCCCTCACTCAGTGCCAGCAGCTAACAGAGGCTCAGGGCTCCCCAAGCCATAGATGCTGGGCTTGTGTGGCACCACAGGGCAGTGCTCGTGGGTGGCAGGGAGGGGGCTGGAGAGGGGCACAGCTCCTCTCACTGCAGGGCCTGAGTTCCTGGGGGTCCCTCCCACTCTAGGCCTAGCTGCCCTGACCATGGGGCTGAGCATCTCTGACAGCCCTTAGGAGACCGTCCCTGGACACACAGAGCCCAGCCAGGTGCTGAGCCAGCCCAGACAGTCCTCCCTTCCAGCGTCCCTGAGCAGCCCCCGGCAAGTGCAGGACCAGTGCCTCAGGCAATGGTGCCAGAGCCTGGGGGCAGCCAGGCAGGGTGGGGAGAGGCCAGGTCATGGTGTGGGTGGTGTCCCTGTGAGGAGCAGGCCAGATGGGGGCGGGGGCGGCTGAAGCTCTTAGCAAGTGCTAAGAAGGGACAGGGCAGGCAGGGGGCTCAGCTTAGCAAGAAAGGCGGCTGGCTGTGTTCTCAGGCTGGAGCTGGGCCTGGGCAGCCCTCAGGCTCACAGCACAGCCTCCAGCAGGGCTCAGGGCTCCAGCCCTGGCTGCAGCCACGGCAGACTATACTTGTGGTGGACATGCTCTACTGCAGGGGCTGGGACAGAAGCCATGGGCCCATGCCAACAGACATGACTGAGACGTGGCCATTGCTGGGCTGGATTTGAACCAGTGCCTTGGGTGGGTGAAGGGGGTAAAGGGACCCCCATGCTCCAGCCCTCAGAGCCAGCCAGCAGAGGCCCCAGGAAGTGGAGAGGGATGGCAGGACAGGGAAACAGAGGAGAGTATGGATGGATGAGGGGATGGAGGGGAGTGCGATCAGAAGAGGGGACAGAAGGTGCTGCCGGATGGGGCGACAGATGGGGAGGGTCAAACAGAGGGACATAGGAGGTTGCTGGATGGGGGTACAGACAGGGATGGACGGAGGGGGTGGATGGATGGAGAGGACAGATGGGGATGGAGAAACTGGGGGATGGAGGGGTTGCCAGATGGGGGTACAGACTAGGGATGTAAGAGACTAGTCAAGTGATTACTTGCTTCCGCCCCCCCCCCCTTTGCTGCCTCTATCAGCAAGGGGGGGAGCAAGTGCCAGTGCTGGGGGGAGCCATCTTAAAAGTTGGTTCCCCAGCACGGTCTCCACCAAGGGGCATGGGAGGCAGAGGCACAGTGGGGGACTGGGACCAGGAGCTAGCCCCACTGCGGCTCTGCCCCCTTATCGATTAATTGAGCAGTCGATGGAATTCCATCGACAGCTCGATTAGCTGATTAAATGAAATGTAACGTCCCTAGTACAAACGGGGCGGTGGAGGGGTTTGCCAGATGGGAGGGCAGACAGGAATGGACGAACAGGTGGACAGAAGGAGTTGCTAGATGTGGGATACAAAGAGGGACAGACAGACAGGAGGATGGAGGGAGCTGCTGGATGAGGAGGACAGATGGGGATGGACAAATAGGGAGACAGAAGGGTTTTCTGGATGGGGGTTGTGACAAGGTGTCTGCTCCGCACTGGCCCTTTAAGGGTAAAACCCAGCCCTGGGAGAGGGCAGAGAGCGCAAAGCCCACAGCTGTGGCAGGTACTAGTTAATTAGGGCCCAGCTGAGGGGAGTATAAATAAAGTCTTCTGGCGAGGAGGACACAGACTCACTCTTGTTCCAGTGCAGAGTAGTAGGGACGTGGCTGCTAGGGAAGATGGAGGCTTCCTGTCTTGAGGTGTCTG
Source organism: Pelochelys cantorii (assembly GCA_032595735.1). Classification (NCBI taxonomy): domain Eukaryota; kingdom Metazoa; phylum Chordata; order Testudines; family Trionychidae; genus Pelochelys; species Pelochelys cantorii. The sequence goes on from CM064353.1 coordinate 16,757,796, forward strand.
CAGGGCCTCAGGTGACCACAGCTGCAGAGAGGTGGCCAAGATAGCTGAAGGCAGCAGGTCCATGCCCCTTTGCCAATGGTGAATGGCCATTTCAGGCTGTAGTTTGCCCGAGGCAGGGGCTAGATGACAACTGGCAGTGGGTCACTGAGGCAAGGTGGGTGTAGTGGAACTGGGGTTCCCTGGGAGTGGAGGACCCCAGAGTGTGGGAGCACTGTGATAGGGCAGTGCCCAGAGGTGGAGGGAAAAATAGGTAACTAGGGGTGAGACACTGGTTGCAAGGGGGTGCTCCAGGACTGAATGAGCTAATTCCTGAGCGACCAGCAAGAGGTACCTGTGGCAGTGAGTGCTCACCTGTTTATAAGGGTACAGATGGGGACAGACAAACTGGGAGCTGGGAGGGTTGCTGGATGGGGGGGGGACAGTCAGTGATGGACAAACAGGGGGCAGGGGGGTTGCTGGATGGGGTTACAGTCAGGGATGGACAGCCGGGGGCAAAGGAGGGGCCAAAGGAGGGCAGCCGGACAGGGCTGGCTGGACAGAAGAGGCACCGTGTGGGGATGAAGCCTTTCCCACGTGAAGAGGGCGAGGCTCACCAGTGAAACCAGCCTGGCACTGGCAGGTGTAGCCACCCTCGCGGCTGCGGCACCACCCGTTGCGGCCGCAGGGGCTGGAGTAGCACAGGTCGATCTCGCTCTCGCAGTATTCGCCAGTGAAGCCAGCGGGACAGCGGCAGCGCAGGCCGCGGACAGGGTGGATGGGCCGGAAGAGGACTGTGTCAGAGGCCAGGAAGGGCGCGGAGCTGTCGAAGCGCAGCACGGAGACGCAGCGCATGTAGTTCTCGCAGGGCTCCCGCAGGCAGACGTTGTCGTCAAAGGGCAACACCCGCTGCTCCGAGATGGTGGCCAGCAGCGTGCGGTTGAGGTAGAGCCGCTCCTGCAGGTCCTCGGAGGGGATGTAGCGCCCCCCCCGAGCCCCGCCCGGCAGCAGCACTGAGAGGCTGACGTTGAGGATGCGGGCAGCCTGCACGTCTGTGTCGTTCTGGATGCTGAAGAGCACCACATGCTGGCGGGGTGCCGCGAGCACAGCCGCCACCCCCTGCAGGAAGCGCGCCAGCCGTGGCGAGAGGAAGTGCTCCTGAGACATGTTCTCCAGGCGCAGCGTGATGCTGTTGGTCAGCATCTCGTCCGTGATGATGGTCACCTGCAGGGTGCACTGTGCTGCCACGCTGTGGATGCCATCTGCCGACAGAGAGAGGAGGGTGAAGGGTGAATGCCTGCCGGGCTGCACAGCGGGGCCTGAACTGACACCCCTGAGGCGCTGCAGCTGATCCTATCATGGAGAAAAGGCTTTCTCCAGCCCCTGAGTCGACCACAGAGGCCCCAGGCTGCAGGTCAGGAGTATGGGGCATCGGTAGACCTGGGATCCCAGGGCTGAGCTAGCAGAGGCTGCAGGTCAGGAGTGAGGGGCACCGGCAGAGCTGGGTGGGAGACTAGTTGCCTAATTCTCCCAAAAGCTTCTGGGAGCTGCTCCTGCCATCCCAACATGAGCCCTGCACCCCTGCCCACCCGACCTGTTGCCTGCCGTTGGCCTCCCTGGAGACCCAGATTCACACTAGAGATTAGGTCACAGCAACACACTTGCAGGTTCCAATATGACAAGGTGGGGATTGCAATCTGCCCTCAGCCCATTCAGTTCCCATGGCCTAGAACTGGGCTTGTTCCCCGCACCAGGCTTGGGGGAAGGGTCCCCCTGCGACATGAGTTTGAGTCCATGAGCAGGAGTGATGTTATCAGACTAAATTATTGAACCGCTGTTCTCTGGTTGCACCAAATCCTGTCCAAAGTGGGCCAAGGGAGAAGTGGATGCAAGGCTCACGGTTTGCTGGCTAGCATTGTGCTATTTGTGAGTGTGTATCATTGCGGTACTTGAAGATATGAACATTAGCTGTGTGTCTGCATTTCATTGCAGTAACATGCACAGAGGAGCAAGCCAGCTCTGCCCCTGCTCAAACCCACTTTGTCCCAAGCTCCTCCCCTTCACCTTTGGGCCACATGCCATTCCTCACCACATCCCCTCTCCCCATTACCACGTCAAGCCCAGCTCTGGCCTGGTGCCCCATGAAGACAGAGGGGGAACTCAGCCATGGGAGACCGGGCCCAGTTCTGGAGAGGGGACAGAGCCCAAGAATCCAGCCTGGCACTGAGGTGAGGGATGGCACACACTGTGGCTTGATGTCATCCTGGAGGAGAAAGGGAGATCTGGACACAGGGGCCTGGAGAGGGCAGCAGGATCCCTGCCCTAGGGCTGCCTGGGTGGCAGGACAGGTGGCCTCAGACAAGGATGAAGTCAGGATGGGTGCTGCCCAGGGCCTGGGTCCAGGCAGCAGGGAGAAGGAACCCAGCACATGCCTGTCAGAGCCTATGCCCAGCCCCACAGTTGCCTGTCACTGAGCGAGATGCAGCCATGATGGCCCACAGCACCAGCCCCTGCCCACACATGCCACAGCAACACCCCCAGCATGCCCAGTGTCATGCCACTCGCTGGGAGGTGCCAGCCATATCCCCTGCCAGGTCAGACCCAAAGGGCTCAACTCAGTTGATGGCAGAGCCCTGTGAGCGGGTCACCTGTCCCCCCCATGGGTAGAGGGGGCACATGAGTTGTGTCTTCAAACAGGCCCTTAGGAAGTGGGGCAGATTGGGAGTAGGGGCAGGGAAGAAGCTGGCAGGGGCCAAAGAAAGTGTGTAGAGCTGCTCTCATCATTAGCCCTGCCCCACTGCCAGTCTGTCCCTGCCAGCCCCCAGAGCCACTCTGCGTGCCGCCTCCCCCCCCCCCCATGTCCTGGAGTCATCTGATGTTCCAACCCCCCTGAGACATCTGCTCCCCCTAGAGCCATTTGCCCCCAAACCCTGAAGCCAGTGTGCCCCAGTGACCCCCTAGATCTACTCTGCCCCCACCAGGCCCCAATGCCCATCCATTCCCCCTAGCCACTCTGAGATCTACACCCTCCCTGAACCAATCTACCCTGCCTAGCATTGCTCTGCCCCCCACAGTGGGTCTGCCCATCTCAACTGGGCCCACCTGGGCCAGGGGTTTGGCAGTGAGCTGTCTGTCTCGCAGACACATGCGCCCTGAGAATGTCAGCCTGCGGGAGTTGGAGAAGGGACACGTGTCATACTGGGAGACTATTCAGCCCCTGGGCCTCATCACATTGCTCCATGCTATAGCAGTGAGAACAGAACAGACATACCCCTTCCCTCCAATGGCCTCTTTCTGTGGGGAGCCTCTCTCAAATAGAAACTGTGTAGGGGATATGACACTTGGCTGCACATCCAGCAGCAGGCTGTCATCTCTCTCACTCTCTCACACACAAGCACCAATTCATCACAATGCTCAGCCCGGTTTCAGCCAGGGATCTCAAAGCACTGTGCAAAGGCAGATCCGTAGACTCACCCCATAAAACAGCTGGAAATACTGAGGTGTGAGGAAATGGGTCATCCAGGAGGTGAGTAACCCTGATCTAACCACTAGATCTCACAGTACCACTCAAGACTAGGTACAGACCACATGCATCTTGACTCCCAGTCCTGTCCTCAGCCCACCTTCAGACTTTGCACTGGTGCCCACATCCACATTCTCCCTTCCTTAAGTGTGCTGCCTCTCCCCAGAGGTGGCTGCAGCCCAGTGGGGCTCTATCAGCTGGGCAAGGAAACACTGCTGGGAACTGTGACATTTCATTGGGGAAAGACAAGATGAGGCTCCAGCAGACTCATAGAATCCTGAGGTTGGAAGAGACCTCAGGAGGCCATTGAGTCCAACCCTCTGCCCAAAGCAGGACCAGCCCCAGCTCAATCATCCCAGCCAGGGCTTTGTCAAGCCGGGACTTAAAAACCTCTAGAGATGGAGATTCCACCCTCTTTCTAGGGAACCCATCCCAGGGCTTCCCCACCCTCCTAGGGAAATAGCTTTTCCTACTATCCAACCTAGACCTCCCCCACTACAACTTGAGACCATTGCTCCTTGTTCTGTCATCTGCCTCCACTGAGAACAGCCTCTCTCCTTCCTCTTGGGAACCATCCTTCAAGTAGCTGAAGGCTGCTACCAAATCCCCCTTCACTCTTCTGCAGACTAAATAAGCCCAAATCCTTCAGCCTCTCCTCATAAGTCATGTGTCCAGCCCCCTAATTATTTTCATCATCTTCCACTGGACTCTCTAATTTGTCCATATCTTTTCTGTAGGGTGGGCCTCAAAAATGGATGCAATACCCCAGATGTGGCCTCACTAGTGCCAAATAAAGGGGAATAATCACTTCTCTGGATCTGCTGGCAATGCTCCTCCTAGTGCACCCTAATATGCCGTTAGCCTTCTTGGCTACAAGGGCACACTGTTGACTCATATCCAGCTTCTCATCCACTGTAATCCCCAGGTCCTTTTCTGTACAAACTGAGCCAGCAAGCTGAACTGGGAAGGGGACTAAGTGAGAGGTTGACCAGGGAGCTAAGAGAGGCCCTGGTTCAGTATGCATGCAGCTGTAGGCTATGGCCTGAGCCTGGAGAGCCATGCCCAGGTGGTGCTGCAAGGCTGAGGCTGCAGACAGCAGCCCCCAACATCCTTCTCAGGGCAATGTGAACTGCTCTCATTCACTGCTGCCGGTTGTTCACCCTGAAGCCTAAGGGCGGCATGCTCTGCTTGGCTATTTCAATACCAGTCAGTTCCGTGGAATCTTTCTCCCAGTCTGGGATAGAGCCTGGATGTATGTGAGTGGGGCCTAGGGCTGTGAGGATGGAGCCTAAGGTGGGAAGAGTCCAGGCCCTTGCAAAATCCACGGGTCCTTTTTCCAAAACTGTGAGGAACCAGACACAACATGAGAGGGAGTCTGAGCTCATGCCCCTTCCACATATCCTAAGAAGCATGGGGGGCAGAGTGGCTGTGTCCCAGGCCCCAGTGGGAGACATTTACTGAGTGCCCAGCCCCCACTTAAGTCTGTCCATCTGTCTCTATGTCCAGGCTGGAATTCACTCCCCCCACCACAGAGCCCTCCCCCCCGGCACAGGTCCCCAACTCTCCTGTCTCTGCAGGCTGCTCCCCTTCCCCCAAAACCTCCTCCCCACCCTTCCTCTCCTCCTAGATGGGACATTCCTGAGCCAGGCCCAACTCCCCAGCAGGCAGCCACTGGCTCAGCAAACGTAGGCTATGTCTACACTCGTGATTTCTTGTGGCAGAAATATGCAAATGAGGCTAAGCGTGGAATATTGCCGAGCCTCATTTGCATACCTAATGAGCCACCATTTTTGCAGAAGAGGCTCTTGCACCAGAAGGAGCTGTCTACACTGCCCCTTCTTGTGCAAGAAAAATCCTCTTGCACAATGCCGTTATTCCTGAAAATAATCAGCGTAACGGCACTGCACAAGAGGGGTTTTCTTGCGCAAGAAGGAGAAGTGTAGACAGCTCCTTCTGGCGCAAGAGCCTCTTCTGAAAAAATGGTGGCTCATTAGGTATGCAAATGAGGCTCGGCAATATTCCACACTTAGCCTCATTTGCATATTTCTGGTGCAAGAAGCTGAGAGTGTAGACATAGCCATAGAGTCCTGGGTGCCCAGCCCAACACTAAAGGGCTCTTGGGCTGAAGTGCAGATGTCTCTGATGCCTGGGGCAAGGTTGAACCCAGCTAGAAAACTCACAGGCACCTTGCCATACCCTGCACCAGGTAGCCTCCCTGGGCCTGAAATAGTGAAGCTGCTGGTCTGGAATGAGGGCCACTGGCAGAGTTAGGAGGAAGACCAAGGCTAGGCTAGCAGGGACTGAGGGGCACCATCAGAGCTGGGGGATGGGGGCAGCAGGGGCTGCAGGTCAGAAGGAAGAGGCATCAAAAGAGCTAGGGGAGTGGGGGTAGCAGGCCGGGAGGGAGGGGCACCAGCAGAGCAGGGAGGTTGGAGGGAGCAGGGACTGCAGGCTGGGAGGAAGGGGCACCAGCAGAACAGGGAGGTTGGGGGGGCAAGGGCAGCAGGCTGGGAGGGAGGGGCACCAGCAGAGCAGGGAGGTTGGGGGGAGCAGGGACTGCAGGCCGGGAGGGAGGGGCACCAGCAGAGCAGGGAGGTTGGGGGGAGCAGGGGCTGCAGGCCGAGAGGGAGGGGCACCAGCAGAGCAGGGAGGTTGGGGGGAGCAGGGGCTGCAGGCTGGGAGGGAGGGGCACCAGCAGAGCAGGGAGGTTGGGGGGGCAGGCCAGGAGGGAGGGGCACAAGCAGAGCGGGGAGGTTGGGGGGAGCAGGGACTGCAGGCCGGGAGGGAGGGGCACCAGCAGAGCAAGGAGGTTGGGGGGGCAGGCCAGGAGGGAGGGGCACAAGCAAAGCGGGGAGGTTGGGGGGAGCCAGCTCTAGCAGACCCTTCTGCAATGTGAACACATTCCCAGCTCTGTTCATTGTTTGACAAAGGACAGTGGCTGCCATGGCAACGGCCAGCGCATCTCTCTCGGATGGGCGCCCCATCCTCCAGGGGCAGGGCCCCCCATCTCTGCCAGGGCTCCTCACTCCTGACCTATAGCCCCTGCTTGCCCAGCCTTGAGCCCTCCCCAGCTCTGCCAGTGCCCCTCCCTCCTGACATATAGCACCCCAGCTCTGCCAGTGCCCCTCACTCCCAAATCACCACCCCCTGCTAGCCTTCAGCCTGTCTCATGGGGGCCCTGCCAGCTCCCCACCACCAACACACCTAGCCCCAGCCCCACTGAGACACGGCTCCAGGGAGGGCAGGCGGGCAAGGGAGTGGGAAAGTACCCCACTGCCCTCGCCCCCTGCATGGCCAGCAGCCCGTGGCTCAGGCTGGCCCACACTGGGTTGCCATGGTTGTGGCAGGAAGGAGCCAGCTATGTAGGGAAGGCTTTTGTTCCCCTGCTTTGCTCTCTTCTCTTGGACTCATGAGACAAACACCCCCTTCCCAGGGCAGCAGGAGGCCCAGTTGGGGGGGGGAGCAGCTGATGAAGGGGAGGCTGCAAGGGGCTCTGGGGATAGTGGGGGAGGTGACAGATGAGGGAGCTGAAGGACTGGCCAGGGTTGAGGAGGTGGGCGAGAAGCTGGCCAGCAGGCGAGGGGAGGGGGAAGCTGCCCTCATTCTGTACTCCTTGGCTCAGCTCATTCTTCCTCTCTCTGACCCAGTGCCCCGAGCTCCTTTGTGCCTGGCTGCCCCCGCCCCGCCCTCTCCCACCACACCTTTGTGCCACTATGCTGGAGAAGACAGAGCCTCCCCGGTACCCCCCAACTCTGGAGGGATCACAGGGACATCGCTGCAGCTGGATTCTCTGGCACCAGATATGGGGGCAGGCTGAGCAATGGGGTTCCCATGATGATACACCTGGCAGGCATGTCTTGGGCAGGGGCAGGGGTTGGGGCCACCTAGCCACCAGCCCCCTCCCTGGTTCAAGGCCTCACTCTCTGGCTGCAGCCTTGCCTTAGCAGCCACGCTACCCATCTGGACCCCAAAGCCCACCACACAAGCAACCCTACTCCAATCAGGCAGGCTGTGCGGCCTTGGGCCCTGCCAGCCCCAGACATGGGGCAGGGACAGATTCACTGTGGTTTCACTTCCAGGACCCCTCCAGACTCTGCTGGCAGCCCCACACTAAGCTGCTCCCCCAGGCATGCTGAGTCCTATCCCCACGCGGTACCGTGAGAAGCTAGGCACAATGCCAGACTGGGCAGTGGACCCTGTGCCCAGTGCAGGACTTGGCTGCACCAGCTGTGTTGGGGCAGCCTCCTGCAGTGCACCAGAGATCAGCCCTGACTCTGGGGTGGAGTGGAGTTGTAAATATTTGTGCCCAGGCCAGGCTGTGTGGGCAGACTGGGGTGCAAAGGGCTCTTTTGGCTTCAGGGTGTTAGCAACCCACTGAAATGGGCCAGAGCCAGGTGAACGGGGCCAAGCTCTGAAACCAGGTTACTAGCCTAACATTCCCCTTCTGGCCCCAAAACTCAGCCAAAAGGCCCCCCAGCCAACACCCCCCATTGCTAGCCCCCTCAGCCAACCCACATCCCCACGTCTGGTGCTCAACCTGCCTTGGCAGGCATCCCCACCCTCTCTAGCCAGTTTCCAATCAGTCCCCCATGTCTGGTCCCCAACCTGCCTCAGCAGGCATCCCCCCCCGGCAATCCCCACCCCCATGGCTGGTCCCCAACCTGCCTCAGCAGGCATCCCCCCCTCCCTAGGCCCCCCCCTCCCGGCAATCCCCACCCCCATGTCTGGTCCCCAACCTGCCTCAGCAGGCATCCCCACCCTCCCTAGCCAGTCTCCAACCAGTCCCCCATGTCTGGTCCCCAACCTGCCTCGGCAGGCATCCCCACGCCCCCCCCCCCCCGGCAATCCCCACCCCCATGGCTAGTCCCCCAACCAGTTCCCCTCCAACCTGCACCACACTAGGCCATTCCCCAGAGGGCAGGATTCTTCTCACTAATGCAGGGAGTTCAGGGATTGAGTCCCCCCCAGGCTTGGATGGGTCTCTAACCCAAAACATCCCTGCCACTCGTGCCATACAGAGAAGAGCTCTGAGCCCACACCCAGCCCATTCCGTGCATGGCACAGCCCCTCTTGCCCATCTGACCCTTGTCCCCGGCACATGGAAGGAGGTTTCCATTGTAGCAGAGCCCTGCCACCCTGCCCTTATCCACAGACCAAGTCAGAGTCATCAGTGGGGATAGGCACAGCAGGCACAGGACTACTCTAAAAGCCAGGACTGCAGGTCGGGAGTGTGGGGCATCAGTAGATTTCAGCGTTATCACTGGGCAGGACACTTGAGCATCTGGGCTAGTAACCACAGGGTCCCTGCCCTCAGCTGCTGGCCACAGAGCCAACCCAAAGGGATCTGTGCTGGCAGCTGGGCCCAGCTGTGCTCCCCACAAAAAAGGGGCCCTCTCTTTCCAGGGGTGCCAGGCAGAGGTGGCAGCAATGGTCCCTCTAATGTGTTCCTCTCATGGGCAGATGTTTTCCATCCATATGCAGAATGGGCACCACCAGCAGAAACACAAACCTGGCTTTGGGTGCTCTGCTAATCAGCTGGGTGGCATTGGAATCTCAGCTTCGAGGGAACAGTGAGATCTGGGCCAGAGCAAGCGGGACCCACAGTACTACTCAGGAGTAACACCTGGCCCCCAATCCCATCCTGTGCCCATCTGCCCCCGTGCCGTGCTGCTTCCCCACCCAGGCTCTGAGCCACTCTCCCTGTCAGACACGCCCCCGGCCCCGAGCCAGCAGCCTGTGGCCCAGTCCCCATCCAGTGCTTGGCTGGCCGGTGCAGGGGGCAGCCCCAGTGCACCTTACCTTTGGAAGGAGCCAGCCACCCAGATGCTGCCTGTGACTGCCAGGAGCTGGGGAGAACCCCCAGGGAAATCAAGGGGCATCTGTTCCACATCCCATGAAAGAGCACGGAGTGGCCCGGCCACGCCTGGGGGAAGGGGAGGTGGCTGGGGCAGCCAGGCTGCAGCTTTGTAATAGCAAAGGCCTGGTGGGTTGGCTCTGGGCCCTTTGAAGCAGCAGCAGCCCCTACCCTGGCCTTTTCCTTTGGCTGGGACAGGGCAAGCTGGGAGTCAGGGATCAGCCCTGCCCCTGGGAGATAAGATGCAGGGAGGGGGGCCAAATAGGCCATGGCAACCAATTGACCTCTGGGGAGCCAGAGAACCCTGCTGCTCACTGAAGGGCCAGTCAGGGAAGAGCTGCCCTGGGGGGCTGGTGAGAAGGCAGGAGGGGGAGGCTAGGCATGGAGCAGCCTTGCTCCTGTCAGGCGCCGGACAAGCTGGAGGGGCGGGGTTGGTGTGCCAGCGGGCTTGTGATGCACTCACACCAGGGTGCTGAGCCTGTCCCAAAGGACAGTGGGGGTGCCCCACAGCATCCATTCCTTCCAGACACCAGCGAGGCCCCGGTGGGCCTGGGATTTCAGCCGAAACGGGGGTGTTTCAGTGACAGAAAAGCAGCAGCCCAACCATCCCTTGCTCTCCCCAGATGGAGCACTGTCCGTAGCCCCAGCCAGTCAGTCCCAGGAGGGGCCGAACAAAGAGCCTGAGCAACGCGGCAGCTCAGCCCAATGAGGCCGGCAGCTAGTCCTGCTGCTCAGTGCTGCAGCCTGGCGGGCAGGGGGCCCTCGAGAGCCAGGGATGAGCTGCCCCAGCAAAGGGCCCCACAGCTCCAGCACTGCAGGCCAGGAGCAGGTCCAGCCTGGTGGTCGGGGCTCTGGACTCAGCACAGGGGGCAAGGGAAGCAGGGTTCAGCGGCTCTGCAAAAGGGTAGCACAGAACTACCTTCCCTACAGGCAGCTTAAAGATCAGGCTGTGGAGATCCCCTGCCCTCCCCCTCGGCTGGAATGGAAATATTTCCCTTGCACAGGGGGCAGGCCCCCTTCCTGCCATACGCAGCACCTTGGGGCCCAATAGCACTGCCCCCCAGCAGACACACATGCCACTCCAGCCGGCTATGGGAACAAACCCCAGATGCTCTGCTCCTTGGCAAATGCCTGACAAACAGCCACTAATAGCTCCCACCCTGACAAGTGGTTTCCTCCTTATATCAGAGGAGGGGAAAGAGCAGCAATGGCTGTCAGAACCCAGGAGTCCTGACTGCCAGCTCCCCTGCTCTAACCACTAGTTCCACTTGCCTCAGACACAGGCAGAGAACCCAGGGGTCCTGATACCCCGGCTCTAACCACTAGGCTTCATTTCCATCCCAGAGCTGGGAACAGAATCCAGGAGTCCTGACACCCAGCCCTGCGCTCCTCTCCCCCAATCTATCCTACTGGACCCCAGGGCCCCACACTTGGGCGAGCCACATGTCAGCACTAAGCACCCACCAGTGCCTGCTGGACCCAAACAGGAACGTGACAAGAAATCTTTTCTTTGTGGCTACTAGATGAGAAGGAATCTGTCTAGGGTACAGCCAGGCCCTGCCTGGGGCGAAGACTTCCTAGGGCATCACAACTCAGGACAGCATCCCACACAGCTTCCTGAACTCCCTGGTCCCCTCCAGCCTATCACAGCATGTCCCTTGCCCACCCAGCTTTTGCAGCAGGCTCCAGATGCAGCTGCAATGGATCACCCAGGAGGGCTAGTCCCCTTCCGACATGGGGGAACACGTCACCTGTCTGCTCAGTCCTGGTCATACAGGATTCACTGGACCCAGCCCCACAAGTTGTGCCAAAGCCACCTCCCCCTTCCCCTGCCAGCCTCTTGTGCCCAGGACTTTGCCACAGCCCTCCCTTCTGCCTCGGGAAGGTGGAACTGCCAGTGGCTGATGGGCCGGCCCAGGGCAGCGCAGATGCCTGGGGGATGGGCCTCACTGGGGTGCCGGATGCCCCTGACCTATTTCACATCTTGCCAGGGGCTTATGGCAGCAATCTGCTCCTTCCCATTCCAGGCTCCTGTGCCCTCCGGGCCCCACCCCCTCCTAAGCCATCTAGGTCGAGCTGGTCTAATCTTGTTTCTGAACCCCTGGCCACCCTCTCAGTGCCCTTCTTCCCTCTGCAGGGAGCCCTGGCTCTCCGCAGGGCCAGGCCGGGCCACATCCAGGGCTCTGTGGGCAGACCGGCCCCTTTGCCTACCGTGCTGATGCCAACAGATGAGTCGAGTGAACTAGCTACCACCTATTCTCCAGCACACTGGACTTGGCACTGGCTCTAATGCAGCCGTGCCCCTGGCCAGGGGTGGTACCAGAATGCAGATTGAGGTGTGTCCGCTGGGAACACACAACACAGCTCAAAACACAGCTCAAGCTGAAAGGGGACAGCACAGGTGGAGACGGAGCCTGGGCTAGTCTAGCATGGGCTGTGGGTTGGGTGTGAGGGCCACCAGCAGAGCTGGGAGGGGGCAGCCGAGGGTCTAGCAGCGAGACTGTGGGTCAGGATTGCGGGGCAGCTGTTGAGAGTCAGACCCAAGCTCAGGTTGGGTGGGAGAAGCGGGGCTGGCACCTGGGGTCTTTGGCACAGCTTGGGCAGGGACTCTGCTGAGTTCCAAGGCCCCATCTGCACTAGAGGCTTCAGCGCCACAGGGCGGGCACTGCCGCCTTGTAGGACAGTGACAGCAGGGTCCCCCTTCAGAGCTCTAATTAATCCACACGGCCAAGAGGCAGAAGCTAGACCCTCCCAGCTACCTGGGGTGGTCTACAGCAGCTCAGGGGGTAGGAGCAGCTTGGGGGGGCAGCTGGGACAGGCCAGAACTGACACCCCAAGGGAGGTGCAGAGTGAAGATTCCACAGCCACTCCCTGAGTCAGCGACAGCATCAGACCAGACAGTCCCACCGCCCCTGTCAGCAGCTCCCAGCCAGCCCAGCTTGCCATTGGGCACCTCTCCACTGCCAGTGTTTCCAAAAACCCCTTCTTGTGCCTGAAGCCTGCAGGGCTGGGCATGCTGGGGCTGATCTCAGCCCCCCTCCTGCCCAGGGCCATCACAAGCACCTGTGGGCAAAGCTACCAAACAGCTTCCATCAGACAGCTGCGCCAAGGCTCTGGGGAAGCCCACAGGCCTCCTGTGAAGGTGTCCACAGACTTGCCCAGCCTGGCCACTGGTCCTTCCTTAGAGCACCTGGCACTGCAGCCCTGGCTCCCTCCCCCAGCCCCAGGCAGTCAGATTTGGGGCCTGCCACTCACCCCACTCTTCTGGGTTGGCCCCAGCAGACTGCTCCTCTAAGCTGCTGGTGGAGATCCGTTGCAGAAACCCCAGGGGGCCATGGCAACATAGCACAACAGGACGAGGGGGTGCCGTGTCTGCCAGCCCCCGCCCTTCGGAGCAGGGCATGGTCCTGTCTCTAGGGTCCAGGGCACTGACAGGAGGTTAAAGCTGTCACGTGGCCAAGCTATTGACACCTCTCAACAGCTCTGAGCAGGGGCCCAGCTGTGATTGTTCTAAGCACCAAACCTCCCCAGCACGAGCACGGCATGGCCTCCCCCTCAGAGAGGCTAATTGCAGGGCTCAGGCACAGCTGCTCCCCAGCCCCGAGCCTGCAGCTGCAAGCAGGTCCTGGTGGGCCTGCCCCAGTGCTAACTCTTGGCTGCAATAATGGGGGGGCTTCATCAGTGGCTCCAGCAGGGTCCTCTCCCCATGCTGCCATGTGTGTGGATGAACTAAACATCCCTTGCTGCAGTGGGGAAATACGCCTCCCTACCCCCCATGTCTGCAGAGCCAGACCTGGGCCCCAGATAGCACCAAGCCCTGGAAAGCCTCTGGCTAGTGCCTGTCCATGCCACTGGCTCAGCTGGGCTGGGCACATGGTCCTGAGCACCAGAAATGCAGTTTCAGTCACTTCTCCCACCCCAGAAGCACTAACAGTCCCCCCAGTGCTATGCCCTGCTCTGGCTGGTCCCAGCCTGCCACACCCTTCTCTCAGCTGGGTACAGCCCCAGCAACACCCCAGGCTGGCCGCACCTAGCATCTCCCTCACACTCCCAGCATGGCACCAGTGGAAGGGGCCCACATGGGCTCTGCCCTGCACCATAGGCCCCTGCGTGGACACAGAGGCAGCTCCATTGCCTGCACCGGTGAGGGCCAATTACTGCAGTGGAATCCCAAGCCCGGAGCAGGAGACGTAGGAGGAGGGCCCTCCCTCCCGTCCGCTCTCCCTCCAAGCCTGTGCAGGGAAGACCTGGCCAGGGATTTACACACACACACACCCCATCCTGCTTCCCAGGCCCAGCCCCAGCCATTTGCACACATGGGAAAGATCCCAGGCCAGAGACCTCTGGGTCAGCCCTAGCTCATGGGCAGAGGCACCCCCAACACACCCCCTTGTCAGATCTTGCCTTCTCTGCTGAGCCTCCCAACCCCAAGGGGCTGGGGCTGGCAGGGGAGCAGAACACCTGTGAACAGCTCTGGTTGTGTTGCAGGCCAAGTGTGTTCCACATGCAGGACCTTTCTGGCCCAGATCTCCCGGCTATGCCAGCCTCTAGCCCCTGATAGGCCTGGGGGGCTCTGGGCCTGGCTCTCTGCCCTCAGGAAGAGGAGCTGTGTCCTGGGCGGGTCGGCACAGTCCCCTGTGATGGGCCAGGCAGTGCAGCAGACAGACAGCAGAGACAGGCAGGCTAGGGCTCAATGGCTGAGCTGGGTCTCAGGCAAACACATCATCCCCTCTGGGCCCTGGCACTCTGCCCGTCCAGCCCCGCAGAGAGCCCAGTGCCAGAACCCACCAGAGGAACCACAAAGGAGACACTCGAGAGTTACCTCCTCTTAGCTCTGGCTAAGCTGGAAAGACCACAGGTGACAGCCATAGATCTTGGCCCAGATCTACTTGCCTGTCACTCCTGGCAGCTCCTGTGCTGCTGTGAGATCACACCCCTCCCCCGGCACCGAGCACACCCTGCCCTTCTGCCCACCCCAGCACCCGTTGCACCCTCCCCCGGCACCCAGCACACCCTGCCCTTTCACCAGCCCCAGCACCCGTCACACCCTACCCCTTCCCCAGCACATCCTGCCCTTCCACCGGCCCCACCACCCGTCGCACCCTACCCCTCCCCCAGCACGCCCTGCCCTTCCACTGACCCCAGCACCTGTCGTGTTGTGTCGTGCCCTGCCCCTCCCTTGGCACCCAGCACGCCCTGCCCTTCCTCCCGCTCCAGCACCAGTCACACCCTGCCCTCCCCCAGCACCCACCCTACCCCACCCCTCCCTTCCCCCGCCCCTGCAATGCCAGGCCCTGCTCCACCCTCTGCCAGGCCTTGCTTCGCACCCCACTCCTCCCCTCCCCCTGCCAGGGTGCTACAGCTACATTTAGGGGAGCAGAAGGAGGCAGATACATGGGGGAAATGGGAAGGGGAGCAGGGCTAAAGCAACAGGCACACACCCCCCCGCTTGGTCCCCACCCCAGTGCCACACTCCCCCCCCCCCCATGTGATTGCAGTGAGGGTGGCTGAGCTCTGAACTATGCTACATACCCACCCACCCCAGTCCCAGTGAGGGCCCAAACCTGCCTCCCATGCCAGGCCAGAACCCTAAATCCTGTCTGAGTCAGTGCAGGGCTCCCAGGCGCCCCTCAGTTCCCCAGGGAAGCCTTCCAGGGGAGACTCGAAAGCTACAGAATGGAGGGTAGCCTCCACCCACCCCAGCTCTGCTGGTCCCTGGGCTGAGGGTAGCTCGTGAGGTGCTTGGCCTGCGGCCATGGAAAGGCCATTGCTTCCCCTCCTGGTCCCTGTGGTCAATTGATTTTGAGCGTGAAGGGGGAGGTGTCTGCCACAGCCCCCATGTAGCCACAGCTAGGAGGGGGAGGGGAGGCAGCCACCTGGATCAGCAGAGATCAGAGGGTTTGCACTTTGGTTGGGCATTAGCCAACTGCAGAGACAGATGGGCAGCCCTCCCGCTGAGCTCACAGACTGGAAGCCAGAGGGCCTGGCCCAAAGTGGCCACTAGTGTGGAACATCCAGTAGCCCCACTATAAGTCCGATGTCAGAGTCGTAGCCACTGGGCAGATTGCCCTGGAGTGGGACGGCTCTGGTATCACTTGGAAGCTGCATGGAGGTGGCATAGGTCTGGCCTGTGCAACAGCAAACGGGCCCTTCCAGTCTTATCTGTGGCTGAACCTCCGGCCCCTTTGGACATCCAGGACAAAATCCCACCGACCTGACTGTGCCCCTGAGTTTAACCTAGACTCCCAAATCACAACAGTTCCCCCCGGCCGGCATTTCACCTGAGACAGACACTCTCATGACAGCCTGCAGAGGTCTGTTGTTATCCAGTGCCCGGCTCAGACGCAGCTCTCCGGAGCTGTGGTTCAGCATAACCAGGTTCAGCTCGTTGCCCTGCTCAAAGTTGTAGGTGAGCGTGTCTGAGACGTCTGGATCATGGGCTGGGATGCGGCCAATCACCCCACTGGGGAAGCTGTTGGACTTGTTGGTGACATAGTTGTTGAAGAGGATCTCAAAGTTTCTCAGCACAGGGGGGTTGTCGTTCTGGTCCAGCAGGCGGATGTGCACTGTGGCCCGACTCACCAGCGGGGCCGATGTGGCCTGGACCACAATGACATACTCCGCCTTGGCCTCATAATCCAGATCCATCAGTGCCGTCAGCTCCCCAGAGAAGATGTCAAGCTGGAAGACCTCAGGGATGTTGCCTTCCACAATCTGGTACATGACCTGGGCATTGGTGCCCTCGTCTGGGTCGCTGGCTGTGATCCGTGCCACTGCTAAGCCAATGGGACTGTTCTCTGCCACAAAGATGTCAAACTCGTCCTGCTCGAAAACTGGGGGGTTGTCGTTCACATCCAGGATGGCTACGTGGAGGTTGACAGGGGTCCTCAAGGCTGGGATGCCCTTGTCCACAGCAAAGGCTTGAAGTTCATAAAGTGGGACGTTCTCCCGGTCCAACCGGCGCAGCGTCCGCACGATGCCAGAGGTAGATTCAATTATGAAATCCCCATCCCCGTCATCCCCTCCCTGGAAGGTGTAGAACACCCTCCCATTGAGCCCTGAGTCCCGGTCAGTGGCAGAGACCTGCAGGACACTGGTGAAGGCAGGGACGTCCTCATACACAGAGCCCTGGTAGGTGTCCCTCAGAAACTGAGGTGCATTGTCATTGACATCATTGACCAGGATTTCCAAATAGGTGGTGTCCGATTTCTGCGGGATGCCGTTGTCCCGGGCTGTGATGGCCAGTGTGTAGGACACTTGGTCCTCATAGTCCAGCTCCATCTGGGTAGTGACTGCGCCTGTATCCACATCAATCCGGAATTGGGGGATACTGTCCTCCATGAAGTAGGTGATGCGGGCATTCTCCCCCGTGTCCTCGTCCGTGGCACTGATGAGCACCACTGTAGTGCCAACCAGCCGGTCTTCATTGATGTTGACAGTGTAGTGGGAGCTTTGGAAAACTGGCCGGTGGGTGTTGGCATCAGTCACATTGACGAATACTTGGGCTGTGTCGAGACGGGTGCCGTCAGAGGCCGTGATAGTCAGCAGGTACTGCCGCTCCAGCTTGTAATCCAATGGCAGCGCCAGGGTGACAAGGCCACCACCACTCTGGCTGGTGATGGAGAACCGGTTGCGGGTGTTGCCATTGGTTATCTGGTAGGTGATGACACTGTTGGCGTCTCGATCAATGGCAGAGATGGTTAGGACGCTGGTACCCACAGCAGCATCCTCATTCAGACGCACAGAGTATTCTTTCTGGGTAAACTCAGGGTTGTTGTCATTTATGTCCAGCACGGTGATGCTGACACTGGCTGAGGAAGCCATGGGGGGGCTGCCATGGTCCCGGGCCTCCACCCCAAAGCTATAGAAATCCACTGACTCCCGGTCCAGCTCCAAGGCCACCACAATCCAGCCTGTGCTGTTGCTGATGGCAAAGGGGAACCTGGGGCCAGCCTCCAGCAGGGTGTACTCCAGATGGGCGTTGTCCCCGGAGTCTGCATCGATGGCCTGGATGTGGAGGACCGAGTAGCCAACGGGCACGTTCTCCAGCACTGTGGACTGGAAGGGGGTGCTGACAAAGATGGGAGCATTGTCATTGACGTCCAGGACCTGGATGGTTACCAGCCCACTGATGTTGGACAGCGGGGGCCGCCCCCCATCCTGAGCCCGGATTCGGAGTGTGTACTCCTTGCTCAGCTCGTAATCCAGCTGGCTCACCACATCGATGCTGCCCGTCTGGGCGTCGATGTAGAACTGGCCCCGTGTGTTCCCGCTCATGATGCTGTAGTGCACCAAGGCATTGCTGCCTTTGTCCTGGTCTGTGGCCGTCACCCGCAACACGTGGGAGCTGGCGGCAATGTCCTCAGGCACCTGGGTCACGTAGCGCTTTTCGCTGAACTGTGGCACGTTGTCATTGTCATCCTCCACAGCAATGTGGACTGTGGCCGTGGTGCTGCGGGGCCCTGGGTCCTTGCCCTGGTCACTGGCCTCCACCAGGAGCTGGTAGGATTCCACAGCCTCCCTGTCCACCAGCCCCTTGGTGCGGATGACCCCGGAGCGGGGGTCAATCTCGAAAGCTTCATTGGCCCCATCACCATTGAGAAGCCGGTAGAGGATGTTGGCATTGGCGCTGGCATCACTGTCAGTGGCCCTGACCGTCAACACCTCGTACCCGATCTCCAGGTTCTCCCGTACACTCTCCTTATACTCCTGCTGCTCAAAGATGGGGTCGTGGTCATTGGTGTCACTCACCAGGATGGTGAGTGTGGCCAGGGCCGTGCGCCGGGGGGTACCATGGTCCACGGCCGTCACCCGAAAGACATGAGTGCTTTTGGTCTCACGGTCCAGCTCCTCGGCCGTGCTCACAGCCCCGTTCTGGGGGTCCATGGTGAAGAAGCTGTTGGAGCGGCTGTCGAAGAGTGCGTCCATGGAGTAGTGCAGCCGGCCTGCCTCACCCTCATCCGGGTCAGTGGCCTGCAGCAAGATCACTGGGGTGCCGGCTGGCCTGTTCTCTGGCACTGACACCTGGTAGGTGGGCGGCTGGAACTGAGGACTGGTGTTGACATTGCGTTTCCTCCGGCTGCTCCCACCTCCCGGAGCCCCTTGTGTCCCCCAGAACAGCTTTTCCAGCTCCATCTGCTGCCTGGGGGAACTCAGGCCCAGACTCCAGGGGACCAACACTCTAGCGCCTCTCCCTGGCTTGGGCCCCCCCATACACCCGTGGCAGAAAAGCCCCAACCGCACCGGGTGCCCTGACCAAAGACACACGGCCCAGACAGGGAGGATCCGTGTCCGCCGGGTTTGGGGCAAGAAGCTCCCCCCGGCGCCCCAAACCCTGCACCGCGGCTGGCAGCCTTCCCATGGGGCCGCGGGGGGCAGGGGGAGGCGGGAGCCCGGCTCCAAGCAGAGCATCCGACTCCTCCTCCTGCTCCCAGGAGCCTGGGGAAACAGGAGGAGCAGCAGCCCCCTCTTGCCGGCAGCCGCGCAGCCCTGCCTGGCCATGTGCGCCCAGAGGCCGGCTGCACCTGCCGGGCAGAGCCACAGGGCTTGCGGGGCGCAGCGCGGCGGCGGCCGGGACCCGTCCGCCAGCATCAGCCGCGTCCCGGCCGGCGGGCCCAGAACGCACGGCCAGTGGGGCCCGGGCGCGGCGCCCCCCAACCGGGGCACCCCAAGGGCCAGCAGCAGGAGCAGAGTGCAGCTGGGGTGGCAGCAGCAACCGCCCATCTCCCGCTCGCTGGGGGTCAGCGGCGGCTCTACCCGGCCCCGCCGCGCCTCATGCCCGGCGGGGTTCGGGCAGGGGGTTCGCCTGGTTCCCTGCACCCCCTTGTTTTCCCCGGCTCCTTGCGCCCACCTCCCCGCTCCCGGTGCCCTGCGCCCCCCGGCTGCCCGTCCCCTTGCTCCCCGCCCCCGCCTCCCTACGCTCCCGGGTTCCCCGCCTCCTTGTTCCCCGCCCCCGGCTCCCTGTGCACCCCGGCTCCCCACCCCTTTGTTCCCCGGCTCCCTGCTCCCCGCCCCGCTGCGCCCCCTTGTTCCCGCCGCCCGTTCCCCGCCCTCGACTCCCTGCTCCGTGCGCCCCCGCCAGTGGCTCGGCTCCGCGCTCGCTGCCCGGGTTCTGCGGCGGCGGCTCGCGGGAGGTTCATTACCATAGACCTGCTCTGCGCATCCCAGCGGTCCTTAAAGGAGCCACGGCAGCCCCGGCAGCATCTGAGGGCCCACCGGGCCCCTTGGGCTGCCAGGGACAGGGTTCTTTCTGCGTGCGGGTGTAGGTGCTGGGGGGCTCCAACGGCAGTCTGTCTGTCTCCCTCAAGCCCATGAGCTTATCCACCAGGATTCCTAGATTCCTTTCCCAGCCCCCACTACTCAGCCAGGACCCCATTTGCCGCAGAGGGATAAGGGGGCGTGGGATGCCAGGCTAAGACTGGCCATCATCCACAGAGATGGGCTGGGCAGTGCTCTGATCTCTACACCGTCTCTCTCCATCTGCTCACGCTGAGCATTCACACCAGCCACTCTGTTTGGCCTAAGCCTGGAGAGGCTCCAGACAAGTGAGGTTAGTGTGAACAGACAGGGAGTTTGGGGTCAGTGTGCGTGCGTGTGTGTGTATAGTGTGTTTGTGTATGACCACACTTTGTGCATGCACAAACACACTCTACACACACACACACACTTCCCTGTGCACCATGCAAACTGTACACCCAACACCCCCTCCCGCCCTCCCGCACACTCCCTTTCCAGAACGAATGCAGCAAAGCAGAAAGGAGACTCAGCACAGTCTATGATCTCCCAACTAGCCCCCAGTCCACTGATGGAAGGCAGCTGATATTTAGCCTCCCCTGCCAAGTGACACCAGGGGAGGCTAAATCGGTGTAGCCAAGTGCCCCATGCCTGTGACCAAGCTAAGTTAGTTTCAAAGAGGCTTGTTTGTTTAATGGCCTAAGCCAGTTTTTCTAGGCTGCCCTAAGTGTCACTCAGCCTCCCCCACTTCTTCTGCCAGCCCCTCCGCTTTGCACCAGCTCAGCATTCCATATAAACTGGTCAGGGAGGAGCTGATCTCACTCGCTGGGGTTTTTCAGAAGTAGGTTTTCAACGTTATTGTGGCATCTAATGAAAAAAGGCACATTGCCAAGCTTGGATCTGAGCCATTTCCCAGCCAGGCACCCCAGCATGATCAGGGCCTGGCACCTTTCTGGCAAAGGGTGAGCATTGGCATATGAAGCATTTCTCAGTGAGTAGCCACCAGGCATTGAGTTCCATACTGTTCCCTCCCTCCATTTACACCAGATGGCTGAGAAGGGGATTGGGCCCGATGAGCCACTCCTGATTTACACGGAGCAAGTGGGATAAAGGGGGATCTCCCCATGCTAAGAACACTCCGGTTGCCCTGACTGGGAGCTGCCTGAGGCCTGGGGCCAGGAGCCGGGCTGCAGGGGCAGGTGAGAGGGGCCCGTTCACACGCTCCCTGCCCGTGGGGTTCACTGGGTGCGGAGGCATGGGGGGAGAAGCTGCTTTGAGGGGGGCGGAGCTAGCTCTGGGTTAACAGCTGTAGCTGCATCTGTCATTGGTAAGGGCCCCGCGTCCTTTTGCTTCAGGACAGAGCCAACTACACACTTCCCAGGTGTAGCGAAAACACCTCTGGAGCGTCCGATCCCAGGCCCGCGCGGAGGGAACCCAGCGCGGCGTTTGCCCGTCCCGTGTTTCCTGCAGCTTGCCGAGGGCTGGTTCAGGGAGCGTCCCCTGGAGCTCTGGTGCTCAACAGCCAGAGCGGGGCGCGCGGCCGGGCGCACGTTGCGCGCGTGTGCGTTTTGCTCGGACCCCAACCTGGCTGCACCTGCGCACGGCTCGGAGCGGGCGTGTCCTGCGCGCTCTTAAAAGGGCGATGCCGGGATAGTTGGCCCCAGCACGGGCCTTCCCGAGCTCCTCATAGACTCTAAGGTCAGAAGGGACCATTATGATCATCTAGTCTGACCCCCCGCACAATGCAGGCCGCAGAATCTCACCCACCCACTCCTAGAATAATCCTCACCCCTCTCTCTCAGATATTGAAGCCTTCAAATAGTTTGAAGACCCCAAGATGCAGAGAATCCTCCAGCTGTGATCTGTACCCCATGCTACAGAGGAAGGCGAAAAACCTGGTGCAAAGCCGCGTCCAGCTGCCTTCGCTGGCAGAGAGAAGCAGCAAAGAAAGCAGCGGCTGGGGCCAAGCAGCGTCTGACTTCAGCTCGCCACCCGCGGCTGTCAAGCGCGGCAAACGGGACAGGTGCCTGGCCTGCCGAGGGGCATTTCCCCGCGCTCAGGCTGCAGCGACCCCGCCCGGCTCGGCTCGGCTGGGCTCGGCTCAGCTCAGCGAGCCCGAATGTCCCGAACAAAGAGCCACCAGCGCCCCGAATTCGGGCGGAGAACGGAACTTCCCCAGATGCCGCACCAGGGCCGTGGCAGGGCAACTTTTTACTAGCTCCTGTGGGGCCGATTATGTGATAGCACCTGGAGACGCGTTACCTGCCATCAGAGACAGATCCCGCAGCCGGGGCCGAGGAAAACTCCACGGCTGCGTCTAGACTGGCATGATTTTGCGCAAATACTTTTAACGGAAAAGTTTTTCCATTAAAAGTATTTGCGCAAGAGAGCATCTAGATTGGCACGGGTGCCTTTGCGCAAAAAGTGCTTTTGCGCAAAAGCATCTGTGGCCAGTCTAGACGCGATTTTGCACAAGAAAGCCCCAATCGCCATTTTCGCCATCAGGGCTTTTTTGCGCAAAACAGTTCTTCCCTGTCTACACTGGCCCTCTTGCGCAAGAGGGCTTATCCCTGAGCGGGAGCATCATAATATTTGCGCAAGAACGCTGACAATCTTACATTAGATCGTCAGTGTTCTTGCGCAAATTCAAGCAGCCAGTGTAGACAGGCGGCAAGTTTTTGCGCAAAAGCGACTGCTTTTGCGCAAAATCTTGCCAGTCTAGATGCACCCCACAAGCGGGGTCAGCCCCTGAGCACGGTGTGTTGTACCAAATCTCCATTGCAGTTAATAGAACAGGGCCTATGACACATAGCAGGAGATGGCAGTGGAGACTCATGTACACCAGCCAAGCCAATGGCGGTAACTGGGAAAATACTACATCCTTCCACCACCTTTCTTGCCCACTTTTCAGCAAAAGCAGTTGTCTGACCCTACTCTATGGCTATGTCTACACTGCAGGCTTCTTGCACAAGAAGGCTGCGTCTAGACTGGCATGATTTTCCGCAAATACTTTTAACTGAAAAGTTTTTCCATTAAAAGCATTTGCGGAAAAGAGCATCTAGACTGGCATGGACGCTTTTGCGCAAAAGCACTTTTTGCGGAAAAGCGTCCGTGCCACTCTAGATGCGGTTTTGCGCAAGAAAGCCCTGATCGCCATTTTCACCATCGGGGCTTTTTTGCGCAAAACAGTCCTCCCCTGTCTACACTGGCCCAAGAGGCAAAATACATTTGCGCAAGAGGGCTTTTTCCCGAATGGGAGCATCATAGTATTTGCACAAGAACACTGATGATCGTACATTAGATCGTCAGTGTTCTTGCGCAAATTCAAGTGGCCAGTCTAGACAGCTGGCAAGTTTTTCCGCAAAAGCAGCTGCTTTTGTGGAAAAACTTGCCAGTCTAGACACAGCCGAACTGTTTTGTGCAAGAGTCCTTGTGCAAAAATTCTTGCACAAAAGCGCATCCACACTGCCATGTGCTTTTGTGCAAGAGCGCCCATGGCAGTGTGGACATTCTCTTGTGCAAGAAAGCTCTGATTGCCATTTTAGCCTGTCCATACTGCCTTCTTGTGGAAGAGCTCTTGCGCAAGAGGACTTATTCCTCGTGGGGAGAGGAATAACTCTTGCGCAAGAAGCCCTGTTTTCTGACACTTTACTGTAAATTTACTTGCACAAGAACACACGTGCAGTGTAAACGCTCCACAAGTTTTTGCACAAGAATGGCTGTTCTTACACAAAAAGCCTGCAGTGTAGATGTGGCCTAGGTGTGCTGGACTCACCTACCACTCTCAGGGCCCCCCTATTTTGCCAGGTCTTGCTCTCTCCAGTGTCTCCTCTAATCTCGGGCTGATCAGTCCAATCCCATGCTGAGATCCATGCAAGCCTGGGTTCTGGCCCCACTGCCCTCAGATCCCTGCCCTGCCTCAGTTCCTACGGGTCCCTTGTGGGGACAGTAGCAAAGAGCTGAGCTCAGGTGGCCACCTCATCTGCTCACTGCTCTTTGGGGGTTCTCAGCGGGCAGCAGGATAAAGGAGGGCTGATGCAAAAACTACTTTTAACTCCTGAGCTGACATTTCCATGTGACCGTCCTGTTAACTGGGGCCAATTAACTTTGGAGCAGCTTCCTGGCACAGTGCGATAGGCCCTTTGCAGTGCTCTGGCTGTCGTCTGTGTCCAGCCTTTGTCTTTGGGCTGTGAGCCGAGAGTTTGGCAGCAAGAAGGTGGCAGCTCAAGCTGAATGGAGGGACTGTGGGAGCTACAGATTTTCCAGGCCAGATCTGCAGGGGAGGTGAAGCAGAGACGCCCATTGACTCCAATGGTGCCACGTCCCAGCTGAGGCACAGCCTCTGTCTGAGGGCACAGCAGACCCCTGGAGTGAATAGGAGTTTCTAGACACAGGCTGCCTCAGAAAATGAACCGAGCCGAAATCAGAAAGCAGCCCAGAGCCACGGCACAGGCGAGCACACGGCTGGGTGGGTCCAGCGCAGCATGTGGCTCCATGCCAGTTAATGACTCAGTTCAGAGGACACGGCCCATTCTTCGCCCAGCTGGCTGTTTGCAGTGTTTGCTGGCACAGGGAAGGGCTAAATCTGCCAGACCTGGGACTGTGTTAGAGGCTGGTAAATTAGCCCTGTCCTTGGCTCGCTGAAGTTTTCTGGTCCCATTGAGCAGTGACCAGGCCTGATTTCCCAGCCCCTGATGAGGAGGGGAAAAGGCATCCCATTAAAATTGGGATTGGTCCTGCCTTGGGTAGGGGGGGCTGAACTTGATGACCTTCTGAGGTCTTTTCCAGCCCTAGGAATCTATGATTCTAAAGCAGGTGGTGCAGCACCAGCCAGGGCGGTATTGGCAGCATGTATCAGCTGTGTCACAGTAGTGCCCAGGACCCCACAGTGCATGGCACTGTACAAACCCAGAATGACAAGCCCTGGGCACCAGGCTGGCAATGCCCAAAGGCCCACTGGGCTCAGGCCCTGTTGTGCCAGATGCTACAGGAATGCAGAACAGAGCGAATCCTGGCCCTGCAGAGTCCAGGCTTGGTTACTAATGGTCCTGGGGGTATGGGGACAGTAGCAAAGGGCTGAACTAAGGTAGCCTCAGATTCCTGCCACTTCCTCTGCTCACTAACACTGGGAGCCAACCTGAGCTGCAGCTGGGCCCGGCAGCCAGAGCTGGAGCGGCTCAGGATTGGGCCCTAGGCCAAGAGGGCCTGACTTGCTTCGTATGGCACAGGCTCAAGGCAGAACTAGGGTTGCCAGATGGTTTCAACAAAAATACTGGACACACTTGACATTACATCACAATCTACATTGCATCTTATTTAGAAAATACCGGACACTTATATTTTCTCATTTTATATTTTCTCAATTTGTTTCCCAAACAGAACGCTCAAATACTGGACTGTCCAGTTCAAAACCGGACACCTGGCAACCCTAGGCAGAACCCATAGATGGGCAGAGTCAGGAGGGTCACTGATGGGTGAGGCAGAGGAGACAGCTCACATGCAGGTCCAGGGAAGCAACCTAGGCTCCCTTCCTTTCCAGGGGGCATGCTAGGGCTTAAGGACAACAAGGGTGCAACACCCCTGGAAGGGGAAGGCATGCTGCCTGGCAGGAGAGGGCTGCGTCTAGACTGGCATGATTTTCCGCAAATGCTTTTAACGGAAAAGTTTTTCTGTTAAAAGCATTTGTGAAAAAGAGCGTCTAGATTGGCACGGATGCTTTTGCGCAAAAGCACTTTTTGCGGAAAAGCATCCATGCCAATCTAGACGCGCTTTTGCGCAAGAAAGCCCCGATCGCCATTTTCGCCATCGGGGCTTTTTTGCACAAAACAGTTCTCAGCTGTCTACACTGGCCCTCTTGTGCAAAAGCATTTGCGCAAGAGGGCTTTTTCCCAAACGGGAGAGTCATTGTATTTGCGCAAGAACACTGACGATCATACATTAGATCATCAGTGTTCTTGCGCAAATTCAAGCGGCCAGTGTAGACAGCTGGCAAGTTTTTCCGCAAAAGCAGTTGCTTTTGCGGAAAAACTTGCCAGTCTAGACGCAGCCAAGGAGATAAGCCCTATGGCAGGAAGCATTCAAGGGCCTCTGTAAGGTGTAGAAGGGGGCGAGGCCCTCTCTGGGGTCTGCCAGAGACATCAGCTTCCCGCAGTTCATTAATGTAATTAGCAGCCTGGCTCTCCCAGTGCCCCTCACACTGCTGTCAGGGCACTGCAACAGACAGGAACGATGGGCGCAGCTGCACAAGCACCACTCAGGAGGGAGCATCAGAGACCCGGATGGTCCTGGACACAGTCAGGGGTAAACCAGGGCTCAGGAGGCCAGGGCCAGTCTGCACCCTGGGCTAATGCAGCTGCAGCAGGCCCCAGGCAGGCAGCATTGGATGGAGCGTGGGAGCCAGGACTCCTGGTAGCTATACCTGGCTCAGGCACTGATGTTCCTACCCTGTGGCTGTGACCAAGTGACTTAGGTGCTCTGATATTTCTTTGGCCAATGAACATGAGCTGCCTCTCCGCAGCAGAGCATGGCCAGGTGCAAGGCCTCAGGCAAATGCAGGGTTCGTTACTGTTCTCCAGGGCCTGGAGGGAGCCCTGGGGAGGAGGCTCTGCTGGGAATCCCAACCCATCATTCTTTGAGCTGTGCAGGTGTGAGCGAGGCAGCCAGGTCTGCAGCTGACAAAGCAGGGCGTGTCTCAGGAGGGTCCTCCAAACATCCCAAATACCACTTCTTGCCAAGTGTCCTGCAGCCCTTTTTCCTTTGGTTGCAGGGAACACCCATCCCCCAGCAGCTCACACCTGCACTCACCACACACCCACATGGACTCAAGAAGATTAAGGAAGGAAAAGACCTCAGATAGTCCAGTGGTTTTCAAAGCACAGTTTGCGACCCCCCAAACTGGGTCACTTTGCTGTAGGGTAACAGGTGACCAACAGGGTGCTAAGCCAGGCTTCCTGCCCAATGGGAGTTTGGAGGTGGTACCTGCAGGCGAGAGCATGTGGCGCTGCTTGTGCACCTCCACCAAGGAACCAGACCTACTGCTGGCTGCTTCTGGGGCACAGCATGGTCCACAGAGTCAGGACAGGCATCCTCTTTTGGCACCTCCTTCAGGTAGCGGACAGATGCGCTTAAATAGCTACAGTGGCATTTGCTTATTGTTACTGTCTACGAGTGCTTGAACCTCTCCCCAGGAAGGACGAAGTTTTGTCGTGGCAAGTGAACGTGTGAATGCTGGTTTGCAGAGTGCTCTGCTGCCAACAAAGCAAACCCCCCTTGTTGGGGGTGGAAGTATTTTGTCAATAAAAGTGCTGAGCCAGCATTCACACACGCAGCCTTTCAGAGACAGGGCCTTGGCAAAGCTACGTAGTGTAGACATATCCTAAACAAGCCCTCAGTCTCCTCATAAGTCATGTGCCCCCCCCCCCCATCATTTTCATTGCCTGCGTGAAAATGAAACCTGGATAGCAGGAGTGATGGGCAAAGGGCCCCGGGGTGGGGGAGCTGGGCAACATTCAAGGTCCAGCTGTTGTTAGTGAGTCTCTTGAGTCAGGAGAACTCAGCCAGGGAATTGCTGCTCCCGGCTCCCCCCGACTATTTGTGGTGCATATGTGTTCAGTTGTGCTGGAAACAAAGCAAGTCCAGCCTTGGCCGCAGCCATCGCTTCCACCCCTGCGGGACCAGCCAGGGATGGGGGGGTGAAAGGAAGCCCAGGAAGCCAGTTTTTCATCAGATCATTTCTGCCCTGCAGAATATGTGGGGTCCAATTTGGCCAGCTTCCTGTGCCCAGACCCCAGTGTGTGACACAAAGCCTCACTGGGAACAGGATGGGCAGTGTTATGGACGTCTGGCTCTTATAATGCAGGGTGTTTCTGCTGCAATTAGACACCCACAGCTGGGCTGTCAGCTGCCTCAGGCCTGTGGGATCTGGGCTAAGGGACTGCATAATTGGGGGGGTAGATGCTGTTTGGAGCAAATGATGGTTCAAGTCTGCAGGGATGCAGGCAGGTGCCGCATGGAGCTGAGCAGGGCCAGTGTAGCCGAAGGGTGAACACCGAGAACAGGTGTGGCATGGGCAGGCTGGCTCAGGGCTAATCCAATGGAGGGGATCAAGCGCTCCCCTGATGCATGCTAGGTGCGGAGGTGGTAGCAAAAGGGCATCAGCGGCACCTGCTCTATAGCCCAGGCTAATACTTTGCCGCTTTCTGGAGCATGTCCCTGCAGGATCTCGCAGTCCTGTGGGGACACTGCTGAGTTTAGCCCTGGGAGCACTGTCCCCCAGGGAAGGGGAGGCTGCAGAAGGCCCTCACCAGGACCCCCCACCAGCTGGGCTGTATGTAACCACATGGCACTCCTGGCCTGACCAGCTGTCTGTGGGGAACCAGCCAGGAGCATGGTCAGCAGCAATCTTACACCCATACGACCTTGTCCTGGGCACTGCCATTGCCCGTGGACACCTGCAGCCAGCTCCAAGCCCCCTCTCACCTTCACTGCAGCAGCTCCCTGGGGAGGCAGTAGGGATGGGGTGGTGGGTGCGCAGCACCGTTGAGACTTGGGCCTATTTGAACAATGTCTGGGAGGCACAGTCTGTCAGTGCCCCAGCATGGGGGCTGTGCAGCCCAGTTTGGCACATACACATAGCCTGAGAGCTGGGCTGGATTTTGTGCTTCATTTCTATTATTCCTCCCAGAGCATCTGTTGTTTGCAGCCCGCCTTTGCCCCCGCCCCCGCCCCCACTTTCTGGATCTGTGATTAACAGGACGGGGCTGACTTAGCCCCAGTCCTTCTGGATTACAGCATCCATTGGCTAGCCTGGAATCGCCTTGCCAGTAAAGCTGGTGGGATTTGCCATCTTCTCAGCGCTAGCTTTTCTTGCTAAGTGCTTGCTGGCTAGTGCCAGGCCTGGCTTAGCACGGCGGGGATGGAAGGCTCCAGCTACTGGGGCGGGGCTCAGTGCATGGCCCCCAAAGCTCCCTTCCCCCCACACCAAGAATGTGAATTCCAAACCTCTTTTGAATTACAAATTGGAGCGGCTGGAAGCTGCCCCCTTTGTCTCCCTGCAGTTGGGCTTTGTCCTCGACTGGGAAGCAAAGCCATGCCCTTTGCTGCATGGGCTGGAAGGCGGGAGCGGAGCCTGCCTCCCCAACCCAGCTGCTCATTGGTAAGGGGGCTGGGTTGGGGTTTTTGGCAGCTACAGGTGAAGTTAATAGGATAAAACCCCAAAGAACTCGAGCATTTAACCAGCTTTGCAGGAAACTCATTAACAGCTTCTCTAGCCCCGGCCCTGCCTCCCCCTGCCGTTACAGCCATAGGTCCCAGTGGCAGGGCGCCCGCAGGACAGGGAGACATGCAGCTGAAGAGGCCAAGCCCATGGCCTGGTGAGGCAAGTGCTGAGGGGTGAAGCACAAAGGGTCAGTATGGACGTGTAAGTTTAACTAGCTAAGGTTAACAGATGGGGCTGGAGGGGCTGCTCTGGCTTGTAGTGGGTGGGGGGACTACTCCAGCCAGTCTGGAGCGGTCCCCCCACTCGGCCCCCCCCTTTAATCAGTTAACTGATTAAACAATGTTTAATAGGGATGTCAGCATGAGGTCGAGTACACGATTAACCGATATGCTTGGGCTCATCGGGTATCTTATCAACTACAGGTACTCACCCCCCCCTTGCTGCCACTGGAGCCACCTGCCTCCCCCTCAGAGCAACAGATGGTGAGGGGAGCAGGTGGGTTTCTTACACGTAGGAAGCCAGCTTTCAAGCCATCTCCCTGCAAATATTGGCTCATGCAAGCCACCTGACGCCCACTGCTGTCTAGCAGAGGCAACGGGGGGGGGAGGGGTGGGCAGGGAAGGCTGCTCCGTGGGATGCTGGTGCAGCCTCTGTCTGAGGGACATGAACCTCCTGCAGACAGGGGTGGCAGGTGGGAGCCAGTTTTTAAACTGGCGCCTGCCTGCCAGGCCACACTACTACCTCTGATACCGAGGCAGCAGTGAGGAGTGATGGGGGCTTCCTGGGAGTGGGTGGGCACAGGGGCTGCTGTCCCCATTCCCAGGGACTATTCAATAGGGCTGCGTCTAGACTGGCATGATTTTGCGCAAATACTTTTAATGGAAAAGTTTTTCCATTAAAAGTATTTGCGCAAGAGAGCGTCTATACTGGCATGTGCCTTTGCGCAAAAAATTTGCTTTTGCACAAAAGCATCCGTGCCAGTATAGACGCTCTCTTGCGCAAGAGAGCTGCGATGGCCATTTTAGCCATCGGGCTTTCTTGCGCAAGAGGGCTTATCCCTGAGCGGGAGCATCAGAGTATTTGCGCAAGAAGCACTGATTTCATACATTAGAACGTCAGTGTTCTTGTGCAAATACTCGTGGCCAGTGTAGACAGGCGGCAAGTTTTTGCGCAAAAGCAGCTGCTTTTGCGCAAAATCATGCCAGTCTAGACACAGCCTACTTGTGTAACCGATATTTTGTGCAGTTACATGACTATTCAATTAATCACTAACATCCCTAGGCTGTGTGTACACTGGCACGATCTTGTGCCAAAGCAGCTGCTCTTGCACAAAAACTTGCTGCCTGTCTACATTAGCCGTGTGGTCTTGTGCAAGTAAACTGACGTTCTAATGTATAAAATCAGGGCTTCTTGCGCCAGAACTCTGATGCTCCCGCTCAGGAATAAGCCCTCTTGCGCAACTGTTCTTGCACAAGAGGCCAGTGTAGACAGGCAACATGAATTTCTTGCGCAAGAAAGCCCTATGGTTAAAATGGCCATCAGAGCTTTCTTGCGCGTTTACACTGGCATGGATGCTCTTGCGCAAAAGCACAGGCCACGTGTAGACACTCTCTTGTGGAAGAGTTTTTGCAGAAGAACTCTTCCGCAAAAGAGTTCTTGCGCAAGAAGCTGCCAGTGTAGACGTAGCCCTAATGTTTAATGGATTAACTAAACAGGATGGGTGCGTCTAGACTGGCAAGATTTTGTGCAAAAGCAGCCGCTTTTGCGCAAAAACTTGCTGCCTGTCTAGACTGGCCGTGAGAATTTGCGCAACACTGACTTTGTAATGTACAAAATCAGTGCTTCTTGCGCAAATATTTTGATGCTCCCGCTCAGGCCTAAGCCCTCTTGCGCAAGAATACTTGTGCAAGAGGCCAGTGTAGACAGGACCATTAATTTCTTGCACAAGAAAGCCCGCTGGCTAAAATGGCCATCGCAGCTCTCTTGCGCAAGAGAGCGTCTATACTGGGCACGGATGCTTTTGTGCAAAAGCAAATTTTTTGCGCAAAGGCACATGCCAGTATAGACGCTCTCTTGCGCAAATACTTTTAACGGAAAAACTTTTCCATTAAAAGTATTTGCGCGAAATCATGCCAGTCTAGATGCAGCCGATTTTACATGCCTAGGGTCAAGGCCTCACATCTATTTAGGCATCTCAGAAGCGTTCACAGGAGTTAGACACCAACTTGCCTTGGAGGATCTAGGCCTAGATGCCATAGGCTGGGGCAGTAACACCACCCCCCCTCATCTGGGGCTGGGAGATGTGGTGCCCCTCTGAACAGCTTTAGGGTGATTGGAGTCAATTTGTTCCTGTCTGGGGCAGTGGTGGCTCTGTGTGTGTGTGTGTGTGTGTGTGTGTGTGTGTGTGGTGGAAGAGAGAGAGAGAGAGAGAGTGTTGTGTGTGTGTGTGGTGTGTGGTGTGTGTGTGTAGGAGAGAGAGATTTCTTGCACAAGAAAGCCCTATGGTTAAAATGGCCATCAGACAGGTGGGGGGGCTCCTCTGCCCATCAGGCCCCGGCCAGACCAGGACTGACACACTAGCTGGACCAAGACTCCGATGGGCCACGCTGGTTCTGCAGCTGCCTGATTAATACAGCCCCCAAAGCATGGGAAGAGTGCAAGGATTGATCACTCCATTGAGGGACACCTGGAGAGTCAGAACAGCCACCCAGGGCAGATCCTGAGCACCTGGAACTAGGGCAGGGCTGCCAGTGGCTGTGTCTAGACTGGCAAGATTTTGCGCAAAAGCAGCCACTTTTGCGCAAAAACTTGCCAGCTGTCTACACTGGCCGCTTGAATTTGCACAAGAGCACTGACGTTCTAATGTAAGAAATCAGTGCTTCTTGCGCAAATACTTTGACGCTCCCGTTCGAGCAAAAGTCCTTTTGCGCAAAAGGGCCAGTGTAGACAGCTCAGATTTGTTTTGCGCAAAAAAGCCCTGATGGCTAAAATGGCGATCGGGGCTTTCTTGCGCAAAACGCGTCTAGATTGGCCAGGGATGCTTTTGCGCAAAAGCATCCGTGCCAATCTAGATGCGCTTTTGCGCAAATACTTTTAACGGAAAAACTTTTCCGTTAAAAGTATTTGCGCAAAATCATGCCAGTCTAGACGTAGCCAGTGGGTTTAGCCCAGTTCATTTGAGATGGGCAGTATCCCTGCCAGCTCTCCAGCCAGTCTCCCCACCATTTGGGCTCTAGATGCTGCCAGAAGCTAGCTGGCTGTGCATAGAAGCCCCAGCACTGCTCCAGGATCCCAGTAGGTGAGGTGCTGTACACATTGGATAATACTGCCTGCCCCAAAGAGTGGACTGAGGTCCTGCATGTTTGTGCCTAGTCAGTGCATGCCAATAGCTGTGTGTGTACGCATGTGTGTAAACAGCTGGCAGCTGCTTGTGTAGACGCCTTGGCCCCAACTCAACCCACTCTCACGTAACTGGCATCGGGGAGTCACATCAGCAGCACACTTGTAGGTTGCTTTAAAGCAGAGGCAGAGAACCTTTTCTGGGTGAGGGGCCACTAACCTGCAGAAAAATCAGTTGGCGGCTTCACACATGTGAGAAGCCAACCCCCTCAAAACAAACCCTCACGAGACCCGAGAAGCAGAAAGACCCTCCCCACATTCTCCTCACACACCAGAGCCTAGTGGGGCCCAGGCTAGTAGATGGTGTGCGTTCTGGTCCTGCAGTAGGTGCAGGCTACCCAAGGCTGGGGGGAGAGCCCTGAGCCCCAGGGGCCAAATCCAGGCAAGCTAGAGGCTGCATCCAGCCACTGGGCCTGAGGTTCCCCACCCCTGCTTTAAAGACTATCTGCCCCAAGGAAAACCCAAAATGGGGCTTTCCCCCATTTCTAAAGGAAAAATACAACATCTGAGGGTCACTAATTTTTTTTTTTTAAAGAATTCCCGGCCCCCCTCCCTCCCTCCATGCAGTTTTCTTGGTGGTTTCTATGGACAGCTGAAGACCTAGATCCTCATGACATCAGACTACAGAGGTTGTGGGCTAAGGATATTAACTGATGACTAATTAACTAGTCAAGTAGTCAATGGAATTTCCATCCATTAGTCAATAGGCACTTCCTCATTCCTTTGAAATGTACAAGAGCCCCTGCTGGGGGTCTTGCACATTTCAAAGGAGGAATGCGGAAATCTGCCTGCAGCCGGGGGCCAGCGGGAAGTCCCACTGACTCCGGGGTCCATGCGGGCACTTGCCCTTTAAAATGCACAGGAGGCCCCAGGGGCTCTTGTGCATTTCAAAGCGCAAGCACACGTGTGGAGCCGAGTCAGCAGGAAGTCCTGCTGGCCCTGGGCTGCACGTGGTTGCCAGCTTTGAAATGCACAAGAGTCCCCAGAGGGGCCTCCTGTGCATTTCAAAGCAGAAGCGCAGCATGGAGCCCGGGGTCAGCAGGGTACCCAAGAGTCCCCCACTGACCTTAGGCTCCATGTTGCGCTGCTGCTTTGAAATGCCACATGGAGCCAGGGTCAGCTGGGGACTGATCCCGGGCTCCAGTGCGGCATTTCCCCAGAACCTGACTCCCCAGCTGACTCTGGGTTCTGTGGAAATGCCACAGGGAGCCCAGGGTCAGCTAGGGAGGCTGCAGCTGACCCTGGGCTCCACTTGGTCTTGCTGCTTTGAAACACTGAGGCAGCGTTTCAAAGCGACAGGGCCGCACGGAGCCTGGGTACAGGCTCCGTGTGGCACTGCCCCTTTGAAATACCCTCTCCCCCCCCTTTGCTGCCTCTGATAGAGGCAGTGGGGGGGTGGGGGTGAGGAAATCGACCATCCTTAGTGGGGGCAGGGTTAAACTTGAGGCTCAGAGGGACAGGTGCTGATAGACATTGGAGTTCAGCCAGGAACTTGGAGGAAAAAAAGTCTGTTAGTCCCTTTAACCCCATGCACCTCCCCTTCAATTACGGGCTGAAAAGCTTGGCCTCCACAGCTCTAGCCCCACCAAGGAGGCTTCCACCAAGCCCAGAAACTCCCAGGATGTCCAATTGGAAGGCAAAAGCAGAGGGAAGAAATCGCACCTGCTGAAGTTTGTGAAGCAATATGACCACCTCCAGCCTGGCACTTTCCTACCACCGATCATAAAGAAGCAAAACAGGCGGGGGACAGAACCCCACTTCCGTTGGATACTGAACAGTGGGTCCAATCCAGCCCTGGTGCCAGGCACTGCAACCCTTATTTCACTTTCATGTCTCCTGCTGTCCAGGCAGGCACTGCGCCATCAGCTCCCCCTGCTGCTGCAGCTGTGTGCGTGTTGTGGGGACGCAGGGCTCAGGATGCAAAGGACACGTGGCTGGATGCCTGGAAGGTAGAGTGGGGAGACGTCGATCCACAAGGCCCAACTGACACTAGTACTGGAACCCAGCTCATTTGTGGTCTAGTGCTCAGCTGGATGAGTGGAGCATGGTGTAGCGGCAGGATGGGAGAGCTCAGCACCTGGCTGGTAAAACAGGAGGCTGATTTTTATCCCTGGCCGGGGGTGGGTTCTGGCAGGGATTCATTAGTAACTTCACTCCCCTCTGGGCACTGCAGCAATTAGTGACTTGCCCTGTGAACAGCACCACTCTGTGTACAGAGAAGACCCTGCTGGAGTTGCCCTTTAGTGTCCACATCCATGAAGGCCTCAGCCTGCAATGCATTCAACACCCCACCTCCCCCCCCAGAGGCAGCGTGGTTACCTGACATGGTCCGGAGGATGCCCAGACCTGCATTTCCAGCTCTCACCCACTCGGGAAAGAGCCCCATGGCCAGAGAAGCTGTACCCTGGCCCACTGGGCAGCCCTAGACAGGGGTTTTGCTCTGCTAGGGAGCTGAAGGTGCCCAGGGATTCGGCACTGGGCTAGGCCCACTAAAGAGAAGTCAGTGCTGAGCAACCTCAGTTCACTTGCTCGCAGGGGAACTGGAGCGGACAGTTCTAAGCCCCAGGGACAAAGCAACAGGAAGCCCGTAGAGCCCAGGGTGAGGAACCTGGCCAGGCTGGCCGTCTCCCCACATTGCTTTATTGTATTGCATCAACTCAGACAATCCCAAATCCACGTGAACAACTATGGGTACAGCAATGTCACACAGGTTAAAGCAGCTGAACTGGGGTTTTCTTCTCATCTCCTCACCCTGGAGGTTCAGATGCAGAAGCAGGGGCTGCTGCCAGTACAACCAGGACATCAGCCCCTCCCATCAGGCTAGGGGGCCTGGGGAAGCCCTTTCCACAGGCTGACAACCATAATGTAAGGGACATGGCTTCTGGGGAGAATAACAGCTGGCCCTGCGAGTGCTTGCCACCTCCCCTGTGCTGGAGCCTTGACCCCCTGCAAGGCAGGGGAGTTAGGTGCCATGCCATGCTCCAGCAGGGGACATGAAGCAGAGGAGAGTGATTTTCCCCAGGACATGCAGTCAGCTGGTGACTAAGTTGAGACTGAGACCCAGGAGACCAGCCCCAGCCCTGAGGCATCAGATCACACTGGCTCAGGGAGGACAAAGGAGCTGGGGTTAGGCATCGTTTACGCCCATGTTCTGCATTCGCCCTTCCAGGACGCTATCGCCACCAGCTGCTTTCTTTTTACTTCCTTCGTGCTGCTTCTTCTGTTTCTTGGAAGACTCCTGGTCAATAGGAGCAGGTTTCACAAAGGGGATCATTTCCTTCAGCCCTGCCGAGAGATACAGGCAAGTTACCATGGCAAGAACTCTCTGGCTCTCCCAGCCAAGATCAGGCCTGAGGACCATTCCCATTTACCTCACCAAGGGAAGTCCTGGCCTGAAGCCCTCATTCCTCCACTCCCCACAGCCCCAACCTCCCTCCTGCTGGTTCCCTAGTTGGGAACTCGCAACAGTCACACGGGAAGCAGAACTGGCAGAATCCCACCTTGCTCTACCTCTCCGCTGCTAGACCCTCTCTCCAGCTCGTGCTGCCAGGTGCTTGTGCAGACAGGGATAGGCAGGTCAGAGCACAGCACAGGGGAGGGGTGCCATGCAAAGGGGGTTCCAAGTTTTACCTGGTGGCATGAAACCCTTCAGTTTTTCCGGTACAACGATGCCGTCCTCCGTCTGGTAGTTCTCCAGGATGGCACAAATAGTGCGAGTGGTGGCACACATGGTAGCATTTAGCATGTGGACAAACTCTACCTGCAAGGACAAAGCCAGTGACCCTAGGACGAGGAGCCCTCACCAAGGCCTGCAGGACACCAGCTGATTAAGGCGCTACTTGCCCTCCCCCAGAGGGGAGATCGACTGTTCCTCCCACAAGGCATCAGACCAGGGAGCCCAACCCAGAGAGGAAACTGGGACCCTGAGGCACATGAGCTGCAATTCCCAGGAAGCACCACAGCAGCGGTTCCAAATCCAGATTTCAGTGAGGGACCAAAGTATTCACATAGCTGAACATTTGACCCCCATCTACCCAGAACTGTCCATGGGAATTTACAGTGAAAATTGAAGGGGTGGGAGGAGAGTTTTCCATTCACATTTTCTGCAGAAGACACCCCTTCCCTCCAATCTTCTGACCAGCTCTAACTGGGAACCAGCAGAGAGGCTGGCGCAGCTAATGACCAGGGCTGCATGCTGCTCAGGATCTTACCCTTTGGAAGGAAAGGCATGGCCCTCCCAGGATGGCATAAGGAATACGTTCATTTGACTGTGAATGGGAAAGCATGGAGCACTGGAGGAAAGATCCAGGGGGGAAGTGCAGCTGGCCAGGCAGATACTGAGCAGGGAGCAGCAGAAGCCTAGGAGGTAACTGCTCTGAGATGGTTATTCAGCTGCCCCAGGATGCGCACACAGTAAAAGGCAGGTATTGAAATACCACCTACTTTGTCCATCATTTTCTTGGTCTGCCCGTAGCGGATCCGCAGGCGACGGGCCTGGTAGTCTGTGCAGTTGGAGCAGGAGACCAGCTCCCGGAAGGCACCTGAGCCTGGGAACCAAGCCTCAAGGTCCAGCTTCTTACTTGCAGCATGGTTCAGGGAGCCTGTGAAATTGGGGGGCAGTCACTTGGGCTGGGTGGCAAGGCAGCAGCCCCATGGGAGCAGGGAGGATGTGCTGCATACTATCCTCAACCCATTACTGACTTTGCAGGGACAGAGGTCAAAGCACTCCCTGCTAGGTTACCTGCTCAACTACTGAGCTCTGGTTTTGGGGCCTGGAAACCCTGGTGACAGGCACCTTAACGTGCCGCCCCCCCCCCCGACACAGCAGCACAACAAAGACTAATATTTGGGCAATGGGGATTCTCCTAGCTCTAGGGCTGATTCTCTTCCAGCCCCTCTCTGCCTATGCTCTTGGGTGGTGCTTAGAGCATTAATTCCTCAGGGGAGAAGGAGCTAGTCCCAAGGCCTGGCCAGCAAGCAGGAACTGAAGAGGTGATCAGACCTGACGCAAACCCCATTTTGCGGCTCCCCTTCCCACTCCGGAGCGCAAGGCACGTGCAGAGAACTCGTCGTCTGTTTTAACCAGGACTGAATGAAGGCCGAATAAGTGAAATGTGAGAGGGAGCCTCACGCACCAACCACTGCACAACACCCTCCAGGATCTGCTAGGTGACATGCACTTAGCTGCCGCCTGGCAAGGGGACCAGCCTGATTACTTGCCTGCCACTGCTAACAACAAAGGCCGCATGGCACCAAAGTGCCTAGCCTTGAAAGAGATAGGAGTGTAAGAGCACAGCGAACTAACATGGGTCTAGAAGGCATTAGCCTATGCAGTGCGCTGCCATACTGAGGCACAGAAAGATGGCAGCTGTGAGGCAGAGGTGAGCGAATTGCCCCCCCCAAGAAAGCTCTGCTGGCAAACCCTCCCCACGACGGCATCTGCTGGTATAGTCTGGCGGTCTCTGGCCTCACTCAGGGAGCTGGTGTCACTGTGCCAACAGAAAAACTCTCAAACCTTGCTCGGCCACATCTACCCTAGGGGGCTTTGTCACCGAGCCACCTGGCGAACCAGCCATCTGAGCTAAAGAGACAGCCAAATCACACACACACGGCCCCAGTGAGAGGGGCTTCAGGCTCAGATTCCTGGCTAAGGCTGCTTTAGGCCACACCCTAAGCATTGGATTAAGGGGTTCTTCAGCAGTGAAGACATCCTTTCCCTGCCTGCCATAGGCTCTGGGGCTGGCACTTAGAGCTTGCCTCTCCATCAGCCAGAAGAGGATGCAGGCGCAACGCAGCAGTTCCCTCTCTCATGGAGACAAGACAGCATCTCTTCAGCACCTTGTCCCTGCTAGCTCAGGGAGGAGACAGACCAGACACCAGCCCCTGGCACGCGTATTCTCCAGTCAGGGCTCCACTGCTCTATGCTAGCTCAGCACCCAGCACAGAGTGTTCCCGCCAAGAATCACTTCAAGGGGAAAGCACAAGAGAAGACCAATGGTGTGGCACGTGGACCAAGCTGACACTCTCAGCCTAACACTCACATGCCCCTGGATTTCCCTGTGTAGCCCACACTGATCCTCCTAGCAGGCCACAGCAGTTCCTTCCCTAGAGGAAGGGACATGCATTTTCAGACTTAATAGAAGTCAAGAATTTCCTACAGAGCCCAAATGAGTTCTCTACCCCCATGATCCCCGAGGAGCAAGAAGACTGCTGAGCATGGCTAGGCAGGGCGCTGCCAGGCTGGAGCCAGGGTACAACCACTGCAGTGTATGTTCCTAAAATGTTACTGCACAGCGATCCCCAAAGAAAAACAGGTCTCTTTAGGCTCCTTTCCAACCACAGCTTCTAGCAGGGCCATGAGACACTCAACACAGGGCTGCTTTAGCTGTATGGTGCAGAGGCTGAGTCCAGAGCCCATTCATGCAGGGTCTAATTCCTCCATTCCTACAGTCTGACTGAAGGCACAGAAGAGGCAGAGGTTTGCCCAAGCTCACCCACAGGACAGAAGCCGAGCCATGAAAATCCTCAGACCCTGCCCTGCCCACTGTATTCCCACCTTGGCCTCTGTCTTTTACCAGCAGGCTGCCCCCATCAGATTATCCCTACAGAGAGGAGCCCAAGAGAGCAGAGTTCTGTACCTGAGACAATATTGACAATGTGGTAAGGAATGCCCAGCGACTGATAGAACCCCTCTGCAGTTGCAATCATCTCATCAAACATCTCCCATGACTTGTCATCATGAGGCGAAGCGTAGACAAACTGCTCAATCTGGGGGGAGAGAGACAGAAGCAACTAAACACCCATAGAGTGTCGGACTGCATGTTTTGGTCTGCTGACACTCAGAGGTGGGACAAAGCCCAGGAATGGGGGAGTCAAGGTTCAGAGAATGGGAACCAAAAGACAAGATTATTTCATCAGAGAATGTTTTCTCCGGTATCTGTCTCGTGGAATTCCAGTGTACCAAACTGATGGCAACAGGAAATGATGGCAGGCCAGCATTTTATACTGAGACACCTAAAGGAGCCAAAAGGACCTTCGAGTCTCACAAATCTGTAACAACTTTACTTCCCAGTGTGCAGCCACCTCTAGGAAGGGACATGTCAACTACTGCCCACAGCAGCACATCACAACACTGCCTAGAGGCCGCTTCCCAAATAACTTTTGTGCTGAGAATGTTGAACCCTGATCACACACTGAAGATGCCTCTGCTGAAGTTCCTTCTAACTGGAAGAAAAGACCACAATCCCATTCTTGTCTGCTAGCATCCTGCAAACATCTCAGCGCTAACTGGTGAGCAGGGCGTCCCTTTACCTTTTCAAACTGGTGCACTCGGAAGATGCCTCTGGTGTCACGGCCGTGTGAGCCAACTTCCTGTCGGAAGCAGGTAGACAGCCCAGCATATCTGATGGGCAGGTCCTCCGGCTTCAGCCACTCATCCCTGTGCAAAGCTGCAATTGGCTGTTCAGAGGTAGCAATCAGGTACTTCTCATCAATGGAGCTGTCATCTGATTTCTCACTGCCCTTGCCAATAACCTGGAGACCGGGAGTTGAACAGCACTTTGTCAGCATACCAGAGCAGACCACACACCTGCGCGGATATGCGACTGTCTCAGCAACAGAGTTGGGCCACAGGAACAGCATGAGCCACAGGCTAATAGGATCCTTTGCCATGGCAAAGGCTAATGGAAAACCATATCT
Organism: Pelochelys cantorii; assembly: GCA_032595735.1. Classification (NCBI taxonomy): domain Eukaryota; kingdom Metazoa; phylum Chordata; order Testudines; family Trionychidae; genus Pelochelys; species Pelochelys cantorii. The sequence continues at coordinate 16,797,696 of CM064353.1, forward strand.
GGTGTGCTCGCAAGATGCCCAGGTCCTTCCCTGCAGCTTACCTTGTACAGTTCCTCATCAAACTGACTGAGCTGAGCCACCTCTTGCATCACCTCTTTCCTCATGAAGAAGGGTGTATAGACTGGAGTGTATCCTTTGCTGAGCAGGGTCTGCAGCGCATACTGGATCAGTGCCTGCTCAAGGAAAACCAGGGCACCCTACAGACACAAGACAAGCTTCTCAGGTCACATGAAAGCCTAAAGGCTGGATTCCAGAGGTACTGAGTACATGCAGCTCCTATCCTGAACTCCTCGGATGACACAGGCCAGAAGCGCCTACAATATTTCAGCTTAGAGAACTAAGCCAAAGGAGTTAAGTATCATCAGAACACAGAGAACAGAAAAAGGAGCCCAAACTGATGGTACCCGAGGACAAACAATGGTGTTGGGCTCATCCCCTGCAAGTCTTGGTCCAGTATGTTTTATGCGGAGCCATGACAAGGAGCATCTTGAGCTGAAAACATGCTTAGCATCAGACATGCAGCACTAGTCATACCACTACTAGCCCCGTCCGACACCCACCCTCAATGGTGGCACATACAGCTGTCTTTAAAAAGCTAACACAAGGCTGAGCTCCACTGGTCAAGCAGACCACATGGCTTGCTCCCTCCCTAAAGAGGAATACTTCCTCTGCCTAGCAACCAAACTCAGCCTCAGGAAAGGCACTTGTGCCCACTGCAGGATTAGTAAGAAGTACAGCACAAATGGTAGGAAAGCAGCAGGTTTCTGCCCGATTCCTCTTCCTGTGTTCAAGCAACAAGAAGGTTTGGGGCTCAGGGCTCTCACCTTCAAAAAGTACCCTCTGCTTCCAGCTACTATGGCCCCCTTCTCTCCTTCATAGCCATCCACCATCACCACCAAGTCCACGTGGGAGTACTTCTTCCGCACAGTGCAGTCTCCCCAGACCCTCTCCACTCTGTTATCTGCATCCTGCATGCAAGGCAAGAGAAAGAAAACTGGAGCTCCCTTGGAAGTCTTCTCTCACACCTGTCGCAGCGAGGTGAGGCCCAGCACGATGTGCAGACCCCTGGACCCAGTGTTTTGTGCAGGTAAGGAGTGCAAAGAGTGGCAGGTCCTCATTCTTTTCCCTCTCTTTCCCCACAAAGGCCAGGCCTCAGACCTTTCCCAGTGAGGTCTGAGAAAGTACGGACTTGTCTGACCACTTGCCACAGCTGTTCCTGGGACTCCCTCACCATGGGACTGGCTCAGCAATCTACACAGCAACTAAATCCTGGCAACAAGATACACAGCTCAGAACCCCCTGCTGATCCTGCCAGCAGCATTTTATGATGTCACTTGGCTGCTGGCCCAACCTGGTGTTAAGCATTCTTGCTGGGCAAATGCAATGAGCAAGGCAAACCCTAAGCATTTGGCTCTGCCTACATTTCCCTTGTATGCTCCAAACAATGGTGGAGAGTCACACTGTCTGAGTTGGTCTTTGTGCTCAATGAGCTCCTTTGCTGCAACACACCCTGTCTTGTACTGCAGGTTCCATTGCTCTCTACCCGATCTCAGCAGGCACCTCACCCACGGCCTCTCTGCAGTCTCTCTGATGTGTTATGTCTGCCTGTTTCAAGCTGACAGTATGTCACTTCCCCAAACCTGCCAGAGACACCATCCACATAGCAGGTATGCATTTAGCTCCTACCTCATCATTGCTGATGGGCACAGAGGGGTGGAGGAGGTTTCCAATTTCTCTGAGGCTTTCAAACCGTTCTGCCTCCAGTTTCACACGCTCTGCATCGAACTTCAGGATGGCTTCATCAATGAGAATACGAACTTTCTTAATCTGGGTTACCTGAAGACTCTGTTACACAAAAATCACTGAGAATGTCACCACTGCACAACTTAAACAGGGAAAATTAGCCCATAAAAAGGGCCAAAGAAGCTTTGTATGTAAAAAACTACTGTGATCTTTGCCTAACCAGTATGACTTTTTGCAGAGGTTTCACTAATTATCAAATAAACTTTGCTGACTACATATTGGATAAATGAGATTCAGCTGAGAATTTATTTAGACTTTCAACAGCGTTTGACAAAGTCCCTCACAAAAGACTACTACAGAAGCTAAGTCATCACAGAGCAAGAGACAATATTGTCATGGATCTGCTAAAAGGCAGGAACCAGAGCAGGACTAAATGGTCACTTTTCATCATGGCAGATGTTATTTATTAGTGATCAGGAAATGGGGTGAGCAGTGAGGTATAGATGACACAATTACTTAGATCAGCCCAATCCTGTGAGGAACTTCAGAGGAACCTAAGAGCATCATAAAGGCAGATGGAGCTAAATGTTGATAGACACTTGGATGGAATAATCTGAATGAATCATAAACCTTACAGGGTTCTAAATTCACTATATCAACTCAGAAAAGGGATCTGGGCACCACCATAAGCCCACTCAATGGAACCCTCTGCTTATTGTGCAGATGCAGTCAAAAAAGCAAATAAAATATTGAGATACAAAAGAAGAGAGATGGTGAATCATAAGGGAAATATAGTGATGCCATTACATAAATCAAGCATGTCTCATTTAAAAAACGGTGTGCAGTTCTGGCCATCCCATCTCAAAAAGGATATTGCAGGATTAGAGGGGTTCAGAGAATGGCCATGATAAAACTTATCTGAAGAGAGACTGGAGAAACTGGGGTTGTTACCTTAGGAAGGAGAGGAATAAGGGAGCCATGACATAAGTCTGTAAAACTAACAACTGGTCTAGGAGGGAAATCAGGTGCGTCTGTTCTCCCTGTCTCACAACACAAGAATAAAGGAACATCCAATGAAACTGGGAGGTGGCAAATCCACAACTAATCCAAGGAAATACTTTTTCATGTGTGTGATTAAACTGTGGAACTCACTGCCAAATTCTTAAGATTAATAAAGGGACTGAACATCCCCTCTGGTGCTAATATCTGGCTCTAATAGTGGATACTACTGAGTTCTGGGCACAATAATATACCTCTTGCTTGAATGTTTCCTAAAGCCATAACTGGCAAACAAGCCAGGGGACTAATCCAGTTTGAGTCTTCCTGTATTCACATTTCAGCTCAGGCAGCACAATGCTCCTTGTCTCCAGGCAGGGACAATGGTTCTGTACAGACTGAGGACTAAATCATCAACAGCAATTTGGTGTGTTCCTCAGAGATGTCTCAGCCTAACCCTGCCTAGCTAACAAGCTCCAACAGGTTCACAGCACAGGCTGATTTTGCTGGAAGTCTCTGACTGCAGAAGTACAGATAGTCAGACTTCAGCCTGGAAGATGGTGAAATAAATAGAAATAAAAGAAAATGCAGTGGTCACTTTTCAGAGTGCCTGCACCATATGAAAGCAAACTCACCGCTAAGATGTCAGCAGTGAGGCCATCCAGATTTTGTGCATATTCTGGTACTGATTCATTGTCACCCATGGGCTCTTTTTTCTGCAAAGGGAAGAATCAGGAAGAACAATGAGCACGCAGAGAACATATTTTGCAAGCACTACAGTTGCTGCAACCTGGGAAGTCAGGACTGGGAAGAGGGGACCCAGGAAAGGATTTCAAACTCCATTTTATGAAGCGATTCAAAGCATGACACAGAATGGCTAGACTGTGCAGGGTAGTGAATTCTTCTAACTAGCTCAATGCTTTGGCAGTCCAGCCAACATGGGAAAAGTTCTCAAACTCCTTCCTACCAGAGGCCATCAACTGCAGGAAGATTAGACAGATTATACTCCTTTAAAAATAGCACCATATCAGTGCTAACAGAAACACAGCGCTCATCTCTCTTACCTTCATTTTCTCACCTATCGTTTTGCTGCACAGATTCTTCAGTTTGTTCAAGTTGTCTGCACGAAATCTGCCTGGAAAGGAACCATTGGAAGAAAAACTAACCAGTGATCTCCATAGTGAAACTAGACATTTGTGAGCAGATTCAGAAACCTGTGGAGTTAGTAAGTTGTGACCCCTGCATGTGACATATAGACACAAACAGTTCAGATACACAATTCATTCTCTCTTAGCTTCAATTAGCTTTACAGACCATATTCAGGAAGTTGGCAAAATGAAGAAAGAAGAAATTTGCTCTGAGCAGGCTCTCCAGAACACTGGAGGGAAAGAATGACATCACAGCTAGAATAGGAGTTGAGAGATTCCTCTCTGCCACAGCCTCACTGCATGCCCTTGGGCAAGTCAGCCCCCTCCACTCCCCGCAACACCATTTTCCCAGCTCTAAAACTAAAGCAGTAGTTGCTACCTCATAGGAGTCACTGGATGGCTTAATTCAGTTATGCAAAGTTCCACTCACCCTCTCGTCCAGTGCAATGATTTAGATAAAATGGGAAGCTAAAATATTCACTTTGTCCTTGAAGTGAGGAAGGAGATTTTATGCTGTAGCTGATACGTGGCCAGGGCTTGAAAACAATCCTTTCATACTAGGGATGTTAGTGTGTAGGTGTTTATATGATTAACCGATAAGCCTGGGCTCAACGGCTATATACGCCCTCTCCCCCCAGCTGCCTCTGTATCAGAAGCAGCAAGGGTGGGGGGGGAGAGGCGGGAGCTGGTGCCCTTGGGAAGCTAGCTTTTAAGCCATCTCCCTGCACATACTAGCTCCCAAGCTGCCTGCACTGCGCTGCTGCCTCTGTACTAGTGCGGGTGGGGGCAGGCAGGAGTTGATACATGCGGATATCCAGCTTAAGTAGGTTCTCCATGCATGCTGGCTCCCACAGAGTTGCCTGCCCCCTGTGCTGCTGCCTTTGACAGAGAGGCAGCAGTGCAGAGGGTGGGTTGGGGGGCAGGTGGGAGACGGTACCCATGGGCAGCCGGCTTTCAAGCTGTCTCCCTGCACATACCAGCTCCTGTGGAACTGCCTCCCCCTACTACCACCTCTGTATCAGAGGCAGCAAGAAGGGGCTGAGGGGCCCCCTGCATGGAAAAATACAGCGATTACACATTTAGAAAACTAACTGTTTGCTCACATTCCTACTTCCTACACTGGTCAGCACGGAGCAGAAAACGTCCTGCGGCCAGAGAGGGAGGCGCTCCTCCCACCCCACTCAGAATCCAGAAAAAATGTCAGTTTTCATTGAAACTCTTTCCAGTTTCTCATGTTAGCTAAGACAGGCTCTCAAATGTTACCATGTACCAGAGCCCACAGAGACAGCTCCATGGCCTCTGCTCAGCTTTCCCAAGCAGCTGCAGAGTGTAAGTGGCAAGAGCCTAGTTATTTTAACTGATATTTAGCTCTTTGGGGAAAACAAGTGAAACAGACAAGAACTAGCTCATTCTCCCTCCTCTGCTACTGTTTGGGAAAGCTAGAAGCAGCAACAGCAGATGCAGGAACTACCACTATTCAATAGACTGGAGAGCTCAAACACGAAAATCCGGGGCCTGTTAGATCAGCAAAGACCAAGCCACCTTGGTGTTAGCTAGGGACTTGGGAAAAGGGTACACTAAACGTGAACTTCCTTCCCTCCATGCAATGTCTTACCCCTGTGCTCCACAGCATCCTGGGTAAGAGAAAGTACCTACTCCCTTCCCACCAGGGAAGTACAGAGGGAGGCTTAAAACTGATAAGAAACTTGCTAACTAGAGCAGAGGACAATAGTTGTCAAACCAATCTGATAGCTTTCTTTGATAGGATAACGAGTCTTGTGGATAAGGGAGAAGCGGTGGACATGGTATACCTAGACTTTAGTAAGGCATTTGATACGGTCTCACATTATATTCTTATCAATAAACTAAGCAAATACAACTTAGATGGTGCTGCTATAAGGTGGGTGCATAACTAGCTGGATAACTGTTCTCAGAGAGTAGTTAACAACAGTTCATAATCCTGCTGGAAGGACAGAACAAGCGGGGTTCTGCAGGGATCTGCTTTGGGACTAGTTCTGTTCAATATCTTCATCAACGATTTAGATATTGGCATTGAGAGTACACTTATTAAGTTTGCAGATGATACAAAGCTGGGAGGGGTTGCAAGTGCTTTGGAGGATAGGGTCACAATTCAAAATGATTTGGACAAACTGGAGAAATGGTCTGAGGTAAACAGGATGAAGTTTAATAAGGACAAATGCAAAGTACTCCACTTAGGAAGGAAGTCAGTCAGTCTCACACATAGGCTGCGTCTAGACTGGCATGATTTTGTCGCAAATACTTTTAACGGAAAAGTTTTTCCGTTAAAAGTATTTGCACAAAAGCACGTCTAGATTGGCACGGATGCTTTTGCGCAAAAGCATCCCTGGCCAATCTAGACGCGGTTTTGCGCAAGAAAGCCCGATCGCCATTTTAGCCATCGGGGCTTTTTTGCGCAAAACAAATCTGAGCTATCTACACTGGCTCTTTCGCGCAAAAGCTTTTGCGCAAAAGGACTTTTGCCCGAACAGGAGCGTCAAAGTATTTGCGCAAGAAGCACTGATTTCTTACATTAGAACGTCAGTGCTCTTGCGCAAATTCAAGCAGCCAGTGTAGACAGCTGGCAAGTTTTTGCGCAAAAGCGGCTGCTTTTGTGCAAAATCTTGCCAGTCTAGACGCAGCCATACAGAATGGGAAGTGGTTATCTAGGAAGGAGTACTGCAGAAAGGGATCTAGGGGTTATAGTGGACCACAAGCTAAATATGAGTCAACAGTGTGATGCTGTTGCAAAAAAAGCAAACATGATTCTGGGATGCAACAACAGGTGTGTTGTGAGCAAGACATGAGAAGTCATTCTTCTGCTCTACTCTGTGCTGATTAGGCCTCAGTTGGAGTATTATGTCCAGTTCTGGGCACCGCATTTCAGGAAAGATGTGGAGAAATCGGAGAAGGTCCAGAGAAGAGCAACAAGAATGATTAAAGGTCTAGAGAACATGACCTATGAAGGAAGACTGAAAGAATTGGTCTTGTTTAGTTTGGAAAGGAGAAGACTGAGAGGGGACATGATAGCTGTTTTCAGGGATCTAAAAGGGTGTCACAAGGAGGAGGGAGAAAAATTGTTCTCCTTGGCCTCTGAGGATAGGACAAGAAGCAATGGGCTTAAACTGCCCAAGGGAGGTTTAGGTTGGATGTTAGGAAAAACTTCCTAACTGTCAGGGTGGTTAAACACTGGAATAAGTTGCTTAGGGAGGTTGTGGAATCTCCATCTCTGGAGATGTTTAAGAGTAGGTTAGACAGACATCTATCAGGGATGATCTAGATGATACTGGGTCCTGCCATGGGGGCAGGGGACTGGACTCGATGACCTCTCGAGGTCCCTTCCAGTTCTAGTGCTCTATGATTCTATGATTTTATTAAATTTTTTATGGAGGGGTTATGCCAAGAATTTGGAAAGTGGTCAAAGGGTCTTCCATATGAATGGAGGAGGTGTGGGATATGCGATGGAGGCTGGGTGCAGAAGGGAGCTTGCAATAAGGGACTGGGCTGCAGGAGTGGGTGTGGGGTCTGGGAGGGAGTTGGGTGAAGTAGTGGTGACCTGGGTTAGGGGACTAGGGTGCAAGGGTTTGGGTTGTGACCTTGGGAAAGAGGGAGTTGTGACCTGGTAAAGGGGACTGGGGTTCAGGAGAGGGTTGCAGGGGATTGTGTTGTGATCTGGGACAGGGCACTGGGGTGCAGCACCTGAAAGGGGATATGGGAGCAGGAGGGGGGCAGAGGGATTGGGTTATGTGGAGTAGGGGGGCAAAGTGTTAGGGTGCCAAACAGGCTCTGGCTGGGAGATTTACCTGCTTGACTCCCAGCAGCAGCCTTCTCAAGCAGACTCCCTGCCTGCCCTGCCCCTGCACTGGCTGCACAGACTATGTGATTTTTGAACAGCTACGAATCTGAGATTGTGCCAAAAGAATTGTGCTGGGGGTGGGAGCAGCACATGAAGCCTCTTCTCCTTCCCCCAGGCTCACAACTGTTCAAACAGAGCCCTGCAATGGCTGCTTTTCTCAGTAGCATACAGGCGGCAAGCAGGGAGTCTGCCGGGGCTTCCTGCTGTGTTTGCGGGCCAAATCTGGTGGCTTGGCAGGCCAGATACAGCCCATGGAGGGTATTTTGCCCAGGCCTGAACTAAAGGCAGATATTAATGTAGCCAAGAACTGCACCTTGGCTGGAACCTAAGTGCAAGAGATAGAAGAGGATCAGAACTGTTGCTAGATTCTAAAGCAGGGGTTCTCAGGATAATTTTTGGTGGCCTCAGAGTGCAGCCACCAACTCTTGCTGCTCTCACACTTTTCCTTAAAATATGTAATTAGCTTTAGGAAAAACAAATAAATATGCATGTATACATGTGTAAATCATAGTAATTTATTTATTGCTAGCAAGTCCATCCTGAAAAGTGATATTAACAAACATACAAGTATCATTTTTCACAGAAGATTTACTCAGCCCTCCCAACCCTGGGGACAAATTAAACCCTGAATGGGGGGTCGGGGGAGGCAATGGTGTAGGGATAACATATTAAAGTATTAAAAATGATTCCCCAAGTAGAAGAAGCATACAAGTGTTTAGATTTATTCTTGTTAAAGTGTTTAGATTTAGTGTTATCAAGCTTGATAAGTGTTTAGATTTATTATTATTATTTGTTAAGATTGTTAAATGTTTAGATTTATAATTATTGCCCCTCTAGAATATAATTTGTTAAGAATATAATACTATGTAGCCAGAAACAGCTCCCCTCTCTGTGTCCCAGGGCACACTCAAACTTTTGCAAGTGGCTGCTTGTCAAGCCACTAACTCTGCTCTGGGAGCCAAGCCCTATAATTGATTAAGGGCATTGTTACACAATTGGCGCCCGTTCTCTTCAAAGCATTGTGAACCAATTAACCCTAATCGCAAAGTGAAACATTGTAACTATAACAGTAACTAACTCAGCACTCAGAGAGAATGTTTTAAGAAATGCCACCCAGAAACTTTTGTAACTTTTTGTAACTACAACTCTTGTATATGTAAAATTATTATTATACAAAATACTGTATGTGAAACATTAATTAGGGAATGTGTAAGAGAGAGAGAGTGCTTGGACAATGAATGAATGGTTTGAGAGGTGCCAGCCTGAGAATACAGTATCAAAGGGCTAAAGAAGGCGTCAGGTGCCAGTGCAACCAAAAGGTGTCAAGTGGAGAAAAACTGGAGACTGGAGGTCCACCCTATGAGATCACTGACGAGCACCTGGCAGCCACTCTGTAGACATCAGCATGATGCAGCAATTCCCATAGACTGGCATAGGAAGAAATTCCTATAAAGACTGGACCAAAAGACTATGGAGTCAGAGTCCAAGGTTCTGCTGCCAGCCTACCAGGAGCTTCAGATGCGCATCTGATCAGGACTGCGCTCCCCACTACCATCACTTGTGTGCAGAGTACCTGGCCAGTACTCTGTCACAAGCAGCTTCCAGGCTGGTAACTATAACAACTACCCAGAACCTGAATGAATGGATGAATGATTGAATGAATGTTTATATATATCTAAGGGTTAAGTAGTGATAGGAATAAGTAGTTAAACAACGTTGTTTGCTTCTATCTTTTCTTTATTTTTATCTTTACAATAAATGTGGCTTTTTGCCTTATCCCCCTCATAAGATCCTGCTTGCTTTTATTGGTACAACAATGGGGGATTGGAGCCTGAAGCCCCACCACCACAGTCTGCCACCCCAGGGTGGAGGGCCAAAACTTGAGCCTCACCACCCCTGGGAATGTGGGGAACTCATCAGTTGTGTCCCCACATGTCTCCAGAGGGGGGCAGAGACCAACCTTTGCTGGTGGCCCCAGCAACCAAAACCAAGGAAGTTCATCCAAGAGCATCAGGGAATTGTTGCTACTTTGCCTCCCCCCCCCCACATCTCCAGCCCAGGAATCTATAGCTGTAGCCACATTTAGGAAATGCTGCTTAAGAGAAGTTGTACTCAGCAAAGGGTATGTGTACTTTGGGGCACACTGAGGTACAGGGATACATCAACTCATCCAGATATCTGCCTAGTTTAACAGCCTATGCTAAAAACACAAGAGAAACAGCATAAACTAAAATTTCATACAATGATTTATTTATAGTGCTTGATAAACTACACACTGACATAGGTACAATATTTATAATCCAATTGATTTATTTTGTAATTATATGGTAAAAATTATGATAAGGAAGCAAATTTTCAGTAACAGCGAGCAGTGACATTTTTATGTCTGATTTTTATAAGCAAGCAGTTTTTAAATGAAGTCAAACTTGCGGTATACAAGAGAAATCAGACACCTGAAAGGGGTACAGTAGTCTGGATAGGTTGAGGGCCACTGCTAAAAAGAGCACCATCCTGCACTTCATTGGTGGTCACCTTCCTCTAGTACTGTAGCTAATTGGAGTCTAGTTCACACTTGTACATACTTGCACAGGAGTTTAACAAACTGTGTGATGTGCTTTGAGATTGCTCAGGCAAGAATTAGGCTCAGATTTATACTGGTGACCAATTTAAAAATTGCGTAGGTTGAATGATATTCTTCCAATGTGCTCCAAATGATAGGAACATCAGCAGACAAACCAAAAAGCAAATTCCTCCCGTACTTCTCACAAATATAAAGTTGCATTTCCAGAGACCAGGGAGTGCAAACCAGTGAACAACACAGTACTTCCGATCTGCAGCATTAATGAATCAGTCTCTACGCCAATTGCAGCTGGATTGCATCAGACTGCAACCACCAATCTCCAAGTAGCAGCCTGCCAAATAGTGATCTCTTGATTTAAATGCCAACACATATTGACAGCACAACTTCTGAATGCAGAAAGGCTTCTCTTGCCTCAAAGTGCTCATTTGCCAAAGCTGTGGAAAGCAACTGCAAAACTGTCTTCAACCCACAATACAGCAACCTCCTGCCTCACTGTCTGCATTTAAGCAGTGCAGCCCAGATATGCAAAACATTAATACAGTGCACGCTGACAGCAAACAGCACTGTCTAATAATGTGTATTATTAGCCCAGCCCTCTTTCCACAACAAGAAAAGAGGTTCCTCTGCTTGAAAATGGGTTTAAAGATGCCTCATTTTGGCTTCACTTTCTAATAATTATTGCTAAAAGATGCCTGACAACATAAGCTTCTGTATCCTAGGAACTGTGAGCCCTACTACAGATTTCCAGAATGCTCTATTATCTATTCAACAAATACACAAACTTCGGTGGAACAAGTAACTCGCGAAACACAAGGTTTCATATTGTCTATTCTCAGTCCATGTGAGGTTTTCCTAAACATGGTTTATTTCCCTTCTCTGGTCACAACTCCAGGACCAGCACTGGGAAAAGCTTACTGGTCCCAAAAATACCTGTACTGGTCAGGCAAAGGATTTCTAGGACTGGCGAACCATTACATATCAGATCCTAAAAATCACCTACTTCTTACTATTCTTTTTATCTCCTTAACCCAAACTTCACTTACAACATAATCACCAGTAATCTCAGGAACTGGTGAAGTCAATGCCTTAGGCAGTCAAAAGATGGGTTCCAATCTGTCAGATATTTCTAACTAGAAGATTTAATCGGCATTGCTTAGGTCCTTAACTCAAATAACTGTTTTTTCTTCAGTATGCAGGCTGCCCTGAGGAGAGGGGGCTACCTCAGCCCCCTATCACTGTAGCAGCTTTGGACCAGGTGAGAAGCACTTATCCATGGGTACAGCGGGTACAGCTAGGGGAGGGGTGCATGTCCCTTGACTGGGAGACAGACAGACACACAAGCAGACAAACTCACTCAGATATATAGTAGCTGTCCTTTTCTCCACCCCCGCTGCCCTTATGGGGTTATAGCTGTTCTGGTCCCCTTCTCTGGTCCCTGGCTGTCCCCCTGTGGTCACTATACAGTATAACTGCTTGCTAGCAGATCCGCCTGTTTCTGTTTTATGAGAAAAAAATCATATTCCAGGCACATCCCATTGTCCTGGCACAACCAAAAGCTTACATAGCTTAAATTAAGATAAGAGGAAGCTACCTACCAAATTTAGTGGTCCTAGTTCTTAACGTTTCGGAGCAATACTTGAACAAACAGACTCACAGACAGACAAACACACAAGTGTTCTCAAATATATAGTAGAATACTACAGTTCTCAGGGGCTATAGAGCTGGTTTGACTGGATGCAGAAATCATGTGTCATTGAAGCAGGGTGAAACAGAATGAAACTGCCACTGTGAAGACTAGATTTCAAAGTCTGAAAACCAGTCAGAGTCACATACTACGCACACTGAAGAAGTCAGGTTGCTCCTACCTAAGGCAGCAACAATGAAATGAGCTATGACAAATGACAATGAGCCAGATAATAAATTCATGGCAGTTAGGTCCACCAATGGCTATTAGCAAGGATGGGTAGGAATGGTGCCCCTGGCCTCTGTTTGTCAGAGATTGGGAATGGGTGCCAGCGGTGGGATCACTTGATGATTTTCAGTTCTGTTCCTTCCCTCTTGGGCACCTGACACTGGTCTCTGTCCGATGACAGAATACTAGGGCTTGATGGACCTTTGGTCTGACACAGTATGGGTGTTCTTATATTCCTAAAGGTCCAGATTATGGAGGGCTCAAGCACAGCAGCTCCACTGATTTCAGTTGGAAGCAGAGGCACGCCACAGTCTGCGCAGCACTGCTGGCTTGGGAGATACTGTCCCCAGTTGTGCAGGGTGCTTGCAGTGCTGCCTCAAAGGGCTCTCAGTCCCTGGGGACATCTGCTCAGGGAGCACTGCCTGCTCACCCCGAGTACAAAGGGAGCCAAAACAGCCCTGCCATGCTAGGGGCACTGGTACCTGAGGCATGATCCTTCACTGGCAACCGCTGTCACCCTCACAGCCTGCAAAGAATTGGGGGGGGGGAGGCTGGATGGGACGATGGAGATGCAAGGCAGCAGCAGAGCCACCCCGCGAGCACGGGGATCCCTCCCCCGCACACCCCCTGCCTCCCCCACGTCCCGAGCGCGGGGATCCCCCCCCCGCACACCCCCTGCCTCCCCCACGTCCCGAGCGCGGGGATCCCCCCCCCGCACACCCCCTCCCTCCCCACGTCCCGAGCGCGGGGATCCCCCCCCCGCACACCCCCTGCCTCCCCCACGTCCCGAGCGCGGGGATCCCCCCCCCGCACACTCCCTCCCTCCCCACGTCCCGAGCGCGGGGATCCCCCCCCCCCGCACACTCCCTCCCTCCCCACGTCCCGAGCGCGGGGATCCCCCCCCCCGCCACACTCCCTCCCTCCCTCCCCACGTCCCGAGCGCGGGGATCCCCCCCCCGCACACTCCCTCCCTCCCCACGTCCCGAGCGCGGGGATCCCCCCCCCGCACACCCCCTCCCTCCCCACGTCCCGAGCGCGGGGATCCCCCCCCCGCACACTCCCTCCCTCCCCACGTCCCGAGCGCGGGGATCCCCCCCCCCGCACACTCCCTCCCTCCCCACGTCCCGAGCGCGGGGATCCCCCCCCCGCACACTCCCTCCCTCCCCACGTCCCGAGCGCGGGGATCCCCCCCCCGCACACCCCCTCCCTCCCCACGTCCCGAGCGCGGGGATCCCCCCCCCGCACACCCCCTCCCCACGTCCCGAGCGCGGGGATCCTCGCGCATGCGCACCGCCCTGCCGCGGACCCTATGTGGCTGGGCTGCCGGCCCGGAACGTACATCGCCGCCAAGCGCCGTCAGCCTCCACCAGCGCGTCCACCAGCGCCGGGTCCTTGAAGCGTTTGATCTGCGTGTCCCGCACCAGGCTGGGGTCCCCGCCCTTGTCAGCCCGGAACAGGTCCAGGTCCAGCACCATGGTGCCGGCTGCACAAGGCTGAGGGAGGATGCAGCCACACTGCGCAAGCGCGGCACTGCGGCTCTCGCGCACACGCGGCCGGAAGCGGAGCGCTGGGCTCTTGCGTAAGAATACGTGTCAGTGCGCGTGCGCATGCGCAGCGCCCGAAGGTTGCAGCGGGTGGGAGGGGCCGCGCGGGGGTGCTGCAGGCCAGCCTGGTTCCCCGCCTGGGAGCGCGGCGCCGCGCAGGGCGCCCCGGAGAGTTAAATCCCCGTGACTTGAGCGGTCGGTCCGGTGCCCTCATGAGACTGTGTTGGTCGGGCTGCCCTGCAGTCCCTGGGGCAGGGCCGGCAGCTGCTGTAGCAGAGGCCAGGCGAGCTGGTCTGCAAGGGGAGCCGGGTTAAAAACCACCCCCCCTCCCGGACAGGCTGCCTGCCGCCTGCTGCTGGTGCTGCTGCTGCTGCTGGTGCTGCTGGTGCGGAAGAGGCAGCAGCAGCATCAGGTGCAGCAGTCCCTGTCTGGGGGTGGGGGTCTGAGCTCCCGGACTCAGCATAAGGGCAGAAATGAGCTGGGCTGCCTTCCCGTCTCTTGCTACGCTTGAAATGCAGAGATGGAACAGGGGTAGATCCCTGACCCAGCATGAGCCAGGACTGAGCTGTGCTGCCTGCCCACTTGGGGCACTTCAAATGCAGAGCCACAGCATGGGTAGGTCCCTGACCTGTTGCAAGGCAGGACTGAGCCAGGTTGCTCTCCAGCTTGCTAAAAAATTTTACTGGCAGGGAGAGGGAAATGCATGTCGTCTACAGCATTAACCTATAAGCTTTTGCTTATCAGTTAATTGGGTAACTGACTACACTATTACATCCCTAGTCCAAGCACAGAGCTGGCTCGTGCAAGCCCTGCTTGCTGTCATGTGCTATGTGTGGCATGTCATGTGACCCCCAAAGGGCCCAGCCGCAGGATGTCCTCGCCCCTCCTCCCTCACCCCTATCATCAGTTCTAGAAATGGACTTTTTATTTCACCCAGAAGTGACAGGTGAAACCTGCCCTGACCCTGCTTTGCTCCGTTCACCTGTGCCCAAGGACCCTGCCCTGGCACTGCCCAATTCCGTTCAGTCTGTGCTCAAGGATCCTGCCCTACTGTGGGTGTATATCCGCGCCTTGGCTGCACAGTGCTGACAGACACTGGATGACGTTTCAGGGGGTAGCCGAGTTAGTCTGTAACAGGAAAAACTTAAAAAACAACAAATAGTCTGGTAGCATTTTAAAGACTAACAAAACATGGAGATGGGATCATGAGCTTTCATGGGCACAGTCCACTTCTTCAGATGACCAGTGCCGGACCGAGCCATAGTTGCGCCCCGGGCAGTGGGTGCGCGGCACATGCACGGCCCTGCCCCCAGGCGCACGGCGCCCCTTACCACTTCAATCAGGCACCCAGTTGCCCGGCTAGCTCCCCCCCTTAATCCGGCCCTTAAGATGACAGCTGGATGAAGTGAATGAATTGGATGAAGTGATAGGTTTATTGATTATCAAGTCTCATATGTAATGTACAGTCACAAAAGAAGCTGTCATTGGGATAAAAATGTGTGTCGTCTAGTCCCTGAACAATACTTTAACCCTACCCCCCACTCAAACACACCTCGAGAAGTTATCACTCTCTGCACAGTGTGCACATTGGGATATAGTACTAATGTTACATGGATTCCTTACAAAAAGGAATTTTCTTTCATGCCTGCAAATAAGCATGTGCTCACCTGAGAACTCTCACAGCTGTCAGCAGGACCATATTTCAAAAGGACAGGCTTTAAAAAGCTCTGGAAAAGTTGACTGTAAAACTCCACACATTGGCAGGATCATGCAGCTACAAGGGATTTAGTGCATGAAACTATTCTTTTATAAAAGCATTGGGCTTAACAGTTGGCAGGGCCCCTTGAACACCTTCCAGGGCGATTTGACTAGTCTCATTATGCCACTCATGACACCAATGTACCCCCCCCCCCCGAATATCGAGGGATAATTAGTGGGGTAAGTGTATTCATGTAATGCTCCATGTGGCCAAGCGCTTAGTAGGAACCATTTCCCTTCATAATCTAATCAGAACATGAGAGAAAAATGGTGCCTGACCTGACTTAGTGCTAAGGCTGCACTCAGGGACTGTTCTCAGGCTCCCAGCTTATCACTGCAGCTGGGAGGGCTAATTGGTGGTGGTTGGGGGGGGGGGGGGTTCACTGTTTTGCCAAGCATACCTGACCTGCTTGTGAGAGTTCCAATTCTTCCACTGGAGCCAACCCAGCCCTTCCCGTCCCCCTTACGTAAGCAGGTGAACTAATAAGATGACACACAGTTAACAAGGAAGATTGTTACTTTGGCAATGGTTGGCAAGGAACAAGTGAGTCTGTATCCACACACAGCAAGGCTGGCGCTCCATGACTTCAAAGGACTCTATGGAGTAGGTCCACTGGTCTTGTGCCCAGTGGTAGAACTGACTGAAGTGGCAATTAACATTCCCCCCCCCCCCCCCCAGCCTCTGGAAAAAGCAGCATGAACATGTCATTGCTACAAGGCATGTTTAAACACATTCCCAGCTTGTGATTGGTAGTATGATAGAAGAGACCTGTTCTAAACTGCCCCTGATATAAACTGCACAGTGCTCACTCCAGGCCAACGCCGATGTCAACTGCACCGCTGATAATGGAGGAGTAGAATCAATGGCGCTAAACTGGCATTGTGTGACAAGAGAATCAGAATTTATTTTCTTCACGTGTAGTTGCTTCCAACTGAACTGTGTGTAGCCTGAAACACAAACCCATACAGCTGATCAGGAAATTAATTAAGCCATCCCCACGGCAGCTCTGAAAGCAGTATGAGCTTATCAGCGCTGACTAAGTGTTCGTGGACACCAAGAACACAAGTGATCAGTCCAATGCAGGACCTGTCTGTACGTGAGCAATGTGATGAAAGATTATGTATATTGTAATAGTAGTGCCTAGGAGCTCCAGACACGCACTGGGAAGCCATTGTAGAAACTCATTATGCCACTCTCATGACACCAATGCACACGCCCCCTGAATAACAGAGGTGTCCTCCAGCGATGGCAATGACCTCCATGGAGAATCTGACGGACGCAGCTGTTGCTAGTGAGAATTCTGGGCCCACTTCATGCCCACTTTGACTAGTGGTTGAATAATGCCACGCTCGGCCTTGTGGACAGAACACATGCATGTGGGTTTATTCACTTGCACACTGAGAAACAGTTGCTGCTTCTCTGTGCTGTCAACTTCCTATGTGCAGGGCTCAAGGAAGCATCTGAGCAGAGTATTGCACAGAGGATATAACAGTATAGTCGATTAACCGATTAACAGATAAGCAAAAGCTTATCAGTTAATGCTATAGACTATACGCATATCCAAGCCCCCGCTCCCTTTCCAGTAAATTTTTTAGCAGGCTGGCCAGCAGCCTGGCTCAGTCCTGGCTTGTGTTGGGTCCGGGACTTACCCCTGCTGTGGCTCTGCATTTAAACTGTATTAGGAGCCAGGCGGGCAGGCAGCCCGGCTCAGTTCCGGAGATATACAGGGCTGACCTGGATACAAGTTGCTAGAGAGCAAGACATTAACCCCAAGGAGGGGGACTATTTTGCTGTGGCTGTTCTGCTTTTGGATGCTGCTCAGCTCTACTGCATGCTTTGCACATTCCCCCCTCTCTTGCAACTGTTTTCCACTGGCTTGGTGCCAAGCTCCCCCCTGAGTATTTCATTTCCAGAATGGCAGGTGTTTGGGGGGAATAACTCAGCATCCTTCATACACACAAGTTGTGGATGCAGCTCTCTCCTGATCATTGGTCCTGCATTTTCTCTGATGGGGGGAAGAGTTGCCAATGGACACAGGCTCAACATCTGCCATATGTGATCATGCCATAGGTGATGTCCCAGGGAGAGGATCCACCTGACCACATTTTACCAGTTCAGCAAGGGAAGGAGCACAAAAAGGCCCAGGTTGCCCTTAAGTCTGTGGCAGTGCAGTAGGCTAAGGCTCTGTGCTAACCTCTCTGCTTTAGGAAATAAAGCTTAGAGCAGGTTTAGAGTGAGAGAGAGCTGGGCCACAGGGGTCAAACTCATCCTTCTTAGGGCTCCACTGGGTGACATTCCAGGGCTGAGCTCAGCCCAGAACCCAGGGCTGAGTTGTGTTAATGTACCCCTGGGCTTCTCTTGGGTGCCTCTGACGGGTGCTGCCCTGGGCTGCTCCAGGGCCAGCCCCCCTGCCTTTGGGGAGTCCCTTAGCCTGCCTTCCTAATGCAGGAGCTTGGTCCATCCCTGAGGCAACTTGTGTTGGCTGTCTAGCTGCTCCCAGATCTTGAACCCACACCACCCTGTGCTCTCCAGGTCAGTGTGCTGTCCCTTGGGCCAGGCCCACCCTCCCTCACTTGCTGTTGGTGGGTTGGGGTGCTCCTGAGGTGGGCAGGCCCTCAAGGATACTCTAGCACTTCTGCTGGTTTCAAGCACCTTGTTTCGCACTCTCTCTTCGCCCATAGCACAAGTTTCAGCACTGGATTTTACTCAGCTGCAGTAGCACCAGGAACCCGCAGGCCCGTGTTCTGTGAGGGATGCACTGAAGCACTTAGCATGAGGCTTTGAGCACAGCTAGAAGGCCCACCAGCGACCCTGTTTTAGGAAACCAGGAAAGATGTGTTTTAAGGGGCAGTTTGCACGGGTATTTTAGGGTACAATGTTGGCAAAAGCTTAACTGCAAACTTGCCTTGGCAAAACATAGATATATGGTAATAAGCCAAAATGGCTAATAACCTAGCACTACCTTATATAGACTATGGGCACCAACTCCCATAGGGTGAGGCAGTGTGAGGTGGACAAGGGAGGTGGACAAGGGACACTCATGACACCTGTAGGCCCTATAACAGGCCAGACTGCCATGCAGCCTTCCTGACAGGCAGTGCTTAGAACTCCAGGCACTTTAAATAGCCTCCATGCAGCTGCATGTGGAGCTAGGCCCCTGCCCTTGCGGGGGGAGGCGGGGTGGCAGGCCTATATTACTGGGCCACAGACACACACACAGGCTATGTCTACACTCACGGCTTCTTGCGCAAGAACAGCCGTTCTTGCACAAGAATCCGCAGAGCGTCTACACTGCCCACCCACTCTTCTGCAAGTAAATGTACAGTACGGCGTGATAAGAGACAGCTCCTTGCGCAAGAGCTACATTGTTTTCTATCAGGCTTAAGCTCTCTTGCGCACGCGCTCTTGCTCAAGAGGGCAGTATGGACGTTCGGCAAGCGTGTACTTGCGCAAGAATTGGCCTCCAGTGAAAACCACAGGTAGCCTCTCCGACACTCCGTACAGGCAATCACCACTCGTTGGTTTCCCCCTAATTGGCCCCCCCTTAAAGGCACAGGCACAGAGCACAGCCATGTGCCACGTGCAGCCCGGGTAGCAGCCAGAGGGAGCAATGCCAGCTGCCCAGCCTCAGCCAGGTCCCTCAGACCCCACGGAGGAGCCACCCCAGAGCACCCAGCAGGCCCAAAGGGGCACGAAGTGGCGGGCTCCATGCTGGAGCACCGCTGAGGTGACTGCCCTCCTGGACCTCTGGGGAAAGGAGGAGGCCCTCCGGGACCCCAAGTCCTGGAGGAGGAATGCCCACATTTTTGTCCAGATGGCCCAGGCGCTGGCCGCAAAGGGACACCCGGCCCGGACCCTGGAACAGGTCCGGGCCAAGATGAAGGAAGGACCTGTGCCTCACCTACGTGCGGGCCAGCGAGCGTGGGGGCGCTGGAGCCACTGCCTGTCCCCAGTATCACCGCCTGCACCAGATCTTGGGGGACAAAGGGGCCAGTCCCCTGCTGGCCCAGGTGGACACGGCGGTAGCCACCCCTGTGGTCCAACCCAGGCCACCGGAGGAGGAGGAGGAGGAGGGAGACCGGTCCTCGGACGAGGAGGAGGAGGTGGCAGAGGACAGCAGCCAGACCTCACCATCCTGGCCCAGCACCAGTCAGGATGTGTCCCGGGCCACAGGGTGGGGGAGAGGAAGCGGCACATGGCACAGCCTGACCACATGCTGCGCAGAGGCATGTAGCACGTGCAACCTCGTGCAGCTAGGGTTGCCAGGTGTCCAGTTTAAGTGCCAGGTGTCCAGTCTTTGAGCTTTCTGTTCAGGAAACAAATTGAGAAAATACACGTCTGGTATTTTTTTACTACGATGTAATATCGACTGTCATGTAATGTCAAGTGTGTCCGGTATTTTTGTTGAAACCATACGGCAACCCTACATGCAGCCAGACCAAGTGGCACAGAGAAGCGGCAGCTCACCCCAGCACACGCCTGGGACCCCAGGGATTCCGCTTGACCAGACGGGGGGGGGGGGGGGATTTGGCCAGGAGTAGGCCAGCCCCAAGGTTGCAGGCCTAACCCCACACAGCCTAAAGGGTGCTGCACACAGCACACATCCATGGCCACCTCTGGGACACTGTAGCTTCCCCTGGGGAAGGCACAACAGGGCCCCCCAAGCATATGCGGCCCCCCTGGGGGCTCCTGGGCCACCTTGGGACCCCCCCCCCCCGCTGCCCCAGGGGAATTCCCCCTCACCAGCCACACCTGTCCCCGGGCATCGTGATGTGCTGGGAGGAGGGCACCGGGCTCTGGAACACCATTTGGGGCAGGGCTCACTGACCATGTTGCTCTCCTCTGCTTCTCCTGCAGTGGGACCCCCTGCCACCGAGGGACCTTCCACCCCATCCCGCCGGTGCAAAGGATCCATGGCCCATCGCAGCGCTCCCGGGACCGCCACCACCTGCTCCGCCGCCACGTCTGCGCGATTGAGCGCATGGAACACGCTCTTACCCGGAAGATCCATGGAGATGCGGAGTGGTGGGAGCGGGTGTGGGGCCAGTACCTGGAGCGCTGCGACCATGTCTGCACTCTCCTGGGCACCATTGCCAACCGGATGGGCGCTGTGCAGCAGCCCAATGCTGCCAGGCCCCCCTCTGCCCCCCCCAGCTCTCCGCCCGCTTCTCACCCTGCCTTGCCCATGCCCCCTCCCGAGGTCCCCCACCCTCGGCACCTCCTGGTGCAGCCTGCCCCAACCCAGCACAACGGGCAGAGGCGCCCCCGCACCCGTGGGGGTGGGAGAGGCCTGCATTCAGAGCCATGAGGCCCTCCCAGTTCAGTGTCCCCTCCTCCCCCCTCCTCCCAGTTCAGGGTCCCCTCCTCCCCCTCTTCCCCCATTCCCACAGTGCACTCCCTTCCCCATGTAAATAAAAAAGTGCCTTATCTACAGCAAGTGCATTTTATTTATTGGGAGGTGAGGGAAGGGTGGCAGGAAGGGGTGGTGATGGGAGCGGGAAGTGCGGGCAGAGGTGTAGGAGCGGCCTATTGTGGGGCCTGGTCCAGCATCACCCGGAGGGCTTCCCAGACCCAAACCCCATGGTGGTTGGTCTGCCGGGTGGCGGCCATTTGGAGCTGCTGGTAGGCCTGGCCTTCACCTGCCATCCACCCCGGGAGGAAGGCCTCCCCCCTCCCCTCAATAATATTATGGAGCACGCAGCATGCCGAGATGACCTCTGGGATGTGCTGCACTCCCATGTCCAGGCGGGTCAGGAGGCACCTAAACCGTGCCTTCAGATGGCCAAAGGCGCACTCGACGGGATTGTGGGCCTGGTCCAGGTGGCTGTTGAAGGTGGCCTGGCTGTGGTCCAGGTGTCCGGGGTATGGCCGCATCAGCCAGGCCATCAGGGGGTAGGCCGCATCCCCCAAGATGCAGACTGGCATCCTGACATCCCCAATGGTGAATTCCCGCTGGGGGAAGTAGGTGCCCATCTCCAGCCTGTGGCACAGGCCTGAGTGCCTGAAGATGCGAGCATCGTGGGCCCGGCCAGACCACCCCACATAAATGTCCTGGAACCGGCCCTGGTGGTCCACTAGCGCCTGGAGCACCACTGAGCAGTAGCCCTTCCGGTTTATGAACCGGGCCGCTTGGTGCTCTGGCGCCCGGATGGGGATGTGGGTCCCATCTATGGCTCCCCCACAGTTCAGGAACCCGAGGCTGGCGAAGCCGGCAATGGTGGTGTCCACGTCACAGGGGGTGGATCACCCTCTGGAGCAGCATGTCATTGATGGTGTTGACAACCTGCAGAGGGGCACATGGGAGCACAGGGGATGCATGTAATGAGACACAGTGCGTACATGGGCCCCTGGGGTGTGCTCACCCTCCCTTTGATGGCCCCTCCCCCCACGCAGGCTTGGGCCCTCTGCCCCTCGGGATTCCCCCCCACCACCAGCGGGGCTGTGTGCAGAAGGGACAGCGTGACCCCCTGGGTGCAGGGCTCCCCCCTGCCCCTACAGCCTCCCCCTGCCCAGTCTGGCCCCTTCCCTCCCCTAGGATGAGCCCGTGGTCCACGGAGGGCCTTACCTGCCGGATGACCGCACCGACGGTGGACCTGCCCACCCCGAACTGGTTCACCACGGAGTGGTAGCTGTCCGGGGTGGCCAGTTTCCAGAGGGCAATCGCAACCCTCTTCTCCACGGGGATGGTGGGGCGCAGGCGGGTGTCCTGCTTCCGGAGCGCAGGGGTGAGCCAGGTGCAGAGCTCATGGAATGTCCCCCTGCGCATCCGGAAGTTCTGCACCCACTGCTGGTCGCCCCATTGTCCCAGCACCAGGCGCTCCCACCAGTCCCCACTGGTGTCATAGCTCCAGAGGCGCCTGTCAGTAGTGGGGTGCGGGTGCCCGAGCCCAGCTGCAGCCGTGGCGAGGTCCTGTACCTGCTGCCCAGTCTCCAGCTCCTGCTGGAGCAATGTGGCTCCCTGGTGGAGGAGCTCCACAGCCTCTATAATGGCCATGAGGAGCGGACGTTGCTGGCTGGGGTCCTTCTCCGGCTCCATGGCTGTGACGGTGGCTGTGAGGGTGCCCAGGGGCACTTGCCAGGAACAGAGGTGACAGGTGCTGTTGTGGCTCTCGCTCCCTCGAAAAGGGTGCCTGAGCACGCAGCCACAGGGAAATGGCCGTCCAGGAGTCCCTTTAAGTACGTTTCCCAGGGGGGGTCCGGCGCATGCCCACAGACACTGCTGGTGACTTCTTGACATGGCCGAATTGCTTCCGGAGACACGTTCTTACGCAAGGGCTTCCCGCCAGTGTGGACGCTTTCTTGCACAAGAGCTCAGCGTTCTTACGATGTGGTTCTGGCCAGTGTGGACGTTTTCTTGTGCAAGATATTCCTGCGCAAGAACCCACCAGTGTAGACATAGCCACAGAGTGAGGGAGAAACATCTGAGTAGGCATTCTGGGGGTGGAGTGTGGGTGGGGCCAGGCTGGTGGTTTGGGAAGGCAGTGCCTTCCCCTGCCTAGCATACTGGCCACCCAGGCAGGAGGGGGTTACCTTGAGCAGCTCCTAGTCAGCAGTGCAGCAGGGGTGCTAAGGCTGGGGTTGCCAGGTGTCTGGTATTCACCCGGACAGTCCGGTATTTTTGTCTCCTGTCCAGTAAAAAAATTCAGAGAATACCAGACACCTAAAATGTCCAGTATTTTCTGATTTTTTCCTCAGACAGGAGGCGAAAATGCCGGGCACCTGGCAACCCTACAAACACTCAGCACCCGGCCTCCCCCCCGACTCCTAACACCCCCAGCTCCCCCTGGTTCTGCAAGGCTGCCGGCACAAAATGGCTGCTGACCAAGGCCCTGGGTCTTAGTGCTCAACCACTCTGCTGTTCCTATCTCTGCACTCACTCTTAAAGGGGACACGCTATTTTAATGCTGTTTTATTTATTTATTTATTTTGCTCAACAACTTTGGTCTCCCTCCCCTTTTTTTTAGCTTCAACAGAATTTTTTCCCGGTGTGTTTTTTTTTGGGGGGGGGGGGGAGCTCTCGGTATTTTTGTTTCAACCATCTGGCAACCCTAGCTAAGGCAGCTTTCTGCCTCTCCTGGCACTGCTCCAGAAGCAGCCAGCAGCAGGTTCCCAGCCAATGGGAGAGTGGAGCTCGGGGCAGGGGCAGTGCATAGAGCTCTGTGTGCTCTCCCCCAGCCCCCACCTAAGAGCCTGGCCTGTGCTGGCTGCTTCTGGGCGCGGTCTGCGGTGTCAGGACAGGCAGGAAGCAGCTGCCTTAGCACTCCCACTGGTCAGCTGATCCCCCTGTAGCAATGAGACCCATTGGTTGATATTCCATGCCCCAGTCCTGGGTCGCAACCTGTAGTTTGAAAACCACTGGTCTAGAGTGAGCTGTGTGACTGCCTGCTTGATTTCCCCAGCAGACATGGGAAATCACATTCTCTCTCTGTCCTGTGTGACTCACTCACACACACACGCACTCTGTCCTGTCTGTCTCACTCACACAGTCTTTGTCACAGTCACCTCCCAACACATAATTTGTATTGCTGCTATTTCTTGGTGCTTCCTGCAAGGCACACATCTTCAATGTAATTTTATTCTTTCAAAGTGTGCTCTTTTAGTATTTTGACTGATTTATTCTAGGGCTGTGAATGGTTAACCAGTAAGAATCACCCTTACTTGCCCATTACTGTTAACCGGTGGATTGGAGCAGCCTCCTGCCTGATGTGGGTAGGGGGCTACTCCAGGCCAGCGAGGCCTGCTGCAGTCAGTGGGTGCTCCAGCCCAGCTGTAGCAGCACCCATCTGTGGCAGGCCCAGCCTGCCTGGAGAAGTGCTGGGCTGGGTGCTCCCTCCAACCCCCATTTAAGCAGTTCACTGGTTAAACAGGATTTTACATCCCTATTCTATACATTTCATAATTTTTATTTCTCTTAACTTTAATTCTTTTGAGTAGTGAGTTCTAAAATGCCTACCCTCTTTTGGCTGCAGTAATTATCCCAATGGTCACTTATATAAAATATATATTTTGCTTCTCCTGGTGGTGCACACCCATGCATACCTCAATGCACAGAACATTTGTTGCTCACTGAATGAGAAAAAATAGGAAACATGCCAGCAGCACAGCTGACAGCGGTTCACCTGGTGCCAGCAGTGCAGGTGCTGCACAGCCCAAATGTCAGATGGACTGAGTTGCAGAGGGCCCAGTGACCACTCTGTGCTGGGGCTGGAATTGCTATCAGCAGGCCTGTGCCATGTAAGAAAAGTCGAGTGAGTGATCTGGATTGGATCTGGCCCATCGGACTTGTTTGGCATGCTAGAGACAGGGTTGGGGCTTTGTCTCTTGCTGCCAGATCTCCAGGCAGGGGTGAGTATATGCGAGGGATGGTACAAAAGCTAACCCAGCTTAGCATTACTTCTCTATCTGCATGTGGGTTGTAGGGATGAACGGGACTAGTCGAGTAGTCAGCTACCCGATACACCTGGCAGCTCTTACTACATTTAAAAAGCAGAGCCACAGCAGTCTGGAACCCGCTGCGAGCCGGGACTGCTCAGTCCCAGCTCGCATTGCCCCCAGGAGTTAACTGGATGGAAATTCTATCGACTACTTGATTAGCTTATTAACCACTGCTTAACATCCCTAATGGGTTGCAATATACGTACTAATGAAAGCAGTTACAGCTTTGCTCTACACTCAGTGTGCTTGTCTGTTCACTCTGGGCTTCCCATCCAGTGAACTTGATAACCTGGACTCTGTTGGGTCTGATTCTGTCTAGAGTACTACAGTCCCCTGCTCTGAAATCAGAATGAATTGGAAATGGATAATCATCAGTAACCACTCAGACTCAAAAGTGCTCCGTCTGCTTGTGGCCTGGAGCTATGTGCCTCTCAGAGCCAGCATGGACACTCGGCACCAGCTCTCAATTTCGGCTGGCAGCTGGCCCCATAACAGCCTCAGAGTGCACCCAGCTGCCCTGTTGCTCTGGCAACACCAGGACTTCTAGAGACCCTGAGTAATGACAACAGACAGCTTGCATGACAGAGCTAGAAAGCCAGCGAGAGCAACAGGCTCTGCCTGTGTCCTGCAGCCTCAACAGAGAATCCTTTTTGTACATACAGCAGCCCAGCCCTGTCTCTTTCCTGCAAGTGAGATCTGGCTGAACTGAAACTGTGTCTGCACATGGCCAAACTTGGGGCATCTGGACTTTGACTGTGGAGTGGGCATTTCTCTGTGAGAAGCCGTGAAAGAAAGCCCAGCATTTCAACAGGAAGAGAGAGGAACCTACTTTCTTGTTCTTTCCAAAACCTTTGCTTCCCTGAGAAAGGAACCCATCAAATCAGCCCATTCCAGGCACTGCCTCTGTGGCATAGATTGAACTCCTGTCTCTAGCAGGCTAATGTAGCTGCTGGCAGGGTCTCAGGAGAAGCAGAGCTCTGTGTTAATCCACCAGCCTCTACCACAGTCCTAGGGCACGAATGGGCAAGGCCCCAAGCAGGCTGTGCCTAACAGGCTGGTTTCCTGGCCTGGATGCAGAGAGGAACATGGTTGATTTGGGGGGCACAGAAAGGGGGAAGCACAAACCACTGTGATTAAGTTTGGATACTGTCATTTGGTGAGACCTGGAGCACCTGGAAACCCAGAGATGCAGGTCAGCCTGCCCAGACATAGGAAACAGGAAAACACGCAGTTCAAAACACACCTGTATTTGGCAATTTCTTTTGGAGGGAATGTTAACTTCAGAGTTCGTTTGGTTTAAAAAAGCAGTAACAGCTCGAGTTAAAAGTGTCTGATAAGGCCACAAGGAGCTGTCATGGCACAGGGTTCACCAGGGAGTAGGGACGAGGTATACTGCAGCAAAGGCTCCCCTAGAGGTCCATGTCTGTGCTGCCCGACGAGGTCTTCAGTGGGACAGAATCGAACCCATCCGACGTCCTCTGGAAACAGCAACAGAAAGCGGCTGTGAGTGCATCTCACCCCCCGTCAGTGCATCTTGCCTTGTGCCACGGAGCCCCTCCAACTCACTGTACACTCAGCGTGCCTGCTGCTGGAGGATCCCTGGTGCTAGGCACTGTTCAAACACAGACCACCAGGGTGACCTCTAGCCCCGTAGCAATCTGGGAAGGGCAAGATGGTACCTGGCACCCGGTTGTGAGCTGCACTGATGCACCCGAGGCTGAGGGCTCTGGTTTAACCAGAATTTCTCTCATCAGCTGGCAGAGGCAGCTTGAGAACATGATGCTAGTGAGCCTCTCTCTCCAGCAGCACCCTGCATACACCACACCACTGCATTGCTTAAAGGCATACTGAAGCCCCTGGGCCTGATCCCTTCAGCCCAGCACTCCCTGGGCATGTGGGAGCCAGCTTGCAGGTGACACGTGGAGACACAGGCAGACCCAGCATTGGGGCGAGGGCAGTGGTGAAGGAGAAGGCAGTAGAGACTCCACAAAGAGCTGAGCTGCAGATGGCTGAGAGCAGAACGTTGGGCAGGCTCATTTCCAGAGGTGCTGAGCACCCACAGCGTCCCAGGGAGCTGCAGGGCTCAGCACCAAATGTCAGAGCCCCAATCTGCCTGCAAGGTAGCTGCAAGCCAGGCAGGCCTGCGAGCAAAGAGAGGAGGCTGGTGGGTTCAGGCCTTAGGAGCGTCCATCCCAAAGACTCAGTTCAGGCTCGCAATGGGTCCAGAACCTAACCCTGCTGCGGCACTGCATTTAAAGTGTACTAGGAGCCAGGCAGGCAGGCAGGCAGCCTGGCTCTGTTCCAGCTCGTGTTGGGTCCAGGAGCTCAAACCCACGTTAGACAGGGTTGCCAGGTGTCCGGTAATCACCCGGACAGTCTGGTATTTCCGGGCTCCGTCCGGTAAAAAAGAACAAGAAATACCGGACATGTGCAATGTCTGGTATTTACTGTTTCCCTGGGACAGAAGGCCGGCGGGGACAATTTTCTCCTGCTGCCTCTGGCAGGGAC
This sequence comes from Pelochelys cantorii, assembly GCA_032595735.1. NCBI lineage: Eukaryota > Metazoa > Chordata > Testudines > Trionychidae > Pelochelys > Pelochelys cantorii. Next base: position 16,825,196 of record CM064353.1, read on the forward strand.
AGGGAAGTGAGGAGCACAGCAGAGTCATAGTGAAGGGGGGCAGGAAGGGGCACTTGCTGGGCGCCATGCTAGGGGGGTGCCAGGCTGGGTGGGAGTGGAGCACATGCTGTTCTGGCCCATGTGACCAGCAGAGACCCGGGAGCTGGCCACATGATGCCTCCCTCCACACTGTGAGCCAATGCAGCCAGGCCAGGTGGCAGGAGCAGCCACTTTAAAAGTCAGATTGTTTTTCCGTGCCTGGCTCTGAGGGGGAGATTTGATTGGGGCGGGGGCTCCCGATGCTGGGGATGCCTGCCTCATGGGGAGGGGGGAGTGCACTGGAATAGGAGGATGCTAGGGGGGCCTGGCTCTGAGGCAGGGGTGAGTGCATTGGGATGGGGGGACACTAGGGGGTCCTGGCTTTGAGACAGGGGTGAGTGCTCTGGGATGGGGGGATACTAGGGGGCCTGGGTCTGAGGCAGGGGTGAGTGCATCGGAATGGGGAGACTGGGGGGTCTGGCTCAGGGGGAGGGGTGGGTGCATTGGGGTTAGTGTGTGGTCCCAAACTGGAGCGAGTGGTGCAACTTTTGCTTAACAACTTTGGCTTCCCCCCACTCTTATTTTTTTTGCTTAACTTTTTTCCCAGTGTTTTTTTTGGGGGGTGGGTGTTTGGTATTTTTTGTTAAACCATCTGGCAACCCTAGATGGGCTACTGCCACCCCACACTGCTGCCTCTTTATCAGAGGCAGCAGCACTAGGCAACAGGCATCTGGTCCACAAGGGAGCTCGTTTTTAAACTGGCACTCCTCGTGGACCAGCTCCTGCCTGCCACCCTGAACTGCTATGTGAGATACAGAGGCTTCCAGCCCTGCCCCCAGGGACTATAGAGTAGTCGACTAACTGATAAGAATTCATGAGATTACTAGACTATTCAATTAACTGCTATTTAACACCCGTAACCGGGACAGCCTTGGGGCTTTATGTCAGAGGTCTGAAACACGCAGACTTTCCCCAGGGCTAGGTGGCAGAGCTGCTCAGCATAGGAAGACAGATTGTATTGCACAGCCCCAGCAGCTGAGGTACATGAAGCAGGGAGATGAGCTGGAGCAGGAGGCCCTGCAGGGAAAGTCCCAGGACCAGCCTGGCTTGAGGAGAGCACCTATGAGAGCCAGACTCCAAGCCCTCGGGTAAAGTCTGCATTAGGCCCTGTTCTGAGCAGGCCAGGAGCTCCCTGATCACCCCAGGTGGGGCTTTGAGGCCTCTGTGGCAGCTCCATCCCTCCTGTCATTTCACTCCAAGCACCAGGCCCCATCTGGCCTCCTCCAGCCCATTGCTCACTGCAGATCTGGGTCTGGGCACGCAAGGTTGTGTGTGAGATCAGCAAGTGCTGCAGGGAGCAAGAGCAGTTCCTCCAAATCCCTACTGGCAAACTGGGTCAGGAAAGTGGGGCCCAGGTGGCTTGCAAATGGCCTACATCTAAACTGGGAAAGGGCTCCAAGGCCTGTGCCTTAAGCACAAGACCAGTGTCCCCTCTTCCATCCCATCAGCACCCAGCAGCATTTCTGCCCTTTCCAATAGTTCAAACACTCCTTTGTGATGTGGGAGCAGGGGCGGGCTGCTGCTCCTAGCTCACTGTGCCCAACAACAGGCACCCACCTTGGAAGTAAAGGACTTTATCTTGCCAAAGAGAGATTTCTTGCTGGTGAATATCAGATCATCTTCCACATCTTCCCCCTCCATAATGGCACAGCTGTCAGCGGCTGGCAGCTCACTGTCCTTGGCAGTCGAGTTCATCACCAGTTTGGAGTATTTATACTCCAGCCTTCAGGGAAAGAAGAGCACAATGGATGGCATGGGCCCTTTGTGTGGGCATCTGCAGAGCTGTACACCAAGGGATCTGCATGCTGTAAGGTTCTGATTTTCAGAGGGTGTGGGTTCAAATCTGGGGTTCAGTCGGGATGGGGCTGCTGACACGGATCATTCCGGCACAAGCAGACTGCCCATCTCTGCAGTGGCAGTGCTGGGTGGGCAGCTGGTTTGTGCTGTATTCTGGCCGGTTCCCCTGCCCCCAGGGAGCAGCAACCAGGTAGCCACTTGAATTGATAGCTCAGGGGCATCAGGAGGCAGCAGCAGCTGCAGCCTAGGAGCAAACTGCAAGGGGGTGATTGTGTGGGCTTGAGTGGAGAGAGAGGTGTCCCATGAGACTGCCCCCTGCCAGGATTTGTATCCAGGCCTGACAGGGAGGGACCTGTGTCAAGCAGACTGACCTAGGTATCAAACTGTGCATCCTCCCTGGATGGGCAAAGCTTTCCTCTCCCAGCGCCCATCCCAGCAGCCACTCAGAGCCATCAGCTCTCCAAGCTGGCTGGGGTGCTGGCCAGCTGGGGACACTCCTCCCTGAGAGACAGGACTAACCCCAGGGCAGAGGGCAGCTACTCACTTTTGGTTCTTCTTCCAGAAGTAGCAGGTCATGACAGTCAGCAGAATGGCTGCACAAGTCCCAGCTGAGATGCCCACCTTGAGCCAGAAATCCATGGTTTTGCAGATGCTGACTTTCTGCTCAGGAAGGGGGACGCCCCCTGCACACAGCCTGGGCTCCCGCCACACATATGTGGTTCTCTGCAGGGGGAAACAGTCAAGTCCTCCCTTCAGTTGCATGCAACGTTCCAGGAGTGTGGGGGTTCAGATGGGCTCCTGGAGCAGCACTGCCCCGGTCAGCACCATGCCAAAGGGGCAGCCTTAGAGTAGTTCTGGGCTTACTCTCTGCTCCCTTCTGGCGCTGCCAGACGTTGCCTTCTGACATGATTGAATTCTGATGTTAACATACAGATCGTTTTTGTAACCACTGCTCTATATTTGCACCAACTCTTGTACAAAGTGGGCCAAGTGAGATGTCTATGAAAAGCTGATTCAGTTTATACTATTCATACGCACGTATCATTTTGCATTTGAAGTAATGAGTATTGACTCTTACTTGCATTTCACATGTTTGATTCTGGGAGACACCAACAGGAGGCTTGGCCTACCTATTGTGAAAGCCTATTGAAGGTGCAGGAACAAACCACCCCGATGCACAGTAAGAAAAGCAAATATGGCAGGCGACCAGCTTGGCTTAGCAGTGAAATCCTTGGTGAGCTTAAACACAAAAAGGAAGCTTCTAGTTTCTACTTCTTGTGACAGATGACCAAGGGAAGAGAATAAACACATTGCTCGATCATGCAGGGGTGCAATCAGCAAGGCCAAAGAGCAATAGGAATTGCAGCTAGCAAGGGATGTAAAAGGTTTCTGTAAACAAAAACGGTTTCTGCAGGCATGTTAGCAATGAGAGGGTGGTCAGAGTGGTGTGGTACCTTTACTGAATGAGGGAGGTAACCTAGTGACAGAGGGTAGGCCCACTGCTCAGTGAGGAGGGAGAAACAGTAACAGGAAACTTGGAAATGGCAGAGATGCTTAATGACTTCTTTGTTTCAGTCTTCACCAAGAAGTCTGATGAAGGAATGCCTAACATAGTGAATGCTCGTGGGAAGGGAGTAGGTTTAGATGATAAAATAAAAAAAAAAAGAACAAGTTAAAAATCACTTAGAAAAGTTAGATGCCTGCAAGTCACCAGGGCCTGATGAAATGCATACTAGAATACTCAAGGAGCTGATAAAGGAGGTATCTGAGCCTCTAGCTATCATCTTTGGAAAATCATAGGAGACAGGAGCGATTCCAGAAGACTGGAAAAGGGCAAATATAGTGCCCATCTATAAAAAGGGAAATAAGAACAACCCAGGAAACTATAGACCAGTTAGTTTAACTTCTGTGCCAGGGAAGATAATAAGAACATAAGAACATAAGAATGGCCATACTGGGTCAGACCAAAGGTCCATCGAGCCCAGCATCCCATCTGCCGACGGTGGCCAATGCCAGGTGCCCCAGAGAAGGAGAACAGAAGACAATGATCAAGTGATTTATCTCCTGCCATCCATCTCCTGCCCTTGTTATGAAGGCTAGGGCACCATACTTTATCCCTGGCTAATAGCCATTTATGGACCTAACCTGCAAAAATTTATCAAGCTCTTTTTTAAACCCTAATAGAGTCCTGGCCTTCACAGCCTCCTCGGGCAAGGAGTTCCACAGGTTGACTGTGCGCTGTGTGAAGAAAAATTTCCTTTTATTAGTTTTGAACCTACTACCCATCAATTTCATTTGGTGTCCCCTAGTTCTTGTATTATGGGAAAAGGTAAATAATTTTTCTATAATCACTTTCTCCACACCATTCATGATTTTATATACCTCTATCATATCGCCCCTCAATCGCCTTTTTTCCAAACTGAAAAGTCCCAGTCTCTCTAGCCTCTCCCCATATGGGACCCTTTCCAAGCCCCTAATCATCTTAGTTGCCCTTTTCTGAACCTTTTCTAATGCCAATATATCTTTTTTGAGGTGAGGAGACCACATCTGCACGCAGTACTCGAGATGTGGGCGTACCATAGTTTTATATAGGGGAAGTATGATATCTTTTGTCTTATTATCTATCCCTTTTTTAATAATTCCTAACATCCTATTTGCCTTACTAACTGCCGCTGCACACTGCGTGGATGTCTTCATAGAACTATCCACTATAACTCCAAGATCCCTTTCCTGATCTGTCGTAGCTAAATTTGACCCCATCATGTAGTACGTGTAATTTGGGTTATTTTTTCCAACATGCATTACCTTACACTTACCCGCATTAAATTTCATTTGCCATTTTGCTGCCCAATCACTCAGTTTGCTGAGATCTTTTTGTAGTTCTTCACAATCCCTTTTGCTTTTGACTGTCCTGAACAACTTTGTGTCATCTGCAAACTTGGCCACCTCACTGCTTACCTCATTTTCTAGATCATTGATGAACAAGTTGAACAGGATTGGTCCCAGTACTGACCCCTGGGGAACACCACTAGTTACCCTCCTCCATTGTGAAAATTTACCATTTATTCCCACCCTTTGTTTTCTGTCTTTTAACCAATTCTTGATCCATGAAAGGACCTTTCCTCCTATCCCATGACCACCTAATTTACGTAAAAGCCTTTGGTGTGGGACCGTGTCAAAGGCTTTCTGGAAATCTAGGTATATTATATCCACTGGGTGCCCCTTGTCCGCATGTTTATTAACCCCTTCAAAGAATTCTAACAGATTAGTTAGACACGACTTCCCTCTGCAGAAACCATGCTGACTTTTGCCCAACAATTCGTGCTCTTCTATGTGCCTTGCAATTTTACTCTTTACTGGTGTTTCTACTAATTTGCCTGGTACTGATGTTAAACTTATCGATCTATAATTGCCAGGATCTCCTCTAGAGCCTTTTTTAAATATTGGTGTTATATTGGCCATCTTCCAGTCATTTGGTACCAAAGTGGATTTAAAGGATAGGTTACAAACCACTGTTAATAACTCCGCAATTTCACATTTGAGTTCTTTCAGAACCCTTGGGTGAATGCCGTCTGGTCCCGGAGACTTGTTACTATTCAGCTTATCAATTAATTCCATAACCTCCTCTAATGTCACTTCAATCTGAGTGAGTTCCTCAGATTTGTCACCTAAAAAGGCTGGCTCAGATTTAGGAACCTCTGTAACATCCTCAGCCGTGAAGACTGAAGCAAAGAAATCATTTAATCGCTCCGCAATGGCACTGTCTTCCTTGATCGCTCCTTTTATATCTTTATCATCCAAGGGCCCCACTGCTTTTTTAGCGGGCTTCCTGCTTCTAATGTATTTAAAAAACATTTTACTATCATTTTTTGAATTTTTGGCTAGCTGTTCCTCAAACTCTTTTTTGGCTTTTCTTACTACATTATGACACTTAATTTGGGAGTGTTTATGTTCCTTTCTATTTTCCTCACTAGGATTTGACTTCCACTTTTTAAAAGCTGCCCTTTTCTCTCTCACTGCCTGTTTAACATGGCTGTTTAGCCATGGTGGTTCTTTGTTAGGTCTCTTACTGTGTTTTTTTATTTGGGGTATACATTTAAGTTGGGCCTCTAGTATGGTGTCTTTAAACAGTTCCCATGCAGCTTCCAGGGATTTTAGTTTAATTACTCTCCCTTTTAGTTTCTGTTTAACTAGCTTCCTCATTTTAGTGTAATTCCCCTTTTTGAAATTAAATGCCAGAGTGTTTGACCGCTGCGGTGTTCTTCCCAACACAGGAATATTAAAAGTTATTATATTGTGGTCACTATTTCCAAGCGGTCCAGTAACAGTTACCTCTTGGACCAGATCCTGAGTTCCAGTCAAGACTAGGTCGAGAATCGACTCTCCCCTTGTGGGTTCCTGTACTAGCTGCTCCAAGAAGCAGTCATTTAAGGCATCAAGAAATTTAATCTCTGAATCCCGTCCTGAGGTGACATGCACCCAATCAATATGGGGATAATTGAAATCTCCTATTATTACTGTGTTTTTTATTTTGGTAGCCTCTCTAATCTCCCTTATCATTTCAGCATCACTATCACTGTCCTGGTTAGGTGGTCGGTAATATATTCCTAATGCCATATTCATATTAGAGGAATGAATTGTTATCCATAATGATTCTATGGAACATTTTGATTCCTTTAGGATTTTTACTTCATTTGATTCTATATTATCCTTCACATATAGTACCACTCCGCCACCCGCACGACCTGTTCTGTCTTTCCGATATAATTTATATCCCGGTATGATAGTGTCCCACTGATTGTCCTCATTCCACCATGTTTCTGAGATGCCTATTATGTCAACTTCCTCCTTTGATATGAGGTACTCCAGTTCACCCATCTTATTAGACAGACTCCTAGCATTAGTGTAAAAGCATGTTAGAAAACTACCACTATTTATAAGTCCGCCTTTCACAGACACATTGGATTTTTTTATGCACGATTGTTTCACATCTGATCTTGCCCATATATTATTTCCCGCGTTCCCTATCTGACTAACTTCTAGGGAATCCCTACCTATGGAGCCTCGTGTAAGAGAAGTCTCCGTCCGATCCAGGTGCTCCCCCGCACCAATCGGCTTTCCCCCACCTCTTAGTTTAAAAACTGCTCTACGACCTTTTTAATGTTTAATGCCAGCAGTCTGGATCCACCTTGATTTAGGTGGAGCCCATCATTCCTGTATAGGCTCTCCCTACCCCAAAAGTGTCCCCAGTTCCTAATAAATCTAAACCCCTCTTCCCTGCACCATCGTCTCATCCACGCATTGAGACTCTGAAGTTCTGCCTGTCTATCTGGCCCTGCGCGTGGAACTGGAAGCATTTCAGAGAATGCCACCAAAGATGTTCTGGATTTTAGTCTCTTTCCTAGTAACCTAAATTTGGCCTCCAGAACATCTCTTCTACCCTTCCCTATGTCATTGGTACCAACATGTACCACGACGACCGGCTCCTCCCCAGCACTGCCCATAAGTCTGTCTAGATGCCTCGAGAGATCCGCAACCTTCGCACCAGGCAGGCAAGTAACCATACGGTTCTCCCGGTCATCACAAACCCAACTATCTATATTTCTAATGATCGAATCCTCCACTACTAAAACCTGCTTCTTCCTAACAGCTGGAGCTCCCTCCCCCGGAGAAGTATCCTCGGCACGAGAGGATACAACATCACCCTCTGGAAGGAGGGTCCCAACTATGGGATGGTTTCCCTCTGCTCCCATTGACTGCTCTCCTTCCCTGAGCCTTTCATCCTCCGTAACAGCATCAGGACTGTCAGATTGGAGGTGGGACAGCCCTACTATGTCCCGGAAAGTCTCATCCACAAACACCTCTGAGCAAGTAATTAAGGAAATCATCTGCAAACACCTGGAAGGTGGCAAGGTGATAGGGAACAGCCAGCATGGATTTGTAAAGAACAAATCATGTCAAACCAATCTGATAGCTTTCTTTGGTAGGATAACGAGTCTTGTGGATAAGGGAGAAGCGGTGGATGTGGTATACCTAGACTTTAGTAAGGCATTTGATACAGTCTCGCATGATATTCTTATCAATAAACTAGGCAAATACAACTTAGATGGGGCGACTATAAGGTGAGTGCATAACTGGCTGGATAACCGTACTCAGAGAGTAGTTATTAATGGTTCTCAATCCTGCTGGAAAGGTATAGCAAGTGGGGTTCCGCAGGGGTCTGTTTTGGGACTGGCTCTCTTCAATATGTTCATCAACGATTTAGATATTGGCATTGAAAGTACGGCTTATTAAGTTTGCAGATGATACCAAGCTGGGAGGGGTTGCAAGAGCTTTGGAGGATAGGGTCATAATTCAAAATGATCTGGACAAATTGGAGAAATGGTCTGAGGTAAACAGAATGAAGTTTAATAAAGACAAATGCAAAGTGCTCCACTTAGGAAGGAACAATCAGTTTCACACATACAGAATGGGAAGCGACTGTCTAGGAAGGAGTACAGCAGAAAAGGGACCTAGGGGTTATAGTGGACCACAAGCTAAATAAGAGTCAACAGTGTGATGCTGTTGCAAAAAAAGCAAACATGATTCTGGGATGCATTAACAGGTGTGTTGTGAGCAAGACACGAGAAGTCATTCTTCCGCTCTACTCTGCGCTGGTTAGGCCTCAGTTGGAGTATTGTGTCCAGTTCTGGGCACCGCATTTCAAGAAAGATGTGGAGAAATTGGAGAGGGTCCAGAGAAGAGCAACAAGAATGATTAAAGGTCTAGAGAACATGAGCTATGAAGGAAGGCTGAAAGAACTGGGTTTGTTTAGTTTAGAAAAGAGAAGATTGAGGGGGGACATAATAGCAGTTTTCAGGTACAGTAATTACTCATTTAACATGTACCCGCTTAACACATTTTCGCAATAGTACAATTTTTTTTTAGGGAACTTTTTCAAATGACACGACCGTCCCCAAAATAACACGAAAATAATCAAGTGGCAGACTACTTCGTGCGGCAGTATAAGTTGGTGAAAACAGTGGTAATACATATGAGCGGATGAATACACGTGGTCACAGCGCTCCTCCGCTCACTCACGTGTTTATCTTTGTGTTTTAACAAACCGTGGTGACTTGTGTTGCTAGATATCGTGTGTTGCCAGATATCTAATGTTGACGTTGACAACTGAGTACCAACAAAAAATTGACTTTGCCGCCACCACCACCTGAAACGCAACCCTCACCTTTTCCATTATTTTTAATGGGAAAATTGACCCTGCATAGCATGTTTTCGCTTAGCACAAACATTTTCAGAAACGCATCTATAGTGTTAAATGAGGAATTACTGTATCTAAAAGGGTGTCATAAGGAGGAGGGAGAAAACTTGTTCATCTTGGCCTCTGAGGATAGAACAAGAAGCAATGGGCTTAAACTGCAGCAAGGGAGGTTTAGGTTGGACGTTAGGAAAAAGTTCCTAACTGTCAGGGTGGTTAAACACTGGAATAAGTTGCTTAGAGAGGTTGTGGAATCTCCATCTGTGGAGATATTTAAGAGTAGGTTAGATAAATGTCTATCAGGGATGGTCTAGACAGTACTTGGTCCTGCCATGAGGGCAGGAGACTGGACTCGATGACCTCTCGAGGTCCCCTCCAGTCCTAGTATTCTATGATGTGGAAAAAAAGAAGTTATTCACTTCGTGCAGTAACGATGGTTCTTCGAGATGCGTGTCCCCATGGGTGCTCCACTGTAGGTGTTGGGCTTGTCCCGGCACCGCAGATCGGAGATCTTTTTCAGCCGTAGTCCGCTGGACCACGCATGCGCGATGCACATTTCGTGGTTTTTGTGCCGTTTGTGTGCGCGCGGTCCGGCTCCCGCCAGTTCCTCCAGATTCTCTAGGGTCTGAAAGACATAAGAAACAAGGTACTCCAAAGAGGGGAGGAGGACGGGTCGTGGAGCACCCACGGGGACACTCATCTCGAAGAACCATCGTTACTGCACAAAGTGAATAACTTCTTCTTCTTTGAGCAGTGTCCCCTTGGGTGCTCCACTGTAGGTGAATTCACAGCAGTAGCCTATTTAAAGGAGGCGGGATTCAGAGTTATTACGCTGCTGCCGTGGAGAGGACAGCTGAGGCAACTGCTGCGTCAGCTATAAGCAGATTAGGTATAGCATAATGTTTAGTGAATGTGAAGCCGGAAGACCATGTAGCTGCATGCAAATGTCTTGTAGGGGAACCCCTTTGAGGAAGGCAGTTGAAGTTGCCATCACCCTCGTTGAGTGGGCCCTCAGCGTGTGTGGGAGAGACTTCTTCTGTAAGGAATAACATCGTATTATACATGAGATGATGATTCTGGATATCCATTGTGCCGACAAGGGATGGTCTTTAGAACATTCCACGGTGGACAATGGGAGGTTCTGAGATTTTCAAAAGCATCGTGTCCTGTCAATGTAGAATGCTAATGCTCAAGGGACATCCAAGGTATAGAGACATGCATGTTGTGCTGAGGAGTGGGGTTTAGGGTGGAATGTGGGAAGAACTATTGGCTCGTTTATGTGGAACTTCAAATTCACTTTTGGTAGAAAAGCTGGCGGAGGACGCAATATTACTCCATGGGGGGTAAATACCGTGTAAGGTGGTGATGCCGAGAAGGCGGATAATTCCCCGACCCTCCGTGCTGAAGTTATTGCCAACAGAAAAGCCACCTTCATTGTTAGGGTGTGTAAATCACAAGTTGCCAAGGGCTCGAAAGGGGGTCTCATTAAGGCATCCAAAACTAGCTCCAGGTTCCAGGGGTCCGCGGGCTGCCTGTGGTATGGGAAGAGATTTGCCAACCCCTTCATAAATCTCTTCGTCATTGGATGGGAAAATACAGAATAGCCATCCACAGAGTGCTGAAAAGCAGTGATTGCCACAATATGTACCTTGAGGGAGGAGCATGGCAGGCCAGAGTGTTTAAGATCTAAAAGATAGTCCAAAATGCGATGAATAGGGACTGAGTATGGGTCCAAGTCTGTGGCAAAACATCATGAACAGAAGTGTCTCCATTTATGCAGGTAGGTGTTACGTGTGTTGGATCTTCTACTATGTAACAGGACGTGTTTGACAGCTTGGGAACAATTCATCTCTGTTTGTTGGAATCAACTAGACACCTCAGGCCGTCAGAGTGAGGTGGTCGAGTTGAGGGCATATCAATCGCCCGTGATTCTGTGTCAGCAAGTCATGGTGTTTGGGAAGATGATATGGAGAGTGGATTGACATGCGAAACAGGTAAGGAAACCACGTCTGTCATGGCCAGAAGGGGGCTATCAATATTACTGTGGATCCTTCGATTGCTATTTTCTCCAGAACTTGGGGAATGAGGGGAGTAGGTGGGAAGGCGTACAGAAGATGATGAATCCATTCGTATAGGAAGTCATCCCCCATGGACTTCCATCCGATCCCAGCTCTCGAGCAGTATTGAGGGCACTTCGTGTTGCGGTGCGTGGCAAAGAGGTCTACAAATGGATATCCCCAGCAGTGGAATATGGTATGGAGTACATCTGGGTGCAATTCCCATTTGTGATTTGTGGAGAAATGCCTGCTGAGAGCATCGGCTGTGGCATTCTTCTCTCCAGGGAGGTATTCTGCAATAATTGTAAGTTTGTGCTGGTTGCACCAATTCCAAAAACGTTATCGCCTCCAAGCAAAGGGATCGGGATCGGGCTCCGCCCTGTCTGTTTACATAGTATACCATAGTCATATTGTCGGTACGGACATGAATGACTCAACCACGAATCAGGGGAAGAAAGTATCAGCATGCGTTGAAGATTGCCCGCAACTCGAGTAGGTTGATATGTAGTAACAATTCCTGAGGGGACCATAGTCCTTGGATTGTTGGTCCTGTAGATGGGCGCCCCAACCTAGCAGTGATGCATCAGTGGTAAGTTGCATTGTTGGTTGAGGCCAGTGAAAGGGTATTTCGTCCATCAAGTCGTCGGGGATGGTTCACCACACCAATGATTTTTTTACGTGGGAAGGTACCATGACCTTCCTGTGGACATCTTGTCCGTTTGGCGTATATATCGAAGCAATCCAATGCTGAAGGCATCTGAAGTGCAGCCTTGCGTGTGCTACGACGTACGTTGTAGACGCCATATGCCCCATGAGTTGTAGGCAGGTGAATATAGGCGTTCTGGGACTGGTAGAGAGAACCTGTACCAGGTCTTGAATTGCCTGGAATCTGTTCAAGGGTAAGTACGCACGCGCCTTGGTGGAATCGAGGCATGCACCTATCAATTCTATGGATTGCTGCGGTATCATGGATGACTTTGGAACGTTGATTATGAGTCCAAGTGCTTCGAATATGGTTCTCATTATGTTGGTAGCTTGGAGCGTCGTCGAAAGAAGGTGCTCTGATTAGGCATTCATCGAGGTAAGGGAATATGATGATTCCCACTTGTCGCAGGTAAGCCGTCACTACTGCCAGTGTCTTCAAGAAGACCCTGGGGCCGATGAGAGACCGAAGGGCAGGATCTTGTATTGGAAATGGTTTGAGTCTACTTGAAAACGTAGAAAATGTCTGTGAACCGGGTGAATGGTCACATGAAAGTAGGCATCCTGTAGGTCGAGGGATGTAAACCAATCTCTGCTGTGCAATGCTGGAATGATAGTCGCCAGGGTCACCATCTTGAAGCGTTGTTTGCGAAGGTACTGATTTAATCGTCGAAGGTCGAGGATGGGTCTCCAACCTCCTGATTTTTTCTGGGTCAAGAAATAGTGGGAATAGAACCCCTTGCCTTTGAATTCGTCCGGAACCTTCTCTATTGCTCCAATAGCTAAGAGACAAGCCACCTCCTGTTTTAAGAGAGACTTGTGAGATGGGTCCCTGAAGAGGGACGGGGCGGGAGGGGTGGGAGGAGGAAGTGAAAGAAAGGGGATGGTGTAGCCTAACGCAATTAGCTGTAGGACCCATCTGTCGGTGGTAATATAGGTTCATCGTTGGCAGAATGGCCTTAGGCGATGGTGAAAAAGTGCATTTGTGGCACGAAGGTAGGTGGGCAGCAGGATGGTCTGCAATCCCTTGACTGAGGAGTCAAACTTGCTGCCTGGTGTTCTGTTGATTGGACGCTTTAGTTTGTGGTTGTCTTTTCTGTTATCTTTGTCTTCTGCATTGATGTTCCTGTGGTCTATACTGGGGCATGGGGTGTGAGAATGGTCTCTGTCTTTGGTAGGGCGTATATCTTTTTTGGCGATAAGATGGGGTGGGGTGTACATGCCTAAAGTTCTAAATGTAGTTCTGGAGTCCTTGTCAGAATGGAGGACTTGATCCGTCTTTTCTGCAAAAAGACTCTGCCTGTCAAAGGGGAGATCTTCAACCTTTGAGAGCAGGTCCTTCAGCACTGCTGCTTGTTGCAGCCATGATGTTCTGCGCATGACCATGGATGTGGCGGTGGTCCGCGCTGCCATATCTGCGGTATTGAGGGCTATGTGCAGAGCTGTTCTAGAAGCCGTGTATTCTTGTACCACCACCTTGAGTACATCGCACTTGTTATCTGGAAGATGTTCTAGGAGTGGAATCAATTTTGAATACTTATCAAAATTGTGATTGGCCAAGAGCACGGTAGTTGGCCATCCTTAAAGTTAATGTGGCAGAAGAGTAGACTTTCCGTCCGAAGAGATCCAGACGCTTACTCTCCTTGTCATTGGTGCTGCCCCTGAACTGAGGAGCCTTAGCCCTCTGTTGTGCTGCATCCACAACCAGAGAATCTGGTTGTGGATCTGTGAAGAGGAATTCCATGCCTTTAGCGGGAACAAAATATTTCTTGTCCGCTTTTTTGTTTGTAGCAGGAGTTGATGCTGGCATTTGCCATATGTCATCTGCTAACTCCAAAAGTGCGTCATCGAGTGGAAGTGTGACTTTTGACTTTTGGGATGGTTGGAGGTTTCTAAGCAGACGATGTTGTTTTTGTGTACTTCTGAGAGTTGCACCTGTTGACTATTGGTGACTCTTTTGAACAACTCTTGAAATTGTCGGAGGTCATCAGTGGGTGATGCATCACTGGGGAAGACAGAGTCATCAGGTGAGTGCTAACAGGGAGTTTAGAGAGGGAGTTCTCCAGGTAAAGGAGAAGCAGATACAGGACTCTTGAGGGAAGTGTGTGTTGTTATTGGGCCTTTCTTACTGTGTGCTGAGCTTGTGTTTGTGAGTGAGGGTTGTTGTGTGGTGGTTTGTTTGGTATTGTGTTGGTTTGTTTTTTGTTTTTTCTCCACTTCCCCTGTCCTTCATGGAGTGTGTGCTGTGAGTGGCAGGTGGAAACTGTTGGCTTCTAATTAAGTTTGAATTCTAGAAGCCTCTGCTGATTGGCTGAGCCTTGGTAGGGGGAGGGACTTTCAGGCAGTCCAGGTCTTTATAAGGCAGTGGGCAAGCGACCAAGGAGCTTGCGAACAGGTGAGTGCTAACAGGGAGTTTAGAGAGGGAGTTGGGAAGGAGAGGGGGAAGGGCGCAAGGTTCTCTTGCTTTTTTTTTAAATCCTTTTTCCAGGACAGCAGGGATGGATGGTGATAGGTCTGCTGTTGTTACCTGCACAGCGTATGCCATGTTTGTCTTCCTCCCGGAAGAAAGAACGGATTTCATCTGCACGAGGTGCAAGCTGGTTGCCATTTTGGAAGAAAAAATTAGAGGACTGGAGGCACAAGTGTCGACCCTACGCTCGATCAGAGAGGATGAAGACTTCCTCGATAGAAGGCAGCAGTTAATCCTACAAGCACAGCAGACGGAAGAGCCAGAGATGGCAGTACGGGACCAGGAAGAGAACTGGCAGCATGTAACTTCTAGAAGGGGAAAAAGGCCAGCACGGGAATCCCCCAATGCTACAGAGGTAAGTAATCGCTTTCAGGCTCTCTCCACAGGCTCTGCGGTGGTGAATGCTTTTCAAGGGACCTCACAAGGAAGAAACCGCAAGGGAACACCATCTACTGGAAGGCATGGGATGTGTAGTCCTAGGGATGGGGGTTCCACGACCACCCCCCCCAAAAGAAGAGGATGGGTGGTGGTGGTCGGGGACTCCCTCCTAAGAGGGACTGAGCCATCCATCTGCCGTCCTGACCTGGAATCTCGAGAGGTGTGCTGCTTACCGGGAGCTCGAATTCAGGATGTGACTGAGAGGCTTACCAAGCTGATCAAACCTTCGGATCGCTACCCCTTCCTGCTTCTCCACGTGGGAACTAACGATACAGCCAAGAATGACCTTGAGCAGGTTACTGTGGATTATGTAGCACTGGGAAGAAGGACCCAAGAATTCGGAGCGCAAGTGGTGTTCTCGTCCACCCTCCCTGTTGAAGGGAAAGGACAGGGCAGGGATCGTCAAATTGAGGAAGTAAATGCGTGGTTGCGCAGGTGGTGTCGCAGAGAGGGCTTTGGTCTCTTCGACCATGGGACTCTGTTCTGGGCACAAGGATTGTTAGGAAGAGATGGGATCCACCTAACCAAGAGAGGAAGGAGCATCTTCGCGGGCAGGCTTGCAAACCTGGTGAGGAGGCTTTAAATTAGGTTCGTTGGGGGATGGTGACCAACACCCTGAGGGGAGTGGGGAAGTCAGATACTGGGAAGGAATGCAAAGAGGAACGAGCAAGAAAGGAGGACTCCTGATTCGAATGGAGAAGATGGGGCGATCAGCTGGTTATCTGAGGTGTTTGTACACTAATGCGAGAAGCCTGGGCAACAAACAGGAAGAACTGGAGGCCCTGGCCCAGTCCAAGAAATATGATTTAATTGGGATAACAGAGACTTGGTGGGATGACTCGCATGACTGGAGCGCTGTCATGGAAGGGTATAGACTGTTCAGGAAGAACAGGCAGGGGAGAAAAGGAGGAGGAGTTGCACTATACATAAGAGAGCACTATGATTGCTCTGAACTCCAGAATATAGAGGGAGAAAAACCTGTTGAGAGTCTATGGGTTAAGTTTAGAGGTGCAAACAACAGCAGTGATGTTGTGGTTGGTGTCTACTATAGGCCACCGAATCAGCTGGATGAGGTAGATGAGGCTTTCTTCGGACAACTGAGAGAAGCTTCCAGATCGCAGGCCCTGGTTCTCGTAGGGGACTTCAATCACCCTGACATCTGTTGGGAAACCAATACGGCAGTACACAGGCAATCCAGGAAGTTTTTGGAGAATGTTGGGGATAACTTCTTGGTACAAGTGCTGAAGGATGCGACCAGGGGCCGTGCGCAGCTTGACCTTCTGCTCACAAACAGGGAGGAACTAATAGGGGAAGTAGAGGTGGGTGACAGCCTGGGAAGCAGTGATCATGAGATGGTAGATTTCAGGATCCTGACCAAAGGGAGAAAAGAGAGTAGTAAAATACACACCTTGGACTTCAGAAAAGCAGATTTTGACTCCCTCAGAGACCTGATGGGCAGAATCCCCTGGGATGCTAACATGAAGGGGAAAGGAGTCCAGGACAGCTGGCAGTATTTTAAAGAAGCGTTACTGAAGGCACAGAAAGAAACCATCCCGATTCGCAGCAAGAGAGGCAAACATGGTAGGAGACCGGATTGGCTTACAGGGGAAATCCTTGGTGAACTTAAGCACAAAAAGGAAGCTTACAAAAAGTGGACACTTGGACAAATGACCAGGGAGGGGTTTAAATGTATAGCTCGAGAATGCCGGGGGGTTATCAGGAAGGCGAAAGCGCAAATGGAATTGCGACTGGCAAAGGATGTGAAGGGTAACAAGAAAGGTTTCTACAGGCATGTTAGCAAGAAGAAGGTGATCAGAGAGGGTGTGCGGCCCCTACTGGATGAAGGAGGTAACCTAGTGACAGATGATGTGGGGAAAGTTGAAGTACTCAATGGTCTCTTTGCCTCTGTATTCACGGACAAGATGGGCTCCCGGACTAATGCGCTAAGTGATGCAAGATGGGATGAAGATCGACAGCCCTTAGTGGGTAAAGAACAGGTTAGGAACTATTTAGAAAAGCTAAACGTACACAAATCCATGGGTCTGGACTTAATGCATCCGAGGGTACTGAGGGAGTTGGCAAATGTCATTGAGGAGCCTTTCGCCATTATCTTTGAAAAGTCGTGGAGATCGGGAGAGATCCTGGATGATTGGAAAAAGACAAATGTAGTGCCCATCTTCAAAAAAGGCAAGAAGGACGATCCAGGGAACTACAGGCCGGTCAGTCTTACCTCGGTTCCTGGTAAAATCATGGAAGGGATCCTTAAGGAATCCATTTTGAGGCACTTGGAGGAGAGGAAAGTGATTAGGAATAGTCGGTATGGATTCACAAAGGGCAAGTCGTGCCTGACCAATCTGATTAGCTTCTATGATGAGGTAACTGGCTCTGTGGATATGGGAAAGTCAGTGGATGTGATGTACCTTGACTTTAGCAAAGCTTTTGATATGGTCTCCCACAATATTCTTGCCAGCAAGTTAAGGGAATGTGGATTGGATAAATGGACGGTAAGATGGATAGAAAGCTGGCTAGAAGGCCGGGCCCAGCGGGTAGTGATCAACGGCTCAATGTCAGGATGGCGGTCGGTTTCTAGCGGAATGCCCCAAGGTTCGGTTCTGGGACTGGTTTTGTTCAAAATCTTTAATAATGACCTGGATGAAGGGATGGATTGCACCCTCAGCAAGTTTGCAGATGACACTAAGCTAGAGGGAGAGGTAGACACGCTAGAGGGCAGGGATAGAGTCCAGAGTGACTTAGACAAATTGGAGGATTGGGCCACAAGAAATCTGATGAGGTTCAACAAGGACAAGTGCAGAGTCCTGCACTTGGGATGGAAGAATTCCAACCATTGTTACAGGCTGGGGACCAACCAGCTAAGTAGTAGTTCTGCAGAAAAGGACCTGGGGGTTACAGTGGATGAGAAGCTGGATATGAGTCAACAGTGTGCCTTGTAGCCAAGAAGGCTCATGGCATATTAGGTTGCATTAAGAGGAGCATTGCCAGCAGATCCAGAGATGTGATTATTCCCCTTTATTCAGCTCTGGTGAGGCCACATCTGGAGTACTGTGTCCAGTTCTGGGCCCCCCACTGCAAAACGGATGTGGACGCATTGGAGAGGGTCCAGCGGAGGGCAACCAAAATGATTAGGGGACTGGAGCATACGACCTATGAGGAGAGGCTGAGGGAGTCGGGTCTGTTTAGTCTGCAGAAGGGAAGAGTGAGGGGGGATTTGATAGCAGCCTTCAACTTCCTGAAGGGAGGTTCCAAAGAGGCTGGAGAAAGGCTGTTCTCAGTAGTGACGGATGACAGAACAAGGAGCAATGGTCTTAAGTTGTGGTGGGAGAGGTCCAGGTTGGATATTAGGAAAAACTATTTCACTAGGAGAGTGGTGAAACACTGGAATGGGTTACCTAGGGAAGTAGTGGAGTCTCCATCCCTAGAGGTATTTAAGTCTCGGCTTGACAAAGCCCTGACTGGGTTGATCTAATTGGGATTGGTCCTGCCTAGAGCAGGGGGCTGGACTTGATGACCTCCTGAGGTCTCTTTCAGCTCTATGGTTCTATGATTCTATGATTAGGTGACGACGATGACAGGTCTGTAGGTGAGTGTCTTTCTGGCTCTTCCTGATCCGACAACTGCTCATGCTCCGGTTCTGCATGATGTGGCATGGGAGGCTCAATTCCCGTAGGAGTAGGAGGTCTCGTTGCAGGTGGGGCAGGAGAGTCAGCTCTGGTATGTGAGGGGTGAGGCTGGTGAGAGGACGGTAATGATACTATGTCCCGTCGTGGAGAGTATGAACGGCATCTGTCATAGTGAGAGTGTCTGTAAGGGCGGTCATAGTGTCGCGTCCAATATCTGGGAATATCTGGAGGAGTATCTACTCCTATGTATCTCGCGGTGCCCAGAGTAGCTGGAGAGTGTAGGAGATCTGGGTGATCACGATCTTCCCCCTGAGTGCGTGGAGGATGCCGGTGAATGTCGGTGCCGATGGTGGTAATGAAATGAAGTCTATGGCAGTGAGTAATAACTTCGTCTAGTAGTGTGGTGTCTTGGTGAATGCCCGGAAGGAAATGAGTGAGCAGGAGACGGTGAAGGCGGCTGTAGAGAAAACTCAATTTGCTCCGGGCTTGGTGAAGGAGATGGTAGCTTGCGGGACTTTAGGCGAGTCTTTGCCGGCACTGGGGATTGTTCGGGTGAAGACGAAGCCGGGGTTGAGATGGGCATAGGTGCCGGCTGTGCAGTTGTATGGGGAATCGGTGCCATCACTGCTCAGTGCAATTTTGCCAAGTGTGCTGTCGGTGCCAACTGAGTTGTCAGTGCCAGCACTGGGTGGCGTAGCGGTGCTGGTTGTATCGTTGGTGCCGGCATGGTCGGCACCAGGGTGGTCGGTGCTCGTGCTGGAGTGGTTGCTGGTGCCGAAACAGTTATCGGCGCCGATGTCAGTGCCAGTTCAGGACTCGGTGCTGGTTGAGTTGCAGTGGACGTTTTCGGTGCCGACTCTCTCAATGGCGCCAGGTTAGGTGCCAATGTACTGTGGCCCTGCTTGTGCTTGTCGGGTCCGCAAGTGGAAGTCATGCCCAAGGTGCCTGGTTTATCCCTGTGCTAACACGCGTCGGGGGTAAGGAGCGTGAGGGAGAAGGTCTCCTCTTCGCATGAGTAGGCTTGGGTGACGAGGGCCAGTGCCTGCTGGTTACGGTCGAGTTTGTGGGGCTGGAGGAGTCAGTGTCTGGCGGCTGTAATGCCTTGTTGAACAAGAGCATTTTCAGCCTCATCTCCCTGTCCCTCCTAGCTTGCGCTGTGAGCTTTGAACAGTGGAGACATTTCTGGGGAATATGTCCCTCACCGAGGCACCTTATGCAGACTGAGTGCCCGTCTGAGGCAGGCATCGGATCGCGGCATGTGCCGCACTTTTTAAAACCGGGTGAGCCCAGCATGATTCAGCGGCGTCTCTTGTCCTCTAAACAGGGGAGAGGACTGTAATTTTTTCTATTTTAATGAAGTAACACGCTAACTAAAACTCTCTTCTTCTTTTTTTTTTTCAATAACGGTATCAACTATAACAATCTAACTAATTAGGACTACGACTATAAGAGTAAGAACCATATAAACTAACTAATAACTATAAACAAATTTCTCTCTCAAATTCTGACAGGATTGATGACGAGAGAGCGTTCACTCCATCCATGGCCAAGGATGGTGTGGCGGCACGTCGGGGTCCCCCGACTCCTGCACCCCCGTAATGGCACGGACAGATTCCACCAGCCAGTAGAATAGAGGGAGTTTATTGCTTCTCCAGGATACAGCACAGCATAGATGTCATCTGGTTACAGGAACCGGGCCTAGGATGCCTCAGCCCCCCTTGAGATGGGGGATGCTGGGCCCCTAAATTCCAGCCCCTTTCCCTAGGCCATCTCCTCCATGATCCCAGACAGAAACTGCCCCTCTCTTCTAGCCCTGCCCCCCTTGCCAGGCCTGGCCTCGCCCCCTTCCTTTGTTTCTCTCCCTGGGAAGTAACTGGTCGGACCAGTTGAGAGACCCTTGCATAATGACTCATCCCCTGTCCTGCTGGACCGTGCTTTGTACAAACAGCCGTCAGCGGGGGTCACTCATAGCCCACCGCCCAGCATAGCAACCAGCAAGGTACCCACACTACGTCACAGATGGTCAGGAGGAACTGGCGGGAGCTGGACCACATGCACACAGATGGCGCGAAAAGCACGAGTCACGCATTGCGCATGCGTGGTCCGGCAGACTACGGCTGAAAAAGATCTCTGATCTGCGGCGCCAGGACAAGCCCGACACCTACAGTGGAGCACCCACGGGGACACTGCTCAAAGAAGAAGGGACGGTTACTCGCCTTGAGCAGTAACTGCTGTTCTCTGAGATGGGTGTCCCTTTGGGCGCTCCACTGTAGGTGTCTTGGCACTCCTGTGCTTGGAATCAGAACTTTTTAGCAGCAGTACCCCCCACGTGCTGGCGTGCACACGCAGCACTGTCAGCACCACAGCAAATGTGCCGACGTGCTTGTGCACCATCAACCATCCATCCGTTCCTTCTGTCCTGCAGAGAGATGCTACAGAAGGGAAGAAGGCGGGTCGTGGGGTGCCCACTGGGACACCCATCTCAAAGAACACCAGTTACTGCACACGTGCCCACCGAATGTCCAAGGAGCGGAGTCGTGCTGTGCTGGCGTCCAGATGAGGTTTTTGGTGAAAAACAGGTAAAATAGGATTGTTATGGTGAAATTGTGAAACTATTTTTGGGAGAAATTTGGGATGTGGCCTTAAAACTACTTTGTCCTTGTAGAAGGTGGTAAATGGCAGATCTGCCATTAGTGCCACCAATTCGCCAACCATCCTTGCTGTCATGAAAGCAACTTTCATGGAAAGGTGTATCAAGAAACATGTTGCCATGGGCTCAAAAGGTGGGCAGGTCAAAGTGTTGAGAACAAGGTTGAGATCCCAAGGCGGCACTGCTGGCTTCATTGGGAGAAAAAGATTGTTGAGGCCTTGTAGGAACTTCTTAGTAGTCAGATGAGAATATATGGTGTGGCCATCCATGACCTCATGCTCATTTGAAATGGCCTCCAGGTGCACCTTTACTGATGAACTGGAAAGATTCTGTTTCTTCAGTGAAAGGTATTTTAAGATAGTCATCAACTGTGTGGAACTAGGCTGCAGTGGTTCTTTGGTTTGTCCACTTAGAGAAACGTGGCCATTTGTGCAAATAGGTCTTTCTTGTAGTGTGTTTGCGGCAATTCAGGATTATATTGTGAACTTCCTCTAACCAGGTGCGCTGCTGAGCATTCATCCCTGAAGGAGCCAGGCCTGGAGATGAAGTCTGTGTATGTCTGGATGGAGAACTCGACTGCAATGCTGCAACAGTATGTCTTCTCATCATGGAAAAGGAACCGAAGGAGCCGCTGACAGCTGTAACAAGTAAGAGAACCAGGACTGCCTGGGCCATGCAGGCAGGGCCGGCCTGAGCCCTTTTGGTGCCTGGGCCCGGGCGCACAGCACCGCCCCCGGGCGCATGGCGCATGCGCAGGCCTGCCCGTGGGGTGTGGGCCCACTCCCCCCCCCCGGGAGCGCGGGCCCGCCCCTGGGGCACACGGCGCATGTGCGGGCCGGCCACGGCCGCTGGCGCGCAGCCCGGGGCCTGTCCCCGGGGCGCACGGCGCATGTGCTGCCCAGCCCGGCCCGGCCTGCACGGCTGGCACGCATGCCGGGCCGTGCAGGGCCCCGCGGCTGTGGGGGGAAGGGCGCTGCTGGGCTGGCGCCGCGGGGCCGGCGCTGCGGGAGCCAGGCACACGGCGCCTGATGGTAGCTGTAAGGGATGCCACACGCCCCTTACAGCTGCCATCAGGCGCCCCCCATCAGTTGGTGCCCTGGGCAGCTGCCCGGCTCGCCCACGCCTCAGTTTGGCCCTGCATGCAGGTTCTATGACAATGACTCTGGCCCTGTCCTGTTTTATTGTTTGCATGACCTTGCCGAGAAGGGGAAGTGGAGGAAAGGCATACAGAAGACCGTGAGACCAACTGATCATCATGGCATCCCCCATGAAACCCTTGCCCAGTCCTGACCTGGAACAATACTTGGGCATTTGGCATTGTGTAATGTGTCAAATAAGTGTATTTCCGCAAAGCCCCTCCAAGAAAGACGGATTGGAGGGCCTGGGGATGTATCTCCCATTCGTATTTCTGATTAAACATGTGGCTTAGATGGTCTGCGGTGACATTTTGCTTGCCTGGGAGATATACTGCTGATATGGTGATTTGGTGACACATGCACCACAGCTGCATTGCTGCCTCTTTGCAGAGGAGGGATGATCTTGCCCCGCCTTGGCAATTTATGTATCAAATGCAGGTGGTATTGTCGGTGAATATTCTCACTGACTTGCCCCAGATTAATGGGAGAAAGTAGTCACATGCTCTTCTCACTGCGCAAAGTTCAAGGATGTTGATATGTAGGGCTGACTCATAAGAACATAAGAATGGCCATACTGGGTCAGACCAAAGGTCCATCCAGCCCAGTACCCAGTCTGCCGACAGTGGCCAATGCCAGGTGTCCCAGAAGGAGTGAATCGAACAGGTAATGATCAAGCGATCTCTCTCCTGCCATCCATCTCCACCCTCTGACAAACAGAGGCTAGGGACACCATTCCTTACCCATACTGGCTAATAGCCATTAATGGACTTACCCTCCATGAATTTATCTAGTTCTCTTTTAAACCCTGTTATAGTCCTAGCCTTCACAACCTCCTCAGGCAAGGATTTCCACAGATTGACTATGCACTGTGTGAAGAAGAACTTCCTTTTATTAGTTTTAAACCTGCTGCCCATTAGTTTCATTTGGTGGCCCCTAGTTCTTATATTATGGGAACAAGTAAATAACTTTTCCTTATTCACTTTCTCCACACCACTCATGATTTTATATACCTCGATCATATCCCCCCTTAGTCTCCTCTTGTCCAAGCTGAAAAGTCCCAGTCTCTTTAATCTCTCCTCATATGGGACCCGTTCCAAACCCCTAATCATTTTAGTTGCCCTTCTCTGAACCTTTTCTAATGTCAGTATATCTTTTTAGAGATGAGGAGACCACATCTGTATGCAGTATTCAAGATGTGAGTGTACCATGTGGGGATTTATATAAGGGTAATAAGATATTCTCCATCTTATTCTCTATCCCTTTTTTAATGATTCCTAACATCCTGTTTGCTTTTTTGACTGCCGCTGCACACTGCATGAATGTCTTCAGAGAACTATCCATGATGAATCCAAGATCTCTTTCCTGATTAGTTGTAGCTAAATTAGCCCCCATCATACTGTACGTATAGTTGGGGTTATTTTTCCCGATGTGCATTACTTTACACTTATCCACATTAAATTTCATTTGCCATTTTGTTGCCCAGTCATTTAGTTTGGTGAGATCTTTTTGAAGCTCTTCACAGTCTGCTTTGGTCTTAACTACCTTGAGCAGCTTAGTATCGTCTGCAAACTTTGCCACCTCACTGTTTACCCCTTTCTCCAGATCATCTTCCCGGGATGCTGTGCTCATTGGTATGTGCACCCCACCCTCTAATGAAGTGTCTGTGGTTATGTTTATGGGCAGGGGTGTTTGCTGAAATGGGACCCCTGAGCAGAGGTTGTCGACCTGTAACCATCATGCGAGTGATTCTCTGACCCTCTTTGTGGGACTCAGTATTTTTTTAATATGGTGCTTGTGAGGTTGAGAGCATGTATGAAGCCACGTCTGGAGATACCTCATGCATAGCCTGGTGTGAGGAACCATGTACGTGGTTGCAGACATATGAGTGAGAAGCTGAAGGCACTGTTTGGCCAACACAGTGGTATTATCTGTAATAATTCTTGCAAGAGCCGCCAGTGCTTGGAACCTCTGTAGTGATAGTTGTGCCTGTGCATTTATACAATCCAATGTGGCGCCTATGAATTCCAACTCCTGGGATGGAGTGAGGTGTGATTTTTGTGTGTCTATTTGAAGTCCTGGAGTTTTGAACAATTGGATTGTTTTTGAGGTGGACTCGTGTTCTGTACGTGCTACCGTTAAACAATTGTTCAGGTAAGGGAAAATTATTGTCCCCCCCCCTTTCTGAAATGAGCCACTGCCACGGCTCTTTCCCCTGTAATGTGTTGGTAGGATCTCTATTGCCCCCATCTGGAGTAATCTATCTATTTCCTGTTGTAGCAGGGACTCATGAGAGGGGTCCCTGAAGAGGGACGGGGAAAGGGGTTGGGTTGGAGGAAAGGTGATGAAGTGTATCAAGAGGCCTTTCTGTATGACTTCTAAGACCCAATTGTCTGTTGTAATAGTGGCCCATGCATAGTAAAAGAGCTGCAGACTGAACTGGTATTGAGCAGTTGTTGGAAACGATGTCGAACCTTCGACCAGATGTTCAAAAGTTTTGCCACCTGTTGGTGGACTGGGATGTGGTGGGTTGGCCATGCAGCTGTCTGCGCTTTTGTTGTCTCTGGCTCCTCCTTAGGTCATAGCTTCTCTGGGAG
Organism: Pelochelys cantorii; assembly: GCA_032595735.1. Lineage (NCBI taxonomy): Eukaryota > Metazoa > Chordata > Testudines > Trionychidae > Pelochelys > Pelochelys cantorii. The sequence continues at coordinate 16,850,011 of CM064353.1, forward strand.
GAGTACGAGGACAATGCTCTGCCCTGAGGTGTGAACAGCCTGTTCAGTTTCTTTTTGGGTTGGGGAACATACATCCCCAGGGTCTTTAATGTCGCTCGTGAGTCCTTGAGGGAATGTAATGAGGCATCTGTGCTGGTGGAAAACAGCTTTTGGCCTTCAAATGGCAGATCCTCAAAGGTGTTCTATACCTCCCTAGGGATGGCTAAGGATCGTGTGGTGGTATCAGCTATGTCAAGGAATGCCTGTAGTGCTGTTTTAGCGATGAGGATGCCTTAGTCTATGTTGGATTGAAAGGAAGATTTGCTATCCTCAGGTAGCCATTCAATAAATGTTTTCATTTTTTTCAAAATGGTGGTATGTGTACTTTGATAATAGCACTGCATAGTTAGCTATCCTGATCTGGAGGGATGCAGATGAATATGATTTCCTGCCCAGAATGTTCAGCCTCTTCCATTCCTTGTTGTAAGGGGTAGATCTGTATTGCATTTGCTTACCCCTATTGTTGGCTGCATCAATGACCAAGGAATTTGGTGCTGGGTGGGTGAACAAAAATTCAGCACCTTTGGCAGGAACGCAGTACTTCCTGTCTGCTCTTTTTGATGTTGGCAAGATAGAAGTTGGCATTTGCCATAAGATTTTTGCTGGGTCCAGTATGGCCTTGTTGACTGGTAGAGCAATTTTCGATGAAGGCGAGGCCTGTAGTATTTTGGTCAGTTTGTGCTGTGTCTCAGGAACCTCGAGCAATGAAATGTTGAGCATATTAGCTACTCTCTTGTATAAGTCTTGGAAAGACTTGAAGTCGTCCCCCACAGTTTGCAGAGGGGGCATTATTGTCTCATCAAGAGACAATGTGTGAAGGAGGTGTGTGAAGGAGGTGTCTTCTCCCTGTGAGTCCTCCAGATCCTCCGCTCCTGCACGATATCAGATCTTGCGGGGGTAGGAGGTCTGTGGGCCACTGTCTGAGGACTGGGTGGTACCAGCAGTTGAGGTGCTCATGACTGAGCCTTTGTGGTACTGAAGAGATCCCATCCCTGCCAAGGTTGTGGGAGTGAAATGGAAGGGAGCCATGGAAAGGGTTGCCACATCTGGGGCTGAGCCAGCTGCTGCTATTATTGTATCTGTGCGGCTGGCTTTGGTGACGAATGTCGTGGGGACAATGTCGTCCGGAGAATGTGAACTCATCATCATCACTGTTACTGGAGAAGGGGGGGGGCAGAAGTTGATGGCATGGAGAGCCTGCTTGGTCTCTCCAGCGCTGATGTGGTGTCAGTACCAAATAATGGTGTGTTTGGTACCAACATTATTGTTAGATCCTGGTGGGTAGTCAGAGGCCTTGGTGGAGTGAAGGTTGGTATAGCTGGTGCAGAGGATTGAGGTTGCTGTGTTAAAGAGTCTGCCTGTGCCCTAGATGTGGTTGGTACTGGGGAAACTTTGGTACTTGGTGCCTGTACCAGTGGTTCCAGGTGGCCCTTGTCCACACTGTGCTGAGGCAGTTTGGGCAGAAGAATCCCAAGCATTGCTGCAGGCTGGAGACCAACTGGCTAAGTAGCAGTTCGATAGAAAAGGGTCTGGGGATTACAGAGGATGAGAAGCTGGATATGAGTCAATAGTGTGCCCTTGTAGCCAAGAAGGCAAATGGTATATTGGGCTGCATTAATAGAAGCATTGCCCACAGATCTAGGGAAGTGATTATTCCCCTTTATTCGGCACTGGTGAGTCCACATCTGGAGTACTGCGTCCAGATACTGGAGCCCCCCATTACAGAAAGGATGTGGACACACTGGAAAGAGTCCAGGGGAGGGCAACAAAAATGATTAAGGGGCTGGAGCACATGACCTACGAAGAGAGGCTGAGGGATTTGGGCTTATTTAGTCTGCAGAAGAGAACAGTTGGTGAGATTTGATAGCAGCCTTCAACTACCTGAAGGGGGTTTCCAAAGAGGTTGGAGAGAGGCTGTTCTCAGTGGTGATGGATGGCAGAACAAGGAGCAATGGTCTCAAGTTACGGGGGGGGGGGTCTAGGTTGGATATTAGGAAAAACTATTTCCCTAGGAGGATGGGGAAGCACTGGGATGGGTTCCCTACGGAGGGGGTGGAATGTCCCTCCCTAGAGATTTTTAAGTCCTAACTTGACAAAGCCCTGGCTCGGAGTGGTCCTGCTTTTAGAAAGGGACTGGACTCAATGACCTCCCGAGGTTTCTTCCAATCCTATGATTCTATAACTGATAGTCAAATGAATAGAAGTACAGTTGAAATCTCTGTGCTCCAGGACAATCTGGAGCCTTGGCAGCTGGGAGTGGGGGCTGGTTGGAAGTCCAGCAGCAGAGGGGACGACAGCCAGAATGCCAGCGGCCGAGCTGGGTCAGCAGCTGTGGGGCTGGCAGCAAGCAGCAGAGCTGGGCTAGTGTCTGGGTGTGCAGCTAGGGCTGGCAACCGGGTGCAGAGCTGGGCTGGGGGATTGGCAGCCAGGAGCCTAGCCAGCGCTGGGAGTGGAGCCCAGTGCCTTGGGCTGATAGCGGGTGTCATGTGACTGGATTTTAATGTGAGCAGGCAAATCACTGTTGCACCTACTCTTGTGTGTTTGCCTCAAATTCTGTGCAAAGTGGACCAAGTGAGGTGTCCAATGAAAGCTTATGCTATGCTGATTCTATGTATGCTACTCATATACTTGTATGATTTTTATATGTAAATTTATGAACATGGGCTGTGTACTTGTATTTTAAATGTTCTGTCTGGGAGACAGCAATCAGTCTCGACCACCTATTGTGAGGAATGGTTATTCAGTGAATGGCTCTACTAATTAGCAATGCTGCATGGAGAAAGGCCCTCAAGGTTGCCAATAAACACCTGGGGAATGTGTTTGGGAATCTGCAGACCAGCAAGTAGATCATAGCTACTTGCATGAAGGACATGGACAGGTCATTTGATCATGTGATCAGCTCCAGTTTGGGAGGTACCAGGAGAACAATGAATTTCCCTCCGCATGGGCAAGGTAATAAAAGTATCCATCTTGTCTTCACTCCTGCCCTCTGCTCCAGAAGTACCTCTCGTAAGGACAGAGGGTCCAGAAGGATTCATGGACCCACCCTGAAATAAGACGGACATCAGAGACTTTTAAACTGGAAGCTTGTTACATCGAGAACTTGATGATTGACATATGTGATGTATTCTCTTTAACAATCTCACGCTCAACCTTTTCTTTCTTTTATTAATAAACCTTTAGATTTTAGATGCTGAAGGATTGGCAAAGTGAGCTCTTTTGGGTGAGATCCAAGGAATAAATTGACCTGGGATTGTGGCTGGTCCTTTGGGACCGGGAGAACCTGTTCAGAGTTGGTGAAACTGGGTTTTATAACCTCTCACATGTGTAAGGTGCACTGCTGGTTGTGGCAGAGAGAACACAGGGTTGTCTAAGGGGTTTTGCTTGTGAGGCTTCCTGCTAGCTAGAGTGGCAGCTGAGGTGCTCTATGTGATTGATTTGGTGCCTTATAGGGAAAGACCCAAGTCTTGGGCTGTAAGTAGCCCTGGTTTTAAGCAATTCACTGCTTTCAGTGATGCCCAGACCAATCTGGTATATTACAGTGGCACAATCATGCTTGGATCCACAGAACCTGGTGAGTTGAACTTTGGATCAGGACCCCACGCTATTCTAAATTTGATTTTGGGATTGAGAGTTTGGTTGGTTAAAGAGCAGTTGCAATGAATCAGCAACAATATGAGGGTCTTAGTTAAAAAAAGCCCGAAAAATGTGTGTTTTAAAAAACCTTTAGGAGGATATCTGCTAATCATAAACTGAGATCTTGTTAGTGGCTAGAGATGCTGCAGAAGAAATGAGAGTGCAGGATCCAGTGAGGAAAATGAAACTTAAATATAAACAAGAAATTGAAGAGTTTCATCTGCTAATGGAGCAGAGAAGGGCTAAGGAAGACAAAGAACATGCAGAGAGGATGGCAAAAATGGAGAAAGAAGCCAGGCAAGCTGAGGACAGAACTGCCAGACTTGAACTCCAGATCAAGAAAATGGAAGAAAACAGGGTTACTTACCTGTAACTGTTGTTCTTCGAGATGTGTTGCTCATGTCCATTCAAACTAGGTGCATGCGCGCCGTGTGCACGGTTCCCGGAGCATTTTTTCCCCAGCGGTACCCGTCGGGCCGGCAGGTCGCCCCCTGGAATGGTGCCGCTATAGCGGAGCATAAGTACCCTGCCGGCCCTCCCCCTCCTCAGTTCCTTCTTGCCGGAAACTCTGACGCAGGGGAGGCAGGCGGGGAATCGAATGGACATGAGCAACACATCTCGAAGAACAACAGTTACAAGTAAGTAACCCTGTTTTCTTCTTTGAGTGATTGCTCATGTCCATTCAAACTAGGTGACTACCAAGCTGCCCCTACCCCGGAGGCGGGGTCGGAGTCATCCAACAGAACCCTCACACTGAGATTCAGTGCAACAAGAACTTTAATGCAGAACTGGAACAGAACACCACACATAAACAACTAAACATAGAGATACAGCAGGTACACGACACACTGCGTGTGACTCAACCACTTCCGCTTGTTTGTTCACAGGAGGGAACCCAGCACAGCCGCCCCCACGGCACAGTCCTCCTGTGCCTGCTGGGTGAGAGCATGATGCTCTGTAAACGTATGGGCCGAGGACCACGTAGCCGCCCTACAGATCTCAAGGATCGGAACGTGGGCCCCAAAGGCAACGGACGAAGCGTGAGCCCTGGTAGAATGAGCCGACACACAAGGAGGCTCCTTATGCGCGAGAGCATAGCACTCCCGAATGCAGGATGATATCCACCCCGACAGCCACTGGGCTGAAACTGGCATCCCTTTCACCCGATCTGCATAAGCAATAAACAACTGAGAAGTCTTGCGAAACAGCTTAGTTCTATCTATATAAAACGCCGGTGCCCTTTTTGCGTCAAGGAAAGCCCGCTCCTTAGGGGAGCTGTGGGGCTTGGGAAAGAAAACCCGGAGGTATATGTCTTGCTACATATGAAAGGTTGACACCACCTTGGGGAGGACCGCAGGGTGGGGACGCAGACGAACCCTGTCTGCTGAGAACACTAAGTACGGGGGCTCCACCGTCAGGGCACGCAATTCAGACACTCGATGTGCTGACGTAATGGCGACTATAAAAGCCACCTTAAGAGACAGCAACTTCAGAGGGCAGGATGCTAGCGGCTCAAAGTGGGGACCGAAGAGCTTATTCAGCACCTGGTTAAGGTCCCATTGCGGCACCAGGGCCCTTACATGGGGAAACAGCTTATCTAGGCCCTTCAGGAACCTTTTCACCAGAGGGTCAGAGAACAGAGACCTGCCCCCCGATCCTTCATGAAACGCTGTCAGGGACGCCAGATGCACCCGTACCGACGGAGCGGACAGGCCCACCTGTCGCAACCCAAGTAGGTAATCCAAGACCACTGTGACAGAAGACCGGGAGGGCAGACACCTCTACTTTGAGCCCAGGCCGAGAAACGCTTCTATTTGGTGGCATGAAACCGCCTGGTGGCCGGCTTCCGGCTGCCCAGGAGAATCTCCTGTACCCCCGTCGAGCAAGCCCTCTCAGAGGGCTTCAGCCTTGGATAAGCCACACCGTCAGGTGGAGGAACTGTACATCCGGGTGATACAGGATGCCCCCGCCCCTGTCCTGGGTGACTAGGTCCAGGGTCAGCAGCAGGCGATAAGGGCAGGCCATCACCATTTCCCACAGGATGGGATACCAAAACTGTCTGGGCCAATCCGGGGCTATCAGGATTACCTGTGACCTGAACAGCCTGATCCTGGTAAGCACCTTGGGGACCAGTGGGAATGGGGGAAACGCATAAAGCAAGCCTTGAGGCCACGCTGAGGTCAGGGCGTCCCCTCTCGAGCCCGCACCCAGGTGCAGCAGGGAGAAGTACTGGGGACGTTGCCTGTTCCCTTTGGTAGCAAAAAGGTCCACTAGGGGACGACCCCACATCCGGAAGAGGTGCTCCACTACCTCCCCCTTCAGGCACCACTCGTGGACTCTGAAGGACCTGCTCAGTGAGTCCGCTAACGTATTCGTGCACCCCAGCAAGTATGCCACCTGTAATTGGATGCAGTGGGCTATGCAGAATTCCCACAGGAGAGCCGCCTCCTGACACAGCGGGGACGACCAGGCTCCACCCTGCTTGTTTATGTAAAAGACCGCTGTGGTATTGTCCAGCAGCACTGACACTAGGTTCCCCTCGAGCATGGTCAGGAAGACTTCGCAGGTCTTCCTGACCGCCCTCAGTTCCCGAACGTTTATATGCAACCCCCATTCTTGCGGGGTCCACAGCCCCTGCATCCTGCGGTCCTGCATGTTCGCCCCCCCAACCGTCGTTGGAGGCGTCCATGATGAGCTGTGCCGACGGCAGTCCCACATGGTAGGGAACTCCCGAACACATCTCGCTCTCCAATGTCCACCAGCGGAGCGAGGCGAGGACTCCCTGTGGCACGGTGAGGATCCGGTCCCAGCTGTCCCTGGCTTGGTTGAACGCCCCCGCTAACCACGCCTGCAGCGGTCTGATCCTCAGCCTGGCATGTTTGACCACATAGGGGCAGGGTGCCATATGGCCCAGCAGCTTCATTCACGACCGCGCCGTCATCAGGGGAGACAGCTGCAGGGCCGACACTAGGGTTTACATCGCCTGGAACCTGGAACTCGGGAGGTAGGCGCACCCTGTCCTGGCGCACAGGGCCGCCCCCACAAACTCTATATTCTGAGTGGGGGTAAGGGTCGACTTCTCATTTACCACAAGGCCCAGCTCGTTGAAAAGAGACCACACCAGACCTATGTGTGCAAGCACCTGGTCTCTTGAGCGACCTCTGACGAGCCAGTTGTCCAAATACAGGAAGACTTGGACTCCCATCCGCCTGAGGTAGGCCACTACCACCGCCATACACTTCGTAAACACCCTGGGTGCCGTAGACAGCCCAAAGGGGAGGACCGTAAACTGGAAGTGTTGGTGGGATACAACAAACCGGAGAAACCTTCTGTGGTTCGTCCGGATCGCAACATGGAAATAGGCGTCCTTCAAATTGAGGGCCGCATACCAATCACCCTTGTCCAGTTTGATTGAGGCCAGGGTTAACATCCGAAACTTTTCCCTTTTTACATGCTTGTTTAGGGCCATGAGATCTAGAATGGGCCGAAGGCCTCCCTTTGGCTTTGGGATAATAAAGTAACGGGAATAGAACCCCTTGCCCTCCCGATGGGGAGGGACCCTTTCCACTGCCCCCTTTTCCAGGAGCGCGAGGACCTCCTGTTCGAGGAGGGCTTCATGAGATGGGTCCCTGAAGAGGGAAGGGAAGGGAAGGGATGGGTCCCTGAAGGGGGGAGGGAAGGGAAGGGTCCCAGGAAGGGGATGGAGTACCCCCAAGACACTATGTCCAGCACCCATTTGTCCGAGGTGATACCCAACCAGGCCTGGGCAAAGTGGGACAGTCTGTCTCCAAACGGGGGGGGGGAGAGATGACTGGCAACGGTATGCGGTCCCCGAGCGCACCCTCAAAACTGCTGCTTGGGCAGAGATGGAGGCGGCTGAGCGGGGCCCCTGCTTGCCTCCTGCCGCAGCCGGCGGCGCCTGTTGCAGGACCCCAGGCCCTGCCCTTGGGTGAAGGCCCCAGATGGACCACGTGGTCTCCGCCTCCAGTAGTCAGGGCGCGCGGCCTGCTGGGGGCCCCTACGTGGCTGCCTATTTGGCAACTGCCTGCATTGGGGAGCCGGCGTATGGATACCCAACAATCGCAGGGTTGACCTGGTGTCCTTCAGGCTGAGGAGTCTGGAGTCGGTGCTCTCAGCGAACAGGGCCTTTCCATCGAATGGCAGGTCCTGGATTGCGGCCTGCAAGTCTAACAGGATCCCCAAGACCTGCAGCCAGGTGTTGCGCCGCATCACCACGCCCGACGCCATTGTCCTGGCCGCGGAGTCCACCGCGTCCAGAGATGCCTGCAGGGTGGTGCGCGCAATCGTTCTGCCCTCTGTGGCCAGGGCAGAGAACTCCTGTCTGTCCTCTGGGGGCAATGTGTCACGGAACCTGTCCATCGCCTGCCAGGTGTTGTAGGCATAGCAACTGAGCATGGCCTGCTGGTTGGCGATACGCAGTTGCACCCCCCCGTCGCATAGACCTTGCGCCCCATCAGGTCCATGCACTTAGGGCCTTTTGCTTTAGGGGATGGGCCCGGTTGCCCCTGCCCCTCCTTTTGGGCGGCCGCCTGGACCACCATAGACCCTGGTACCGGGTGTAAGTATAGGTGCTCATGCCCCGACTGTGGGACATAGCACCTTCTCTCTACCCCCTTGAGAGTTGGGGAGATAGAGGCCGGCGTCTGCCACAACGTGTTGGTGATTTTTGCCACCGTCTTATTTAGTGGCAGTGCCAACTTCGCCGGAGCATCATCCGTAAGTATGTCTACCATAGGATCTGACTCCTTGGTCACCGGCTCTACCGGTACCCCAAGATTTGCAGCAAGCCGGCGCAGCAGTTCCTGGTGGGATCTAGAGTCCATAGCTGGCATAGCCGGAGCCAGATCAGCCAGGGCCTCGTCCAGTTGATGAAGCTGTCGACTCGTGACTCAGGACCGGCTGCTCCACCACCTCCTGACCAGGGGCTGGTTGCTGTGGTCCTCTGGGCTGCTGCTGCTGCTGGGTCCCTGTTGCCCGGTCCCCCAGGTCTGGGTGGCCCTTGGGGCTAGCCCCTTTAGGTGAAGGGGGAGCTCTGGACAGGGAGGCCGAGGGTGTGGACCTCCGCCGCGAGCCACTAAGAGACCCGGCAGGCGGCATTGACCCCTGCCACTGGTGATAGGCCCAGGGTGTCCAAAAAGGCCAGGGCTGCTGGGCCTGAGGTGGCCACATTTGTTCAAAACCTAACAGTGCCGCCCGGTGCCGGGAATGGGATCGGTACCGGGACGACAACCGTGAGGATCCCATGGATCGCATCGACTCTGCCTCCGACTCCGAGGACAGTTCTGACACCGACCACGGAGGTGCCGATGAGGGCTGACCCTGCACCGCCCCAGGGTGGAATCGCGCTATCGACTCCGGCTTCCCCACGTGGGGGCGGGGCTGCAGGCACGGAGGCTGCAGCACCGGGCCACACGGTGCCTGTGGTGCCAGCAAGGCCAGTGCCTGCGGTGCTGGAAGAACCGTTATCTGCGGTGCCGGCAAGTACGGTACCGGCGGTGCTTGCATTGGCGGGAGGGCTTGCAGCGCTGGCACGGACGACGCCTGCTGAGTCAACAGGGCCGGTGCCTGTGGCGATGACCACAGCACCGGAGCCCTGACAGCCGACAGCGGCTGGGCAGGAGACGGAGCCAGCGGTACCACCTGCACTGGTACCGGCACAGTCTGTCCTCGTACCACCGTGGCTGGCAGCGATGGACGGTCCCTCAACACTACCGGTGCCGGCCAGAGCTCTGGGGCCCGGGAGACCACAGGTACCCCCAAGGCTTCCGGAGCCGAAGTCAACGACCCCTCCGAGGAGTGGGGGAAGGAGGCGAGGCCGTAAGCTCAACCAGGTCCTGAGCAGCCTCGAAGACCTCCAGCGTTGAAGGGCGTCGGGTCAGGGCGGGCCCAGGGCTCCCTGCTCTGCGCGTGGCCTGCCTCTTCTTCTGAGTCCCCTTGAAGGCCTAACAGGCGAGCCCGGTACCGGAGTGTGGCTCCGTCGGCGGCCATCCCGGTGGGGCCGGTGTTCAGGTGATCTCCCCCTGGAGTCCTTTACCCGTTTCGGTGCCGGGGACTGGGACCGGTGCCGTGGTGCAGTCTTCTTCCGTACTTCGGTGCAGGGAAGGTCCAACCGCGACTCCTGCACCGACGCCGGTGCGCTGCGCACCGAAGCTTCTCTGGAGGACACGGGCTGCAGCGCTGACTCCATCAGGAGCAACTTAAGACGGGAGTCTCTCTCCCTCTTGGTTCGCGGCTTGAACCCCTTGCAGATCTTGCAGGCGGCAGCCAGGTGAGCTTCCCCCAAACACTTCAGACACTGTTCATGCGGGTCCCCCTTGGGCATGGACTTAGCACACTCCGCATAAGGTTTAAAGCCCTGCGGGCCTGGCATCACCGACCCCCTATGGGGCGGGGGCGAGGAGGAGGGTTCAAGCTCCAACTCACCTAACAACTAATTAACAACTACTTAAGCTAACTATACAAACAGAACTGCCAACGGGCGAGGAACAACACGCTGGGATCAGCAGAAGAGAACAGTTCCAACGACCGTCACAGGCGGTAAGAAGGAATTGAGGAGGGGGAGGGCCGGCAGGGTACTTATGCTCCGCTATAGCGGCGCCACTCCAAGGGGCAACCTGCCGGCCCGACGGGTACCACTGGGGAAAAAATGCTCCGGGAACCGTGCACGAGGCGCGCATGCACCTAATTTGAATGGACATGAGCAATCACTCGAAGAAGAATAGCAGAAACTGTATCCTCTTGGGAGTTCAATATATAACTGTGTGAGTATGTGGTTTGATTATGACATGGCAAATATGTTTAATCAGGCTGATGTCTTAACCCAGCCCCAAAGCATGTATGAATGTAACTCTTCTGTGTTACCTGTAACTAACAGGGAGATTTATGAAGAGGTGTGTGTGTGTGCATGAAGAGGGTGTGTGTGGGGTGGGTGGGTGGTGTGGTGAGAGAGAGAGAGCGAGAGAGAGACTCTGGGAAGTCTGTCTGTGTCTAGCCAGCTTCAAGGCTATGTCTAGACTGCAGTGTTATTCTGGGATACCGGAGGTATCCCGGAAAAGCAATTCCGTGTCCAAGGAACATGTCTGCTTTTCCAAAAAAAATTCAGAAAAGCGGACGAGCTCTTTCGCCATCCCTGTAAACCTTGTTCTACAAGGCATAAGGAATGTGTCAAAAGAGCAGGTTTTTCCAAAATTTGGCACCATGTAGACATGCCAAATTTCAGAAAAGCCTCTTTCGAAAGACCATCAAATTGCGTACCACAAATTGCATATCTTTTTCCGATTTAACTCTGCAGTCTAGATGTAGCCTAAATGTTTACCTGAGGAAGATAGCTGTGTGCTTGTGCAGGAGAGCAGTGTGTCTGTGAATGAAGTTTGTGAGTGCCTGTCTGACGTCTCAGAAGTGAATCTGGAATTGGAACCAGGACAGGGTTCTCAGTGGCCAGGAAGATGTTTTTCTGGAGCAGATTGCAGTTGATGGCCAGGGTGAAGCCTGAGGAAACAGATACAGTTCTTGAGGGGATGGGCTGTGGGCTGGTGAAGCCCGTGAAACTGAACTTGAACAAAATGAAAATGATTTGTTTAAGGTATCTCAGTGTGTTCAGCCACTGTGTGGGGAGACTGACGGTGTGTCCGTGGGAAGTGGCAATGTGCCCATGAAAGAAGCTGTCTCAGTTGCCAGGTGTGTGTCTGAGATCAGCTGGGAGTACTAGGACAAAAGAGAGACTGCCTCCAATTGTCTGTCTGGTGTGGCAGCAGCAGACCTGTTGGGGAAAAATTTCTTTCTAGTCCTTTGTCTCAGCCTCAGCCTCTCAGCCTGTAATGGCTGGGGACAGTGCAGTTGTCCCAGAGTTGTTTGTGGATACAGCTGAAGTCCAGAAAAGGAATGACCCTACGTTTTGTCTGCTGCAGAGAATGATGCTGTGACTTGGTTAAATCCAGTCAATGTCATGTCAGGATCCCAGAGATCAGACAATTCTGGTGCTTGTGTTTTACCAGTTGCTGGAAGAAGGGAAAGTGACTCTGTCTGATTAGGGGGATACCCTAGCCAGGGCACAAGGAGAGCATGAGGGTGATTTGATTGTGGTGCTACAAGAGGGAAGCTCGTAGCAAGGAGGGAATGGGTCCTACCCTTGTGTGTGCTGAGACAGGTAACATTCATGGTACCAGTCCGGAAAGCTGCAAAGGGAAGGAGAATGTCTCTGATCTTATACCTGAGGGCTGTGTCTAGACTGGCCAGTTTTTCCAGAAAATCAGCCGCTTTTCTGGAAAAACTTGCCAGCTGTCTACACTGGCTGCTTGAATTTCCGCAAGAACACTGACGATCTCATGTAAGATTGTCAGCGTTCTTGCGGAAATACTATGCTGCTCCCGTTCGGGCAAAAGCCCTCTTGAGCAAATGCTTTTGCACAAGAGGGCCAGTGTAGACAACGTGGTATTGTTTTGCGCAAAAAAGCCCCGATGGCTAAAATGGCGATCGGGGCTTTCTTGCGCAAAAGCGCGTCTAGATTGGCCAGGGACGCTTTTCCGCAAAAAGTGCTTTTGCGGAAAAGTGTCCGTGCCAATCTAGACGCTCTTTTCCGCAAATGCTTTTAACGGAAAACTTTTCCGTTAAAAGCATTTGTGGAAAATCATGCCAGTCTAGACGCAGCCGAGGAGTCTGTCTGTTTGCCTGGAAGGGGGTTGTGTAGAAATCCACCTGATGGGCCAGAGATGATTCGGGGTGTAAGGGAAACTCAAGACAGGTGGGTGGTGGCTCAGAAGAGCAATGATTCTGTTCTGCCTGAGAAAAGTGAATGATTACTTAAAGAAACTCCTAAGGAAGAGAATTCTCATGGTGGTTTTTGCAGGCAGTTTGCTATGGCTGAATGGAGTAGAAGTAATGTGATTGAGGAAGATCAGGAGAAAGGTCTTCCTGTAGAAGGCAGCAGTTTATTTGATAAGACACTTGTATTGATGCCTAATAGACAGAACTTTTCTGTTCAATGTGACTCCACTGACGGGGATTTAGAAGGATCCAGCATGGGCAGTTTTGAGGAGGTTTGAGAGGGACGTGGAAACAGTCAAGTGACTGTGTCCGTCCGGCTTGCTGGGAAGTCTGGGTTGGGACAGGAATGTTTCCAGTTTGATTCTGTGAGTGGACCACGTGTGTCTCAGGTTCAGAGGAAGGACTGTATAACTCAGTATGCAAAGCAGAACAGCTGTGTGGTTAATCTCTCTAGAATGCAGGAGATATGAGGTAAACTCTCATCTCTGGATGTTGTGGGCACCTGTAATCTTCTAGTGGACTTGACATCTGATTCCATGTGGAAGCAGAAATTAGTGATGGATGGACAAGAGATCTGTGAGTCCAGCGTGCCAGTGAAAATGGATGTCTTTGAGACAAGAGCCAACCTTTCAGCTGGTGATATCTGAGAGTCTGAAAACTGGTGATGAGATTAGGGTCTGTGTTATTAGTGACCTCACTGACTGGGGGGAAGAAAACTCCATGGCCATTGTGAGTAGAAGGGACACACCCAAGCAGCTCTTTGACTCTGTTATTCAAGGGACATCAGGATTTGAACCCACAGGACAGGGAGGAAGGAAAAAACTTGCTTTTGCAATGGCAAGCTACAAACTCACCCTGAAATGCCAGAACTCCATTGCTATTAAGTCAAAGATGTAGCATGACAAAAATAACTGGAAATGTACAATTGCAATGAATTTGTTCTTATTGCTGATGTTAACTTTTGTAACCAATGTGCTGCTAATACCAAGAATTGTAAAAATTTACAATGTTCATGATCTTTTAGAAAAACCCTGGAACCTATTCAGAGTTGTACATAAGGACACTATGTATGGTAAAAGATCTTGTGATACTGATATTTTGCAATTGATGCTTCTAGCTAGTCTTGGAACTTCTCACATGAGAAAGGAGATTCCACAAATAATGTGCTGTATGGAAAGGGAAATTGAGGGGCACCACCATCTTGTTTTCATGGCTGAATGCTGAGATTCCTATGCTATGGGGAACATGTACTTGATGTTAATTGGATTCCAGACATTTGCCAGAGCTTGCATGGATAAATTTACTATTTCAAGGGTTAGCAACCTTTCAGAGGTGGAATGCCGAGATTTGACTTATTCATCTCTATGTACAAGCCCGAGTGCTGGTGATACTTTTTAAAGTCAGTAATAGTTCTACTTACAGCAGCTTCATTAATAAAAAAATTAAGGTGCAGATGTTACCTTTTAGTGCAGGGGTCAGCAACCTTTCAGAAGTGGCGTACCAAGATTTAACTTATTCATGGATCTGTGTGCTGGGGCAGGAGGGAGGTAGGGGAGGCAATGGCAGGCTGAGTATGGTAACCTTATTTTCTGAACCAGCTGCAGCTAGGGAGAATGGTTTAATTTAAATTCTGAAACAGATTAAGTGTTTTAACTTTCTCATGTTAGTTTATCAAACTTCATTTTAGATAAAGTAAAATATTATGTCCAACACTAAATGTTTCAATGTTTTCTTTCTGCCTGGGGAAGCGCAGGAAGCAGGTCTTCTGGACTTGGAGACTCTGCTGAGACTTTTTGCTGAGACTCTGCAGAGTTTTGTCCAGGGTCCCATGCAGGTCTGAGCAAGTCCTGGGGCAGGGACAGCTTCAGATGCAGCTCCCTGTCCTTCCGAGTCCACGTGTGACATAGTGGGGGGTACCTTGCTGGTTGCTATGCTGGGCAGTGGGCTGTGGGTGACCTCCGCTGGCTGCTGTCTGTAGCATGGCCCAGCAGGGCAGGGGATGAGTCATTATGCAAGGGGGCTCTGAACTTGTCCAACGAGTTATTTCCCCAGGGAGCGGAACAATGGGAAGGAGGGGAGTGGAGCCCTGGCTGGGGGCAGGGCTGGAAGGAAGAGTTAGTTTCTGTCTGGAATCATGGAGGAAGCAGCCTGAGCAAAGGGGGGCTGGGATTTAGGGGCCCAGTCTCCCCCATCCCAAGAGGAGCTGAGGCATCCCAGGCCTGGCCCTGTAACCAGATGACATCTGTGCTGTGCTGTATCCTGGAGAAACAATAAACTCCCTCTATTCTACTGGCTGGTGGAGTCTGTTTGTGCCACTACGGGGGTGCAGGAGTCGGGGGACTCCGACGCATCGTCACACCACGCTTTTAATTTTTGACAGTGAGGGCATTTTGGGGGGACATGGGACTCCTCCAAACATCTGACACACTGAGAGTGGCCATCAGACACGGGAACATCTGTCTTTACAAGAGGAACACCTCTTAAAACCGGGAGAGTCTGGCATGTTGAAACTGAGGGTTTTTTTTTTTAATAAACAGGAAGAAGAAAGATACCAACTAACTAGCTGTATGTTAACTGAAACTAGGTATCTGTATAACTAAGAAACTATGCTGCTGAGGTGGGCAGCTCGACTGCTGTACTCCATCTCTGGCCAGGGACAGTAGAGAAGGAACTGAGGAGCCCGGACCGTGCACATGCTATTTATATTCCGACAGCTCATCAGGCAGGCAAAGTGTGCACAGGAGGGGGGGGGCACTGCTGAGAAAATCTCTGATCAAAGGTGCTAGGGATGCACCTTGACCTGAGTGGAGCACCCACAGGGCACTCAGCTCGAAGGAGAAGGGTATTACCCTTTTCAGAACATTTCAGCCATTCAGTTAATGAAATTGTCTGTAAGGGTTAAACCCACTCCAGAAATTGTAGGGAAGCAGGAAGTGAGTTGGCAGGAAGCTAGGCGAGCCAATGAAAACAGAGTGTGGATTTTTAAATTGGAAGCAGTGATTTTCTTGTTCCAGTCTTTGTGTGACCAGAGCAGAGGTGGGAGACATTAATTAAGCCATGGAGTTAGGCATGGAGGACACAGTGATATTCATGCCTAGGGAAGGACTAAATCTTGGAACAACAGATATATGAGTAGAACAGGGAATGTTTAGTCAGATACGATCAGGTTCTTTTCTTTATTTCTGGATTTGTTGGACTTCTCTGGGCAGAGCCCATATGAGCTCCCCATATACTGTAACTTTTACACTTAATCCCAGGGAAGCAATTCTTTATACTTTAATGTTTCTTTTTTCAGTTGCTCTGTACACCTAGCAACCAAGTAATGTTTTACCAACATTTGTTCTGTTAATAAAAAATCACATTTTTAGGACCACGATTTGACCTGTGTCCTAGAAGGCTGTGTGCATGTGCCCAAGACTGCAAGGTCAGCCATTAAGAAAATTACAGGGTTTTTTTTTAAAGCTCTCTCCAGGGGGAAGGTTAAAGAGCTTTAAAGAGCTTGAGGGTACCCACAGGAAGAAATTCCTAAGTGCGTCTTCCTGGGTTCCCAAAGGGGTTTTTGCATTTGGGTGCTGGCAGCATACTACCCAAGGTCAAGAAATCTGTGACTTTGGGAAGTTTTAAACAGAAGCCTTTAGAGGCAGGGTATTTTAAAGTCTCTTGTGGGCCGCAACCTTCTGTACTTGAAGGGACAGAGTGGGGAACAGCCTTGACAGGACTGATGACTTATCCTAACTGCAGATGTATTCCAGAGACTTGATTTAAGACAGCAGATTATTACATTTCTGCTACCAAGAACTATGCAATTGGTGTATGTATTTGATTCTTTTAACAATTTTAACTTTCTTTCTTGCAGTGCTGCATGCACCTAGTGTGAACCCAGAGCATGGCTGCTTCCGGGAACAGCCCAACAAGGGTGGGCCCCTGTATTGCTGGTGCGAGTCCAACATCTCACTTACCAACCACTCACTTCTCCCACCTTCTGGACACACATCTCCCAGTCCCATTCCAGGGAGAGCTTACCTGAATCCCCCCGAGGCATGCACTGACGATGGCATGGTAATTGGAAGTGGAACAGAGGGGGCAGGCTGTGGCCGTCTCCCACAGGAAGTGGAATGTGCACCCATCACATGTCCCATCAGGGCATTTACTGTCAAGAGAGATGAGCACGGTCCTTAGCCACAGCCTGCAGCTGTCTGTGACAAGGCAGGACTGCTATGTGACTCCAAGCACAGTGTGCTTTCTGTCCAAGCCCTGCAGGCTTGGCCTGGGGTCTGGCGCACCATCCCCACAAAACAGATCCTGATGGCCAGTTTTCCCCACCACTGGCACCCTGGCAGCACACTGGGCTATCTGAGGCCACAATGCAGCCCTGTGTTGGATTGTCACTTACGGCCCCATTGCTCAGATGTGAGGCAGGAACAACCCTGCGGGGCTAATGGGAGAATTGGCTGTAATCCCTCCCTCAGATCAGCTGCTTGGACGCACTCGCACAGGGAGCCAGCATGCAGGGACATGTGCACAGAGGAACACCACAGCACCCCGGGGAGGTGGTGGAGCTATGGGGGAAGCTCCCTGCTGTGACAGCAGATTGGGACAGACCGGGCCACAGTCTGCAAACCCAGCTCTAGCTCAGTTACAGAACCCAACATAGAAACAACCTCCCAAATCCTGCGCATTCAGACTTCCTGAGAACTAGGACCCATTTCTCCAAGCGCAGCAACTGAGTTTGGCTGGCTCTGTTTCTCAGTGCCTAGACACGGAGGTGCCAGGTGCCTACAGCTTCAATGGATGCCAACAGGAGATGCGCTCTGGGCTTCTGAGAAACAGGCCCTAGGGTCTCAATTTGGCCACCCAAACTCAGCAGCCACTTGTGAAAATGCGACTGTTTCTATGTGCTGTGAGATCCAGAGTGGCAGGTTTGGAGAGGACCTATGACAGGGGTGGGGAATCGTTTTTGGTTTGGGGGCCACTTACCCACCAAAAAATCAGTTGGGGGCCACACACAAGTGAGAAGCTAAAAAAACACCCTCACTGATGTGGCCCCCAGCTGAGGAGAAAGACACTTCCCACATCCCCTCGCACGCCAGAATCTAGGAGCCCAGACTAGTAGAGTCTGTGTGCGCCAGCCCTACAGTGGGGGCCTACAGCACCAGCATGTGCTCCCCAACACTGGGGGGCCTGAGCTTCAGGGGCTGAATCCAGGCAAGCTGGATCTGTGAGCCCTGTGTCTGGCAAGCACCAGATACTCTATGTCCCCAGGAGCTGGGCTGGAAACATTGACCTATCGGTGAACCACAAGCATGGCTGTCACCAGAGAAGGGAACCTCACAGAGCCTGGGGAAGGGACTCAGGTAAGGCCTGGTTGGAATGTAAAGAGCCTGTCCCTATCCCAGTCCAGTCCAGGGGAGCCTGGCTGAGGACTGCAGGAGCAGGGCCAGGTTAGGCCCGGGGCAGCTAGCTGGCCTTAGGGATTTGAAAGTAGCCTCCAGGCTGAGCCAGGACCTGGGGAAAGAATCTGGTTGTCCTGCATCTGAATTCCCAGCCTGCCCTTGCCAGGGACTTCTCCACAAGCAGCACCTTGCTGTGGAGGCAGCTAGAATTCAGGCTGGGGGATACTTCTGTGAGGGGCCTAAAGCTCACTCTCAGCATGAAGACAGGGGGAGGCCCAGAGGCTGCAGCTCCCAACATGAACCGCTCCACCCTGAGCCATGTGGCTGGACCTTCTGCTTTTCTCAGACATTTTGCACCACTATCAAGACAGGGTCCTCCCCTCTGGGGGAAGCACTAGTGCAGGGAGGGCTCCTGGGCCACATCAGGTGGCTCAGAGTGGGGCTCTGTACTGCAGGGTGGTTGAAATAGCATTCTTGTCTTGCTACTGCTGCCACGTATGGGACTGTAGGGGGCTTTCAGAATGCTGCGGGCAGCTGGCTCCATGGCATGTCTGTTAGACACAGCTGGCAAGCTGCCACTGCAACTTGTGGGCACCCAAACAGTTCAACACTGTGATGCCAACAACCCCAGCTGGGGCCCTGTCTAGCAAGTTACTCCTCTGAGTTATTCTGCCTCTTATAGAGCCAATGAGCCCACCCAGCAAGAGGCAGGGGTCCGAAGTGCATGGCAGTCCTGGCACTTACCTTGGCACAGACAAGGCTCCAGAGCCTGTCTTCAGGGGCTCACATCGTAGGCGGATGGCTGTGGCCCGCCCAGAGCTGCAGGACTGTGTCACATCATTGGACCTGCAGGTTAGACAAAGGCACCGCGCTCTGGTCTAGTCCTACCACTCATAATGTCAGAGGGCAGATCCTGTGGGATGTGGCTATGAACCACATCATGTGGCAAGCACATAGACCGGGAAGTAGCAGTGCAGCTGCAATACCCTCAGGTTTCCTACCCAGCTTTCCTGTGCTCTGGGGCCAGCTCTGCTGGCAGGTCCACCAGTCCTGGCTTCCAGGCAGCCCCCGCAGGGTCCCACCAGCTGTGCCGGTTTTAGCACCCCCTAGGGTCCTGCCACCCACTGTCCCATGGGCTCTGCTGCCTTCCATCCATGGGGCCAGGCCACTGGCCATGGAAGCTGTGCTGCTGCTCCAGGTCCTGCTGCCAGTCCGGGGCTCTGCAGCTGCCACCAGCTGTGTCTAGGCTGCCAATGCTCCTGGATTGGCTGCCATTAGTGGGAATGGCATCCAGTCCAGCTGGTCCAGGAGAGTTGGCATCCCTAAGTGTTACCCCAGCCTGGGGCAGTGAGAGGTGTGAAAAGGTTTGGGGGGCACACCTTAGGACCCCCATTCAAAAAAATAGTTCCAGCACCATTAGTGGGAGCGGGGGGGAGAAAGGTCCTTATGCCTTCACCCACAAGGCTTGTGCCGTGCCCAGCCCAGCCCAAGGGGCCTGTGGATGTGGTTCCCTTGCTCACTGGGGTGGAGGAAGGGAGGTCCTGGACTGCTCCTTGAGGGTCCCTGCAAAGGCTCTGCAGCTAGGAGCTGCACTTGGGGGCGACGGCGGGTAGGGAACAAGGTGCATTCGATGCCCATTACCTATAGAAGAAGATGACGTCAGGCACTTCTGTGTTCTCAGGGGCAAAGAGCTCAGGGAGGGAGGTGATGTTGTCCAGGGTCGTTTCTGTCGTCACCCCTGCAATGACACCCGCGTTGATGAGGATCCTAGTGCAGCATGGCCATGAGCACTGGGCCACAGGGTGGGCTCCCAGCAACTGCCGAGAGAGACCCCTGCCTGCCGCCCCACACACTCAGCCAGGATCAGGGAGCACCGGAGGGGCTGCCAGGTGAGCACCAGGAGCAGACACTCTGCAAGTGGTGCTCTGCCCCAGGCAGCTCTGTGCCTGCAGCGATGCCTGCTGAGTGAGCACAGTGCCAGGGGCACCAGCTGCTCAGAGGGAATAGCAGCCACCACTTGTTGCCAACTGTACAGGAGCCTGCCCCTGCTGAACTGCTGGTGGGGGCTAAGTGTCCAGGCACAGTGGGGAAGTACTCCTTGCTCCCTCTGCTCTGCTGGGGCCAAACACTGTGTGGCCCTGACCCTGCAGGAACTATGGCATGCCACTCTTTGCAGGCGTGTGCCCCACGCACCTCAGATCGGAGATTTTAGGTAGCAGCATCTGTTTGGCCTGTGCATGCGCCCCCCCGCTGCGTGCCCCACACCACAGCTGTATAGCACTGCACAGGCAAAATGCTCTCCAGCCCACTGAAAGGACTCCAAAGCAGCAGGGAGCCCCACCAGGGCTGAGCACCCTGGAAACCAACCTGCAAATAGGACCAAAACTCCAAATACATTCATCTTACTCTGCCTAAAAGTTTTTCACTGAGAAAGCTGATAAGGTTCACCCACTTTATCAATGAAAGACAGAGATGCACAGTGGCTGCTCTCTCTCAGACAACCATTATTTACACTGGACTTGATAATAAACAAAAGGGTTTTTATTAAGTACAAACAGTAGAATTTAGGTGGTTGCAAGTGAAAACAGTCAGATTAAAGTAAGTTACTACAGGCTGAACCTCTCTACTCCAGCACTCTCTGATCCAGCAACAGCTGTGGTCTGGCATGTCCGTTAGCTGGAGGTCCACTTCTCCTGGGTGCGGCGAAGTTTCATGCAGTCCCATAAAATTTGTTTACAGCCACCATGCCTGGCACTCAGTGTTCTGTACTGCTATTTAGCTCTAATTTACTCCTAAATGTCTTCTAAGAGCCCAGTAAACAGTGGAAGTGTTGATAATGCTGCTAGACAATATTGACTTCCCATGGTCCAGCAAATTCTCTGGTTTGGCACCGGTCAGGTCCCAAGGATGCCAAACTAGAGAGGTTCAATTTGTACATTAAAATGAACAAAACATGCTTAGCTAGTTCTAATCCCCTAAGAAACTTGTTACATGAAAATTCTTATTCTAAACAGCTCTCATCTCAGCTAAAGAGCTTCAAGGCTGAGTTGATCTTTACTCTGACCTGAACCTACGGCTTTTCAGAATCCAAGTACCCTCCTAGGATGTGCCAGGCAGTTTCAAAGGCCAGCTGATGACAAAGGCTGATGGCTTCCCATTGCTTAAATAGACTTTCCCCCAGGGTGGGAGCCCATTGTTCAGCTCTCCATCCCCATGAAAAAATACCAGGTTCAAGATGGATTCCAGTACCAGGTGGCATGGTCACATGTCTTTCTAGGACCAACCACAGTTTGGGCTTTCAGGACAAACACACCCATTCAGAGGTAGTTGGTTTGAGTATTGAGTCAGTATCACCAATGGCCCTCATTAGCACATTTAGAGCTATAAACAGATCCACACTTTGTATTTCTGACTTCACATACAAGACTGATACACACACAAAAATAGGATCTACAGATCCAGCAGACGGTAACTGTAAAATTGAAATGTTACATCACTTGTTTTTCATAAAGCATATTTGAGAAATGCATATTCATAAACCAATTCTCATAAAGCATGGGGGGGGAGGCTGTCACACGCTCCACCTGTGCTATATGGGAACTGGTTCTGCAGTGCCAGATTCAGGAGAGAGTCAGTTCCTTGTTGTAAAAAGGTCCCCAAAAAGTTTGTGAGAAGGGTTCCTAAACAGGATGTGGAAGGCAACTGGGGTGGACAGAGGGAGACAAAATCGAGATTGTCCTGCTGAAATAATCTCCAGCGCCCTCTTGTCCATAGTGAGATGTTCCTTGTTTAATGAATATGAACAAGACGATGCTGGAGCAGGGGAGACATATGATTGATGCAGCAAATAGAAAGGGAGTGGTTTTGATTAACACAAACGAGACAATGCTGGAGCAGGGGAAAGGTGTGAACTCTGTCTCTTGCACTGGGGTTCATAATACCTCTGGGAAGTAGGAAATTGGGTAGGCCAAGATTGTGGTGCTGTCTGGGACTTACTGAACCAACCTTCCTTTTGGTGTAGAGGTGTAACTTTCCAAAGAGTGCAAGATGAATCTAGTCTTTTAAGGTGTGGAGGGATTTGTCAGTTTTCTCCACAAACAGCTTTGATCCCTTCTGCGTAGTTTGGGTTTCCCTCAGAAACCCTGGCAGCTGAAGCCAGGCTATGGAGATGGGGCAAGCAGTTATGTCAGTGTCATCCCAAGAACCCTGTAGGGATGTCCTTGCAAACTGTTGGCCCTTAGCAATGATTACCTGAAATTGCCCCCTTTAATCTACTCAAAAGGCATCTTACTATGGCTATGCTTTGCCATGAGGGCTGGGTAACTGGAGACCCTAAATTGTAAGATAGCTCATGAGCATGACTTACAGCTAGATAAATCATGACACTCAAAATTTTTGACATATGGTATCGACTGGCGGTGCTGCTGGCTGCCACATTTGTTCACTGCACTGAAAGAGTTTGAGGATGGATGTGAAAATAGGAAGTCTGAGGGAGGGATGTTAAGTAGCAGTTAATTGGCTAATGGAGTAGCCGATGGAATTTCCATTGACTACTCGATGAATTGATAAGGAAGGACAGTGTCAGTGCTCACTCCTGGCTTGCGCCGGGTCTCAGCACAACCTCTTGCTGCCACTCTGCATTTTTAAAGGGAAGCTGGCAGGAGAGGGTGCTGGCTGTATCCCTGGTCCCAGGTCTCAGCACTCGTGCCGGCTTCCCCTTAAAAATGCACAGCGGCAGTGAGCCAGGTAGTGTGTTTGCGCTGAGACCCAGGACCAGGGATTCAGCCAGCACCCCCTCCTGCCAGCTTCCCTGTAAAAATGCAGGGGGTGGGGATGATAGTCGATAATGCTACTGACATTGATAAGTTGATAAGCTCCTGCTTATTGAGTAGTTGACTAGTCAACTGCTCCTTTACAACCTTAGTCTGAGGCCTTGGAGGGAATGTTGTGTTTTGCATCTGCTCTCTCACAGGTGGGTGGTATTGTGGCCAGGCTAGGGTATTTCTGCTAGGTCCACAGAGGCTTTTTTGTTGGGTAATGTGACACAGTCAGGGGACACGGTGTGCAGGCTGTCAAGTAGCTTATGTTGCAACTCCTTAACCTCCTAGAGAGTGATTTGCAGAGTCTGCCACCCTTTCAATAAGGTCCTGAAATGGTTTAAAAATCAGCAGCCAAGGAGGGTGGCGGCAGCTTGGCCAGGGAAGTATGATAAAAGCTATGTCTAGACTACAGAGTTTTTCCAGGACACCAGAGGAAAAACTCCGCCACATCCAGGGAACGTGTCTGCTCTTCCGACATTTTTTGTGGAAAAGCAGACACGCTCTTTCAGAAACCTTGTCTTCCTCATGCCACGAGGAAGAAGGGCTCTTCTGAAAGAGGAGGTTTTTCCAAAATTTGGCCCAGTGTAGACAGGCCAAATTTCAGAAAAGCCTCTTCTGACAAAACTATCGGGAAAAGGTACACAAATTGCGGAGCATAAATTGCGTACCTTTTGCTGAAAAAAAGCAGCAATCTAGACATAGCCAAAAAGTTGGCCATAAGGAGCAATCTCTGTCCAGTCTCACTTCCTGTTCCTCAGTGGTCTCATCCTGTGGCAAAGAAGCCCTGGAGAGAGCAACTGGTGGAAAGTGTCCTTTCTTCTGGCGAGAAGCATTAGGAGCACTCAAAAATTGCTGACAATAAGCAACCCAAAGGCCACTGAGGTGGGGCAAATGATAAGAGTGGGGGGCCCCAAGGATGTCCATACCAACTGGGTGGGACTTGTCTCTCATGTAAGATAGGTCTATAGATATCTCAGGATAGAAGGCTTATTGATAATGGAAAGGAGAGCCTCGGACAGAGATGTGGGAGACTAATGAAAACTCCCCATCATTGCCTTCCTCTTCATCGCTGGGCAAAGGTCGAGCAGTCATGGAAATATAAGGGAAGACTCCTTTGGTATCATGTGTATCTCCAAAGAATGGAAGGTGGTCAGTACCAGGAATGTGCCAAGGCCAAGCAGGCACATTCAAGCATTTCTAAAACCAACAAGACCCTGGAAAAACAAAACTCCTGCAGTGCCAAGATGGAGGGCAGTACTGATGAAGAGACATGTGCAGAGGTGGCTGTGCCACCAGGTGCCGATGGTACCAGAAGCCTTGTGATGAGTAGGAGGAGTGCTGGCCAGCATTCGGTGACTAAAGGGTTAAACTCGAGTAGCTAGGGGGTGTTGGCAGGGAGCCAGGAGAGCCAATGGAAGTGTTCAAAGTTTAATTGAAAAGATATACCTGCTTGCTGTTTCTTTGTGTGAGTTTTAAGCTAGAAGCTGGGGAAAATAAGATGAACTGAACCAAGCAGAATGACCATGCGTACAAGAAATACTGGGCATGGAAATGGACTGGACCTTAAAGCGGATTGTGAGTAAACAAAAAAATGAATATTCAGTCGCAATCAGGTCTGTGTTCCCTCTAAGGTGAGCGCCTGCGCGGTTGCGCACAAAAAATTCTAAGCCCGCCCACCTCCTTCGCAGAGCCGTGCAGCAGCACTCACCTTCCTGCTGGACCTGGAAGATGAGTGGCGTGGCTGCTCCCATGGCTGGGGCTGCATGGAGAACGAGAACAGGGTCAGGGATGAGCACAGGCCTCGGGCCACATTGGGGGCCACTGCTCTGGCGGCCAGGGCTGCGTTGAGGGCCAGCTGCTTTGGCTGTCACTGGGGCCGAAGCTGCATTGGAGGGGTGGCTGCCGCTGGGGGTTGTGGCCATGTAGTGGGCGGGCAAGCAGCTGCTGCTGCCAGGGATTGGGACTCTGGGGGTTTGCAGCCACATGGTGGGCAGGCGGATTGCTGCTGCTGGGGTTTGCAGCCACATTGTGGGTGGGTGGTTGCTGCCACCAGAGGTTGGGGCTGCCAGCGGGTTGCTGCTGCCAGGGGCTGGGGCAGCAGCCGCTTGGTGGGCGGGCACCTGCTCCGAGGCGGGGGCTGTGTAGATCAGACACTGGGGGGGGGAGGGGTAGAAAAGTCAGAATCAGCTAAAGTGAGAGCAAAATCAGCTTTTCTTCAATCTTGAATAGGACTGATTCTGCTCTCACAGGCTACGTCTAGACTGCAAGCTTCTTTCAGAATAAGCTTTTCTGGAAGAGATCTTCTGGAAAAGCTTATTTCGAAAGAGAGCGTCCACACACAAAAAGCGCAATGAAATGGCGATGTGCTATTTCGAAAGACAGCATCCAATTCATGTGGACGCTCTCTCGCATTTAAGGCCACCCAGAACCAGCTCAGGCAGGGCATTAGGTCAGAAGTTGCTTCCGGGTGCTGTTGCCTAAGGCTATCTGAGACGCGTGCTTACAGGGACCACCCTGGACAGCCGTTTCTCAGCTTCTGCTGCTTGCTTGCCTGCCTCTCTGAGGGACAGCAAGGCATTTGCAGTGCGTGCTCTGGTTGCCCAGCTTTGGGACACTACAGCACACTCCTTGCCATGGAGCTGGAGCTGCCTCTGGGCATGTGATGGCCCCACATGGCCATGCTGCAGTTTCTGCAGCAGTTTCTGCAGGCTGCCTTCATGGTCCTGCAGGAGCTTGGCACCGAGTTCATCATCGAAACCTTCTGCCGGTGTACGGGAGCAAGGCCCTTACGACCACACCCCACGGTGGAGAGACGCTTTTGGAGGCTGGACACCAGTTCCGACTGGTGGGACTGGCTTGTGATGAGCAGTGGGACAACCAGCAGTGGGCTCAAAACTTCTGTATGAGGAAGGCGACTGTCATGGAGCTGTGTGCCTGGCTAGCCCCTGCCTTCCATCGATGGGACACCCAGATGTGACCTGCCATCCCCCTGGAGAAGCGGATCGCCATCACCGTCTGGAAGCTCATCATCCCAGACAGCTACCGGTCTGTGGGCAACCAGTTTGGCATGGGAAAGTCCATTGTCAGGGCCAGGGGTGGCCCGTGGCTATAGGCGGACTCGGCCGCCACCTAGGGCGCCGCTGCCCGGGGCGCCCGATGATGACGTCACGGGGGCACCCGCCGATGACGTCAATCCATTGATGGCCCTGCAGGCGGGGGCGCCAATTGCGCATTCTGCCTGGGGCGCCAGCTGCTGCAGCCAGCCTCAGGCCGCTCCTGGTCGGGGCCCTCCTCATGGAGGTAAGGCACTCTTGAGCTGCAGTCCCTGGGGGGGAGGAATCCTGGAAAGGGGGACCATAGGGAAAGCAGGGTGGGGGGGGAGGGCTGGAGGGGAAGCCTCATAGGGGGTTGCTCCGGGGGTGTTTGGGGGTGGATTCTCTGTTTTGTGTCTTTCTTTGTCTCCTTCTGCAGGTGGTGAGGGCCAGCTACTCTGTCCTGCTGCGCAGGGTCATCTGCCTGGGAGACCTGGACCCTATCATCACTGGATTTGCCACCCTGGGCTTCCCCAACTGCAGGGGGGCTATTGATGGAAACCACAGCCCCATCTGGGCCCCAAAACATCAAGCTGCCCAGTACATTAACTGCAAGGGCTATTTTTTGATGGCCCTGCAGGCCCTGGTCGACCATCGCAGACAGTTTACAGACATTTTTGTCGGGTGGCTGTGGAGGGTGCACGCCGCCACTGCATCTTCAGAAACTCCAGCCTGTACCAGAAGCTGGAGGCTGGCACATTCTTCCTCCAGCGTGACTTCAGAGTCGGGGACATGCAGATGCAGGGGATGCAGCCTACCCCCTCATGCTGTGGCTTATGAAGCCCTACACCGGCCACCTAGACCTGAGCAGGGACCGTTTCAATGCCCACCTGGGCAGGGCCCACATCCAGGCTGAATGCGCCTTTGGATGCTTGAAGGCAAGGTTCAGGTGCCTCCTGACCACCTGGATGTGGGGGAGCAGAACATCCCCAGGTGATCTTGGCCTGTTGTGTTCTCCACAACATTGTGAAGAGCAAAGGGGAGGCCTTCCTTCTGGGGTGGGAGGCAGAGGCCAGCTGGGAGGGATAGGTCTTCAAGCAGCCACGCCCAGCTGCCATCTGCCAGGCCCATCAACTGGGGGTGCACATCTGGGAGGTCCTAAGGGAGAGTCTCTCTGAAGGACCCCAGTAACTCTCCCCAGGGCCTCCCCACTAGGGGCCTGTGCCTTGCCCCTCTCTACCTTTCCCACAACAACCCCGCCCTTCCCCCCTTCCCTTACACTCAATAAATACAACAGTTTATGTTAAAACAAAATCTTCGTATTTTTTTTTATAATAAAAGAAACTGGGGAGGAGGGTGGCTGAGAACCTGGATAGGGGGAGGGAGAAGGGGGGCTCAGAGCTGGGGCTGGGAGTGGCATGTGGAGCGGTTGGAAGTTCCACCTCAGGTCTTGGGACCTTGCCGTCCTCGGGGGCTGGGGGGGGGGGGCAGGGACAACAGGGGGATAGGCATGGTAGGGGAGGTGGACAGGGACAGGAGCAGAAACAGGAGCCGGGTATGACATCATCTCCCAGATGGTGGCACACATGTTGCGGCCCTGCTGCACCAGCTCAGTCCACATTTGGGTCTGCCATTGGCCGTCATCCCGGACCTTCTGGGCCAGGGTTTGCTGCATGTCCCAGAAGACACCCATGTGCTCCCTCATAAGGTCCTTCTGGACCCTCCAGCACCTGTGGCTCCTCTAGGGTTGGGCGGCTGGCTCGCCTGCTGGTGACTGCCCCTCACTCATGACTGGTCCGGCTGCGGAGAATAAAGAGGGAGAGCTGGTCAGTCATCCATGCAGACACTGTCCCTGAGGACTTGCCCTCCTCCTGTGAGCTGCGAGCAACAGTTCTTGGGCCACAGAATGGTGATGTCCTGGGAGCAAGGCCATGTGAGACCTGGACAGCAGGCCCTACCTCACAAGGGCCCAGAGGACAAGCAGGCAAGGGAAGTGTCTGGCCACACTGGGATCCCAGGGGCAGGAGAGGGGCCTGCAGCTGCCTGGCCTTCCATGGGGCCTGTGTGCACACACACTCCTGCGCCTGGCAGTGCTGTCCCCAGGAGCAGGTGATGCCTTGAGCATGCAGGCATGCTCGTGTGCGGCATCCCTTAGTCTGCGGGCAGGCGTGCATGTGCCCTTGTCCCCAGCCTGCTTCCAGCAATGGCTGCTGGTGGGAGGGCGTCCCCCCCGGAGGTCAGATGTGTGTGTGGCCTCCCCAGAGCTTGTGAGCAGAAGCCTGGGGGTGCTCCAGGGCTGCCTCATGGGGCTGCGTGGCGCAGACTGGCACTGGACGTGCATCAACATACATGGACTGCAGCGCAAGGGTCAGGCCAAGAAGGCCGAGCGATGATCACACCCTAGCCCTTCAGCACCCACCCCACCCCGCCCTGTGTGTGTGTAAAACTAAGAGCATTCACCTGGTAATCCCTCCAGGCCCTGGTGTACCAGCTCCAGGCTGAGGGTGATGATGCTGGCCATCTTGTTCTCCTCCTCCAGCTCGGCATCCTCCTCCTCCTCTGGGACCCCCGGGTGGGTGACGATGGGCATCTCCAGCCCTGAGTCCATGACCAGGGGTAGGGAAGAGGCTGCCCCGGCCCCCAGGATGTGGTGGAGTTCATTAAAGTAGGGGCAGGAGTGGGGTCCTGCCCCAGAGCAAGACCTGCGCTCTTTGGCCCTAGCATAGCCCTGCTGGAGCTCTTTGATCTTGCTCCTGACCTGCTCAAGGCTCCTGGGGTGGTGGCCCCTCATGGCCAGGGCCTCGGCCATCCGCCCACATATGTTCACATTCCTGTGTCTGGAGTGAAGATCCTGGAGGGTCTCTTCTTTGCCCCAGACCTCCAGGAGGGCCAGGATCTCCGCCCCAGACCAGGACAGTGCACGTCATTTGGTGCCCTTGGAAGGCTCCTGGGAGCCCTGGGCATGCTCCCTGGGAGGGCCAGTGAGCTCTCAGGGGGCTTGAGGCTGGGCCATGGGTGCTGAGGAGTGTGACAATGTGATCTGTGTGGTGAGGTCCAGCTCCCAGGGCTGGCTTCCTGTCACAAGCCTTGTCCCAGGTGCCTGCAGCTTTAAGAGCTGCCAGGAGACAGGAACTATAGAGTTGTGATGAGTGTGGACGGAGTAGCCAGCAGGGCACCTGTGTTATTTCCTGGAGGCCTCTTTTTTCTTCTGCATCCACGCACGCCAGAAAAGGCGTTCTTCTTTGTAGAAAGAGGTTTACCGCCATCTGAAAAAGCCCTCCATTCTTTTGACTTTTTGTCAAAAGAATGCAATTGCAGTGTGGACACAAATACTGTTTTTCCGGAATAATGGCTGTTATTCCAGAAAAACGCTGCAGTGTAGATATACCCACACAGCTATAAATCAACAACGGTGATAAAACAGTAATGAGAATAATTTTTTACGCTTCTATAAAAAAAGAGAACAGATAAACACAAAATAGCATTTTGGGAGCTGTTTTACTACAGCACTAGTTTTGGAGCTTACTCTGTAAATTTATATTCTAATTCATTAGAAATGGAATCACTCTGTTTTGAACGGTCCTTGAAGACTAAAATGTAGGGTTTTTACATCTGTTGGTGGTATGCTTAATGCACTTGATATTAGACTTCTTTCTCCCATACTTGTACTAACTAAAAGAATCTTTAAAAAGGGAAGGAAAAGAGATCTGCTGTAGTAAAAATAAGCAGTGGAATACGGAAAATCTAAACATTCTTCAGTATTTCACAAAGCAAAGCCACAGTCCATCTGTATTAATAGACATATCTATATTACTCTTAGCTTTAAAATCAGTGCTGGGGTGAGGGGGATTTGATAGCAGCCTTCAACTTCCTGAAGGGAAGTTCCAAAGAGGATGGAGAAAGGCTGTTCTCAGTGGTGACGGATGCAGAACAAGGAACAATGGTCTCAAGTTGCGGTGGGAGAGGTCCAGGTAGGATATTAGGAAAAACTATTTCACTAAGAGGGTGGTGAAGCACTGAAGGTGGTGGAATCTCCATCCCTAGAGGTGTTTAAGTCTCGGCTTGACAAAGCCCTGGATGGCTTGATTTAGTTGATTGGTCCTGCCTTGGGCAAGGGGCTGGACTTGATGACCTCCTGAGGTCTCTTCCAGCTCTATGATTCTATGAGGGTAGAGGCTGTCTGATTTTGAACCAGAAACCAGAACCTGCTGGTTGTGCTTCCAATAAAAAGTAAAACTAACAGCACAGGTAGAAGGAATGCTGCGCAACTCTTCCTTTGTATTCTTCCTCGAAACATTAATTAATCTGAAATTATTAATTGCTTGGTGCTCTCTGTGAAACTACTGATGGTGAAATCTTTACCACTAAATGCAACTAAAACTATTGTCAAATGCATTCTTCAAATCCCAGTACTGGTACAAACATTTAGCAGCTTACCATAAGCTTCTTGTGCTTTTACCATAAATTACATGTATCATTAATAGTACCCATTTCTGGTTACTCTTCCCAATACAGTCCAGAAGACATATTCCTCTTTCCTCTATAGCGATAGTAAGTAAAAGAAGTCCTGTATCATTAGTATCAGTTTGAGTCTGCATGTTCCTTTGGAAGACACAATGAGTTAACCGTAGATGCACACTGATAATAAATAGTTCTCCTCAGCTGGTGATTTATCTGGTTAGGATACTGTAGTAGTGACTTTAACTATACACTGAAGACATTTGTCTAAATATCGAGCATGAATTGACCCAATGATGGCTCAAGTACATGTGATTCTGTCACTGTCAGCGTGTGCGCTCAGGGTTCTGAAAAGGGAAGGTTACTCACCTGGTGCAGTAACTGGAGTTCTTCAAGATGGTTGGCCCCAGATGTGCTCCACCTTGAGGTGCACCAGCACCACTGCACCTCTAGTCAGAGACTTTTGAGAGCAGTGCCCTGGTCCGCTGCACACACACAATGCCAGCGTGCGACATTTGAAATGGCTCTCTCATGTGTGCAGCCAACTACCCCCTGTGAACCGGATGTAGCTGGATCTGAAGCAGAGCAGAGGAGGATGGGTGGCGGAGCATCCATGGGGACAACCACCTCAAACAACTCCAAAGTAACCTTCCCTTCTTCTTCAAGGAGTGTCCCTCCCTGTGGGTGCTCCACCTTGACGTGATTATAAAGCAGTGGTCGTGCTCGGTGGTGGGTGCCTCAGTGAATTTAACTCAGTAACTGCAAGTATCACTCGGCCAGAACGTGTATCAGCATCCGCAAACGATTGGCTGGCATAGTGTTGCGTGAAAGTGTGTGCCAAGCCCCATGTGGCAGCTTTGCAGATTTCTTCTGTTGGTACGCCCTGGAGGAACGCTGTTGATGCTGCCATTGCTCTCATGGAGTGAGCCCGTATGGTGGACGGGGGCTCCTTTTGGAACATAGTGTAGGCTAGATGTATGCAGCCCGAGATCCATTTAGACAGTCTTTGTTTGGATATGGGTAACCCTTTTGACCTCTCTGTAGATGATATGAAGAGTTGTGGAGTTTTGTGAAAGGATTCCATGCATTGTAAGTAGAAGGCAACTGCCCTGTGGACGTTGAGGGTGTATAATGTCCTTTCTCTGTGGTCCTTGCGAGATTTTGGGGAAAAGATTGGTAAGTATATGGCTTCGTTACGGTGGAACAAGGTAAGTACTTTTGGGAGAAATTTAGGGTGAGTATGGAGGACCACTTTGCCCTTATGAAATATTGTGTACAGAGAATCTGTCATTAGTGCTCCGAGCTTGCCCACTCTTCTTGCAGAGGTAATTGCAACTAGGAAGGCAACCTTCATCGATAGATGTAGAAGGGAACAGGTAGCTAATGGTTTGAAGGGCTTGTCTATCAGTGCCCTGAGCACCAGGAATTTCCAGCCCTGAGCATGCTGGAAATGGATCTCTTCACAGTGGAAACATATCATGTAGACCCTGGAGGAACATCTTGATGGACAGGTGAGTAAAGATGGAATAGCTCTGCAGTGGAGGATGTAGAGCTGCTATGGCGGCGAGATGCACTTTAATTGAGCTTAGTGATAGTCCTGCTCGATGTAGATGTATCAGGTAAATAAGTACCTGCGAAACCCCAGTAAGGAATGGGATGCACTAACCTGTTTTGGTTATTTCTAGCACCCACTTGTCAGTGGTGATGGTTCTCCATGCTGGAGAGAATGCAGTTATTCTGCCAAGTGATGTACAGAGTTTGGATTGCTGCCTTGAAAATCTCAGTGCTGTCTGACCCTCGACCAGACCTTCAAAATGCCTGATGCGATGTTGATGGTTGTTGCACGGTTGCCTAGTTGGAGGCCTCTCTGCACCTTGTTCTGCCTTGGGTGGCACCTATTGTCATAGTGTCTTGGCTGTTAGTTAAACCGAGTTGGCTTGTATCTCTGTGTATATGGCCTTCCTTGTTTTCTTTTATTCACAGGTATGTGGATGCCTAGGGTTTTTAGTGTGGCTCGTGATTCCTTCAATGTATAGACCGAGGCATTGGTGGATTCTGCAAATAGCTTTGTGCCCTCGAATAGGAGATCCTTGACCATGGCTTGGACTTCCTTCAGAAACCCCAAAAGCTGGAGCCACAAGGCACATCTCATGACAATTGCTGAAGCTAGGGATCTTGAGGCTGTGTCCGCTGAATCTAAAGCAGCCTGGAGAGCCGTTCAGGAAATCAATGGTCCTTTGCTGATGTTTGCTTTGAATTGCTCTTTTTTATTGTCAGGAAGGCACTCAATATAATTTGAAAGCTGGTCAAATATGTGGTGTGTATGTATTAAGTGAGGAGGGCGACATAATTTGCAATTCAGAGCTGAAGGCTGGCTGATGAATAAGCCTTCCTGCCCGTGAGGTCCAGGCGTTTCCAGTCCTTGTTGTAGGGAACTGTGCACATAGCCTGCTGTTTGCCCCTCTGGTTGACTGCCTCGACCACTAGGGAGTTTGGCGTGGGGTGTGAGAACAGGAAGTCTGCACCTTTGGGGCCACATAGTACTTGCAGTCAGGTCTTTTGCAAGTTGGGGGAATTGTTGCTGGCGTCTGCCACATGGTTTTGGCAGGATCCATGAGTTCTTCGTTTATAGGAATCACTAGCTTGGCATGAGGAGAAGCATGCAGGATATTCGTCAGCTTGTACTGGGTCTTAGGTAGAGCTGACAGGGATATTTCCAGTGTGTCTGCCACCTTTAAAAGTTCTTGAAAAGATTTTAAATTGTCCCCTGCATTTGGTGGTGGGGGCATTATTGCGTCAGCCGGCAACGAAAATGGAAGGTGTGTAGATGGGGTTGAATCTGTTGTTCGCTCTGCTCCTGTAATGTCCACTTTGTCTTCATCTTCTGAGAAGCAAGACCGGTCAGGCGACTGAGCAGCGGGGACCTGAGGTTTAGGCATCTGTGGTAACAGCAGCTGCTGAGATTGTTGTGCTCTGTATGCAGTCCAGTATGACACGTTAGCTGATATGGATGGTGGTTGCTGTCATTGTTGCACCTCTTATGTCGGTTTGGGTAACAAACTTCTGGGCATATGTGTCTGGATCAGTTCATCTGTCATTCTCCTCACTCAGCAGAGGTAATGCCGAAGCCTGTGTTGTAGAAAAACGGAACCTCGAGGTACCAGGGGAGCTATCTGTCCCAAAGCGGCAACCCTAGTACCAACACTATGGTCAACTTTGCTGTGGTGGTAAACTGAAGCAGCAGAGGCAGCGGGAGTGGAATGGGCAGCATTATCAGCACCAGCAGTGAGGCCTGAACTGGTACCGGCTGTTTATTATGCGCGTTCATAAACTTAGTTGGTGCTGGCAGCCCTGTGGAGGTTTGTATCGAACGCTAATAAATAAGCTAAGATGAGGGCAACTGCTCTGCTCGAGGTGGAGCACCCACGGGAACATTCCTCGAAGAATAAGCTGCAGTTCTCATGCTGCTGTCAGCAGGCTGGCTATGTCTACACTGGCAACTCAACAACAAACTTACGTCCTTCAGAGGTGTTACCCCTCGCCTCCCAAGACAAAAGTTTTGCGGTGGCAAGCACCAGTGTGTTCAGTGTGTTGGGCAGAAGCGCTCTCCTGCTGACAATGTGAATGCCACCTGTTGGGGTGGGAGTATTTTGTCAGCAAAAGAGCTGATAAACAGCAGCTACACTGCCTGACTTTCAGCAGCATGCACGTGTTACGGCTGATCCCAGGAGCTAGTGCCCTGCCAGGCTCAGCAATGGGGAGGAGAGGGCAGTTTCCCTTGGACTCAGTGATTCGAAAGGGCTGTTGCTCTTTAAATTGCCACAGGGGCATACTCCAGGTGACTCTAAGGTTTGAGGGGGGCAACATGACACATTCCAGGTGGCGCTAAGGGTTGGCTGCCCAGCTCTGCCCCTTCTGGGAGCACAGAACCGGCCTCCCTGCATCTTGCACAGGGGCCCACCATGGCTTTCAGTTCCCCTGCACCTGCGCTGGCAACCCCTCCTAGCCATGTGGTCAGCAGATACCAGTTTCAATCTGAGGATATCCATGTCTATGGATAGAAATTTGTATCTGTGAAGGGCTCTACTAATAGAGTATGAGTCCAGCTATAGGGAACCCAAAACTACCACACAATTCCAGAACACTGTGGGTGCAGAGTGTTGATTGTGCATCAGCCAACAGCAATGATATGACCCAGACACAGTTCATTCCTTCTCCCACTTCCTTATATAGGCCTTAATGCAGGAATTTCCATGGGGGGTGCGAGCTGTGGATGGAGCTGGTGGTTGTCCCACTCCTGCAGCCTAGCCCTGCCCCTGGCCTCACTCCTGGGGGAAATAACTGGGGGGGGGAGGGTGTGACGTAGTGGGGGGTACCTTGCTGGTTGCCATGCTGGGCAGTGGGCTTGGGTGACCTCCGCTGGCTGCTGTCTGTGGCACGGCCCAGCATAGCAACCAGCAAGGTACCCCCCACTACATCACAGAGGGGAGGGAAGGGGATCAGTCCCAGCCTTCCCCAGGCAGGCTGGAGCAAGAAGGAGGGAGGCTGGGGCAGTGCACCGCTTCTGCCTTTCCCTGGCCAGCTGGGGCAATGTGCCACTTCTGCCTTCCCTCAGCCAGCTGGAGCACAGGGGAGGGAGGCTGGGGCAGCACACTGCCCCAGCCTCATGCTTACTTGGAGGACCATAGAGTGGTACATTCATACCCTTCGCGCACACACCCTGCATACGGGCCTGCTATAGCTCTCTTAAAGAGATCTCTCCCTATTAGGCATGTGGGTTACATGTGCAACAGAGAGCGACATGAACTGCACAACACTGATTATACACTTGATTGGCCAAATGTATAGTCAACTGCGGCAGTCTGAGAGCAGAGGGCTGCAGAAGCCTAATGGAAGGCAGATACGCGGGGACTATTTGGTGTCCGGGAGGATCTCCCCCCAGCCTGTGGGGAGGACCCACAGAACCCAGAAGAACCAACTAATTACTGGGGACAAATAATGAGAAAACAGGTACGGGTGTGAGGGTCAAAGGGCTAAAACGAGGGAGCCGGATGGGGATACCGAGCAGAGAACCCCGGACAGCACCCACTGCTCCCCGAAGGTCTCGAGAGAGCCAGCGGACGCTGCCCATTGGAACTCTGCCCAGATACACGAGTGGATACAGCAACGGAAATAGGCCCCACAGTTGCAGGCCCCTCCCCCAGCCAACCTCTTCTCCCTGGTGTTATAGATTGCCGATTTGGCCATAGCCAGGAGGAGCTTGACCAGGAGGTCCCGCGACTTTGTGGGGCCACGGATGGGATGTGTGTAAACTAACAAGTGGGGGGAAAAGTGCAGCCAGAACCTCAACAGGAGGTTCTGGAGGAGCCGAAAGAGGGGCTATAACTGGCACACTCGAGGCAGATGTGTGCCAGGGTCTCCCTCACGCCACAGAAGAGGCACGTTTTGGGGCTGGGGGTGAACCGTGCCAAGTACACACCCGTGCTCACCGCGCCGTGCGGGACTCTCAGAGGCAGGGAGAAGGGATAGCAGCGGGTCAGAAGGGGAAGGAGAGGTCGGTTGTTGTCCCTTCAGGACCTGATGATCCCCCTCTGAGGCAGCCGGGGTTAGCCCCAAAGCCTCCACCTCCTGAGAGAGGAAGGCGAGCCTGCCGCCCGCCACCATCTCTGTCGGTGGCAAGGTCAGCAGCCGCCCCCTCAGTGGAGGTGGGAACAATGGGAGCATCCTCCATGGACCCCGGGAGGGAGGTGTTCACCTCTCCTGCGACCGCCGCAGTCACCTCGACCGCTTCATGGTG
The DNA here is from genome assembly GCA_032595735.1 of Pelochelys cantorii. Classification (NCBI taxonomy): domain Eukaryota; kingdom Metazoa; phylum Chordata; order Testudines; family Trionychidae; genus Pelochelys; species Pelochelys cantorii. Next base: position 16,885,970 of record CM064353.1, read on the forward strand.
CTGTGAATCGTTTGCGGGCTCAGAGGGTGGAATGGCTCCAGCGTCCACCCCCAAAGGTGAAGGGAGGTTGTCCTCCCCCTCAGAGGGCGGGGTGGAACGCCGAGCACGCTTTCGGCGCTTCCCCATTGCAAGCTCCCATCCCTCGGAGGAAGAGGGCTGGGCCTGAATGGAGGAAGAGCCAGGAGACAAGGGCAGCGTCGGGGGGGGCAAGGGTAGATGGGGTCTGGGCAGCAGGGGAAAGGGATACCTCCCCCCGAGGTAGGTCCTGCCCGAGTCCCGTCACTGACCCCGCCGCCCTCTCTTCCACGGGCCCAGCCTTGCCGCTTTTGGCGGTGGCAGCATCAGCACCCGCACGCTCATCTGGGCCCTGCGGAACCCGAGCGGGATTGACGACGGTCACGGTTGGAGGAGGGGCGACCCCAGGGTCCGGACCGTCAGGGCCACCGTCGATGGTAGGGCCGGTGCCCTCCCGGGCATCGGGGGTCCCGGGTGCCTCTCCAAACCGGGCCAGGGGGCAGTCCCTTCAGACGTGCCCCGTCGCCCGACAGAGAAAACACTGAGCCTCCCCCATGGTGTAGTACCGGGCCCCTTGATGGGGCACCCGAAATGACCCTTCCAGGGCTTCTCCGCCACGTCCTGCTGGCAGTAGTAGGATTTGTACCTGCCGGCGAAAGGAAAGGACGTGGCGGAGGGTTGGGTCTTTACAGCCCAGAGGAAGGGGACTCAGGACTGACAGAGGCCTCCCCAGGGTGGAGAGGAAAGGCAGTAGGGCGGCATTGGGGAAGAAGGGAGGAACAGAAGACAAAACCACCCGTACGCCCAGGTCCTCCAAAGGCTCGAGGGGAACGTGGACTCCCCCCACCACCAAACCCCTTTCCACCGCCTTCTGGGCGGCAGCCTCGGACGCCAGGAAGAAGACCACCTTCCCGAACATCTTAGAGGCCGCCACCACGGCCGCGGGCCCCACCACGCGTGCCAATGCCCGCACGTAGGTCTCCACGTGGGGCGAGGCCGCCATCAGGAGACAACGGACCCCGTGCCTCCTGGTCAGGGTGGGAAAGGGGCCGCGGCCGCCGGGGATGGTATTCCGGGAGGCGGCTTGGGAGGCGACAGGCGGGGGGGTGGCGGCCACCTGGGCATACGCCCTGGGGTCCGGGACACTGTTGCCCCCAGAGCTGGTGGAAGGAACAGGGGAGCGGGAAGGAGGGGGAGCCGCGGCCAGCATGTGGGTCGCGGCCGGGGAGTGAGCCCTCGCCTCAGGAGGTTTTGCCTTCCGGGCGGGGCTCTTGCCTTTTTTGGTCCCCAGGCCCTTCCTACCCTTCAGGGGGGCATTCTTGATGGTGGCTGGAGGTGCCGCGGCAGAAGCGGTCGAGGCCCCGGGGTCCTTGTCCATGTCCGCCCCCTCTACCGTAGTGACGGGGGGCCTGGCAGCCTCAGAGGAGGAGTTGTTTTTAGGGAGGGGTGGGGAAGGTTCTGCAGGGGTGTCATCGGACAACCCCTTCATTGTGGTCATGGGTAGGGAGGAAAGGACAAAACAAACAATTAGGGGAGAACCAAAAAAACACCCGGGGAGGGAACAGGGAGGGAAAGAGAGGGGAAGGAAGATTTACCACTCCCCCCCCACTAGGCTGGAAGTGGGGTGGGAGGGTGATAATTCAGAAAAAAGGGAAGGGGAAAAGGTGTAAGGAATACAGCTCCCAGCACAGAATGGAAAGAGTGGCTCCTCCGGCTGCACTGGGGAGGTGAGGGGTAAATAATCATTAAAAGGACATGGGGACAAGTGAAGCTGTGTGTGTGGGAAGAGTAACTAAAAGGAAGGGGAAGCTGAAGCGCCTAACAAAAGAAAAGAAAAGGGGGGGGCCGCACTGGCACCCAAAGGGGTGGATGGGACAAGCAGTGGAGTGGGAAGGCAAGCAGTGAAAGATGCCTGTTCAAGGGCGGGAAGAGGGAGGAGACACTGCTGAGGGAAAGGGAAACAGTGTACCCACAGGCACCTGAGCAGCAGGCCCACAGTACCTGCTGCAAGGCCCAGAAGAGCAGAGAAGGGCAAGGAGACAAGCAGTGGGGCCGAGAATGGAAAGGCCCCTACAGCAACCGGGGCTTGGAGAGGGAGCAGCAGGAGAAGTGTGAGGGCCGATGAACTATGGGGAGGTAAACCGCCCCCTGCCCTCAGCACCCCAAAGGAGCTGCACCAGCCCCCCCACCCAGGAGCCCTGATGGAAAGGGCCCCTAATCTCCCCTCCCCAGCACCAGGCAGGCTGTGGGGAGAGGGAAACCCCAGGGGCTGCTTTAAAGCAGCCCCCTTACCATCTCTTCTTTGGGGAGAGCAGCAGCAGCAGCAGGAAAGGTGAAGGTCAGGCCTGCCGAGGTGGAGAAAAGGGGGGGGTCAAAATAGACCCCCAAGAAAATGGGAGGGGGGGCTCCCTCACCCCACCCAAAGGTAGGGCAGCAGAGACCCCCCCACCCCCAGCACCCTCAGCAAATAGCTGAGGTGAAGGGGGGAAAAGCTGCCTGCAAAAAGGCAGGTGGAAAAAGGGGCCTGGCCCAGAATGTAGGGGTAGCCAGGGCCCAGTTGCCACAACAGCAGCAGCCCCCCTCCACAGACACCCCCCTCCAAAAAGGGAGGAGGGTGCAGGAGAAAGTGCAGCACCCTGAAAACAAGGTGCTGCAGATGCACGGGAGCTGGGTATGTGGTTTTATGTTCCTGGTATAGGCTGCCAGAGACTGCAGCCCAGCCAGTTCAACACCTGAAGCCCCTCTGTCATCAGCCTGAAGGGAAGGCTAATTAGAACACCTGCGGCCAGTTAAGGCTAATAGGCGCACCATAAAAACCCTCCCTCAGGCAAGGCGGGTGGGGTGGGGCGGCGCGGCGGGGCAGGGCAGGGCAGGCTTACGGGACGGGACGGGACGGGACGGGGCGAACCGAACCGAACCGAACCGAAGAAGAGAGGTGAAGGAGAACAGAGCAGCACAGCACAAGAGGCTGACCCTAGGCAGCCTGCAAAAAAGCCTGTCCCAAGGCATCGGGAGGAAGTACTTAGGAAGGGTTGGGGAAGTGGTCCAGGAAGGGGCTGCTGTTCAGTGGAGCAAGGGTCCAGCCTCGCCACCCACTCGGGTCTACCCTCCCCCATAGGGCCCTGGACTGGAACCTGGAGCAAGTGGGTGGGACCAAGTTCCACCCAACCCTCCTCCCGGCTGGTGGGCGGCCAGCAAGAAACAGGGGAGGCCCTGTGGACTAACAGAGGGACTGACCTCCCATGCCTTGGACTTCCTATGATGAACAGGGCTCTGATAGCGGGGTGCCCTTGCCTTCGTGGCAGTGATAGGGACACCGCAAGCCTCTGAGGCACACAAAAAAATCCCACCAGGAAGCGCAGGACCCAGGGGCTTAGCCCCAACCAGCCACAATGAGTGGGTTGTTGGTTTTGTCAGTCAGACATACAGGTGTGCGTGGCATTTTACAGATACCTGCATCACAAGGAGGGGCCTTTGGAATGCCACATACGTGCAGGGTTGCAAACATGGATCAGATGGCTGGGTTAGAGGGCCAATGGCTCAATCTGACAATAGATGTTCGTTAGCATTGTGTATGAACAGCCCCATTACATTAAAACTATTCACTAGAAAAGGCAAAGCACTTGTTGTTTAGAATTCACAATATTTAAAAATAACTCAGGTTGTAGTGTGCCTGCATACATAGATGTGTAATTTAAATTATTACTTTCTGCCACACCAACTATTTAAACATTATGACCGCCCTGATATTCTCTTACCAGCATTCTACTAGATATAAAAAGATTCTCCAAAGTCAGGCAATATGGATGGCAAAATGTTGTAAAACAACATTTGCAAATATTGTTTATTATTTGACAGTGCTCTGTGCATCCTTAGAAGCCTCACAATACAGACAAAACAATGAATAACAGGCTCGGTTCTCTTATGCCTTAGAACCACTTTGCACTCCAGTGGCACAAAGGAACCCTAAAGGTACCCTTTTTCTGATAGTTTTGTCGAAAGAGGCTTTTCTGAAATTTGGCCCATCTATACTGGGCCAAATTTCAGAAAAACCTCCTCTTTCTGAAGAGCCCTTCTTCCTCACGGAACAAGAAAGACAGGGCTTCCAAAAGAGCACGTCTGCTCTTCTGCAAAAAATGACGGAAGAGCAGACACATTCCCTGGATGCGGTGGAGTTTTTCTGGGATAACGGAGGTATTCTGGAAAAACTCCATAATCTAGACCAGGGCTACTCAATACACAGCCTATGGGCCGCATGCGGCCGCAGCCTGTTCCTTTGCAGCCCACGGTGAGATTTGGGTTTACTTGGGGCTCAGCACATGGCCCATGGGTGGGATCCTTTGAATGTGGCCTCCACTGGGAACACGCTCCACAACGGCGAGGCCTCTCTCAGGTGGGGTGAGCACTGAAAGATGCAAGTGGATGGGCTGGCTAGAACAGACGGGTTCAGGGTATCGGCGTTTCTAGCCCCCAGGCAGGAGGTGCTGGGAGCACTGGGGCATTGTGGGAAGTGCTGGCTGCTTAGCCTTGTGGGCAGAGCCTGAGAGGTGCTGACTGGCTCACACTGGCCACATTTGGGCTGGCACCACGGCTTAAGGCTTAATCTTTATATTCATGCCCAGCAGCATGACAGAAGCTTTTTGCATGTACATGCAACCACACTTAAGTTGTGGCCCTCGGCACGTGCTGTGAGTATCACTGTGGCCCCCGGGGCTTCCAAAGTTGAGTAGCCCTGCTCTAGACATAGCCCCAGAGTGGGGAACAGTCTTGACAAGCCTCATGTGCCCAGATGAATGGCCAGTAGGAGTTGTCCTGGTCTCTTAGGGTGCAAATTGTGTAGTTTATTTTGAGTGTATTTCAAAATAGTTTATTTTGTCATTTTGAGCTGTCTACACAGCGCCAAATTTCTAAATAAACCTCCATTCTGAAATGTCCCTTAATTCTCATGCAGTGAGGTTTACAGGGATGTTGGAATAGCGCATCCATTATTTCAAAGGATATTTTGAAATAATGGGTGCTCTGTTAAGATGTGGAATAGCTATATCGGAATATGGTAAGTATCCCGAAATAGTGCCACCGTGTAGATGTACCCTTAGGGAGCTGAAGCACTAGAGACGGAAGCCCTATGGTAGAGCCCTGTGTGAATACAAAATTTTGTATCCAGATCTGCATGTATATCCATAAAAATGAACCACAGATCTCTGTGGATTTGCAGGGCTCTACCCTAGGGGATTCTGCTATTCCTGGTGCAGAAGTCCTGGCCTCTCTACCACTCCTTTCACCTCCAGAGCCTAAGCTCTTAAAGTACTTCAGTTTGCTGGCAACAACAGTATCTGAGCAACCTCCTGGTACCAACTCACAAACCAGTGGGCATCCAGGTGGACACAGCCTAACTGGAGACATCTCTTTGAGGTAAATTCTCGACCTAGGGAGTTTGAAGCCACTTCCTAGAGACTTTGTGAGAGGATTCCAACTCTTTTGTCTTTGAAGGTCTTGAGGGTATTTTCCAGAGGGAGCTGATGTGGTAGGCTTGGTTGGGAACCGTTGTACAAGAGGAGTCCCTGGGCTGGGGCAGAGGCTGGTCAGAGCAAGCGCTCCATCGTAAGGAGATGCAGCTTTAGTTCTTCAGGCCAAATGAAGAGGCAAACATAGTGCCCATCTTTAAGAAAGGGAAGGACAATCCAGGAAACTACAGACCAGTCAGCCTCACCTCACTCCCTGGAAAAATCATGGAAGGGATCCTCAAGGAATCCATTCTGAGGCACTTGGAAGAGGGGAAAGTGTTCAGGAATAGTCAACATGGATTCACCAAGGGCAAGTCATGTCTGACCAACCTGACTGATCATGTCTCACCAACCTTCTATGATGAGGTAACTGGCTCTGTGGACATAGGGAAGTCGGTGGATGTGATGATATACTTTGGCTTTAGCAAAGCTTTTGATACGATCTCCCACAATATTCTTGCCAGCAAGTTAAGGAAGTATGGATTGGATAAATGGACTGTAAGGTGGATAGAAAACTGGCTGGATGATCAGGCCCAATGGGTAGTGATCAACAGCTCAATGTCTGCTTGGTGGTCACTTTAAAGTAGAGTGCCCCAAGGATCGGTTCTAGGGCCGGTCTTGATCTTTATCAATGACCTAGATGAGGGGATGAATTGTCCCTCAGCAAGTTTGTGGATGGCACTAAGCTAGGGGGAGAGGTAGATACATTGGAGGGCAAGGATAGGGTCCAGAGTGACACAGACAAATTGGAGGATTGGGCCAAAAGAAATCTAACGAGGTTCAACAAGGAGAAGCGCAGAGTCCTGCCCTTGGGATGGAAGAATCCCAAGCACTAATACAGGTTAGGGATAGAGTGGCTAAGCAGCGCTTCGGCAGAAAAGGACCTGGGGATTACAGTGGATGAGAAGCTGGATATGAGTCAACAGTGTGCCCTTGTAGCCAAGAAGGCTAATGGCATATTAGGTTGCATTAGGAGGAGCATTGCCAGCAGATCTAGAGAAGTGATTATTCCCCTTTATTCGGCTCTGGTGAGGCCACATCTGGAGTATTGCGTCCAGTTCTGGGGCCCTCACTACAGAAAGGATGTGGACACATTGGAGACGGTCTAGTGGAGGGCAACAGCAATGATTAGGGGGCTGGAGCACATGACCTACAAGGAGAGACTGAGGGATTTGGGCTTATTTAGCCTGTAGAAAAGAAGAGTGAGGGGGGATTTGATAGCAGCCTTCAACTTCCTGAAGGGAGGTTCCAAAGAGGCTGGAGAGAGGCTGTTCTCAGTAGTGAGGGATGGCAGAACAAGGAGCAATGGTCTCAAGTTGCAGTGGGGGAGGTCTAGGTTGGATATTAGGAAAAACTATTTCCCTAGGCGGGTGGTGAAGCACTGGGATGGGTTCCCTAGGGAGGTGGCGGAATCTCCATCCCTAGAGGTGTTTAAGTCCCGGCTTGACAAAGCCCTGGCTGGGTTGATCTAGTTGGGATTGGTCCTGCTTTGGACAGGGGGCTGGACGTGATGATCTTGTGAGGTCTCTTCCAGCCCTAGAACTCTATGATTCTATGAGAGGAACTGAGGCTGGCACTGTATAACCCTGCTGCAGGGCATGAGGCATGTGCAGGGCAAACAGACACTGATGCCTAAAATCTCCAATCTGAGGAGCATGTGGTACAAACACATCCAGAATTAAAAGACAGGGATACTATTCGAAGGAGCAACAGGAGGCCTTTGGCCTTACACCAAGAACATGCCTTTCAGTGAAGCAAAACAGGAGGCCAGCTTCCAGAGTCTGGGCCTAGCATGGGTCTGCAGGCCTGACCCTCCCTGCTCAGCCATGAGTGGTGTCACTGACCCCAGTGAAAACTGCTGCTCAGCATCAGTTATCCAGCCATGGCAATGGGTGCAGGCCACCCACTGTGCCCAGGTGTGGGACAGGGCTGAAGCAGGCCCTGAAAGGTCAATCCCCATCCCAACTAGGAGAAGCAGCACATACCTACAAAGCGGTCAGCCAGGCTCACAGGCTGGGAGGACACCACGGTTTTGTAGCCCATCACATCAGAGGGGACGATGATGGACTGGCACACGTAGGAGGTGACTGATTTCGAGAACTCCGCCTCCCTGTCAGGGACCCGCATATCAGTGACGTTGTCTGCACAGGTGGCCATCTTCCTTCCCTGGATTAAGGAGCAAAGCAGTCAGCCCTCATCCGGCGCCAGCATTCTGCTTTGTGGAAAGGGAAACTGAGCTTTGAGCTTTCAGTGGTGCTGGGATGGTGAACTGACAATGCTTCTGTGAGACCCTATTCCTGTCCTGGGCCTGTCCATGGCTGCAGCAGCCTGAGTGGGCACTTGGCGCTGTGGAGATTTCTAGATAAAACACACCTGCTAAGGCCCAGCCTGACTCACTAACTCCCCCCTCAGCTGCACTGAACTGAGCCAATTTTAAATGAAAGATGAGTGTGTCCATGGGGCCATCTAGTGGCCCTTGGAGAAAGCCACCCTCCCACTCCCGCTCCATCTCCTGGTGCCTAGCCAGGTGCCAGCTGGGTTTTACCCCAAGTTATTTACATCCAGGGGCAACATGTGGGGGCGCCGAGGGGTCATGTGCCCCAAACACCAGGGATGGAAGGGGCAAGAGGCCAGCTGGCAGTGGGTGTGGTGCTGGCAGTGGTGGGGGAAGTAGAGCAAGGTGACTCTGCTCTCCCAGCTGCATTGCTCCAGGGAAGGCTGGGACCGTCCCTCCCATTCTCACCAGCAGGAAGTGAACCAATGCAACTGGAGGAGCAGTGAGCTGGGGTCACATTGTTTTGCTTCCCTTGCTGCTGCCTAGTGAGTACAGGGGGCTGGACCCCTGCTGCTAAGCACTGGACCCCGGGCTCCACTAGTTCCCCAGGCCACCTCAGGTAGGGGAAGAGGCAGGGCAAGGGTAGAACAAGGGTGGGGAAGGGACAAAGCAAGGGTGGAAAGGGAGCGGAACAGGAGCAGGGAGAGACAGGGCCTGAGGCGGAGGGGGGTTGTCCTGGCCCTTCCCTGGGCTGGGGTGTGTGTCACATGGTCAGTGCCCCCCCCCCCAGTTCTTCTTCACCATTTTCCCCCATTCACAGCTCCAGACAATGACTTTGGCCATCAGGAGACAAAATAAAGAACTGCTTCATTTTCAACCCATCACTGGTGCTGCTGTACTGATTCTGCATACCAGGGGTGGCTGCATCTCAGTGGGGCTAAATATTTTTCAAAGTGCTTTGGGATCCTTCAGTTCATACCAAAAGATGGGGTGTAGGCTGGGGCTGTGACTGGATCATAGAATCGTAGAACTGGAAGAGACCTTGAGAGGTCATCAAGTCCAGCCCCCTGTACTCATGGTAGGACCAAGCACAATCTAGATCTGTCCTGGGCAAAATACGGCCCGTGGGCTTGATTTGGCCTGCCAAGCCACTGGACCCGGCCTGCGGACACTGCAGGGAGCCCCAGGCAGGCTCCCCACTTGCCTTGCCCCACCCGCTGCTCAGAAACGCAGTTGCAGGGTGGTTTCACTTTAAAAACTGAGCCCAGAGGGGAGGGGGAAATCTTTAGGAGCTGCACCCGCTCCTAGCACAATCCCATTGGCTGGCTTCTGGCCAGAAACTGGCCAATGGGAGCTGCCTGTTTCAATAACAGGCAGCCATGAAGCACAAGGTGCTCTGGTTATGCACAGAGCACATGGCTGCAGCGTGTGTGAAGGGCAGGCAGGGAGGCTGACTCAGGAACTGGCTGCTGGCTGGTAAGTCTCCTGGCTAGAGGCTGCCTCTGGCACCTCGGCACCTCCCTTCCCCAACCCTCTGCCCCCCACTTCTGCCCCCCTATTCCACATACCCAAATCCTCTGCTTCCCTCCTGCACCCATAGTCCCTCCCAGATCTGGCACCTGAATCCCCTGCCCCAGATCACAGTCCCCTCCTGCCCTAGCTCATAACCCAATTCCCTGCACTCCCTCCTGTACCCCAATTCCCTGCTCTAGGTCACAATCCAGCCCCCTGCACCCCAGTCCAGTGCCTCAGGTCACCCCTGCATCCTTCACCCAAACTCCCTCCCTTACCCCAAGCTCCCTTCTGCACCTAACCTCCATCCCAGACCCTGCCCCTCCTCCATTAATATCCTGGAAGAGTGTGGCCCTTGATCACTTTCCAAATTCTTGGAGTGGTCCCCCATCAAAATTTATTGCCTACCCCTGCTCTAGATCATCCAGATTGGTGCTTATCTAACCTGCTCTTAAATATCTCCAATGATGGAGATTCCACAACCTTCCTAGGCAATTTATTCCAATGATTAACCACCCTGACAGGTAGGAAGTTTTTCCTAATGTCCAACCTAAATCTCCCTTGCTGCAATTTAAGCCCATTGCTTCTTGTCCTATCAACAGAGGTTAAGGGAAGTAATTTTTCTCTGTCCTCCTTGTAACGCCCAAAAGGTACTGATCCCTATGGAACCCCACTTGTTACGCCCTTCCAACATGACTGTGAACCACTGATAACTACTCTGTGAGAATGGTTATTCCACAAATTATGTACCCACCTTATGATAGCCCCATCTACGATGTATTTCCCTAATTTGTTTATAAGAAGATCATACGAGACTATATCAAATGCTTTACTATTAGGATCTAGTAATGAGGATTCTCCATATGCTAATAAAGAGGAGATGATATAAATTGATAAAGTATAGGTAAGAGCTGAAAAGAAAGAGTCCCCCATTCCATTACATCACATAATGGCAGACAGCTAACTAGTGACACATTTTATAAGTGCTTGTCTGCCGATGCTAAATTTCAGTGCCTAGTATTAAATGAGGAAATTGATATAACAGGCATTCCAGAAACTTGGTGGAACAGGGATAATCAATAAGACACATTAGTACTAGGGTATAAAATATACAGGACTGACTGAGCAGGCCGTGCTGGAGGGGAAGCAGCACTAGAAGGAAAATGGTAGTGTATTGCTAGCAGAGAGTCCAACAGAGTAAAAATCTGAAATGACTCAAGCTATGCCATATGATCTCTGTATAGAAATGCCTTGCTTCACCAATCAAAGTATCGAAACATACTACCAACCTTCTGAGCGACATGGTAATGGTGACTGTGAAATGCTCCAAAAGCTTAGAAAGGCTATCCAAATAGAAAACTCAGTAATAATGGGAAATTTTAAAGTTTCTAGACACCATAAATGACTTCTTCTTGGAGCAACTAGTCCTGGAACCCATATGGCGGGGGTGGGGAATGGAAGGCACGAGATCCAGATGTGGCACCCAGCTTGTCTGGATCCACCCCCTAAGGCTCAGGGCTTCCCCCCAGCATTGGGGAGCCTGTGCTGGCACTCCAGCCTGCCCCCCATTTGGGGCTGGAGCACACAAATCTACTAGCCTGGGCCCCCCTAGGCTCTGGTGTGTGAGTGGAATGTGGGGAGTGTCTTTCTCCTTCTCAGGTCGGGGCCACATCAGTGAGGGTTTGGGGCTTTTTTTGCTTTGTTTCTCACTTGTGTGCAGCCCCCTCAGCCCCCAACTGATTTTTCTGTGGGTCAGTGTCCCCAGACCCAAAAAAGGTTCCCCACTCCTGCCATAAGGGAATAGGCACTTCGTGATTTAGATCTTGGCCAAAGTACAGTTTTGTCAACAAAAGTCTGCTGTCAATGTTTCAGGTATGATTATCCTGATTAAATCCATGTATCATGTTTGTGTCTGAAGTTATGAATACTGGTTATGTACTTGCTAGGGAGGTAAAATCCCATTTAATTGGTTAACTCGTTCAACATTGTGTTTAACCGGTTAACTGATTAAAGGGGGAGTAGGCAAGGGGCCGCTCCAGCCCACTGCCATGGACAAGGGCTGCTCTATAAGGCTGGAGCAGTCCCTGCCTGCAGCAGGGGGGCTGGGCCAGGTACACCATGGAGAGGGGCTGTGGTGGGCCCCAGAGGGTTAACTGGAACCATTAAGCCTATCCAGTTAACCATTCACATCCTCGGTACTTGTATCTGAAATACGTTGTACATGTGACACTCCTAGAGAGATTTACAACAGGGCTACATAGCTGTGTGTTGACGGCCCATTAAGGACACTCCACTCTCAATCATGGGCCATAGAAGAAACTCATCCAGTGCACATAAATCTTCCTGCGGATATCTCAGACAGCAAGGGGCCAATTGCAGCCCCTGTACTTCAGCAAACCATATAGGGACATGTGATATCTTCATGTGACCCTGGACTCTACCTTGGGTCAGTGTCTTTCCACCCACCATGGGTGGCTTTGTTTGTTTCCATGCAGATGGCAGAAAATATAAAAGACCTGGGGACAGCTCCATTTTGCCTCTTTCCTGCTCCAATACTCTGGACTGTGGATTTCCAACTCAAAGGAACATTTTGAACTGTGGACTGAGGCCCTTCCAATCTTTCGGAATTTATCAGAGAGACTTTACAAGCCAGCAATCTGTTCCATCAGTGCTACAAACTGATCTAAGGGCTTTGCAATCATTTTAACCATTTACCATAATTCTCCTTTTATTATTAATACATCTTTAGTTAGCTTACTAAGGACGGTCTGATAGTGTGATATTTGTGGTAAGATCTGAAATACATATTGATCTGGGGTGTCTGATCCTTTGGGAATAGTAGAACCTCACACAGGGTGAATTGCTTTTTCAGTCACCTTTCGCTCTATTGCACCTGTTTGTCTGGATGGGAACCAAGGGCTGGAACACCTATAGGGGACTGTCTCTAGCTTCTGATGCCCAGTGTGATGCTACAGAAGCTGCTTTTCTGTTACTGGCCTGATGTAACATAGAAGGTTTCTGGGGACACTACTGAGAATGTCAAATCAGGGCCATTTACTCGATACAGGGCTACTTACACCCCAAGATTGGGCGTCCTCCACTATAAGGCACCAAACCAATCACAAAAAGCACTTCTGTTCACCACACTGGCTAGCAAACCACACAAACAATCCCCTCAGACACTTCAGCTTTCCTGTGCCCCCACCAGCACCACTCCTTATACAGACACAGAGCGGTAGCCGCGTCAGTCTGATCTTGGTAAAACAAAAAAGCAGTAATGTAGCACTTTAAAGACTAACAAAATAGTTTATTAGGTGATGAGCTTCTGTGGAGCAGACCCACTTCTTCAGATCATATTCTGAAAGTGAACAGGCATGACCAGGGCTCGACAAATTCTGGAAAACCCTACTTGCCAGACAAAAAAGGGACTCGCCACCCCCCCCAAAAAAGTGTTTTTTTAATGGCATAAATTCCTAATAAGAATAAGAACGGTAATTACTAATAAGTTATTAATAAATATCTTATAAACCTCTACCTTTTCCCTCTGCTGCCATGTCTCCTCCCCTTGCTCCACCAGCTCCCCTGGTGCCTGCTGCCCCCCAACCCCTCACCCTCCTCTGCTGTCCTGACTCCTGCCCTTCTCACTGCCCTCAGCCCTCCTGAGACCTGCCCCCCTCCACTGCCCCCCTCCACCAGCCCTTCTCTCCTCCCTGTGCCCACTCCTCCAGTAGCCCCACTCTGATCATGTGAGCTACCCCTCCTCATCCCCTCTCCTAACACCTCCCTCTACACACCTGCCCTGCCTCTCTCCTCTGGTGCTGGTCCCTCCCATGCAGGTGTCTGCCCTTCTGCTTCACCCCAGAATCCCCTGGCACCTGCACCTTCCCTTAGCCCTGCACCCTCCTGGTGCCTCCCCCTTCCCTTACTACCCCTGCCCCCTTTGCCCTCTTTTTCCCTGATGCCCACCCCCTCACCACTCTCTGCCCCCATTCCCCTCATGCCCCTCTGTGCCCTCACACATGACTTGCTCCATCCCCACCTTTCTCATGCCCACCCCTCCTTTCAAGCCTTCTCCCAGCACCTCCCCCTCCCCCCTCTAGTCCCCAAAGCCCTTACCCTCTCCTCTCCTCTCCCAGCATCACCCTGTCCCCCCTCCCACTGACACCTCCCCTCCTGCCCTTTTCCTCATTGTCTGCACTTGGCCCTCTGGCATTTGTCTCTCCTGCACCCTGTCTCTTGGTGCCTTCCCCTTTCTTCTTCTTCGCCTGACCTCCTCCCCTCCCCTCCCCTCCCCTCAGCACAAGCCCCTTCCCCGTATTTTGCCCCTTCCCCTCCCCTCAGCACAAGCCCTTTCCCCATATTTTCCCCCCTCCCTTCCCTTCCCTCCGCTCCGCACAGCACAGCACAAGCCCCTTCCCCTCCCCCTCCCCTACCTGGCTTCTGCCTTCCACTTTGCGGGGTTGCCGGAGCCTTTTTGAATCCAGCAGTCGCCAGCCGTGGTGTCAGGACGCCACATCATGCCAGCGCCCTGGCGTCTGCCGGTGTCCTGCCTTCTGGCTCGCACCCCGCCTCCTCGCACCGGAGCTGCACGCAGGCAGCCCGGCGCTGAGAATCGCCGCACTTCCCCCTCCCCGGCGGCGCTCTGCTCCTCCACCGGCCAGTGGATCAGATGGGGCCACGCCGCCCGTAGTGCGGGCTTCGGCCAGCCCGTCACAACGGCCCACTGGGCCAGTCCGCCCCCACACTCGCCAGCTGGTAAAATCTAGCCACGGGCGAGTGTAATTGTCGAGCCCTGGGCATGACCATTTTATAACAGAGGGATACAATGAAAGTAAAAAAAAAATTTACAAACTGACAATTCAGCTACACAGAACAGAAGGTGGGGACGGGGGAGGGGAGGAAGTGAGAAGGAAAGAGGAAATTGCTTACTGTAAGAATCAATTAAGTGGCTAATCTGGGGTCACTACAAATATCAAAAGATGGGGAGGCTGTCTTTGTAACGTGTAAGATAATTATCATCTCGATTAAGGCCCATTCGCAACATGTCAAATTTTAGCATAAATAAAAGTTCTGAGGTCTCCCTTTGTAATCTGGTGCTAAAGTCTCTTTGTTGTAAGGTGCATGTTGTCATGTCTTTAACAGAATGACCAATTTGATTGAAATGCCGGTTGATAGGTGTGTGGAGATTTCTGATGTCTGATCTGTGAGCATTAATTCTTTGGTGAAGTGACTGACTAGTTTGTCCCATGGGACAAAGAATTAATGCTCACAGATCAGACATCAGAAATCTCCACACACACAAACCTGTCAGACTCCTTCCTTGTCGCTTCCCTCCCTCACCCCCACCTTCTGTTCTGTGTAGCTGAATTGTCAGTTTGTAAATTTTTTTTTTACTTTCATTGTATCCCTCTGTTATAAAACGGTCATGCCTGTTCACTTTCAGAATATGATCTGAAGAAGTGGGTCTGCCCCACGAAAGCTCATCACCTAATAAATATTTTGTTAGTTTTTAAAGTGCTACATGACTGCTTTTCCTTATACAGAGTAGAGGTTATGAAAACCAATCTCACCAAATCAGAATAAGTTCTTCTGATCCCAAAGAATCAGACACATTCCCAGATCAATTTATAACTCAGACCTAACCCAAAAGAGAACACTAGGCCAGTCCTTTACCATCTAAAATCTAAAGTTTTTTTTTAACAATTTTAATCCTTTCCTTCTTTCCTTTCCAATTGAAAAATTCTTGGTGCGGGCTTGTAGAAGAGATGGAATAATCCACTGTCTTAAAACAAGTCTCTGTAATACACCCTCAGGTTTGTGTGGGTGGATCCTTTCAGGCTTCAGTTCATAACAGAGATCCTTCAGAGGTGACTGGCCGGAATGAAGACAAAAGGAGGAATCCCCAGGGCCCTTTTTATAACTTTGCCCATTAGGAGGGAATCCCATTGTTCTCACTGTGTGAAATTATGTCCCGTGATGGAGTCTGTCACATGAGCAAGTCACCTGTCCAGGCATGACTCAGTCCTTTTCAGGCAGCAGCCATCGCTTACCTGCTGGTCTGAACATTCACAGCAAAGCTCATCAGATGTGGAGTGGCACCACCTGAGGTGCATTGTCAGCCAAGTGCTGCTCTTCACTTGACTGGCTGCCCTTTCACACTAGTTTAGCCAAGCCTCCAGCTGATCTCCCAGAAGTAGACATTTGAAATACAAGTGCATACTCATAACTTCAAATACAAAAATCATACCTGCATATGAATAGTATGAACAGAATCAGCAAAGAAAGAGTTACTCACCTTGTGCAGTAATGGTAGGTCTTCGAGATGTGTGTCCCCGTGGGTGCTCCACTCTGGGTGCTGGTGCGTCCTCGCACCGGCGACCGGAGACTTTTCCAGCAGTTCCACCGCGCCGCACACGCACTGTGGAGCCCCCTTGTGCCGTTGGAGTCTGTTAGGTGCGCGTGCAGCACGGCCCCTCTGTTCCTTCTCTACCCATTATAGCATGGGGCTCCAAAGCAGGGGAAGGAGGGAGGGTAGTGGAGCACCCATGGGGACACACATCTCAAAGAACTACCGTTACTGCACAAGGTGAGTAACTCTTTCTTCTCCTTCGAGTGGTGTCTCCGTGGGTGCTCCACTCTGGGGGTACATCTAGACTACAGGCTTTTGTCGACAGAAGCTTTGTCGACAGATACTGTCGACAAAGTTTCTGTTGACAAAGAGAGGCTAGACTGCATAACGCGGATCGACAAAGTGATCCACTTTGTTGACAAAGAGCGTCCAGACTGCCGGACACTCTGTCGACAAAAGAAGGCACCCAGAAGTGCTTCTGGAAGGTCACAGGGGCAGCCTGCAAGCCTAGGCACCACTGCATGCTCTCTGCAGAGACGCGTGCTTAAAAGGATCCTCCTGGACAGCCGTTGCTCTGCTCCTGCTTCTGGCTTGCCTACCTCTTAGAGGGAAAGCAAAGCTGCTGCAGTTTTTGCTCTGGTTGCCCTGCTTCGTCAGACACCACAGCAGTTTATTGTCAGGTTTGGTTTTTTGCTTTTGTGTTTGTTTTTTTGCTTTTTTGGACATGGAGCCTGAGCTGCCCCTGGGCAGGCGATGGCCCCATACCGTGCTGCTGGAAGTTCTGCTGCATGCTCATGACAGCATCATGACATTTGCGGCAGAGCTGGATTCAGAGCCCAGCTTTGAGCCCCCTGCTCAGGCTGCAGCCCTACTGCCCTTGCCCCCCGAACTTAGTCATGGAGAGGCAAGTTTGGAGGCTGGACACCAGTTCTGACTGGTGGGACCAGCTCGTTATGCAGCAGGACGATGACCTGTAGCTCTGAAACTACTGGATGTGAAAGGCCACCTTCCAGGAGCTCTGTGCCTGGCTCGCCCCTGCCCTGCAATGCCAGGACACCCGCTTGTGGGCCGCCATCCCCCTGGAGAAGCGCATCGCTATTGCTCTATGGAAGCTGACCACCCCCGACAGCTACCACTCCATGAGGCATCAGTTTGGCACAGGGAGGTCTACCATCGGGGCCGTCTTGATGGAGGTAAGTCACTCTCGGGGGACAGTCCAGGGGGGCGGGGGCAGGCGGAGAAGGGGAACAGTCAGGACCGGGCACAGGGAATGGGGTGGGAGTGGTAGAAGCCTGCCTGGCCTCACCCTGCACCACCGCAGGGACCAGGGGGGAGTTGCCTGGGGGGGGGGGAGAGGGGGCTCTCAGGGTCTGGGAGGGGAGGGGCGGGGGAGCACCTCTCATCAGCTCACGCAACTCCTCTAATGCCCTCTTATGTGTGTTTGTATTTGTCCCTGTCTGCAGGTGGTGACGGCCATCAATTCAGAGCTGCTTCACAGGACTGTCCGCCTCGGAGACCTGCCTCCCATCTTGGCCGGATTTGTGGGGCTGGGTTTTCCGAACTGCGGTGGAGCACGGGACTCACAACCCAATCCGCGTACCACCCCGTCGAGCAGCACAGTACATTAACTGAAAGGGCTACTTTTCCATGGTGCTGCAGGCCCTGGTCGACCGCAGGGGAAAATTCACAGACATTTGTGGCGGGTGGTCAGGGCGGGCACACGATGCCCGCGTCTTCCGGAACTCCTACCTGTACCGCAGGCTGGGGCATTTTTCCCGGAGAGGAACTATGCAGTCGGGGATGTGCAGATGCCTACGTACATTGTGGTCGACACAGCCTACCCCCTTATGCTCTGGCTCACGAAGCCCTACACCAGCCACCTGGATGCGAGCAAGGAACTCTTTATCTCCCACCTGAATTGGGCTTGCTTCCAGTTGGAGTGCATCTTTGGCTGGCTGAAGGGCAGGTTTAGATACCTGCTCACTCGGCTGGACATGGGGGAACACAACATCCCCGATGTGGTTGCAGCATGCTGTGTGCTGCACAACCTGGTGGAGAGGAAAGGGGAGGCCTTCCTCCCTGCGTAGGGGACACAGGCTGATGTGGAGGGGAGGCACATTGAGCAGCCCCGGACAGCTGCCATCCCGCAAGCCCACCACCTAGGCTTGCGCATTTGAGAAGCCCTGAGGGAGCAATTCGCCCATGGAAGCCAATGATTTTCCCCACGGCCTTCCAAATGTGGGACTGCCCCATGCCCCTGGTGCCTTCCTCCCCAAAACCCCTCCCGGCCCCACATTCACACATTGTACTCATTCATCACTCACTGACAACAGAGACAGGTGTTGGTGAAAAAAATGGTACTGTTTTCACTGTTGGTTTTTTGAAAAACAAAATAAAATACTCTTTGGTTCAGAGAAAATAAACTGTTTGTAAAAAAAAATAAAGTGCTTCCCTCAGTGACTCTCCCAGGTGGGAAGGGGGAATGGCAACCTGGAAGCGGGGAGGGAGGCTCAGGGATGAGGGGGCTGCCTGGATGAAGAGCCCCTGGCACTTTGGCTGCGGAGGCCCTCTCACACATGGCTGCGCGTGCGGGGTGGGACAGTAGGGGACTGGGCAGGAGGTGGGGCTGCACCTGGGTCTCGGATGGCAGGGGCTGGGGGGGGAAGGGGCTGGGGGGGGGGGGGCTGGCTGAGCAGGAGGAGCAGGACCAGGCACAGAACCAGGGAAGGCAATGGCCTCCCCGATCGGAGCACAGAAGTCAGTACACTGCTGGGCAAATTCCTCCAGCAAGCGCCTGCGCCACTCAGCTTCTGCCTCCATTCTGCGGTTCATGGAGTCCTGCATCCCTTGCAGGACCGAGATGTGCTGGCGCACCAGGTCCAGATATGTGTGCCAGTGCCAACGGGTTCCCTGCAGCTGTCTGGGTAGTGGGGCAGGTGTGGTGCCCCCCTCCTGGTCAGCTAGTCCAGCTGTGGAGGACAAGAGGGAAAAGTCGTCAGTCATGCATGCTCACGCTTTCCCTGGGAGGGCATGCCCTCCTTCTTCTCAGCAGGCAGTGCCTGTCCTAGGGTCAGAGGATGCTCATGTGGGTCTCAGTAAGCCATGGTGTGGCCTGGCCAGCAGCCACGGACTCCCTGGAGCCCAGAAGGTGTGCAGGCCACCATCCTGTCCCCCCCACCCCCGCACACACCCCCATGGCCAAGCAGCACAGACAAGTGTCAGGCCACGGTTGGGGTTCCCACAGAGTGCTGAGAGGCCTGCAGCTGTGAGGCAATCCCAACGTTCCCCAACCCATGCCTGCACCTGGCATCACTGCCTGCAGGAGCAGGTGGTACCTAGCAGCTGTGCGGGTGCAGGGGTAGGACGGCCCTCCCTGAGGCGGCCAGGGGTGTGCCCCCCTTCCCCCCACTTGGCTCCCGCCTGCCCTGCCGTGTGTGTGTTGGGACCCTCACAGCACTCACCTGATGTTCCCTCCCCAGTGTCCGAGGTTGTCTTCGAGGCCTCCTGAGCATGGGTGCCTGGCTCCTGGGTGCTCCAGGTGCTGTCTTCCTCCTCCTCTTCCTCCTCTTGGAGCTCCTGGTCGTCTGGCGGTGTTGCGGCTGCTGCTGACCAGGGATCTCCAGCCCAGACTCCACAAGCCGCTCGAGAGGCAGGGGTTCCCCTGCCCTCAGGATCCGGTCCAGCTCCTCATGGTAGGCACAATGGTGTGCCGTTTCCCCGGAGCGGGAGCTGCGCTCACGGGCCCTGACGTACCCCTGCCTCAGCTCCTTGACCTTGGCTCTGACCTGCAGTGCCATGCGGGGGTGGTGGCCTTTCCTGGCCAGGCCATCAGCCATTCTCGCATATGTGTCCGCATTCCTGCGCCTGGACTGTGGTAGCTGAAGAGCCTCCTCCTCGGCCCACAGCTCCAGGAGGGCTTTGATCTTGGGCCCTGACCAGGAAGGTGCCCAGTGTTTTGTGCCCCTGCCTTCCTGGGGGATGTGTCCCTGGAAGGGCTAGGGGCGTGTCCCTGGAAGGGCTAGGGGGGCTTGTCCCTGGGACATGGTTCCGACTTGGTTGACCAAAAACAGAGCTGCGCAATCAGGGTCTTGTCTGGAGCTGGCTTGCTGCCAGAATGCTGATTCTGGGTGCCTGAGCCTTTTAAAGATGGCTACAGGCAGGAACAATAGAGTTGAAAGCAGTGGCAGGAGTGTCCACCAGGGCTTCTTCCTGGAGGCCTTTACTGTCGACATAAATTCTTCCCTGCGTCCACACTTACCTTCTGTTGACAGAACTCTGTCGACAAAGGCGTTATTCCTCATAGAATGAGGTTTACCGTCGTCGACAAAACTGCCAAGTTCTGTCGACATTATGTCAACAGAACTCAGTGGCAGTGTAGACGCAGGTATAGTTTTGTCGACAAAAGACCACTTTTGTCAACAAAACCCTGTAGTCTAGACACACCCTGGGTGACTACACAGCAGTTGTCGGCCCATGGAGGTGGGTTTGGAGCCCTTTGTTAGTCACTGTGGATATTACTGCTTGTCCCACCACCCTGAAAGATGCGATTGAAGAGGAGAGAGCGTAATGCTGTGCGAATGTATGGTCAGATGACATTTGCAGCGTTACAAATGTCCTGGAGAGGAACGTTGCTGAGAAAGGCAGTAGTAGAAAACATTGCCCTGGTGGAATGCGGTGCGATGGTTTCAGGTAAGCTTTTATCATAGAGTGTATAGCATGTCTGAATATAGGAGGAGATCCATTCTGAGATCCTCTGAGATGAGATTGTTCTGTAGACCCTTAAGGAACCTCTTGGTTATCAGGTTTGCGAGGAAGGAAACCCCTTGTTCGGTGCGATGAAACGCTGCTATGGCAGCCGCGTGTACTTTAATGGTGCTAAGAGCAAGTCCTGACTGTTTCAGGCATAATAAGTAGTCCAACAGGATAGGAAGAGGGGCGGATTCCGGGGGTATTGTATGTGAGCGCTTGCACCAGTGAGAAAATCTGTTCCATTTATAGAGGTATGTTCTCCTGGTGGATTGTCTTCTACTGTTGATCAGTATTTCTTTCACCATTTCTGAACAGTTGTTTTCGGCATCCTGGAGCCATGAAGGGAGCCAGGCGTGGAGATGAAGCTTTTGGAGTTCTGGATGGAGATTCCTCCCATGGTTCTGCGATAAAAGGTTGTGATGGAGTGGGAAGTCATACAGATCTACTGTTGTCATCTTGTGAAGGTAAGGATACCAAGTCTGTCTGGGCCACGCTGGTGCCACTAGTATGACTTGAGCCTGATGTGTCCTGATCTTGTTGAGGACCTTGTGTAGGAGAGGAAAAGGAGGGAAAGCGTAAAGGAGAGGAGCATCCCACCTGATAGAAAAGGCGTCCCCGAGGGAGTGTTTCCCTAGGGCTGCTCTGGAGCAATAGAGGTGACACTTCCTGTTGCTTCTTGTGGCAAAGAGGTCTATGTCTGATTGGCCCCACTAGTGAAAGACTAGATCAAGTGCGTGCTTGTCTATTTCCCATTCGTGTTGGTCATGGTATGTGCGGCTTAGCGCATCCGCTGTGATGTTGAGTACTCCAGGAAGGTAGGAGGCTACCGGGGTGACCTGACGTACCAGGCACCAGTTCCATAATTTGATGGCTTCCGTGCAAAGGGATGGGGATCGTGCACCTCCCTGCCGGTTGATGTAGTACATGCAGGTGGTGTTGTCTGTCATTATAGTAATGAACTTGCGAGCTATGTACGGTTGGAAGTGTTGACATGCATATCTGACTGCTCGTAATTCGAGGCGGTTGATATGAAAAGTTTGTTCCATAAAGGACCATTTGCCTTGAGCTGTGATGGTCCCTAAATGGGCTCCCCAACCCATGAGTGATGTGTTGGTAATCATTGTAAGTGCGGGCAAAGGCCGCTGGAATGGTACGCCATCGAGCATGTTTTGCAGGTTTGTCCACCATTGTAGGGAATTGAGAATGCGTGGTAGGATAGTAACTCGTTTGGAAAATTGATCCCTGGAGAGCTTGTAGGTTGTGGCCAGCCATGACTGTAGGCCCCTCATGTAGAGTCTAGCCACCTTTAATATATGGAGATATACCATCTCATAGAGCTGGAAGGGACCTTGAGAGATCATCTAGTCCTGTCCTGTCCCCTGCCTTCACAGCAAGGCCAAGTACCATCCCTGACAGATTTGCCTGAGATCCCTAAATGGCCCCCTTGAGGACTGAACTCACAACCTGGGGTTTAGCAGGCCAATGCTCAAACCACTGAGCTATCCCTCCCCCTCCACTTGGTGCTGTATGTTGTAGAAGCCATATGCCCGAGGATTTTGAGGCATTCGCATACCGTCATGTGCACTCCTGATAAGATCATGTATAGTATTGAATCTGTGTTCAGGCAGAGTAGACTTTGCTGCCACCGTATCGATGAGGGCCCCTATAAACTCCAACTTCTGGGTTGGGTATAGCGTGGATTTTGTATGGTTTATATGGAAGCCGAGGTTGACCAGAGAGTCCATGGTAGTGTCGATCATGGCCTTGGTTTCCTGAAAGGATGAGTCTTATGTGGCAGTCGTCTATATATGGAAATATCATGACTCCTTGATGCCATAGTGAGGCCATTACTATGGCCAGAGTTTTGGAAAATACCCTGGGGGCAGTTGAGAGGCCAAAGGGGAGCACTCAGTACTAGTAGTGTTGGTTGCCTACCATGAATCGTAAGAAGCGTTTGTGTGCAGGATGGATCATGATGTGGAAGTAGGCATCCTGGAGGTCGAGAGCCGAAAGCCAGTCCCCTTGATCCAGTGTGGGAATAATTGTTGCTAGGGTTACCATCCTGAAGCGGTGATAAGCGATGTATTTGTTGAGTCTCCTCAAATCCAATATAGATTGCCACCCTCCACTCTTTTTCTGGGTTAGGAAGTAGATTGAGTAAAACCCCCGACCCTGGTGGTACCTGTTTTAAGGCACCCAATTGTAGTAGGTGCAAGACTTCCTGATGGAGAAGGTTCTCGTGAGATGGGTCCTCTAGGGATGGAGACTCCACTACTTCCCTAGGTAACCCATTCCAGTGCTTCACCACTCTCCTAGTGAAATAGTTTTTCCTAATATCCAACCTGGACCTCTCCCACCACAACTTGAGACCATTGCTCCTTGTTCTGCCATCCGTCACCACTGAGAACAGCCTTTCTCCATCCTCTTTGGAAGCTCCCTTCAGGAAGTTGAAGGCTGCTATCAAATCCCCCCTCACTCTTCGCTTCTGCAGACTAAACAGACCCAACTCCCTCAGCCGCTCATCATAGGTCATATGCTCCAGCCCCCTAATCATTTTGGTTGCCCTCCACTGGACCTTCTCCAATGCATCCACATCCTTTTTGTAGTGGGGGGTCCAGAACTGGACACAATACTCCAGATGTGGCCTCACCAGAGCCGAATAAACGGGAATAATCACATCTCTGGATGTGCTCGCAATACTCCTCTTAATGCAACCTAATATGCCATTAGCCTTCTTGGCTACAAGGACTCACTGTTGACTCATATACAGCTTCTCATCCACTGTAACCCCCAGGTCCTTTTCTGCAGAACTACTACTTAGCTGGTTGGTCCCCAGCCTGTAACTATGCTTGGGATTCTTCCGTCCCAAGTGCAGGACTCTGCACTTGTCCTTGTTGAACCTCATCAGATTTCTTGTGGCCCAATCCTCCAATTTGTCTATGTTACCCTGGACTCTATCCCTGCCCTCCAGCGTATCTACCTCTCCCCCTAGCTTAGTGTCATCTGCAAACTTGCTGAGGGTGCAATCCATCCCCTCATCCAGGTCATTAATAAAGATATTGAACAAAACCGGTCCCAGAACCGAACCTTGGGGCACTCCGCTAGAAACCGACCACCATCCTGACAGAGCTGTTGATCGCTACCCGCTGGGCCCGGCCTTCTAGCCAGCTTTCTATCCATCTTACCGTCCATTTATCCAATCCACATTCTCTTAACTTGCTGGCAAGAATATTGTGGGAGACCGTATCAAAAGCCTTGCTAATGTCAAGGTATATCACATCCACTGACTTTCCCATGTCCACAGAGTCAGTTACCTCATCATAGAAGCAAATCAGATTGGTCAGGCACGACTTGCCCTTCGTGAATCCATACCGACTATTCCTAATCACTTTCCTCTCCTCCAAGTGCCTCAAAATGGATTCCTTAAGGATCGCTTCCATGATTTTTCCAGGAACCGAGGTAAGACTGACCGGCCTATAGTTCCCTGGATCGTCCTTCTTGCCTTTTTGAAGATGGGCACTACATTTGCCTTTTTCCAATCATCCAGGATCTCTCCCGATCTCCACGACTTTTCAAAGATAATGGCCAAAGGCTCCTCAATGACATTTGCCAACTCCCTCAGTACCCTCGGATGCATTAAGTCCGGACCCATGGATTTGTGTACGTTTAGCTTTTCTAAATAGTTCCTAACCTATTCTTTACCCACTAAGGGCTGTCGATCTTCATCCCATCTTGCGTCACTTAGCGCATTAGTCCGGGAGCCCACCTTGTCCATTATTACAGAGGCAAAGAAAGCATTGAGTACTTCAGCTTTCCCCACATCATCTGTCACTAGGTTACCTCCTTCATCCAGTAGGGGCCGCACACCCTCTCTGATCACCTTCTTCTTGCTAACATGCCTGTAGAAACCTTTCTTGTTACCCTTCACATCCTTTACCACTCGCAATTCCACTTGCGCTTTCGCCTTCCTGATAACCCCCCGGCATTCTCGAGCTATACATTTAAACCCCTCCCTGGTCATTTGTCCAAAGTTTCCACTTTTTATAAGCTTCCTTTTTGTGCTTAAGTTCACCAAGGATTTCCCCTGTAGCCAATCCAGTCTCCTACCATGTTTGCCTCTCTTCCTATGCATTGGGATGGTTTCTTTCTGTTCCTTCAGTAAGGCTTCTTTAAAATACTGCCAGCCGTCCTGGACTCCTTTCTCCTTCATGTCAGCATCCCAGGGGATTCTACCCATCAGGTCTCTGAGGGAGTCAAAATCTGCTTTTCTGAAGTCCAAGGTGTGTATTTTACTACTCTCTTTTCTTCCTTGGGTCAGGATCCTGAAATCTACCATCTCATGATCACTGCTCCCCAGGTTGTCACCCACCTCTACTTCCCCTATTAGTTCCTCCCTGTTCGTGAGCAGAAGGTCAAGCTGCGCACGGCCCCTGGTCGCATCCTTCAGCACTTGTACCAAGAAGTTATCCCCAACATTCTCCAAAAACTTCCTGGATTGCCTGTGTACTGCCGTATTGGTTTTCTAGCAGATGTCAGGGTGAATAAAGTCCCCCACGAGAACCAGGGCCTGCAATCTGGAAGCTTCTCTCAGTTGTCCAAAGAAAGCCTCATCTACCTCATCCACCTGATTTGGTGGCCTGTAGTAGACACCAACCACAACATCACTGCTGTTGTTTGCACCTCTAAACTTAACTCTTAGACTCTCAACAGGTTTTTCCTCCCTCTATATACTGGAGTTCAGAGCAATCATAGTGCTCTCTTACGTATAGTGCAACTCCTCCTCCTTTTCTCCCCTGCCTGTTCTTCCTGAACAGTCTATACCCTTCCATGACAGCGCTCCAGTCATGCGAGTCATCCCACCAAGTCTCTGTTATCCCAATTAAATCATATTTCTTGGACTGGGCCAGGTTCTCCAGTTCTTCCTGTTTGTTGCCCACGCTTCTCGCGTTAGTGTACAAACACCTCAGATAACCAGTTGATCGCCCCATCTTCTCCATTTGAATCAGGGGTCCTCCTTTCTTGCTTGTTCCTCTTTGCATTTCTTCCCGGTATCCGACTTTCCCACTCCCCTCAGGGTTTTGGTC
Organism: Pelochelys cantorii; assembly: GCA_032595735.1. Lineage (NCBI taxonomy): Eukaryota > Metazoa > Chordata > Testudines > Trionychidae > Pelochelys > Pelochelys cantorii. Next base: position 16,911,458 of record CM064353.1, read on the forward strand.
ACCGGCCCCCAACAAACCTAGTTTAAAGCCTCCTCACTAGGTTTGCAAGCCTGCCCGCAAAGATGCTCCTTTCTCTCTTGGTTAGGTGGATCCCATCTCTTCCTAACAATCCTTATGCCCGGAACAGAGTCCCATGGTCGAAGAAACCAAGGCCCTCTCTGCGACACCACCTGCGCAACCACGCATTTACTTCCTCAATTTGACGATCCCTGCCCTGTCCTTTCCCTTCAACAGGGAGGATGGATGAGAACACCACTTGTGCTCCGTATTCTTGGATCCTTCTTCCCAGCGCTACATAATCCGCAGTAACCTGCTCAAGGTCATTCTTGGCCGTATCTTTAGTTCCCACGTGGACAAGCAGGAAGGGGTAGTGATCCGAAGGTTTGATCAGTTTGGTAAGCCTCTCAGTCACATCCTGAATTCGAGCTCCCGGTAAGCAGCACACCTCTCGAGATTCCAGGTCCGGACGGCAGATGGATGGCTCAGTCCCTCTTAGGAGGGAGTCCCCGACCACCACCACCCGTCCTCTTCTTTTGGGGGTGGTGGTTGTGGAACACCCATCCCTAGGACTATGCATCCCATGCCTTCCAGTAGATGGTGTTCCCTTGCGGTTTCTTCCTTGTGAGGTCCCTTCCAAAGCATTCACCACCGCAGAGCCTGTGGAGAGAGCCTGAAAGCGATTACTTACCTCTATAGCATTGGGGGATTCCCGTGCTGGCCTTTTTCCCCTTCTAGAAGTTACATGCTGCCAGTTCTCTTCCTGGTCCCATACTGCCCTCTCCAGCTCTTCCGCCTGCCGTGCTTGCAAGATTAAATGCTGCCTTCTATTGGGGAAGTCTTCATCCTCTCTGATCGAGCGTAGGATCGACACTTGGGCCTCCAGTCCTCTAATTTTTAATTCCAAAATGGCGACCAGCTTGCACTTTGTGCAGATGAAATCTGTTCTTTCTTCCGGGAGGAAGACAAACATGGTACACGCTGCGCAGGTAACGGCAGCAGACCTATCACCATCCTGCGCAATACGATGGCAGATGCTGTTATACGGGCCACGGTGTCTGCTACATCCATTGCGGACTGTAGGGCTGTATAGGAAATGGTGTGGCCTTCCTGCATGATGCTAAGGAGTGTTGGTCTCTTGTATTCTGGTGAGTGCTGAATTAGGTCTTGCAGTTTGGAATAGTTGTCATGGTCGTAATCTGTGAGCATCGCCATGTAGTTTGCTGCTCTAAGGAGCAGGGTGGCGGAGGAATAGTCTTTGCGACCCATGATGTCAACTTTTTTATGGTCTGTGTCTTGTGGAGTGGTCCTGAGGTTAGGCTGTCTTCCCTTATGTCGAACAGAGTCTACCACTAATGAGTTTGGTGGGGGATGGGTGAAGAGGAAATCCATTCCTTTTGGTGCAATGAAGTACTTGCGGTCTGCCCTTTTATTAGTTGGGGTAATGGACGCAGGAGTCTGTCAGATATTATCCGCCGGGTCCATAATAGCTTCGTCCATAGGGAGTGCTATTCGGGAGGTAGTGGGAGATGGTAGTGTGCGTAATAGCTGGTATTGTTTCTCTTGTACCTCCTGTAGATCTCCCTCTTGCGCCAAGGCCACCCTTTTGAAGAGGTCTTGGAATTTCTTTGAGTCATCGCTGGATGGTGGGGTTTCAGCCATAACCGCCTCATCGGGTGAGGATGAGGAGTTGTGTAAAGGAGTTGTCTTCCCCTTCTTAGAGGGAGTCCTGTATCTCGGAGTGAGCAGCAGAACTGGGCTCAGTTATCGAAGTGGTAATTGGAAGAGAAGACAGTGGTGGTCTGGAGATGGTGGAGGGGGCACAATGGTGGGTCTTCTTAGGGCATGGATCGCATGGCTGCCATTGAGTGGTATATGGTGGTGGTGAGTAGCCATACTGCTGTGCATACCATGGTGGTGGTGGAGGAGGAGGGTATGCGTATGCCACAGAGCTGGGTTGCCCATTCCAGATGTGTCGGGCCTATCCGCAGTGCTGACCCTTGCGGTCGTCCGTGCCAAGGGTAGCGAACAGGCTGGAGAAAGACTTGTTTTTGACACCATAAGGCCAGAGGGGGCAGAGGGATGAGATTTATCCATACCCTTGCTCTGGGAGGCCGGTTTTGGAGCCGCTGGTGCATCCTCTGACGGTGGTCGAAGCAACTTCTTGTAGAGGAGAGTTTTCAGTCTGTTTGCTGGATCACGGCACGCTCTAGCCGTGAGTTTTGAGCAGTGGGGGCACTTTTGTGTCTGATGCGACTCCCCCAGGCACTTTATACACTTAGAATGCCCGTCGGAAATGGGCATAGCATCCTGGTATGTCTCACTCCTTTTTAAGCTGGAAGATCCCGGCATGAAGTGCAGGGGAAAGGTGGCAAGCCACAACGAAACACTTTTTTTTTTTTTAAACTTTTGATTGGGGTGGGTTGGTAGGGGTAAAATAACTGGGATACTGAGGTAACTAATGGGATTAACTGGGTTTTTGATGGTTTTATTTGACAGAGATCGAGAGGAAAAGAGGCTCCGTCTGCTGCTGAGGACTGTAGAGAAGGAACTGAGGGGCCACGCCACGCGCGCCTAACAAACTCCAACGGCACAAGGGGGCACCACAGCGCGTGCACAGTGCGGTGGAAACTGCTGGAAAAGTCTCCGGTCATGAGCGTGAGGATGCACCAGCACCCAAAATAGAGCACCCACGGGGATGCCATTTGAACAAGAATCATCAGTTTTTCACAGACATCTTACTTGACACACTTTGTGCAAAATTTGGTGCAAATATATAACAGTAGTTGCAAAAATTGGATTGCCCAATAATGTCTCACCTGGTGAATCTAATTATAGAAATGACCACTAGTTTGGGGGGTTGGGTACCCTATTTCTTGCTATCTGTCCTGAGTGTGGCATTTTCAGTGTGGCCCATGCCATGCACACAGTCACTGTGTGGAGAAAGTGACTAGGGAAGTGTTCTTTACTCCTTCACATAACACAAGAACTAGGGGTCACCTGATTAAATGAATAAGTAGCAGGTTTAAAACAAATATAAGGAAGCGTATTTCTCCACACAACTCAGTTATCCTCTGTAACACTGCCAGAGAATGTTATGAAAGCAAAGACTATAACTGGGTTAAAAAACTAGATAAAGTCCTGGAGAACAGCTCCATCAATGGCTGTTAGCCAGGATTATCAGAGTAACCCACACTCTGGGTGTCCTTATACCACTGTTTGTCAGAAGCTGGAAATGGTCAACATGGGTGCAATCACTTGATTCCCTGTTCTGTTCATTCCCTCTGGGGTACCTGGCATTGGCCACTGTCAGAAGACAGAATACTGGCCTAGATGGACCATTTGTCCTACCTAGTAGGGCCATTCTTACGTTCTTATGTAATTGCATATAATCTAGAATGAAGACCCTGACTGCTTGTGGTCATGAAAGATCCTCTGGCACTTTCCAATACCAGCTACAGCGATCTGCGATCTGCCAACAGACCATGCCTTTGGAGCATCGTCAGTTCTGCAGAATAACACTAAATGTGTCAAGCTGAGTGGTAAATGAAGACACTCTGCCTGTTAAGTGTCATTTTCATTTTTGCTAGTGGTGCCGATAAATCAAGTAGATAAAAACAGCCAGGTGTTGCACTGGCGTTGGCTGAAATCCCACCCTCTGCTGCAGGGAAGTCAGCACAGGAGACACTCACTTGGTTCCCACACAGGCCTATGTTGAAGTGATGGAAATATTTCAGTCCCTTGGAGGTGAAGCTTGGCCCACCCACGAAGGACGTGCTGTTGGACAGTGCTGAGAAGTCATACTCCAGAGTCCTGCCATCCTTGTTCAATGAGAAGTGGCAGTCGTTGTAGCACAGCGAATGGATCTGGGGGGGGAGGAACATCCCAGTCAGCCATTGCAAGCCCTTCCAGCTGCTGCTGGCTCAGGGCACACTTAAGGCACGACTCATCTGGGAGCTGTTTATTTCGTGGCAATGGAGACCCTGACACATGGATGCATGTGGGCATTTCTATAAGGACCTCTTAGGCAACTTTGTCCATTTGAGGTACTTACTTATGTGGCTCCTGTCACTGTGTTATCTGGACAGCTTTGAATCTGCACTATTCACGCTTGGGCAGGGTCACTGTCCCACTTCACAGACTAAGAAACAGAAGCCAAAGTCACCCAGGGAGCCTGTGCAGAGCAGGGGAATGACCCTAAGGGGCACCCAACCCTGACTAGTGCACTACACACTGGGGCACCTGTGCTGAGGGTGCGCTGTACGTGTTGCATCATGTACCACGAAGGCTAGGTGGCAATGAAACAGGTTTATCTAAGGATGAGCACACTCACCATGTATAATTCTCAGCCTGAAATTCCACCCCTACTCCAATGTTACAGGATCTAAGTTCAAGGCAGGAAAAACTAAGGAGAGGGGAGCGTGAAAAAAATCTAAGGAAGCAACTCATTCCCAGCCCATTCTGCTGGGAATCCCATCAGTCACACTAGGGCAGGGGTCGGCAACCTTTTCAAACCAAAGAGCCAAACATCAAAATTCAGAACAGGTGGTCAACAAAGCCATATCAGAATGCCCATTTGCATGACTGAAAATATACAACTTAATATTATTGATAATTGACATGATTAATAACAGCATAAATGAAACATTGTACTCACAGCCTTTATTTAATGGGACTTCTACTGCTGCATCTTTTCATGCATTTCTTTGAAGTTTACATCATAACTGGTCAAATCCAGCTTCATGCATGCATTCAGACTGTCTTCTGTTAATCTTATGGTAGGGGGTTGGGGGGGCAGGAGTCTGGGTCGGGATGTATATGGGGCTTATGGCAGGGGGTTTGTGTGTATGATGGACTTAGGGCACAAGGTTGGGGTATGTAGGGGTGCAGGAGTGTTATGGCAGGGGACTGGCAATGTGGAGGTGCAAGAGTCTGGGTTGGGGTGTATGAGGGGCTCAGTGCAGGGGGGGTTGGGTGTATGATGGGCTTGGGGCTCAGGTTGGGTTGTGTGTGGGGTGCAGGAGTGTTATGGCAGGGGGCTGGGGATGTGGGGGTGTGAGGGGCTTAGGGCAGGGGGTTCAGGTGTACGATGGGCTCAGGTTTGGGGTGGGGGAGAGTACAGGAGTGTTATGATGCTACGGCCAGAGTGGGGCTGGGACCCAATTGGGGGCTCGTTGGTCAGGCTTCATTTTAAAATAAAGTAAAATATTATGTCCAAGAAAAGAGGTTTCAACATTGTCTTTATTTATGACAGAGGTGGGAAAAATCAGTTGGGGACCAGACCAAAAAAAACCCCTCCAAAGCCCCCCAACCCTCACTGATGTGGCCCGCAACTCAAACACCTCACTCCCTGGGATTCCAGCCCCATGGTGGGGGAAGGGGCAGGGAGGCCTAAGGTTCAAGGCCTCAGGCCAGATTTAATCTTCTGGGGTTCCAGGGTGAGTGGATTTTGTAGGCCCCCTAGGCTCTGGAGTGGGGCCAAAAATGAGGGGTTAAGTGTGCAGGACAGGGCTGCCAGTGAGTGGGATAAGGATGGGGGTGTAGGATCAAGGTAGGAGGTGGGGTGCAAGGTCTGGGTGGGTGGTAGAGTGCAGGAGCAGGCTGGGGGGCAGGGTGTCTGACCAGGGGGAGATGGCAGGAGCAAGGGAGGTGCAGGAGCAGGCTGGGGGCAGGGTGCCTGGCCAGGGGGGAGGGGGCAGGAGCAGGCTGCCTCTCCCTCAGCCAGGCAGCTCCGTGGACCGAACCCTGAGCCTCTGGCTGGGTGGGGCTCAGTAAGCAGCTGCAGGGCTGTGCTACCAAGCAGTTTAGAGGGAACCTTGCCCACTACCCGCAGCTGGTGAGGCCTGTGACATGCACTGCTAGCAGGTGTAATCACTGCAAGTTTGAACAGAAAGAAGGGAGTTCTCCTTTGCCAGGCACCAGGGCTGGATCCTGTAGTTCTTCTGCCCACGTACGGCAGTGCCAAGTCAGCATGGGTGTTTGTGCAGCACCTAGAGCACCAGCCCCACATCACCATGAGTAACGGAGTAGGAGAGGAGAATACCTTGTTGCTCTTTGTACCGGGGCCGCAGGGGATGCAGGCCTGACTGCCATAAGGCTGATGGGCTTTCAGGTAAGTGCTGGGTGAGCACGGTCGGCAGGCACCGGAGGCTCGGTCAATGTAGTTCCCAGGTAGGCAGGAGGTGCAGGAGCCCGAGGACTCCACGGCACAGAGTCGGCAGTAAGAGGCCACCCCATCCATGACGTTGGTCACGTTGATCGAGTAGAGCTTGGCAACATCGTTCGTGTACTTTCTTCCCTGGAACAGAGGGGCCCCTGGGAACTTGTGACACACTGGAACAGAGGGATTGTCCCAGGGCCACGTGGCAGACACATGAAGGGCCATTTTCCAGCTCTCTACCTTGGGGCCTGGCACCCAGACTGCAGTGTCTGAGCCCCTCGCAAGCACTGACGCAGTGACCCTGGGCAGGAGACGAAGCTCCTGTTCTGGCTGTGCCGACAGGAGTGCAGGCCATGCTCTAGGAGACTTGCCCAAGGCCTTACACAGCCACAGACCGGAAAAGGGAAGCTGGGTCTCTCAACCCAAGCCTGGACCCAGCAGAGGCTGGGCAGCCACAGGCAGAAGGGACACCACTTATTGGAACTGACTGCAAGGAAATCCCAGTGTCTGGCAGGGACAGATGGTCTCCAGATTGGGGAAGAGCAAGGACCAGGCCACTGCCCTCTTACCGCCTCATGATACACCGTGCGTTGGAAGGCCCAGGTGAAGCTCATTGTGGCATTCTTTTCAATGATGTATGTGTAGGACTGTTTCCCATTGGAGCCGTTCCAGGTCTCCACAGGTGTGTTGGTGCGTAAGTTCACACCCTGCCATGGAGAGGGGAAACAAAAGGGGCTGGTCAGCAGGCACTGGAGTAGCTGGTCATTTCTACCCAAACCTCCTAGTCCCCTTCCACTGCCTGCCCTCCTGGGTCACAGCCCAGCTAGGCATGGTGGCTGCAGCTTTCTAAGTACCTTAGAGATGTCTGCTGTCAAAAGCCACTTGGACACAGCTTTTGCAGCTGAAAATCAGAATGTGAGTCACTTGTGACCATCTGGATGATGCATTAGGATGGCCGCTGGGCACTGACCCAGCCTGCCTGACCTTTCTGAGTTGATGCGCTCTCTCTAAGAAGCTTCCAGCTTTCCAATGAGGGGGCAAAAGTAATGCCACACCCGTCAGGAGACCCACTGGAGAACAGGAGGGATGCACAATACATGCCCACTCTGTGAACTCTTTGCAGAGTAGTTCAACCATCTCTCACTCTTACTGGTTAGCACTGAAGAACTCCCCGGCCACAGTGCGAGCTCCCAGCCCTCTCTCATGGCAAGGATCACATGGCACATCCCTCATACCCAGACCATGCACATCTGACCCACCCTCTCTGCCTGGGTGCTGGCCTCTGGCAGGGCCAGGCGGGGACAGACACAGCAGCTCAGCTGAGCAGGGGAGATGAGCGCACACAGCAGGGCAGGACACTGGGGTACAGGAGTGGCGGGCTGTAGCATGCTGGGGCAGGATGGAGAGGAGCTGGGTGGGGTGAGCTGCAGGCATTAGGATATGGCCCTTTCCAGGGTCACTCTTTCAGCCCCTTTGGGGACAGAGTTAAGGGAAGTGCTGGAGCAGCAGGCCTAGAGACAGATGGCCCCTAACCCAGAGTGGCTACAGCAAGCTTCTGCCCCAACCTCTCGACCGGGGGCCAAAGGAGAACTCAGCTCCAGCTCAGACAGCCAGCGTGGGAGCCAAAAGCCCTGGGGAGTTCTGCCTGCCAGCAGCTGAACTGAGACCCAGGCTTCAAGAAGCTGCTCAGCAACCTGCAGCCTAAGCTGGCCTTTGGCTCCTACTCTCTAGGATGGACTCAACTCAGAGACCTGAAAGCTCCACATCTGCCCCCAAGAGAGCATGACGCAAGGTGGAGGCAGCGTGCAGCCACTTGCAGCAATGGACCCAGCACAGGAAGCAGCTAAGCCAACCTACCACCATAAAGTACAGCTCGCAGTTCACGCTGCAGACAGTCTCAAAGACAAAGGTGATTCTTGACACCTCTTTGTTCTCTGCATCTTCCATCACGGACTGGGGGGGCCTGTGAACACAGCAGATCTCAGGTTACATCTTGCTCTCTAAGGAACGGCCAGGGCTGAGTGCCTGTGCGCAGTGCTAACCCGCCGGGTCGGGGTGACTGGCACACAGGCACACTCTGCTCCCGGATGCAGTGTTCCTACGTACAGCCTCTGGGCCCCAGTCTGTGTGTCTGAGACCCACACAGACTCCTGCCTGTAGGAGCAGCCAGAGCAAAGATGCAGCATGGGGAGGGAATAAAACAGGCCCATCCCAAACCCAGCACCTCCTGGCTACAACACTGCACAGGGGAGAATCCCCACCTATCAGGCTGCAGGAGCCAGGACCATGTGGCCTTGAGGGAAAACCGCAGGAGCCGCCAGACAGAGGCACTGCCGAAGTAACCCTGATTAATAACACCAGCTTCCTGCACTGGGAGCGAGGGCAGCCCTTCCAGCTGTGCCATGCCCAGAGCTGTGCTGTGGCCAGGGCAGTGACCCCATGGCATCCCATGCACAGCCGCTCCAGCTCTCACCTGAACCCAGGAACGACCATTGTCAGGATCATGAAATCGTTGTCGGAGGCACCTGCTGCTGTATATATGTAGTCACCAGCCACCTCCCAACCTGGCACAGCAGAGGTTAAGAGTCAGAGCCAACCACACCCTCTGGGGACTTTCAGGGCAGCACCACTGGGATATTTATGGGGCATAGCCAGGCGAGGGCATCACACCCTATCTGGGCCGCATGCAGTCACTTACACCTGAGCAGAGGGATGGAGTGCTGTCCCCAGTTGGGGAGGCAAGGGGAGAATTCTCATTTGGCCCCCTTGGCACATTTGTGACCCCTGCCAATGGTTTTGATGGGAGTCACACTGGGGTACTGACAGAGCATGGGTGAGTTGCACGCCAGTGGCTGGCTGCTGCCAGCACAAAGCAGTGCCATGTGTGATGTAGGGCCACCAAGGAGCCTGACATGCCTAACTCTCTATGGGAGGGGGAACCACATGAGGCACGAGCTCCCCCCCGGGCCACCTGCAACCAAGAGCTAACTAAAGCCCCAGAGCTGCAGCGTCTCCTGGAAACCGCTCTAGCACAGCTACCTGCCATCCCTTTATATTCAAAGTTGATTCCGCTAAGGACAGTCGTCTCCATGTTAGCTGGCAGGGTGTTCCACCACTTGTATTCGAAGCCCAATGCTGGCTCAGTCCCAGCAGCGCAGCTGATACAGCCTGGGAGCAGAGGGAAACCATGTTACTCTAGGTAAACTTTGGAAACAGGCGGTACGCTCTGGCCATGGATTCCATGCAACAGGAGTAGGAAGTGTCAGTCTCCAAAAGGCTGACTCCTAGTCAGTGAAGGGAACCCTTTCAGGGCACACTGCACTCTCCAGCTGTGTGCGCACTCACCGGGGACATGTGCAGGGAAGCACATGTGGAATGAGCAAAAGAGGATGGATCAGAAGGGATGTTTAAGGAGTCCAAGGAGCCAGAAGCTGAAGTTAGACAAGTTCAGTCTCAAGATACTTATCTAATGGTGACTGAGGGATGAGGTGGGCTCTCCAGGGCAGGATGGGTTGACTCTTTCTCAAGGCCAGTGTCTCTGGCTCAACCACAAGTAGGATGGTCCCTGGTTCTCTGCCCTGCGTGAAGCAGGAAAACTGAATGCTCCTTCTGGCCTGACAACATGCTGAGGAGTCGGCCAGGGATAAGCCAGTGGTTCTCCCCCTTTTCAATACTAGACAGGGCCCAGCCCTAAGGCCCTGGTGGGAAGCTAGTCAGACCCACCCTCCCATTTAGCAATATGGAAAAGGCTGGGCTGGTGACTTTCCCCAGAGCAAGAACACAAACCTGCCACGACTCCCTGGCCCACGGTGCATGGCTAGCTAGGCACAAAACCCCAGCCAGCACTGTGTTTTGCTGGGAGAGCCAAGTTCCAGCCCTACCAGACTCAGTAACCAGACCAGATACGGTGGCATTACCGGAGCCGTCGGAGTATGAGCCGGATGGACAGGGCTCACAGGCACTGGAATTGGTTTTGAAGAACCCAGGGTTGCATGGCGGGCACTTGGTTTTCACCCCTGAGGGGGGCAACTGCACTGCTGTAGGCAGATTCTCGCTGCAGGTTTTCGGTTCCGCCCACTTAAACATTAGCTGAGTCTGAAAGAGCAAAGACAGCAGGTGAGGGTGGGCATTGCCTAGCTGGGCCTGACAGGGAGGCTCAACAGCTGTTGTAAGACTGATGGGGAGACAAAAAAACTAATCACCTCCAGAAGGGGGCGCTGCCGTACATGGGACCCCACACAGGTAGTGTGCAGCAACAATGAGCACCTTACTGTGCTGAGTAAGGGCCTACTGCCCCAGCATGGCTGACAGCCACCAAGGGCCTGGGAGCTAGATACGGGGGAGGGGGGAGGAGAGCTGGCTCCATGCCCCGGAAGAGGTGTAGCCTGGAATGGAAGGGGCGGTACCGAGGGTAGTCAGCCCTTAGCATTGCCGGGAGCATGGCACTGGATACTCTCAGCCCTTAGACTCCTGCAGACCAGCACTCCTGTGGAAATTCAAAGGGGACTGAGGCTCTGACCACTGCTGCTGCCACAGTAGCAGTGGCTGGGAGCTCCAGACCCCTTTGAAATGCTGGGCCCCTGGTGCACTCACTTTGCACCCCCCTGTTGGCAGGCCTGATGGGGGCTCCCCTGCACCCAGTGGGTGATGTGGGAGGAGAACGTGTCCCATCTGTGAGTGGATTGACTGGGGGTGTAGGGTTGCCAGATGGTTTAACAAAAAATACCGAACACCCTCTTCCCCCCCCAAAAAAAAACACCGGCAAAAAAATTCTGTTGAGGAAAAAAAAAAGGGGGAGACCAAAGTTGTTAAGCAAAAAAAATAAAAAATAAAAAATCAGCATGGCCTCTTTAAGAAGCTTTTTTGCCAGCGGCCATTTTGTTTTTCTGTTCCAGCAACAAGACAAGCCCCTGTGGAACCAGGTAAGCCGGGGGGGGGGGGGGTGGGGCGTCCAGGGGCTGGGCCCGGTTGCTGAGTGTCGTAGGGTTGCCAGGTGTCTGGTATTTTCGCCCCCGATCCGCTAAAAAAAAAAAAAAAAAATCAGAAAATACCGGACATTTTAGGTGTCTAGTATTTTCTGAATTTTTTTTTAATCAGACAGGAGGAGAAAATACTGGACTGTTCGGGTCAATACCGGACACCTGGCAACCCTATGGGGGTGCAGTCACAGGAAGTCAGCGAATACACCCTCTTAACTGCTACTCTGCATCCTGCCCAGCACTACTTCCTGGGGAGGCAAACAAAACGGGGGGGGGAAGAATGCTCAATGGTTTTTTGCCACTGTCTTCACAGACAAGGCCAGCTCCCAGACTGATGCACTAGGTAACACGGTATGGGGAGGAGGTGGGCAGCCCTCAGTGGAGAAGGAACAGTTTCAGAACAATTTAGAAAAGTTGGACATACACCAATCCATGGGGCTGAATATAAAGCATCCAAGGGGGCTGAGGGAATTGGCTGATGTGATTGCAGAGACTTTGGCCATTATCTTTGAAAAACTTGCGGCGATCGGGGAGGTCCCAGATGATTGAAAAAGGCAAATGTAGTGCCCAGGGCCGGCTTTAGGAAGTGTGGGGCCCAATTCGAACAGTTTTGGCGGGGCCCCACCACCCAGGATTTTTTGTTGAGCAAAAAAAAAAAACCACACAACAAACCACAACCACACACAAATATCACATCAGAAGTAGATCTGATCAAAATGTATATCAATATAGTTGAACATTTTAAAAAAAATGCCATCCTTTATTATGCAAAATTTTACACAAAATTAAATCAGTTGCCTTAAGTGTAGGTCAAATATTTTCAATTGCAAACTATCTAATCTCTTCAATAAAGTTTAAAGTTTGATTTTTAAAAAGTTACCAGAGAGCATTGCAGTTTTCTGTTACATTGATTTACTTTTTAAATAGCAAAAATGGAGTCTTTGTTAAGAAAGTGTCAGTTCTGTGGTCAAATTCCAGTCCTTAGTGATTTCAGCACCAATGATTTCACTAGGTAATATGGTACCTCACCACCATTGCCTCCTTTGCACTGCCCTTCAACACATTGCCTGCATGCTGAGTCCAAGGTCAGTCTACACAAGATTTTATCAATGATTTTTGCTCAAGCGATCACTGAGACAAGACAAGGACTCTCAATTGATTCTAGTCAGCTCTGCCTTTAAACACTCGATGTAAAGTGTCAGATATAATTGAGGACTCCCAAATAGACTCTGCACCATCAGAAATAAAACCTGTTTCCATCTTCTGTGACTTTCAGTTAGATGTGACTCACTATCCTCTGCTTAGTGTTCAAGTTATGGTAGACCCTAAGCCAGGTCATATTAAGTTCAGGTTTTTTACCTTTTAATCATACAATATGGATAACAACATTTCATTCTCCCAGCTCCAAGTCTTAAGTGAATTTCAACCCAAAAGAGCCAAAATTGATCACCTTGACACAGCAAGTGTGTCTACTGAGCTCTGTGGCAAAGTAGGTATGTCTATATAAATAAGGTCTGCTCGTGAAGCCTTTTCCTACAGTTGATTAACAGATGGCAGTAGATAGTTCATTCAGACCACTGGCTGATAATAGTTAGTCACCCTGACCAGTCATTAACCATAGTCATGGACTCACCCTACTCTCCATTGTCTCTATGATTCTCTGATGACCTGTGACAAAAAAGGAGGGTGGAAAGGGAAACTGAAGGGAGAGACCTCTCTAAATTCACCAATCAAAGAGCAGTATTGCCAACCCAAAAATCACAAGGAACACCTACACAAAGTTATGAGATTGGTCTACAAATCATAAGATTTTTTAAAAATAAAACATGTTGGATTTTTATTGGCCTTTTGTTTCTTGAGTATTTAGGGTTCATGTTTTAAAGCTTTCCTCCTTAGCTGTAAGGCCCAGAAGTATAGAGAACTTTTTTTTTAAATGAAAGCTGAGATTCCTACATAATCAATTGACTCCAGGTCTTAAGAAAAACACCAAATGTTTTGAGACTCATGGTAAAACAATGGAGGAATTTGTGTGAGCCCATGCTTTGCCCACAGTAGAAATAAAAAAAACCCAATATCTTCTCCACTAAACATCCTAATGAGATACTGCAAATGGTGAACTGAATTCAACAGCTCCTGATATGAACAGGTATCAACCTAGTTTTTCATATTTGAGATGGGTTACCAGGAATCATACACGACAATATGAAATCTTTCCACTCTCAAGTCAGCATATTCACAAAGCACCTATAATTTTGATCCATGCATTTATTGGATAGTGAAAGAGAAAGGAGGGGAATTAGTATATAAAAATGTTCAAATTAAAAAAAAAAAGCCTGAAGGAATTAGAACTGGGCTCCTACATCTCATGTTCAGAACTGACTAGGACACTTATGACCAGATTTTCAAAGGTGTGTAAAGATCAGATAGGTATGGAGAGGGAAACTGAAGGGAGAGACCTCAGAATGGAGAGGGGTAAGTAGTGGTGTCCCCCAAGGGTCGGTCCTAGGACCAATCCTGTTCAACTTATTCATAAATGATCTGGAGAAAGGGGTAAGCAGTGAGGTGGTAAAGTTTGCAGATGATACCAAACTGTTTAGGATAGTCAAGACAGAAGCAGACTGTGAGGGACTCCAAGAAGATCTCACCAAACTGAGTGATTGGGCAACAAAATGGCAAATGAAATTTAATGTGGATAAGTGTAAAGTAATGCACATTGGGAAAAATAACCCCAACTATACGTACAGTATGATGGGGGCTAATTTGGCTACGACAAATCAGGAAAGAGATCTTGGAGTTATCGTGGACAGTTCTCTGAAAACTTCCACACAGTGTGCAGCGGCGGTCAAAAAGGCAAATAGGATGCTAGGAATTATTAAGAAAGGGATAGAAAATAAGACCCAGAATATCTTACTGCCCCTGTATAAAACTATGGTACGCCCACATCTTGAATACTGTGTACAGATGTGGTCTCCTCACCTCAAAAAAGATATTTTGGCCTTGGAAAGGGTTCAGAAAAGGGCAACTAAAATGATTAGGGGTTTGGAACGGGTCCCATATGAGGAGAGGCTAAAGAGACTGGGACTTTTCAGTTTAGAAAAGAGGAGACTGAGGGGGGATATGATAGAGGTATATAAAATCATGAGTGGTGTGGAGAGGGCCGATAAAGAGAAGTTATTTATTAGTTCCCTAAATAGAAGAACTAGAGGACACCAAATGAAATTAATGGGTAGCAGGTTTAAAACTAATAAAAGAAAGTTCTTCTTCACACAGCGTGTAGTCAGCCTGTGGAACTCCTTGCCAGAGGAGGCTGTGAAGGCTAGGACTATAATAGAGTTTAAAGAGAAGCTAGATAATTTCATGGAGGTTAGGTCCATAAAAGGCTATTAGCCAGGGGATAAAATGGTGTCCTTGGCCTCTGTTTGTCAGAGGCTGGAGAGGGATGGCAGGAGACAAATCACTTGATCATTGTCTTCGGTCCACCCTCTCTGGGGCACTGGTGCTGGCCACTGTCGGCAGACAGGATACTGGGCTAGATGGACCTTTGGTCTGACCCAGTATGGCCGTTCTTATGTTCTTATGTATGTTTGAAGATCCGAGTAGGCAACTGTCTCTTTAGGAGCTTAATTACCTTTGAAAATCTGAGCTTAGATTTCCAAGTCCAATTTTCAAAAAAGGACTTTAGTCACTCAAGTGCTTTTGAAAATTTTAACTGGGGGCCTAAAGAGACAAAAATAGACAAAAGGCAGGAGATATGGTATTCCTTTTAAAAACGTGTGACATCTATTTTTAACTAAATTTTATATTATTTTTCTCCCAGGGGCAACTGACCCCTCCGGCCCCCTCACTACGCCACTGCCCACCCCTCCTGCAGATCTATCATCTTATGCATGTGCAAGACCTGTGAGAGCCGTCCCATGACTGCAGTTAGTGTCTGTGGCGCTGCTTCTGGGTGGTGTCTCAGTGCTGCCACATTCACCTCCAAAGAGGAGGCTTCCCAAAGCAGGCCCTTGCTGCTGACCCCCAAGGCATCCACAGGTCCAGTCTCCTTTCAATGGGCCCACTTCCCAGGGCTCATTGATCTTGGATCTGGCTTCCATCTCCTCTCCAACCTTTGCAACTGCCCAGAGGTGCTCACCTTCCGCCTTATCCATTCCCACCTCCTTCACCCCACAGGGACAGTCTCTGCCTCACTGTCCTAGGGACTACCAAGGCGTAATACAAAGACATAATACAAAGTTTCCATGTAAAAGGACTCATTACAAAGCTAAAAACTTCAATGAGAGAATGATTAATAGAGAGACATGTCTACATCTGCTGCAGGGAGACACCTCTGCCTGCCTCCACCCCTCTCCCCCAGAGTCTATAGCCCCATTGCAAAGCGGGGGAGTGGAAGGAAAGAGGCTGAGGCCCATCAACGGGACTGAAGCAGTCAAGAGCAAGCCGTGCCCGGGAGCCATTCTCCTGTCCATTGCTGGTGCTGCGTTGCTTCAGGCACGATGAAATGCAGTCACCTCTAGGGAGGGCTGGACAGCTGTTTAACACCTGCACAAGGTTTCAGGCAGGGGGCAGTGCGGGCTGCCTTCCTGCAGAGCCCCCATCAGAACTACCGTGCCCTCCTGGCTTAGGAAAAGAATAAACAGGAGGATTGGAAATTAACCCGCCCAGTCTCACGTCCCCTAGGCAGGGAATGAGCCATCTACATTAGGCCCCAGCTGGAGTATCATGTCCAGTTCTGGGCGCCACATTTCAGGAAACGTGGAGAAACTGGAGAAAGTCCAGAGAAGATCAACACAAATGATGAAAGGTCTAGAGAACATGAGATATGAGGCAAGGCTGAAGGAATTGGCCTTGTTTACCTTGGAAAAGAGAAGACCGAAAAGGGACATGAGAGCAGCTTTCAAGTATCTAAAAGAGTATCATAAGGAGGAGGAAGAAAAATTGTTGTGCTTGGCCTCTGAGGTTAGGATGAGAAGCAATGGGCTTAAATTGCAGCAAGGGAGGTTTAGGTTGGACATTAGGAAAAACTTCCTGCCCGTCAGGGTGGTTAAACACTGGAATAAATTGCCTGGGGAGATTGTGGAATCTCCATCACCGGAGATATTTAAGACCAGGTTAGACAGACACCTGTCAGGGATGAGCTAGGGCAACTCAACTTTGGAAGCCCCGGGGGCCACACTGATACTTACAGAACATGCTGAGGGCCTCAACTTAAGTGTGGTTGCATATGCAAGCAAATATATACAAATAGCTTCTCTCACACTGACAGGCATGAATACAAAGATTAAGGCAAGACTACACAACACACAGGCCCCATTTAAGTCAGTTCTACTGATATTAATAAAATGCAGCATTTACCCAATTTCTACCCATGTGACAGCACTTTTCATGAGCAATGACAGTCCAAGAATTTAACTACTAAAACACATATCAACAGAAGATCATTACACTGACTACTTTTTTGTTTTGGCTCCCACTCGCCGGCCACGTGATGATCCCCACATAAACCCAAACTGCACCGCAGGGTGCAAACAAACTGGCCGTGGGCAGCATGCCAAGTTATTAATAAATATTTTATAAACCTTTACCTTTTCTCTCTGCTGCCATGTCTCCTCCCCTTGCTCCATCATCTCCCCTGGTGCCTGCTGCCCCCCAACTCCTCACCCTCCTCTGCTGTCCTGACTCCTGCCCTTCTCACTGCCCTCAGCCCTCCTGTGACCTGCCCCCCTCCACCAGCCCTTCACTCCCCCCTGTGCCCACTCCTCCAGTAGCCCCACTCTGATCATGTGAGCTACCCCTCCTCATCCCCTCTTCTAACACCTCCTTCTACCCACCTGTCCTGCCTCTCTCCTCTGGTGCTGGTCCCTCCCCTGCAGGTGTCTGCCCTTCTGCTTCACCCCAGAATCCTCTGGCACCTGCACCTTCCCTTAGCCCTGCACCCTCCTGGTGCCTCCCCCTTCCCTTACTACCCCTGCCCCCTTTTTCCCTGATGCCCACCCCCTCGCCACTCTCTGCCCCCATTCCCCTCATGCCCCTCTGTGCCCTCACACATGATTTGCTCCATCCCCACCTTTCTCATGCCCACCCCTTCTTTCAAGCCTTCTCCCAGCACCTCCCCCTCCCCCGCTAGCCCCCAATGCCCTTCCCCTCTCCTCTCGTCTCCAAGCATCACCCTGTCCCCCCTTCCACTGACACCTCCCCTCCTGCCCTTTCCCTCATTGTCTGCACTTGGCCCCCTGCCATTTGTCTCTCCTGCACCCTGTCTCTTGGTGCCTTCCCCTTTCTTCCTCCTTCCCCTCCACCCAAGCCCCTTCCCCCCTCCCCTCCCCCTCCACACAAGCCCCTTCCCCTCCACCCCAGCCCCTTCCCTTCCCCCTCCACCCCAGCCCCTTCCCCTCCCCGTCCGCCCCAGCCCCTTCCCCTCCACACAAGCCCCTTCCCTTCCCCCCTCCCCACCTCCCCAGCCCCTTCCCCTTCCCCTCTCCCCTGCCTTCCACTTTGCAGGGCCGGAGTCTGCACTCAGGCCGCGGAGTCCGAACCTGGAGCCAGCCATGCCCCACAACGTGGCTCCGAAGAGTTTTAAAATCCCGGGCCGTGACGTCACATCATGTCCGGGTGTATCCCCGCCTACCTGCAACACCGCTCATGGCAGCAGCAGCCAGCGAGGGGGAGCCTCCCCGAGAGCCACGCATGGCAGGGACGGTCTGGGGCTGAGGGGGACGTTCTGGGGGCGGGGTGGGAGGATGCACGGGGGTGGCCAGCGGGGGGGGGGGCCGGGGCCCACTCCAGGCAGAGCCGGGGGAGAGACCCAGCTCCACATATTGCTGGAGCAGGGCCCCGGCTCTGAATAGTAACTCACCGGCACTTCCAGGTTCAGGGGCGCGGGGCCCCTTTAGGCACAGGGCCCCCTTAGGCGCGGGGCCCGATTCAGCCGAATCGGCCTAAGGCCGGCCCTGGTAGTGCCCATCTTTAAAAAAGGGAAGGACAATCCAGGGAACTACAGACAGATCAGCCTCACCTCAAGTCCCCAGAAAAATCATGGAAGGGATCCTCAAGGAAACCATTTTGAAGCATTTGTAAGAGAGGAAAATGATCAGGAATAGTCAACATGGATTCACCAAGGGCAAGTCATGCCTGACCAATCTGATTGCCTTCTATGATGAAGCAATTGGCTCTGTGGACACAGGGAAGTTGGTGGTTGCGATATACTTTGACTTTAGCAAAGTTTTTGATACGGTCTCCCACAACATTCTTGCTAGCAATTAAGTATAGACTGGATAAATGGACTGTAAGGTGGCTAGAAAGCTGGATAGATTGTCAGGCTCAACAGGTAGTGATCAAGAGCTCAATGTCCGGTAGCAGTTGGTATCAAGCCCCAAGGGTCGGTTCCGGTGCCAGTTTTGTTCAACATCTTTATTAATGACTTGGATGAGGGGATGGATTGCACCCTCAGTATGTCTGCAGATGACACTGAGCTGGGGGGGAGGTATATATGCTGGAGGGTTGGGGTAGGGTCCAGAGTGAGCTAGACAAATTGGAGAATTGGGCCAAAAGAAATCTGATCAGGTTCAACGAGGACAGGTGCAGAGTCCTGCACTTAGGACAGAAGAATCCCAAGCATTGTTATAGGCTGGGGACCAACTGGCTTAGCAACAGTTCTGCAGAAAAGGACCTGGGGATTACAGTGGATGAGAAGCTGGATATGAGTCAACAGGGCGCCCCTGCAGCCAAGAAGGCTAATGGCATATTAGGGTGCATTAGGAGGGGCATTGCCAGCAGATCTAGGGAAGAGGAGGTTACTCACCTATGCAGTAACTGACGTTCTTTGAGACGAGTGTCCCTGTGGGTGTTCCGCTCAGGTCAAGGTGCATCCCAGTACCTTTGACCGGAGATTTTATCAGCAGTGGCATCCCCGGGGCCGTGCGCGCACTTTGCCTACCTGAAGAGCTGTCAGAGTATAAATAGCACGCACATGGTCCAGACTCCTCAGTTCCTTCTCTACAACAGACAAGTGTCGTATCCAAAGCAGGGGGGAGGAAGGTGGGTAGTAGAGCACCCACAGGGACACTCATCTCGAAGAACATCAGTTACTGCATAGGTGAATAACCTCCTCTTCTCCTTCGAGAGGTGTCCCTGTGGGTGCTCCACTCAGGTAACTGTAAGCAGTGTCCCGTAGGATGGTAGGGGCTTTGGATCAGACTGGAAGGCTGCAGACAAAACAGCTCTGCCCATTCTAGTGTCAGCTGCAGTGTCCTGCAAGAGGGCACAGTGTTGTGCAGATGTGAAATTTCATGCCTATGTGGCTGCCTTGCATATGTCGACAAGGGGAATGCTGTGTAGGAAGACACTAGATGTGGAGACGGAACATGTGGAATGTGCTCTGATGGAGTCAGGAGTAGGGATGTTAAAGACTAGTCAACTATCCAATAAGCAAATGCTTATCAAATACTCAGTTGACTAGTTGATTCCCCCCCTTGCTGCCTCTATCAGATAGAGGCAGCAAAGGGGGGGGCAAAGAGGGGGAACGTGAAAGCGGCAGCGCCGGACAGCTGAGCCCAGGCTCAGCTATGCAGCACTGTGTACATGGAGCCTGGGGTCAGCTGGGGATTCCCCAACTGATCCCGGGCTCCAGAGAGGCATTTCCGCGGAACCCAGGATCAGCTAGGGAGTCCCCAGCTGACCCTGGGTTCTGGGGAAACACTGCATGGAAATGGAACCCACATTCTGGGGAAATGGAACCCGTGGTCAGCTGGGGAGTCCCCAGCTGATCCTAGGTTCCGCTGAAATGCCACACTGAAGCCCGGGATCAGCTAGGGAGTCTCCAGCTGACCCCGGGCTCTATGCATGCCGCACTGCACAGCTGACCCCGGGCTCTATGCATGCCGCACTGCACAGCTGACCCCGGGCTCTATGCATGCCGCACTGCACAGCTGATCCCGGGATCAGCTGTGCGGCACTGCACATGGAGTCCAGGGAGCTGATCCCGGGTTCCATGGAAATGCGGCACTGGAGCCCGGGATCAGCTGGGGAGTCTCCAGCTGACCCCAACCCCAAGGGCATTTCAAAGTGGTAATGCAGCATGGAGCCCAGGGTCAGCTCTGAGTCCCCTGCTGGAGCTCTGAGTCCCCCGCTGACCCTGGGCTCCGTGCTGTGCTGCCGCTTTGAAATGCACCAGAGCCCCCGCTCTGTACATTTCAAAGCTGGCACCTGGGACTCCCCGCTGGCCCTGGGCCGCATGCAGAGTTCTACATTCCTCCTCTGAAATGTACAAGAGCCCCAGCGGGAGCTCTTGTACATTTCAAAGGAGAAATGCGGAAGTGCCTATCGACTAGTCGATGGAAATTCCATCAACTACTCAACAAGTCAATTAACCGCTAGTTAACATCCTTAGTCAGGAGGCTAGACTTGTTTCAGCTGGTAGCCCAAGTGTGACGGACCTCCCACCCCCATGCTTTATGAACCGGACTCATGGACATATCTCAAAAGTGTTTTGAGTGAATCATTTTGTGTAACCCATCAATCTTCATGTCACGATCCACTGGTTCTCTTTATCTTACTCTGTAGTATGTATCATTTGTGTGTGTAAAATTAGACACAGGGAGTGGGCAATAATTTGTGAGTTTCAAATGTATGAATGAGAGGCATGGAGGGTGTTACCCTCAACTGTTAAATTATCTCTTTTGTCCTTCAGCCTGAGTAGTGGTTGGTAGGGAGTGGCCTCAATCCTTTAACAAAAAGAATAGGAGAGGAGAGGTCTGGGTCTTTTGGCTGGGCTGCACCTGAAGGAAGGGGCCTGAGTCCCCAGGGTGGGGAGGAGAGCCCTGGTTTAGGGTGGCAGCTGGAAGAGAGGTTTTAGGGCGAGTTTGATTAAGTTTGTACTGAGGTTTCAATGTTGAATTAGCCAAGCAGTTTTGTTTCTTTTCATTTGTAACCTACTTTGCTCTGCCTACTTTCACTTATTACTACTTAAATCCTACTGCTTCAACTTAATAAAACCATTTTTATTTTCTATCAAACCCAGTGTAAGCGATTGTTACCTGGGGGGGGGGCAGCCTGTGTGCACATTCCCCCTTTCATTGTTAAAGGTGACTTACCTAATTCTTTGGGGTTTGATCCCATCTGGGGAGTGCTCTCTCAGGAGGCTTGGTCCTAAACTGCACTCTTCTTGGACCTGAAGTGGTTCAGTGTCTGTACTGCTTCTCGGTGGGGGCAGGGACCTCAGCTCAGGGCCTTGGCTGGGGGAGACCAGCGGAGCTGGCCCAGCAAGACCAGGCGGTGAGGAGCCCCAGAGAGCAGGAAGGTGAGTGGCAGTGGCCGTGTCAGCACCCCGGGAGGCACCCCTGAGGGGTCATCTGTGACTGCACCCCATCACACCAAGCGTATGCAGTCGGCTCTCCATTTATATAATCTCTGCATGGAGATGGCATTTCCCTGCAATCGTGATACAGTGGAGACAAAGAGCTTAGGAGTCCTTCTGAACGTTTAGTTCTACGTGGATAGAAAGATAGCACCCTGCACGTGTTTAGTGTGTGTATGGCAGATTCAACCATGTGGTTTCGGGAAGAATGTTGGGAAGTGAATGGGTTCATTTAGATGGAAGGAAGAATGTACTTTGGATAGAAATTTAGAGTGTGTGTGAAGCATGACTTTATCTCAAAAGAAGGTGGTATATGGAGGGTCTGCCATGAGAGCTCCAAGTTCTCCCACCCTCCTGGCATGGAGAGGTGTAAGAGAGAGCATGTGGCCAAAGGCTCAAAGTGTTTGTGCATGCGTGCATTAAGGACAAGATGTGGATCCCAGGGATGAGTTGGTGGATGGAATGTGGTGATGGCAGCGAGATGGACCTTGATGGAGTTAGTCGAGAGGCTTGTGGATTTAAGTTCCAGTAAATAATCAAGGATTGAGTGGCGAGGTGCCGAGGTTGGGGGGGGTATGTTTTTGCATGCACCAAGCAGCATACCTCTTCCATTTTTGGAGGTAGGCAGTGCGTTTGGTTAGTGTCTGCTGTGCAGGAGGCCTATGTGTACTGGTTTTGAGCACACTAGCTCTTCATGAGAAAACCATCGAGTAGCCAGGCTCTGAAGCGGAGATGGTCTATGTTGGGGTGAAGAATCTGGCCGTTGAGCTGAGATAGCAGATTGGACTGAAGTGGGAGGGAGATGGGGGGATTGGTCGACATTCCCGTCAGGAAGGGATTCCATGGTTGTCTGGGTCACGCCGGTGTTATTAAGATGACATGTGAATTGTCTGTTCTGATCTTCTGTATTCCCCTGTTGAGGATGGGTGTGGGTGGGAAGGTGTAAAAACACATGTTGGTTTCTCTTTATATGTGCTCCCCATCCTGTGAGGGATGTATCAGTTGTGATGGTGATTGTGGGGGGTTCTTGCTGAAATGGAACCCCTTTGCATATATGTAGTGAGACGGTCCCAAAGACAGTAATGAGTCTTTGACTGTAGACGGCATTGTGAGGTGCTTGAGGAGCTTGTGCCATTTGGTCTGTATCCTGAAGCTAGCCAGGTTTGAAGGCATCTCACGCGCAGGCGGGCATTGGGGACGAGAACAGTGGAGGCTGCCCTGTGTCTCAGCAGCTGGGGGCAGTTGCAAGCTGTGACCTGTGGGCTGATGCGAATGGTGTGTATGAGACTGCAGATTGCTCTGAATCTTTCCTGTGGCAGTGAAGCTTGACCAGTAGAGGAGTCAAGAAAGGTACCTATGAAGTGGATTTTTTGGGTAGGCGTTAATGTAGACTTGTCTCTGTTTATTTGTAGGCCTAACTTTTGGAAGCACTGCATCATCACTGATGTTGCATGAAGAGCGTGAGAATGGGTTGGAGGCTTCGGCAGACAATCATCCAGATATGGGAAGATTATCAGGTCCTTAAATATACTGTTACCACTGCCAGTAGCTTTGAAAACACTCGTGGCACTGTGGAAAGACCAAAGGGAAGGACAGTGTATTGATAGTGGTCATTCTCAAGTGCAAATCTGAGGAAGCATCTATGTACCAGGTGGACAGTAACATGAAAATACACACCTTGGAGGTCGAGAGCTGAAAACCAATCTTCCTGTGCCAGTGCTGGGATTATTGTGGAAAGAGAGACAATCCTGAATTTTTATTTTTGTAACAAACCCCGGAGGTCTAGAATGGGTCGTCATCCCCCATTTTTCTTTTCTGTCAAGAAATAACATGAATAAAACCCTTTCAACCTGTGCTGAGTAGGCATTAGCTCTATGATTCCAAGGTGGATAAGGCACTGCAACTCTGAATGGAGTAACAGAACATGAGAAGGGTCCCTGAAGAGGGACGGAAGGGGGCGGTGGGGATGTGAATGAGATGGTATATCCTGATTGAATGATCTCCAGGACCCAACGGTCTGAAGTGATAGCTTCCCAGTTATGGAAGAATGGTCGTAGACAGAAGATGAAGGATGGGTTGGTCACTATAAGCACTGGAGAGAGTAGATTGTTTTCAATGCTCTTGACCAATGCTTCAAATCTGCTTACTGGAGGCTGTGAGTTAGGTCACCCCAGAAGGGGGAGGGTGACATCTTTGGCCTCTGGCATTGCTGGTAATGAGTATCACATTGTTGATGCTGTGCTTGATGTGAGTAATAAGGGTATCACTGAAGTTGGTATGTCTGATACCTGTATTGTATTTTCTTTGGCATAGGTGTTTGTATGCTCAAGGCTGCTCGAGAGTCCTTCATGGAGTGGAGAACCTCATTGGTGTTAGCAGCAAAGAGCTTTTGCTCATCAAATAGAAGATCCTCTATTGAAGTGTGGATTTCTCTTGGGAAGGAGGAAGATGAGAGCCAGGATGTGCGACACATGACGACTGCTATGGCTATGGACTTGGCGGCCGTGTCCGCAACTTTGATTGGAGTGCTGTGCGGGATATTAATTGGCCTTCAGAGACCAGTGCTTGCAATTGTTGTGTCCTGTCTTGAGGCATGTCATCAATAAAAGTTTGTATTTGGGAATAGTTTCTGTGGTCGTATTTCACTAATAGTGCCATGTAATTGGCCACCCTGAATTGCAAGGTGGAGGAGGAATATACTTTCCGCCCAAATAGAATATACTTCTATTTTCTTTGATGGATGAAGTGGTCTTGAACTGTTGGTGTTGCTTGTTCTTCGGGTTAGCTGATTCCACTACTAGCGAGTTGGGAGCAGGGTGTGTGTGTAGAGGAATTCGGTGTCCTTAGGGAACAAAGTACTTCCACATGGTTGCTTGTGGGTGCAATGGAGACAGGGGTCGGCCATATAGTTTGTGCAGGCTGCAGGATGGCTGCATTAATGGGTAGTGCTATTTTGAAGGTAGCAGTGAGCTTACAGATAAATTGCAAGCCCATGTTGGTTATTTGAGACTTCCTCCAAAGCAATATTGAGGTCATCCACCACTCTCTTAAAGAGGTCCTGAAAATGGGAGAGGTCATCCATAGATGTGACTATGGTGAGCAGTTTGGCTTGTTGGGGTGAAGGGGATGCCCCGGTAACCATAGGTGAATCATTCCCTGAGATTTCTGTTTGTATGTCCTGTAGAGGTTCAGCATTAGAGTCCACCTCCACTTGAAGAGTTGGCAAGGGAGGGTTGTGGACTTGCCTCCATGTAGCAGGACGATTAGTATGTCGTGCTCTGTGGTGTTCCCAGTTACCCCAGTATGGCAGGTAGCTAGGGAATGGTATTGGTGGTCCCATCCACGGGTGGGCATACCATGGGTATCGTGTGGCAGGTGTATTTTGCCTGTGTGGGTCCCTATACTCAGCTGGATAATAGGGCAGAGAAAGGTCTTTATTCTCCAAGTCATCTTCCTCCACTCTGGAAAGGTGGGGAGGGGTCACAGGAGACTGGCAGGACAGGCATGAAACCTACCTGAGCACCTCCACTGCACCACTGACCAGGAGCCACCAGAAGAAAGTTTGTGCCCCAATCCCCTGCCCCAATCCTGAGCTCCTCCCAAGTTCCCTTGCACCCCAAAACCCTCATCCCTGGCCCCATCTTTGAGCCTGCACTCTAGTCAAGAAACATAATTATGCTGCATCATCAGCATCAACTATTTTCTTCAACTGGATCATGAGAATAAAAAAAGTTTGAAAACTCCTGCTGTAGAGAAATGGAGTGGTAACCTTTTAAGTAGTAAGCCTTCCAGGGGCCCTGGCTGTGTTCTGAAAACCAGGAGCCCCCCAAAACTCTGTATGGGGGGGGTGAGGCCCTGTGTGCTGTTTACACTTACTCTCACTGCACCCTTCATATTTAAAACGACAACCCTAACCAAGGGTCCAGAGGAGGCCTAGCTCTCTGACAGAGAAGGGATCAGTCAGCTGATCCAAGACGCAGCCTGCCAGATGCACAAAGCAAACACATGGCACACCAGCACGCTCTCTGCCCACCCCAACTCCTGCAGGGGTGGATGTAACAAAGGCAAGTAAAGGTTTGCAGACAGGAGCATGACTTAAGTAAACAGTGCCCTTTCAGTAGTTAATGCTGGTGCAATGCTTTGAACATGAACAGAAGAGCAGTGCTACTGCAATGCTAAACAATAGAACCTTGTGACTCCCATGCCAGACCTGGGACAATAACACAGATTGGCTGGCACATACCTCTCCATGGGCATCACAGGCTGTGTGCGTGTAGAAATAATCCTGATGTGTGCAAGGTGGACGAGGTTTGCACGAGCTGGAGCCTTGTTCTTTGTTGCAAAGGAAAAAGAAAAGATTGTGGTTAATGTGACACAATGACAGTGGGGCACCCCACTCAAGTCACATGTGCCAAGAGAGAATGAGTCTAGCTCCTCATCAGCATTCACATGGCCCTCCTGTGGAGCTGTGTCTACAGATTAGAAGCTGTTCACTGATTAACCCTTCAATAGTTTCTATTCCCCTCGAGGCTGCACTATGTAGGTTTTTCTATGTCAGGTCCTCTTGCTGGAGTAGCCTGGTGTGTTTCTCCCCATGTGCCCAGTGAGGCAGCGTAGGGGGCATCAGACAGGAGTAAGAGACTTTCCCAAGGTCACACAAGTGTCACTGGCCAGGTGGGAATTAATCCCAGCTCTGTCCCAGGCTCTGAACATTGTACGATACTCCTACAGTTTGCTCCACCACTGCCAGTTCTCCTGGACCATGTGTCAGACTCTGCTCTGGAGTGCCAGGGTGACTTACCTGCAGTTAGAGCAAGTCAGAGCCTGGCCCCACTTCAGGGTGAAAGTAACTTACATTTCTTACAGGTACTCCCAGCTTGCAATCCCGCCTTGCAGGAGGCTTAGGGCAGAGGGATGGGGGGTTATGATACCACAGTACCCGTATGAAATTGAAGTGTAGGGTGGAGTCTGGGGGGCTCAGGTCAGGGGGGGCTCAGATTAAGAGGCAGGGATGTGGGAGGATACAGGAGTCAGAGTTGGGGGGTGAGGAGAGGCTCAGGGCAGGAAATTGGGGTGTATGTGGCGGGGTGCAGAAGTAAGGGCTGATGGATAGGGTGCAAGGGCTTAGGGCAGGAATTGGGGGGGGTGAAGAGAGGAGTGCAGGAGTGCTGCAGCATCCCAGGCTTATGGTCTAGCACCCTGGGTCCTGACTGCCGGCCCCATGTGCCGGCCCGAGGCTTTGCTGCTGGGCCTGTGCCTGGAGTTCCAATTGCCACACTGCATACCTGGGACTCTGATGCTTGCCCCATGCCCCAGGGCTTTGCTCCCAGGCTCAACTTGGGGGGCAGGGTGGATGGGATAAGGCCCCTCCAGCACACCCTAGCTGGCACCTTTAACTTGCCTGGTTGCCTGCCACCAGTGTCGACCTGTAGGAAAGCCCTGGGAGCTGGTGAGAATCCAGCTGGGAGCATGCCGCACCTCCTCCTGCGGCAGAACACCTCAGTGCTGGCCGGCGGCTCCTTCCTGAAGCAGTGACCCGGAGCACACTGCCCAATTTTCACCTCTGCCCCACCTCCCTACAGGCCAGCCCAGCCAGTGCAATGCATTGCTTAGCGCACAGACCCTCATCACTGCTCCTGCCAGCACCCTCTCTCCCAGAAAGCAGGCAGCTGGCAACTAAGCTGAAGCCACAGGACAAACAAGCTGTTTCAGGTACTCCAGCTCTGACTGGCCCCAGTTGTGTGTGACAGGCAGCCCAGACAGCTCTTCTGTGGCCTGTTTCTCAAGCGAGTCAGCACATGACAGGGCTTGCTGGGACTATTAAGTTCTCATGGCCCATCCTGCCCCACTCCCGGAAGCCATGGGGAGGTTTACCGGACAAAGAGCTGCAGGCTTTAGCCCTAACCCTCAATGAGGTGACTGGGGGGACAAGGTGCCAACATGGGGCAGCCCACATCCTGCCCAGAGTTAAATGGCTCAGCAAAGCCTGTAGACATCTAGGATGGACACTAACATGTGCTTCCCTTAGAGAGTGCTGCTCTGAGGGAATGTCTACACTACAGCGTTATTTTGAAATATCTTATTTTGAAATAACGCTTCTACACACAAAATGCATTTCGAAATAGCACGTCCACACTGAGTGGACGCTGAATCGCATTTAAGACCATCTGGAACCAGGTCCGGCAGGGCATCAGGTCAGGAGTTACTTTGTGTGGCTGCTGCCTGAGGCTATCTGAGGCCTGTGCTTAAAGGGACTCCCCCCTCCCCCCGGACAGCCAGTTCTCAGGTTTCCCTGCTTGCTTGCCTACCTCCATGAGGGACAGCAAAGCATTTTGTCTCTGCGTGCTCTGGTTGCCCTCACTCGGGACACCTCAGCACTCTGCAACATGGAGCCAGAGCTGCCCCTAGGCACTGTGGTGCTTCTCATGGACGCGTTGCTGCAACCCTGGCTGCACTTTCTGCGGGCTGCCATCCAGGAAGTCCATCAGGGGGCTGTCAGTATCCAGGAGGCCTTGCAGGAGAGCTTCCACCCTGAGGAGCACTAAAAGCCTCCCTGGTCTGCCCCACTGGGGGCTTGTGCCTCATTCCTCCCTCATGTCCTTCCACTTACCCCTCCCTACCTAACTCCCCTTTCTGATGTCAACTAAAATACATGTATTTTCATGAACACAAACTCTCTTTATTGAACAAAACTGGGGGGGGGGGGGGGGAATGAAACTCTGGTGAGACTGGGGAAAGGAGGCGGGAGAGGAGAAGAGAGGGTGGGAGAGGGGAGGGGGAAACCTGGGAGGAGGGAGCTGGGAGGGGGAAGCAAGGGGAAGAAGGGGGAGGGGAAGCTCAGGGCTCAGGGTTGGGGGTCTCGCCAGACCAGCTTGATTTTCATGCAAACCTGCTCCTGGGTTCACATGTGGCCTTTGGTGGCCAGGCTGGCAGCTATCCTGCCACAGATGGCTGCGTTCCTCCGTCTAGTGTGGAGATCATGGACGTTGGGGGCATCCCCCCCAAACCTGAATAAGGTCCATGATCTCCACCCTGGACCAGGAAGGCGTCCGCCTTCTCCAGGCCCTGGCAGGCTCCTGGGAGCTGGCAGACTGCTCCTGGGGAGCGGTGGAGGGCTGGCTGCCAGTGGCTTGCTGGCTCATGTTTTGGGGCCACTGGGTCAGGGGCAGTGACTGCTGGTTCTCAGCTGGCAGGCTTGGAGCTGGCACAGGCACTGTGGCCAGAGTCTACCCCTTTAAGGGCTCTGGGGAGGGGGGAGGGAAAGGAGTGTTCTTGGTTGAGGCTGGAGTGGCCACCAGGGCACCCTGGAAAGGCTGGAGGCCCCCTATTTCGAAATAAGTGTCTACACAGCACTTATTTCAAAATAGCTATTTCGAACTTGGCTTTATTCCTTGTGGAATGAGGTTTACCAAATTCGAAATAAACGCTCCGCTATTTCGAATTAATTTTGAAATAGCGGTTTGGCTGTGTAGATGCTAGGGAAGTTATTTCGAAATAATGGCTGTTATTTCGCTTTGCTGTGTAGACATACCCTGAGAGCATGGGCTTCCTGGCACATAACGAATGGCCAATGGGTAACAGACCTGAGACACTGCTGGAGGGAGCTGCTGTCTCCTGTAAAATAATGTTTCTGAAACAAAGCCAGCCATGTGTTCACCCCCTGGACCAGCTTAAGGCCTCAGCACATTGTCCAAGACACCTGGGTTCCATTCCTGGGTCTGCCACTGCACTGCTACATGACCGTGAGCAGGTCATGTCGCTATGCTGATACTGATACTGACTTCCTTTGTGAAGCGCTACAAGAGCTAAGGATGGAATTGCGGTTGTGACTTCTTGGAGAGGTGACATTTCCTGGGCCTGCTTTCATGTTGAGGCTCAATCCTGATATTAAGGGACACTCCAGGGAAGTTTGCATGCTTTCAAATTACCTGCTGTGCCACATTCTCCAGAGTCTGGATTTTCTGAGAAATGCACCATTCCACTACAGGAATGTTGTAACACAATAGCCCCCCTTCACATCAGGCCTGAAAAACTTGAACGTTTAGGACTCCTGGCTCCGGGGCAGAAGGGACAAACTGTTTTCAAGCAAACAAAAGAAAGCTGGGGAGGAAGGGGGGGGATTTTAAACACATGATCAGAGTTTTCTTTTGTAAAACCTGACCTGCCCCTGTCCCCCACCTGGTTTTGACCTAGGCCCTCTTTATCTCACACTCGCCCCATAGTCTGGGAGAAAGACACCAGAGGTTCAGTCCCATCTCTCTGTCCAGGGCTTGTGGACACCTCTGGTGATACTGATGTGCAAACAAGCAGGAAAAACAAAGCAACCATCTTCACCCTTCATTCCAACAGCAATGGTTGGTGAGGAGGACAGCAAAGCCCAAGGCAGAGCCCAAGTCCATGTCAGGCTCATGGACTGACATGAGAGACACAGAAGTGAGGCAGATGCAGCCAGGTAATGCTACAGGTGGGTAGGGAACAGGAGGTGCAGTCAGAGATACACCGATGGCCATGCTTGGCCTGTGCCAGGCCCTCCCAATGAGCCATACTTCACATCCTGCTGCTTGAAGAGGGTTCGGTGAGACCAGCACTGTGGGTTACAGCAGAAAGTCCTGGATTGCCTGGCACAGCAGCTGTGTGCGCCAGTGCAGGCATGGGAACGCAAAGTCCATTACCTGAGTAGGTATCTGGCTCACATGGCTGGCAGGAGGTGGCACCCTTGCCAGAGTAGGAGTTGGCTGGGCACAGCTGGCAGAAGGACGATCCCGAGGTAGTGGTGTAGGTGCCCGCTTTGCAGGGGAAGCATTCTGAAGTGTAGGCCACGCCTGGGAGAGAAAGAAGGACACAAACTCAGTTCCGATTGTCACTGGCTGGGAGCAGCTGGTGCAATCAAGCAGGAGAGTGTGGCCCTGCTGTACCTGTGATGCCAATATTCCGCACCAACACAGGCTTAGGGACTTTGGACCACACGGAGAAGGCTGTGGTTCTCCAGTACAGCACATTGTTGCCACGACCCAGTTCCACCTACAAGATTAAACAGAACCCCCTAAAGGTAGGTCAAATCCTGGCACGAAATGGGATGTTGCTATGTCTGGTTCTTTTGCTCCAGCAAACTCAGTGCAAGGTCCAAAGAGGTGCAGGTGGACACAGGCTGGAGTGAGGCCCTGTGGTTAGAGCAGGGACCCAGTTCTGATATCACCTGGTTTCAAACTGTGTCAGCTCCCCTGAGCACAGCCTGGGCAAGGACAGCCTAGCTGTCCTGCACTCAGCAATAGATCTCATGTCATCCTGGGCCTTAGAACCAGCTGTGCTAATGGAGGGAGTGCTGGCTGGGACAGTGGGGATTTTCTAACATGACAAGTCACTCTGGGGGGCTGAGAGTGGAACCACAGCAGCTACTGGCTGAATTTTAACTGATCACCCCCAGGGACAGCAGGGAAGCACCTTCGTTTAATACCCTGGCTGCAGGACAGCTCCTCCAGCAGCCCTGGGACACACACTTAGTCCTGGCTGTGAGCGCAGATGCTGGTGTGAGTTTCTGGAGCCTGCTATGCCCCCTGCTGAGCTGTGCTGGGTTGGGGAGATGGAAAATCTCATAGCTGGCTCCTACTTACACTGTGGAACTCCCATCCTTTCTCCGTGGTTCTCATCCACCGTGACTCCTCCACAGTCGGCTGGCACTGATCGTTCTGCACCTAAGGCACATGGAACTCTGGCACTCTGGCGGGGTTCTTTAGTGCAGTTTCTCATACCACCGACTGTTTTCGAAAGAACCCTTCCATTGCCCTCCCAGCCCCGCTGCCACAGAACAACGCCCTCAAACTGGGCTCTTTGAGATGGGCAACATGCATGACCCAAGAGCTCCTGGCTGGCATCATGTGAAGGACTGGCATCAACTGTAGGGATGACCCAGAGAGACTACATGTCCCAGCATTGCAGTGCTCCACCTCAGCAGCTTGAGATGGAGCACTGCATGCTGGGACTGAGCAGCCCAGCCACACTTTAGCCATCCCACCCTCTGGGACAATGCAAGCAGGTGGCTCTCCAACAGCTCCATGGAGCTGGGCACCAAGAGAATCCTGAACCACATCCTGCTGAACTAGAGGGGTGGGCAGGGATCCCTTAAGGCATGTACCTTTTGGGGCTTGGAAAGCCGTTGGACTTTAAAATCAATTTCCCTAGAAGGCTGGTGAAGCACTGGGATGGGTTCTCTAGGGAGGGGATGGAATCTCCATCCCTAGAGGTTTTTAAGCCCCAGCTTGACAGAGCCCTGGCTGGGATGATTTAGTTGGGGTTGGTCCTGCTTTTAGCAGGGGGTTGAACTCAATGGCCTCCTGAGGTCTCTTCCAACCCTGTGGTTCTATGACTGTCCCCTCTTGTGATGTCAGGAGCTTGGCCCAGCCATGGCTGGTCCAGCTGGGTCCTTTCACTCAGACAGTGGAGGCTCCCGTTTGGGCCTCAGGTTCAATCCCTGCTGAGCCTCCCAGGGTGAGCATCAGAACAGACCATGGAGACTCTGGTGAGGGAGCGTGACATGGAGAGGAGCAACCCAGGAGACATACAAAGAACTCAAAGACGATGCTGCTGTCTGGGTAGATGTACTCGAAGGAAACGGTGCCAGACTGCTTCAGGCTGACAGCGTACATCAGGGTGGCTGTGCACTCGTCGGTGTTGGAGGCCACGTAGTCTCCTAGGGGCACCCAGGTTGAACTGGAACAGTGAGACAGGGACGGCAGTGAGCAGAGTTCCAGGACCAGACGCTGCTCAGGGAAGGGAGAGCTACAAGCACAAAGTGAGGATCAGCAATGTTCACAGGGGGGCAGTCCAAGGCCCAAGGATGAGAGATTCCCAACCTGCTCTGGTGGAGCACACAGGCCAAACTGTGCCCTCAGCTAAGCCAATGGCATCACCAGAGGTTTGCAGATGTGCTCAGAACAGCCCCACGCTGAGCATGGTGATGGAGACAGCAGTGCCTAAAGTGTCCCCCCACTCCAGCCTTTCCATTGCCAGCAAGTCACACCAGCCCCATTGCTGGTAACTGCTCCAAGCCAAACAGGGGGATCCAACTCAAGTGGAAAGACAGGGGACGAGGCTATGCAGTGCTGCATCAGCTGGAAGTGGGATCAATATCTGAAATGATGCTAGAAGTGGGTTACACTTGCAAGTTGCATAAGCACTCTCGCGAGTACCATGTCACAGTCTGCCAGAGAGAGTCACTCACAAAGATGGTGAGAGGGAGGAGACCTAAAACTTACCTGAGCCCTGTCTACAGTCAGAATTGCCCTGGTTTAACTTCACTAAAGGCATGATACTGAGCTGCTTCTGTGATGCTCTTAATTCAATTTAAACCAGGTTTACGTCAATTCATTGCCAAATTAAGCTAATTCAATATAAGACTGGCTTAAATTGGATTAAGAGCATCCACACTATATTTCACACTGCTTTAAAAACAAATGAAGCTGAATATAGACCCATATCAGAGCCCTGAAGAGTCCAATGTTTTCAATCCCCCTTGTAAACCACTCACAGAGCATTAGATACAGGATGTTATAATTACATCACCTACTTTCCGTGACACAATTCCCTCACTGCTGTGTGCCTCAGAAGTAAACTCACAGGGCCTAATTCCCTCTCCCCTGTGTAAATCAGAAGTAGCGCCACTGTTAGTGGAGAGACACGTGTGTGTGAGGGGCAAGCAAGAACATAACCACCCTGGTTCATCCCATTCTCGCCCAAGCCTTGTTTCACTGACTGCAACCAGAGGGCAGAGCTCCTGGAGGCCAGGCTCTCCAGCAAAGGCCACAGATGTTGGCTACAGCCTGGGACTCCGTGGGATGCAGCAGCACTCAACTCACGTGGTGCAGTTCTCTGCTGACTCAGAGAAGCTGTTGTCAATCTCCAGGTTGGTTGCAATGCTGGCAAAGCCATGGGGCAGCTCATCCCACTCATCGAAGCGGATGCCGGTGCCCAGGGAATACCTGCCTTCGGCACATGGCTTGCATGACTGGTCCTTCATGTCGAGGAACTGTCCCGCTTTGCAGGAGAAAGCTGTAACAGAGAACCCTCGAGAGAGATCAGAGGTAAAGGGGCACAGGGAACTAAATTTAGCCCATGATCCCCTGCATTTGCATTGCAAACAGCATGGGACTGTAGTGTTGTGATTCTCATTTGACAGGATGGGGGAGCTATACAGCTTGCTAACTGCTGGTTAGAACACTGACCATACAGCTGGAGCAGTCGCCTGTCACAGAGGATACCTGCCAAGCAGGCATTCAGCCACCCAAAGAATCCTAGTGACACCTGGGCTTGTGCCCTCCAGAAAAGCCAAAAGTAACCGAGACAGGAGCGTGTATAAGAACAAATTAACAGACACTGCTTTCCTCGTTGCCATAACCTGGGGGACAAACACAGACCCATGGATCCAATCCCTGTGGACCTGACATAACCAGGCAGAGGAACCAAACTGACCTGTATCACACAGGCTGGAGAATCCCGCCCAGGACAAAGGTTTGAGTGGCTAAGTCCTTTGGCATGGGAAAGACAGGTCTGTATATGGACACAGGCAGGCTGGTATGTGGACTGTCATGTACTAGTCGTTTCATTTGCAAGTTAGTAGATGCTCTCCTGTAAGGCCAGTCTAGCAGCACTTCCATATAAAGCTACATGAGATGGTTCTGTTCTTGGTGTGCCCTCACTGAGCATACTCCTGCAGTCTGGGCTCAGACACAGACAGAATCTATTTTCTTTTGTGTGCATTCAGATGTTGCTAAAATCTCAGTATTCTTTCACCTGCCCCAAAAGGGAACTTTTCTTGGGATCCTGGGGGATTTTTTTCCCTTGGGGACCAACATTTTGCCCAAAATGCTCATGAGAGCACAGCACTGTCCAGTTTACACCTGCACTTCTGTCCCTGTGCAGCCTCCAACTCAACCCAACCCAGAGCAGGATCCCAGCCTCCATGGCTCCCAGCCCCTCCTTGAGCATCCTTCATGCTTCTCTTCGCTCTCTGGGCCTCCTTTACCTGATGCTTAGCATTGGGATGGATCTGAAGTCACACCATCAAAAACCAGTGGCAGTAATGTCTGAGCGAAGCCCAGGTAATGGAGTTACTCCCATTTGCCACAGAGTAACAGAGCAGAATCCAGCCTTTAGTCATTAATTTAAGTTTTATTGAGTAAAAAACCAGAAACTGGTGACACTATGCAAAGGAGTGATTTACAAAATTAAAATGAAATTGGGCATTGGAGGGTACAGGGAGAGAGAAAAAACAACACTTTTTAAAAGTAATTGTGCAGCCAGACTCTTGCATTTCCTTTTGAATTGCATGGCCATTCCCCTGGCTTTCAGGGCTAGCTAACCCCTCCACAGTCCCACGCATCTCAGCTCAGGGCATATTGAAAACCAGAATTGGTGGGGAAAGTTCAGAATTTTTCATCCCCCGGTCTTTGATTTGTGCTGAACTTCCCTCTCGTCCCAGTGCTAGGGGCATCTTTTGACAGTCACAAGTTTGTACAGGCTGGAGGGACAGCAGAACTTGGTCCAAAGACACTAGATGAAAAGGTCTGCCACCTGCTGAAAGGGCTACGTGATTAGCAGAGATATACCCTGGACTAAGCAGCAGCCCCCTAGGTGAGTCACAGCACTTCTGACTGCATAATTGGATCCAGCTGTCAAACTGGCAGTGCACTTTAAAGGGCTCCCCTGCTGCAGTCCTGTCCTCCTAGTCTCCCCCATGAAGTCTTGGTTAATGAGTGACTGTTGTTATCATGCAGACAGGTTCTGTTGGTCCCTTTCAGGGAGCTGTATCATTCTGTACTTTATGAAATGTTGTCCTTCTCTGGAGCCTCTATTACACAAAGCACTGCATGGAAAAATACACAAGCCCCAGATATACAGGATCCGAGTCTGCTCTTGCTCACACTGGCACTATCTTTATTTAGTTACACTGACCTCAATGGAGTTACTCCTGATTTACTCTGAGGAGGGGAAACGGGCCTAATATGTGCTGGCCTGCTGCTCAGGAAAAGAGCGGCAAAGCTTCCCCCCAGTTTCATGGGGAGCAGGGGCAGGCCTGGGTAGGATTTTTTGGAAGCCAGTGGTACAGAAGAGATGTGAGAGGTGCAGCCTACCCCAGTCATCATCCATGCAGACAGTACAAGTCAGCTGGGCAGCCACAGGAAGCAGCTGTGAAAGTAACTTACAGCATTCTGTGCCCTTGATGGGGTCTGGCAGGCCTGTGCAGAGTCCTGGGGTGTGCGGCACAGCTACTCTCCACCGCGAGCCAAGGCTGTCACAAGCCGTGTATTCGTAGTGGTATTCAGACTGGAAGAGAAAGTGCAGAGGTGAGCTACAGCGAGACTTGCACAGCACGAGATGCATGCAAGATTGGTCTGACTCTTCTTGGTGACACTGCTGAGCCCCA
Organism: Pelochelys cantorii; assembly: GCA_032595735.1. Taxonomy (NCBI): domain Eukaryota; kingdom Metazoa; phylum Chordata; order Testudines; family Trionychidae; genus Pelochelys; species Pelochelys cantorii. The sequence continues at coordinate 16,947,367 of CM064353.1, forward strand.
GGGCCACATGGCCTCACAGACACTGCACATGCACCTGTGCCAGGCTGATTCCAGGAGCTGCCCTGACATAGCAGAGTTACACCCTGTTACACTACAAAGGAGTCAAGCTGATGGAGTCTCACCATCACAGGATCAGAAGCTGGTCCACACATGCACAAAGACGCCTTTCATACCCTGCACCCCCACTTGGCTGTAGCTGGGAACCATGCGCCAAGAGGAGTTTCCATTGCCATCATGCTGGCAGGGGTTGGTGAACAGCCAGGGCTGTTTAACCCAGTGGCTTCCATGGAGCCATTCCCAGAGTACACCAGCCCCTTGGGACAAATTTCTCCAGGAATCTAGGGGCTTGAAGGTGCATACAGACATCTAGTGGGGTTGCAGAGTGCCCAGGAGAGTTGACTTTCCACTGGAGATTGGGACCTAACCCACTCAGATGCTTTCGCAAAACCTCCAGGTGCCACCTTCCTCTTCAGATGTCAGGCTGGTCAGTGCCTGCACACACGCAGAACCATGGGCCCCCCATCCTCCCACTTACCGCAAAGGCCGATGGAGTTACAAGGGGGCAGAAAGAAGAACTGAGCCATACCTGCAACAATGCTGCCCAATAATGTTAGTCCCCAGCCACTTCTCTGAGCTGCTGGATGGGAGAGCTCAGAGAATTTATATCAGTGTTTCCCCAGGACAGACAGCTGTTCCTGTTGTCAATGTTTCTGGTCTATCCAGTGCCATAATGTCATGTCCCCTTCCCTGTGCTTCCATGACATGGACATGTGTTAATTACACCGTTGCTGACTGTACCCTAGTCTGACCCGTGATTATCTATGCCTTCTTTGTTCCTGCCGTGACCTGGCACATGGCCACCACTGGGATCACGTGTTGAACAAGACCTGTATTTTCAGGGGCTGAGTCCAGGGAAACACAGTGCTCTAGCTCCTCTCTCAGGCCCAGCCTGCACAGAGGGTGTGAGCAGGAGAACCACTGCAGCAACAAAGGACAGGATGCTGCAGGGGAACAAATGTAGATGAAGGAGGATAAGCACAAGGGATCCAGTGGAACAGTTTCCAAGGGACCCCACATTTCAGATGCACAGAACGTGGCTGCCAGCTGAACCCTTCTGATGGCCATGCCTTGCCCTCTGCCCCACATCTGCAGCTCCCGTCGAGGTCAGCAAGAACACATTTGCCTTATTGGCCAGCAGGATTCATGAACCACTTTCCTCAGCACTAAAAGACAGCTACCTCTGGGCCCAATCTTGGCAGGTCTTTATCAGGACCAGAAAGCAGGCTGCACCTGCCCAGCTGAAGCTGCAGTTCAGGGATTCCAGGCTGGACATCTGGTGAAGAGATGATGCCATCTTTACCCACCCCCTCATCAGGTGTTGGCACTCAGTCTAAGCTCACGGACCACATGGCTAGCAGCATGTGCTGAGCCTGCCAACACCACTTGGGAGTGCCTTGGAGGGTGCTGGCCCAGCCCGGTCCGGTCCAGTCCAGCCCAGCCCAGCCCAGCTGGAAGCAGAGAAGCTAATGACCCATTTTCAAGCCAAGTGCCTTTTCTGGTTATATTCAGAGCCCATTTCCCCTGGTACTTATACTGCTTTTGTACTATTGGGGCACTATTGACCTCATTATAGTCTCTGCTAATTGCTGCTGGGGTCAAAGGAGACCCAGACCCCACATGCAGACCAGCAACAAACACAACCTAGCTCTTATAGCACTCTCCAGATCCCACACTATTCACCACAGGGATCAATGCAAATGGGGAACAGGCACAGATGTGACTTGCATGGCCACCACCAAGGCCAGTGGCAAGCTTGGGAATAGTTCTAGGGCCATGATTCCACCCATTTGACCACAGCTGTGCAAAATATGGCCACGGGATCCAGACTGCAGCCCACCCTGCTGGGACTCTAGGCGTACAGCTGCTGTGGGTTTAAAGCACAGTCTGGTGGCTCTCTGCTCTGGCGGAAGGGGGAGACTTTGTGTGATCTTCCCACCCCCAGCCAAATCCTCAGCTCCTATTGGCCAGAAACAACTGGCCAATAGGAATTGACCCCAGCCAATCTCTCAGCCAATCTTTCTTTGGACAACTGAGAGACGCTAGCAGATCGCAGGCCCTGGTTCTCATGGGCGACTTTAATCACCCTGACATCTGTTGGGAGACCAATACACCAGTACACAGACAATCCAGGAAGTTTTTGGAGAATGTTGGGGATAACATCTTGGTACAAGTGCTGAAGGAACCAACCAGGGGCCGTGCGCAGCTTGACCGGCTGCTCACAAACAGGGAGGTCGGGGAAGTAGAGGTGGGCAACAATCTGGGAAGCAGCAATCATGAGATGGTAGATTTCAGGATCCTGACCAAAGGAAGAAAGGAGAGTAGCAAAATACACATCCTGGACTTCAGAAAAGCAGACTTTGACTCCCTCAGAGAACTGATGGGCAGGATTCCCTGGGATGCTTACATGAAGGGGAAAGGAGTCCAGGAGAGCTGGCAGTATTTTAAAGAAGCCTTATTAAAGGCACAAGAAGAAACCATCCCGATGCGCAGCAAGAAAAGCAAATATGGTAGGCGACCAGATTGGCTTACCGGGGACATCCATGGTGAGCTTGAACACAAAAAGGAAGCTTACAAGAAGTGGAAACTTGGACAGATGACTAGGGAGGAGTATAAATATATTGCTCGAGAATGCAGGGGGGGCAAAAAGCGAAGGAAGGCAAAAGCGCAATTGGAATTGCAGCTGGCAAGGGATGTGAAGGGTAACAAGAAGGGTTTCTACAGGCATGTTAGCAATAAGAGGGTGATCAGAGAGAGTGTGGGGCCCTTCCTGGATGAGGGAGGTAACCTAGTGACAGATGACGTGGGAAAAGCTTAAGTACTCAATGCTTTCTTTGCCTCTGTCTTCACGGACAAGGTCAGCTCCCAGACAAATGCACTAGGCAACACAGTATGGTAAGGAGGTGGACAGCCCTTGGTGGGGAAAGAACAAGTTAGGAACTAACTCAACATACACAAATCCATGGGCCCTGATTTAATGCATCCGGGATACTGAGGGAGTTGGCAAATGTCATTGAGGAGCCTTTGGCCATTATCTTTGAAAAGTTGTGGAGATCGGGAGAGATCCCGGATGATTGGAAAAAGGCAAATGTAGTGCCCATCTTTAAAAAAAGGGAAGAAGGACAATCCAGGGAATTACAGACCAGTCAGCCTTAGCTCAGTCCCCGAAAAAAATATGGAGGGATCCTCAAGGAATCCATTTTGAAGCACTTGGAAGAGGGGAAAGTGATCAGGAATAGTCAACATGGATTCACGAAGGGCAAGTTGTGCCTGACCAATCTGATTAGCTTCTATAATGAGGTAACTGGCTCTGTGGATATGGGAAAGTCAGTGGATGTGATATACCTTGACTTTAGCAAAGCTTTTGATACGGTCACCTACAATATTATTGCCAGCAAGTTAAAGGAATATGGATTGGATAAATGGACTGTAAGATAGATAGAAAGCTGGCTCGACTGTTGGGCCCAACGGGTAGTGATCAACGGCTCGATGTCAGGTTGGAGGTCAGTTTCTAGTGGAGCGCCCCAAGGATCTGTTCTTGGACCGGCCTTGTTCAACATCTTTATTAATGACCTGGATGAGGGGATGGATTGCACCCTCAGCAAGTTCACAGATTGACACTAAGCTAGGGGAAGAGGTAGATACGCTGGGCAAGGATAGGATCCAGAGTGACCTGGACAGATTAGAAGATTGGGCCAAAAGAAATCTGATGAGGTTCAACAAGGACAAATATGGAGTCCTGCACTTGGGACGGAAGAATCCCAAGCATTGTTACAGGCTGGTGACTGAATGGCTAAGTAGCAGCGCTGCAGAAAAGGACCTGGGGATTACAGTGGATGAGAAGCTGGATATGAGTCAACAGTGAGTCCTTGTAGCCAAGAAGGCGAATGGCATATTAGGTTGCATTAGGAGGGGCACTGCCAGCAGATCCAGAGATGTCATTATTCCTCTTTATTCGGCTCTGGTGAGGCCACATCTGGAATATTGTGTCCAGTTCTGGGTCCCCCACTACAGAAAGGATGTGGACGCATTGGAGAGGGTCCAGTGAGGGCAACCAAAATGATTAGGGGTCTGGAGCGCATGACCTATGAGGAGAGACTGAGGGATTTGGGTTTGTTTAGTCTGCAGAAGAGTGAGGGGGAATTTGATAGCAGCCTTCAATTTCCTGAAGGGAGGTTCCAAACAGGATGGAGAGAGGCTGTTCACAGTAGTGACAAATGGTAGAACAAGGAGCAATGGTCTCAAGATACAGTGGGAGCGGTCTAGGTTGGATATTAGGAAAAACTATTTCCCTAGGTGGGTGGAGAAGCACTGGAATGGGTTCCCTAGGGAGGGAGTGGAATCTCCATCCCTAGAAGTGTTTAAGTCTCGGCTTGACAAAGCCCTGGCTGGGATGATTTAGTTGGGATTGGTCCTGCCTTGGGCAGGAGGCTGGACCTGATGACTCCTAAGGTCTCTTCCAGGTCTATGATTTAGCTCCTATTGGCTGGAAGTATCCAGCCCATAGGAGATGAGCGATTGGCCTGGGGGATGGGGGTGCAAGCCTCTTCCCCCTCCCGCGGCCGAGAGCCACATGAAAAGAATAGCTTGCAGTTCTAAGTGATCTGGGGCTGCAGCAGGCAGGGAGCCCAGCTTGCCTTGGGGGTGTTGGCCAGGAGGCGCTTAGGTAAGCGCCTCCCAGCCAGAGACACCTGCCTCTGGCACCCCTTTCCTTCCCACAGCCCAACTCCCTCCCCCAGGTCACCATCCAAACCCTCTGCATGCCCCTGCCCCAAGTCACAACTCCCTCCCAGGCCCTGCATATCTCCCTCAGGCCAGAATCTTCTCCTGCACCCAAACATCCTTCCAGACCCTGCACCCCAATCCCCATACCCAGGTCACAACCCCCTCCTTCACCAAAACTCCCTCTCAGGCCTCACACTTGCAGGCCTCTCTCCTGCATCCCCAGTCCCTTATCCCGTGCACCCTTCTGTACCCAGCCTCCATCCTAGACCCCGCACCTCCAACACAGAAAAGTGTGGCCCTTGACCACTTTCCAAAAACTTGCAGTGGCCTCCCCCCAAAATGTATTGCATTAGACCATTCTGTATTTCACCACTTGCTCCTGCCCCAAGTCCTGCTATCCTGTGGGGGGATTCCACTCCTCATCAGCATTGACCCAGGCTCTAGGCAGGCTGCTGGGGAACGCACAAGGCTTTTATCTCGGTTTTGTTTGTTTGCGGAGAAAACTTTTCCCCTTGAACAGTATCTGAACTAAAGCTGGCTCCAAGTACAGCTGAAGGAGAGGTCACTCAGAGCAGGGTAGGGCCAAGGCAGGCAGCAGGGGAGAGAAAAGTCTGGGGTGGGAGGGGGTGGGGGGAAGGGGAATAAGGAGGCTGGATGCACAAAGTGAAAAGGCAACTTCACAGGTTTGGTCCAGGCCCCACAGTATTTATCTTGGTTTACTACAGTGGTCAGCACTGCAGCATGCAGGTTACCTCACAAGTGTTCATCTTCACTATCCCTGAGGCAGCAGACATCAATATCCTCAGGTTACAGATGGGGAAACTGAGGCACAGGGCATAGAAGTGACTGGCCCAAGGTCTCCCAGCAGGCCAGTGGCAGAGCTAGGAATAGCCCCCAGCTCTCCTGAACCCCAGTTGGATGCTGTCACGTCCATCTGCTTGCAACACAGGGCTGCTCCCGTCACACTGCCCTTCCCCCATGGAAGGGCAAGGCTCCTTGCAGGTAGTGTGATTGTAGTACAAAGGAGCTGATCATAACCCACTGGTAATGTAATTGCAGGTGTAAGTTACACAACAGGCGTAAGCCAGGGGATGTTAGGTTGAGCTGCCTACACTCCCCTCCCCTCTATTTTCCTCCTGCCCTTGACACAGGGGTGTGATGCTCCCTTTGTGCACACACTGCATGCCAAATCAGTGCAAGAGGTCCTAATTTACCACCCTCTTCCTCTTTGAGCAGGTCTCCCTCCAGTCCACCTGCCCACTCTTGCTGCAATCAGTGTGCTGGGGAGAATTTGTCCCATCCGACCCACTTGCTCCATACCCATAAGCAGCTAAACAAAAGATGCTTCAGATGTCCATTAGTGTGGCGGCGCATCGGGGTTCCCATGCCTCCTGCATCCCCGTAATGGCACGAACAGACTCCACCAGCCAGTAGAATAGAGGGAGTTTATTGCTTCTCCAGGATACAGCACAGCATAGATGTAATCTGGTTACAGGGCCAGGCCTAGGATGCCTCAGCCCCCCCTTGAGAGGGGAGACTGGGCCCCTAAATCCCAGCCCGTTGCTTAGGCTGCTTCCTCCATGATACCAGACAGAAACTTCAAAACTCTCTTCCAGCCCTGCCCCCCAGCCAGGTGCTGGTCTCCGCCCTCCTTCCTTTGTCTCCCTCCCTGGGAGGCTGAGTCTGGGTAAATACACATTTGGGAGAGTCAGTGAGAATCTCCCATCACGGCGCAAGGGGACCCCAGGTCACAGAGCAGACAGCACCCCCACTACGTCACACCGACCCACTTGCTCCATACCCATAAGTAGCTAAACAAAAGATGCTTGAGATGTCCATTCTGGTCAATCCTGCAGGGCAGGTGACAAAGGGGAGACAAACAGACTAGAGGTTTGTTTGTTGTTTCTTTATGTTGCATAAAAAGGGCTGCAGAGGGCTGCCCCCATTGCTTGGTTTGTTTGTTTTTAAATTAGAAATTCAGGGCTTGTCTACCCTGAAGTGTGTCCAGGCTACTGTAGAAGAGGTGGGGTCATGTACTGCAAAACTGCAGCCAGGGAGATGGATCACGGAGCTAGGAAGCAATTTGTACCTAGTCTCTTTAAAGCTTGGTTATTTTCAAAACCAATTCAACCCTCACTTGCCGGACAGGCCCTGAGGAGAAAAGGATCCTTAGTAACAGTTCAGAACGCAGAGGCTGACAATGCTCCCATCTTTGAGATCCTGCTAACAGGGCTTCTGACAAAGCTAGGGAAGAGCAGAATTGATGCTTGATGTCTGTCTATGGTATGTAGCTGGATCTGAGTCCTTCAGAGACATCCTGTGTGCCAGGGCTGTGTTGTGAGCCCCAGTGTGGGACGATCAACATTGCAGCTCAGAGGCAGCCTAGCTGTTCAGGAACACAGACAGACTACTGTATGGGTGAAGACACAAGTGGGCCCCCAAGCTCAGCTCCAGGGTGACCTTGCTCAGATCCCTGCTGCAGCGTAGCCATACCCAGTGCTGTATCCAAGGTTACACTGAAGTCTCTAGGGGAGCGGGGACATGAAGCCAGATCGCCAAAGTGTCAGGCTAACTGGACTACCCCTGTTTCCATGCTTCTGACACCCCTCCATCCCACTTCAGTGCAAGTTGGGGCATGAGATAGGCCATGTGCACATTGAACCCCTCCACTCCAGTATTATAGGTGAACAGCTTGCCTGGCCAGACACACAATGATACGTTCAGGGCCCCTCTGAGGCACTACAGCGACCAGCCCCATGTGTTACACACACTGTCAAATTCACCTCCAGACCCCTACTGAGCAAACAGAGCAAGCTACGAAGGCTGTGCTAGCCAGCAAAGCACCACTGCCCACTTGTCAGCATGGCACACTGGGATTAGCTGTGTGACTCATCATGCTCCAAGCAAAGTGGCTGGCACCACATGAATGTGGCATTGGAGCTGCCCAACACAGAAAGGTCCCCAAGTTGCAGCCTGCCTCATTGCAGGTATGTTCTCTGCCATTGGCAGAGGTGGCAGAAACAGCCGCAATAATTAGGATCCACTTACTGTAAAATGAGATCAGCCAGGCAGGCTGGCTGGAGCAAGCTCTTGCAATGACCACACTGGCAGAGAAAGCACCCACACCCTTTGACTGGGAGCACTGGTGTGAAAGAAGACAGTGCTTTCTAAAGTGCTGGCATCAAATCTAAAGTATGAGAGGGCTGCACAGAAAGGGCCTCACCCCACCTGCCTCATGGGAATTCCCAGTAAATCCATTCCACTCAATAGAATTACAGGTATTAAAAAGCAAACCACTGTTGAGAGAGCAGGATCAGACCCATTAATTTGACTGGCAAGTTTGTCAGATGCTGGCTAGCTTATTACAGTGGTACCTAACTCCAGCCCCCCACAGCCTGGGCTCAGAGAGAGAAGAAAGGGGTAGGTCCCTTTCCAAGCCTCATCCCCTGCCCTGGCAACAGAAGGCCAGAATTTTCAAAGGGAACAGCAGCCACAATCCAGGCCAATCTTGCAGAGCCCAGCAGGCACGGGTGCTGACCATAATTCCCACTAAGGTGCGCGCCTGCTCTGCCGCAAACAAAAAAAATTCTTCTACCTCCCACTTCCTCTGGAGAGCTGCAGGTGGCTGCTTGGCAGGTGGAGCCAGCTGAGACGGCATGGTGAGGGAACCACTGGGGCCTGCTCCGGTGCCAGGGCTGCCATGTGGCGAGTGGGCAAGGGGAGACAGGGCCTGTTCTGGCAGCTGGAGCTGGGGACAGGACATACCACATGGTGGGGCAGGGGGAGGTAGGGGTTGCTCTGGCGGTCAGGAATGGAACATGCTGTATGGCAGGGGTGGGGAGATTTCTGCTCTGGCGGCCGGGAGGGAATGTGCATTAATAAATTGGGTGCCATGGTGCACACATCCAAATCAGCGCACATGACCTCAATATTGGTGCACAAGACAAAACTCACTCCACTCATGGTTGGAATATCTTAGAGGGAATACTGGTGCTGACTGACCCCGTTTGAAAAGTCAGTTCCTTTGGGTGCTCTGGGAGCAGAGCTTTAGTGTGCCAATGGGAGCAGATGCAATCTGGCCCATGCAGCTCACCATAAAGATGCTGTGCAGGAGTGCCACCACCCCTTCTCCAGGCTTGGCACTGGAGAAAGCCATGCAGAGGCTGTACGCAGGGGCTCGCTAGATATTACCTTACCGGCCTGAAAGTTCACACTGTTCTCATTTCACCAACACCCCGCTTGGGGCTCTGCAGTAGAACGCGCTTTACGGATGGTGTATCAGGTGCTTGGCTACCTGACTGCATGGATAATTTCAACCTACTCAGGCAGCTGCTCTCATGCCACAGTCAGACAACGCTGCTGGGACTATTTTGCCAACTTAAAGTGCATGAGTCCCCTGCTAAGGGGGTGTCCCTGGCCAGAGTCATCTGACTGAAGCCATCCAACTGAGCCATGCTGACCAGGAACCAGAGAGACGGGCCTCAGTAGCCATGGGTTCTTCACAGATAACTCTAGCAGAGCAGCGCATTCAGCTGCACATTGAGCTTTGTCAGTGTGGGGCATGATGATGGGTTTAGGGGGGTCTCCCATACACTGGGATCCTGGAATACAGTTGGGCCTTAGAGCCCATTGTTTCAGAAATTTCATTTCAGAGATTCCAGGGCCAGAAGAGACCAGTGTGCTCATGTAGTCTGACTCCTGCATAGCCCAGACCAGGGAGCTGCCTCCAACCATTCCTAGAGCAGAGCCCATCAGGATGTAAAGTGTCAATGATGGAGAATCCCACATGACCCCTGGTAAATTGCTCCAAAAGCTAATGAGGAGTTCTGCTAGGAACATACATCTCATTTCTAGTCTGAATGTGTCTAGCTTCACCTCCCAGCTACTGGGTCCTGTTCTATCTTTCCTGTCAGAGCAAGCAACCCATTACCAAATATGCAGATACTTATCAGCTGATCCAGTCACCTCATAACCTGCTCTTCATTAAGCTAAACAGACTGTGCTCCTTGAATCTATCACTAAAAGGCACAATTTCCCAATCCTTTAATCATGCTCCTGGCTCTTCTTTGACTCTTCTCCAGTTTATCTACATCCTGCTTGAACTAACTGAACTCCATATTCCAACACCAATCAAACTAGGAGTAGCTATCAAGGGAACAGAACCTCTCTGCTCCTACTCAGGATCCCCCAATTTATGCATCCCAGAATCACATTTGCAGTTTTGGCCAATACATCACATTGGAACTCATGTTTAGCACATTATTGACCAGGACTCCCAAGTCTTTTTTCTGAATCCCAAGTCTCCAGGATAGAGTCCCCAACCAGGCCTCTGTTCCAAGGCCTCTGTCACATTTAACGCTAAATTTGCTCGTGTCCAGATCACTCTGTAAGTGACCCAGACTCTCTCTCTCTACCACTCTCCTCAGTTTTATGTCATCTGCTCGCTGTTAGTGATGATTTTATGTTCTCCTTCAGATCACTGATCAAAATGTTAAGTCCCGTAGAGTTTTTGTGCTAGATGCCATTCAATCCCAGAAAAAGTAGATAGGCCTTGCCCCAAACCAGCCATTCCCAACCGGTGGTGGGGTGTCTGAACCCAGGCCATGCCCCCAGCATTTATTTAGTCCCACCTCCCGGGGTTTCCAGGGAATTCTCTTCTGCCCCACGCCACACCACACAGAGCAACAGAATGAGTGGCGGCAGCTGGTAGCTGGGTATGCTGCGGCTGGAGCCGGAACCACGGTGAGGCTGTCCCTACTGGGGCAGACTCATCATAGCCCCAATGCCAGCTCTGGCGATCGCTATGCGGCCCGGCCAGCGGGGCCAAGCGCCACACGTAAAGCAGCTGCCCCAGCTGGCAGGGCCAAGCACCACGCGTAAAGTGTTTGACCCAGAAGGAACTGCACAGAGTGGGGTTGAGGGAAGCCCTGAGTCCCTGCAGAAGCCACATCGGGGGTGAGGGGCAGTAGGTGGCCTCAGGTAACTGAATAGGGCCCCATAATTGAAAGCATGGCCCTTTGAGCCTCTCATCGCAAACCAAAACACAGCTACCCTGAACCCTAATCTTCCTCTGATTTCATTCATCAAACTACATTCATTGGAGATAATCTTGAGTTACAAAGATCTGGGTGGCTAATCATGCCCATCATTTCTGCTTCAGACACAGAAACTTCACATGGCTGTTTTATCCACATTCCTGACACCTGTGGCAGTGACTTATAATTACAATGACACATATCGTGTATGTACAGACACAATTTAAAATAACATGTGACCTCTTAAAATTACCATAATGCATATGCAAGTATGCAAATAAATTACCACCATGAACATGCAAATATATCTGTGCCAGTCCACTAACAGTTTTTGAATGAGTTTGCTGGTCCTTGGTATAAAAAAGGTTGGGAACCACTGCCCCAAACAACTTACAGTTAAGCACAAGACAATTACGCTTTTAGCAGGGGGTTGGACTCGATGATATCCTGTGGTCTCTTCCCACGCTATGATTCTAAGTGATAACAGGCAAACACAGCCAAGACATCCCATGGGGGAGCACAGAGAGACAATGGGAATTGCTTACAGGGTTGCCAGATGGTTTAACCAAAAATACCAAACACTCCCCCCCCCCCCCCCACACACAAAAAAAACCCAGCAAAAAAATTCTGTTGAGGAAAAAAAGGGGGGGAGACCAAAGTTGTTGGGGGGGGGGGGTGGAAAGACCCCAACAGCAGTTAAGCAAAAAAAAAAAAAAAAAAAAAAAAAAACCAAAAAACGTGAAGAGGGTTTTTTTTTGCAGCCATCTTTTTTTTCTGCTCCAGCCACAAGACAGCTCCCCTGCAGAACCAGGTAAGCGGGGTGGTGGGGGGCCTGGTGGGGGCCTGGGAGGATGTCTGGGGGGGTGTCAGGGGCTGGGCCCAGTTGCTGAGTGTGTCGTAGGGCTGCCAGGTGTCCGGTATTTTCACCTCCTTGCAGGGAAAAAAAAAATCAGAAAATACCAGACATTTTAGGTGTCAGTATTTTCTGAATTTTTTTTACTGGACAGGAGGCAAAAATACCAGACTGTCCAGGTCAATACTGAACACCTGGCAACCCTAGTTGCTTATACTGGGAGGCTACGTCTACACTGGCCAGTCTTGGGCAAGAACATATGCAAATGAGGCACAGTGATGAATATCGCCATGCCTCATTTGCATACTTGAGTTGCCATTTTGTGCAAGGGGCTTTTGCACAAGAAGGAACCATCTACACGGCTCCTTGCACAAAAACCCCCTCTTGCGCAAGAGCCTTGCACAAAAACCCCCTCTTGAAAATAAGCAGCTTATTTTCAGGCAAAATGGTTCTTGCGCAAGAGGGGGGTTTTGCGCATGAAGGAGCGTGTAGACTGCTCCTTCTTGTGCAAAAGTCCCTTGCACAAAAATGTCGGGTCATTAAGTATGCAAATGAGCCACAGCAATGATTGCATATGTTCTTGCGCAAGACTGGCCAGTGTAGATGTAGCCTCCGTCTCACTGGTGCCATGGGGCTCCCCCCATCAATCTGTTGTTTCCACTGGTCTCTCTTCTTGGACTTCGCCTAAAAGCTCAACTAGGGCAGGCTCTGACCCTTTTCTATGGGTTTGGACAACAGGCCTCTCACATTACTGCTGCCTAGATAATCCGAGCCCCTCTGCCCAGGGTGGGGGGAGGGGTTGGTCGCTGCTCCCAGGTGGGGCTGGACAGTGCTCTGCCTTTCTGAGTCTTATAAACTTTAATGTTAAAAAAAAAAAAAAACCACCACATGAGCGTTTCAACTGGTCTTTGGTTTCACATAGTTTAATTTAAACCATAGACTCCAATTTAGTTTGACAGCTTTCCAAAGCATGTACTTTAGTGAGCAGCCAGGGCAGCACTCCCTGCCTTTATGAAAACAGCATGTTTATCTTGGCGGGACCTGTAGGTTAGTGTGACAATGAACGTTGTTCATTAAACAGGTTCCTGGTTAAACCCGGACATAGAGTTCTGCCTAAGGAAGCAGGAGCAATTAGGAGACATTCACACCAGATGTTTCATAAGCTGAACTGATGCCCAGAATGTTTATTCGTCTCATCCCACACAACTAAAGTACATGGACGCAAACCACAACAGGCGGACCAGTTACCTCAGGAGATTGCTCATGGCTCCCCAGCATTTCTGCAGCTTAGCTAACTACCTGGGGAGTAGGCAGAGCATCACACCGGGGTAGAACAGTCTGACTCCTGGATCCTATCCCTGCCTGTGACACAGACTCCCTATCTGACCGCACAAGTCCCTTCCCCTTCTACATGTCAGGTTTGCCACCTGTGAAATGGAGATAATGATTCTCCCTTCTGCTCTCTAGAGGTCCTTGTATCACCTGTGCATCTCCCATCAGTCCTGTCTCGCAATGCACTGCTGTCTTTCCTTTGGCTAGTAGTGGGCTCCCTGGGTGAAAGGTGCTATAGGAGGGGATGTGAGCACCAGCATGTGCCCCTTTGCTTTCTCCTCTGAAGCACTGCTGCCTCCAGCGCCTCAGACTCCTCGTCTCACACTGCTTTGGACCCGCCCACAGAGCTCAGATGTGAGGAGAGAAAACAAAGGCTTTTTAAAGAGGTCATTTTCCTGGATCCTAGCGTAAACCATCTCTCACACTGGGACAGAGTACTGGGCCGCCCCGGCAAACACCCCTACCTTCCTCGCTTCAGGAACTTTCTGACAAAGCCTCACCTTATCTCTGAGCCCAGTCACATGGAAGAACATCTGTTACTGGGGCTTGTGTTTTCTCATTACAAGCAACCTTGAAAGCCGATATCCTGCATGGGGAGGCAGGGGGGATATTTACCTATGAGTTAAAGCAGAATTTAAAACCAGCTGGAACATTTAATTTTCTAAAGCAGTGGGTAAGCAGCCAGAGGATTTAGCATTAGGGCCCAGTTCTGGTGGGTTCAATTTCTCCACTTATCTCACAGGAGGTGAAGAGAATTCAGTCCTTAAGAACAAGGATGTTGAAAATTTGCCTTTTAATGGTTTGGGTGAATTGCCCTAAGTCACTGAGTTCAATCATAATTAAATCAGCAAGCAAGAACCCTTAAGTTAAGTAACTGATTTTAATCATGTTTGTACTTTTTATTTGGTTAAAGAAGAGCTGATTTACACTGATAACCATTAAAACATGCACATTTGCACTAAATTTGAGGGTTCTTTTTGCTAACCAGGAGGATAAATAATATCTATATGGATTAATTTAAGCTGAAATATTTTAAGAATCAATGAATATCATTTTTACATGTTTATTATATAAGAACCAGTTCATAGGATGATATTGGGTGGTTGCCCTGGGCCCCACACTTCAGGAGGCCTTATGCTTCAAGGGCCCATGGATGTCAGCAGCAGCACAACTGGTCCTGCTCCATCCTGCACTTCAGGGATGTGGGGCCTTTATGACGTGGTGGCCAGCAGCAGCGTGACCAACCCTGCTTCATTTTGCCCCTGGCTTCAGCGAGCATGGGGCCAGAGGCAGAGCGAGTAGCTCCGCTCTGCCGCACCAGCTCCCAGCATCACTTGATTTTTTTGGGATGGGGGCAGGACAGGGCAAGGGAAGGAAGAGGCAGGGCAAGGACAGAGCCTTGGGGGAAGACCTGGAGTGGGGCAGAGTAGGAAGAGACAGGGCAAGAGTGGGACCTGGGTGAAGCAGCAGGGGTTGCCCTAGACTCTGCACCCCCCTCCCCACACTTAGGGTATGTCTACACTACCACCCTAGTTCGAACTAGGGTGGTAGTGTAGACATCTCCTCAGTGCCGTCTCGATGGGTATGTCTACACTACCACCCTAGTTCGAACTAGGGTGGTAGTGTAGACATACCCATCGAGACGGCACTGAGGAGAAGAGCCAATGACTTGTTTAATTTATTAATTTGTTTCAAAGCCTCCTCTAATGACACCTCAATACAGAACAATTCCTCAGATTTGTCACCTAAAAAGACCAGTCCAGGTTTAGGAAGCTCCATCACATTTTCAGTCATGAAGACTGATGCAAAGAATTCATTTTGTTTTTCTGCCATAGCCTTATTGTACTTGAGTGCTCCTTTAGCATCTCAATTGTCCAGCAGCCTCACTGGTCATTTATCAGACTTCCTGTTTCTGATGTACTTAAAATGTTTTTGCTATTACTTTGGCTCTCTCTACATTGCGCTCTCTTGTGCAAGAATATATGCAAACAGGGAAGAACTAATAGGGGAAGTAGAGGTGGGTGACAACCTGGGAAGCAGTGATCATGAGATGGTAGATTTCAGGATCCTGACCAAAGGAAGAAAAGAGAGTAGTAAAATACACACCTTGGACTTCAGAAAAGCAGACTTCGACTCCCTCAGAGACCTGATGGGCAGAATCCCCTGGGATGCTAACATGAAAGGGAAAGGAGCCCAGAAGAGTTGGCAGTATTTTAAAGAAGCCTTATTGAAGGCACAGAAAGAAACCATTCCAATGCATAGCAAGAGAAGCAAATATGGTAGGAGACCGGATTGGCTTACCGGGGAAATCCTTGGTGAACTTAAGCACAAAAAGGGAGCTTACAAAAAGTGGAAACTTGGACAGATGACTAGGGAGGGGTATAAATGTATAGCTCGAGAATGCATGGGAGTTATCAGGAAGGCAAAAGCGCAATTGGAATTGCAACTTGCAAGGGATGTGAAGGGTAACAAGAAAGGTTTCTACAGGAATGTTAGCAAGAAGAAGGTGATGAGCAGGTGTGTTTAGACTACATGGCTCTGTCGACGGAGCCATTTAGATGAGTTTACTAGACATAGCAAAATGAAGCGGAGATTTAAATAATCGCCACTTCATTTACAGCAAAATGGCCACCGTGCTGTGCTGATCAGCTGATTGTCGGCACAGCGCAGTAGTCTAGACGGGGAATCAGCCGACCCCAGAACCCTTTGTCATCAGATCCTGTAAGCCTCGAGGCATAAAGGATCTGACGACAAAGCATTCTGGGGTCTGCTGATCCCTGTCGAGACTACCGTGCTGTGCCGACAATCAGCTGATCAGCACAGCAAGGTGGCCATTTTGATGTAAATGAAGCGGCGATTATTTAAATCTCTGCTTCATTTTGCTATGTCTAGTAAACGCATCTAAATGGCTCCGTCGACGGAGCCATGTAGTCTAGACACACGCAGAGAGTTTGGGGCCCCTACTGGATGAAGGCAGTAACCTAGCGACAAATGATGTGGGGAAAGCTGAAGTACTTGATGCTTTCTTTGCCTCTGTCTTCACGGACAAGGTCAGCTCCCAGACTAATGCGCTAAGTGACGGAATATGGGAAGAAGGTGGACAGCCCTTGGTAGGGAAAGAACAGGTTAGGAACTATTTAAAAAAGCTAAATGTACATAAATCCATGAATCTGGACTTAATACCTCCAAGGGTACTGAGGGAGTTGGCAAATATCATTGAGCCGCCTTTGGCCTTTATCTTTGAAAAGTCGTGGAGATCGGGCGAGATCCCAGATGATTGGAAAAAGGCAAATGTAGTGCCCATCTTTAAGAAAGGGAAGGAGGACGATCCAGGGAACTACAGGCCGGTCAGTCTTACCTCAGTCCCTGGAAAAATCATGGAGGGGATCCTCAAGGAATCCATTTTGGAAGAGGGGAAGGTGATCAGGAATAATCAGTATGGATTCATGAAGGACAAGTCGTGCCTGACCAATCTGATTAGCTTCTATGAGGAGGTAACTGGCTCTGTGGATATAGAGAAGTCAGTGCATGTGATATACCTTGACTTTAGCAAGGCTTTTGATACGGTCTCCCACAATATTCTTGCCAGCAAGTTAAGGGAATGTGGATTGGATAAATGGATGGTAAGATGGATAGAAAGCTGGCTGGAAGGTCGGGCCCAGTGGGTAGTGATCAACGGCTTGATGTCAGGATGGCAGCTGGTTTCTAGCAGAGTGCCCCAAGGTTCGGTTCTGGGACTGGTTTTGTTCAACATCTTTATTAATGACTTGGATGAGGGGATGGATTGCACCTTCAGCAAGTTTGCAGATGACACTAAGCTAGGGGGAGAAGTAGATACGCTGGAGGGCAAGGATAGAGTCCAGAGTAACAGACAAATTGGAGGATTGGGCCACAAGGAATCTGATGAGGTTTGACAAGTACAAGTATAGAGTCCTGCACTTGGGATGGAAGATTCCCAAGCATTGTTACAGGCTGGGGACCAACTGGCTAAGTAGCAGTTTGACAGAAAAGGACCTGGGGATTACAGTGGATGAGAAGCTGGATATGAGTCAACAGTGTGCCCTTGTAGCCAAGAAGGCTAATGGCATATTAGGTTGCATTAGAAGGAACATTGCCAGTAGATCTAGAGATGTGATTATTCCTCTTTATTGGGCTCTGGTGAGGGCACATCTGGAGTAGCGTGTCTAGTTCTGGGCCCCCCACTATAGAAAGGATGTGGACACATTGGAGAGGGTCCAGCGGAGGGCTACCAAAATGACCTCTGTATATGACCTACAAGGAGAGGATGAGGGAGTTGGGTCTATTTAGTCTGCAGAAGAGAAGAGTAAGGAGGGATTTGATAGCAGCCTTCAACTTCCTGAAGGGTGGTTCCAAAGAGGATGGAGAAAGGCTGTTCTCAGTAGTGATAGATGGCAGAACAAGGAACAATGGTCTCAAGTTGTGGTGGGAGAGGTCCAGGTTGGATATTAGGAAAAACTATTTCACTAGGAGGGTGAAGCACTGGAATGGGTTATCTAGGGAAGTAGTGGAGTCTCCATCCCTAGAGGTGTTTAAGTCTCAGCTTGACAAAGCCCTGGCTGGGTTAATTTAATTGGGATTGGTCCTGCCTTGGGCAGGGGGCTGGACTTGGTGACCTCCTGAGGTCTCTTTCTATGGTTCTATGATATGAGGCGCGGTGATGAATATCACCGTGCCTTATTTGCATACTAAATGAGCCGCCATTTTGCAGCAAGGGGCTTCTGCGCAAGAAGGAGCAGTCTACGCAGCTCCTCCCTGCGCAAAAACCCCCTCTTGCGCAAGAGCCATTTTGGCTAAAAATAAGCAGCTTATTTTCAGGCAGAACGGTTCTTGCGCGAGAGGGTGTTTTTGCGCAAGAAGGAGCCGTGTAGACTGCTCCTTCTTGCTCAAAAGCCCCTTATGCAAAATAGCGGCTTATTAAGTATGCAAAGTTGCGGAGAAACTAAATGATTTCTTTGCTTCAGTCTTCACGGCTGAGGACGTTGGGGAGATTCCCAAATCTGCACCGTCCTTTGTGGGTGATGAATCTGAGGAACTGTCCTGGATTGAAGTGTCATTAGAGGAGGTTTTGGAACAAATAGAAAAACTTAATGTTAACAAATCTCCGGGACCGGATGGCATTCATCCAAGGGTTCTAAAAGAACTCAAATGGGAAATTGCTGAACTGTTATCTGTGGTTTGTAACCTATCCCTTAAATCGGCTTCCGTACCTAATGACTGGAAGGTAGCCAACGTGACACCAATATTTAAAAAGGGCTCTAGAGGCGATCCGGGCAATTACAGACCGGTAAGTCTAACTTCAGTACCGGGCAAATTAGTCGAAACAATAGTAAAGAATAAAATTGTGAAGCATGTAGAAGAACATAATTTGTTGGACAAAAGTCAACATGGTTTCTGTAAAGGGAAATCCTGTCTTACTAATCTATTAGAGTTCTTTGAAGGGGTTAAACATGCGGACAAGGGGGATCCAGTAGATATAGTATACTTAGATTTTCAGAAAGCCTTTGACAAGGTCCCTCACCAAAGGCTCTTGTGTAAATTACATGGCCATGGGACAAGAGAGAAGGTCCTTTCTTGGATTGAGAACTGGTTAAAAGACAGGAAACAAAGGGTAGGAATAAATGGTAAATTTTCAGAATGGAGAGAGGTAACTAGCGGTGTCCCCCAAGGGTCAGTCCTAGGACCGATCCTGTTCAGCTTATTCATAAATGATCTGGAGAAAGGGGTAAGCAGTGAGGTGGTAAAGTTTGCAGATGATACCAAACTGTTTAGGATAGTCAAGACGGAAGCAGACTGTGAGGGACTCCAAGAAGATCTCACCAAACTGAGTGATTGGGCAACAAAATGGCAAATGAAATTTAATGTGGATAAGTGTAAAGTAATGCACATCGGGAAAAATAACCCCAACTATACGTACAGTATGATGGGGGCTAATTTGGCTACGACAAATCAGGAAAGAGATCTTGGAGTTATCGTGGACAGTTCTCTGAAAACTTCCACACAGTGTGCAGCGGCGGTCAAAAAGGCAAATAGGATGCTAGGAATTATTAAGAAAGGGATAGAAAATAAGACCCAGAATATCTTCCTGTCCCTGTATAAAACTATGGTATCCCACATCTTGAATACTGTGTACAGATGTGGTCTCCTCACCTCAAAAAAGATATTTTGGCCTTGGAAAGGGTTCAGAAAAGGGCAACTAAAATGATAAGGGGTTTGGAACGGGTCCCATATGAGGAGAGGCTAAAGAGACTGGGATTTTTCAGTTTAGAAAAGAGGAGACTGAGGGGGGATATGATAGAGGTATATAAAATCATGAGTGGTGTGGAGAGGACCGATAAAGAGAAGTTATTTATTAGTTCCCTAAATAGAAGAACTAGAGGACACCAAATGAAATTAATGGGTAGCAGGTTTAAAACTAATAAAAGAAAGTTCTTCTTCACACAGCGTGTAGTCAGCCTGTGGAACTCCTTGCCAGAGGAGGCTGTGAAGGCTAGGACTAGAATAGAGTTTAAAGAGAAGCTAGATAATTTCATGGAGGTTAGGTCCATAAAAGGCTATTAGCCAGGGGATAAAATGGTGTCCTTGGCCTCTGTTTGTCAGAGGCTGGAGAGGGATGGCAGGAGGCAAATTGCTTGATCATTGTCTTCGGTCCACCCTCTCTGGAGCACCTGGTGCTGGCCACTGTCGGCAGACAGGATACTGGGCTAGATGGACCTTTGGTCTGGCCCAGTACGGCCATTCTTATGTTATGTTCAAATAAGGCACAGCGATATTCAACGCCATGCCTCATTTGCATATGTTCTGTGCAAGAGAGCACAATGTAGACGTAGCCTTTGAGTTTTTAGCTAGCTGTTCTTTAAATTCTTTGACCTCCCTAATTATATTTTTACATGTCACTTCTCAGAGTTTGTCCTCCTATCTTCATGAGGATTTAACTTACATTTTAAAAAAGATGCCTTTTTGCCTCTTGCTGTTTCTTTTACTTTGTTGTTTAGCCCTGGTGGCACTTTTTTGGATCTCTTGCTATGTTTTTAAATTTGAGATACATATTGAAGTTGAGCTTCTGTTACGGTGTATTTAAAAAGGTTCTGTAAAGCTTGCAAGGATTTCTCTTTTGGCACTGTAACTTCCTCATTTTTGAGGCATAAAAATAGCATTATATGCAATGGCCTATGGCTAAGACACTACATTAGTAAACTAAGCCAGCATTTTAAAACTTAGTTAATTATAACTACCTTGCATGCAGCCTTTTAAAATGCACAGCCAAAGGAAAAATGATTTATTTAACAACATCTGTGTCTGAAATGATGTGATTGTTTCTGGTTATCATGGCTATTCATACACCTTGTTTTTATTCACAGATTGGAACTGAAAAAAAAAAAAAAGATTGCCTGCTTTTTCCAACTCCCCATTTCTCAATTTTGAATGACTTAGTTATTGTACTGAACCAGTAGAATAATCTGAAATGAGAAAAATATTCTCTGCACTTGCAGAAGAGGTTACTGCTGTCAAAAGCTGATTTAGCACTTCAAAAAACTCTAGTTCCAAGTGTTTACCCTGTGATTTCCACTAGTTGAGTGATCTGACTGGTTTTAAAACTTTTAACACCTTCTGCTTCAGTATTATTTTTAATTAAATAGTAACAAGTTAAGAGTAAATGTAAGTCTCAGATGTAGTGTGTTAGTCTGCATCTGCAAAAACAATGAGAAGTCTTGCAGCACCTTAAAGACTAACATTTATTTGGGCATAAGCTTTCATGGAGAACCCTACTTCATCAGATGAATTTGAGTAGAAGTTACAGAGGCGTGTGCACGTGTACATGTGAGAGACACAAGTACAAGTAAAGATTGGACCTCCCTGGTCCAGCACCCTCGGGTCCTGACTGGTACCAGATGAGGTCATTTCAGGTCCCCTGCTGCCCACTTCCCCCCCCCCCCCCCCCAGCTTCCTGGCTCTCCCCACAGCCCACCTGAGCTACATACCAGCTTCCTGCTCCCCTCCCGCTTCCGCCCAAGCAGCACAGGTGAGTCACATGCTGGCTGCTGGCTGTTGGCCCCCCCCCCCCCCAACTCAGCAGTGTGCTGGATCCTGGGCCCCCACCCCCATGCAGTACACCAGGACTCTGATCCTGGAACATCCGTGTTCAGGCTGCACCATGGATGTTGCCAGACCAGAGAATCCCAGATTTTAGAGGTGCAACCTGTATAATAAAAGAAGGGAGTTACTTATCAAGTGTAGGACCAGTGTTAACAAGGCCAATTCAGTCATGGTAGATGTGGTTCATTCCCAGTAGTGGATGGGGAGGTGTGAATATCAAATCTAAATCCTTAATTTTAATTTAGCTTAATTAACTTAAATCCTTACTTGTTCCCAAATAAATCCATTTAGTTTCTAAGGTGCAACAGGACTTGTTTTGTTTTAAGTAAATGTAAGGCTTAACATAGGTTACCATAATTGTACATAATTTAAAAGAAAAAAATAAATTTGATTTAAACTCAAATACAGTTAATTTTATTTAACAAAACCATTGTTTTTTCTCCACCTTGAGAAGCAATCACTTCAAAGCTCTGAGAGGCAGGGACCATTATTTTGTTCTAGGTTGGTACAGCACCACACATGGTAGGGCTCTAGGCCGGGACTGAGACGCCAGGTGCTGCCACTATACAACGGATAAAAATAAAGGAGGATGTAAGGAAGGCAGGCAATGTGGAAGAGACACAAAGGCTGTCTTTTCACCATAAAGGCAGATTAAGGAACAAGATTTTGTCTGATAAGATACACAATTTTTAAATAAAATTAAGATCATGGCCTCTGGATAAGTAAAGTAGGTTCTGAGCATTTAAGGAAGATCATTAATGCCATTTTTCTTGTGCTTTGTGTCTCAGCCTGGATCTCAGGCTGATCCACGTCATTCTTGAACACACACACACACACGTCTTCAACACACACACCCTACCGGGAAAAAAGAGAAAGTGTAGCACCACCTTAGAGCAGGCCCGGGCAATATACAGCCTGTGGACACTGCAGAGAGTCCCAGGCAGGCTCCCCACTTGCCTCGATCCACCCATACACCGCTCAGAAACACGGCTGCCTGGTGGTTTCTCTTTAAAAACTGTGAGCCCAGAGGGGAAGGGGGAAGCTTTAGGAACTGCTCCCACCCCCAGCACAATCCCATTGGCTAGTTTCTGGCCAATGGAAGCTGCCTGATTCAATAACAGGCAGCCACAAAGCACAAGGAGCTCCAGAGCACATGGCTGCAGCCTGTGCGGGGGAAGGGCAGGCAGGGAAACTGATTCAGGAACCACTGCTGACTAGTAAGCTCTGGCAGAGCCTACCTCTGGCACCCCGATCCCTCCCTTCCCCAACCCTCTTCCCCCCTGCTGTACCCATATCCCCTCCCAGATCCAGCACCCCAATCCTCTGCCCCAGGTCAGTCCCCTCCTGCCTACTAGGTCACAGTCCAACTCCCTCCACCCCAGTCCACAACTGCCTCCTTCAACCAAACTCACTCCCTTACCCCAAGCTCCCTTTTGCACCCCCTCCATCCCAGACCCCACACCCTCCTCCATTAATATCATGGAAGAGTGCCCCCCCCCAATCAAAAATTATTGCCCACCCCACCTCACATTTTTATAAACAGACTTCGAGAGAGAGAAAATGAGAATCATGAGCTTTTGTGGGCAAAACCCACTTCCTCAGATGAAAGTGAAGGAGGGGAAAAAGGGACGGTTACTCACCTGGTGTAGTAACTGGAATGCTTCGAGATGGCTGTCCCCATGGGTGCTTCACCTTCAAGTGTGTCAGTGCCACTGTGCTCGAGCGGAGATTTGTGACAGCAGTGCCCTCTGACCAGCTGTGCATGCGGACCGACCGCCGGCATGTGCAATCTGGAGCAGCTACTGCGCACGCACAGCCGGCCACCTCCTCAGTTCCTTCTCTGAGCCGGACATGCTGGAGTCCGAAGCCAAGGGGAGGAGGGTGGGTGGTGGCGCACCCATGGGGACAACCATCTTGAAGAACTCCAGTTACTGCACCTGGTGAGTAACCATCCCTTCTTTGAGGAGTGTCCCCATGGGTGCTCCACCTTCAGGTGATTAGGATGCAGTAGTCATAGATCGGGTGGGCAAAAAGGCCTCTGTGGGCCGGATCCAGCCCACAGAGGCCCTGCTGCTCCCCTGCCCCCAGGCCAATTAGGGCCTGGGGAGCATGCGAAGCCTCCTCCCACCCTGCCAGGAGCATGTGGCTCTTTGAAGCGCCATGCACTGCTCATGGGGAAGAGAAAAGAGGAGGCGGCTTTGCACACTCCCTCACCACCGGGCTCTGATTGGCCTGGGGTGGGGGAGCATGCCAAGCCTCTTCCAGGGCATGGGTGCCTAGTGGGAAGGGGGGCAAAGGGGTTCCTCCACCCCCAGACTAATCATGGTCTGGGGGTGGGGTAGCCCCGCCCCTTCCTGTTTAGGCTCCACCCCTTCCAGGGTGCCCCAGGGCTACTTAAAAAATTTTTTAAGTGGCTCCTGGGCAAAAATTATTGCCCACCCCTTTCATAGATGGAGGAGGGAGCTTCAGCAGGTGAGTGTCTGTGACTGAAAATATCAGGTGGCCAAATCTCATCTCTGCATCTGCGAATGCGTGGATCGCATAATGCTGTGTGAAGGTGTGCGTGGATGCCCATGTGGCAGCCTTGTCGGTGTGTTTCATGGGTACGCCATGGAGGAATGCAGTAGTATTTGCCATAGCCTTCGTGGAGTGGGCCCTGACACAAGGCGGTGGCTGTCTCCCTGCTACAGTGTACTCTAGGTACATGCAGCCAGATACCCATATCAAAACAAAGAATGTAAAAATGGGTAACCCTTGTGACCTCTCCGCAGATGAAATGCAGTCGCAGTGTTTTGTGAAAGGCTTTTTATGCTGCAGGTAAAAGGCAAGTGCCCTGTGGACATCCAAGGTATGGAGCGTCACCTCTTTGTTGTCCTTGTACGGCTTTGGGAAGAGGACCGGTAAATACATGGGTTTATTGTAGTGGAATGAGGTAAGTACTTTGGGGAGGAATTTGGGATAGGTCTGGAGTACCACTTTGTCCTTGTGGAATACTGTATACAAGATGGGGGTCCACCATTAGGGCTGACATTTCACTGACACGTCTAGCAGAGGTAATTGCTACAAGGAAGGCCACTTTCATGGACAGATGTAACAATGATCAGACGGCTAGGGGCTTGAATGGCTTGCCCATGAGGACTTTTAGCATGACGTTCAAGGCCCATGCTAGAATTGGGTCCTTATTAGGGGGCTACATAACATGTTCCCTCCACATAAAGCATATTACAGAGGGGTGCATGAAGACAGAATATCGATGCATGAAGGCATGGAGGGCCAACATGGAAGCAAAATAAACCCTGATGGAACTCAAGGAGAGACCTGCATTATGTAGGTCTAGTAGGTATTGTAGAATTTGAGAGACTCCTGTGTGGGAGGGTTCATGGGAGTCTCTCACACCAGGCCGTGAAACGCTTTCATTTCTGCACGTATGTCTCTCATCATAGGTCTCTTGGAATTTGCAAGGATGAGCTCTATTGAATCCGGAAAGGACCTTTCCATATTGTTTAGTCAACAAGCATCCACACCAGATGTGGTATCTGGCCCCTGCGCTATGTAAGTAGGGAGAAACCGGTATGATGGTTGAATGCTCATTTGTAGGAGGTATGGGTACCCTGTTTATCTGGGCCAATTTGGTGCTATGAGTATTATCCTGGCTCTGTCCTGTCTTATCTTGAGGATTACCCTTTGTATTAGAGGGAAGGGAGGGAATGCTTATGGTAGAGGAGCTGTCCATTGAATGCTGAAGGCATCCATGCCCGCTCTGGAGCACAGAATCCTAGAACCATAGAGCTGAAAGAGACCTCAGGAGGTCATCAAGTCCAGCCCCCTGCTCTAGGCAGGACCAATCCCAACTAGATCAACCCAGTCAGGGCTTTGTCAAGCCGAGACTTAAATACCTCTCGGGATGGAGACTCCACTACTTCCCTAGGTAACCCATCCCAGTGCTTCACCACTCTCCTAGTGAAATAGTTTTTCCTAATATCCAACCTGGACCTCTCCCACCACAACTTGAGACCATTGCTCCTTGTTCTGCCATCCGTCACCACTGAGAACAGCCTCTCTCCATCCTCTTTGGAAGCTCCCTTCAGGAAGTTGAAGGCTGCTATCAAATCCCCCCTCACTCTTCGCTTCTGCAGACTAAACAGACCCAACTCCCTCAGTCTCTCCTCATAGGTCATATGCTCCAGCCCCCTAATCATTTTGGTTGCCCTCCGCTGGACCCTCTCCAATGCGTCCACATCCTTTTTGTAGTGGGGGGCCCAGAACTGGACAATACTCCAGATGTGGCCTCACCAGAGCCGAATAAAGGGGAATAATCACATCTCTGGATCTGCTGGCAATGCTCCTCTTAATGCAACCTAGTATGCCATTAGCCTTCTTGGCTACAAGGGCACACTGTTGACTCATATACAGCTTCTCATCCACTGTAAGCCCCAGGTCCTTTTCTGCAGAACTACTACTTAGCTGGTTGGTCCCCAGCCTGTAACAATGCTTGGGATTCTTCCGTCCCAAGTGCAGGACTCTGCACTTGTCCTTGTTGAACCTCATCAGATTTCTTGTGGCCCAATCCTCCAATTTGTCTAAGTCACTCTGGACTCTATCCCTGCCCTCTAGCGTATCTACCTCTCCCCCTAGCTTAGTGTCATCTGCAAACTTGCTGAGGGTGCAATCCATCCCCTCATCCAGGTCATTAATAAAGATATTGAACAAAACCGGTCCCAGAACCGAACCTTGGGGCACTCCGCTAGAAACCGACCGCCATCCTGACAGAGCCGTTGATCGCTACCTGCTGGGCCCGGCCTTTTAGCCAGCTTTCTATCCATCTTACCGTCCATTTATCCAATCCACATTCCCTTAACTTGCTGGCAAGAATATTGTGGGAGACCGTATCAAAAGCCTTGCTAATGTCAAGGTATATCACATCCACTGACTTTCCCATGTCCACAGAGTCAGTTACCTCCTCATAGAAGCAAATCAGATTGGTCAGGCATGACTTGCCCTTTGTGAATCCATGCTGACTATTCCTAATCACTTTCCTCTCCTCCAAGTGCCTCAAAATGGATTCCTTAAGGATCCCTTCCATGATTTTTCCAGGAACCGAGGTAAGACTGACCAGCCTGTAGTTCCCTGGATCGTCCTTCTTGCCTTTTTTGAAGATGGACACTACATTTGCCTTTTTCCAATCATCCGGGATCTCTCCCAGTCTCCACGACTTCTCAAAGATAATGGCCAAAGGCTCCTCAATGACATTTGCCAACTCCCTCAGTACCCTCGGATGCATTAAGTCCGGACCCATGGATTTGTGTACGTTTAGCTTTTCTAAATAGTTCCTAACCTGTTCTTTACCCACTAAGGGCTGTCGATCTTCATCCCATCTTGCGTCACTTAGCGCATTAGTCCGGGAGCCCACCTTGTCCATGAATACAGAGGCAAAGAAAGCATGGAGTGCTTCAGCTTTCCCCACATCATCTGTCACTAGGTTACCTCCTTCATCCAGTAGGGGCCGCACACCCTCTCTGATCACCTTCTTCTTGTTAACATGCCTGTAGAAACCTTTCTTGTTACCCTTCACATCCTTAGCCAGTCTCAATTCCATTTGCGCTTTTGCCTTCCTGATAACCCCCCGGCATTCGAGCTATACATTTAAACCCCTCCCTGGTCATTTGTCCAAGTGTCCACTTTTTGTAAGCTTCCTTTTTGTGCTTAAGTTCACCAAGGATTTCCCCTGTAAGCCAATCCAGTCTCCTACCACATTTGCCTCTCTTGCTATGCATCGGGATGGTTTCTTTCTGTGCCTTCAATAAGGCTTCTTTAAAATACTGCCAGCTGTCCTGGACTCCTTTCCCCTTCATATTAGCATCCCAGGGGATTCTGCCCATCAGGTCTCTGAGGGAGTCAAAATCTGCTTTTCTGAAGTCCAAGGTGTGTATTTTACTACTCTCTTTTCTTCCTTTGGTCAGGATCTTGAAATCTACCATCTCATGATCACTGCTCCCCAGGTTGTCACCCACCTCTACTTCCCCTATTAGTTCCTCCCTGTTCGTGAGCAGAAGGTCAAGCTGCGCACGGCCCCTGGTCGCATCCTTCAGCACTTGTACCAAGATGTTATCCCCAACATTCTCCAAAAACTTCCTGGATTGCCTGTGTACTGCCGTATTGGTTTCCCAACAGATGTCAGGGTGATTGAAATCCCCTACGAGAACCAGGGCCTGCGATCTGGAAGCTTCTCTCAGTTGTCCGAAGAAAGCCTCATCTACCTCATCCAGCTGATTCGGTGGCCTATAGTAGACACCAACCACAACATCACTGCTGTTGTTTGCACCTCTAAACTTAACTCTTAGACTCTCAACAGGTTTTTCCTCCCTCTATATACTGGAGTTCAGAGCAATCATAGTGCTCTCTTACGTATAGTGCAACTCCTCCTCCTTTTCTCCCCTGCCCGTTCTTCCTGAAGTGTCTATACCCTTCCATGACAGCACTCCAGTCATGCGAGTCATCCCACCAAGTCTCTGTTATCCTAATTAAATCATATTTCTTGGACCGGGCCAGGGCCTCCAGTTCTTCCTGTTTGTTGCCCACGCTTCTCGCGTTAGTGTACAAACACCTCAGATAACCAGTTGATCGCCCCATCTTCTCCATTCGAATCAGGGGTCCTCCTTGCATTTCTTCCCGGTATCCGACTTTCCCACTCCCCTCAGGTGTTGGTCACCGTCCCCCAACGAACCTAGTTTAAAGCCTCCTCACTCGGTTTGCAAGCCTGCCTGCGAAGATGCTCCTTCCTCTCTTGGTTAGGTGGATCCCATCTCTTCCTAACAATGCTTGTGCCCGGAACAGAGTCCCATGGTCGAAGAAACCAAGGCCCTCTCTGCGACACCACCGCCCGCAAAAACAAACACACCCAGAAAAAATTCTGTTGAAGGAAAAAAAAAAAGGGGGGGGGGGGGGAGGGAAGGTAAAGAGACCAAAGCTGTTCAGCCAAAAAAAAAAAAAAAAAAAAAAATTTAACAAAACATGTCCCCTTTAAGAGTGAGTGCAGGGATAGGAACAGGGGAGTGGTTGAGCACTAAGACCCCTTGGTCAGCAGCCATTTTGTGCTGGCAGCCTTGCGGAACCAGGTAAGCATGGGGGCTGGGGGTGTTGGGAGCCAGCGGCGGAGAAAGGAGGCCAGGCACTGAGTGTTTGTAAGGTTGCCAGGTGCCCAGCATTTCGCCTCGTGGCCGGGGAAATCAGAAAATACCAGACATTTTAGGTATTCTCTGAATTTTTTTTTTTTTTTAAACCGGACAGGAGGCAAAAATACCGGACTGTCCGGGTGAATACCAGACACCTGGCAACCCTACCTGGCGCAGATGGAAGCTGCTGCCAGCACCTAAGCTTTGCAGGGAGTGAGGTGCTGTGAGTAGAGCAATAATATGTGCAGAGCAGGGAGCGGAAGAGGGTTGGGAACCAGGGTGCTCTGAGAGGAGAAGGAAAGGTATGGAAGGGGGGAAAAGACGGAGCTGCATGGGGCCCCAGGCCCAGGAGCAGCCCCACCACAGCACAGCTCCAGCCCTAGCCCTGAGGAAAGACTGGAGCTGGCTCTGGAGGCAACCTGGTCACTGGAACAGTCCCAGCCTCCCACCACGCAGCAGGCCCCATCCGGGCCCCCAACATGCAACCTCAGCGCAGGCCTCCAGTTGCTGCCAGAGCAGCCGGGCTCCAGCCCCCCGAGCAAGCCCCAGCCCCCAAGATGTGGCCTTGGCACAGGTCCTCCCCACCACGTGGCCATAGCAAGTTCTGGCCACTGCAGTAGGCCTTGTCCTCCCACCATGCAGCTGCAGAGGCCACAGCTGCCAGAGGAAGCCCCACCTCCCCCTGAGTGCCTTCATCACCCCAAGGCCTCAGCCGACCCTGCCCACCAGAGCAACCACCTACCTTCCAGCTGGAAGCGAGTGCTGCTGCGTGGCTCTGCAAAGGAGGTGGACAGGCAGAGAATTGTGTGTGTGTGAGACCACACAGGCGCATACCTTAGAGGAAACACTGGTGAGGAGGGCTGGCGCTGTAGGGCCAGGCTGGGGGTGGGTGGGGCTTGTTCCTATCCGACGCCGAGTGATGTGATGACATCACTCTGTTGTCCCACAGGAAACATTTTTATATATATTGTGACAAAGCTCCTACAAAAACTCGGTGGGTCCTGCACTTCCTGGTGGATTTGCTTGCCTCAGAGGTTCACAGCAGCCCACAATTTTAGGCACCATACATAGGGTTTTCATTGCTGTTTGTTGAGCTCTTTTCATCATTGGCCAGCATATGGTAGAACAGAGAATAAACTCCACAGTCCTCCTCCCCCACCATGAGTGGAAATGGGGAGGTGGGTGTTGAGGGGAACCCAGGCCCACCCTCTACTCCAGGTTCCAGCCCAGGGCCCTGTGGCTCATGTGAATTCCCGACACCTGCTAGAATAAAGCTCCAAAACCCCTTGGCTAGTTCCCCACACCTTCCCTCTCTGGTTCATCCTCCTCATTGTGGTCTCCTTTCCTCCTACTCCTTCCTCTCAGCTGTATGCCCACTACCAGTGCCAGCAAGCTTCTTTTGTAGCCAGTCTAAACTGGTTTTCTTAATGACCCCAGTGTCCTAATTGGCCTAGGCTAGCCTGACTCTGCAGGCCTGATCAATTAGCCCCAGGTGTTCCACTGCCCTGATTGCCTCTGCTGCTTCTAAACCAGCCCCTCCCTGCTGCTGTGGGGGCAGGGATCTCCCATTGACTATTTTAAAGCCTTCTGTTCTAACCCTGTCATAATAAATATAATGTGTTTGTCTCCAAAGTGCTACAGGACTAGTCTGTAACTTTAAAAATAGAGTAACATGTAACATTAAAAATAGAGTAATGGGGTTCCATTCTGTTTTTGCACACAACTTTATTATATGTGATGGCAGGTAGGGGACTCAAACAAATTTAGAGGAGCTCCAGGAAAACATTTCTATTAAATAGCGTGTAGCTGAGGTTTCAGAATCATTCCCAGCTTGACGGAAAAGAGTGCCTTTTGAAACGGCCAATGCTCCAGTTTGCAGGAACCAGCTTGTGTTTCATAACAATTCAGATCTGGAAGGGGAAAGAAAAAGCAACCAAAAAATCCTTCCTATTCAGTCAGCCCAACGTCAGAGGAGATTTCTGAAACCTCTTGTCTCAGCACACCCAGGAGCAAACTGTTAGGCAAGCCACAGATTTCCCTTTGGAGCACCATATGCGATCGGACCAGAGAAGAAACACACTGACCAGTTACTGCAGACCTCAAGTACGAGACATTTCTATCACCCAGTCTGGCCTCCAGCCAAGAATCGCCAAAGACCCTTACCCAGCCCCTTGCCTGGGGCTGGACTAGTGCCTT
Organism: Pelochelys cantorii; assembly: GCA_032595735.1. Taxonomy (NCBI): domain Eukaryota; kingdom Metazoa; phylum Chordata; order Testudines; family Trionychidae; genus Pelochelys; species Pelochelys cantorii. The sequence goes on from CM064353.1 coordinate 16,977,852, forward strand.
TTTTTGGCGAGACAGCCGATTTGATTTAAAGTCTCCAAGTGATCAAATCCACCTCATTCCAAGTTAGATTTGCAGTAAAAAGTGTGTGCAGCCTAAATGCTGTACAAACTACTATACTGTTTCTTCTATCCTACTGCTTATATGGCATCAGAATATCCACATGTCTTAAATGTTAATGAGTTTGTCCTCAGTGCCCCTACCAGCCAGAGGAAGACATGCCCAGTGTGAATCTGGGCCCTTGGGAATGCTAAGCCCTGATGGTTCGCAAAACTCTGGCCCAGAACCTCCCTCTGGCTAGCTGCATCAACTGCTATGCCAACTACTGTATAAGACAACGACATGACTAATTGTTAAAGCCCAGGGCAGGGAGTCAGGATCCATCAATGGCTCTGCCCCCTGCTGAGCACGGGGCTTCAGCAAGTCATGGCTACCGTTTGAAGTGCAGCCACTGACTTTGGGGAGCCCAGCAGGAGAGAACTGGGGCTCCATTCTCAGTAGGTGCTAAGTGCACACCTGAAGCCAATGGGATGGTGCGTGTCCAACATGTCAGATCTGGCTCCAGATCCCAAAAACAGATTTTAAAAAAGGATCTGTGGCTGCTTTTTAAAGTTTGGGCTGTAACTTCTCCATGCCCTAGCTTCAGCCTTGTTCTGCAGTGCAGATCACCCGTCTGCTTCCCAACGGGACTGGGAGCCTAAAATCACACTGAGATGGCGTCTGAAGATGGAGGGGGAAAAAGTGAAGGCTAGGAGCTTAGTGCAATTTCCCATCCCAGTCACACTGCTCTGAGAGCAGGACCAGGCAGTTGGGAGCGAGAAATGAAAGAGAGCTCCCTTAACAACACTCCAGAGCCCTTGTCCTGGAAGCAATCCTGATGCTCAAACACCTTGCTGCAGGCTGGATGTGCCATGTCTTATTTGACTCGTGTTAAAGCAACCCCTGCTTCTCTGTGAAGACTGGTCACACAGAAAGAGTAACATCTCTGCACTGCAGTTGTGCCAGCTCTGCAGAGGGTGACATTAGTAATTACTACTCATCCATCATGTGGATTACAGTAATGCCTAGGCACCCTGCTGCAGGCTTAGAGCCCCCTGACACTATCTCCGAACAGATGCAGCATAGAAGACAGCCCCCGGCAAAGTGAGCTTACACTTCAGATCCTGCCATCATATACATGCTGGCTGGGATCTCTTCCCTTGTCATGCCAATTCTGAGGGCTCAGAAGAGGGTGAGATGGACAGACTGTGTCACACTTGCTGTGGTAACTGCACACCAGGGGTCAGACTACAGATGAAAGCAGAGCCCTGCTTGGTGGGGCTAGGATTTGCCTGGCTTTGCCTTCTCCCAGTGCTGCTTGCACAAGTGGCTATGCCTCCTAGTGGTTGTAAAGCAGGGGAAAAGATCCCCTCTACTCTGTCCCTCGTCCAGTCCATCTTACGGAATCTTCTTCATCCCCCATAAAATAGTTCCAATGCTCTCTGGAGACCTTTCCCAAGCCAAAGCAGAGTGAAATTCACCTTGTTAGTGCTAAAGGCTTCTCCCCATTGGCCTGTGAACAGAAGCTGTGAAGCTTTACAAGAACTGCAAGAGCACCAAGATGCTGCTCTGTGGGCAAGTTCAGGCAGAAGCATGGTACCTAGGTCGCTAGCTCTGCTAGAAAGTCTGTGGCTAAAATTTTTATACAGATGATTCTACAGCAGTTGAGGACATCTGCTTGGGACAGATCTCTGCTCACTCCAACCAAGTGACCTTTTCAAAACCTGGAAAGGCTGGTTTCAGAGTGCAAGAGCCATGAGCAAGCAGATCCCTACCTGCTTTCTCCCATGCAATCCTCACAAGCTCAGGGAGTGGACAGTATGGCCAAGTGTCAGGCAACATGATGCTTTGCAGTGCAGCCAGGCAGATGTGTAATGAACTGTAAGTAGTTTATGAGTCACAAGATCGGGGTGAGCAAGCCAAGACTTTGCTAAGTGGTCAAGGACCACACTTTTCTATGGAGAGGCTATGGAGTCTGGGACAGAGGTTGGGTGGCAGAAGGGAGCTTGGGGTGGGGGACTGGGGTGCAGGAGGGGGTGTGGGGTCTGAGAGGGAGTTTGGGTGAAGGAGGCAGTTGTGATCTAGGGCAGGGGATTGAGCTGCAGGATCTGGTAGGGGGTATGGGTGCTGGAGAGGATTCAGACCTGGGAGAGGAAGTAGGAAGGGATGGAAAGTCTGGAGGGGGAGTAGTGACCTGAGGCAGGGAGAAGAAAAGTACAGTGGGTTTGATTGTGACCTGGGGCAGGGCCTAAGGAGAAGGTATGGGGAGAGGATTCTGGCCTGGGGGAGCGTTTCCAAGGGCCACAGGGTCTGGGAGTAGGGTTGCCAGATCGTTTAACAAAAAAAATACCGAACACCCCCACCCCCCTCCAAAAAAACCCAAACAAACCCAGGAAAAAATTCTGTTGGGGGGGGGGGGAAAAAGGGGGGGGGGGGGAGAGACCAAAGTTGTTAAGAAAAAAAAAAAAAAAAAGGCACTGAGCCTGATCCTGCCGGGGGGGGGGGGGGGGAAGAGAAGAGAGGGAGCTTGTACCGCATCTTACACCACTCCCTCCAGTTTGGGGTCTCACACTAACCCCCAATGCACCCATCCCTCCCCATCCCAATGCACTCACCCCTCCCCCAGAGCCAGGCCCCCACAGAGCCAGGCACCAGAGGAACGGAACGGCCTGGTAAGGAAATCTTACTTTTAAAGTTGCCGCGCCTGCCGCCCAGCCCGACCACCACGGCTCACAGTGTTTAGAGAAAGGCATCGCATGGCCAGTTCCCGGGTCTCTGCTCAAAGGGTCACGTGGACCAGAGCAGCATGTGCTTCGCTCCCACCCCAGCCCAGCGCGCCCCCGGGCGCCATGCTAGGGGGAAGTGCCTCCTCCTGTCCCCCCCTTTGCTACGCCTCTCACTCCCCTGCCCAACGCAGCACAGGAAAATTGTTCCTGCCGGGCTTCTGTCTGAGGGAAACAGGAAATACCCGACATTTCACATGTCTGGTATTTTCTCTTTTTTTTTTTTTAAACTGGACAGGGGACCCAAATAACGGACAGTCCGGGCAAAAACCAGACACCTGGCAACCCTATCTGGGAGGGCAGGGTCTGGGGTGACAAGCAGGATATGGCCAGGAGGCACTTACCTAAGCAGCTCCTGGCCAGCAGCACTCTCAGGCGGGCTTTCCCCCAGACCCATGCAGCAGCCCCAGACCATTGGCTGGCCACGCATGTGGCTCTCTGTGCTGCTGGAAGGGGCGAGGGAGTGAGGCCTCATATACTGCCCCACACCCAGCAAAATCTCTCAGTTCCCATTAGCTGGTTTCTGGCCCATAAGAACAAGGAGATTTTGCTGGGGTGTAGGGGCTGCGTGCTGAAGCCTCTCCCTGCAGCACAAAGAGCAATATGGATCAATAGCCGCTTTTATCAGCGCTGCTCCCTGCTGCAGGGGGTGGCCCCAGCCGGATCAGAAGGGTTGATGGGTGGCCTCTGACCCACAGGCTGGGATCTTGCCCACCCCTGCATAAGATATTGAATCTGCTCTATGCAGAAACACCATCTGAGTGATGTGTAAACTCCATTCGTTTGGGCTCTGGGATCACATTTCCTCCAGACATGCTGGCCCCCCAACTGTGCATGTGTCAGGTGCTGGCACGCCCAGCTAGGTGCAGTCTCTGTGCTCTGACATGAGGGAAGCTGGTCCTGCAGCGATTCACAAGACCAAGGGCAGCTTCTCAATTGCCCCCCCACACATTTGTAAAGGGAACTGGGCATAGACCCCTGCTGTATTACATCCAGCTGCTGCCAGCTCCCTGTGGCAGGGTCCAGGTGGTCCCATGGCCACTAAGGTGCCACCCCCTGCCAGGCAGCCCCTGCTGAAGGTGGGCCAGGGTGCTCCACAGTCAGGCACTATTCCAGCATCCTGGATTGTCCTGGCCCAACCACAGGCAGGGGCTGCACCAGTGTCCTGGCAGGAGCAGCTTCTGTCCATGGTGAGTCAGGGCACACTGCAGGCAGGGGCTACTCTTACCAGGATGCTAGAGCAGCCCCTGTCCATGGTGGGCCCCCGGCAGGGCTTGAGCACACCCTGCCCATGGGAAGTTGGGAGCTGCTCCAGCCCCACCAGTTACCTTAACTAGTGAGCCTCACTCATTAAGGGCAAGGCTTACCGGTTAAAAACCTTCAAAACCCTAATCAAGATTCACTCTTCAGCCTGTACGGCTCCCTCCCCTCCCTACAAACACCTGTCCCCTTTCCACAGGCAGCACACCTCTCCCTGCCAGCCACTGCGAGCAGCCCTGCTACTTGGGTTATTGCCAAGAGTCCCTGGTCCCCTAGCTGCTGTTGCCTTCATGAGCTGCCCTCCTGCTCCCAACTGCTAGAGAAGGGGCCAGGGAGCAGCATCTGGATGGACCTGGAGGGATAGAGAAAGGAGGCAGATTGGCCTTCCCAATGGGAAGGCCATCTCTCCTGCTTGTAGTGCAGGGTGCAAGGGCTGTGCGCCAGGGTGCTAACGTTTTGCATCCGCAGTTAGTCAGGCTCCAGCTATGGCCAGACACACCAGTTCCTGCCCACAGGAAAGGGTTAATGGCATCTGCTGAATGGAGCTGAGTAAATACCTGTGAGCCCAAGTGCCATGTGGGAGAGCTGGCTGCTCACATTTGCTCTCCCAGAGCCAACACCCCACCTGCAGTTCCGGGGCCAGTGGGGCAGATTAACACTTTCACACCAGCCACAGAACAGAATTGTTCTCTGGATTCAAAGTCCAAACTCTGCATGGACCAACCCTGCCCCCACATTTCCAGGAGAGACTGAATCCAACGGGACCCCTGCCTGACACCCACTTCCCAGCATGCATTGCAATTCCCCAGTACTGTAGCATTTGAGCCTCACAATCTCTACTGTACTGATTTTAGTACATGATGTGGAGCAGGGCAAGGCTGCCATCCCCATTGCAGAGAGGGTATGGAGATAGCTAACCTGTACATGTCTGGGCTCCTGTACTTGGAGGCTGGGACATTGGAGGAAGGTGTCCCCAGACTGGCCACAACACAGCAAGTAACCCCAGGCTGGCCCAGAGTGCTCTTCACACTCAGAATGGGACAGAGTCCAGCATGGCTCAGAAGCGAGTTTGAAGAAATCCACTTGCCGCCACTGGTGCTGCCCCTTCCTGTGGCCTGATGTTAGAACAAGCTCATTATTTGCACAAGGACCCACCAGTCTCTGCCTAGGAGACTGACACACAGCTACCCAAGAGCACGGAAGCTCACTTGCACCTCTTGTGCAGTCCCATTGCGTCTGCCAAGTGCTGGCATCAGGAAGGTGCCTTGGGCTAACAAGACAGGCAGCCTGCTTAGCCCCAGCCCGGGGGGGGGGGGGGGGGGGGGGTAGCAGCTACCTTAGCCTACTCTTCCCAAGCTAAAATGGAGGGGTTCAACCCTCCCCAGCACCCCATGCAGACAGGCTCATTGCACTTAGCAGAGGTTAGTTGGCAGGCACAGGCTAGCACATCCCACATACAAATCTTTTCCTAGCAGAGAGCAGTTGAAAGCACCTGGATCCTCACTCTGAGGCAGTGCCATGACTTCAGTGGGATCGCTCATGAACTGAGGTCCCTGTAAGCTGCAAGGCCACATAGTAGCTTATTTAATGCCATGCAGGCCATTGAGCTACAACAGTTGGGAGGAGGACCACTCTTCTACCCCATCTGGCCCTAGCTCACTCCCTTGCCCCAATCCAGAGAGCGCACGAGCACATGCACGCAAGCTGGGAAGTGTCCTCTCTTCATAGCAGCCCAGAGCAACCCTAAACTTCTCCCGAACCCAACCCCATCCCATAGCCTGAGCCCTCACATCCTTGCACCCCAACTCTGCCCTGGCCCTGAGCCTCCTCCCTTAGAATCCCTTGCCCCCACCCCCATCACATAATTTTGTTATATGCACCAATATGAAGATGTGTCACAAATCCCTACCTTATTGGTACACATAATATCCATTCTGCTCAGAGGTGGGAAAAGTTGAGGAAACAGTGCCCATGACTCATGACATTACAGACCTACCAAAAACCAAGTAACGTGAATTGTAACAATTAGTTCTACCACATGTAATGGTCATCCAGGCAAGCTCACCAAGGTGGGGAGTTTCCTTTGTCCCCATTGTTCCCAGACATGGCATAGCTATGCCCAGACAAAGACAGAAATGCTAGCCATTGGAGAAGGGTTGCAGGAGGCATTGTGGATAGGTTAATGGGCAGAAAATTGTTGAGAGAGAGAGAGAGAGAGAGAGACTGTAACAGAAGCTATTGTGAAGATAATTTCAGCAAAAGATCAACACCAAAGTGTAAAATACAGGTCTAAAAAGAAGTTTCATGTAGTGCCCCTATACACACAGAAAAAGCAACGAACTGCAGCAGAAAGAGTTGGGAGTCAATACGCCTCAAGCACTAACAACTTGCTAGACCCAAGTGGATTAAAAAACCTCAGTGATTTATTTTTATAAAAACTTAAATCAGATTTTTTAATAAAATGCTTTGAGAAAAAACCCTAAAGATAGTTTTAATTAAGATATATTATCACTCAAAGATATCACGGCACAGAGATTATTAATTCTAATTCTAGAGTATGAGACAATATATTCATGTAATGTTTAAGACAAGTTTCGTAAATGAGTTCCAACAGCTCATGATTTAGGAACCCAATCTAATGGGGTTCCAGAGGCTTCTATATAGTTTATTTAGATTAATCTTTCTATCTACTCAATGGGACTCAATATCTTCTAGACCAGGGTGGGCAATAATTTGTAAAAGGGGGCCACTTCTTTGCACACTCCCTGTTCCCAGGCCAATTAGGATCTGGGGGCGGGGAGCACGCAAAGTCTCTCGCGCCCTGTCCCCACCCTGCCAGGGGCGTGCAGTGGCTAGAGACACACATCGGCTGTTTTAAAACAGCTGGCATGTCTCTCTAGCTGCCACGCATGCTCTTGCAGGGGCAAGGAGACTTTGTGTGCTCCCCCGCCCCCTCGCCCTGATTGGCCTGTAGGTGGGGGAGCAGCAGAGTGACAGCGGGCCAGATCCACCGGTTTGGCAGGCTGGATCCGGCCTGTGGGGGCCCTTTGCCCACACCTGTTCTAAGCACCTCTGATAATGCTCAGTCTAGTTTTGCAGTTTTCAAACTGGATTTGTGTCTCCAGAGGTACATACTTGTTAACAACAAAAATGTTTTAAAATATATAGGAGGTGAAAAACAACAGACCTTAACTCTATCGCCCCTCTTCAAATTTGTGCAAAGTTTCAAAAAGTTCAATAAGTAGAAAATTGTTGGGAGGGGAATAGATCTGGAGATGGAGAAGAAGTCTGGAGATAAATTGAGAAGGGAGGGACAGGCAGCAGAAAGAAAAGTGAAACTGTATGAACAGTATATTCCAGAAATCTTGAAGTCTGAGTGTAGCCTTTATTGATTTGAGATCTACCATACCATTCTCTCACTAAAAGGAAAAACCATAAAAGAGACCTAGTTTAGTACTATTTATTGATGTTCCTCTACCTGTGGTTAAAGACAGGCATACATGCAAAATGCAAACAGTACAATAAAGAAATGAAAGGCCTGGTTACCCAAATGAAACATCATGAGAAGTGATCCTTCTCAGGAGGAAGGCTGCCCATATTCCTTCTGGCCTGTTCTTGAATTCTCATGTTTGAGCAAAAAATATATAGTTGTTATTCTGTTACTATCATTTTTGATGCAATTGTGATAAAAATATAAATAGCTGAGACAGGCAGATCGTCCGTTTATAATTTCATCTTTAAAGTAGTACTGAGTGTCAGTGAATGCAATGAGTAATACTAAATGAGCAGTATAGCAATAATTAAATAACTGCATTGACTTTAAAGAGACCCCATCCTCAACCTACAAGATTCTGAAGGCTATCCACCTTCAAGATCACCATCACTTTCTATAGTTTGAGCTATCTGCCAATGTCAGTGTTTTAGTCACATCATGTATGTCACATAGCCACAGTAAAACCTGTAGTGAAAGAAAAAAATCTCCATCATTCAGAAACAACCATAGATAAGTTTGTGATAAGAACAAGCAGATTACAAAAAGAGGTAACTGATGAAAAAGTTGCCTGGTTTGTTTATGCAACAAAATCTCCTTTCCGTATGATTGAAAACCCACACTTATTTAATATGAAAAACTTAGACTAGTAGCGCCTTAAAGACTAACAAAACATGTAGATGGTATCATGAGCTTTCGTGGGCACAACCCATTTGCTTAGATGACAGGAGTATTAGAAGTCCAGATCCAAGAATAAATAAGGGAAGGGGGGAGGGGGAAAGGAAGGGGGGAGAAAAAAGAAAAAAAAAAAAAAAAAGAGACAGCAAGTAGATGCTTCAAGTAGTTACAACAGGCTGATAAGAACAATTAGCACCTCCATTGGTTGGTTGGCTAAGTCATTAGGATGTGGAAGGTAGTGTGCAAATCATCCAGTGTCCCTTTTCATACCATTTGTATAAGAATTAAACTTGTGAATGAAGTTCCAACTCTTCTCTGTGTATTTGGCTTGCGGAATTGGCCTGAAACAAAACGGTGACTTGGAGATCCATTAATGAGTGTCCAGGCAGGTTAAAGTGTTCTCCAACAGATTTCTGTGTGTTGCCTTTTCAGATATCTGATTTGTGTCCATTAATTCTTTCCAGTAGAGATTGTCCAGTTTGGCCAATATACATTGCAGTGGGGCATTGTTGGCATTTGATGGCATAGATCACATTAGTGGATTTGCAGTTAAATGAGCCTCTGATTTAGGGGCTGATGTTGGGTCCAGTGATGAAATCTCTAGTGTAGATGCTTGGGCAGAGTTTGCACCGGGGTTGATTGCAGGGGTGGGTTCCTGGATGATTATGATGGAGGTGTGTTGCATGGTTACTAGAAAGAATTTATTTGAGGTTAGGGGGTTGTCTGTAGGTGAGAACTGGCCTTTCCCCCAAGACCTCAGAGTGAGGGGTCATTTTCCAGGGTAGGTTGTAGATTGTTGATAATGCGTTGGAGGGGTTTAAGTTGTGGGCAAGTGGAATTCTGTTGTTTTCTTTTTGGGGTGTATCTTGAAATAGTTCATGTCCCTGTGAAATTCTTCAAGGGTTTCTTTCCTGTGGATGCATATGACGAAGATATCAATGTAGAGAAAGGGTGTTAGAGGGCAAGAGCTGAGGAAACGTTGTTCAAGGTCAGCTATGAAGACGTAGGCATATTGTAGTGCCCACAGCTGTGGAGATCTGAAAGCCTATTTTTGCTGCCTCTGCCTAAAGGAATATTTCCAACACACCAGTGTACAACACACTGACCTTGCTACTCCCCCCTGCCAATCCCACAAGAAGAAGGCTTCTATGTGGACCCCTACTAACGGTCGTAATGAGAGTCTTGACTTCTACATCAACTGCTTCCACAAACGTGCTCGAACTCATGTTGTCAGCAAACATCATAGATCATATAACCTCAGTCATGCAGAATGCAAGGCTATACACAGCCTCAAAAACAATTCTAACATCATAATCAAAGAGGCTGACAAAGGGGCCGCTGTATTAATCATGAATAAAAGAGATTATGAACAGGAAGCGACCAGACAACTCACCAACACCAGATTCTACAAGCCTCTCTCCTGTGAGCCCACTAAAGATGACCAAAAAAACCAAACTACTCATGAAGCTCCCTGATGCTGCTCAGAACCAAATTTACACTAACACCCCCCCTTAACCCCCAACAGTTTTCTATCTGCTGCCTAAGATACACATATGGACCCACGGGAAAAAGACCCTTGAAGAATTTCACAGGATTTCAACAACTTCCACCCCACCATCAACCTCAGCCTGGATCAGTCCACACAAGAGATCCACTTCCTTGATACTACAATACAATTAAATGGACAAATTTCCACTACCCTATACTAGAAACCTACCAACCACTACACTTAGGCTATGTCTAAACTACACCTGTGTCAGCAGAGGGATGTAAATTAGATGTATCAAAAGGGCAAATGAAGCGGGGATTTAAATATCCTGCACTTCATTTGCATAATGGTGGCCACCGCTTTTTTCCAAAACGTGGCTTTTCGAAAAAAACGGCAGTTTAGACAGGGCATTTGACAGAAATGTCCCGTTCCGAAAGATCCTGTACTCCTCACTGCCCTGTCTAAACTGCCTTTTTTTTTTTTTCGAAAAGCCCCGTTTTGAAAAAAGCGGCAGCCACCATTATGCAAATGAGGAGCGGGGTATTTAAATCCCTGCTTCATTTGCACTTTTGATACATCTAATTTACATCCCTCTACCAACAGAGGGGTGTAGTTTAGATGTAGCCTTACCTTCATGCCTTTAGCTTCCATCCCAGACACATTTCTCAATCTCTTGCATGCAGCCAAGCCCTAACATACAACCAGATTTGCTCCAATCCCACAGACAGAGGCAAACACCTACAGGATCTATATAGAGCACTCTTAAAACTGAAATACCCACCCAAGGAAGTGGGAAAAAAAAACCAGATCGACAGAGCCAAAAAAAGAGTACCCAGACATGGACTACTTCAAGACAGACCCAAAAGAGAAAAAACAACAGAATTCCACTTATCACGTACAGTCCACAACTTAAACCCCTCCAACGCATTATCAACAACAATCTACAACCTACCCTGGAAAACGACCCCTCCCTCTCTGAGGTGTTGGGGGAAAAAGGCCAATTCTCACCTACAGACAACTCCCTAACCTCAAACAAATTCTTTCAGGTAACCACACAATACATCTTCATCATAATCAGCTAGGAACCCATCCCTGCAATCAGCCCCAGTGCCAACTCTACCCACATATCTACACTAGCGATTTCATCACTGGACCCAACCATATCAGCCACTAAATCAGAGGCTCATTTAACTGCACATCCACTAATGGGATCTATGCCGGCAATGCCCCACTGCCATGTATACTGGACAAATTGGACAGTCTTACGGCACACAAGTCAGATATCCAAAAAGGCAATACACAAAAACCTGTTGGAGAACACTTTAATCTGCCTGGGCACTCATTAATGGATCTCCAAGTCACCGTTTTGTTTCAGGCCAATTCCACAAGCCAAATACACAGAGGAGGATTGGAACTTAACTTCATTCACAAGTTTAATTCGTATGCAAGTGGTATGAACAGGGACATCGGCTGATTCACACACTACCTTCCACATCCTAATGACTTAACAAACAAACCAAACAAGGGAGGTGCTAATTGTTCTCATCAGCCTGTTGTAACTACTTGAAACATCTACTCGCTGTCTCTCTTTTTTCCCTCCCCTCCTTTTTCCCCTCCCCTTATTTATTCTTGGATCTGGACTTCTAATACTCCTGTCATCTGAGCAAGTGGGTTGTGCCCACCAAAGCTTGTGATACCGTCTACATGTTTTGTTAGTCTTTAAAGTGCTACTAGACTATTTGTTGTTTAAGTTTTTCCTGTTACAGACTAACTCCGCTACCCCTCTGAAGTTATTTAACGTGGTTCATCATTAAGACTAGGATACAGTTCACCCAGCACAGCAGATTTTGCAGGCAAATTGTCACACAAGCACACAACAGACAACAGAAGGGAACGTCTTCCTTACAGAAACAATTGATAAATCAAGAAACGCTCACAAAGCAGAATACTTTGAAAAAGTAGCAGTAAAATCTACAAATTGTGAAAAAAATTCAAATGTCTAGTGTGCAGCTTGGCCACAGAAAATGCTGCAATTGCATCTAAGATAGAAATTTAAGAGAGTGTGAATAGAGTCTCAAGCTCATAACATATGGTTACAGTGCTCATTTGAGGCATCTCCTAGCCAAAGACTTCAGTATTCCAGAAATAAAGGCTAATGTTATTGAAATTGCAATATACTTCCATAAGAACCACTTTGCAACAGTTGTTTTGAAAAAAAAAAAGTGAGAGGAACCAAGCTAACCCTCCCACAGACATGTGATAGAACTCAGTAATGGACTGTTTTCAGCACTATATCAAGAACTGGCCTAATCAGATGACATCTTGTGAACAAAATCATGAAAACACAGATGGTACTGTCACAGCCAAAGTTCTCAACACTGGGCTTCAGACAAATGTTGAGCACATAAGCTCACAGTACTTAGCAGTTCCAGTAGCCCTGAACAAAGTGCATGGAAATAGTTGTTTTATTGATGATGCTGTTGAAATCTGGAAGGAACTGAGTGAGTTCTTAAAAAGAGAAACATGCAAATACAGAGTTAAATTACAAGCATTCAAAAAAGAAATGGGACAAGCACTATCTTCAGTTCATTTTCTTGCATATATTCTCAATACCCAGTACCAGAGTCAAACCTTAACTGCTGAAGAAGAGGAGTTGGCTATGACATGGGCATCCAGCAACCATCCCTCCATAATGCCAAATACAATAAACTTCAGAGCTAAGAGAAATTGTTTGGGACCTGAAAGAGCAAGAAAGCTTGTTTTTCTTTTCCAGATTATGAACAAACAGGAAATGAAGGTGAAGATGACTATGTTAACGGCAGACGCTAATATTTTAATTTTATGTTGATCTGGCTGACAGTGGATTTAATTTGTTTTAGTATTTCATTTAACTATTTTAGTTAAAAACAAACCTGATTTTCAACAACTTGAGTGTTGAAATTAAAAAAATAATATGCTTGTTTTGTTAGATTATATGTTTGCAGTTGAAGAAACATATCCAGAATACATAACATTATTGTTTTAGTTAAATAAAACAATGTAAGTGTCTATCTGGTGATGTTCTCCCCTAATACAGCATGGCAAGAAAATCCTCCAAATATTAATGATTAACCTGTTGAGTTGGAGATAGCTCACCTCCCAATGACTTCATAAATATCTGCATCAATTACCTTTGGTAAATGAAATAAACATTCATTTCAGATTAGTTTTACAGCTCCTTTTGACGCTCTTCAATCTACTTTGGTCTTTACTAACTTGAACAATTAGTATCATCTCCAAATTTTGCCACCACACTGTTTATCTCTTGTTCAACATATTTATAAATGATCTGGAATAGAACTGGTTCCAGAACTGACCCCTGCAGAACACCACTAGTTATCTCTCCATTTTGAAAACTGACCATTTATTCTTACCCTTTACTTCTGATCTTTTAACCAGTTACCAATCCACAAGAGGACCTTCCCTCTTATCCCATGAAAACTTACTTTACTTAAGCAACTTTGGTGAGGGACCTTATCAAAGGACACTCCGGATGCTGCTGATAGTCGTACACATGGTCACCAGACAGACCCACAAGTGGGACAAACTGGTGTAAATTGGCACGACTCTGCTGACAACAGCAGATGATCTGGCCCATCAGCAGAAGCAAACAGGCATCAGAAGACAGATCCATCTCAATAGTTAAACATGTCCTTTAAGGAGGAAGTACTCCAAGAATAAATGGTTGTGGTCTCAGAGGGGTAGCCATGTTTTTTAAAGTTACAGACAAACAAGTAGTCCTGTGTAAGGTTTCCAGGTGTCCAGTTTTGAACCGGACAGTCCAGTATTTGAGCTTTCTGTTCGGGAAACAAATTGAGAAAATATAAATGTTCAGTATTTTCTTAATAAGATGTAATGTAGATTGTGATGTAATGTCAAGTGTGTCTGGTATTTTTGTTGATACCATCTGGCAACCCTAATCCTGTGGCACCTTAGAGACTAACAAATGTATAGGATCATGAGCTTTCATATGTGAAGCACACTGCATCAGATGAGTTGGTTGTGGGTTTGGCCTGCCAACCAGACTGCTGCTTTGGACACATGTTCAGTAATTGCCAGACACACATCAAGTGATCTCTCCTCACCTTGAGACCTCCACTGATGGATTATTAAACAGCTGCATTCATCTATAGCTGTTAAGTTAATATAGAATATATGGAGATATACCTCTCTCATACAACTGAAAGGGACCTTGAGAGATCATTGAGTTGAGTCCAGTCCCCTGCCCTCATGGCAGGGCCAAGTACCATCCCTGACAGATTTGCCCCAGATCCCTAAATAACCCCCTCAAGGATTGAACTCACAACCTTGGGTTTGGCAGGCCAATGCTCGAACCACTGAGCTATCCCTCCCCCCATGTTTGGGGAAATAAAATGCAAATACAAGAAGAAATATTACAACCATCACCAGATCCTGCCCTTGCCAAACTCCATTCCATCACAAACCCCTTCTGACAACAAAAATCACTACACAACTCCAGGGGGACGAAAGCCTAAGACCCTATGTAAGGCAGGAGTCAAAAGGCAAAGACCGAACCCCATTCTGCTGGGTGAGGGGATAACCCCCCACACCAAGAGCTTCAAGGGACCTGTAACCTGAGTCCCACTTCCCAGGGCTGCAGCCCTCAACATTTTGGCCCCCTACAGTGTGGCTTAGGCGCACCCCAGCAAGTCTAACACCAGTCCTGGCAATCCCATTAAAAATGGGCCCCCAATCTCATCACATGATTAGGACTGGGAAGTCAAACAGCAAACTCTAAGTTAGCCAGGGGGTAGCAATGGTGTCCCTAGCTTCTGTTTGTCAGAGGCTGGAGATGGATGGCACGAGACAAATCGCTTGATCATTGTCTTCGGTCCACCCCCTCCGGGGCACTTGGCCCTGGCCACTGTCAGCAGACAGGCTACTGGGCTAGATGGACCTTTGGTCTGACCCATTCTTATGTTCGAAGTTATCAGGATGGAAAAATCTACTACAAACAGATGATTTAGAACTACAGTATATGGCTGCACTGTGTCAAACAGCATCCCTCTCCTCTGGCTAAAACAAACAGAGAGACCCTGATCTCACTGACATGGAAGCTAAGAAATGCTTCCTTCTATCCGTTCCTTCAGGAAGTCCCCTCCAAACCCTTGACCCAAGACCAGAGCCTGCACCCCAACTCCCTACCCCAGCCTGGTGCAAGTGAGTGAGATTTGGGGAGGAAGGGAAATGGAGTGAGCAGGGTGAGGCCTTGGCAAAGGGGTGGAGTAGGGGCAGGGCCTCAGAGAAGGGGCAGGAAGGAAGCCGGGCAAGGGTATTTGGGTTTGAGGTAGATCTTACATTGCACTTAAATTGAAAAAGCGATCTTGTGGTTAAAAAGGTTAGAGACCACTACTCTAGAGTGGAGGAGTGAGAGCCTAATCCAAGCCCCACTCAAGTCCAGGGGATGCTTTTGGTGGGCTCATGAAGGGCCCAGTCCAGTGCCATCAAGAAACACATGGGGGGGGGGGAGAGAAGAGTGCAAAAGCACTAGAAGAGGAGTATTTCCAGTGAAGAGGCTTGATTCTGCGCCTACTCACATCAGTGGAAAACTGCTCCATTTACCAGAGTGTAGCAAACTCAAGCCATTCCTGACAAGGACAACAGCAGCTGGCGGAAGCTGCTCTTCCTAGTGGAGCTTTGACTATCTCCAGCTCCTTCCCCCCCTTTTTCCTTCCTTCATCACTGTTCACTTTCACCACCCATCCTTTTCTGAAAGATGACAAACCAACACACACACTGAAATGCCTTCCATTCGCCTAGCAGAAAGCCATGGCTCAATTTACAGGCAGCCTCCCCCAAGAGAAGAGACCATTTGTCCGATGGGATTAGTGCCAATAGTCAGTGAGAAGGGTAAGCATGAGTGGCAGGCAGGACATGGGGAAGTGCCCCTCTGCTTTTAACAGGGATGTGGCAATGCACTATGCTTTCCTGGAACCGGCAAGGGGAGCTATGGAACCAGAATGCCAAGGGCTCAAAACAGTGGGAGCACAGTGCTATGTACACCAGATTTTACACAGGACCAAGCTGATCCTGTAGGATGGCCTTACTCTGCCGGCAGCTGCCCTCCTTGGGAAACTCCTTTGCCACCTGCCCAGGGTTTTGGTTTGGCGCTTGCCTGTAGGAAGATGGCTCCACTGAGTTTGACTCCCCTAGCACACTCTTTTAGGGACAGGAGTAAATGGAGTGTTTTGCTTCTGCTACTAACATGTTTGGTGGGCCAATTCCAGCAGCAGCACCAAGGGTGCCAGAGAGCCCAAACCTGTAGCTCTCCCTAGTGATTTTGTAAGGCAATGATAACTCCAGCGAGGCAGGGCAGCCTTGTGTGTCCTCCCTCCCCCTTCAATGCAGGTACGTAGCACCTTACCCCACATCAGACATGGCACTTTGCCATATTTATTTATAAAATATGGCAATCAGACCCAGCACAGCCTCACTGCTGCCTGGCACCCCTGTACTGCCTAGACAGCACCTCTCTCTCTGGCTCCCCTACCCCGAGCCTACATACCACTTACAAGGCTCCATCTCTGCAGCCCCTTAGGTCTCAGTACCACCCCATTCAGGACATGGCCTCTGACCCTCAGCCCACCCGCACATACAGGGCCTGCAGCTCTGTTCATCCCCCTCTCCCCAGCAATGTCTTGCTTTCCCAACCCCTAGGTCGAGTCCCCACCCCGACCCCCCTTACAAGGCATGCAGCCCCCCGAGGAGAGCCAGGCTCCCCATCGCTCTCCCCGTACCTCCTTGCAGGCGTGCAGCTCCGGCTCCTCGCCCCGGCTCCCCTGGCTGGCGGCCCCCCCCCAGCACAGCAGGAACAGCCAGAACCCGGCGCGCAAGCGGCTCCAGCTGCCAGCCCCAGCCATGGTGCAGCCGCCGCGGAGAGGCCAGAGGCAGGAGGACGCCGGAGCCCCGCCCCGCCCCGCCCCTCGGCCCCAGCAACCGCCGTCGCCGCGCGCACCTGGGCCACGCACCTGCGGCTCGAAGGAAGCACCCGCGCTGCGCGTGCCATGCAGCTCCGCGCGCCAGCCCCTCTCACAAAGGCAGGGAGGCTCGTGCGCACCGAGCTGGGGTACAAGACGCGGGACCAACTCTGCGCTTTCCTGCGTGCGAGGCCCCTGCCCAGCCCTGTTTATCTTCGTGCAAATTAGTCGTTTAGCGCACGCACCTTCCTGCTTAGGCCGGCATTCATTTTTTTTTTTTTTTTTTTTTGCACGTGCTCACCTCCCTCCTTGTGCTGTACCCAGACCTTTGTTCTGCCTCTGCTGCAGCACAGTGGCCAGCAAATCTGATCCCTCGACTCCCCGGGGCCAGTCACAGCACAGGAGTACCTTCTCTGCAATTAGAACCCGCCCCCGCCTCTTTGCATCAGCACTTTGCTGAGCCCGTGGACTTGGGTGTAGCCCCTAGCTTCTATACAACTTGGGGAACTAGGACCCTAAGTGCGCGTGGATAAGGCTACGGAGTTTGACAGCCATGCTGAAGAAGTCAGGAAATCCCTAAGATCTCTGACTACCACCCTGAGAACTGCAGGGTCTTCCCACTACCACCTTTGGCAGAGAGCTGTATGAGGCACCCCTGCCACCTGGGAGCCCCCAAGCTTCCAGCTGCCCATGACAAAATCTCATACAGCAAGCTGTGGGCGGGAGTTGTTTACACAAATATGCACGTTAGTGTTTGGCTTTGCCAAGTACCGTTTCCATGCATCTTTCCCAGTCCCTCCATGCCCTACAGCCACAGCGTGGCCCCCTTGTTTGCACCCCCCCGGCTGCCTGCCAGCTGCCGCCATCCCCTTCCCCGGAGGCTGCCCCGCTGCACTGCTCCTTCTAGCCACTAGAGGGAGCCCGGCTCCAGAGCGTCAGCCTTGGAATCCCCGCGACCGTTGCCTGGCAACCGCGGCTGGGCCTGCCAACGAGCGGCGGCGGCGCGCGCTGCCGGCTCTGCTGTGTCGGCGCTGCCCCCCCGGCCGCAGGATGCCGCCTAGGCGGGACCCCTTCCCCTCCCCCCGCTATGGGAACGAGGACACCTGCATGGGCCGAGCCAGGCGGAGCCAGGTAAGGGCAGCGCCAGCCGCGCTGCAATACCCGCTCCGCTCCGCCCCGCTCCCGGCAGAGTCCCGCACCTCTGGGCGGGAAACGCGCTAACTGTCGCTGCGAGGAAGGGAAGGATTTAAACGGGAAGACCGAGACTAAAGCGTCAGCTTGTGAAAGTTCTGGCCTCGGTTTCCCCTGCTTGCAACAAACGGGCCAGGGAGAGGCGCCGCCTGGAACAGCGTTTGACTCGAGGCGTGCCAACCTCCCTGCAAAAGTCCGGTCGGGGAAGCGGGCAACCCTCCACTTTCGGATAGAAACGCCCGGCTTGCAAGTCACCAGCGTCCCTTTGGAATCAACTGTTCAACGTTTCAGTCCCGCTCCACCATGTTCTTAACTGGTAGAAATGGGCGGGGGGCTAAGTGCAGCTGCAGTCCAAGTGCACAGAGCTCACCGCGGGCTGGGAGCTGAGTTTCCAAGTAGTTTGCTAGTCTAGGCCTGCCTTCCATAGCTAGATCCTGTGCTAAAAATGAGCAAACACTTGAGTCCCACAGCTCTGTAAACAAATTGAGTGAGGTCAGATCTTCACTAGCAGAGAAGCAAGGAACCTGAGTAGGCAGAAAGCAGCAGGGAGTTTACTGTGGGATTTTACTGTCAGAGTTTTGCTTCAAGTAGTCACTGGGGAAAGGGCTCTGGGAAAAAGCCAGGAGTTACCTGTTGGCTCTGCTGGGCAGTGGCTTCTACTGTCAGTTATTCATAGCCTCCCATCACAGAGCAAGATGGACCCTATAGCTTCAGGGGCAGGAGCAGAGATGCAATTCACCATTGTTGTGCTAGGATGACTGGTCTAGAAAATGACTTTCTGAACAATCCTGCAGGCATGTAAAGGGAGATAGACCCTTGGGGTCCCAAGTGCCTGCTGTTAAATTATGTCCCCTTGTATTGGTCTGGGGACAGAAGGCTAATTTGGCCCTACATATGGAATCATGTACATTGGACTAGGGAGCAGTGCATATGTCCAGAGGGTGGTCCTTTGCTATGGACAACAAGGTATCCACTAGAGACCCTCATGATGCTCCCAAGTGGGTGGGGCTCAAGCATATAATCCTGGGGTCCCCAAGCCAATGCCCTAAGCCACTCAAGAACCCACCCCCCACCTTCCTACACTCAGGGTGCCCCTTATCCAGCCTGCCTAATGGGGCAGCTGGTGCTGGCACTCCCTGGGTGGGCAAGGCTCAAACCAACAACCCTGGGGTCCCCAGGCCAATGCCATAACCCCTAGGCCACTTGAGAACCCACCCCACCTCACCTCCCTACCTTCAGGCTGTCCCTTATCTGGGCATGAGTGGCTGTCTGTTCTTTGTTTCAGGCAAGCCCTTATGCTGAGCCCACCCATCTAGTCCAGCAACGGGACCCTTGGAATCGCCTGCACAGAACACCTACCCTGTCCAGCACCAGGAAGGAAGTCTGGTATATGGAACCTGAGGTACAATCCCCAGGTTCCCACCCTGCCTCTTGCTGCTCCCTCAGTGGAAGGGCACAGCCTGAAATGGTCACAGGATTAGTAGATAAAAGTTCCCCCAGTGCAGCAGCATCTGCTTGCCTAGGCTGGGCAGCCACAATGACTGCACCAAGGGTATAGTAAGGCCTTTCACCAGCAACCATATTGGATTCTTGTCTGTGCTCCACTGGACTGATTTCTGTCCAGGAGCATCCCAAGCCATGAAAGTGTGCCATCCTCACCCCAAGCAGCAGGGAAGAAGTGCATAACACCCCCACAGTGAAGCAACCTGGACACCTCTGAACAAGAACACTTTGCAGCTCTCTAGAGTTTTAAGTCACAGGCCTACCAAGCACTTTTCAAACATGAATGTCACCTTACAATCCTCCAGCCCTTGTGCAGAGGTGCATTAAGATTTACTGGGACCCTGAGCACAAAGAGCACTCCATTAAAAACCCATGCCTGCTCACTTTTTAACATGGTGGGCTGTGTCTAGACTGGCCAGTTTTTCCACAAAAGCAGCCGCTTTTGCGCAAAAACTTGACAGCTGTCTACACTGGCCGCTTGAATTTGCGCAAGAGCACTGACGTTCTAATGTAAGAAATCAGTGCTTCTTGCGCAAATACTTTGATGCTCCCGTTCGGGCAAAAGTCCTTTTGCGCAAAACCTTTTTTTTTGTTGTTGTTTTGTTTTGCGCAAAAAAGCCCCGATGGCTAAAATGGCGATCGGGGCTTTCTTGCGCAAAAGCACGTCTAGATTGGCCACGGACGCTTTTGTGCAAAAAGTGCTTTTGCGCAAAAGCGTCCGTGCCAATCTAGACGCTCTCTTGCGCAAATACTTTTAACGGAAAACTTTTCCATTAAAAGCATTTGCGCAAATTCATGCCAGTCTAGACGCAGCCATATTGTTTGAGGACCACATTGCCCCCCAGAGTGCAATCCTCAGGCAGGCACAAAGTGGTGCATGCCAGCAGGGGCAGTGCTTCATGGTGTGGGAGCCAATAAGTGGATCAGATCCCCACTGTAAAGTGTCTGCTGGCAGCACCAGCCTCTTTTCAGTGCAGGAGGGGTGCTCTGAGAGGAGTCTTAGTCCCTCTGCCAACACAAGGCCCAGCCTCTTTCTGTGGCCCCAACCCTGGCTGAGGGGGCAGGGACATGGGCCAGGGTTCTGCTGGCTGGTAACCTGGCCTTCTGCCCAGGGCAAGTAAGATCTGAGGCTCCCAATAGCAGCCTGGACTTTATGGGTGGCTCTTACCAGTCTAGTTCCAGCTTCCAGCCTGAGCAGGGGGCAGGGCTGTGGTGTGAGGAAGGAGGAGAGGAGCATATGGGCTCATGTTCTTCCCCATACATACTTCCACCAACATTGTGGCACTCTTACCAAGGGTCCCCAAATTGGCTGGAGGTAGTGAGCCTTGATCTCCTTGCTTGTGTTATATCTGTACTACAGATAGGGACAAGACGCAGAAAAGCAAAACTACTTGCTTAGGGTCACATTAGGACTTAAGCATTTCCAGAGCTCACTGCCATGTCTAAGTCTGTTCCCTCCCCAAATCTGGAGCCCAGCTGAGAGTCCTGATTCCCGGACCCCTGGTCTAACTAGTAGAGCAACTGAGATAGAGTCTTCTGTAAACCCCACAGTGGGGCTACAGCAGAGATTAGTTTGTCCCCTGCCTCAGGAAGCCAACACAGCACAGAGAGTCCCTTTGCCAGGGTTGTAAGAGGTACTGGCTAGTGACTCTCACTAAATCCTTCTGCAGGTTCCCAGAGACAGCCTGGATTTTAAGCTCACCTCACTCTACAACCACCACAAGGAGCTGCTCCAAGACAAGAACCAAGTAGTCATCCACAAGGAGACCCTCTTTGATGACCACAGGTGAGCAGGAGCAAGTGGCCTTTCCCCAATCTCAGGCAGGACATAGCTGCCTCTGGAGCATCTTATTGGTAACAGTGAGTACCCCAGTCTGCCCATAGCTGCAAAGGCATCAGTAGCAATGGCTGGTTAGCTTTGTCATGCAGCTCGTGGTCCTGGGGCCACGTCTTTTCAGTCTTCCTTAGCCATAGGGAAGCGTGACCTAATGGTCAAAGTCAGTCTGACTGCCATCTGCTACGGCAGAGTACCAGACAGTCTTGGGCCATGGTATCCAAGCAGTTCTGAAGCAGTAGCTACACTCAACCAGCCAAATAGCTAGATTGTTCAAGCCAACTAGCCAGATGTGGCTAGTGGCTAGCATGTTGGACACTACAGGTCTAGGGT
This sequence comes from Pelochelys cantorii, assembly GCA_032595735.1. Taxonomy (NCBI): domain Eukaryota; kingdom Metazoa; phylum Chordata; order Testudines; family Trionychidae; genus Pelochelys; species Pelochelys cantorii. Next base: position 16,999,426 of record CM064353.1, read on the forward strand.
CTGATTGCCTGGTTCTGGCAGACAACCACCAGTCTCTTGGCCTAAGATGGGGAGGCTGCCACCTCAAGAGTGGGGCTGGCAACAGCTGGTAGGAGGGAACTCAAACCCACCCTGCTCCACCAGGTTCCAGTCTAAGGCCCTAACAGTATCAGAACTTTCCACCACTGAGTCAGGGGGATGCTGGCAGCATTCAGCCTAATAGATCACTCCCCACTGCACTCCTCACCTGCCTCTTCCAACCCTATCTCCTTATGGGACCATCCAGGCATCCCCAGGCTCCTCAGCATGAGCAGCTCCAACTGGGCATCTTCCATCACATCTGCAGACTGGAGATTTGTCAGCATCTAGACTGGAGTCAGTAACCTGCATCCTCCTGTGTCAGCATTCATCCCCAAATGAACTGAGTTGCTCCCTTTTATACCTGGGTTCCAGTCAGAGCATTCCCAGCAGGGCTGTGGGTGTGTGGCCTCCTCCAGTGGGGGGGCTTAGCTCCAGTGTGGGGCTGGCATGCAGCCTACATATTGCAGAAGATTCTGGTCTCTTGGCTTGTGCATGGAGGAGGTCTAAGCATAGGTTCAGTGTTGTTGCAGGGCCATTATGAGGAGGGAAAGCACCTTCCTAGAAGCAGCTCTTGAAATGATTTTACCCCAGCAGCAGAGCCATCTGTAGGCATACGCAGCAGGCACCTGAAAATGTGGGGCCACACCGGGACAGCTGCCGCAGCAAGTAAGAGTAGGTTGGCTCCCACATGCCCACCGCACACTGCTACCTCCTTAGGCAGGGTCCATATTCACAGAGCTGAATGCGCCGGCCCAACACATTCTGCATCAGGGAGTGTCTGCAGGGAATTGTGATTCTCTGTTGCCATGAGGTGGGCCAGGCAGCTCGGGTGTCCTTTGCTGCCTTGTTTCTCCTCTCCCCCTAGCTGCAAGCCCAGGTTACCGCTGGGCATCTGAGCATCAGTTTAATAATACTGCCTAGGGTCTCATAAACCCTAAGGGCAGCCCTGCCCAGCAGTTTACCTTCACTCCAGCTCCTGGTTACCAACCTTTGCAAGCATCTGCCCCAATCAGCCAACTGTACCAGACTGTGCCCAGCTGCCCCCACACTCCAATCCACCATCAGCCTTGCCCACTTGGCTGGGACTTGGAGCAGCCCAGACTCCAGTGCTTGGGAGTTGGTCACCACCCTGGGGCAGCTAGGGAATGGGGGCCCGGGGAGTTCTTAGTCACCAAGTCCCAGTATTGACAGATATCCCAGCATGCTGCTAGCTCATCACAGCATTGGCAGCACCAGCAAGATGGAGAAACCCGTGACAGTGGTTCCCAACCTTTTCAGGCATACAGACCCCTTTTCAATTTATTAACATTTTATGGACCCCCCCCAAACAATATAGCTGTTTTCAAACTTTCCATTACTTGATAATGCAGTGGCCAGCATGTCCATTGGCCTTCTCTGTTTCCTCAGCTCCCACCCCCTCCATTCTCTGCCCATCCATGGAGGATACAGCAAGGGGACTCTTGTGGCCAAAAGCAGCTCCTGCCCTGGCCCTCTGCCCTTGGCCAGGCAAGTAGCCCTCGGGGAGAAAGAAAAAGAAAAGTAAGGATCAGGCCCATTGTGGAATTGGGAGGGGAAAGAGGCTTGGAGCTTAAATGGAAGTGCAGCCAGTGGCGGGAGGATGGATGGTCGCTAATGGTGAGCCACGGGCAAGAGTCACCTGGAAGAAAGTTTCAGGCCCGTGGTGGGCCCAATCCTTACTTTTAAACTTTCTGCGGACCCCCTACAATACTGTTGTGGACTACCAGGGGTCCAACTGACCTATGAGATCTGATATAGACCAGCAGGACAGGAAAGTGGGGTATTAGAGCTTAATGACTAGCAGGGGGCTTCAGAGTCCATATGCTGATGCGAGTTACTATGAGAACAGTGCTATAAAGATGGGTTTGCAGCCTAGACCCCAGAAATGCAGGACTCCCAGGACAGAAGAACTGCTCTAAACAGTAAACACATCAGGTTTGTGCATTTGAAGGTCATGGGAGTTGTCACGGCTGTTCCCCACTTTGGCACGATGAATGCAGAAGTGGGGGCCCGCAAGAGCACTCCAAAACCTTGCCTCTACACTCAGGCTCTGGTACAAAAAACTTCCCCCCCAAAATCCTAATACCTGGATTTTGGGAAATCTGCTGCCACCACCCAAGTAATTCCAAGAAAACCAGGGAAGAGATCACTTGGGAAACCTCCTCCCTAAGGTAAAACTCTCCCCTGCCCCAACCTCCGTTTTACTTGGAGTTGGGAAAAACAGAGGGGATTCACAGACAACAATGTCAAGTATCAGAGGGGTAGCCGTGTTAGTCTGAATCAGCAAAAGCGGCGAGGAGTCCTGTGGCACCTTATAGACTAACTGAAGTGTTGGAGCATAAGCTTTCGTGGGCAAAGACCCACTTCGTCAGATGCATGAGACATGACATGCATCTGACGAAGTGGGTCTTTGCCCACGAAAGCTTATGCTCCAACACTTCAGTTAGTCTATAAGGTGCCACAGGACTCCTCGCCGCTTTTACAGACAACAATGGACTCTGCCCTTATAACTAGGCACTGAGGCAAAGGACACAAGAAGCAACCAATTCCGGTTAATTAGAAAAACAAATTTTTTATTATCAAAACAAAACTACAGTTGCAGGCATAGTAAAGTGGCTAGATGGAAAGAGCCACCAATTGATCTAGATAATCAGGGGGACCCCCTGGACTAACAGCTTTAGTTACAAAAGAGAAAAAAACACATTTAACAGCTCAGACATTAGTTCCAAATTCCCAAATCAGGAAAAACAACAAATCCTGATGGACTATCTAAACTTTTCCCTATTTACGCATTGTAAGAAGACCGTTCTTGGAGAAAGAAGTGTCTCCTATCTCCCTCCAGTCTTGGAAGAAACTGCTTTGCTTCTCAAAACCAGAAGAGAGAGGAAAAACCCCTCTCTTCCAGTTTGAAATTCCTACTGCATTGTCTTTGGCTGACCACCCAATACCTGGCTAGGCACAGGAGGCATTAGTTAACCCCTTAGTCACCAGGTACTGGTCAGCACTCCTGATTATGACAGGAGGGCAGCTCCTTTGCACAGCCTGCTGCTTCATCTGGGGCTCTTGTAACATTTCTCCCCAACAGCACAAATCCTGGCTCTGCAGAGGATTATGTAAACTCAGGGCAGCCCTGACATCAGCAAGTCACTTGGCCAGCAAGTCACTAACCTAGTGAGTGGGGCTGCAGGAGAGGTTTTCCTTTATCTCAGTGGGCTGCAGGATTGTTATCACCAAAATGGTCTCCTGGGATAGGGTAGTTTTGTTACCTGTACTTGTGTACCTAGAATTTACTGATTGAACTGTAGCAGCACTTTGATTGGATGCAGCAGGAACACATAGCTCTCACAGTCAGTGTTGCATACAGTCAGCACACATACACTGTGCCCTTGCTCTACATGTGTGTCACTTTAGTAATATCGGTAGGGAAAAACCTACACAGATAGAAACCAGTAGAATCTGGCAAACCTGCATATGGGTAACAGTAAACAAAATGTCTTATGGACCACACATAGAATCCCAATGGCCCGCTTGTAGTCCCAATGGACCACTACTCTAAAAGGGCTCCATTGGCAGGCAGCTCCACTAGGTACCATGGTATGCCTGCAGTTTGCAGTAGAGATGTTTTTTTAGGTAATTTGCTAATCGTGTAATCAATAGAATTTTTATCAACTACATGATTAGTCGATAAGGGAAGGAAGCCCAGCTAAGTCCCAGCTTACGCTGGGTCTGGGACCTGCCCTCACTGTTGTTCTGCAGTCTAAATGTACTAAGAGGCAGGTGGGCAGGAAGCCCAGCTCAGTCCTGGCTCATGCTAGGCCTGGGACCTACCCCTGCTGCGGCTCTGCAGTTTAAGTATACTAAGAGCCAGGTGAGCAGACAGCTTGGCTTGCGCCGGGTCCGGGGCCTATCCCCACTGTGGCTCTGAAGTTTAAGCTGCAGCCTGGCTCTTAGTACATTTAAACTGCAGAGCTGCATCAAGGGTAGCTCTGCATTTAAATGTGTGTAGTCGATAGCATTAACTGATAAGGTTTTGCTTATCTGTTAATCAGTTAATCGACTACTCTATTACATCCCTAATTTGTAGTTAATTTCACTAAGAGCCTATGCCTGGGATTCAAACCAGCAGGAAGGATTTTATGGTAAGCGGGAACTGGTGGCACACGCTTGCTGGGCCAGGGAATAGCTACCCATGCTGCATAAAAGCTAGCGGACTCCTGCTTAAAAGAATATAACAAACCTCAGCCCGAGCTTGCTTCTTGCTTCCTCAGCTCCTCACGCCACATCCTCCTAGCTATACCTCCAGCTCCCTGACCAATAGCCACCCTGCCCTTGTCTCAGACTCTGGGGTTGTAACACTCAACAGCTTTTTACAGGCTTCCAATCCCTGTATCCCGGAAGTGCAATCATAGACCCTGGACACAATGTTATTGTTAATTGTCAATTTCCCCCTAGCTCTAAAATCGAGGAGGCAGCAGAACCAGGATAGTATGTCTCTTCCAGCTGCCGTAAATTTATCATATCTTGCAAAATGTGGTATTTTTCTTCAACTCCCAGCTCCTGGAATTTGGGACTGAGCTCTTATTGAAACAAAGTACATTGCCAGCCCGAAGGGCTGCAGAAAAAAGCTTGAAAATGTGCTTGAAGCTTGACTAGAAAGGCTCAAAAAGCAAAAAACAAAGAAACCCCAAAAGCATTATCTTGTGGACTCACTCCTGACTTTTGAACCTTTAGGAAAGGTGATGTTGCACCTGCCAACTAGTTAAGAGGCTATTAATACATGAAAGATACTCTCATCATTACCATCAGCATGTTAAGGGGTCTACCATCGATCAAATGTTAGCCCCTGCGCCCTTTAGTCCCGCCCCCTGTCACTGGAAGACCCGCCCTTGGGGGTAGTACATCCAGGGAAAAGAAGGACACATGACCAGAAGTAAAGGGTGTCATGTGACCCCTCTAAGGACTTGCCCTGCCACTCTCTACAAATCAGGAAGGGTTTTTCCCCTGTAGGACCGCCCCGCGAACCGCTTTGACCAATCAGGGGGCAGTTCCGGGACCAGTTGACCTGCCCAGAAGTGGGTCATGTGACCCCTCTAAAGACTCATCCCATTACCCTCTACCAATCAGCAAGGGCTTTTCTCCTGTAGGACCTCCCCACAATCCTCTTTGACCGAACAGGGGGCAGTTCTGGGACCGGTTGACCCACCCAGAAGTGGGTCGTGTGACCCCTCTAAGATCTTCTCCTGCCACCCTCTACCAATCAGAGCATAGCACTTCCCCAGAAGTTCTAGCGCCACACAGAAGAGGCCATCTTGTTCCAAGAGCGCGTGTTTCAGAAATCGTGCAAATGCTGAGTGGAAACATGGACTCCTTCACCACCCCCGCCAGAAGTTCGGACTTTGCTTTGGTGCCGAGGGCCTTCCACCACATGGGGAGAAAGCGCCACATCAGCGACAGTTCTGAGGACGAGGAAGAAGTGAAAAGGGGCCCTTTGCCCCCACTGCTATTGGATACACCAGAATCTGACCCCCAAACCCAACCGTTCAAGGGGCAGCCCGAAGAGCTAGACGGCCTCTCGTTATCCGTCCCTATGGAGGAAGCTGCCCACGGCTCCCAGTTGGACAAGGTGAACGGAAAAGAAGTCAAACAGGTAAATGAAAGATCGAGGTTGGGGGCCTAATGGGTGTTTTGTGAATCTAACAACCAGCAGCTGTAGCTTACTCTCTTTTTTTTTTTGTGACAATCTCTCGACAGCTCAACAATGACTTTCTAGAGGCCTTTGAGAAATTGCACGTCGGTAGTCCTGTGGGAGTAAATCTATCTTGTGCCAGCTGGTTTTGCTCATGTCTGACACATGGATCTCAAGAACAAAAGGACAAAGTGGAAGAATGAATCAACTCAGACTCCCTAATAGCAATGGTGGTGGGGGTGTCATGGCACCCATTTTGCAGACGGCTGTAAAAGGGTGTGTTAGTCCAGGTGATTAATAAAACTTGTATTAAATGTGTTGGCAGGGGCAGCTCTAGACTAGCTGCCAGCAACTGGTGCCCTAGGTGAACCATGCAATTGGCACCCCCACCTCTAAACCCCTCAATGATATTGCGCCACCATTTGGCACCCCATTTAACTTGGCACCCTAGGTGACTGCCTAGTTTGCCTGTATGGATGGGCCGCCCCTGTGTGTTGGTGTGAATGTGTCCCTTCCACACTTATAGCATCTTTTACTAACACAAATAACAGTCATGTCTATGCAGATAGCTCTGTTAAAAAAAAATATATTACACCCCCGGGAAAGTTGGCAGCTTTAGTGGGGTTTCAAGCAGTCAAAAAGCCCAGTAAAACTTTGAACAGAAGACAGGTAACATCATGGCTTTCAGACCAGGACGCTTACTCTTTGCACAAGCCTGCTCGAATACGTTTTAAGAGAAACAAGACCGTTGTCTCAGATGTGGATGCACAATGGCAAGCAGATTTGGTGGATATGCACCGGTTCTCCAAACACAACAGCAGTTTTAAGTGTATTTTAACAGTGATAGACATTCTATCAAAATATGCCTGGGCCTTAGGCCTGAAGGACAAGACAGGCAAGGAGGTAGCCAAAGCCTTTAAAGCTATTTTCAGCGAAGGTAGCGTGACTCAAAAATTACAAACTGATCAGGGAAAAGAATTTTTAAACAAACCTTTAAGTGGATTGTTAAAGCGGCATGGTGTCCACCATTTTGTTACTAACAGTGAAGTCAAAGCGGGGGTTATGGAGCGATTTAACAGAACTTTAAAATCTAGAATGTGGAGATATTTTACAGCCCACAATACCTTTCGCTACATTGACGTGTTACCAGAGTTTATAAAGAGTTACAACTGGAGCTTTCACAGAACTATATGTACCAGACCTGCTGATGTGAACCCTGCAAATTCTCTGAAGGTCTGGAAAACTGTTTATGGAGATGATTTTAAAATAAAACAGCCTGTTGGCCCTTTTAGAAAAGGGGACCACGTGAGACTCTCTAAAACCAAAGGTGCTTTTAAAAAAGGTTATGAACAAACGTTTACCGATGAGATGTTCATAGTGGATGAAGCCTTAACCAGGGGTGAGAGACCCGTCTACCAGTTAAAAGATTACGAGGGTGAGACAGTGATGGGGTCATTTTACCCTGAAGAATTACAAAAGGTGAACCCTAAACAAGACAGGATTTACAGGATTGAAAAAGTTCTAGCAAAGAAAGGGAAAGGGAGAAAAAAGCAGCTATTGGTGAAATGGTTGGGGTGGCCCAACAAATGTAACAGTTGGGTAGAAGCTTCTCAATTCTGTAACATTTAAGTGTGAATGAAAACAATCCCGCCTGCAAGGGGAGAAAGAGAGAAATGGGGGACGGTGGCTTTATTAGCTGTATCGTAAAGTCCAAGCTGGTGTTTGGGGGAAAAACCCCAGAGCTGGCGTTGCTGGGCAAAGTGACGTAAAAGCCACCGTCCCCCATTTCTCTCTTTCTCCAGGCAGCTTCCTCCATAGGGACGGATAACGAGAGGCCATCTAGCTCTTCGGGCTGCCCCCTGAATGGTTGGGTTTGGGGGTCAGATTCTGATGTATCTTATAGCAGTGGGGGCAAAGGGCCCCTTTTCACCTCTCCTTTGTCCTCGGAAAGCGCTGATGTGGCGCTTTCTCCCCATGAGGTGGTAGGCCCTCGGCATCAAAGCAAAGTCCAAACTTCTGGCGGGGGTGGTGAAGGAGTCCATGTTTCCGCTCAGCGTTTGCACGATTTCTGAAACTCGTGCTCTTGGAGCAAGATGGCCTCTTTTGTGTGGCGCTAGAACTTCTGGGGAAGTGCTATGCTCTGATTGGTAGAGGGTGGCAGGAGAAGATCTCAGAGGGGTCACACGACCCACTTCTGGGTGGGTCAACTGGTCCCGGAACTGCCCCCTGATTGGTCAAAGAGGTTCAGGGGGCGGTCTTACAGGGGAAAAACCCTTCCTGATTGGTAGAGGATGGCAGGGCGAGGCCTTAGAGGGGTCACATGACACTCTTTACTTCCGGTCACATGTCCCTCTTGACACTGGATGTACTACCCCAAAGGGCGAGTCTTCTGGTGACAGGGGCAGGACTAAATGGGTCAGGGGGCGGGGCTAATGTTTGATTGATGGTAGACCCCTTATACTACTGTTGCCACTGGGAAAAGAAAGATCTGATCATGTATTTCTCATTTGAAAGCTCAGTCCTGCAATCAGACCCAGCAGCATGGGTAGCTGCAAGGAGTCCGTGTTTCCTTTGTTGGGATCCCTAATTGCATGCCCTAAACCCACCCAGCTGTTTCTTTGTATTACAGTAGCAACAAGGGGGCACAACCAAAATGCAGATGATGTGATGCTAGCTGATGGACATGTACCTAGAAACAGTTGGTTTCTGCCCCAGAAAGTGCAGAGTCGGGAATTCTAACACTCCTCCCTCCCCTTCTGCCTACTCCAGAACACTGAAGGGTCTTGAGCCTGTGAAGGAACCCAAGCCACCCCCACTGGAGTGCCATATAGCCAGGGGTCTGTCTGTGAGATGCTGGGTCAGCCCCACAAAGGAATCGATCCATAGCATCGAGGGAGCCATTGGTAAGAGCATCTTATTGGAGATCAGCCAGTTGGTCTCAAAATGTGTCTACAGTGTTGATAGTCTGGGAGGGTGGCGAGGCAGTAACAAAAGAAGCACTCCCTTAGTGCAGAGCACTGTGGAGACAAGACACTCAGCTACCATCACGGCCATACAGGGGTCCCATCTCCAGGTAGCTGTGGTTTGGGGTTGCTTGGGTACATCTTATCATAGCCACGTGACAGGAACTATTTCTCGTGAATCAGTAGCTGCCATCACTTATTGGCAGGAGCCAATCAATGAGGCCCACAGATGTGGGACCTGGGGTGAATTATGGCACATACCTGCCTCAGCTTCCCTATCTGTATCATGAGAGTAATGCTGCCCCCACATCCTAGACAATAGTGAAGTCGGATAACTACTAGAACCACAGTCTGCATTCACTCCAGCCTGATGCCACCTTCCGCACTTGGCAGTAATCACGACTTTCTCCTTCCCTAGAGTGTCCCCACACAGCTGCCACCAATAGCGGATACTCCCGCAAAGAGAATGGCAGTTTCTTCTCTCAGTGAGGAGCTCTCTGGCTCGTGCCCTGCGTTTGAGGCTCTGGACCCACTTCCTACTGGAGTGAACTGTCTGGTCTGCATGCATTAAACCTCTCTGGTCAGCAAAGCTTGTCCAGAAAAACACAACCATGAACAGAAAGAGATTTTAATTTAATTTCAATCTTGTTTCCCTGTCCTCTTTGCTACACTCAATCCTTCTTGCTGGGTAACTTGCCTGTGAGCCAGAAAAATCAGAGCTACACAGCATCTCAGCAGCAACTACTGACTAATGCAGGGGTGGGCAATAATTTCTGAAAGGGGGGCCACTTCACAAATTTCTGAGGTGGTCCCAGGCTGCCCCGGAAAGAGCAGCACCAGGAGACTTCCCATGCTCCTCCACAGACACGCATTTACCTGGGGGAGTGTGTGAAGTCTTTGCCCCCACCTCCTAGAGAGAACCACCAGCTGTTCTGAACAGCTGGCAGTTCCCTCTAGGCACATGCTCCCCCTGCCCCCAGGCCTGGGGACAGAGTGCGTGAAATCTTTGCCCCAGCCTCCACCTTGCAAAGAGTTCACAGCACCTAGAGAGAACTACCAACTGTTCAAAACAGCTGATGGTTCTCTGGTGCCACACGCCCCAGACAGGTGGAGGAGACTTCATGCACTCCCCCATCCCCAGGTCTCAATTGGCCAGAGGGCAGGGGAGTGGCAGGGTGGCCATGGGCTGGATCAACCAATTTGGAGGGCAGCATTTGGCCTGCATAGGCTGTCTTGCCCACCCCTGGACTAATGTATCAACCCAGAATATGTTATACTGTCTCTCCACCTCCAATGCAATGTGGCTCCAGTCAACCACCCAATCTGGTCTAATTCTTGGGGCCAATGTGGTGTTCAGCACCCACAAGCTTCAACAGAACTTGTAGGAACAGAGGGTATGTCTAGACTACATGCCTCTGCCGACAGAGGCATATAAATTAGGCTACCCGACATAGTCAATGAAGCGGGGATTTAAATATCCCCGGCTTCATTAAAATAAAAATGGCCGCCACACTGTGCTGGCTCAGCTGATCGTCGGCACAGCACGTGAGTCAAGACGCGGATCGGTTGACAGGGGAAGCCTTTGTTGACCGCTCCCTTATGCCTCGTGAAACGAGGTTTACAGGAGCGGTCGACAAAGGCTTCCCCTGTCGACTGATCCGTGTCTTGACTTGCGCGCTGTGCCGACGATCAGCTGAGCCAGCACAGCGCAGTGGCCATTTTTATTTTAATGAAGCCAGAGATATTTAAATCCCCGCTTCATTGACTATGTCGGGTAGCCTATTTTATATGCCTCTGTCGGCAGAGGCATGTAGTCTAGACATACCCAGAGGGTAACCAATCAGGCCCTTTATTTACTTGGGCTCCCAGTAATCAGGGCTCCTGAAATTAAGGGGCCATTTTCCAGAAGCTGGTCTGTGGGTATGAGCAGGTAGAACATGGTGGTTGATTCATGTAATAAACTGAAAAGGCAGCAAATTCCAAACTAATACTAGGGATGTAAAATCCCATTTAATCAGTTAACTGGCTAAACATTATATTTAACTTGTTAACCACTTAAATGGGGATGGGCAGAGGTGCAGCAGGCTCAGCCCAGCTAAAGTAACCCTCTCCCCCATCACAGAGTATGCTTACCAGTTAAACATTCATATCCTCAACACAAGGAAATATTTTTCCAAGTGATACTTAGCCTATGTAATTCACTGCTATAGAAAGTTGCGGAGGCCAAGAATGTGCAAGATTTTAAAAGGGATTGGGACTTTTATATGGAAATAAGAAAAGATGGGATAGGTTTAATTCTGGCAGGGTTATTAACCTTTCTGCTGTAAGGTTCAACCTCATCTTTATTAGAGACGAGGATGAGATCTAATGTGTGGGCAGATTACCCCCATTCTGCTATCACAAGTGTCTTACATCATTCTGAAAAGCAATAGAGAGGAAGCCGTGTTAGTCTGATCTTGGTAAAACAAAAGGGAAAAAAATTATGTAGCACTTTAAAGACTAACAAGATAGTTTATTAGGTGATGAGCTTTTGTGGGGCAGACCCACTGCTTCAGATCATATTCTGAAAGTGAGTTGGCATGACCATATATAACAAAGGAATACAATGAAGAAAATAAACAGATTATAAACTAACAAATCAGCTACTAGAACAGAAGGTGGGGGCGAGGGACAAGGAAGAGACAAAGAAGGAGGAAATAGCTTATTGTAAATCAATAAGTGGCTAATCTAGAGTTACTACGAATATCAAAAGGTAAGAAGGCTGTCTTTGTAATGTGTATCCCTCTGTAATCTGGTGTTAAAGTCTCTTTGAAGTAAGATGCATGTTTTCAGGTCTTTAAGAGAATGGCCAGTTAGATTAAAATGTCAATACCAGATTACAGAGGGAGACTTCAGAACTTGTATTTATGCTTAAATTCAAAGCGTTGTGAATGGGCCTTAATAAAGATGCTAATTACCTTACACATTACAAAGACAGCCTCCCTGCCTTTTGATATTTGTAGTAACTCCAGATTAGCCACTTATTGATTTACAATAAGCTATTTCCTCCTTCCTTGTCTCTTCCTTGCCCCTCGCCCCCACCTTCTGTTCTAGTAGCTGATTTGTTAGTTTATAATCTGTTTACTTTCTTCATTCTATTCCTTTGTTATATATGGTCATGCCAATTCACTTTCAGAATATGATCTGAAGAAGTGGGTCTGCCCCACGAAAGCTCATCACCTAATAAACTATTTTGTTAGTCTTTAAAGTGCTACATAATTTTTTTCCTTTTGTTTTACATCATTCTGTGAAGCAGCTGGGGCTGAGCACTTCCAGAAACAGGAGACTGGGCTAGCCATTGACTAATCCCTGCTAGGTATTCCTATGCATCTGCTGTTTTTGGATTAAAGCATCATAGACAGAGATCCAACTTCCCCACAAGATGCTTTTAAAAATAAACCCTTAGGGCTACATCTACACTGCAGGCTTTTTGCACAAGAACAGCTGTTCTTGCGCAAAAACTTGCTGGGTGTCTACACTGCATGCATGTTCTTACGCAAGTAAATTTACAGTACAGCGTCGGAAAACAGGGTTTCTTCTGGAAGAGTTATTCCTCTCCCCATGAGGAATAAGCTCTCTTGCATAAGAGCTCTTCCACAAGAAGGCAGTGTAGACAGGCAACATGATTTTCTTGCACAAGAAACCCCTATGGCTAAAATGGCCATCAGAGCTTTCTTGCACAAGAGAGCGTCCACACTGCCATGGATGCTCTTGCACAAAAACACATAGCAGTGTGGACGTGCTCTTGTGGAAGACCTTTTGCACAAGAACTCTTGCGCAAAACAGTTCTTGCGCAAAAAAGCCTGCAGTATAGACGTAGCCTAGGTGATTTGTTTGGTCTCTTTCATGCCTGAGTTCATGCTGCTGCTCTCTTGGGAATTCTTTTTCTCTGTCCTCACAATGATTCTGATATGAATGCTCATATTCAGGAGCCACAGGATGCTGCTATACATACTTCTCCATGGTGAGCAAATGGCCTTCAACAAGGTAGTTAGGCCCCACACAAACACCCACCTAGCATTAGCTATCTCCAGCCTGGAGCTTGAAAACCTACTATATGCTCCTAGGGTGGGGGTTAGGAGAAAAAGGGCTAAAGCAGCCTTCTTCCAGCTAAGATGAGCCAGTGAAGCTCAGTTGCAGCTGGTCTGTATTAGAAAGCTTGCACTAGCATGACTAAATGGAATTAGTAACATCAGTGCAAATACTTATGTGGGTGATTTTATATGACACATTCAGCCCCAGGGTCAAGCTATATGCAAAGAGAGTTTGATGGTCTTAATTCTATACCTGCTTTATATTGTCTGAACTCTACTGGGGAATAGTTGAGTCCAAGCAGCCAGGTGAGTGGCCCCTCATTAAAAATTGCCCATTCCTGGTTTAGGTGGAGCCATGCTTCTGGAAGAGGCAGATTACCCCCAATCTGGCAAGGTAGTGTATGTGCATCTTTTGATGTAGATTGAGACAGAGGAGGCGTATCAGAAATCAGGCACACGACTGTTCCAACACGGAAGATGCAACTGTAGCACCTGCTTGCACTACACCTAGCTCACACCCCCAGCTGCTAATTCCCTCCTTCACCTCTCGTGTATGTCTCAAGAACGAGGGTCCCACAAGCTGTGGATCAACTCATGTTTATTCCTCTGCATTCTTGATGTGCCAGACTTGTCTTAAACTGCACAACAGGGAGAGAACAATGGTAGGCTCCCTACAGTAAGCTTCACTGTTTTGAAAATCGTTTCCATTGAAAAGTTCCTCTCCTGGCAATAGAAGATGGCAGTAGGATGGATGGACTGTTAACCAGTCTTCCAGAAGCATGGCTCCACCTAAACCAGGAATGGGCAATTTTTGATGAGGGGCCACTCCAAGATTTTGGAAAGTAGTCAAGGGCCACACTTTTCTATGGAGAGGGTACAAGGTCTGGAATAAGAATGTTAAGAGGTGGATAACTGACTAATCGTGCAGTCAATATAATTTGTATCAACTACACAATTTGTTGATAAGAGGAGGTGCTCTGTAATGGCTTGCACTGGTCTAGGAGCTACCCCCGCTGCAACTCTGCAGTTTAAATATAGTAGAAGCTGGGCATGCAGGCAGCCTGGCTCTTACTACACTTAAACTGCAGAGCTGCTATGGGGGTAGGTCCCAGATGGGCTTGAGCCAGGACCACTGCAGCTCTGCATTTCAAATGGAGTAAGAGCCATGTGGGTCCCCCCACCTGGCTCTTATTACATTTAAAATGAAGAGCCACAGCAGTCCCAGACCAATGCAAGCCGGGACTGAGCCGGGCTTGCTCAGTCCCAGCTCATGCCGGGCACAGCAGCCTCCCCTACCCCCCCTACTGCTGCACGCAAGGGAGGGGGGGTAGGTGGCATCATGAAAACGGTGCTGGGGGAAACTGACTTTTAAGCTGGCTCCCACCAGCAAGTTCCTCTTCCCCCCTTGCTGCTTCTGATACAGAGGCAGCAAAAGGGGGGGAGAGAGTAGTTGGCTCAACTACCTGGTAACTACTCACTTACATCCCTAGTCTGGGACAGAGATTGGGTGCAGAAGGGAGCTCAGGATAGAGGATTGGAGTACAGGAGAGGGTGTAAGGTCTGAGAGGGAGTTTGGTGAAGGAGGAGGTTGTAACCTGGGGCAGGGGATTGGGGTGCAGGATCTAGAGTGGAGTATGGGTGCTAGGGATGTAAAATCCAATTTAATTGGTTATCTGCTGGGCTGGAGTGGCCGCCTGCCTGCTGAGTCAGGCTGGATCTCCTCCCCCCGCCCACTACAGACAGAGGCTGCTCCAGCCATCAGAGCAGTCCCAGCATGCGGGGGGCACCCAGGCTCCCCACAGACAGTGGCTGCTTCGCTGGAAACAACTTCAGATGCCAGAGCAGTCTCTGTGTGATGCTTACCAGTTAACCTTTCACATCCCTAATAGGTGCAGGGGAGGATTTGGCCTGGGGGTGGGGTGTAGGAGGACGTGAAAGGTCTGAAGAGTTGTGTCTTGGGTGGGAAGAGGTGCAGAGGGTTTTGGTGGTGACCTGGAGCAGGGAGTTGGAATATGGGATGGAATCAGATATCAGAGGCAAGCTTTGGGCAGAATGCACTTACCTAGGCAGCTCCCACCTAGCAGCCTAGTGGGACCCTCAGGCAGGCTTCCTGGCTGCTGTAGCTCCAGGAAACTCAAAGCAGCTGGCTGCTCTATGTGCCTCTCTGCACCACTTGACAAGAAGGAGGGAGAGGCTTTGTGCACTATCACCAACCCCAGCACAATCTCTCAACTCCTATTGGCTGGTTTCCCGGTTCATGGTGCACAGAGGGACATGGACCAGCCAACTGCTTTAAGCAGCCTGGGGCATCTCCCTGCCTGAGGGTCCAGGCAAGGTGAGGGCCATGGGCCAGATTCAAAGATGTGAACCACAATAGCAAAAGGTGTGAAGCCCATCAACCCCAATTCACTTCACTGCAGTGTTAACCTCCAACAGCACTTGTGCATGCCCCTGAGCACCAGTCAGGGCTGGCATGTCTATGCTAATGCTACCCACACAGTTGAGTTCTGACTAGTTCATCCTGTGAGTGGAAGCTAGGACGAACATATTCTTCCACTCACTAAGCTGTCTGTCCTGGAGCTGAGAGCAGCACAGTGACAGCACTTGTGCATGCCCCTGAGCACCGTAACTGTCAATCCAAAATATAGACCAGATCTTGCAGGTTTGTCTCAGAACTTCCCTTTCAGGAGTCAGGCCTGACTCAATTCCCTGCTCAGGTAGTGGAAGAGGAGGGTTTGAACAGGGGGTCTACCTCAGCAGCTTACCAAAACTCTGGACCATTGGTATTCTGCTGGGCAGTCTCCTTCAGTCTCTGAAGCTACTCTGTTTTGGATACTGAAATGTGACTGGAGAACAGGGACTGGACCTTGGCTTTTCCCTGAGCTAGAGTCACTCTTGCTCTGGCCCAAAAACAACTTTCATTAGTTAGCAACAGTGGCCAGTCCCAAGAGAAGGGATTGAGGGAGCCTATTGGCTTTGTCTACACTGGCGGCTTCTTGCGCAAGAACATCTTGCGCAAGTGTTCTTGTGCAAGAAGTCTTGTGCAAGAAAACGTCCACACTGCCACGTGTGAGCTGTGCTTTTTGCGCAAGAGTGCCCATGGCAGTGTGGACGCTCTCTTGCGCAAGAAAGCTCTGATGGCCATTTTAGCCATAGGGCTTTCTTGCGCAAGAAACCCCTGCCGAGCATCCACACTGCCCTCTTGCGCAAGAGCTCCTGCGCAAGAGGGCTTACACGTGTTAAAAAAGAGAGTAGCTCTTGCACAAGGAGCTCTCTCTTACCACGCCGTACTGTAAATTTGCCTGCCTGCTCTTGCGCAAGGAGCGTGGACGCTCTGCAGATTCTTGGGCAAGAACGGCCGTACTTGCGCAAGAAGCCGCCAGTGTAGACAAAGCCTATTATGTTTTTGTGATTGGGGGTCATGGCATACGCCAGGAGTGCAGAACCTTTTTCCGTGTGTGGGATCACTGACCCCAAGTAAAATCAATTGGGATCCACACACAAGTGAAAAATGAAGAAAGAAAGAAAAAGACAAAACTCAGTGGCCTGGGCCCCAGTTGAGAAGTAGAATAAAAAAGACACTCTCCTCAAGCGCCAGCCCTGGGGAGTGTGGGAGTAACTAAGACTCAGGGTTTACCCAGATTAATTCTTGTGGGGACCGAGGCTAAAAATGAGAGGTTCAGTGTAAGGATATTAGATAGAATGTAATTGAATAGTCATGCAACCACATCAAATTTTAGCAGTTACACAACTATTCCATAGTCCTCACGGTGGGGCCAGCAACCAGTGCGCTCCTGGTGCCACTCCCAGGGAGCTCCCTGCCACCCCACACTGTTGCCTCTTGATTAGGGGCAGCAGTGTAGGGTGGCAGGTGGGAGCCAATCTGCAAAGGAAGCCGATTTAAAAACCAGCTTCCCATGCAGACTGCCTCTCGCCCCTGATACAGAGGCAGCCATGCACGGTGGCATTAGCCCCTGTCTGTGGGGTGCTCCAACCCCACCATCAGATGGAGGCTGCTGCTGGAACAGCCTCTGTCCACAGCAAGGGGCCTGGCTCACAGTGAACAGAGGTTGCTCTGTGGGATGCCAGAGCAGCCCTGTCCACAGGAAGCTCAGACCCCCTTGCAGACAGAGGCTGCTTCCAGGCAACCTTCCTCCCTCCCCCGCCTCTGTGGAGAGGGGCAGTGCCAGGCAGCTCCATGGAGCCAGTGGGAGGCAATTTTTAATACAGCTCCAGCTCCTGCCTGCCTCTGTAGGAGGCAGCAAGCAGGGTGGCGGGGAGAGCAGGTGGGTCCATGGAACCGCACACAGAGACAGCCAATTTGAAAGCTGGCTCCTGGTGCGCATTTGATCCTGCCTGCCCCCTTCACCCTCTGCACTGCTGCCTATCAGAGGTAGCAGCATGGGGGGGAGGGAAATGAGAAAGGCAGATCCAGTGCTCATGGACTACCTATGGGCACCAGCTCCTACCTCGCCCCCTTGCTGCCTCTGATATAAGCAGCATGGGAAGAAATGTGTATAGTCAACAGGATTAATTGATAAAACCAGGATTATCAGTTAATCATGTGGTCATCTACATAGTCACACCCCTAGTTCAGTGTGTGGGAGCTGCCTAGGAGCAGGCTGCAGGTAGGCGTGCACCGTCTGGGTGGGGGAAGGGTGCAGGAGCAGGCGGGGGTGCAGGGTCTGGGAGGAAGCAGGAGAACGGGGGGGAAGTTGTAGGCACAGCAACTTGCACAGCTGGGGAGGGAGAAGCTGTCCAGCCGTCTTCGAGCAACTCTGATCGCCAACCCGCCCCCGCCCCCGGGCTCAGATCAGAATCGCCTTACTACTCACGGGCCGGGGGCTCGGGCCAGCGCGGACCCGCCCCGCGGCCTCATCTATCTGATCGACTCATCACGTCTGAGCGCCGGCGGCGACCTGCGAGCTCCGCTCCCCGCACAGCGCCCGCGGGCTTCGCGGGAGGCTCCTCTCATCTCGGCCCGGGCGCCGCCCAGCCCGGCCCGATCGAATAAGATCAACGTGTAGGCGGGACGGCAGCAGGGCTGCACACGCGCCCCCATGCACCCTCCCCTGCGCACACACGCGCCCCCTCCCCCTTGCACACGCGCCCCCTGCACACTCCCCTACGCACACACGCGCCCCCTGCACACTCGCTCCTCATCCGCTCCCCTGCTGGGCACGGCGTGGCCCGGAACTCCCTTTTATGCAACCTAGGCCGCACTGCATCATGGGAACACCAATTTCCGCCATAGAGCTCTCCCGGAACGGGCAGCGCTGGCCTCGGGCGCCCTCCTGCGTGTGGAGGATGCCCCGCACCCTCCTTCCGGGACCGCAGCTTTTCACCTCTCGGCCCTCTGCCCCCAGCCGTGCGTTGGGCAGGGTGATCTGGAATCGGCCTCGCCAGCAAACGGCGTTATTTTAACCAAACGTATAAACAGGAATTAGCTGGGAAAAAGTGTGTTTTTGCCCGAGGGGAGATTTTAACACACTAGGAGACTTTTAAACATTCTTTTGGCTCACCACGCTGCAGAATGGGAACGCCCACTGAACACCTGTCAGGCCCAGCCAGAATGGGCAAAGTCCCCCGTGGCTGGGACAGCACAATTGTGTGAAAGTCTCTTGTTTTAGAGACACATAGGCTGTGTCTATACTGGCAAGATTTTGCGCAAAATCTTGCCGCCTGTCTACACTGGCCGCGAGTATTTGCGCAAGAACACTGACGTTGTAATGTACAAAATCAGTGCTTCTTGCGCAAATACTCTGACGCTCCCACTCAGGGATAAGTCCTCTTGCGCAAGTGGCCAGTGAAGACAGGTAACATCAATTTCTTGCGCAAGAAAGCCCGATGGCTAAAATGGCCATTGGAGCTTTCTTGCGTAAGAGAGCGTCTACACTGGCACAGATGCTTTTGCGCAAAAGCAAATCTTTTGTGTAAAGGCACATGCCAGTATAGACGCTCTGTTGCGCAAATACTTTTAACGGAAAAACTCTTCCGTTAAAAGTATTTGCGCAAAATCATGCTAGTGTAGACGCAGCCTCACAGAAAACTTGAGCTACACAAACACAAATGTGAGCTAGATCAACTCCCAGAGCTGTGTGTATGCAGGCAGGCCAATGACAGTCCCTCTCCCCTCTCTCCCTCTAAACAGTCACCTAGGGAGTGGATTTTCCCCCCACCATATATTTCTGTGATTTACAATATAGTGTGATAAATGTTATCTGACCTCTTAGTTTCCTTGGCTCATAACTTCCAGAGCTTGTATGATTTTTGTTTTTGTCTGGGCAGAGTAGATAACACCATATGCAGGCACATACATCTCCAGACTAGCACAGTCCAGTGACATCAATTACTCTCATCTGTGCAGGCCAGAACAAACTGCTGTAACCTTGCTAACTCACTGCCATGCTTGTAGCAGGGTCCGGAAACATGCTAATTTTGATAGCATAGAAGGGACATAATTTAGGTACGTCTACACAGCACTCTTATTTCGAAATAAGTTATTTTGGAAATAATTCTGAAATAACTTATTTCAAAATAACACGTCTACACTACAGGGAAGCCTCAAAATTAGTCGGAGGCAGGCTTCCCTAATGCTCTGTTGCTACCTCAAATTAGCACCCCAGGAGGCACAGGGGAGTAATTATTTTGAATGGCCCTGGGGAGGAGCTATTTCAAAATAGCAGCAGTGGAGTGTCTACACTACTGCTATTCCAAAATAGCTATTTTGGAATAAGCATTATTCCTTGTGGAATGATATTTACAGATTTCAAAATAAGATATCCATTCTTTTGAAATAATTTCAAAATTATTTTGAAATAACTACTGTTATTTTGAAATAACTGTGGTGTGTAGATGCACCTAATGTTGGTTGGTGGGTTAAGTATGTGTGAGATTTTAAGGACAGAAGGGACCAGCACGCTATGAAGTTAAGCTTTAAAACAGGGGATGGGGAACCTTTTATGAACTGGACGCCACTGACAGACATGCACAAAATGCCTCACTGGCAGGCATTCCAACTGAAAAGCAGAGGGGGGGTGGGGGAAGAGATGCCTCACTCACGCAACTTGGGGCACCAGGGTTCCCTTCATGCTCCAGCCCCGCAAGGAGACGGGGTGGAGGGGAGGGTGGGAGAGTGACAAAACTCAGGGCTTTCCCTTGAGCATTGTCTAGACCGCCCTCATAGATGTCTAGCTAATCTGCTCTTAAGTATTTCCAGAGATGGAGATTCCACAACCTCCCTAGGCAGCTTATTCCAGTTTTTAACCACACTTACAGTTAGGAAGTTTTTCCTAATGTCCCCCCTTGCTGCAGTTTAAGCCAATTGCTTTTGTCCTATCCTCAGAGGCCACGGAATTTTTCTCCCTCCTCCTTGTGACACCCTTTTAGATACTTGAAAACCTCTATCATGTACCCTCTCAGTCTTCTCCTTTCTAAACAAGCCCAATTGTTTCAGTCTTCCCTCATAGATCATGTTCTCTAGAACTTTAATCATTCTTGTTACTCTTCTCCAAATCTTTCTTGAAATGTGGTGCTCAGAACTGGACACAATACTCCAACTGAGGCCTAAACAGCGCAGAATAGAGCAGAAGAATGACTTTGCATGTCTTGCTCACAACATTCTTGTTAATACATCCCAAAATCATGTTTGCTTTTTTTGTAACAGCATCACACTGTCAACTCATACTTAGCTTGCGGTCCACTCTGACCCCTGGATCCCTTTCTGCAGAACTCCTTCCTAGACAGTCACTTGCCATTCTGTATGTGTGAAACTGATTGTTCCTTCCTAAATGGAGTACAGTAAAACCTGCACTATCTGGAACTTAAGCATCCAGAAAACTGTAGAAAATGGCAAATTTCTGACGCTGGGAAAAGCAAAAAGAAAAAAAGGAAACTAGCCCTTTAAATGCTGGGCTGCTCCTCAGACAAGCATGCAGCACATACCTGGGAGAGGGGTGAACGTCAGCCAGAAGCAAGCAGCTAGCATCTCAGCTCCCCCCATGGCTTCCTGACACCCCCGCAGGCCAGCCCCCCCACGCTCCCGCCCCCCCCCACCATCTCCACCTCCCGCCCCCCAGCTTCGACCCCCCTCACCAGGGCACATCCTGCCCCCACTCCCCCATGAATCGTGGTCCCTCCTAGCAGGCCCCCACACAGCTCCCGTGGCCCCCCCCATTAGGCCCCACATGGCTTCTGCCCCCCCCTCAGATAACCAGAATTGTTAGGTTACCGGCACACCCTAATCCCCAGGCATGCCGGATAACACAGGTTTTACTGTACTTTGCATTTGTCCTTATTAAACTTCATCCCATTTACCTCAGACCATTTCTCCTGTTTGTCCAGGTCATTTTGAATTATGACCCTATCCTCCAAAGCAGTTGCAACCCCTCCCAGCTTGGTATCATTTGCTAACTTAATAAGCATACCACTATGCCAATATCTAAATCATTGATATCCCAAAACAGACCCTTGCAGAACCCCACTTTTTATGCCCTTCCAGCATGATTGTGAATCATTAAAAACTGCTCTCTGAGAACTGTTATCCAACCAATTATTCACCCACCTTATAGTCGCCCCATCTAAGTTGTATTTACCTAGTTTATTGATAAGATCATGCAAGACAGTATCAAATGCCTTACTAAAGTCTAAGTATAGCACGTCCACACTTCTCCTGTTATCCATAAAACTTCTTATCCTATCAAAGAAAGCTATCAGATTGGTTTGACATGATTTGTTCTTTACAATTCCATGCTGGCTGTTACCTATCACCTTATTTTCTTCCAGATATTTGCAGATGAATTTCTGAATTACTTGCTCCATTATCTTTCCTGGCACAGAAGTTAAACTGACTGGTCTGTAGTTTCCTGGGTTGTTCTTACTTCCCTTTTTATAGATGGGCACTATATTTGCCCTTTTCTAGTCTTCTGGAATCTCTCCTGTCTTCCATGATTTTTCAAAGATGAAAGCTAAAGGCTCAGATACCTCCTCTATCAGATCGTTGAGTATTCTAGGTTACCTATTTAACCAATGTGACAACGGGTCGGGGAGCCCCGACCCTGCACCCTCATCTGCAGTGAGATATGACTCTGCCAGCCAGTAGAATAGAAAGGGTTTATTGCTTCTCCGAGATACAGGCTCGATGTTGACATAGAAGCCAGAGCAGACAGCCTTAGTCCTCTTGGGGGAAAAGTGTTCACAGGCACTTGACCACCCCTGTACTGGTCTTCGTCTGCTTTCTTCATGCTTCCCCCAGCCAAGACTGCCCAGCTCCCAGGCCCTGCCCCCCAGGCAGGTGGCAGTCTCCACCTCCCTTCCTTTCTCTCTCCTTCTGGGAAGAGTCTTGTAAACTGCTCAGGCTGGGACTAGGTGTCTGGGTCAATACACATGTGGGGTGAGTCATTGGGAATCACACAGCACAGCGCAGCGCAGCGCAGCCAGGTGGGGGCACCAGGTTACAAAGCAGACAGCCCCCCACTACATCACAACCAACTTTTAACATCCCTAGTGCTAGCTCCCCGATGCTTCTCCCTGCTGCAGTGGAGGGGAACCCTGAGCCTCACAGACTGGATCTCGGGAAACTGGGGGCCAGTCCAGCCATTCCTGTCTTAAAACTTTGTTGAATGAAATTCCTGCATGTGTTCAAATCCATAGTCAAACCTATTCCCAAATTCTGTCCTGTAGTGCCCTCTGCTATAAAGCTAATACAAGCTTAGACTATCAAGAGGGGGACATGATTTCCAGACTTTGCTACAACAGTGTGTGACAAGTCAGGCCAGAGGGCTCCAGTACAGTGGGAAAAGGCAGCCTTAAAAGGATAAAAGGCCCATTTCCCTGTGGGTTACTACAGATCAGTCAGGATCAGCCAACAAGGAGTTCGACAGGACTACCTTGGACCAATTAGGGTCAGCTCATTCCACTTCAGGCCTGCCTGAGACCTTTTTAAAGCCTCCCCTAGCTTTAAAAAGACAGAGAGAAGGAAATACCTGCACCCAAGAAGCTACTAAGCTAAATACAGGCGAGCAAGTCAGCAGCTTCAGGAGGAGAGGCTGGGCTCCCTATCTCAAGGGAAGACTACAAGCTTAAACCTCTGTGGAGGGTAAGGCTGACTGCCCAGATGCGGCAGATGGTGCTTTCACCAAGGGGAAGAAGTGCAGAGGCTAGCAAGGAAAAGAAGGGCCCTTGCCACAAGGGTCACTTTAGACCAGAGGTTCTCAAAGTGTGGTCTGCAACTGTCCTGCAGGTGGGCCATGGCACACACACTGCCTGCAAGGTTGGAGCACCTGTGCTGGCTTCCTGCCATGTGTGGGGGGAGCCCTGAGCCTCACAGGCTGGATCCGGCTTGCGAGGGAGGAAGTGGCTCCATGTGTTACATTACCACTCCCCTC
Source organism: Pelochelys cantorii (assembly GCA_032595735.1). Taxonomy (NCBI): domain Eukaryota; kingdom Metazoa; phylum Chordata; order Testudines; family Trionychidae; genus Pelochelys; species Pelochelys cantorii. Next base: position 17,022,611 of record CM064353.1, read on the forward strand.
CAGTTGGGGGAATGGCAGCACAAGAAACTGCTTGCCTGGCTCCTTTCCCCACTGCTCCCATTGTCTGGAATCCCGGCCAATGGGAGCAGCGGAGTGGTGGTGGTACCTGAGAAGAGACGGGGTGGAGCCAGACAAGCACCCCTTCCCCTCCCATTTACCCCCCCCCATCCTGCTTCTGCACCCTCCCTCTCAGCCAGACCCCCCCCACCCAGCCCATTCCTGCACCCATTTTGTCATCATGGGTGGCTGGCTGGTGGTCCATGGAAAGGTTTGCATTGAGCAGGGTAGACTGTGGGCCAAGAGGTTTGAGAAGCACTGGTTTAGACTAAGAGTTGGAGTTCTTTTTAGCAAACTAAAGCAGTGGATTAAAAGCAACCATATTAACCAATTTGGGGACAAAATCAGAGAAGTAGCAAGGAAGAAAATAAACACAGTGCTGGCATGCAACTTGGAAGATTGAGGTTTAAGTCCCTGCTTTAGCACCAACTTCTTGTGTGACCTTGGGCTAGTGACTGAGTCACACTGTGCCTCAGGTTCCCCTTCTGTACAATGGGAGTCATACTACCCCACTTCATAGGAGGAGTGAGAACAAACACATTATGGATTATGAGGTGTCCAGACATTTAGGTCTGCAGTAGGGATGTTAAATATTGGTTAAATGAACAATTGAGTAATCTCTTGAAATTTTATTGGTTAGTTGACTATTCTATAGTCCCCAGGGGAGGGGCTAGCAGCCACTCTATCAGAGGCAATGTGGGGTGCCAGGCGGGAGCTGGTTTGCAAGGGGAGCCAGTTTAAAAACCAGCTCCCCTTGTGGATCTGTCACCTTGTGCTCCTGCTTCTGAGAAAGAGGCAGCAGTGCAGGGTGGCAGCAGTCTCTGTCTAGGAGAGGTCTGAGATCCCGGACCCGGCGCAAGCCAGGACTGAGCCAGGCTGCCTGCCCGCCCGGTTCCTAATACACTTTAAATGCAGAGCCACAGCAGGGGTAGGTCCCAGACCCGGCACAAGCCAGGACTGAACCAGACTGCTGGCCAGCCTGCTAAAAAATGTACTGGAAGGGAGAGGGAAATGCATATAGTCTATAGCATTAACAGGGCTCGACAAATACACTCACCCACGGCGAGTAGATTTTACCAGCTGGCGAGTGCAAGGGCGGACTGGCCCGGTGGGCCGTTGTGATGGGCTGGCCGAAGCCCGTACTACGGGCGGCACGGCCCCATCCAATCTGCCGGCTGGTGGAGGAGCAGAGCACCGCTGGGAAGGGGGAAGTGCGGCGATTCTCAGCGCCGGGCTGCCTGCGTGCAGCTCCGGCGGAAGGAGGTGGGGCGCGAGCCACAGGGCGGGATGCCTGCAGACGCCAGGACGCTGGCGTGACATGGCATCCTGACGTCACGGCCGGCGACCGCCGGATTCAAAAAGGCTCCAGCAACCCCGCAAAGTGGAAGGCAGAAGCCAGGTAGGGGCTGGGGCTGGGAGGGGAGGGGAAAAATATGGGGAAGGGGCTTGTGCTGAGGGGAGGGGAGGAGGTCAGGAGAAGAAGAAAGGGGAAGGCACCAAGGGACAGGGGTGCAGGAGAAACAAATGGCAGGGGGCCAAGTGCAGACAATGAGGAAAAGGGCAGGAGGGGAGGTGTCAGTGGGAGGGGGGACAGGGTGATGCTGGGAGAGGAGAGGGTAAGGGCATTGGGGGCTAGAGGGGGAGGTACTGGCAGAAGGCTTGAAAGAAGGGGTGGGCATGAGAAAGGTGGGGATGGAGCAAGGCATGTGTGAGGGCACAGAGGGGCATGAGGGGAATGGGGGCAGAGAGTGGTGAGCATCAGGGAAAAAGAGGGCAAAGGGGGCAGGGGCAGTAAGGGAAGGGGGAGGCACCAGGAAGGTGCAGGGCTAAGGGAAGGTGCAGGTGCCAGGGGATTCTGGGGGTGAAGCAGAAGGGCAGACACCTGCAGGAGAGGGACCAGCACCAGAGAGAGAGGCAGGGCAGGTGAGTAGAGGGAGGTGTTAGGAGAGGGGATGAGGAGGGGTAGCTCACATGATCAGAGTGGGGCTACTGAAGGAGTGGGCACAGGGGGGAGAGAAGGGCTGGTGGAGTGGGGCAAGTCTCAGGAAGGCTAAAGGCACTGAGAAGGGCAGGAGTCAGGACACCAGAGGAGGGTGAGGGGTTGGGGGGCAGCAGGCACCAGGGGAGCTGATGGAGCAAGGGGAGGAGACATGGCAGCAGAGGGAAAAGGTAGAGGTTTATAAGATATTTATTAATAACTTGGGTGATATTTATTAATAACTTATTAGTAATTACTGTTCTTATTCTTATTAGGAATTTATGCCATTAAAAAACACTTTGGGGGGGGGGGTAGTGAGTCCCTTTTTTGCCTGGTGAATAGGATTTTCCATAATTTGTCGAGCCCTGAGCATTAACCTATAAGCTTTTGCTTATCGGTTAATCAACTATACTATTACATCCCTAGTCTGCAGGCACTAGAAGAACGACAGTGAACAATGTTACACCATCTTTAGCTTTCACCCAGTCCCTCAGAACAGTAACTTAAATGGCTGATACCCTCCCCTAGCACTTGTTGGTACTCGGCACGGATTCAGATGAGTCCCTGTATACAAAGGCCTCTGTTTCAACTGGGCTTTCCTAATGGCTATTGTGGGAAAAAGGATTATGAAGTTCCATTTACACAAGCTTTCATAAGAGCTACATTGAGTCCCCATCATCACACATCTGAGAATGTTTCATAGGGAAGTGTTGTACTATTGACTGAGTGTTAATTAATTGAACAACTGCTTTTTAAGGGTGTGTGTCGCTAGGCTTAAAACAAAGTGATACAACTAAAAATGCCAATTGCATTCTTAGTAGTTCTAAAACTCCACTGCTCTGGAAATTAGAAGCTAAATAGATAGACAACCATTTGCAACACCAAATCCCCTCCCAGATCTTGCTCGCACATGGTTAACCAAACCCATTCATATTCCTGCCAACCCTAGTGAAACAGGCGCACAAATCAGGTAGCACATAAAAAAGCTCCTTATTTTACTGAGACCTAATCCAAAGCCTGTGCAAGTCAATGGAAAGATTCCCATTGACTCCAATGGGTGCTTACGCTTAAAGGCATAGTGAGGTTGGGAAGCCTTTGCTAAATGAAAATGGACAAAGTCAGTAGGGAAAAGACATTTTATTGGCAAGTTTTTAATTCAGAATTTTATAAACAATGGAGAATTTAAAAAACTAAGCTACAAAAGAAAAGTAGTTGAGTGATCCCATCACTTGGACTACTGTAGGGAGATTGATTCCTACATTTCAATCTGAGGCTGTGTCTAGACTGGCGCGATCTTGCGCCAGAGCTATGCAAATGAGGCTCAGCGTGGAATATCGCCGAGCCTCATTTGCATAACTAATGAGCCACCATTTTTGCGGAAGAGGCTCTTGCACAAGACGGAGCTGTCTACACTGCCCCTTCTTGCGCAAGAAAAACCCTCTTGCGCAAAGCCGTTATGCCTGAAAATAGTCAGCATAACGGCTCTGCGCAAGAGGGCTTTTCTTGCGCAAGGGGCAGTGTAGACAGCTTCGTCTTGCGCAAGAGCCTCTTCCGCAAAAATGGTGGCTCATTAGTTATGCAAATGAGGCTCGGCGATATTCCACGCTGAGCCTCATTTGCATAGCTCTGGCGCAAGATTGCGCCAGTCTAGACACAGCCTAGGTGTGTAGAAGCTAAAGAGAACAGCTCAAGAAAGGTTAAAAAACAAACTGAGAAAACAAGCTCATCAGAGATGGAAATAAAATACAGAATAAAATCAGTAGATGAGGCCTTTGCTTTCAACACTTTCCAGAAACAAGTTGTGATGTTAAAACGTGGCTAAAATGTGACAGTTTACTATTAAATTATAGTTACACAGTAGTCCCACCCCCACTCCCCCTACTCCCTCCATACTATAAACATCAAGGCTTGTACCAGCTTCTAAACTACTTTCATCTGTGACATCATTCAAGGACAAGGATGATTTGTACAGTATGTCAGGGACCCAGATGAGCAAGCACTTTCCTAATCACCTCTATCTTGTGCTACATTTACACTATTGTAACACACTGCTATCTGTGAACAGTGATTTGCTGTCCCTTGCAATCCAGATCTACTTTCTACTTCAAAACTTTCTTGTATGAATATAAAAGGTAGTATTCAGGATCATTTTAGATGGGTTTCATTTTTTTATCTATTGAGAAGTTTCAGCTGAAGTCTGTGCTTTTAGGAAATCATCTCTCCAAAACACATTGCCTTAACAACTGTCATTAGAGTCAGCTCCCGCTCCCCCTCCCCTGCTATTCTTTGCACTTATTTGGGACAAAGAAATTCTCTCTAAAATAACTTAAATGCAGTCCATTCCTATTTTCTGCCAAACTGAAAATGTTATCCATTTTTGTTCGGCCTAAATAATTAACCATGAAATAAAACAGATTTCTTTTAAGCAGAAAAAAGGGAAAGAAGGTTTGATCTGCATACATCCATACATTATGTGATCTTTGCTAACTACTTCATAAAGGGATAGGAAAATAAACGTCATCTCATTCTGCTAAAAGTACAGAAAACTTGGAGTCACTGTGAAAAGCAGATGTCCCTCTCTTGGTTTGGAAAATACTTGGTAATGGGGGCATTTCCTCTTGGCATTGCCAAACTGTGCTCTGCCCATTCCTTTTAAGAGATTAAATATTGACCTCTCTCTTTGCCTCAAGTATGTCCTCCTTTTCAGCAGGTTCTCCCAAGCAGGTTTGTGTGTCTGAAGCCTTGGGACTCATTTTATGAACAGAACATAAAAAGCCATCACAATGCAGGATATAGCAACTGCTGCATGAAGTCTGGTGCCAATCACTGCAGCTGAAAGAAAATGAAGACACTGAGCATCTCCAGCACACATTCTCAGGATGACACTCACTCAGGCTCACAACGCCTATAAGTGACAGACTCATGGTTACTGAGGAAGAGGTTAGGCAAATGACCTCCTCCAAAAAGAAAATGTCAATGAGTCAGGAGCAACCCCAGGGCTCCCATCCCTGGCTCCAGTCCCAGAGCCCGAGCCTCGCTCCCTCTGAGAAAGGAGCCCCTCGGCGGCCCGGGCCCGCGCCCCCGCCCCCGCCCCGGCCTTACCTTTGTAGAACACGCCCCAGACGCCGCGTTTCTCCGACAGCAGCCAGGCCTTGAGCCGCGGCACCTTCCGCAAGTAGGCGCAGGTGCAGACGAAGAGCAGGCCGAACACCAGCACCCCGTCCAGCGAGTAGGCTGCCAGGCGAGCAGAGCGGCGTGTCACCGGCGGCCCGGCCCGGCCCCTCCCCTCCCCGCCCCGGCCCGGCCCGGCCCCTCCCCTTCCTTCCCCTCCCCACCCCACCCCGGCCCGGCCCCTCCCCTCCCCTCCTCTCCCCACCCCGCCCGGCCCGGCCCCTTCCCCCGCCGGCCCATCCCCCCTCCCGCCGGACCCAGGCGTCAGTACCCGGGGCTACGCCCGCCCCTCACCGTTGGTCATGGCGGCGCCGCGAGGCGGAGGGGCGACCACTGTGGAGTCCCGGCCGGCTCCGACGCCGCATCTCCCAGACCGGGAAGCCCCGGTCCTCTCTGCGCATGCGCTGGGAACAGCCAGCTCGCGGCCAACGCGACAGCCGGAAACGCCAGACAGAGCCAACCGAGCTCAGAAAGTACTAACCAGGCGCAATCAGTAGACGATCGAGCAGCCCGGCGACGCCAATCAAACGGCTCAGGGTAGGGGGTGGGCAAAGGCCTCCAAGCCGGATGGAACGGCCCGCGGAGGCACTTCCCTGCCCCCACCGCCAGGCCAATGGGGGCTGGGGGGCCAGGGAAGCGCGTGAAGTCTCCTCCCACCCTGCCCCTGCTTGGCAGTAGGGTTGCCAGATACTTTCACAAAAAATAGTGAACATGGCAGGGAAAAAATTGGTTGAGCCAAAAAAAAAAACCCAAATCAGCCACACCAAAAAAAAAAAGTCACTGCGCCAATACTGGACACCTGGCAACCATACTTGGCAGGGGTCAGGGGTCAGGGGTGCAGTGGTTAGAAATGCCCCGTGCTCCCAGCCAGGCATAAGGATACTTCACACTTCCCCCAACCTGATTGACCTGGCAGCACAGAGCTGGGAAGTCTCCTCCTGCCCTGCACGGGGCTCTGCGCTTCTAAGCGCCTCACGCTCCTTGCTAACCGGGGGCAGCGCAGAGGAGACGGCACACTCCCTGCCTGGGGTTACCGTACACCCGGACATGTCGTCCTTCTTGATCTTTCCATTTCTGGCCAGCCGGGTTTTAAATATCTACAAATGTCCGGGATTTTGCCCTGCTCATTCAGTGACAGACCGGGCGCTTCCCCGCTCTGCTGAGTCCATCCACACCCATGCATGCGCCCTAGTCCTGCTGCAGCCTCCCTGAAAGAAGTTTGGCCTTTTCGCGGCCCGTAGACTCAGCAGGGCTTCCTTAGCAGTGACTCGTCACTTAGTTATGGGCCAAGCCCCGCTCCCCCAGCCCTGGAGCCTCCAAATGCCGCAGGGAGGAGAGCTCCAGGCTCCCAGCAGTACCTCAGAGACTGCCACCCACCGAAGACCTGATCCCTGCAGTCCCCAGAGCCCTGTAAATACCCCCATGGACCCAAATCCTGCAGAGCCTCTTTAAACCCCCCACACACCGGACCCCTGTCCTGCCACCCCGAGTCCCACCAGCACCTCCTGGGCTTGAACTGCACATCCTCACCAGAGCCGTGCAAACACTGCATCATTCAAACCCCACGTTTCTCCTGAGCCTTGTGTGCGCCCCCATTGACATGCACCCCGCCAAGTTCTACAATGCCTCTCGAGCTCTGTAACCCTGCATCCCCCTCCAGAGGCAGGACGGGTTACCAGGGGGAAGGGAGGGGGTTCCGGATAGGCTACTGGAGGCAGGGGGCCCAGGATAGTTTACCAGGGGTGGGGCTCAGAGCAAGTTACCAGGGGCGGGGGTAAGTAGTACACAGTATATTACATGGGTGGCCAACCCATGGCTCATGAGCCGCATGTGGCTCTTCAAAGAAAAAATTATGGCTCCTGCACCAGCTCCTGCAGCTCAGAAAGGGACCAAATTTAGGCTGTTAGGTAAGAGATGTAAATCCAGGATCTTCATGGCAGAATTCTCTGAAATGCTTCCAGTTCCACAGGCAGGGCCAGCTAGACAGGCAGAACTGCAGAATCTGGATGAGACCAATGGTTTAGGGAAGAGGGATTTATTAAGCAGTGGGGAAATTTTGGGGAAAGGGGAGTTTATACAGGAAGGATGGACTCCACCTAAACCAAAATGAAACCAGATTTAAGTGGATGGGCCCTTAAAATTAAAAAGAACATAGCGTAGCTTTTGAATGAAGGGTTGGGGGAAAGCTGACAAGTATGGAGGAGCCAATGAATCAGACAAAGCCATCTGGGCTATGTCTACGCTGGCGGGTTCTTGCTCAAGAAGATGTACAGTAAAGTGTGGTAAGAGAGGGCTTTTTGCGCAAGAGCTACGCTCTTTTCTAGCTGCTGGTGTATTAACAGAGATTTTCTATGGCCTAGTAAACAGGAAAGTAGGGAGGGTGAGAAAATATAAGTAAAATGTGACAAAACCACTCAAATGAGAGTCCCATTCATTTGCATCATGTAATGGCAGACAACTATTGTGATGTAGTGGGGGTACCTTGCTGGTTGCTATGCTGGGCAGTGGGTTGTCAGTGACCTCCGCTGGCTGCTGTCTGCAGCACGGCCCAGCAGGGCAGGGGATGAGTCATTATGCGAGGGGGCTTCGAAACTCGTCAGACAAGTATCTCCCATGGAGCAGAACAATGGAAAGGAAGGGGGCGAGGCCAGACCTGGCTGGGGGCAGGGCTGGAAGTGAGTGAGTTAGTTCTATCTGGGATCATGGAGGAGACAGCCTAGGGCCCAGAGGGGCTGGAATTTAGGGGCCCAGCATCCCCCATCTCAAGGGGGGCTGAGGCATCCTTGGCCTGTTTCCTGTAACCAGATGACATCTGTGCTGTGCTGTATCCTGGAGAAGGAATAAACTCCCTCTATTCTACTGGCTGGTGGAGTCTGTCCGTGCCATTACGGGGGTGCAGGAGTCGGGGGACCCCGACGTGCCGCCACAACTATATAGTGAAAAGTTTTAAAAGTGCTTATGTACAAATGCTAGAAGTCTAAATAATAATATAGGTGGACTAGAGTGCCTTGTATTAAAGGAGGATCATTGATGTAATAGGCAGCACAGAAACTTGGTAGAATGATGATAATCAATGGTCACAGTAATACCAGGTGTGACAGGGTCAGGGCAGAGTGATATAAAAGAGTGCTCCTATTGGGGTCCAGGAGATGGGTGGACATAAGCCCGCCCACATTTTAAAGGACCCTCTCCCAGCTCACAGGGAGGATCCAAAGAGCCCTAGACTCCAAGGCTACGTTTACACTGCAAGGTTTTTGCACAAAAACAGCTGTTTTTTTGCAAAAACCCATGGTCTGCGTCTAGACTGGCCGCTTGAATTTGCGCAAGAGCACTGACGTTCTAATTAAGAAATCAGTGCTTCTTGCGCAAATACTTTGACGCTCCCGTTCGGGCAAAAGTCCTTTTGCGCAAAAGCTTTTGTGCAAAAGGGCCAGTGTAGACAGCTCAGATTTGTTTTGCGCAAAAAAGCCCCGATGGCTAAAATGGCGATCGGGGCTTTCTTGCGCAAAAGCGCGTCTAGAGTGGCACGGACGCTTTTGCGCAAAAAGTGCAAAAGCATCCGTGCCAATCTAGACACTCTCTTGCGCAAATACTTTTAACGGGAAAAACTTTTCCGTTAAAAGCATTTGCACAAAATCATGCCAGTCTAGACTTAGCCATGGAGCGTCCACATCTCAAATGCACTTTTGCGCAAGTAAATCAACAGTTAAATGGCAGAAGAGAGGGCTTTTGCAGGTAAACTGCAGGTAAACTGCCTTTTACAAGGCATAACTCCTTTTTGCGCTCCAGCTATTGCACAAAAAGGCAAGTGTGGATGCTCCTATGGGAAAAAGCACCGGTGCGCCGATGGCCAGTTTGTGAATGCCTATCAGCGCTTTCTTGTGCAAGAGTGTCCATGAAGTATGACCGCGCTCTTGCGGTGTGGATGTGCTCTTGCACAAGAAGGTTTTTGCTCAAGACTTTTTGTAGAGCATGTGCATTTGTGCAAGCGAGCATCCACACTGCATGGACAACCTCGCACAAGCAAGCTCTGATTGGCATTCACAGAATGGCCAGCAGAACACCTGTGCTTTTTGCCATAGGGGTTTCTTGTGCAAGAAGCATCCACGCTTGCCTTTTTGTGCAAGAACTCTTGCACAAAAGGGAGGAATGCCTCCTAAAAGGAGGTTTACCTATGGCGGATAAAGCCTTCTGTTCTGCCATTTTACTTTTGATTTCCTTGCACAAAAGCATATTTGAGGTGTGGCCACTCCATGGGTTTTTGCGCAAAAACCTTGCAGTGTAGACATAGCCTGACTATCCTCGGGCCAGACACCACCCCCTCCTGGCCCTGCAGCCGACTGACATAGGCGTGCTGGGAGTGGTAGAAACAAATGCAGCAAACCCAGGGACAGCAGCAGTGGGGGAAGGGGTAGGAAAGATCAGGGAGAGGAGGAAGAGGCGTGGGGGGAGGAGGAAGCAAAAGAAGGGGAGTAAGGGAGGAGGAGGGGGGAAATCAGGAAAAAGAGTTAAGAGGACTGGGTGGAAGGGGAACAGGAGGCGGAGTGGACCATTCAGCTGGGAAAAAGATTGAGCAGGGAACAGGTAGGACAGGGTCAGGCGCGGGAACAGGGTCAGCAGTGTCAGCAGGGGCTCAGCTATGGTAGAAGAGGAAGGTAGTGTCCCGCCCCCAAGTGCCAGGCCCCAGTGCCACAGGGAGTGCAGCTCCAGAGACACCCCCCTCCCCCCAGCACCAGGGTCATGGGGAACAATGCCCCCCCCCCCACTAGCACCCACGGACTCAGTGGCCATGGTCAAAGCACTGCTGATGGCTGGTGAAGTGGTCACTTCCTGGGGCAACTCAGAGGCAGGGAGCAGGGAGGATGAGAGGGCAGATGTCCCTCCAGGATGAGACGATCCCTCCCTGAGGCAACTGGGGTCAAACCTAATGCCTCATACTCCTGTGAGAGGAAGGCAAGTCTGCTACCTGCCACAGTGTGGTCAGCCTCGTTGGTGGTACGGTCAGCAGTGAGCTCCACACAACTGGAGCGCCCAGAAGAAGAGGGGCACAAAGGGGCCTCCTCCATGGCAGGGACTCTGGATGGGAGCTATTCACCCGTCCACCACCACTGCAGTCACTCAGCCATCCCCTGAGTCTGTGAAGCATCCGGGGCTCAGAGGACAAAGTTCAGATCCGATGTCCACATGCAGAGGAATGAGGAGGGTATCCTCCCCTTCAGTAGGTGGGGTGGAGCACCGGGCCCACTGGTGGCACCGCCCCATGGCAAGCTCCCAGCTCTCTGAAGAGGAGGGCTGGACTTTAGAGGAAGACGGGCCAGAGTAGAAGGGCAGCGGTGGGAGGGTGAGGGAAGCTGGGGGCTGGGCAGTAGGGGAGGGGGAAAACCCTGCCTGCATCCCATTGCTGATCTTGCTGCACTCTCCTTTGTGAGCCCAGTCTTGCCACTTAGCGCAGCAGCACCTGCACATTCCTCTGGGCCCTGTGGCGCCCAAAGCAGGCTTGGCAATGGTCACAGATGAAAGAGGGATGACTCCCACAGAGTCTGGATCTTCACGGCCACTCTTGATGCTAGGGCCAGTGCCCTCCTGGGCATTGGGGATCCCGAGTGCCTCTCCAGGATGGGCTAGGGGGCAGTTCCTTCAGACATGCCCCGTCACCTGGCAAATAAGGCACCAGGCTTCCCTCACAGTTTAGTACACCCTGTACCAGGCCCCTTGATGGGGCACCAGAAATTATCCTTCTAGAACTTCTCTGCCATGGCAGTTGACTTTTTACCTGCTGGTGGATGGACAGGATGTGGTGAAGGGCAGGATCTCTGCAGCCCAGATGAAGGGACTCAGGCTTGACAGGGACCTCCCCAGGGTGGAAAGGGACAGTAGTAGGATGGTGTTGGGGAGAGTACAGAGGGCAAACACCATCCATAGCCCCATGTCCTCCAGGGGCTTGAATGGGATGTGGACCACCCTCCCCCCCCCACCACCAAACCTCTCACCACCGCTGCCTATGGGGCGGCCTCGGATACCAGGAAGAATATCACCTTCCTGAACACCTTACAGGCCATCACCATGTCCGCAGCCCCCACCATGAGAGCCAATGCCATGATGTAGGTCTCCGCATAAGGTGAGACCAACACCAGGCGGCAATGGTTCTTCTTCAAGGCATGTCCCCATGGTGCTTCACCTTTAGGTGTATCAGCACAGCTGCACCTCTGATTGGAGATTCGAGATAGAAGTGCCACGCATGTGGAGTGTGTTCTGAAGAGGCTACTGCACATATGCAGCTGGCCACCTCCTCAGTTCCTTCTCAACTGCCACTTGCTTCGGTTGCAGCTCAGCAGTCACCCTTTACCTCATTGACAAGTGACACAGTTACCCAGTTTTTAGATAGTTCTTATCTGCGAAATCCTTTCCTAGTTGATACTTGTTAAAGTTTCTCTTCGATTTTAGTGATAGTTTAAAAACACCGGGGGCAGTTCTTTCCTACGTGGAGTACTTTGCCTTTGTCCTTATTAAACTTCATCCTGTTTACCGCAGACCATTTCTCCAATTTGTCCAGCTAATTTTTTAATTATGACCCTATCCTCCAAAGCAGTTGCAACACTTCCCAGCTTCATATCACCTGCAAGCTTAATAAGCGTAGTCTCTATGCCACTATCTTAATTGCTGATGAAGATATTAAACAGAATGGGTCCCAAAAAAGTATAGCCCCCCCCACTTATTATACCTTATGGTTAGACTGCCAGTTATGCACCCACCTTATAGTAGCCCCAGCTAAATTGCCGTTGCTTATTTTATTGCTATGCCGCTCATGCAAGACCGTGTAAAATGCCTTACTAAAGTCTAGGTTACCACGTCCACACATCTCCCTTAGCCACAAAACTTGTTATCCTAGCAAAGAACACTAGCAGATTGGTTTGACATGAGTTGTGCTTTACAACTCCATGCTGGCTGTTTATCTAATCACCTTATTTTCTTCCAGATCTTTGCAGATGAATTTCTTGCGCCATTATCTTTCCTGGCACAGAAGTTAAACTGACTGGTCTGTAGTTTCCTGACTTGCTCTTATTTCCCTTCTTATAGACAGGCAGTATATTAGTCTTTTTCTAGTGTTCTGGACTCTTACCTGTCTTCCATGACTTTTTCAAAGATGAATGTAAAGGCTCAGGTACCTCCTCTAGCAATACTCCTTATGTCTACACTGGAGGCTTCTTGGGCAAGAAGTCTTGCGCAAGAAAATGTCCAAACTGCCATGTGTGAGCTGTGCTTTTGCACAAGAGTGCCCATGGCAGTGTGGACGCGCTCTTCCACAAGAAAGCTCTGATGGCAATTTTAGCCATAGGGCTTTCTTGCACAAGAAATCCCTGCCGAGCGTCCACACTGCCCTCTTGCGCAGTGCCCTCTTGCACAAGAGTCCCCGCGCAAGAGGGCTTATACCTGTTACAAAAGAACGTAGCTCTTGTGCAAGAAGCCCTCTCCTACCACGCGGTACTGTAATTTTCCTTGTGCAAGAGCAGGCGGGCAGTGTAGATGCTCTGCGGATTCTTGCGCAAGAACAGCTGTTCTTGTGCAATAACCCGCCAATGTAGACATAGGCTTGAGTATTCTAGGATGCACAGACTTTCATCTTTTCTAAGTAATTTTTAATTTGTTCTTTTTTTTTAATTTTAGCCTCCAAAGTTACCCCTTCCCACTAGCAATCCTGTCTTCTTGTTTCCCTTTATTCCTGTAGCTAGTTTGAGGCTTTGCCTTTCTAAATTTGCCCCTGCATTCCTGTATTGTTTGCCTATATTCATCCTTTGTAATTTGTCCTAGTTTCCTTTTTATATGACTCCTCTTTTTCAGATCATACAAGATCTCCTGGTTAAGCCAAGGTGGTCTTTTGCCATATTTTCTAACTTTCCTAGGCAGCGGCATAACATCCCTTTGAAAAAAACTGCCAGCGCTCTTCGCTTGTTTTTTTCCCCTCAATCTTGCTTTCCCTGGGACTACCAGCTCTCTGAGCTTACCAGAAATATACCTTCCTGAAATCCATGTCTCTGTTTTGCTGTTCTCCCGTCTACCATTCCTTAGACTCATGAACGCTATGATTTCATGAGCACTTTCACCCAGGCTGCTTTTCACTTTCAAATTCTACAACATTTCCTCCCTATTTCTTAAAAATCAAATCTAGAACAGCTTCCCCCCCCCAGTAGTTTTGTCAACCTTCTGAAATAAAAAGTTGTCTTCACCACAGTTCAAGAACTTGTTGGCTAGTCTGTGCCTCGCTGTGTTCGTTTGCGATCATATATCTGGAAAGTTGAAGCCAAGAAGCTTGCCTTCCCTCAGTACCACAACCGAAGCCAAAGACCTGACTGCTGTGTCTTCTGAGTCTAGCATGGCCTGTAGGGTGCTTCAAGATACTAGTTGCCCTCATTCATGTTTGGTTTAAACTGGTCTCTTTTATTGTCTGGGAGGGACTCAATAAATGATGTTTGTTGATCAAACGGCGGTGTGTATATTTTGGTAGTAATTCGACACATTTGGCTAGTCTAATCTGGAGACTTGATGTCAAATATGCCTTGTCCCCTTTGCACCAGCCTCTTCCAATCCCTGTCATAGGGATGGTACATGTAAATTGCTTCCTGCTTTGATGCATAGCTTCCACTACAAGGGAGTTTGCTGTTGTGTGAGTGAACAGGAATTCTGCTTCTTGGGGAGGGGGCACATCGTATTTTCTGTCTTCTTGTTTGGATGTTGGTTAACGTGGCTGGCCTGTCGTTCATGGGAACAGCCAATTTTCCATGGAGAGATGTGTGCAGACTGTTTGTCAACTTGTGTTGCATCTGCGGCATATCTGAGAGGGCACTCTATAAGGTGCCTGCAACTCTTGTAAAGTTCCTGGAACAATTTAAACTCATCCCTAATAGTTGGGGGGGGGGGAGGAGGGTGGCATAATATCATCAGGAGGTGAAGGCGAGGCATGTGTGGGTGGGAGGGAGCAGGATATCTCTGTGGCGGCTCGTCGGGGTTCCCCCGCCTCCTGCACCCCGGTAGTGGCACGAACAGATTCCACCAGCCAGTAGAATAGAGGGAGTTTATTGCTTCTCCAGGATACAGCACAGCACAGATGTCATCTGGTTACAGGGCAGGCCTAGGATGCCTCAGGCCCCCCCCCCTTGAGATGAGGGGGACTGGGCCCCGAAATTCCAGCCCTTTCCCTAGCCTGTCTCCTCCATGATCCCAGACAGCAACTAACTAACTATCCCTTCCAGCCCTGCCTCCAGCCAGGGGCGGCATTCCACCTTCCTTTGTTCCTCTCCCTGAGAGGTAACTGGTAGAACAGGTTACCTCCCTGTCCCATCAGCTACTCGGCTGGGCCGTGGTACAGACAGCAGCCAGCGGGGGTCACCCACAGCCCAAGCCTAGCAACCAGCAAGGTACCCCCACTACGTCAGGTACAGAACTCTGCTCACACAGAGTCATTGCCCCTCCTCCGAGCTAGAGGGGAAATAAGCAGCCCGACAAGACAGTAACTGGAGTGAACCGAAGTACGTTATCAGTCTCCCCACTAGACACAAGTTTAGGCGCCACTAGGTTTTGCGATTCAGTTGCATCAAGAACCAACTCCGTGCGAAATGCTTGGAACTGGCACCACATAGCGAACAATGCAGCGCTCCTCTCTAGAACGCACTAAACCAGTCACACACTTCAGACGCCACTCTCGGCAGCAAGTATCCGCATAAACAAACCCTCTAGGACTGTACCGCTTTAACTGGGCTTCCCACAGTACTGCAACCTTAACCAAGTGAGTGGTCGTTAACCCACGCTCACTAAAGCCCAGTTCTACCGTGACAGTTACCACGCTGTGCCAATGCTTTCGCAAGTACTAGCTAAACCGGTCATTGAGAAAGATGAAGGCACGAGGCTTGATCGGTGCTACATACATCAATCATCACCAAATTATTGATGCAGAGAGGTTACAAAGTGGACTGCTAGGTGCTGTTGCAACCGTCCCTTTTTTACTGCTTTCCCCGTCTCAGAATGTAGCAAGGCAGTACTCCTGCTGTATTCTCTAAAGCGTGGCAGTAGTGCTGCTCTTATCACCCGCCTGCGACTGTTTCATTTTCTTGGACTCGTTGCGCAGGAAGCCAGGAGACTCAAAAACCAGCTGACTATAGTAACGTAGCCCATACCGCCACCCAACATGGAGCTCTGGTTAGCTGCGCCATTCACTAGGAGAGGGGGAAGCGGAGACAAACATTTAAGTCTGCCCTTCCCCAGTCTCTGTAGCTCCCCGCGACTGCAGCTACGAGTTGGGAGCTTTGGCCCTGCTGTAAATCAGACCCACAGTGGGAGAACCCACCAAGCAGCAGCCACTTTTAAAAATCTGGGCCAGTGATTTGCTGAAGATCACAATGGACTTTTGTGGCAAAGTCAGGGGTAGAACCCAAAGCCTCCAAGTTCGTGGGCCTGGGTTTCAGCCACAAAATTATCCTTCTTCTCCATATATTCGAGCACGAATACCACACAAGGCGCCAATAAGGAGTAAATACCTCTTGCTTAATGTTGAAGGAAACGTCCTTTTCTTTTCTGGTTTCTAGTTGTCAAGTTTTCTTCGGCACTCAGCCCCCTGGCATCGTGGCTGGACATCTGCCCCCTCCTGGCGTCAGCCTGGGCTCCTTCAGGCTGGCCTGACACCTGATCGTAACTCAGTGGCCCTCTACCATGGACACGAGGCGTTCTCCCATCAATACTGCTGCCATGTAATTTACCTTCTGCACCAACAGCTGCTCCACCCCTGGTAGGCTCCCTGTCATAAAGGGACCCCCAAGGCTCCTAAACCACCTTTACAACCACTGGCAGCTGCTCCACCTGGGAGAGAATCTCCGCCACCAAGTGAACCCATGTCCCAAGCTCCTATGAGCTCACCACCAGTTCCAGGCCCTGCCCCACCTAGCTCTGAGGCTTTGCTATGTCATCTGCCCACCTGCCCCAGCACCTGCACTGGTGCCACCAAACCTACCACCCTTCCCATAGAAAGGCTCCATGCCCCCTGTACCAGGACCAGCACCAGTACCAGA